>CP136054.1:348650536-349925536 GCA_032464435.1 Aegilops umbellulata
GTTCCGTATCGTAAAACGCGATGAATCCTTCTCTCTGATTTTTTTCTCCCCGAACATGAATATATAGAGTTGGAGTTGAGGTCGGTGGAGCTCCAGGGGGCCCACGAGGCAGGGGGGCGCCCAGGGGGTAGGCGCGCCACCACCCTCGTGGACAGGGTGTGGGCCCGCTGGCCTTGATTCTTTCGCCAATATTATTTATCAATTCCAAAAATAATCTCCATGGATTTCAGGTCATTCCGAGAACTTCTATTTCTGCACAAAAATAACATCATGGCAATTCTGCTGAAAACAACGTCAGTCCGGGTTAGTTCCATTCAAATCATGCAAGTTAGAGTCCAAAACAAGGACAAAAGTGTTTGGAAAAGTAGATACACGGAGATGTATCAACTCCCCCAAGCTTAAACCTTTGCTTGTCCTCAAGCAATTCAGTTGATAAACTGAAAGTGATAAAGAAAAACTTTTACAAACTCTATTTTCTCTTGTTGTTGTAAATATGTAGAGCCGGCATTCAAGTTTTCAGCAAAGATTATGAACTAACCATATTCACAATAACACTTAGGTCTCATGTTTACTCATATTAATGGCATAATCAACTAGCGAGCAATAATAATAAACCTCGGATGACAACACTTTCTCAAAACAATCATGATATGATATAACAAGATGGTGTCTCGCTAGCCCTTTCTGAGATCACAAAACATAAATGCAAAGCACCTTTAAAGATCAAGGACTGACTAAACATTGTAATTCATGGTAAAAGTGATCCATTCTTAGTTATACTCAATATAAATTAATAGTAATGGATGCAAATGACAGCGGTGCTCTACAGCTGGTGCTTTTTAATAAGAGGGTGATGACTCAACATAAAAGTAAATAGAGGCCCTTCGTAGAGGGAAGCAGGGATTTGTAGAGGTGCCAGAGCTCGATTTTGAAATAGAGATGAATAATATTTTGAGTGGTATACTTTCATTGTCAACATAACAACCGAGAGATCTCGATATCTTCCATGCTACTCACATTATAGGCGGTTCCCAAACAGAATGGTAAAGTTTATACCCCCCCTCCACCAACAAGCATCAATCCATGGCTTGCTCGAAACAACGAGTGCCTCCAACTAACAAGAGTCCTGGGGGAGTTTTGTTTGCAATTATTTTGATTTGATTTGCATAAAGCATGGGACTGGGCATCCCGGTGACCAGCCATTTTCTCGTGAGTGAGGAGCAGAGTCCACTCCTTTTGAGAATAACCCGCCTAGCATGGAAGATATAGACAACTCTAGTTGATACATGAGATATTCGATCATACACAATAGAATTTCATTTGAAGGTTTAGAGTTTGGCACATACAAATTTACTTGGAACGACAGGTAGATACCGCATATATAGGAAGGTATAGTGGACTCATATGGAATAACTTTGGGGTTTATGGAAGTGGATTGATACGTCTCCAACGTATCTATAATTTTTTATTGCTCCATGCTATATTATTTACTGTTTTGGACAATATTGGGCTTTATTATCCACTTTTATATTATTTTTGGGACTAACCTATTAACCAGAGGCCCAGCCCAGAATTGCTGTTTTTTGCCTATTTTAGTGTTTTGAAGAAAAGGAATATCAAACGGAGTCGAAACGGAATGAAACCAACTGGAGAAGTTATTTTTGGAAGGAAAGCTACCGGAAAAACTTGGAGTGCACGTCAGGAAAGAAACGAGGGAGCCACGAGGCAGGGGCGCCCTCCCCCCTGGGCACGCCCTCCACCCTCGTGGTCCCCTCGTGGCTCCCCTGACGTACTTCTTCCTCCTATATATACCCATATACCCTAAAACGATCGGGGAACAGGATAGATCGGGACTTCCGCCGCTGCAAGCCTCTGTAGCCACCAAAACCCAATCGGGGCCCTGTTCCGGCACCCTGCCGGAGGGGGAACCCTCACCGGTGGCCATCTTCATCATCCCGGCGCTCTCCATGACGAGGAGGGAGTAGTTCACCCTCGGGGCTGAGGGTATGTACCAGTAGCTATGTGTTTGATCTCTCTCTCTCTATCTCGTGTTCTTGATTTGGCACGATCTTGATGTATCGCGAGCTTTGCTATTATAGTTGGATCTTATGTTTCCTCTCCCCCTCTACTCTCTTGTAATGGATTGAGTTTTTCCTTTGAAGTTATCTTATCGGATTGAGTCTTTATTGATTTGAGAACACTTGATGTATGTCTTGCCGTGCGTATCTGTGGTGACAATGGGATATCACGTGATTCACTTGATGTATGTTTTGGTGATCAACTTGCGGGTTCCGCCCATGAACCTATGCATAGGGGTTGGCACATGTTTTCGTCTTGATTCTCCGGTAGAAATTTTAGGGCACTCTTTGAAGTACTTTGTGTTGGAATGAATAGATGAATCTGAGATTGTGTGATGCGTATCGTATAATCATACCCGCGGATACTTGAGGTGACATTGGAGTATCTAGGTGACATTAGGGTTTTGGTTGATTTGTGTCTTAAGGTGTTATTCTAGTACGAACTCTAGGGCTGTTTGTGACACTTAGAGGAATATCCCAATGGATTGATTGGAAGGAATAACTTTGAGGTGGTTTCATACCGTACCATAATCTCTTCGTTTGTTCTCCGCTATTAGTGTCTTTGGAGTGACACTTTGTTGCATGTTGAGGGATAGTTATATGATCCAACTATGTTATTATTGTTGAGAGAACTTGCACTAGTGAAAGTATGAACCCTATGCCTTGTTTTCTATCATTGCAATACCGTTTACGCTCACTTTTATCATTAGCTACCTTGCTGTTTTTATATTTTCAGATTACAAAAACCTATATCTACCATCCATATTGCACTTGTATCACCATCTCTTCGCCGAACTAGTGCACCTATACAATTTACCATTGTATTGGGTGTGTTGGGGACACAAGAGACTCTTTGCCATTTGGTTGCAGGGTTGCTTGAGAGAGACCATCTTCATCCTATGCCTCCCACGGATTGATAAACCTTAGGTCATCCACTTGAGGGAAATTTGCTACTGTCCTACAAACCTCTGCACTTGGAGGCCCAACAACGTCTACAAGAAGAAGGTTGTGTAGTAGACATCAAGCTCTTTTTTGGCGCCGTTGCCGGGGAGGCTAGGTAAGTGGCACTCACACCCCGTCAACTAAGCTCTTTTCTGGCGCCGTTGCCGGGGAGGTGAGTGCTTGAAGGTATATCTTTAGATCTTGCAATCGAATCTTTTTGTTTCTTGTTTTAGCACTAGTTTAGTTTATAAAAGAAAACTACAAAAAAATGGAATTGAGTTTACCTCGTACGCTTCATCTTTTTATTATC
Organism: Aegilops umbellulata; assembly: GCA_032464435.1. Lineage (NCBI taxonomy): Eukaryota > Viridiplantae > Streptophyta > Magnoliopsida > Poales > Poaceae > Aegilops > Aegilops umbellulata. Next base: position 348,653,867 of record CP136054.1, read on the forward strand.
TTTTGTTAGTATGATGGGAAAGAAAATTGTGCCAAAGTGTTAGAAGAAGAATGCATTAAAATGTTTGGCACTAAATCTTTGAATGATGAGCATGATTGCAATGTTGTTAGTATGAACTCCTTGAATATCCATGGTACTAATGATGATTGCACTAGTTATGATGAAAATGTCTCCTATAAGCATGTCAATTCTTGTGGAGTGCATTGGGTTTGCAAGTACGCACCAAATAGGGAAGATAGATATTGCAAGAGACATAAGTACTTAGAAACTAAATGGTTGCAAGAAAGGCTAAACGTGAGTGCTGAAAAATTAAAATATCTTTACCGTACTTGTGAACTTTGCAATGAACATGGTCATTTAAATATCAATTGCAAATTGTTTCATGATCGAATCGTGTCCAAAAATTGTGATGACTTGATTTCCCTTGCACATCATAATGAACTTAGTTTGCTTTTGGGTTATGAAGAAATGAAACATCAAACTAAGCATATTCCAGAATATAACCTTGAGAAATTCCTCGATATTGATCTAGAAGAAATTTATATGTATTGTGTGGTGAATTGCATTGAAAATCCTTATATTTCTAATTACATAAAGAAAAGAAAACAAATAGAAGATGAAGAGAATGCTAACGAAAGGGAAGAGACTTCCCAATATTCACCTATTATTTCTTATGATGAATCTGGTAACGAGGAGGAGCCTTCTATTAAACCAATCTCATTAATAAGGAGGTCCAAAAAGAGGATTGAACACACACATGAGGTGAAGAAGAAGAAAAGAAAAAGGAAGAGAGGTAAAAAGGTATCCCTCCCAATTGATGTTGCTCCTACTACTCATTGTGATGATGATAAATGCTATACTATTGGTGCTATCCATACTATTAATAATGAGAGTGATTATACTTATGATATGAAAAGGCCCAAGCTTGGAGAAGCTATGTTTGATGAGGATGACAGATTTGAGAATATATTTGCTGAAATTAATGTTTGTCCCAAGCTTGGGGATGCTATGTTTAATGAAGATGATATTTTTAGCCTCTCAAGTTTTGATATGCAAATTTGTTATGATGATAGCATGCCTTCTACCTATGATGATTATATTGATGAAAGTGGGTTTGGGAGAGTGTCAACTTTAGGAAGTAGTGATCCCACTATTTTGGAGGATGTTGAATCTTATAATATTTATGAAAGTGGATTTGGAGAGGTCATTGATACGTCTCCAACGTATCTATAATTTTTTATTGCTCCATGCTATATTATTGACTGTTTTGGACTATATTGGGCTTTATTTTCCACTTTTATATTATTTTTGGGACTAACCTATTAACCGGAGGCCCAGCCCAAAATTGCTGTTTTTTTTGCCTATTTCAGAGTTTCGGCGAAACAGAATATCAAACGGAGTCCAAACGGAATGAAACCTTCGGGAACGTGATTTTCTCATCAGATAAGACCCAGGAGACTTGGACCCTCCGTCAAGAAAGCCACGAGGCGGTCACGAGGGTGGGGGGCGCGCCCACCCCCCTAGGGTGCGCCCCCAACCTCGTGGGCCCCTTGGAGCTCCAACGACGTACTTCTTCCTCCTATATATACCTACGTACCCCCAAACGATCAGATACGGAGCCAAAAACCTAATTCCATCACCGCAACCTTCTGAACCCACGAGATCCCATCTTGGTGTTTGTTCCAGAGGTCCGCCGGAGAGGGCCATCATTACGGAGGGCTTCTACATCATCCTAGCCCCTCCGATGAAGTGTGAGTAGTTTACCTCAGACCTTTGGGTCCATAGTTATTAGCTAGATGGCTTCTTCTCTCTTTTTAAATCTCAATATAATGTTCTCCCCCTCTCTTATGGAGATCTATTCGATGTAATCTTCTTTTTGCGGTGTGTTTGTTGAGACCGATGAATTGTGGGTTTATGATCAAGTCTATCTATGAATAATATTTGAATCTTCTCTGAATTCTTTTATGTATGATTGGTTATCTTTGCAAATCTCTTCGAATTATCAGTTTGGTTTGGCCTACTAGATTGGTTTTTCTTGCCATGGGAGAAGTGCTTAGCTTTGGGTTCAATCTTGCGGTGTCCTTTCCCAGTGACAGAAGGGGCAGCAAGGCACGTATTGTATTGTTGACATCGAGGATAACAAGATGGGGTTTTTATCATATTGCATGAAACTATCCCTCTACATCATGTCATGTTGCTTAAGGTGTTACTCTGTTTTTAACTTAATACTCTAGATGCATGCTGGATAGCGGTCGATGAGTGGAGTAATAGTAGTAGATGCACGCAGGAGTCGGTCTACTTGTCTCGGACGTGATGCCTATATACATGATCATGCCTAGATATTCTCATAACTATGCTCAATTCTGTCAATTGCTCAACAGTAATTTGTTCACCCACCGTAGAATACTTATGCTCTTGAGAGAAGCCACTAGTGAAACTATGGCCCCCAGGTCTATTCTCATCATATCAATCTCCATCACTTTAATCTTGCTTTGCTTTTTTACTTTGCCTTTTACTTTTCACTTTGCATCTCTATACCAAAAATACCAAAAATATTATCTATCATCTCTATTAGATCTCACTCCCGTAAGTGACCGAGAAGGGATTGACAACCCCTAATCGCATTGGTTGCGTTGAGCTATTTTTTTTCTATAGGTACGAGGGACTCGAGCGTAGCCTCCTACTGGATTGATACCTTGGTTCTCAAAAACTGAGGGAAATACTTATGCTACTTTGCTGCATCATCCTCTCTCTTCAGGGAAATCCAACGCAGTGCTCAAGAGGTAGCAAGAAGAATTTCTGGCGCCGTTGTCGGGGATGCTGCGCAAAAGTCAACATACCAAGTACCCATCAAAATCCCTATCTCCCGCATTACATCAGTTGCCATTTGCCTCTCGTTTTCCTCTCCCCCACTTCACCCTTGCCGTTTTATTCGCCCTCTCTTTTCCGTTTGCCTTTTCCTCGCTTGCCTTTTGTTTGCTCGTGTCTTGGATTGCTTGTTTGTCGCAATGGCTCAAGATACTACCAAATTGTGTGACTTCACCAATACCAACAATAATGATTTCCTTAGCACTCTGATTGCTCCCCTTGCCAATACTGAATCTTGTGAAAACAATACTGCTTTGTTGAATCTCGTTATGAAAGATCAATTCGCCGGCCTTCCTAGTGAAGATGTCGCTACTCATCTGAATAGCTTCGTTGATTTATGTGATATGCAAAAGAAGAAAGATGTCAATAATGATATTGTTAAATTGAAGCTATTTCCTTTTTCGCTTAGAGATCGTGCTAAAGCTTGGTTTTCGTCTTTGCCTAAAAATAGTATTGATTCTTGGAACAAGTGCAAAGATGCTTTTATCTCTAAGTATTTTCCTCCCGCTAAGATCATCTCTCTTAGAAACGACATTATGAATTTTAAGCAACTTGATCATGAACATGTTGCACAAGCTTGGGAGAGAATGAAATTAATGATACGAAATTGTCCTACTCATGGTTTGAACTTGTGGATGATTATACAAAAAAAATTATGTTGGATTGAATTTTTCTTCTAGAAATCTTTTAGATTCGGCCGCGGGAGGCACTTTTATGGAAATCACTTTAGGAGATGCTACTAAACTCCTAGATAATATTATGGTTAATTATTCTCAATGGCACACTGAAAGATCCACTAACAAAAAAGTGCATGCGATAGAAGAAATCAATGTTTTGAGTGGAAAGATGGATGAACTTATGAAATTATTTGCTACTAAGAGTATTTCTTCTGATCCTAATGATATGCCTTTGTCTACTTTGATTGAGAATAATAATGAATCTATGGATGTGAATTTTGTTGGTAGGAATAATTTTGGTAACAACGCATATAGAGGGAATTTAATCCTAGGCCTTATTCTAGTAATCCTTCTAATAATTATGGAAATTCCTACAACAACTCTTATGGAAATTTTAATAAGATGCCCTCTGAATTTGAGAGTAGTGTTAAATATTTTATGAATTCACAAAAGAATTTTAATGCTTTGCTTGAAGAGAAATTGCTTAAAGTTGATGATTTGGCTAGGAACGTTGATAGAATTTCTCTTGAGATTGATTCTTTAAAGCTTAGATCTATTCCTCCTAAGCATGATATCAATGAGTCTCTCAAAGCCATGAGAACTTCCATTGATGAGTGCAAAGAAACAACCGCTAGGATGCGTGCTTCCAAAGATGCCTTTATTAAAGTGTGTTCTTCCAATTCTTATGAAAATCAAGATGAAGATCTAAAAGTTATTGATGTGTCCCCTATTAAATATTTGTTTTGCAATATGAATCTTGATGAAACTGAATATGATCTTCCTTTACCTAGAAGGCGTTCCAAAAATTCAGAGTATTTAGATCTTGATGATGAAATAGATAAAAGTGGGGTTGAAAGAAATAAAACCCTAGATGTTGCTAAACCCACTTGTCGGGGGGAACTGTCCCCCGCGAGCACCTATGGGGCCGGAGCCCCTTTCGTTTGTCCGGTGAGGGGGGCGGAGGGAGCACGGAGAGCAGATCGAGGCGAGCACACGGGCGGTTTACCCAGGTTCGGGCCGCGATGGACGCGTAAAACCCTACTCCTGCTTGGCTGTATTGAACTAGGGAGCTCGGGAGCTTGGAGAGCTAGCTACACCGAGCGTATGGCTGTCTGGATTGCCAGTCTCCGGACCTCGGAACCCCCCTCTACGTTGCACACGGGCCTCCTTTTATAGCGCAAAGGGGTCACCGACAGGTGTCAACGTAAGAGAAAGGGGTAAAAGTGTAAAAGGGGTGGTAGTTGTAACAGCGCGGGAACAGTGGCGCTGCGGCGCGGCACAGTGTTATCATACCTACTTCTGACGGTAGGGGACAAGGGCATTAAATGCCCGTCACGGTCGCCCGGACAGCACCGAGGCGGACCGTTAGGTGCGCCACCGCTCGCCACGCCGGTGGCTGCATGCCACCGCATACCCCAGGCTGCGCGGTGCCCCGCCACGTGCCGTTGGGGGAAGCCCCGGAGCGACGCGTGGGCGGGCGAGCCGGAGCGCAGTCCTGAGGTGGCGATTTGCCGCGGCAAGTGGCTTGCCGCGGGGGTCGTCTTCCTGTGCCTGATAGCTTGCCGGCTATCAGGCCTTGCCGGGGCGCATGGCGCGCCGCGGCAGGCTTCTCTTGTGGAGCCTGGGTTCGGCCTTCCCGGCAAGCTCCTCTTGCCGGGGTCTCGATCTTCTGTCTTGTGTACTTTGTTCTTGAATGGTCTTAGATGGGCTCGGTCGTCCCGGCAAGCTCCTCTTGCCGGGGCCTTGCCTTCTTGGCCCGGCAAGCTCCTCTTGCCGGGGGCCTTGTCTTGAATGCTTGGTCTTCTCTTGGCGCTTCCTGGGCGGGCCTCGCCGCAGGGTGCTACAACTGCCCGTGCACAAGTCTGGGGTACTAAGGTACCCCTACTTTAGTACACCGACAAGAGCCCCCGGGCCTGGGCCACACACGGTGCCGAGCGTCGTTGGGCCAGGCCCTAACAGTGCACGGGCACGCGTGGCCTTGGTCGCGCTGCTCCTTAACTCCGCAGCCGTCGCACCTTCCCCAGGCGGCGCGCGCTTATCGCGGCGTCGTGGGGGCGGGGCATGCGGGGCGAGCGTGACGTGGGTGGCGTGCGCGGGGCTGAACCGCGCCGGCGCGCGTCACGTCGCGCACGATCTCTTTATTCGGAGAGGCCGGCGCCATCCGGCAAGCGAGGTTGTGTCTGAGGCGCCCTTACCGGACCCGGCAGGGGATCCTCAGGGCAGCCCGCAACGCAGCCCCCAGCGTGAGCACATGACTTGCTCCTGCCGCTTGGCGCGTACGCGAGCTCTCCTTCTTCTTGTTGTCGATGCGAAGTTGTTGCTTTTGGGCAGGAGCGGAGCAGCTCCGGCGGGCGCATCCAGAGGGCGCCCCCGCCGTGCCGACCGCGTCTACTACCCTGCCAGGGGTGAGATCCCCGGCGAGGGAGGAGCCCCCGGCAAGGGAGGACCTTCCGACGGGGGACGCGGCCAACGATCCTCCAGCCGCGGCGAGCGTGGCTTCGGACCCCATCGCCGGTAACTCTCCCTTGTGCAGAAAAGCTCCCCTTGGTCTTTTCTTCCTTTGACTCGTTCGATTGATCTTTCCTGCCGCTGTTAAATATGCCATGGAAACGGCTGGTTAGAGCAGCAGTAAAGCATTTTGTAATATAACTTTTTATCTTAGGCAATGCATCGCACTGTTATCTCCTCTACTTGACTGGCGCCTTGTTTGTTTCCGCCCTACGTTTTCGGGGACTTGCCGGCGTAGGCCTCCGCCTTCCCACGGGCGCCGAGTGCGGGACGTCAGCGACCCGCTGGCGGGGCTACCACCGGCAAGAAACCTCGCCGCGGCTGGTTGCCGCTCACTCAGATTGTTGAGCAGGCTCAAGGCAAAGTAAGCGGTGCGACTGCGGTCGCAGCACGCTTAGGGTGCCGGGCGAGCTCGAAACAAAGTGAGGACGCTACTCGGGGTGTAGCACACTCAAGTCGTTGAGCGGACTCGAAACGAAATGAGGGCGCAACCAGTCTCGTGCCGGTCCTTCCGCGCTCAGGCCTCTCAACCAAGGCTCGGTCGTTCGAGGGAGATAACTCTTAAAAATTGATGGGGCAATTGCTCGAGCTCCGGCAACTTATCTTTTCTTATCGCTTGCCACCCGGTAGGGTAAAACCTCCTTGGGCAGCATCCAGCCCATCCTGGGGGTAGGCAAAGGCGCAGGGCCTCACGACCCTCCGGAGCTAGGCGTAGCTATGCTTGGGGATTCGCGCCCCTCTCTGCGCCAAGGATCACATGCAACTGCGGCAAGACTTGGGCAGAGAGGACGGTTGGCGGAACGGGTTCCGGCAACCGCGCTGGCAAGATTCCTCCCACGGTCGGCGTCAACTCGTTCGGCACCCCGGCGGACGAGGCGCGCCGGGGAACGAGGTCGCCTTTCTCGTGACTTCTGGCGCTAACTTCTGCGGCTACGGGAGCGGCGCAGAGTTCGCTGGAGGCGAATCGTTCGCCCAGCGGCCAGAAGGCGGTCCTCCTCAAGGAGCAGCTGCTTCTTGCCCAGTCTCTGCGCGAGTGGATACTAGAGGAGGGCCGCACACGAGCTCGTGGGAAAGAATGCCAAAGCTTGTCGGGAACCCCCGCTTCAACTGGACAGATCCTCGGATCCGCAGGAGCGGACTGTTCCTCAGCAGTCTGCTTGTCGGGAACCCCCGCTTCAACTGGACAGATCCTCGGATCCGCAGGAGCGGACTGTTCCTCAGCAGTCTGCTTGTCGGGAACCCCCGCTTCAACTGGACAGATCCTCGGATCCGCAGGAGCGGGCCGTTCCTCAGCAGTCTGCTTGTCGGGAACCCCCGCTTCAACTGGACAGATCCTCGGATCCGCAGGAGCGGGCCGTTCCTCAGCGTTCAGACCGCTGATCTGCTTGCCGGAGCAAGGCTTATCGGGGACACCTGCTTCGACTGGACGGATCCTGGGATCCGCAGGAGCGGGCTGTCCCCCGGCGTTCTGGTTGTTGATGAAGCTAGCGAATTCGGAGAAGCTGACGAAGAGCGCGCTCGCGCGAACGCCGGATCTGATCCGCACAACCTCGACGCGCCCCCTACCTGGCGCGCCAAAGATGTCGGGGGGAACTGTCCCCCGCGAGCACCTATGGGGCCGGAGCCCCTTTCGTTTGTCCGGTGAGGGGGGCGGAGGGAGCACGGAGAGCAGATCGAGGCGAGCACACGGGCGGTTTACCCAGGTTCGGGCCGCGATGGACGCGTAAAACCCTACTCCTGCTTGGCTGTATTGAACTAGGGAGCTCGGGAGCTTGGAGAGCTAGCTACACCGAGCGTATGGCTGTCTGGATTGCCAGTCTCCGGACCTCGGAACCCCCCTCTACGTTGCACACGGGCCTCCTTTTATAGCGCAAAGGGGTCACCGACAGGTGTCAACGTAAGAGAAAGGGGTAAAAGTGTAAAAGGGGTGGTAGTTGTAACAGCGCGGGAACAGTGGCGCTGCGGCGCGGCACAGTGTTATCATACCTACTTCTGACGGTAGGGGACAAGGGCATTAAATGCCCGTCACGGTCGCCCGGACAGCACCGAGGCGGACCGTTAGGTGCGCCACCGCTCGCCACGCCGGTGGCTGCATGCCACCGCATACCCCAGGCTGCGCGGTGCCCCGCCACGTGCCGTTGGGGGAAGCCCCGGAGCGACACGTGGGCGGGCGAGCCGGAGCGCAGTCCTGAGGTGGCGATTTGCCGCGGCAAGTGGCTTGCCGCGGGGGTCGTCTTCCTGTGCCTGATAGCTTGCCGGCTATCAGGCCTTGCCGGGGCGCATGGCGCGCCGCGGCAGGCTTCTCTTGTGGAGCCTGGGTTCGGCCTTCCCGGCAAGCTCCTCTTGCCGGGGTCTCGATCTTCTGTCTTGTGTACTTTGTTCTTGAATGGTCTTAGATGGGCTCGGTCGTCCCGGCAAGCTCCTCTTGCCGGGGCCTTGCCTTCTTGGCCCGACAAGCTCCTCTTGCCGGGGGCCTTGTCTTGAATGCTTGGTCTTCTCTTGGCGCTTCCTGGGCGGGCCTCGCCGCAGGGTGCTACAACTGCCCGTGCACAAGTCTGGGGTACTAAGGTACCCCTACTTTAGTACACCGACACCACTATATTGGATTTCAAGGAATTTAATTATGAAAGTTGCTCTTTAATTGATTGTATTTCCTTGTTGCAATCCGTGCTAAATTCTCCCCATGCTTATAGTCAAAATAAAGCCTTTATCGAACATATCGTTGATGCCTTGATGCAATTTTATGAAGAAAAACTTGAGTTGAAAGTTTCTATCCCTAGAAAACTTTATGATGAGTGGGAACCTACTATTAAAATTAAAATTAAAGATTATGAGTTTTATGCTTTGTGTGATTTTGGTTCTAGTGTCTCCACTATTCCCAAAACTTTGTGTGATTTGCTAGATTTCCGTGATTTTGATGATTGCTCTCTAAACTTGCATCTTGCGGATTCCAGTATTAAGAAACCTATGGGAAGAATTAATGATGTTCTTATTGTTGCAAATAGGAATTATATGCCCGTAGATTTTATCGTTCTTGATATAGATTTTAATCCTTCTTGCCCTATTATTCTCGGTAGACCTTTCCTTAGAACGGTTGGTGCAATTATTGATATGAAGGAAGGGAATATTAGATTTCAATTTCCATTAAAAAAGGGCATGGAACACTTCCCTAGAAAGAAAATAAAATTGTCATATGAAACTATCATGAGAGACACTTATGGATTGCCTACCAAAGATGGCAAAACCTAGATCTATCCTCGCTTTTATCCCTAGCTAGGGGCGTTAAACGATAGCGCTTGTTGGGAGGCAACCCAATTTTATTTTAGATTTTAGTTTTTTTTTGTTTTTGCTTCTGTTTAGGAATAAATAATCCATCTACCTTCTGTTTAGATGTGTATTTGTGTTTTAATTAGTGTTTGTGCCAAGTTAGACCTATAGGATCTTCTTGGATGATAATTATTTGATCTTGCTGTAATTTCCAGAATCTTTCTGTTCACGAAAACAATTGTTAAAAATAACCAGAATGTGATAAAATACTGATTCCAATTGATTATGATCAATAAACAAATTTTATAGGTCTTCCTATTTTGGTAGATTTTTTGGAGTTCCAGAAGTTTGCGTTAGTTACAGATTACTACAGACTGTTCTGTTTTTGACAGATTCTGTTTTTCGTGTGTTGTTTGCTTATTTTGATGAATCTATGGCTAATAAAATAGTTTATAATCCATAGAGAAGTTGGAATACAGTAGGTTCAACACCAATATAAATAAATAATGAGTTCATTACAGTACCTTGAAGTGGTCTTTTGTTTTCTTTCTCTAACAGAGCTCACGAGATTTCTATTGAGTTTTGTGTTGTGAAGTTTTCAAGTTTTGAGTGAAATCTTTTGATGGATTATGGAACAAGGAGTGGAAAGAGCCTAAGCTTGGGGATGCCCATGGCACCCCCAAGATAATCTAAGGACACCAAAAAGTCAAAGCTTGGGGATGCCCCGGAAGGCATCCCCTCTTTCGTCTACTTCCATCGGTAATTTTACTTGGAGCTATATTTTTATTCACCACATGATATGTGTTTTGCTTGGAGCGTCTTGTATTATTTGTGTCTTTGTTTGTTAGTGTGCCACAATCATCCTTGCTGTACACACCTTTTGAGAGAGCCATACATGAATTGGAATTTGATAGAATACTCTATATGCTTCACTTGTATCTTTTGAGATCGATAGTTTTGCTTTATATGCTTCACTTATATCTTTTGAGCTTTATAATTTTGCTCTATGTGCTTCACTTAGATCTTTTGGAGCACGGTGGTGGATTTGTTTTAAAGAAACTATTGATCTCTCTTGCTTCACTTAGATTATTTTGAGAGTCTTTAATAGCATGGTAATTTGCTTAATAATAATAATATGCTTGGTATTCAAGATTTGTAAAACTTTCTTTTGAGTGCATTGAATACTAAGAAAAGATTGATGCTTGATAATTGTTTTGAGATATGAAGGTGGTGATATTAGATTCATGCTAGTTGAGTAGTTGTGAATTTGAAGAATACTTGCGTTGAAGTTTGTGATTCCCGTAGCATGCACGTATGGTGAACCGTTATGTGATGAAGTCGGAGCATGATTTATTTATTGATTGTCTTCCTTATGAGTGGCGGTCGGGGACGAGCGATGGTCTTTTCCTACCAATCTATCCCCCTAGGAGCATGCGCGTAATACTTTTCTTTGATAACTTCTAGATTTTTGCAATAAGTATATGAGTTCTTTATGACTAATGTTGTGTCCATGGATTATACGCACTTTTCCCTTCCTTCCACCATTGCTAGCCTCTCTAATGTCGCGCACCTTTTGCCGGTATCATACACCCACCATATATCTTCCTCAAAACAGCCACCATACCTACCTATCATGGCATTTCCATAGTCATTCCGAGATATATTGCCATGCTACTTTCCACTGTTCCGTTTATTATGACACGCTCCATCATTGTCATATTGCTAGCATGATCATGTAGTTGACATCGTATTTGTGGCAAAGCCACCGCTCATAATTCTTTCATACATGTCACTCTTGAATCATTGCATATCCCGGTACCCCGCCGGAGGCATTCACATAGAGTCATATTTTGTTCTAAGTTTTAAGTTGTAATTATTGAGTTGTAAGAAAAATAGAAGTGTGATGATCATCATTTTTAGAGCATTGTCCCAAGTGAGGAAAGGATGATGGAGACTATGATTCCCCCACAAGTCGGGATGAGACTTCGGACGAAAAAAAAGAGGCCATAAAAAAGAGAGAAAAGGCCCAAATAAAAAAATGAGAGAAAAAGAGAGAAGGGACAATGTTACTATCCTTTTACCACACTTGTGCTTCAAAGTAGCACCATGATATTCATGATAGAGAGTCTCTCATTTTGTCACTTCCATATACTAGTGGGAATTTTTCATTATAGAACTTGGCTTGTATATTCCAATGATGGGCTTCCTCAAAATGCCATAGGTCTTCGCGAGCAAGCAAGTTGGATGCACACCCACTTAGTTTCTTTTGTTGAGCTTTCATATACTTATAGCTCTAGTGCATCCGTTGCATGGCAATCCCTACTCACTCACATTTATATCTATTGATGGGCATCTCCATAGCTCGTTGATACGCCTAGTTGATGTGAGACTATCTTCCCCTCTTTTTGTCTTCTCCACAACCACCATTCTATTCCACATATAGTGCTATATCCATGGCTCACGCTCATGTATTGCATGAAGATTGAAAAAGTTTTGAAAATGTTAGAGTATGAAACAATTGCTTGGCTTGTCATCGGGGTTGTGCGTGATTTAAATATTTTGTGTAGTGAAGATAGAGCATAGCCAGACTATATGATTTTGTAGGGATAGCTTTCTTTGGCCATGTTATTTTGAGAAGACATAATTGCTTTATTAGTATGCTTGAAGTATTATTATTTTTATGTCAATATGAACTTTTGTCTTGAATCATTTGGATCTGAATATTCATACCACAATTAAGAAGATTTGCATTGAAATTATGCCAAGTAGCACTCCGCATCAAAAATTCTCTTTTTATCATTTACCTACTCGAGGACGAGCAGGAATTAAGCTTGGGGATGCCTCATACATCTCCAACGTATCTATAATTTTTGATTGCTCCATGCTATATTATCTACTGTTTTGGACTATATTGAGCTTTATTTTCCACTTTTATATTATTTTTGGGACTAACCTATTAACCGGAGGCCCAGCCCAGAATTGCTGTTTTTTGCCTATTTCAGAATTTCGGAGAAACAAAATATCAAACGGAGTCCAAACGGGATGAAACCTTCGGGAACGTGATTTTCTCATCAGATAAGACCCAGGAGACTTGGACCCACCGTCAAGAAAGCCACGAGGCGGTCACGAGGGTGGGGGGCGCGCCCCCCTGCCTCGTGGGCCCCTCGGAGCTCCACGGACGTACTTCTTACTCCTATATATACCTACGTGCCCCCAAACGATCAGATACGGAGCCAAAAACCTAATTCCACCACCGCAACCTTCTGTACCCACGAGATCCCATCTTGGGGCCTGTTCCGGAGCTCCGCCGGAGAGGGACATCATCACGGATCCTAGCCCCTCCGATGAAGTGTGAGTAGTTTACCTCAGACCTTCGGGTCCATAGTTAGTAGCTAGATGGATTCTTCTCTCTTTTTGGATCTCAATACAATGTTCTCCCCCTCTCTTGTGAAGATCTATTCGATGTAATCTTCTTTTTGCGGTGTGTTTGTTGAGACCGATGAATTGTGGGTTTATAATCAAGTCTATCTATGAATAATATTTGAATCTTCTCTGAATTCTTTTATGTATGATTGGTTATATTTGCAAGTATCTTCGAATTATCAGTTTGGTTTGGCCTACTAGATTGGTTTTTCTTGCCATGGGAGAAGTGCTTAGCTTTGGGTTTAATCTTGTAGTGTCCTTTCCGAGTGACAGAAGGGGCAGCAAGGCACGTATTGTATTGTTGCCATCGAGGATAACAAGATGGGGTTTTTATCATATTGCATGAAACTATCCCTCCACATCATGTCATCTTGCTTAAGGCGTTACTCTGTTTTTAACTTAATACTCTAGATGAATGTTGGATAGCGGTCGATGAGTGGAGTAATAGTAGTAGATGCAGGCAGGAGTCGGTCTACTTGTCTCAGACGTGATGCCTATATACATGATCATGCCTAGATATTCTCATAATTATGCTCAATTCTGTCAATTGCTCAACAGTAATTTGTTCACCCACCGTAGAATACTTATGCTCTTGAGAGAAGCCACTAGTGAAACCTATGGCCCTCGGGTCTATTCTCATCATATCAATCTCCATCACTTTAATCTTGCTTTGCTTTTTTACTTTGCCTTTTACTTTTCACTTTGCATCTCTATACCAAAACTACCAAAAATATTATCTATCATCTCTATCAGATCTCACTCCCGTAAGTGACCTTGAAGGGATTGACAACCCCTAATCGCGTTGGTTGCGTTGAGCTATTGTTTTTATGTAGGTACGAGGGACTCGAGCGTAGCCTCCTACTAGATTGATACCTTGGTTCAGGGTTGTCAGAATCGCGATTCTATTATACGATTCTGTGACTTTACGATCCAAACTAACCCCTCTGATTCTACGATTTTAGTTCATAGAATCTACGTTTCTATGATCCTGATAGTGAAGATTCTACGATTTGCGATCCTACCATCGGAGCTCCGATCCGATTCAAAATCACGATTCTAACAACCTTGCCTTGGTTCTCAAAAACTAAGGGAAATACTTATGCTACTTTGCTGCATCATCCTCTCCTCTTCAAGGAAATCCAACGCAGTGCTCAAGAGGTAGCAGTCATGACTTTATTTACTGATGTATCCACTATCTTGGAAGAGGTTTCAATCGATTATGATGAGAACAAAGTTGCTACTTATGATGATTATTGTGATGAAACTTATGCTATAAAGAGTAGTAATGATTATATTTATAAAACTTGTCATGATTATGATTACCCTTTTTTGAACATTACTCTTTTAATGTGGAAACAATTTATAGTATTCAAGTCTCTTATGATACTCCCACTATTCCGAATGAGAAGAATTTTGCTTACGAGGAGAGTAGTAAATTTTCTATGCAAGTAGATCATGAATAGATGCTTTAGGTGCTGGTTATATTGTTGAATTAATTCATGATGCTACTGAAAATTATTATGAGGAAGGAATATATTCTTGTAGGAATTGCAATAATATCAAGTTTCCTCTCTATGTGCTTAAAGTTTTGAAGTTATGCTTGTTTTGCATCCCTATGCTAGTTGATTATTGTTCCCATAAGTTGTTTGCTCACAAAATCCCTATGCATAGGAAGCGGGTTAGACTTAAATGTGTTATCATATTCTTCATGATGCTCTCTTTATGTTTCAATTCTTATCTTTTATGTGAGCATCATTGAAATCATCATGCCTAGCTAGGGGTGTTAAACGTTAGCGCTTGTGGGAAGGCAACCCAATTTTATTTTAGTTTCTTGCTTTTTGGTTCCGTTTAGTAATAAATAATCCATCTAGATTCTGTTTAGATGTGGTTTTGTGTTTTAATTAGTGTTTGTGCCAAGTAGAACCTTTGGGAAGACTTGGGTGAAGTCTTTATGATCATGCTGTAAAAAACAGAAACTTTAGCGCTCACGAGATTAGCCAAAGCTTTTTACTGGAGAGTGCTATTTAGTTGATTCTTTTTGCAGATGATTACTAGACAAATTACTCAAATCCACCAGTTTATTTTAGACTTTTTGGAGTTCCAGAAGTTTGCGTTAGTTACAGATTACTACAAACTGTTCTGTTTTTGACAGATTCTGTTCTCTATGTGTTGTTTTCTTATTTGATGAATCTATGGCTAGTAAAAGAGTTTATAAACCATAGAGAAGTTGGAATCCAGTAGGTTTAACACCAATATAAACAAATAATGAGTTCATTACAGTACCTTGAAGTGGTGTTTTGTTTTCTTTCGCTAACGGAGCTTACGAGTTTTCTGTTGAGTTTTGTGTTGTGAAGTTTTCAAGTTTTGGGTAAAGATTCGATGGACTATGGAATAAGGAGTGGCAAGAGCCTAAGCTTGGGGATTCCCAAGGCACCCCAAGGTAATATTCAAGGATAAACAAGTGTCTAATCTTGCGGATGCCCCGGAAGGCATCCCCTCTTTCGTCTTCGTTCATCGGTAACTTTACTTGGAGCTATATTTTTATTCACCACATGATATGTGTTTTGCTTGGAGCGTCATTTTATTTTATTTCGTTTTGCTTGCTGTTTTAATAAAGTACCAAGATCTGAAATTCTTAAATGTTAGAGAGTCTTCACATAGTTGCATAATTATACAACTACTCATTATCTTCACTCATATCTTTCGGAGTAGTTTGTTGTTTGCTCTAGTGCTTCACTTATATCTTTTAGAGCAAGGTGGTGGATTTGTTTTATAGAAACTATTGATCTCTCATGCTTCACTTAGATTATTTTGAGAATCTTAAATAGCATGGTAATTTTCTTAATAATAATAATATGCTTGGTATTCAAGATTTGTAAAGCTTTCTTTTGAGTTTGTTGAATACTAAGAAAAGTTTGATGCTTGATAATTGTTTTGAGATATGGAGGTGATAATATCAAAGCCGTGCTAGTTGAGTAGTTGTGAATTTGAGAAATGCTTGTGTTGAAGTTTGCAAGTCCTGTAGCATGCACATATGGTAAACGTTATGTAACAAATTTGAAACATGAGGTGTTATTTGATTGTCTTCCTTATGAGTGGCGGTCGGGGACGAGCGATGGTCTTTTCCTACCAATCTATCCCCCTAGGAGCATGCGCATAGTGCTTTGGTTTTTGATGGCTTGTAGATTTTTGCAATAAGTATATGAGTTCTTTATGACTAATGTTGAGTCCATGGATTATACGCACTCTCACCCTTCCATCATTGCTAGCCTCTTCGGTACCGTGCATTGCCCTTTCTCACATTGAGAGTTGGTGCAAACTTCGCCGGTGCATCCAAACCCCGTGATATGATACACTCTTTCACACATAAACCTCATTATATCTTCCTCAAAACGACCACCATACCTACCTATTATGGCATTTCCATAGCCATTCCGAGATATATTGCCATGCAACTTTCCACCATACCGTTCATCATGACACATTCATCATTGTCATATTGCTTAGCATGATCATGTAGTTGACATAGTATTTGTGGCAAAGCCACCGTTCATAATTCTTTCATACTTGTCACTCTTGATTCATTGCATATCCCGGTGTACCGCCGGAGGCATTCATATAGAGTCATACTATGTTCTAGTATCGAGTTGTAATCATTGAGTTGTAAATAAATAGAAGTGTGATTATCATAATTTAATAGAGCATTGTCCCAAAAAAAAGAAGAGAAAGGCCAAAAGAAAAGAAAAAGAAGGCCCAAAAAAAGGAAAATAAAAAGGGGCAATGCTACTATCCTTTCTTTTCCACACTTGTGCTTCAAAGTAGCACCATAATCTTCATGATAGAGAGTCTCTTGTTTTGTCACTTTCATATACTAGTGGGAATTTTTCATTATAGAACTTGGCTTGTATATTCCAACAATGGGCCTCCTCAATTGCCCTAGGTCTTCGTGAGCAAGCAAGTTGGATGCACACCCACTTAGTTTCTTTTGTTGAGCTTTCATACATTTATAGCTCTAGTGCATCCGTTGTTGGAAATATGCCCTAGAGGCAATAATAAAATGATTATTATTATATTTCCTTGTTCATGATAATTGTCTATTTGTTCATGCTATAATTGTGTTATCCGGATACATAGACCACAACATGTCCCTAGTGAGCCTCTAGTTGACTAGCTCGTTGATCAACAGATAGTCATGGTTTCCTGACTATGGACATTAGATGTCATTGATAACGGGATCACATCATTAGGAGAATGATGTGATGGACAAGACCCAATCCTAAGCCTAGCACAAGATCGTGTAGTTCGTTTGCTAAAGCTTTTCCAATGTTAAGTATCATTTCCTTAGACCATGAGATCGTGTAACTCCCGGATGCCGTAGGAGTGCTTTGGGTGTGACAAACGTCACAACGTAACTAGGTGACTATAAAGGTATACTACAGGTATCCCCGAAAGTATCTGTTGGGTTGACACGGATCGAGACTGGGATTTGTCACTCCGTATGACGGAGAGGTATCACTGGGCCCACTCGGTAATGCATCATCATAATGAGCTCAATGTGACCAAGTGTTTGGTCATGGGATCATGCATTACGGTACGAGTAAAGTGACTCGCCGGTAACGAGATTGAACGAGGTATTGGGATACCGACGATCGAATCTCGGGCAAGTAACGTACCGATTGACAAAGGGAATTGTATACGGGATTACTTGAATCCTCGACATCGTGGTTCATCCGATGAGATCATCGAGGAGCATGTGGGAGCCAACATGGGTATCCAGATCCCGCTGTTGGTTATTAACCGGAGAGTCGTCTCGGTCATGTCTGCATGTCTCCCGAACCCGTAGGGTCTACACACTTAAGGTTCGATGACGCTAGGGTTGTAGAGATATTAGTATGCGGTAGCCCGAAAGTTGTTCGGAGTCCCGGATGAGATCCCGGACGTCACGAGGAGTTCCGGATTGGCCGAAGGTAAAGATTTATATATAGGAAGTTCAGTTTCGGCCATCGGGAAAGTTTTGGGGGTCATCGGTATTGTACCGGGACCACCAGAAGGGTCCCGGGGGTCCACCGGGTGGGGCCACCTATCCCGGAGGGCCCCATGGGCTGAAGTGGGAGGGGAACCAGCCCCTAGTGGGCTGGTGCGCCCCCCTTGGGCCTCCCCTGCGCCTAGGGTTGGAAACCCTAGGGGTGGGGGCGCCCCACTTGGCTTGGGGGGAAGCCACCCCTTGGCCGCCGCCCCCTTGGAGATTGCATCTCCTAGGGCCGGCGCCCCCCAAGGCCCCTATATAAAGAGGGTGGAGGGAGGGCAGCCGCACCCTTGCTCCCGGCGCCTCCCTCTCCCTCCGTAACACCTCTCCTCCCCGCTTGCGCTTGGCGAAGCCCTGCCGGGATCCCGCTACTTCCACCACCACGCCGTCGTGCTGCTGGATCTCCATCAACCTCTCCCTCCCCCTTGCTGGATCAAGAAGGAGGAGACGTCTTCCCCAACCGTATGTGTGTTGAACGCGGAGGTGCCGTCCGTTCCACACTTGGTCATCGGTGATTTGGATCATGACGAGTACGACTCCCTCAACCCCGTTCACTTGAACGCTTTCGCTCGCGATCTACAAGGGTATGTAGATGCACTCCTCTCTCTCGTTGCTAGATGACTCCATAGATTGATCTTGGTGAAGCGTAGAAAAAATTTATTTTCTACAACGTTCCCCAACATCCGTTTCATGGCAATCCCTACTCCTTGCATTAACATCAATCAATGGGCATCTCCATAGCCCATTGATTAGCCTCGTTGATGTGAGACTTTCTCCTTTTTTGTCTTCTCCACATAACCCCCATCATCATTTTTCTATTCCACCCATAGTGCTATATCCATGGCTCACGCTCATGTATTGCGTGAAGGTTTATAAGTTTGAGATTACTAAAAGTATGAAACAATTGCTTGGCTTTTCATCGGGGTTGTGCATGATGAGAGCATTCTTGTGTGACGAAAATGGAGCATGACTAAACTATATGATTTTGTAGGGATGAACTTTCTTTGGCCATGTTATTTTGAGAAGACATAATTGCTTAGTTAGTATGCTTGAAGTATTATTATTTCTATGTCAATATGAACTTTTGTCTTGAATCTTTCGGATCTGAATATTCATACCACAATTAAGAAGAATTACATTGAAATTATTCCAAGTAGCACTCCACATCAAAAATTCTTTTTTATCATTTACCTACTCGAGGACGAGCAGGAATTAAGCTTGGGGATGCCTGATACGTCTCCAATGTATCTATAATTTTTGATTGCTCCATGCTATATTATCTACTGTTTTGGACAATATTGGGCTTTATTATCCACTTTTGAATTATTTTTGGGACTAACCTATTAACCGGAGGCCCAGCCTAGAATTGATGTTTTTTTTGCCTGTTTCAGTGTTTTGAAGAAAAGGAATATCAAACGGAGTCAAAACGGAATGAAACCAACTAGAGAAGTTATTTTTGGAAGGAAAGCTATCGGAAAAACTTGGAGTGCACGTCAGGAAAGAAACGAGGGAGCCACGAGGCAGGGGCGCGCCCACCCCCCCTAGGCGCGCCCTCCACCCTTGTGGGCCCCTCGTGGCTCCCCTGACGTACTTCTTCCTCCTATATATACCCATATACCCTAAAACGATCGGGGAACAGGATAGATCGGGAGTTCCGCCGCCGCAAGCCTCTGTAGCCACTAAAACCCAATCGGGACCCTGTTCCGGCACCCTGCCGGAGGGGGAAACCCTCACCGGTGGCCATCTTCATCATCCCGGCGCTCTCCATGACGAGGACGGAGTAGTTCACCCCGGGGCTGAGGGTATGTACCAGTAGCTATGTGTTTGATCTCTCTCTCTCTCTCTCTCTCTCTCTCTCTCTCTCTCGTGTTCTTGATTTGGCACGATCTTGATGTATCGCGAGCTTTGCTATTATAGTTGTATCTTATGTTTCCTCTCCCCCTCTACTCTCTTGTAATGGATTGAGTTTTCCCTTTGAAGTTATCTTATCGGATTGAGTCTTTATTGATTGGAGAACACTTGATGTATGTCTTGTCGTCCGTATCTGTGGTGACAATGGGATATCACATGATTCACTTGATGTATGTTTTAGTGATCAAGTTGCGGGTTCCTCCCATGAACCTATGCATAGGGGTTGGCACATGTTTTCGTCTTGATTCTCCGGTAGAAATTCTAGGGCACTCTTTGAAGTACTTTGTGTTGGATTGAATAGATGAATCTGGGATTGTGCGATGCATATCGTATAATCATACACGCGGATACTTGAGGTGCATTGGAGTATCTAGGTGACATTAGGGTTTTGGTTGGTTTGTGTCTTAAGGTGTTATTCTAGTACGAACTCTAGGGCTGTTTGTGACACTTATAGGAATAGCCCAATGGATTGATTGGAAGGAATAACTTTGAGGTGATTTCGTACCCTACCATAGTATCTTTGTTTGTTCTCCGCTATTGGTGTCTTTGGAGTGACACTTTGTTGCATGTTGAGGGATAGTTATATGATCCAACTATGTTATTATTGTTGAGAGAATTTGCACTAGTGAAAGTATGAACCCTAGGCCTTGTTTCCTATCATTGCAATACCGTTTACGCTCACTTTTATCATTAGCTACCTTGCTGTTTTTATATTTTCAGATTACAAAAACCTATATCTACCATCCATATTGCACTTGTATCACCTTGTCTTCGTCGAACTAGTGCACCTATACAATTTACCATTGTATTGGGTGTGTTCGGGACACAAGAGACTCTTTGCCATTTGGTTGCAGGGTTGCTTAAGAGAGACCATCTTCATCCTACACCTCCCACGGATTGATAAACCTTAGGTCATCCACTTGAGGGAAATTTGCTACTGTCCTACAAACCTCTGCACTTGGAGGCCCAACAACGTCTACAAGAAGAAGGTTGTGTAGTTGACATCATGGATGCACAAGCAGTATTCCCGCTTAGTACAAGTGAAGGCTAGAAAAAGACTGGGAAGCGACCAACTAGAGAGCAACGACAGTCATGAACATGCATTAAAATTAATAAACATTGAGTGCAAGCATGAGTAGGATATAATCCACAATTAACATAAATATCGTGAAGGCTATGTTGATTTTGTTTCAACTACATGCGTGAACATGTGCCAAGTCAAGTCACTTGAATCATTCAAAGGAGGATACCACCCTATCATACAACATCGCAACCATTTTAATAGCATGTTGGCACGCAAGGTAAACCATTATAAACTCCTAGCTAATTAAGCATGGCATAAGCAACTATAATCTCTAATTGTCATTGCAAACATGTTTATTCATAATAGGCTGAATCAGGAACGATGAACTAATCATATTTACAAAAACAAGAGAGGTCGAGTTCATACCAGCTTCTCTCATCTCAATCAGTCCAACATATATCGTCATAATTGCCTTTCACTTGCATGACCGAACGATGTGAATAATAATAATAGTGCACGTGCATTTGATTAAGCTGGAATCTGCAGGCATCTGACACACAGGAGAAGACAAGGTAATATGGGCTCTTGATTAAATCAACAATAATGCATATAAGAGCCACTTCAGCATTTTCATTATGGTCTTCTCCTCTCGACCCCCAAAGAAAAGAAAAGAAATAAAACTATTTACATGGGAAAGCTCCCAACAAGCAAAAGAAGAACACATAATATTTTTGGATTTTCTCTTAATTATTACTACTACAAGCAAGGAAAGTAAACTAGCTAAGAGCTACAACTAATTTTTTTTTGTTTTTCTTAAGGTTTATCAAACACACAAGAAGAAAGCGAGAAAAAGAAAATAAACTAGCATGGATATTACACTGAAAAAGTATGAGCACCGATAACTAGCATGAGTGTGTGAGCATGAATGTAATGTCGGTGAGAAATACGTACTCCCCCAAGCTTAGGCATTTGGCCTAAGTTGGTCTATTGCCACGGCTGGCCTGGCGGATATCCAAAGTTATAGTTGGGGTCGTACCGAGATGCTGCAGCTATTGCCTCATGAGCTGCCACTTGGAGGCGAGCTGTCTCCGTCCTCCTCTTATACTCGTTCGCCTTTCCCTAGTTATAATAAATCTCCCTTTTGTCTGAAATTCAAAGAAAGTAGCAGAAGGGAGAGCAATATGGAAAATGCGGCGCCTATCCAACATTAGTCGATACTGGAGAGTTTGTTCATTCCTCTCAATAAACTGATGGCGAACCATAGCCTCATATCCTAGATAAGTGCGAGGCAATTCCATATCACTTTCATGTATGGCTATTCCAAGAAAATTAGCCACACGGGTTGCATAAATTTCCCCAAAAAAGTCTCCACTTAAACCATTATTATGCAACCACCGTGCAACAATGGCCCCCAAGTAGGTGTCAAAAAAAACAATGGCCCCCAAGTTATAGTGTTTATCTCCTAAAACAGCACTCCTAAGAACACTAAGATCAGGGATCCACATGTGACATGCTTCATCCTTACCATTTATGCACCTACCTATGAAGAGAGCAAAATAATGTATAGCAGGAAAATGAATGCTCCCTATGGTAGCTTGTGTTACATCTCTAGATTCCCCCATAGTGATACTAGCAAGAAAATCTCTAAACTTAGATTTGTGAGGTTCACTAACACTACCCCATTGTGGAAGTTTGCAAGCAGTACTAAAATCCTCTAAGTCCATAGTGTAAGATTGGCCATACATATCAAATAAGACAGTGTGAGAATTACGTGAAGATGAAAATCTGAACCTTCTCACAAAGGAATTAGTTAGGTGATAGTATTGAGGGCACTTATCTAGCATGAAGCCCTCGAGTTCGGCATTACACACGTATGCGTCAAATTCCTCCTTAATTCCTTCTCGAACAATGAAATCGTCTGACGGCCATTCACAAGGCTGCACTTGAGCTTCTCTTGGTGGTTCATCGTCCGGCTCACGTATTGCGGGCCTGGGTCCTTGCTTCCTTGAAGAACCACCTTGGTACATTTTCCTAAACATATTTCCTCCTCTGGAAAATTTCAGAAATTTTTAGTAACTCAAAATGAAAGTGAACCAAACTCAACAAAATTGATGGCAACTACTCCCACAAGTGCCTAGAGACTATATCATGCATTAGAACTACTTGTGACCATATAAATTTGACATGCAAGCTCAAGAACAGGGTCACCTAGGCAGCAAAAATTTGCAATGAATAAAGCACTAGAACAAAAACTAGTTGGACCATTTGAGGAGTCACATACCGAAGAACAATCCCCCAAAGCAGTTTTGTGAGTGGAGCTTTGAGCAAGGAGATCGAAAATCGCAGCAAAATGAGCAAGAACTCGTGCTTGAGCTGGTTGGTGATTTTTTTGGGAGGAAGGAGTGTGTGGTGGCTGGAATAAGTGGAGGAGAGCCACCATGGGCCCACGAGGCAGGGGCGTGCCATGGACCCTCGTGGCCAGGTGCTTGCTCCCCTTGATGTGTTCTCAGTGCCAAATATTCTCAAATATTCCATAAAAAATCATATTTCATTTTCAGGGCATTTGGAGAACTTTTATTTTCGGGGTATTTTTATTGCACAGATAATTCAGAAAACTGACAGAAAATACTATTTTTGCTTTTATTTATTCTAAATAACAGAAAGAAAAAGGAGGGTACAGAAGGTTGTGCTTTCTAAGTTCATCCATCTCATGCTCATCAAAAGGAATCCACTAACAAGGTTGATCAAGTCTTGTTAACAAACTCATTCCGAATAACATGGAACCGGAGAAATTTCGAATAACACTATGTTACCTCAACGGGGATATGCACATCCCCAACAATAAGAATATCATATTTCTTCTTGACAGTAGGTAGAGGAAATTCAAAACCTCCAATAATAATCGATGGAATTTTTCCAATAGAATTGATACTGTGGACTTGAGGTTGTTTCCTCAGAAAGTGTACCATATGCTCATTTCCATTAACATGAAAAGTTACATTTCCTTTATTGCAATCAATAACAGCCCCTGCAATATTAAAAAAGGGTCTTCCAAGAATAATAGACATACTATCGTCCTCAGGAATATCAAGAATAACAAAGTCCGTTAAAATAGTAATGTTTGCAACTACAACATGCACATCCTCACAAATGCCGACAGGTATAGCAGTTGATTTATCGGCCATTTGCAAAGATATTTCGGTAGATGTCAACTTATTCAAATCAAGTCTACTATATAAAGAGAGAGGCATAACACTAACACCGGCTCCAAGATCACACAAAGCAGTTCTAACATAGTTTCTTTTAATGGAGCATGGTATAGTGGGTACTCATGGATCTCCAAGTTTCTTTGGTATTCCACCCTTAAAAGTATAACTAGCAAGCATGGTGGAAATTTCAGCTTCCGGTATCTTTCTCTTATTTGTAACAATATCTTTCATGTACTTGGCATAAGGATTCATTTTAAGCATATCAGTCAAACGCATACGCAAGAAGATAGGTCTCGTCATTTCAGCAAAGTGCTCAAAATCCTCATCATCCTTTTTCTTGGATGGTTTAGGAGGAAAAGGCATGGGTTTCTGAACCCATGGTTCTCTTTCTTTACCGTGCTTCCTAACAACAAAGTCTCTCTTATCATAATGTTGATTCTTTGATTGTGGGTTATCAAGATCAACAACAGGTTCAATTTCTACATCATTATCATTGCTAGGTTGAGCATCAACATGAACATCATCACTAACATTATCACTAGGTTCATGTTCATTACCAGATTGTGTTTCAGCATCAGAGATAGAAATATCATTGGGATTCTCAGGTGTGTCTACAACAGGTTCACTAGAAGCATGCAAAGTCCTATCATTTTTCTTTTTCTTCTTTTTAGAAGGACTAGGTGCATCAACAATAGTTCTCTGAGAATCTTGCTCAATTCTTTTAGGGTGGCCCTCAGGATACAAGGGTTCCTCAGTCACTTTACCTCCTCTAGTTGCAACTCTAACAGCAAAGTCATTTTTCTTATAATTTAATTCATTGATCATATCATTTTGAGCTTTAAGTACTTGTTCTACTTGAGTGGTAACCATAGAAGCATGTTTACTAATAAGTTTAAGTTCACCTTTAACACTAGCCATATAATCACTCAAGTGTTCAAGCATATCAGCATTGTGTCTCAATTGTCTACCAACATAAGCATTGAAGTTTTCTTGTTTGACAACAAAATTATCAAACTCATCTAAGCATTGGCTAGCAGACTTATAATGAGGAATATCACCTTCATCAAATCTATAGAGAGAGTTTACCTTTACTACCTGTGTTGGGTTATCAAGACCATGTATTTCTTCAGTAGGAGGTAAATTCTTAACATCTTCAGCTTTAATACCTTTTTATTTCATAGATTTCTTTGCCACTTGCATATCTTCAGGACTGAGAAATAGAATACCCCTTTTCTTCGGAGTTGGCTTAGGAGTTGGTTCAGGAAGTGTCCAATTATTTTCATTAGTCAACACATTATTCAATAGCAATTCAGCTTGATCAACTGTTCTTTCCCTGAAAACACAACCAGCACAACTATCCAGGTGGTCTTTGGAAGCATAAGTTAGTCCATTATAAAAGATATCAAGTATTTCATTTTTCTTGAGAGGATGATCAGGCAAAGCATTAAGTAATTGCAGAAGCCTCTCCCAAGCTTGTGGGAGAATCTCATCTTCAATTTGCACAAAATTATATATTTCCCTTAAAGCAGCTTGTTTCTTATGAGCGGGGAAATATTTAGCAGAGAAGTAGTGAATCATATCCTGGGGACTACGTACACAACCAAGATCAAGAGAATTAAACCATATCTTAGCATCACCCTTTAATGAGAACGGAAATAATTTAAGGATATAATAGCAGCAAGTTTTCTCATCATTAGTGAACAGGGTGGCTATACCATTTCATTTAGTAAGATGTGCCACAACAGTTTCAGAATCATAGCCATAAAAAGGATCAGATTCAACCAAAACAATTATCTCAGGATCAACAGAGAAATCATAATCCTTATCAGTAACAAAGATAGGTGAAGTAGCATAAGCAGGATCATATTTCATTCTAGCATTCAGAGATTTTTCTTTCAGCTTAGCTAATAATTTCTTAAGATCACTTCTATCATTGCAAGCAAGAAAGTCTCTAGCAGTTTCTTCATCCATAACATAACCCTTAGGCACAACAGGCAATTCATATCTAGGGGGAGAATCTTCATCATCACTTTCATCAATATTATCAGTTTCAATAATTTCATTCTCTCTAGCCCTAGCAAGTTGTTCATCAAGAAATTCACCTAGTGGCACAGTAGTATCAAGCATAGAAGTAGTTTCATCATAAGTATCATGCATAGCAGAAGTGGCATCATCAATAACATGTGACATATCAGAATTAATAGCAGAAGTAGTTTAGGTGTCGCAAGCTTACTCAGAACAGAAGGTGAATCAAGTGCAGAGCTAGATGGCAGTTCCTTACCTCCCCTCGTAGTTGAGGAAAAAATCTTAGTTCTTTCATCTTTCAAGTTCCTCATAGTGACCAGCAGATATAAATCCCAAGTGACTCAAAGAATAGAGCTATGCTCCCCGGCAACGGTGCCAAAAAATGGTCTTGATAACCCACAAGTATAGGGGATCGCAACAGTTTTCGAGGGTAGAGTATTCAACCCTAATTTATTGATTCGAAACAAGGGGAGCCAAAGAATATTCTCTAGTATTAGCAGTTGAGTTGTCAATTCAACCACACCTGGATAACTTAGTATCTGCAGCAAAGTATTTAGTAGCAAAGTAATATGGAAGTAACGGTAACGGTGGCAAAAGTGACAGTGATAGTTTTGTAGTGATTGTAACAGCAGCACCGAAAAAGTAAATAAGCGAAGAACAATATGTGACAAGCTCGTAGGCATTGGATCAGTGATGGAGAATTATGCCGGATGCGATTATTCATGCAACAGTTATAACATAGGGTGACACAGAACTAGCTCCAATTCATCAATGTAATGTAGGCATGTATTCCGAATATAGTCATATGTGTTTATGGAAAAGAACTTGCATGACATCTTTTGTCCTACCCTCCCATGGCAGCGGGGTCCTAATGGAAGCTAAGGTATATTAAGGCCTCCTTTTAATAGAGTACCGGACCAAAGCATTAACACATAGTGAATACATGAACTCCTCAAACTACGATCATCACCAGGAGTGGTCCCGATTATTGTCACTTCGGGGTTGCCGGATCATAACGCATAGTAGGTGACTATAGACTTGCAAGATAGGATCAAGAACTCACATATATTCATGAAAACACAATAGGTTCAGATCTGAAATCATGGAACTCGGTCCCTAGTGACAAGCATTAAGCATAGCAAAGTCATAGCAACATCAATCTCAGAACATAGTGGATACTAGGGATCAAATCCTAACAAAACTAACTTGGTTACATGATAAATCTCATCCAACCCATCACCGTCCAACAAGCCTACGATGGAATTACTCACGCACGGCGGTGAGCATCATGAAATTGGCGATGGAGGATGGTTGATGATGACGATGGCGATGGCGACGGATTCCCCTCTCCGAACGGACTCCAGATCGGCCCTCCCGAGAGAGATTAGGGCTTGGCGGCGGCTCCGTATCATAAAACGCGATGAATCCTTCTCTCTGATTTTTTTCTCCCTGAACGTGAATATATAGAGTTGGAGTTGAGGTCGGTAGAGCTACAGGGGGCCCACGAGGCAGGGGGCGCGCCCAGGGGGGTAGGCGCGCCCCCACCCTCGTGGACAGGGTCTGGGCCCCCTGGCCTTGATTCTTTCGCCAGTATTTTTATTAATTCCAAAAATAATCTCCGTTGATTTTCAGGTCATTCCGAGAACTTTTATTTCTGCACAAAAATAACACCATGGCAATTCTGCTGAAAACAGCGTCAGTCCAGGTTAGTTTCATTCAAATCATGCAAGTTAGAGTCCAAAACAAGGGCAAAAGTGTTTGGAAAAGTAGATATGACGGAGACGTATCACATGCCGATGCACAGGAAGAGAGTTAGACTTCGTTGTTGCTTGATATATGTTGCTTTGTGCTCACTACTAAATCACAAATCATTGTTAACTAAAATTGGCTTTGATATACCTTGGGATCCGGGTGGATCCATTACTTGAGCACTATATGCCTAGCTTAATGGCTTTAAAGAAAGTGCTGCCAGGGAGACAACCCAGAAGTTTTAGAGAGTCATTTATTTCTATTGAGTGCTTTTATATAGTTTAAAAACAAAATAAAATAAAGAGGGGAACCCAAAACTTTTCAAAAAGGAAAGTGAAAGTGAGAGAGACAAGCATTGTTGAAGTGGGGGAGCTCCTTGAACTTTGTTCATGCTCACGGAAACTTTGTGAATCTTGATTACAGAAAATTTTCAACAAAAATAATTATCCCCTTGTACAATTCCATTGTATTATAAAAATAATGTGCCAAGATTAGCCTTTAGGATGTTTACATTGCTTGCTAGTTTATGCGGTGCAGAGCAGAAACTTTGGCTGTAGTGTGCGATTTTACATTTTTTACTGGAACGACAAACGGATCTGAAACATTTTGCACTGTCTTTCTATGTAAAATTTTTATTTTTCCTAATTATTTAAGAATTTTTGGAGTACCAGAAGTATGGTGATTGTTCAGATTACTACAGACTATCCTATTTAAGACAGATTCTATTTTTGATGCATCGTTTGCTTGTTTTGATGAAACTATCAATTTCTCTTAGTGGATTAAGCCATGTAAAAGTTATATTACAGTATCTACAATGCAAAAACAAAATATGAATTGGTTTGCAACAGTACTTAGAGTAGTGATTTGCTTTATTATACTAACGGATCTTACCGAACTTTCTGTTAAGTTTTGTGTGATTGAAGTTTTCATGTTTTGGGTGAGATCACGATGGATGAAGGAATAAGGAGTGGCAAGAGCCTAAGTGAAAGGACATGCGGTGCCCACATGTGTGGTTTTGGTAATTGAGGACATTCTCTATGGACTAATGGTTGCATTGAGTTACATTTGAAGGATTTGTCCATGGGCATTTCTTGAAGTCCATGTGTTGGTTTCAAGGAGTTTCTGTGTTGACCAAGGTGCTATTAAGGAATTATCCAAAGATTGGTCATGTGAGTGTTGTGCTTATTACAAGCATGTCTTGAAGAAGAAGATTGTGTGATCATTCATGTTTACCTTCAAGACATCATCCAAATGAAGAGAGTTGGAAAGATTCAAGGTTGATCAAGACTAAGTCAAGAGTGAATCAAGTTGATCAACTCACAAAGCGTAAAAGATGTACCGAGAGGGATCAAGTGATCCCATGGTATGGTAAGCATTGTCCATTGCACTTTGTGTACTAACCCATGGTCTATGTGAGAGTTCTATGTGGGGTTAGGTACGTGTTCATGGGCTTGCGTCAAGAGGAAGATATCATACAACTCATGGAAAGGATGACATCAAGTGGTGATCGTAATCAAGGTTGTGTTGTGCAAGTTCAAGTGGAGCATCACAAAGAAATCATGCTTGTGGCTTGCCGTCCATTGTGGTTACGATGGACTTGTGAAGGTGTACCGAAGAGTGACTCGCCCATAGTGGAGTATGGGGGAGCAATCAACTAGCCTTCATCGAGCCAACACAATCACTTGCGAAGGTGTACCGAAGAGTGACTCACCCGTAGTGGAGTATGGGGAGCAATCATCTAGTCTTCATCGAGCCAACGCAATAAAGAAAGGTGGTCCAACTTGAGGGAGTCAAGATCGTCATCATCTAGCTCAAGTGGACCATGTGCAAGGAAAAGGTTTGCCCTTGATAGGTTTTCTATTTTACTGGTCTCATGGTGGTAGTTGGGAGACCGGGTTATAGGATCGTTTGCCGTACTATCAAGGGGGGCTCTCAAGTTGGTTGCTTGATCGTATCGTTAGTATAGAGCTCAAACCATGTTTCTTGGTTCTTGTTTGGTTCTCTTTGTGAGTCTTAGAGCTTATGGTCATCTTGATGACAAGCTTGAGTTCATCGAAAATGGAGTTCGCATGCGTCTTCTATGATGTTTTCGATGTTTGAGGTTTTACCGGTCTTATCCAAGGAAGGGTTCTCACCATTTTCTTATGGGTCTTTTCTCATTTGCTTATTATTGATATTTCTTTCAAGATTGTGTTAGCCCTTGTCGCTAACTTTCCAACAAACTTGGTTTCGTCGAATTTGGAGTCTGTTTGCAAAAGTTATGGTAGTTTTGGTGTTCTGAAAAGGCTGCAGCGGTACTACCGCGGACAGGAGCGGATGTAATTTTTTACTACCGCTCTTGGGAGCGGTACTACCACTTGGAGCAGTACTACCGCGGCTACATCCGTGGCTACTTCCTCTCTGGACCAAAAACTCGTCACAAGTCCAGCGGTGGTAGGCACGGATGTATTTTTTTAGTACCGCTCGCAAGCAGTAGTACCGCTACCCTTAGCAGTAGTACCGCTACCCTTAGCAGTAGTACCGCTACCCCTAGCGATAGTAGCGTGAGGTCAAGCGGTACTACCGCTCCGACGGTTCTTCTAACTTTTTTGCCTCCTCGCTGTTGTGTTTCAAAGGGCTACTACCGCCCTAGCGGTAGTACCGCTCGGTGCGGGCTGTGAGCATAACGGTTGGATTTTTTCCCACCTATAAAAGGGGGTCTTCTTCCCCAATGAACCTTATCCTTTGAGCTCGTGTTCTACCCCCATTGTTGACCTTATTCGAGCTTGCTAACTCTCAATCCCTCCATGGATTCTTGCTAGTTTTTGAGGGAAAAGAGAGAGGAGATCTAGATCCACATTTCCACCAATCACTTTCTCCTCTATGTGAGGGGAACCCCTTGGATATAGATCCTCTTGGTGTTCTCCTTCTTGTTCTTCCTCTCATTTTCCTCCCTAGCATAAGTTGCTTCGGTGGGATTTGAGAGAGAAGGATTTGGGCACTCTGTGTGCCCTTGCCATTGCATTTGGTGCATCGGTTTGAGTTCTCCACGGTGATACGTGGAAGTTACAAGTTGAGAAGCTTATTACTCTTGGGTGCTTGGTACCCTTGAGGTTGTTCCTCTTGGGTGCTTGGTACCCTTGAGGTTGTTCCTCTTGGGTGCTTGGGCGCCCTAGACGGTTGGTGGTGTTCGGAGCTCAATCATTATGGTGTAAAGCTCCGGGCAAGCATCGGGGTCTCCAATTAGGTTGTGGAGATTGCCCCGAGCAATTTGACGGGTACCGGTGACCGCCCCCAAGGGTTGCCAAAGTGTAAGGGTTCGGTGACCGCCCCCAAGGGTTGCCATTTGTACGGGTTCGGTGACCGCCCTCAAGGGTCCCTTAGTGGAATCACGGCATCTTGCATTGTGTGAGGGCGCGAGGAGATTACGGTGGCCCTAGTGGCTTCTTGGGGAGCATTGTACCTCCACACCGCTCCAAACGGAGATTAGCATCCGCAAGGGTGTGAACTTCGGGATACATCGTTGTCTCCGCGTGCCTCGGTTATCTCTTACCCGAACCCTTTACTTATGCACTTTACTTTGTGATAGCCATATTGTTTCTTGTCATATATCTTGCTATCACCTAAGTAGTTTTTCTTGCTTAGAATAAGTTGTTGGTGCACATAGGTGAGCCTAGTTCTTGTAGGTTTTGTGCTTGAAAAATTAATCGCTAGGTTTATTCCGCATTTGTTCAAGCCTCAACCGTAATTATTTTAAAGCGCCTATTCACCCCCCTCTAGGAGACATCCACGATCTTTTAATTGGTATCAGAGCCTCGTCTCTCTTTGTTAGGCTTAACCGCCTAGAGAGTAAACATGTTGACTAGGGGATTAGGATTCTCTCACACTCTTAGTTTCGATGGCACAAATTTTGATGTTTGGGTAATTCGCATGCTTAATCTCTTTAGGGTCATGGACCCAAATTTAGAGCAAATTGTAGATATGGGTTTTTCTCCTCCAAAGGATCCCCAAAGATTATCTTTAGAGGATGAGAAAAACTCTTATCTCAATGCACAAGCTTCTAACGTGCTTTTCGATGCTTTGAGCAATGTAGTTATATTTCAACTCATGCCTTTTCCGGGATGCTCATGAGTTGTGGACAAAGCTTCAAGATAAATATGGTGTGTCCAAGTTTTGTGGGGATGATTGTTCTCCCTCCACCTCCAGCTGTGGTGTGTTCTCAACTTCTTCTACTTCACCTACATGTGGTTTGCCACAAGGTAATGACATGGTGAGTAGTGGTGTTCTTTGCAATGATGATAGTGGGCTTAGTTTTGATAATCCTTCATCACTTTATTGTTGCGATGCTTCATCTTTGGACTCTAGCACTTCGAGCACTCCAAATGTTTCACATGCTTGTGTTGATAGTACTTGCATATCATGTACAAATTGCTTGACTAAATCTCATTATGATATGCTTGCTATGTCTTGTTGCCATGATAAAAATGCATGTATTTCCTCGAGTTGTTGTGCTAACAATGTAGAGGAAACCCAACACTCCATGGAACAAGATGTGGTCTTGAATGGTGCTTCAAGGGATCCCACGTCATCATCTAATACTTTTTGCCTTATGGCCAAGGCTTCAAAGGTATCTCCCACCTTGAATCCCAATATATCTTGTGATGATGATGTCGATTATGATGAAGAAAATGATGATGTTGCCTCCTTAAAAATTAAGGGGGAAATGATTTTAAAGCTCTTCTTAAGAATAAAATTGCTCGCTCCAACTTCATGGAAATCATGTCTACTGCTATTGAGGGCAAGAAATATATTGATGAGTTGTAATCTCGTCTTGAGGAGCATGAGGTCACCATTGATAAAATGAAAAGTCATGAGCGTGATTACGCTAATGAGATTGCGGACCTCTCTCAAGCCCTTGAACTTGAACAAACCACCAAGGAATCTCTTGAGGAGACTTTTGCTCTAGAATTATCTAGAGTGAAGGAATCTCATGATAGAGCTCTTGAGGTGGCCAATGTTTTTGAAACTAAAAATGCTAAGCTTGAAGTTGCTCATGCTAGACTCCTTGAGGATTTTGAGCACCTCGAAAATGGCTCAAGGGTCATCAAGGGTGAGCTCATCAAACGCACCGAGTCCCATGCACAACTTAAAGCTTCATATTCAAAAGAGCTTGTAAAGTTGCCTTCTCCTCTTGCTATTATTGATGATGCTTGTGCTACTAACTCTATTACTTGTGAGGCATCCATTTTGAAGGAGTATGTCGAGCTTCGGGCTCAACTTGAGTTGCTATCTAGCAATTATGAGAAATTGGAGGAAAGCCATGAAAAGCTCTCAAGCTCTCATGATGATCTTATAGTATCTCATAATATGCTAAAGATAGCTCATGAGGCCATGATTGTTAAGGTAACATCTAGTGAGCCTCATGTGGATACTAGCACTACTTCTAGTCAAAATGCTATATTGCCATGTGCTAGTCCTTGTAATTCATCTACTCACAATGTTGGTACATCTTGTGATGAATTGCTTTCATTGCCTTGTTTCTCTAACGATGAAGCTTATACTTCCTCTAGTACTTGTGTTGAGACTAACCATGTAGAGGAAATCAAAGAGCTCAAGGCCCAAGTCACTTCTTTGAAGAAAGACTTGGAAAAGAGTCATGAAGGGAAATTTACACTCAACAACATCTTGAGAGTGCAAAAATCCCCCAATGACAAAGGTGGACTTGGATTCAACTCCAATAAGAAGAAGAAGTCCAAGAGAAACAAGAAGAAGGGCCAAAAACAAGTCAAGAATTCGGCCAAGATTGTTTGCTTCAAGTGCAAAATTGAAGGGCATCATGTTAGATCTTGCTCTTTGAAGAAGAAGGCCATTAGTGACAAGCAACAAGGGAAGCGGCCACAAGTTCTTTCTCATGCTCAACCTCAAGTTGAAGAAAGGCCTCTTCCCAAAAAAAACTCAAGCTAATGCTTCTCAAGTTGAGAAACCAAGTGAGAAGAAAGTGAAGAGTAGACGTTGCTACTTATGTCGTGAGAAGGGTCACCTCGCTTCTTCATGCACTAGTGGTAACTTATACAACCCAATTATTATTGATTATATCTATTCTCTTGGGAAGGATGAGGTTGGCAATGTGTTTGCCAAGTTTGTTGGTACTCAAAGTGGTGTCAAGAGAAGAACCATTTGGGTTGCCAAGCCTATTGTGACTAACCTCTTAGGACCCAACTTTTTGGGGACCAACAAGCTCAAACTTGATCAATGGGTGTTGTTGGAGGGCATTGGAGACTTAGCTACATTATGATGAATTAAGGGGTCTTCATCATTCATATTGCCTCAAGCCAAGTCATTCGGATTATCAAGTTTCTATCTCATATCCAATGTGCCTCCTTGCGGTAACTTGTACTTAAATTGTTTACATTGAAAGTTACTTGCCCCTTTGCATGTTTTGGTTTTGTTTCTTGCATGTGTTTGTATATGTTGTTCCTTGGAGCGTCTTTTGCATTTAGTTTCCACTTTTCTTTGATGCACCATGCTGGTATGAGGTAGTCCTTGGCTTTATAGAATGCTTCATGTGCTTCACTTATATCTTTTGAAGTTTGGATTGCCTGTTTCTCTTCACATAGAAAACCGCCATTTGTAGAATGCTCTTTTGCTTCACTTATATTTGTTAGAGAGTGGGTATATCTTTTGTAGAAAGAATTAAACTCTCTTGCTTCACTTATATCTATTTAGAGAGATGACAGGAACTGGTCATTCACATGGTTAGTCATACAATCCTACATAAAACTTGTAGATCACCGAATATGATATGTTTGATTCCTTGCAGTAGTCTTGCGATATAAAGATGGTGATATTAGAGTCATGCTAGTGGGTAGTTGTGGATTGTAGAAATACTTGTGTTGAAGTTTCTGATTCCCGTAGCATGCACGTATGGTGAACCGTGATGTGATGAAGTCGGAGCATGATTTATTTATTGATTGTCTTCCTTATGAGTGGCGGTCGGGGACGAGTGATGGTCTTTTCCTACCAATCTATCCCCCTAGGAGCATGCGCGTAGTACTTTGTTTCTGAAAGGATCGATATAGTTGACTAGAGGGGGGGTTGAATAGGCAACTAACAATTGTTATTTTTTTTCTTTAACAATTTAAACTTTGCATCAAGGTAGGTTGTCTAGATGTGCAACTAAGTGAGCAACCTATATGATGCAACAATGATAAGCACACAAGCAAGCAAGAGATATAACACAAATAAGCTTGCACAAGTAAAGGCACGAGATAACCAAGAGTGGAGCCGGTGGAGACGAGGATGTGTTACCGAAGTTCCTTCCCTTTGAGAGGAAGTACGTCTCCGTTGGAGCGGTGTGGAGGCACAATGCTCCCCAAGAAGCCACTAGGGCCACCGTTTCTCCTCACACCCTCACACAATGCGAGATGCCGTGATTCCACTATTGGTGCCCTTGGAGGCGGCGACTGAACCGTTACAAACAAGGTTGGGGCAATCTCCACAACTTAATTGGAGGCTCCCAACGACACCACGAAGCTTCACCACAATGGACTATGGCTCCGCGGTGACCTCAACCGTCTAGGGTGCTCAAACACCCAAGAGTAACAAGTTCCGCAAGGGATTAGTGGGGGGAATCAAATTTCTCTTGGTGGAAGTGTAGATCGGGGCCTTCTCAACCACTCCCGAGCGAAGAAATAAGTTTGATTGGCTAGGGAGTGAGATCGGGCGAAAATGGAGCTTGGAGCAACAATGGAGCTTAGGGTTGGAAGAGGTAATCAACTAGAGGTAGGAGACACCCCTTTTATAGCTGTGGACAAAATCCAACCGTTATCCACTTAACCAGCCCGCGACATGCAGTACTACCGCTCCAGAAACATGGTACTACCGCAAGGCCACGCGGTACTACCGTGAGGGACCACGGTACTACCGCGGCAGCAGCAGAGTCTAGAACATGCCTGCCTAAGAGCAGTACTTCCACGGGCGCGGTACTACCGCGCCCCCTTGCGGTACTACCGCAAGGCAGAAAAGTCCTAGCCTGGGAATGGGCGCGGATGAATAAAATTACATCCGTGGCTACTTCCGCTGGAAATAAATCGATGCAAAAATCCGACACGGTACTACCGCTGGGGAGCGGTACTACCGCATGGCAGCTGGACCAGGCTGCGCGCGGTACTACCGCGCATGAGGAGAGGTACTACCGCGGAGGCGCGGATGTAAAAAATTACATCCGCCCCTACTACCGCGATGCAGCGGCACTAGGTTGGGGGCCACGATACTACGGCTCCAGAGGAACGGTACTACCGTGGGCCCCCGCGGTACTACCGCTCCAGGGAGCAATACTACCGCAAGCTTAGCAACAGCAGCCAAGACAATGACATAGAGGATAAACGGGGAATGCTCCAAAGTGCAAGGGAAAGGTGGAGACAAGGAAGGAAACGTGTACGTGATGATTCCACCCGAACCTTTCCGACGCGGACCCCCTCTTAATAGTACGGCTTTCCTACGACTCAAATCCACCAAAAAGAAACATAGAAAAACGCCGTCTTCAATAGTCTTTGAGGGGCACCAAACCGTCTTGTGCCTAGCGATGAGACGACTGAGAA
This sequence comes from Aegilops umbellulata, assembly GCA_032464435.1. Lineage (NCBI taxonomy): Eukaryota > Viridiplantae > Streptophyta > Magnoliopsida > Poales > Poaceae > Aegilops > Aegilops umbellulata. Next base: position 348,690,133 of record CP136054.1, read on the forward strand.
ACTCAAGGCACACGATTAGTCCGCAAAAGCATTGTCATCAATCACCAAAACACCTTAGGGATAAGTATGCCCTTACAATCTCCCCCTTTTTGGTGGATTGATGACAATACGGGATTTGCACAAAGGGAAATAATATTGAGCCAAGGCAAACCCCTCCTCTCTAAAATATAGACGGGCTCCCCCTAGATGTGTGCAATCTAGATGGATGCTTTGGACTGCACATCACACAAACTAGGATCAACACTCCCCCTATATTTTAGAGACAAGGCATATCTTGCAATAGTAAGACTAACATCTAAACATCTAGCACAAAATATCATAAGCTTACTAAGAGGATAGAGTGCATATGTCCTACACCATATGAAGGATAGGTCTCAAACCAAACCAAACCAAACCAAAGCAAACACACCGAACACAAGAACACGAGACACGACTCGCAAATCCCTACACTCTCTCCCCCTTTGGCATCGAGACGCCAAAAAGGCAGAGAGAACACCTACACACAAGGGGTGGCTCAAGCAGAGAATTCATCCCAACGCTCCTCGTCAGACTCGGCGGCAGGGACGTCCTCCTCGATGTCCTCATCAGAATCAGACCACTTGAAGCCCTGCTTCGCCATCCACTCGGCCTCCGGGGTGATGACCTCCTCAGAACCGCCAAACACGTCCTCTCCAAAGACCTTCATAATTTTCTTGTCGTGACGGCGACTCTCCTTGGACGCCACGTGAGTCCTGTACTGCCCCTTAGCTTGCATGCAAAAAAGAGTCTTCATCTTGTCCTTCAGCTTCTTAGCCCACGAGGGCTCAGAGGAACTCTGGGAAGACCTAGCAGCACGGTCCTCAGCAACATCCTCTGCTCCAGCCTTCTCCTCACCAACAGCCCTCCTAGCAGCAGACGCCTCAGCACGAGTAGTAGTGTTGGCCCAGTTGGGCTTGACACGGAGACTGATGGGATCATGCCTAATCCAGTCTAGGGCAAGGAACTCGTCACCAGGGTACAGCTTCTCCCAAGTCTTGGAGATCAGCAGAAACAAGTATGGACCATAGATAGGCACCTTGCGGTTGAACACCGCAAACCGAAGCTCACACCACATGATGTGTGAGACATCAAGAGGCTGAGTCTGAGAGACACGTGCCTCCCCGCACAGGAGCATCATATCCACCATATAGGCATGAACCTTGTCCTTGTCGCCAATGCGAGGGAACGGAGAGTTGCGGAAGATGCGATACATGATATCCAGAAAGGAGTTCAGCACCCAGATTGACTTGCCATTGGGAAGCACCTTCTCAACATAGAACGGCTGAATCTTGTTCTTGTTAGGAGACTCAGGATTGGCATGGGGCGAACACCCACGGGTGTGTTGAGCCCATCATCAGGAACCTGGATCAGATCCATGAACTCCTTCCAGGTAGCAGTCAGCTGGCAGCCATTGGTCATCCAGGTCATCCTCCTCTCCTCCCCAATGTGAAAGAAAACTGAGGCAAAGAACTGACAGATAACCTCAGGGTCATAGTCAAGGTGGAAAGAGATCACATGCTCAATACCAAACTGCTCCACCAAATCCAGAGCTTCTCCAAAGTACTCACGAAACTTGTCCTTCCTCAGATGATGCATGTCTATCCACTTGACATCCACGTAGGTATTTTGCTTGTTCTTGATGACATCCAGATAGGTGAGAGTCTGCTGCTTGGTCCAAAACAATTCACAACCTCTGATGGTAGCACGAGGATTCACATAAGGGTTGATCTGCCTGACACGGATGAACTCAGAAAGGGGAATCTCGTCCATGCCCTTAGCGGGTTCCTTGTTCTTGCTAGCGGTGGTCTTGACATGGCGCTTGGGGGCATTGGAGCCCTCTGGTGCTTCACCTTGATTGCGCAAACGCTTGGAGCCAGTGTCATGACTGGGATTGGAACGGCGAGAGCCACCACCTGAGACACAAAGCGCAAAGCACACACAACAAGCAGAAAGGATCAATGCAAAGACCACGACAAAGCAAAATAAACACGTAGGAAGCACACATGATAATTGCCATGAGAAAGATTTGACCCGAACGGTAGTACTGCCAGGTGTTGTGGTACTAAAATTTTAGTACCGCTCCTAGTCGCGGTAGTACCGTGCGATGTCACGGTAGTACCGGGGCTGGGGGCGGTAGTAGGATCTTAGTGCCACAGCTAGCGCGGTAGTACCGCACCTGACAGGCGGTAGTACTGCATGAGCGGTAGTACCGCACATGTGGCGCGGTAGTACCGCACCGCGTCAGACCTGAACCAGTTTGAATCTGAGAAAAACCGCAAAATCACGATGGTACTACGGTTCATCAAATCTATCACAGGACAACATATCAAGTACAATTCCTACGCAACACGACTCTCCTACATCCTACTCTTGCAAAGATTTGGCCTAAAATCTCAAGAACAACATGCATCTCCCCAAAAACCTAGAAGCAAGAGAACAACCAAGAAAGAGAGGGATTTGGGGAAACACCTTGTTCCATGGCAAGAGGAAGTGATGGGGAACGATCCCACCGGTCGGAATCCGAGGAGAGTGGCCGGAGACGGAGATCCGGCGAGGACCTCCGGCGTCGTTCTTGAGCGAGAGAGAGAGAGATGTGGGGAGAGAGACAAGTGAATGGGTATGGGGAGTTGGAACTCCCCTGCCCGAGTCATAACCCCCACGCCCACTCATCGGCGCGGTAGTACCATGCATCATTGCGGTAGTACCGCTCGGCGGAAGCACCGCACTTGAGCGGCAGTACCGCTCTCCTGGGCGGCAGTAAAAAATTACTGCCGCGCAGGGGTGGTAGTACCGTGCCCTCCAAACGCGGTAGTACCATGGCTAGCCACGGCAGTACCGTGGGCTCAAGAAGTTGCACGTTTCAAGCACAAAAAGAGGTCTTTGCAAGGAAACTTTGAGGCAACATTGAGGCAACATGACACCACAAGAACACGCAACACACGATGGCAGACAGGCAACCGACAACAAGAAACAACCACGAGACACCACCTCTCCAAAGAGAGGGCGGTGGCCGGAGCCACCTATGTTTGAGTCGATTGGTATGGCACCGCGAAGAATTATCCTTGGGCCCATGACCAAAACTCGTCTTTGAAGCACAAGTACCATAAAAAATGGCTAATGCGAAAGAGTTGATCGATTTATGCATAATGGGGGGAGGGAGAGTTCATTGAGAGAACAACACTCCCCCTATGTCCATGCCTACACCTAAACAAGACAACAAGTTGAGTATGGTGGGGTGTGCAAGGGTTCAAGCAACATTGCTCGAATAAATGATATTTAGCTCATGCCTTAACTCGTGAAATCTTGCTTCATTCAAAGGCTTCGTGAAGATATCTGCAAGGTTATCATGAGTGTTGACGTAGTTGATCTCGATCTCCCCTCGCCTAATGTGATCCCGGATGAACTGATGCCGAATCTCAGTATGCTTCGTCTTGAAGTGTTGCACCGGGTTGAGAGAAATCTTGATGGCACTTTAATTGTCACACCAAAGAGGCACTTTGTCACAAATGACACCGTAATCCTTTAAATTTGCCTCATCCATAAGAGTTGTGCACAACAACTACCAGCCGCCACATACTCCGCTTTGGTGGACGAGAGAGACACACAACTTTGCTTTTTAGAAGACCAACTTACCAAAGAGCAACCAAGGAATTGGCACCCTCTGGAAGTGGACTTCCTATCCACTTTGTCTCCCGCCCAATCGGAATCCGAATATCCTACAAGCTTGAAGTTTTCTCCTCTTGGGTACCACAAGCCAAAGTTTGGGGTATGATCCAAATATCGAAAGATTCGCTTGACTGCCACAAAGTGGCTTTCCTTAGGTGCGCTTGAAACCGTGCACAAATTCCCACACTCAACATGATATCCGGTCTAGATGCGCAAAGGTAAAGCAAGGATCCAAACATGGAACGATATACCTTTTGATCCACCGCTTTACCATTGGGATCAATGTCAAGTTGGCATTTGGTGGGCATTGGGGTGGAAGCCGGCTTGACATCACTTAGCTTGAATCTCTTGAGCATGTCTTGAGTGTATTTAGCTTGGTTGATGAAGGTACCTTCTCTTCTTTGCTTCACTTCGAAACCAAGAAAGAACTTCAACTCTCCCATGGAAGACATCTTGAACTTTGAGGTCATTAGTGCGGCAAATTCTTCATTGAAAGCTTTGTTAGGGGAACCAAAGATAATGTCATCAACATATAGTTGGCACACAAACAACTCCCCTTTGACCTTCTTAGTAAAAAGAGTGGCATCGATTAGCCCAACTTCAAACCCGCGATCTTGTAGCAACTCGGTAAGGTGGTCATACCACGCACGTGGGGCTTGTTTAAGTCCATAGAGTGCCTTATCGAGTTGATACACATGATCGGGAAAGTAGGGATCCTCGAACCCGGTGGGTTATTTGACGTAAACCAACTCATTAATAGGACCATTAGGAAAAGCACTCTTCACATCCATTTGTTGCAACTTAAAGTTGTGATGAGAAGCATAAGCAATCAACAAATGAATGGATTCAAGACGAGCAACGGGAGCAAAGGTTTCACCATAGTCGATACCCTCGACTTGGGAGTAGCCTTGTGCCACCAATCTTGCCTTGTTGCGAATGATGGTCCCATGAGCATCTTGCTTGTTCTTGAAAATCCACTTGGTCCCAATGACATTGTGGTTCCCCGTTGGCCTTGGCACCAATCTCCACACCTTGTTGTACTCGAAGTTGTTGAGTTCTTCATGCATGGCGTTAAGCCAATCTGGATCTTTGAGTGCTTCATATACCTTTTGGGGTTCAACACAAGAGACAAACGCGTGATGTTCAAAATAGTTTGCCAATTGTCTATGAGTGCTTACCCCCTTTTGAATGCTCCCAAGTACATTCTTCATGAGATGACCCTTGGTGGAGAGCTTGGAAGCAATCTTGGCGGCACGACGCTCTAATTCCTCCTCGGTGGTGAGTTGAGGAGTGGTCACTTGATCATCTTGAGAGCCGTCTTGAGCTTGTTCTTGAACTTGAACTTGCTCGGGGGAGAGAACTTGACCTTGGGCATCACTTGGTGTGTCAACACCGTCTTGAGCATGATCTTGCCCTTGGTCTTGTTCATGAGGTTGAGGGCCTTCACTTTGTTCTTCGGAAGCGTGTGGGCCTTGGGTTGGTGATGGCTCCACTTGAGTGGAGCATTGTCCTTCTCCTTCGGCCACAAGGGGTTCCTCAATGGGTAGGATAAAACCAACACCCATTCTTCTTATGGCTTGAGGAGGAATTTCATCACCTACATCACAAGTGCACTTTTCTCCACTTGGGAGCCGTTATTCTCATCAAACTCCACGTTACACGTCTCCTCAATAAGTCCCGTGGATTTATTGAGGACACGGTAAGCATGAGAGTTTGTAGCATAACCAACAAATATGCCCTCATAAGCTCTAGCCTCAAATTTAGACAACCGAACACCTTTCTTGAGAATGAAACACTTACACCCGAACACCCGAAAGTACTTGAGATTGGGCTCGTTACCGGTGAGTATCTCATATGGAGTCTTGTTCAAACCCTTGCGGAGGTAAAGCCGATTGGATGCATGACATGCGGTGTTGATGGCTTCGGCCCAAAAGTTGTATGGAGACTTGAACTCCGCCATCATGGTCCTTGCCACATCCATCAACATACGGTTCTTCCTCTCTGCAACACCGTTTTGTTGAGGGGTGTATGGTGCGGAATATTGATGCTTGATCCCCTCATCACTAAGAAACTCATCCAAGGTGTAGTTCTTGAACTCGGTGCCGTTGTCACTTCTTACTGTCAAGATCTTTGCATTGTGTTGACGTTGTGCTTCATTTGCAAAGCCAACGACAGTTTTTTGGGTCTCACTCTTCCTCTTGAAGAAATACACCCAAGTGTTGGGGAACGTAGCAGAAATTCAAAATTTTCCTACGTGTCACCAAGATCTATCTATGGAGAAACCAGCAACGAGGTGAAGAAGAGTGCATCTACATACCCTTGTAGATCGCTAAGCGGAAGCGTTCAAGTGAACGGGGTTGATGGAGTCGTACTCGCCGTGATCCAAATCACCGATGACCAAGTGCCGAACGGACGGCACCTCCGCGTTCAACACACGTATAGCCCGGTGACGTCTCCCATGCCTTGATCCAGCAAGGAGAGAGGGAGAGGTTGAGGAAGACTCCGTCCAGCAGCAACACAACAGCGTGGTGGTGGTGGAGGAGTGTGGCAATCCTGTAGGGCTTCGCCAAACACCGCGGGAGAGGAGAAGGACTTGGGAGAGGGGGAGGGCTGCGCCAGCACATTGGTACGGTTGCCCTCCCACCCCTCACATATATATAGGTGCAAGGGAGAGGGGGGCCAGCCGCCTCAGATCCCATCTGAGGAGGGGGCGGCGGCCCAGGGAGGGTGCCTTGCCCCCCAAGGCAAGGGGCGCCCCCCTTTAGGGTTCCCCCCAAACCCTAGGCGCATGGGCCCTAGGGGGGAGGCGCCCAGCCCACTAAGGGGCTGGTACCTCTCCACATACAGCCCATAGGGCCCTCCGGGGCAGGTGGACCCTCCCGGTGGACCCCCGGAACCCCTTCGGTGGTCCTGGTACAATACCGGCAACCCCCCAAATTATTCCGGTGACCATATGATGACTTCCCATATATAAATCTTTACCTCCGGACCATTCCGGAACTCCTCGTGACGTCCGGGATCTCATCCGGGACTCCGAACAACATTCGGTAACCACATACAAACTTCCTTTATAACCCTAGCCTCATCGAACCTTAAGTGTGTAGACCCTACGGGTTCGGGAACCATGCAGACATGACCGAGACATTCTCCAGTCAATAACCAACAGCGGGATCTGGATACCCATGTTGGTTCCCACATGTTCCACGATGATCTCATCGGATGAACCACGATGTCGAGGATTCGATCAATCCCGTATACAATTCCCTTTGTCTAGCGGTATTGTACTTGCCCGAGATTCGATCGTAGGTATCCCGATACCTTGTTCAATCTCGTTACCGGCAAGTCTCTTTACTCGTTCCGTAATACATCATCCCGTGATCAACTCCTTGATCACATTGTGCACATTATGATGATGTCCTATCGAGTGGGCCCAGAGATACCTCTCCGTCACACGGAGTAACAAATCCCAGTCTCGATTCGTGCCAACCCAACAGACACTTTCGGAGATACCCGTAGTGCACCTTTATAGCCACCCAGTTACATTGTGACGTTTGGCACACCCAAAGTATTCCTACGGTATCCGGGAGTTGCACAATCTCATGGTCTAAGGAAATGATACTTGACATTAGAAAAGCTTTAGCATACGAACTACACGATCTGTGCTATGCTTAGGATTGGGTCTTGTCCGTCACATCATTCTCCTAATGATGTGATCCCGTTATCAACGACATCCAATGTCCATGGTCAGGAAACCGTAACCATCTATTGATCAACGAGCTAGTCAACTAGAGGCTTACTAGGGACATGGTGTTGTCTATGTATTCACACATGTATCTGAGTTTCCTATCAATACAATTCTAGCATGGATAATAAACGATTATCATGAACAAGGAAATATAATAATAACCTATTTATTATTGCCTCTAGGGCATATTTCCAACAGTCTCCCACTTGCACTAGAGTCAATAATCTAGTTAACATCGCCATGTGATTAACACTCACAGGTCACATCACCATGTGACCAACATCCAAAGAGTTTACTAGAGTCAATAATCTAGTTCACATCACTATGTGATTAACACTCAATGAGTTCTGGGTTTGATCATGTTATGCCTGTGAAAGAAGTTTTAGTCAACGGGTCTGCAATATTCAGATCCGTATGTACTTTGCAAATCTCTATGTCATCTTGTAGATGTCGCTACTACGCTATATTTCAAACAACTGTTCTACTATACGAATCTGGTTTACTCTACTCAGAGCTATCCGGATAGGTGTTAAGCTTGCATCGATGTAACTCTTTACGTCGAACTCTTTATCACCTCCATAACCGAGAAACATATCCTTATTCCTCTAAGGATAATTTTGACCGCTATCTGGTGACCTACTCCTAGATCACCTTTGTACCCTCTTGCCAGACATGTAGCAAGGCACACATCAGGTGCGGTACTCAGCATGGCATACTGTATAGAGCCTATGACAAAAGCATAGGGGACGGCCTTCATCCTTCCTCTTTCTTCTGCCATGGTCGAGCTTTAAGTCTTAACTTCATACCTTACAACTCAGGCAAGAACTCCTTCTTTGACTGATCCATCTTGAACACCTTCAAGATCATGTTAAGGTATGTGCTCATTTGAAAAGTACCATTAAGCGTTTTGATCTATCCTTATAGATCTTGATGCTCAGTGTTCAAGTAGCTTAATCCAGGTTTTCCATTGAAAAACACTTTTCAAATAACCCTATATGCTTTATAGAAATTCTACATCATTTCTGATCAACAATATGTCAACAACATATACTCATCAGAAATTCTATAGTGCTCCCACTCACTTCTTTGGAAATACAAGTTTCTCATAAACTTTGTATAAACCCAAAATCTTTGGTCATCTCATCAAAGTGTACATTCCAACTCCGAGATGCTTACTCCAGTCCTTAGAAGGATTGCTGGGGCTTTGCATACTTGTTAGCATCTTTCAGGATCGACAAAATCTTCTGGTTGTATCACATACAACCTTTCCTCAAAAACAAGGAAACAATATTTTTACACCCTATCTGCAAGATTTCACAAATAATGCAGTACCTGCTAATTCCAACAGACTCTTAGCATCGCTACGAGTGAGAAAGTCTCATCGCAGTCAACTCCTTGAACTTGTCGGGAAACATCTTAACGACAAGTCGAGCTTTCTTAATGGTGACATTTACCATGATTGTCCGTCTTCCTTTTAAAATCCATCTGTACTCAACAGCCTCACGACCATCGAGCCTTTCTGCCAAAGTCTACACTTTGTTTTCATACATGGATCCTCTCTCGGATTTTATGGCCTCGAGCCATTCATCGGAATTCGGGCCCACCATCGCTTCTCCATAGCTCGTAGGTTCATTATTGTCTAGCAACATGACTTCCAAGATAGGATTACGTACCACTCTGAAGTAGTACGCATCCTTGTCGTCCTACGAGGTTTGGGAGTGACTTGATCCGAAGTCTCATGATCACTATCATAAGCTTCCACTTCAATTGGTGTAGGTGCCATAGGAACAACTCCTGTGCCCTGCTACACACTAGTTGAAGTGACGGTTCAATAACCTCATCAAGTCTCCACCATCCTCCCACTCAATTCTTTCGAGAGAAACTTTTCCTCGAGAAAGGACCCGATTTTAGAAACAATCCCTATTGCTTTCGGATCTGAGACAGGAGGTATACCCAACTGTTTTGGGTGTCCTATGAAGATGCATTTATCCGCTTTGGGTTCGATCTCATCAGCCTGAAACTTTTTCACATAAGCGTCGCAGCCCCAAACTTTTAAGAAATGACAGCTTAGGTTTCTATAAACCATAGTTCTTACGGTGTCATCTCATCGGAATTACGTGGTGCCCTATTTAAAGTGAGTGCGGTTATCTCTAATGCCTAACCCATAAACTATCGTGGTAATTTGATAAGAGACATCATGGTATGCATCATATCCAATAGGGTGCAGTTATGATGTTCGGACACACCATCACACTATGGTGTTCTAGGCTGTATTAGTTGTGAAACATTTTCCACAATGTCTTAATTCTGTACCAAACTCGCAACTCAGATATTCGTCTCTATGATCATATCATAGATATTTTATCCTCTTGTCACGACGATTTTCAACTTCATTCTGAAATTACTTGAACCATTCAATAATTCAGACTTGTGTTTCATCAAATAAATATACTCAGTATCTACTCAAATCATCTGTGAAGTAAGAGCAAAACGATATCCACTGCGTGCCCCAGCACTCATTGGACTACACACATCAAAATGTGTTACTTCCAACAAGTTGCTTTCTCGTTCCATTTTACTGAAACCGAAGCTTTCAGTCATCTTGCCCATGTGGAGTTTCTTCATGCATATATACCAATAGACATGGTTCGCATGTCTCAATCTTTTTCAAAAATGAGTGAGTCCAAAGATCCATCAACATGGAGCTTCTTCATGCGTTTTATACCAATATGACTTACATGGCAGTGCCACAAGTAGGTGGTACTATCATTACTATCTTATATCTTTCGGCATGAACATGTGTATCACTATGATCGAGATTCAATAAACCATTCATTTTAGGTGCAAGACCATTGAAGGTATTATTCAAATAAACAGAGTAACCATTATTGTCGTTAAATGAATAACTCTATGCTCAACGCAAACACCAAATAACAATTATTTAGGTTTAACACCAATCTCGATGGTAGAGGGAGCGTGTGATGCTTGATCACATCAACCTTGGAAACACTTCCAACACATCTCGTCAGCTCACCTTTAGCTAGTCTCCGTTTATTCCGTAGCTTTTATTTTGAGTTACTAACACTTAGCAACCGAACCGGTATCTAATACCCTGATGCTACTAGGAGTACTAGTAAAGTACACATTCACATAATGTATATCCAATATACTTCTATCGACAGCCTTCTCATCTACCAAGTATCTAGGGTAATTCTGCTCCAGTGGCTGTTCCCCTTATTACAGAAGCACTCAGTCTCGGGTTTGGGTTCAACCTTGGGTTTCTCCACTAGAGCAGCAGCTGATTTGCCGTTTCATGAAGTATCCCTTCTTGCCCTTGCCCTTCTTGAAACTAGTGGTTTCACTAACCATCAACAATTGATGCTCCTTCTTGATTTCTACTTTCGCGGTGTCGAACATCGCGAATATTTCAAGGATCATCATATCTATCCCTGATATGTTATAGTTCATTACGAAGCTCTAGCAGCTTGGTGGCAATGACTTTGGAGAAACGTCACTATCTTATCTGGAAGATCAACTCCCACTCGATTCAAGTGATTGTTGTACTCAGACAATCTGAGCACAAGCTCAACGATTGAGCTTTTCTCCCTTAGTTTGCAGGCCAAGAAAATCGTCGGAGGTCTTATACCTCTTGACGTGGGCACGAGCCTGAAATCCCAATTTCAGCCCTCGAAACATCTCATATGTTCCGCGACATTTCAAAAATGTCTTCGGTGCCTCAATCCTAAACCATTTAACATTACCGAACTATCATGTAGTCATCAAAACGTGTATGTCCGATGTTCGCAACATCCACAGACCACGTTTGGGGTCCAGCACACCGAGCGTTGCATTAAGGACATAAGCCTTCTACTATCCGCATAAATTGCTACTATCAACTTTCAACTATATTTTCTCTAGGAACGTATCTAACACAGTAGAACTAAAGCGTAAGCTATGACATAATTTGCAAAGTCCTTTTGACTATGTTCATGATAATTGAGTTCATCTGATTAATTCATGAACTCCCACTCAGATAGACATCCCTCTAGTCATCTAAGTGATTACATGATCCGAGTCAACTAGGCCGTGTCCGATCATCACGTGAGACGGACTAGTCATCATCGGTGAACATCTTCATGTTGATCGTATCTACCATACGACTCATGCTCGACCTTTCGGTCTCTTGTGTTCCGAGGCCATGTCTGTACATGCTAGGCTCGTCAAGTCAACCTAAGTGTTTCGCATGTGTAAATCTGTCTTACACCCGTTGTATGTGAACGTTAGAATCTATCACACCCGATCATCACGTGGTGCTTCAAAACGACGAACTTTCGCAATGGTGCACAGTTAGGGGGAACACTCTCTTGAAATTTTAATGAGGGATCATCTTATTTACTACCGTCGTTCTAAGCAAATAAGATGTAAAAACATGATAAACATCACATGCAATCAAATAGTGACATGATATGGCCATCATCACTTTGCTCCTTTTGATCTCCATCTTCGGGGCTCCATGATCATCATCGTCACCGGCATGACACCATGATCTCCATCATCATGATCTCCATCATCGTGTCTTCATGAAGTTGTCTCGCCAACTATTACTTCTACTACTACAGCTAACGGTTAGCAATAAAGTAAAGTAATTACATGACGTTTATGTTTGACACGCAGGTCATAAATAAATTAAGACAACTCCTATGGCTCCTGCCGGTTGTCATATTCATCGACATGCAAGTCGTGATTCCTATTACAAGAACATGATCATCTCATACATCACATATATCATTCATCACATCCTTTTGGCCATATCACATCACATGGCATACCCTGCAAAAACAAGTTAGACGTCCTCTAATTGTTGTTTGCATGTTTTACGTGGCTGCTATGGGTTTCTAGCAAGAACGTTTCTTACCTACGCAAAACCACAACGTGATATGTCAATTGCTATTTACCCTTCATAAGGACCCTTTTCATCGAATCCGGTCCGACTAAAGTGGGAGAGACTGGCACCCACTAGCCACCTTATGCAACTAGTGCATGTCAGTCGGTGGAACCTGTCTCACGTAAGTGTACGTGTAAGGTCGGTCCGGGACGCTTCATCCCACAATGCCGCCGAATCAAGATTGGACTAGTAACGGTAAGCATATTGAACAAAATCAACGCCCACAACTACTTTGTGTTCTACTCGTGCAAAGAATCTACGCAATAGACCTAGCTCATGATGCCACTGTTGGGGAACGTAGCAGAAATTCAAAATTTTCCTACGTGTCACCAAGATCTATCTATGGAGAAACCAGCAACGAGGTGAAGAAGAGTGCATCTACATATCCTTGTAGATCGCTAAGCGGAAGCGTTCAAGTGAACGGGGTTGATGGAGTCGTACTCGCCGTGATCCAAATCACCGATGACCAAGTGCCGAACGGACGGCACCTCCGCGTTCAACACACATACAGCCCGGTGACGTCTCCCATGCCTTGATCCAGCAAGGAGAGAGGGAGAGGTTGAGGAAGACTCCGTCCAGCAGCAACACAACGGCGTGGTGGTGGTGGAGGAGCGTGGCAATCCTGCAGGGCTTCGCCAAACACCGCGGGAGAGGAGAAGGACTTGGGAGAGGGGGAGGGCTGTGCCAGCACATTGGTACGGTTGCCCTCCCACCCCTCACATATATATAGGGGCAAGGGAGAGGGGGGCCGGCCCCCTCAGATCCCATCTAAGGAGGGGGCGGCGGCCCAGGGAGGGTGCCTTGCCCCCCAAGGCAAGGGGGCGCCCCCCTTTAGGGTTCCCCCCCAAACCCTAGGCGCATGGGCCCTAGGGGGGAGGCGCCCAGCCCACTAAGGGGCTGGTCCCTCTCCACATACAGCCCATAGGGCCCTCCGGGGCAGGTGGACCCCCGGAACCCCTTCGGTGGTCCTGGTACAATACCGGCAACCCCCCGAATTATTCCGGTGACCGTATGATGACTTCCCATATATAAATCTTTACCTCCGGACCATTCCGGAACTCCTCGTGACGTCCGGGATCTCATCCGGGACTCCGAACAACATTCGGTAACCACATACAAACTTCCTTTATAACCATAGCGTCATCGAACCTTAAGTGTGTAGACCCTACGGGTTCGGGAACCATGCAGACATGACCGAGACATTCTCCAGTCAATAACCAACAGCGGGATCTGGATACCCATGTTGGTTCCCACATGTTCCACGATGATCTCATCGGATGAACCACGATGTCGAGGATTCGATCAATCCCGTATACAATTCCCTTTGTCTAGCGGTATTGTACTTGCCCGAGATTCGATCGTCGGTATTCCGATACCTTGTTCAATCTCGTTACCGGCAAGTCTCTTTACTCGTTCCGTAATACATCATCCCATGATCAACTCCTTGATTACATTGTGCACATTATGATGATGTCCTACCGAGTGGGACCAGAGATACCTCTCCGTCACACGGAGTGACAAATCCCAGTCTCGATTCGTGCCAACCCAACAGACGCTTTTGGAGATACCCGTAGTGCACCTTTATGGCCACCCAGTTACGTTGTGACGTTTGGCACACCCAAAGTATTCCTACGGTATCCGGGAGTTGCACAATCTCATGGTCTAAGGAAATGATACTTGACATTAGAAAAGCTTTAGCATACGAACTACACGATCTATGCTATGCTTAGGATTGGGTCTTGTCCATCACATCATTCTCCTAATGATGTGATCCCGTTATCAACGACATCCCATGTCCATGGTCAGGAAACCGTAACCATCTATTGATCAACGAGCTAGTCATCTAGAGGCTTACTAGGGACATGGTGTTGTCTATGTATCCACACATGTATCTGAGTTTCCTATCAATACAATTCTAGCATGGATAATAAACGATTATCATGAACAAGGAAATATAATAATAACCTATTTATTATTGCCTCTAGGGCATATTTCCAACACCAAGTGTATCTTGAATAGTCATCCACAATCACCAAGCAATACTTTCTACCCCCAAGACTATCAAAGGATGGAGGCCCAAAGAGGTCCAAGTGAAGGAGCTCCAAAGGCCTCTTCGAGTAAATGATAGTCGTGGGAGGGTGAGCCTTCTCATGAAGATTTCCTTCGATGCAAGCACTGCAAGCACAATCTTCAGCAAAACTAACATTTGTTACTCCACGGACATGGTCCCCCTTGAGAAGACTTTGCAAAGATCTCATATTAACATGGGCTAAACGGCGATGCCAAAGCCATCCCACGTAACCTTTAGCCATTAGGCATGTCGCGGTCTTAGTGGGTCGCTCCGAAAAGTTAATCACATATAGACCGTTCTTGACATGCCCAACAAAAGCTACTTTAATAGTCTTGCTCCACAAGAGGGCTACGGTATCAATATCAAAGAAAGTGGCAAAGCCCATGATTGCAATTTAACAAACGAAAGTAAATTGTATGCAAGGGACTCTACAAGCATGACCTTCTCGATTGTGAGATCATGAGAAATGACAACCTTGCCGAGTCGCAATACCTTAGAAGACGAGGCATCATCCCACTCGACATTGGTGGGCATAGATGGAATCTTGTGCACGTCCACCACCAAGTCCTTGCTTCCGGCCATATGATTTTTAGCTCCACTATCGAGCAACCATGATCCCCCACCGGAAGCAAACACCTACAAGAGATCAATGATTGGTTTTAGGTACCCATTTTGTAATGGGTCCTTTGATGTTAGTAACAAGGGTCTTAGGAACCCAAATAGACCATTCAATGTATTTATGAGGAGAACCAACAAATTTGGCATAAACATGCCCATAACTAGCACGGCATAACACATAAGAAGGATTAAAGTCGCCGACTTTGTTGGGAGGGGTGGCATTGCCCTTCTTGACACCGCCACCCTTCGCAATATTCTTCTTCTCCTTGGAAACACCCTCTCCCTCCTTCACAAAAGTTTTCTTGAGAGGAGGAGGTCGTTTGGTCTTGTCATTCTTCTTTTTATTCTTGGGCCTGGGGTCCGAACCCAATCCCCTCCTTGGCCACAACTTCCTTTTGATTGCTCAAAAGGTCGTTGAGGTTCTTCTCACCTTGTATGCATGTCACAAGGCCTTTCTCAAGTTGCTCCTTCAACTTAGCATTCTCCTCAACAAGATGCACATGCTCACAACAAGGGTTAGTAGCATTTGCATTATCAATCAATACCATATGAGGAAAGGTGGCTTTCTCCTTAGTTAGCTTTACTTGGAGTTGATCATGAGACTCTTTGAGGCTAGCATGAACACCCTTCAAGACTTTGTGAGCCTTGTCGAGAATTTCAAACTCCTCTTTGAGTCTAGCAAGATCAACCCCAAGCTTTGCCTTCTCAGAGTTTAGCACACGAGAAACAACAAGAGCATGATCAAGATCTTTCTTTAATTTAGCATGATCAGCGTTGTATGACTCCTCAAGAGACAAACAAAGACCACGCTCTTCCTCAAGAGCATTGGAAAGATCTGAAATCTCATCGTCATAGTCACGACTATGCCCCTCCATCTTAGAGATGGTATCTTCGTGAGCCTTGATCATGTCATTGGCTTCACCAAGTTGTTTCAAGAGAGCAACAAAGTGCTTCTTCAATTTGCCCTTGAGTTACCCATAAAGGCCTCAAACTCATTCTCCTCCACATTAGTTCCCTCGTGTTCATCAATGCTATCCGTGGAAGAAGGATGATTGATGATGGTAGTTTTGATGTTGGGAGTTACCTTGTTAGTGGCTTTAGCCATGAGGCACTTGGCGGTGATGCTCTCATTGGGTGAGTCGAAGAGAGACACCCGTGGAGTCGTCGCAATGGCAACGGAGGCCATGGCAACCGACTCACCATCTTCATCATCGTCATCATCCTCATTGTACTCTTCTTGTACCACCAATGCCTTGGGAGGAGTCTTCTTGGTGAAGTTGCTCTTGTTGGGGAATGACTTGGCCTTGTACTTACGGATGAGCTTGCCACCGTTGTCTTCCCTCTTCTCATAAGGGCACTCCGCAACAAAGTGGCTCACATTGCCACAATTGAAACAAGTCCTCACTCGTTGCTTTCCCTTTGAGCCACTTGAATTGTTCTTGTTGAAGTTGGGCCTTGAGTTCTTCTTGTTCCAAAATTGCCTTGAAGCAAGTTCCATGTGTTCATGATAGGCATACTTCATATCTTCGAGGTTGCTCTCCTCTTCTTCCTCCTCTTCCTCTTCTTCGACATAGACCTTGGCCTTCAATGCAAGGTTGGGCCTTTTCCTCTTTGAGAACGAAGCACCGCATTGTCGGCGGTCTTGTCCAATATGCTCATAGCCACAAACTCATCTAACACCTCACTTGAGGACAAGGTGTGGAAGTCCGGCCTTTGACGAATGACGGAGGACATGGCTTTGTGGTAGGGCATCATTGCCTTGAGGAATTTGCGCTTGATCCAATTGTCATCCGTGTTCTTACTTCCATGATCCCGGAGAGAGATCGCGAGCTTGGTAACTCTCCGATAGAGCTCACAAGGTTCTTCATCTTCTTTCATTGCAAACTCATCGGCTTCATCTTGTACCACTTGAATGCTTGCGCTTCCCCGATAGAGAGAAACCACTTGGCGCCAAGCGTCTTTGGCCAATGAGTAGGGCCGGAGATGAGGAAGGTCTTCGGGAGGGATTGCTTCTTGGATGATAAAGAGAGCATTCTCATTGAATTGATCATCCATGGCTTCTCTAGGAGTGAAGTTGCTCCGGTCATGCAGATAAAAACCTTCTTCAATGATTCTCCAAAGGTTAGTGTTCACATGATTTAAATGACGCTTAAAATGATAGACCCAAGAATCAAAATCCTCCTTTTTATCAATCTTGGGGGGGAGGACCGGCATGATTCAAGTGAGTAGAAGGAATCGGTCCACCATAGACAAGTGGAGGTTCCACATGGGCAAAGATGTCGGTGCCACTTTTACCACTAGAAGGAAGGGCTTTCTCGCTAGTAGCTTCCCCCTTGTCGGAGGTAGCATCCGTCACCTTGTTGGCGGGATCACCCACTTTCAACGGTGAGGTGGAAAGTTTGAGCCCTTCTAAGAATTCATGAAACATGCCTTTGACCTCGGTCGTCATGGAGGTTTTCAATGTTTCCAACGCCACATGGAACTCCTCACGTGAGACCGCGGTTTCCCCATCTCTCATAGAAAAGACCGGATTTGCATCGGAGTGCTCCTCCGCACCTTCTACGACGTCAACCATACTCTTCGGACAGTAAAGTCCTTAATCAAGAGACAAGGCTCTGATACCAATTGAAAGGATCGATATAGTTGACTAGAGGGGGGTGAATAGGCAACTAACAATTTTTATTTTTTTTCTTTAACAATTTAAACTTTGCATCAAGGTAGGTTGTCTAGATGTGCAACTAAGTGAGCAACCTATATGATGCAACAATGATAAGCACACAAGCAAGCAAGAGATATAGCACAAATAAGCTTGCACAAGTAAAGGCACAAGATAACCAAGAGTGGAGCCGGTGGAGACGAGGATGTGTTACCGAAGTTCCTTCCCTTTGAGAGGAAGTACGTCTCCGTTGGAGCGGTGTGGAGGCACAATGCTCCCCAAGAAGCAACTAGGGCCACAGTATTCTCCTCACGCCATCACACAATGCGAGATGCCATGATTCCACTATTGGTGCCCTTGGAGGCGGCGACCGAACCTTTACAAATAAGGTTGGGGCAATCTCCACAACTTAATTGGAGGCTCCCAACGACACCACGAAGCTTCACCACAATGGACTATGGCTCCGCGGTGACCTCAACCGTCTAGGGTGCTCAAACACCCAAGAGTAACAAGATCCGCAAGGGATTAGTGGGGGGAATCAAATTTCTCTTGGTGGAAGTGTAGATCGGGGCCTTCTCAACCACTCCCGAGCAAAGAAATAAGTTTGATTGGCTAGGGAGTGAGATCGGGCGAAAATGGAGCTTGGAGCAACAATGGAGCTTAGGGTTGGAAGAGGTAATCAACTAGAGGTAGGAGACACCCCTTTTATAGCTGTGGACAAAATCCAACCGTTATCCACTTAACCAGCCCGCGACATGCGGCACTACCGCTCCAGAAACACAATACTACCGCAAGGCCATGCGGTACTACCGTGAGGGACCACGGTACTACCGCGGCAGCAGCAGAGTCTAGAACAGGCCTGCCTAAGAGCAGTACTTCCGCGGGTGCGATACTACCGCTCCCCCTTGCGGTACTACCGCAAGGCAGAAAAGTCCTAGCCTGGGAATGGGCGCGGATGAATAAAATTACATCCATGGCTACTTTCGCTGGAAATAAATCGATGCAAAAATCTGACACGGTACTACCGCTGGGGAGCGGTACTACCGCATGGCAGCTGGACCAGGCCGCGCGCGGTACTACCGCGCACGAGGAGCGGTACTACCGCGGAGGCGCGGATGTAAAAAATTACATTCGCTCCTACTACCGCGATGCAGCGGCACTGGGCTGGGGGCCATGGTACTACGACTCCAGAGGAGCTGTACTACCATGGGCTCCCGCGGTACTACCGTGCCTTGGCACGGTATTACCGTAGGTGCCTGCGGTACTACCGCTCCAGGGAGCAATACTACCGCAGGCTTAGCAACAGCAGCCAGGACAATCACATAGAGGATAAACGGGGAATGCTCCAAAGTGCAAGGGAAAGGTGGAGACAAGGAAGGAAACGTGTACGTGATGATTCCACTCGAACCTTCCCGACGCGGACGCCCTCTTAATAGTACGGCTTTCCTATGACTTAAATCCACAAAAAAGAAACGTAGAAAAAAGGCGTCTTCAATAGTCTTCGAGGGGCACCAAACCGTCTTGTGCCTAGCGATGAGACGTGTGAGAAACTCAAGGCACACGGTTAGTCCGCAAAAGCATTGTCATCAATCACCAAAACACCTTAGGGATAAATATGCCCTTACAGTTTTGATGGCTAATAGACTTTTGCAATAAGTATGTGAGTTCTTTATGACTAATGTTGAGTCCATGGACTGTACGCACTCTCACCCTTCCATCATTGCTAGCCTCTTTGGTACCGTGCATTGCCCTTTCTCACCTCGAGAGTTGGTGCAAACTTCGCCGGTGCATCCAAACCCCATGATATGATACGCCCTGTCACACATAAGCCTCCTTATATCTTCCTCAAAACAGCCACCATACCTACCTATCATGGCATTTCCATAGCCATTCCGAGATATATTGCCATGCAACTTCCATCATCATCATATACATGACTTGAGCATTCATTGTCATATTGCTTTGCATGATCGTAAGATAGCTAGCATGATATTTTCATGGCTTGTCCGTTTTTTGATATCTTTGCTACGCTAGATCATTGCACATCCCAGTACACCGCCGAAGGCATTCATATAGAGTGATATCTTTATTCTAGTATTGAGTTGTAAGTAAATAAAAGTGTGATGATCATCATTATTAGAACATTGTTCCAGGTGAGGTTATCCAAATAAAAGAGGCCAATGAAGCCCAAATAAAAAAGAGAGTCCAAAGAAGCCCATCAAAAAAAGAGAGAAAACAGAGAAGGGACAATGTTACTATCCTTTTACCACACTTGTGCTTCATAGTAGCACCATGTTCTTCATATAGAGAGTCTCTTGAGTTATCACTTTCATATACTAGTGGGAATTCTCATTATAGAACTTGGCTCGTATATTCCGATGATGGGCTTCCTCAAATGCCCTAGGTCTTCATGAGCAAGCAAGTTGGATGCACACCCACTTAGTTTTAAGTTTGAGCTTTCATACACTTATAGCTCTTAGTGCATCCGCTGCATGGCAATCCCTACTGTCGGTGTCAAAACCGGCAGATCTCGGGTAGGGGGTCCCGAACTGTGCATCTAAGGTCGATGGTAACAGGATACGGGGGACACAATGTTTACCCAGGTTTGGGCCCTCTCTATGGAGGTAATAGCCTACTTCCTGCTTGACTGATCTTTATGAATATGAGTATTACAAGAGTTGATCTACCACGAGATCGTAATGGCTAAAACCCTAGAAGTCTAGCCTGTATGACTATGGCTATGAGTATTTGGCTCCACAGACCTAGCCCTCTGGTTTATATAGACACCGGAGGGATCTAGGGTTACATAAGGTCGGTTTACAGAGAAAGGAATCTTCATATTCGATCGCCGAGCTTGCCTTTCACGCCAAGGAGAGTCCCATCCGGACACGGGTGGAGTCTTCGATCTTTGTATGTTCACAGCCCATTAGTCCGGCCCATGGCTAATAGGCTGGACGCCCGAGGACCCCTTATTCCAGGACTCCCTCACCTACTCCTCGCATTGACATCAATTGATGGGCATCTCCATAGCCCATTGATTAGCCGCGTCGATGTGAGACTTTCTTCCTTTTTGTCTTCTCCACACAACCTCCATCATCATATATTATTCCACCTATAGTGCTATATCCATGGCTCACGCTCATGTATTGCGTGAAAGTTGAAAATGTTTGAGTACATCAAAAGTATGAAACAATTGCTTGGCTTGTCATCGGGGTTGTGCATGATTTGAATATTTTGTGTGATGAAGATGGAGCATAGCCAGACTATATGATTTTGTAGGGATAACTTTCTTTGGCCATGTTATTTTGAAAAGACATGATTGCTTTATTAGTATGCTTGAAGTATTATTGTCTTAATGTCAAATGATAGACTATTGCTTTGAATCACTCGTGTCTTAATATTCATGCCATGGTTAGATTACATGATCAAGATTATGCTAGGTAGCATTCCACATCAAAAATTATCTTTTTTATCATTTACCTACTCGAGGACGAGCAGGAATTAAGCTTGGGGATGTTGATATGTCTCCGTCGTATCTATTTTGATTGTTCCATGCCAATATTATACAACTTTCATATACTTTTGGCAACTTTTTATACTATTTTTGGGACTAACATATTGAACCAGTGCCCAGTGCCAGTTCCTGTTTATTGCATGTTTTTTGTTTCGCAGAAAATCCATATCAAACGGAGTCCAAACGGGATAAAAACTGACAGTTTGTTTTGGAATATATGTGAATTTTGGGAAGTGGAATTAACACGAGACGATGCTCGAGGGGCCCATGAGGCAGGGGGCGCGCCCCAGGGGGGTGGGCGCTCCCCTGACCCTCGTGGGCACTCTGTAAGGTGGTTGGTGCCCTTCTTTCGCCGCAAGAAAGATAATATCCGGATAGAAATCATGTTCAAATTTCAGCCCAGTCGGAGTTACGGATCTCCGGGAATATAAGAAACGGTGAAAGGGCAGAATCTGGAACGCAGAAACAGAGAGAGACAAAGAGACAGATCCAATCTCAGAGGGGCTCTCGTCCCTCCCATGCCATGGAGGCCATGGACTAGAGGGGAAACCCTTCTCCCATCTAGGGAGAAGGTCAAGGAAGAAGAAGAAGAAGAAGGGGGGCTCTCTTCACTACAAAAAAAATACACTTCCGTGATGATACGTGTTTGTCACAGTAGGTCGATTTTTTGTCATGCATGTACATCCATGACAAATTTATGACAGAATCAAGATAGTCATACCTGTGCTGTAGTTGGAAGTGTTCCATGACATTACCAAAATTATCATCACGGAAGTGTCCACTTCCATGACGATAAATCGCGTGTCACAGAAGTGCTTTCGTCAAGGGTGACCGACACGTGGCATCCACCGTAACAGAACGCCGTTAATCTATCGGGTCGGGTTTTGGATCCGGTAACCCATTAACAACCCCGACCAATGGGAAATTTCCACGTGTAAAATTCTTATTGGCCAGACGAAACACGTGTCAGCTCGTCAGTGGGTCAGATAGGCGCCAATGATATGTCGACACGTGGCACGACCCAACAGTGGCCTATTTAGCTTACAAAGCCGGCCCGTTTGACTTGGTCAAAAGTTAACGGGCTGGCCCATGAAAAGCCTGTTAATGGTCTCTTCGCAAATAGCCCATTTTACAGCCCATTAACTCACGGCCGTTAGGCCCTAAAGGAAATCGGCCCAACAACGTCATGTGGGTCGTCGAATATAATACCAGCCCATTTCACTTTCGGCCCATGTATGGCCCACGACGTCTTTCGGCCCATATGAGGCCTTCGTATCTTTCGCCCCATTACAGGCCCACGGTGAGTCTAGCCCATAATGAACAGTAATTTTCTTTATACCCGTTAACGGCCCGTGATTTACATGGGCCGTTTCCAGCCCGTGTTAGCTTTTGGCCTATTGACGGCCCATACGTTCTTGGGCTCCTTTTCGGCCCTCGATTACTTCCGGCCCGTTACTGGCCTGTTCCCCTAATGGGCCAAATTCGTCCCATGGCAAGAGTCGGCCCGTTACTGACCTGTTCCACTAATGGGCCAAATTCAGCCCATGGCAAGAGTCGGCCGTTACTGGCCTGTTACCCTAATGGGCCAAATTCGGCCCATGGCGAGAGTTGGCCCGTTTCTGGCCTGTTAACCCGTTGCTCCGTTTCCAGCCCGTCCTATATTCTGGCCCATTAACGACCCGTTATGCCTGTGACAAAATTAAGCCTTTGCTGTCGTACGGCCTGTTAACGGCCTGTTACCGTGCTGGGCCGATACCAATTACGCCCGATTATGGCCCATGTAGACCCATTTATCCGACGGCCCGAGGCCCACCGATTACAGGCCCATTTATCGACGGCCCGTAGGAGACCCATGGATCCTACGGCCCATATATGGCCCATGGTAGTTGCGGCCACTAGCAAACTAGGGAAAAAGAAGACCAGGAAATAAATAAGGCCGAAACTAACGCTAGGCTATTAAGGCGATTGCACATATTACATCCACTCGGCATCAAAGATCGCCACCAGTGCAAATATAGGGAACACCCTACACTATACAAAAATAGCTTGCTGTTTTCTTCAGGGGGTGGATGCACGTTAAGAATAAATTTTGTATCGCACCAAAACAAATTACAACTGTATAACAAAAGGAAGGTTGGCATAAAACTTAACAGTCTAACAGATAAATGCACCACCAGAAGTTCAAAAGCTTAGTTCATTTGACCTGACTGTTACGTTTTCATGATGTATTGTCCGATGGAGCACCATAACCCTTGCCTTCATTTCCCCTAGGCTCCTGAACAACATAGAAAATGTCTGATAGTATGGTTTCAAAACCATGCATATCTTGACGACATTGAGCAATGTTTCTCCTTGTTTCACAAAGGGTCTCTATTAGGGAATGGACTTGTGTCTGGAGCGCAGATACAACATTGCTTTGAGCTTGCATATCTTGATCATGAGGCAGTTTGGACGATATTGCCTTAACAACGAACCCAGTATTATGCAGGAACGTGCTTTTGGCACTGTTAGTGGACAGGTACTGACCCACTGCAGCAAGAGCTGACATTGCGGTTATAGTTGCCTCGCCACCTTCAGAAGGTGGCGGTTCCACCATTTTTTCCATAGCTCGCTGAAAAGTTGAGGTTTTACATTAGTAGTACCAGAACAGAAGATATTAAGGAGGCAGCAAAACCAAACAAAATAGCTTTGGTCTATATACAGAACTTATTCTGGTGAACCCATGTAAAATATTAGTTGTATTTTATTGCAAAGTACATAATAAAACCAGGTTCCAAACATATGACCATGTACCATCGCTAATGTATTGTCTATTTCTTCACATTGTATTGAGGGCTAAGGATGAAGAGACGAAGTTTATAATACGGTAAGCATAGTATGGCGTCATTCATATCACAAAACAACTGAGAACAGACAAACAGACAATTGTAACATTGTGTGGGCAAGTCCAGCACGGAACTAGATTACGGGTCAAGATCAAAGGAACATCACTCCTCTCTTTTAAACCTTGTAAGGTGCAAAGATACGCTAAGACAATTGTGTATAAAATTGAAAAGAGTAATAGACATTGGCTGCAAACCATGCAGTTCAAGGCACAAGTCAGAGTAAGTAGTAGTTAAAAGGCATGAGGATTAAGGACTTACAACAGCGGCTTTGACTGGTGTAGTCATGCCCTTCTTCTTGCTGGTGTGACAGTCCTTGAAGATTTCCACAGCATTTGGTTCAGGTACTTTTTGGTCCTTGCGGGCTTTCCTCTACATTTGGAACAAGTCAATATAGATCTGATAATATGGTACATCGAAAAGAGTGAAACAGCAGCTAATTACAAGAGCCTCGTAGTGTGCAATATAGCTACGAGATCCTGTCGTATGTTGGAATTTCACTTTCGTACGGTTGTCCTTGTTCTTTGAATAGTTCACCTACAAGAAGATAGATTTGTGTGGCACATGCGTAAATAGGACTTCAACATGTGATGACATATATATAATGTACCTGATACTTTGGATCGGACCAGTGTTTAACGAGGCCTCTCCAGTCTTCATCAGATATATTTTCCACTGGAGATGTTTGGGCAAGTTCACTGTTAGCCTTGCCTTCAAAGTGAGTTTTCCTCAAGTTATACCGATACTGTCGCAGAGCAGACTTGAAAACATGGGTGCAAGCTTGTCTGGTTGCATCATCTTGGCTATCCAACTTGAACCACATCTATTGAAAATTATGGGAGTCTCATAATCAGCAACCTAGAAAGTATTGGACAGAGCAAGACGATATTACTAGTTTCCATACATAACCATACTTACAGATAAATGGTCAAGGAAGATGTTGAGCTGGGTTTCGTCTTTTTCATTCCTGTACTGAATCCATGTTGGGAGGGTACGTACATGACACCTAACAGCAACCACTGCCTCTGATACTAACTTGGCTGACTCTGTAGCATCACGTGGCCTTTTTAAACCTGCCTCAAAATGGATCTCCATTCTTCCTCCTCTAGATTTAGTTAACCTATCGAGCATTATCCCTGATGTTTGTTTCCTCTTGCGCCTAGGTGCTAGTCCAACAACAAACATAGGAAGTGTTAGTGTACATCAAACTGTGAGACTACATATAAAGAAGCATGCAACTGTAACTTGACTCCAGCAACTACCTTCTTGCTGTTGAAGCTCACAAGGTTCATCTGATATTTCCAACTCGTCTTGTGTCAAGAGTGCTTGGGAAGTAGTGTCAGGTGGCAAGGGAGCTTGGGAACGTGCTGCTAGCTCAGTTGACGTACGAGTATGTCATGCAGCTGGTAGTACTGTGGTAGGTGTTGCAAGAACTAGGGCTGTCTCTGCTTGTTTGGTGGCAGCTATTTGTTTCTGTTTGTCTTTTTTTGCAACTCGTGTAGCATGGGATGCCGTGTTTGTATAATTTTCTGCTGGACTTTGACCTTCTATTGCACCATCAGTACCAGTAGAATCTGCAGGATTCATCCGCTTCTCATTCCCTGCCATTCTGTGTTTCTTCCTCTTTCTCTGTGCCATGTAAAGTCAAGCCGACAAGAAAAACGAATAACAATTTAGCTCTTCAGAACAAATTGATGCGTGATGCAGACGAACTGAACTTTGATGTTAGACAACCACATGATAGGAGGATGTAATATGTATGAAAAATAGGACGAAAGAGATAACCAGAACTATGATGTGTAAACTAAGAAGAAGACATTTCACCAAATTAGAAGCAATGCAATGGAAGGTAGACACCATATGAAAGTTGCTACAAATATCGAGTTAACAGTGTCTCCTCATAAATGGCGTTTAAACAAATGTGAAGCAGTACAAGAAATAAATCATATGCAAGATGCAAACAACATCACACTACCATGTTAGAGGTGTCTCGTCATTAGTGCCATTGCATATTCACAGCTTATGATGTGTAAACTAAGGAGAAGGCATTTCAACAAATTAGAAGCAATGAAAGCTAGACACCGTATGAAAGATGCAACGAATATCACTCTACCAAGTTAAAACTGTCTCGTCATAAGTGTCATTTCAAGAAATTAGTAGTACAAGCTAGAAAAGAATGTGAGATGTAACCTATATCACACTCCGAAGCCAAATGTGTCTTATGATAAGTGATTGTTGCAGGTTACACAACAGTAGTAATTTGATGTAAGAACATGGTGTGATAGACAGATATTGTATGTTCTAGAAACAGGAACACATGTCTTATTCAAGTATAATGTGTAAAGTAAGCAGATGGAATTCAACAAAATTAGAAGCAATACAAGCTAGACATCACACATAACATGCAACCACATATAACAGTGCCAAGTTAGAGGGAGCACCGGTGATGCTGCACTAGGGGAGACGTGCTCATCATAAACACAGCTTTGTTGAGTGTCTATGCATGTGTTGTCTTGGAAATCATCTTGGGGGTGTGGAGGAGTAGAAACTGTAGAGGCCCTCCGTTCGGAAGGAGCACCTTTATCCGCTGCCTTGCTAACTTCCTTCCGCTTTATTGATTTTGAATTATCAAGTAAAACCGACAAGAAAAAGCAATAAAATTCTCTCTTCAGAACTCATTCATGCATAGATCACACGAATAATCAACGTAGTTGCATTCCCCCACAACCTGCTGGTATTGGGATTCCTCGGCTAACCAAATAATCAGCGTAGTTGCATTCCCCCACATCAGCAACTTCCCAGAAATACAAATCACACGAATCTTCCCTTTTCTGCACGAATCAAATTGGTAGATCATCAACCAAACTATTAAAAAATCAGCAACTAAAAGCAGTAGAACAACACTTAAACATATTATTACCCCATGATTCAGGCATTTGTAGAAGACTCGGCCAGGGTTGCGGATTGTGGTTGAGACGCGATGGATGACTCTGCGTGATTTGCAGCAGTGGCACCACACCAATGGCAGCGGGTTGCGATGAGCAATCGGCTGCGGTGCGCGTGCCGGCGAGGGTGTGATGAGACCCACAGGCGATGGTACGGGTTGCGACTTGGCGCATATCTGGTTGTTGCCTCCTGAAGAGCAGGTGGACAAGCAGCCAGCGGACATGGTTGCTGCGGCCAGAGCTTCTGATGCTAGGCAGAGTAAGTAGAGAAGAGGAGAAGCGAACGTTGGATATCTCAGTTTCATTACTTGCAGAGTAGCATAGCACCATATATAGTCATAGTCTAGATTTGGATTCGAACCAGCTACAGGAGCACGTCTTTCTTTTTTCTAAAACTCCACAATGTCTCTTTACTGGTACACTAGCTTGTTCTGTACGCCTTCCCAAGTCTTTGATTTTCTTTCCCTTTTTTTGCGAGGACCTGACAGCTGAGACCCATCGGAAGGGCCTATGTATTTCGCGAAAAAAATGTTCCCCCCGCTGACATGTCGGACCCACCAGTTATATCTTCGCACGCAAGGAAGTTCCTCCTTATTACGCACAAAAAAATGAATACCCCCTGCTAGCTGGGACCCACCATAGTGGGAGGATGACTTGTGGGCCAACAAAATTGACGGGGACAGAGGGCTTTGTCAACTTAGTCAATATGAACGATTCTAGCTCCAGTGACCGTACGATGTCCATCCAACGGCCATAGTGCTTCTTCAACCTCTGATCTTCTTGCTCCAGCCGCCCAAAGCAGCGGCGGTCGTGCTGCATGCTCCTGCCTCCCGTGGCCGGCTGTGCTGCCGCGGAGGCCTCACCGCCCCCTACTATTCCCACCGCTGGCCAGGCCCTGCAGCGACGGCAACCTCACACCACAGCCGAACCAGTGAACCCTCGTACTCCTCTCCGCGCGGGCTTCCACTGCTGCGTCTTCCCCGGCTCCGCGTCGTCCCCTTCCTAGGCCTCGCCGTCGTCCACCGCCGTGGTGCTCTCCGCGCGGCGTGGTCAACGTGGTCAAGGAATGACTTCCATCGGAAGAGTACTGTACGTGGAGAGGCTGACGGCTGGGTTCACGGCCACAACCCAGTTTTTTTGTGATTTGCCAAGTCGCTTTGTCAGGCCTGTTGGGCTGCAAATCTTTCAAGACGAGGAGAGCTTTCATTCGGCTGGCCGAGAAAATGGCCCATTAGTAACGAGAAATGGGTTGTACATTTTTAAAACACATCAAACCGGCAATTAGTTTCAAATATCTTTTTTTTATTTCAAGATTTTAAATTACATTAATTTTTATGCGTGGAGAATTTGTTGGATTTTACATTGATATACGTTTATTTTTAAAATCAGTTTGAATGTGAGTCGAAATTTCAGGATTAAAAACAGTTCGGACCGCACCGAAATATGTAAAATTTCGTATAATTTTTTAACCGTGGCCTCAATTTGGGCTGTAATGCTAACAAAAAGAATATGGACTCCAAAAAAACCTTAAGACTAAGCAAATGGGCTAAAAATTATTAGAAATAATGGCAGATGGGCTGTATGCTGTTTTCCACAGATTTGAGGCTTTCCTAAAAAAAAGGTTGACGCACAAGCAGTGACTGTTGGATGTCCATCCAACGGCCGTCGTGCTTCTTCAATCTCTGCTCTTCCTGCTCCAGCCGCTCAAACAAGCGCCGACGGGACTGCCTGCTCCCTCCTCCCCACGGCCGGCTATGCTGCCGCGCAGGCCTCACCGCCCCATCGTACTCCCATCGCTGGCCTAGCCATCCCTCTACTCACCCACACCTGTTGTTATTCTCCGGCGACGGCAAACGAACCAGTAAACCCTCGTACAGTCATACTCCCCTCCGCGTGGGAAACAAAAACAACGGCCGAGTCTTCCCTGCCTCCGTGTCGTTCCCTTCCTAGGCCTCGCCGTCGTCCACCGCCCTGGTGCTCTCGGTGTGGCGTGGTCAGCCTGGTCAATGACCGACATGCATCTGAAGTGGACTGTACGTGGAGAGGCTGACAGCTGGGTCCATAGTCGCACGCAAGGAAATGCCTCCTTATTACGCGCAAAATAATGATTTCCTCCACCTGACATCTGGGACCCACCGAAACGGCCTCTGTATTTCGTGAAAAAAACGTTATCGCCGCTGACAGCTCGGACCCACCAGCTATATCTTCGCACGCAAGGAAGTGCCTCCTTATTACGCACAAAAAAATGAATACTCCCCCTGCTAACTGGGACCCAGTATAGTGGGCCTACTAAGTTGACGGGGACGAAGGGCTTTGTCAACTTAGTCAATATGCACGATTCTAGCTCGACTGACCGTACGATGTCCATCCAACGGCCGTAGTGCTTCTTCAACCTCTGGTCTTCTTGCTCCAGCCGCCCAAACCAGTGCCGGTCGTGCCGCCTGCTCCTGCCTCCCGTTGCCGGTTGTGCTGCTGCGGAGGCCTCATCGCCCCCATACTACTCCCACCGCTGGCCAGGCCATCCCTCCACTCCACTCACCCACACCCCCTGTTATTCTGCGGCGACGGCAGCGCAGCCGAACCAGTGAACCCTCGTACTCCTCTCCGCGTGGGCATCCACTGCCGCGTCTTCCCCGGCTCAGCGTCATCCCCTTCCCAGGCCTCGTCGTCGTCCATCGCCGTGGTGCTGTCGGCGCGCCGTGGTCAATGTGGTCAACGACCGAATTCCATCGAAAGAATACTGTACGTGGAGAGGCTGACAGCTGGGTCCACGACAGCCGCAAGGAAGTGCCTCCTTATTACGCGGAAAATAATTATTCCTCCACCTGACAGCAGGGACCCACCGGACGCCCACCAGTATATCGCGAAAAAAACGTTTGCCCCTGACTGCTGGGACCCACCCGACGGGCCACCGTATTTCGCGAAAAAAACGTTCCCCCTGCTGTCAGCTCAGACCCACCGGAAGTGCCTCCTTATTACGCACAAAAAAATGAATACCCCCTGCTAGCTGGGACCCACCTTGGTGGGAGGCTGACTTGTGGGCCTACTAAGTTGACGGGGAAGGAGGGCTTTGTCAACTTAGTCAATATGCACGATTCTAGCTCCAGTGACCGTACGATGTCCATCCAACGGCCGTAGTGCTTCTTCAACCTCTGGTCTTCTTGCTCCAGCCGTCCAAAGCAGCGCCGGTCGTGCCGCCTACTCCTGCCTCCCGTGGCCGGCTGTGCTGCCGCGGAGGCCTCACCGCCCCCTACTATTCCCACCGCTGGCCAGGCCCTGCGGCGACGGCAGCCTCACACCGCAGCCGAACGAGTGAACCCTCATACTCCTCTCCGCGTGGGCATCCACTGTCGCGTCTTCACCGGCTCCGCGTCGTCCCCTTCCTAGGCCTCGCCGTCGTCCACCGTCCTGGTGCTCTCGGCGCGGCGTGGTCAACGTGGTCAAGGAACGACTTCCGTCGGACGTGGACTGTACGTGGAGAGGCTGACAGCTGGGTCCACGACCGCAGCAAGGAAGTGCCTCCTTATTACGTGCAAAATAATTATTCATCCACCTGACAGCGGGGACCCACCGGACGGGCCACCGTATTTCGCCCCCCTGACTGCTGGGACCCACCAGCTACATCTTCGCAGGCAAGGAAGTGCCTGACAGTCGGGACCCACCTGGTCGAAGCGTATGTAGCGTTGTCATTCTGGTCGTGAACGTGTACGTACATATATACTGGTGGATGTAGAGGCGCGCATGTGTCGTAGTAGAGGCGGCCAGGGTGTAAGAAAGAAAATACGGCCACGTATGTGTACATACGGGCGGGGTCTCGAACACCTACTCGCGCATACGTACGGCGAGGGCTCGTTGACATGGCTGGGTCAGAACGAAGAAACAACGTCATCGTCGTGTTCATGGGGAGGCAACGGAATGCGTGGTCGTGTTTCGGGAGGGCTTGGACGGAACAGGCGATGGAAACGAGGCCTGGCGTACCGCAGAACGGAGGAAATGGACCTCCTACAGTCGAAACGGGGGTCCTGTTGATCGGGAGGGGTGTGGCGTACCGCACAATGGAGGAAACGGACCTCCTACGGTCGAAACGGGGGTCCTGTTGATCGGGAGGGGTGTGGCGTACCGCAAAACGGAGGAAACGGACCTCCTACGGTCGAAACTTGGGGTCCTGTTGATCGGGAGGGGTGTGGCGTACCGCAAAACGGAGAAAACGGACTTGTGTTGGAGCGCTACGGTCGAAACGGGGGTCCTGTTCATTGGGAGGGTGTGGCATACCGCAAAACGGGACTCCATGGGATACTGTTCATCTCCACCGTCGAACCCCTCCAGCCTCCACGAGCTACTGTTCATCCACTGTCGACCTCCTCCAGCCTCCACGGGCTCCTGTTCATCCAGCCTCCACCGCGTGCTACTCCACCACTACTGTTCAACCACCCCTCCACCGTCTACTGTTCATCCAGCCCTCCACACCATGGGGTCCTGTTCAACCACCCCTCCACGGGCACGCCTCCACCGTCTACTGTTCATCCTGCCCTCCACACCACGGGGTCCTGTTCATCCACCCCTCCACGGGCACCCCTTCATCGTCTACTGTTCATCCAGCCCTCCACCACACCACGGGGTCCTGTTCATCCAGAGGAAACGCCACCGCTCACTATTCATCCAACCCCCCCCCCCCCCCCCCGCAATGCTCACTGTTCATCCCATCGATCGGCTTCAGTTAGCAGCAGTAGCCAAGGAATCGCTCGATCGGGTTCAGTTAACGGCCATCGATCGATCGCTCGGGTTCAGTAACGCGTAACCTGCAGTGCAATCGCTCGGGTTCAGTTAGAGCCCAACGCCTCGCTCGGGTTCAGTTAGAGCCAACGCCTCGCACACATGCGCGTACGTGTACGAGAGAAACGCGCATCGCTCGGCCCCCGACCTCCCACGGTAACCGGGAACTCCCCGAAATTTTCCTCCCCCTCGCTTCTACCACGGTTTTTTCCGTCATGGACGGCCCAAAGAATGTCATGCAGCTGCGTCTCCGGCCCGCCCAGGACGAAAAGCCCATTTTTTGTCATGATTTTTTGTCATGGAAGTAGGAGCCCACCACATCTATGATGATACCGGGTTTTGTCACAATTATCGTCATAGAAGTGTCATATGTATGACAGAAATTTTTTCGTTTGGCCCAAAATGTCACGGATGTGTCTTTTTTTTGTAGTGCTTCCCGTCTCTCCCGGTGGCGCCGGAACGCCGCTGGGGCCATCATCATCACCTCAATCTACACCAACACCTCCGTCATCTTCACCAACATCTCCATCACCTTCCCCCATCATCATCATCATCATCATCCGAAACCATTCCGGTGTCCAAACATAACCTTTCAATATATCAATCTTTATGTCTCGACCATTTCGATACTCCTCGTCATGTCTGTGATCACATCCGGGACTCCAAACTACCTTCGCTACATCAAAACACATAAACTCATAATACCGATCATCATCGAACGTTAAGCGTGCGGACCCTACGGGTTCGAGAACTATGTAGACATGACCGAGACTCACTTCCAGTCAATAACTAATAGCGGAACCTGGATGCTCATATTGGTTACTATATATTCTACGAAGATCTTTATCGGTTAAACCGCATAACAACATACGTTGTTCCCTTTGTCATCGGTATGTTACTTGTCCGAGATTCGATCGTCGGTATCATCATACCTAGTTCAATCTCGTTACCGGCAAGTCTCTTTACTCGTTCCGTTATGCATCGTACCGTAACTAATCTCATTAATCACATTGCTTGCAAGGCTTATAGTGATTTACATTACCGAGAGGGCCCAGAGATACCTATCTAACAATCGGAGTGACAAATCATAATCTATGCCAACTCAACAAACACCATCGGAGACACCTGTAGAGCATCTTTATAATCACCCAGTTACGTTGTGACGTTTGATAGCACACTAAGTGTCCCTCGGGTATTCGGGAGTTGCATAATCTCATAGTCATAGGAACATGTATAAGTTATGAAGAAAGCAATAGCAATAAACTAAACGATCATAGTGCTAAGCTAACGGATGGGTCAAGTCAATCACATCATTCTCTAATGATGTGATCCCGTTCATCAAATGACAACTCATGTCTATGGCTAGGAAATTTAACCATCTTTGATTAACGAGCTAGTCAAGTAGAGGCATACTAGTGACACTCTGTTTTGTCTATGTATTCACACAAGTACTAAGTTTCCGGTTAATACAATTCTAGCATGAATAATAAACATTTATCATGATATAAGGAAATATAAATAACAACTTTATTATTGCCTCTAGGGCATATTTACTTCATCTTCCTCGATCCTAACAGTTGTACAAGGGTGGGTACATTGAAATTGTAGTCAAGGAAACATCACGTCAAGAGACCAGAGGTCTAGAACACAAATCACATGTACACACGATTCTACCCATGTTCATCTCTCCGAGTTGGTTAAAAGCACTAGTTTCAGCCGTTTTTTTATATGTCGAGAATACAAGAGATTTTAATGTAGGAGGGATCTCAGTGAGTCAGGGAGATTCCGGCGTTAAGCACCAGAATCCATCCATGTGGTCAGTGGCGGAGCATGAACCAAATATAAGAGGGGCTGATTGGTTAAGACTAATACCAAATAACAATAAGAAAGTGCAAGTTTGTATCGTTGTTCAGAATCATTAGAGAACACACACACACACATTAATGTATAGAATTTGTTCATTAAATACCAGGCTAATAGAACCTATTCATGTTTACACATTTCTTTACTCCTTCGAGAGTGTGGCAAGCTCCAACCCTCACGAACCTGAGCTGGGATGTGCAAACGGAATGGGAAGATAGGGGCAATGAGCTGTGATAGGTTACTAACGAACTTGAGCTCAATGCCCCGTGACGAGCCCAACACCATGGACATGCTGGTGGCTGCTTGGGCCCTGGAGGCGGCCGTAGGGGACTAGGGCAGGAAGATGACCTAGCAGGCTAGCAGGAGCCATGGTGGGAGTAGGACAACTGGATGAGAGAGATGATGGGGAATAGTGGGATTGCATTCTGGACGTTCTAAACCAATGGTCCGTAGCATTCTCGATACGATCCCTTGGAGGATTCAGCCCTCAACCTCGCTATACCAAGAAACCGGACCAACTAATGGGCCAGATACCCTATTAAAAAGTTTGCACTTTTGAAAGGGGGCCAAAGGTCGGCGCCTCTGCATGTGGTATAGGCTATACTATGGCGTGGGCGAAGGTCCACCTCAACGATGTCCGTGGTACATCCTATATAGCACGAGTTATGGAAAGTTTCCATGTCGGTGTTTTCGGGCGTGCATGGATTGGATCGGTCTTGGTGTCGATTTACAACTCGTTTAGGCCCTTATTTCATATTCGTAGAGTGTTTCCTGGTTTCCAATGTGTCGTGTGATGTCTTGCCTTGTCCCGAGGCCACGACGAATCTTCTGATGTCTATGGGGTGGCACAATTTTTGTAGTGAACTATTCACCTTGTCCTTCTAATTCCATCTAGGTTTCACAGAGCTTGCACACATTTTTTATGGTGTGTATCCAGATTGTGACCAAAGTGTACACTATTAGTTTATTGGCTATGACCAAAACACTTGCTTTTGTTTGGATGGAGACCAATATTTTTGCAATGCTAATGTGCAACACCGTTCGTTTTTATATCCATTGCTTCCCAGTTCATTCACAAGCCAATCAACCAAAGTTTTGGCTATCCATGGCACGTCAACCCGAGGCTCAAACTAATCATGTCGATAGATCTTGGATTAGTAGTGCTAATTGGAGGATGTAGATTGCTATTTGTTCTGTTGCCCTGAAAGTCAAGTGGGATAGGGTGGAATGTGAAGAAAGTTCCATGATCTTCTCATGCTAATCATGTGCTCAATGCCTCCTATATCTAGAGGATTTAGCTTGTTCAACAATCTTCGATGGTTATAAGGGATGATTGTTTTTTTATCTCAACCTCAACATGTTGTGTAAATGATTTCTTTATGATTGATGAATTGTTTGGATTTTTAATTTAGGTTTTTGAGAATAAACACATTTTTTAAATTTTGTAATTTTTTTTCTTAAAATGTGAATAATTTTTAAACACATACACTTCTTCAAATTATTGAACAGATTTTAAGGAATGCATTTTTTAAGGACCCTGATAAGTGCCACAAGTCAAGTACGAGCACATGGGAACTCCGAAAGTTTTTGATGGCAAGTTTAATTTGCGGGGATGGCAATTTTAGTTGTTAAGCATGGCACCTTTAGTCCTTCAGTTTATTTTTAACAAAAGTTCACCGCGTGTCACTGAAAATTGTCATCCTTGCGTGACTAGAATTGCCATCAAAAAATTGTGAACATTTGTAAAAACGTCAGGGCCGGAGTACCACGCAGCTGACGTGTGGCACTCATCATTTGATTTTTTTTATTGTGAACATTTCTAAAAAGGTCTAAACGTATTCTTAAATTTTCCAAACGTTTTCTCAATAAGCGTGAATATTTGTAAAAATTGATGAAAACTTTGAAGAAAATGAAAATTTTAAAAAGTAAAGAAGAAAAAGAAAAAGGAAACAAACAGGACCAGAACCTTTTGCAAGGTTTCCAAAACCGGTTAACAACCAGAGAAGAACTATTGTAGAAGGTTGTGAATACAGGAAAAATCGGCTGGCCCAGTTTCAGTCGCTAGCTGCTCGCCATAGCCACAAAGGGCGTGTTTGGTTGCCGTAGTGAATAGTAGTTGAGTTGCATACACAGCTCAACCCAGCCTGGCTCTAAAAAAACAGCCTCATATGCGACATCTGCGAGTTGTTTGGTTGCCTGCATCTAGGGTCCCTGCATTAGGTAATACACAAGTGCACTTTGTTTGGTTGCCTGCATTGTCCCAAGCGGCACATGAACTCGATGTTTGGTTGCACGCATGAGGTATGATTAATAGCTAGCACTTCACTTAGCAAACAGGGTTAAGAGCTAGTAGAGGGAAGGGGAGAAGAAGTGCAGTGTGCGCCCGACAATGGCGACTACGGTGGATAGTGGCCGTGGCGCCGTGTCCGACATGACAAGCATGGAGTCGTGGACGAGCGACCCCGTCGGCGGCACGACGAGCGACACCATCGGTGAACTAGTTGCGGTGCTCGCGCAAAGATAGTGGACAGAGGAGGAGAATGCAGTGCTCGCGCCATGGTATCGTCAGTGCAGTGGACAAGAGAGGAGGCCGAGATGATCGACGCCGGAAACGACTCCAGTGTAGTAGGGCGAGAGAGAGGAGGCGAAGATGATTGACCCCGGCGGCGGCGCGGCGAACTGCAGTGTGCGCTGAGCAGAGGACACAAGAAAGCAGTGTGCGCGCCATTGCAGCGTGCTAGCGTCAGTGCAGTAGGAGGACGATAGAGAGTAGACCGAGATGAGCGACGCCGTAAACGACTCTAGTGTAGTAGCACGCGGGCAAGGAGATCAAGGGGAAGGTCTTCGGCGTCGAGAGGGACGAATAGGAGGGCTCTGAGTAGAGGACAGAGGAGCTCGACATGACGACGTTAGTGCAATAGACTGTTGTTCAAAGAGAGATGAAACTACGATCGTCAAAACCAAAAACTTACAACACGAATGTTGCGAGAAACTACGAGATTAGGCTGCTGGTCAATGGAAATTTCAAATGATCGATCATGCACGACGAATCTGACAAAATTCGTCCAGAATAGCTCCAAAAGGGAACACGAGATTAAGAACTTACGGCCCACGAAACTACGAACCGATCGCCTGAATGGAACCGTAGCATTGAGGTGCATTTTTTTCGTGAGCTTACCTCGAACCGAAGCACCGTTGTGTAGATCGAAGGGAGGAGATTAGATCAGAGGTTGAAGAAGACCTCATGTAATCATCTCGCACCCCTCCCGTCTCCACTCGTGCAAAGGCCCACTCGTTTGCCCTCGCCTGAGAAACTGCCGGTTCCTGCGTTTCCAGTGAGGGAAATCCCTATTCGCCGCTCACTGCGGCAAAATGTCGGGCTACCGCACAGGGTAGCGCAGCGAGCGACAAACCTGGGCCGGCCCACATCCAACCGGTTTTGGGAACCTTCTAGAAGGTTCCCTGAACCGGGCTTTTTCCTGTACCGTTTTTTTCTGGTTCTTTTTCGGCTTTCTATTGTTTTTTCATTTCTCTTTTTTTGTTTCTGTTTTTTTTTCATTTTTTCGTTTTTTGTTTTTTGTTTTTTGTTTCATTTCTCTTTTTCTGTTCCTGTTCGCAGTTTTACAAAATGTTTACGATTTTCTTTTTTATTTCTTTTTCTTTTCTTCTCGTTTTTCTCAAAAAAATCGAAAATCCGGTAAATTTTGTTCGTGTTTCCAAAAAATGTTCAGTTTTTGAAAAAATGTTCTCAAAATTCAAAATATGTTTTCGTTACACAAAAAAGTACAAAACTTTTCGAAATTCAGAAAATGTACCGGATTTCAATTTTTTGTTCACATATTAAAAAAATGTTCGCGCTTCCAAATTTGTTCGGGATTATTCAAAATTGTTCTCTGTTTCAAAATATGTTCTCAAAATTCAAAAAATGTTCGTAATTTAAAAAATTGTTTGCGCTTCCGAATTTGTTCAGGATTTTTCAAAATTGTTCTCTATTTCAAAATTTGTTCACAAGATTCAAAAAATGTTTGGGAATTGAAGAAAATGTTCCCGCTTTCCTAATTTGTTCACAAATTCAATAATAGTTCATGTTTTTGAATTTTGTTCACAAATTCAAAAAATGTTCTGGAAGTTTTAAAAGCTAAACATTTTTATTTTTTTTCACAAATTCAAGAAATGTTCCCCTTTTTCAAATTTGTTCACATCATCAAAATGTTCCTGTTTTACAAAATTTGTACGAAAATTCGAAAAATGATTTTATTTTGAAGAAAATATTCATAATTTCTAAAAATGCAGTTGTAGGAGGTCGTCGATTCGACCCAATAAATGGACTTTTTAGGATTTTTTGCGAATTAATGTTTAACATTAGTCTCTGTCGTGTACGTCTTTATCTGTCGGGCTGCTAACTGAACATGATTTGGTCTACATTGCAGTGGTTTGCACGGCAGGCAATTAGTGCGAAGTCGCGTGTTCGAGTTACAGCGCTAGCGCGATTTTCGTTTTTGCGACTTTTTTCATCTCGGGAAGCTCCGCCGCGTGCCACTGTAAATGGGCCGGCCCGCGCTAGCCGCTCCTTGTGCGAAGCGCCGGCAGTTTGCCGCAGCGAGCGGCCTATAGGAGCTCTCTCCAGTGAGCCAGACCCAGAGGTGCTTTAAGTTTCGTGCTATGCAGGAAAAACCAGTCAACCAAACAGCCCATTCCTTTTCCGCGCGGGCCTGGTTGGGCCTAATGCGAGCAACCAAACACGCCAAAAAGAATACACTACACCTTCTGTGCGAGCCCAACTCTGTTTCTGAAGCCCAAGGAGATAATCAGATAAACGCAGCGAGTGATTTGTTCAGCCAGCTAGCCCGCCATCGTGGGGAGAGAGGGAGTCGGGCGGCCTATTCGATCGATATCTCGTGGATAGAGGCCTTGTCGGCGCACGTGCGGATGTGTTGGGTTTCCGGTTAGGCTGGTGCGGTTGCCATGTCTGTGGATCCACCAGGTTGGAGCTAGCTATAGCTAGCTACCCGTACAAGACATGGGGTCCGAACGCCCATGCGCGTCGTTGGTCCGCGACAGGAGACGCGTGCCGCTGGTCCGTCATCGTAGCCATGGCACTGGAGGATGACGGCTGGTCCAAGGAAGGTTCGACCGATTGCGGAAACCAGCAAAGCATGGACCACTACTAGTAGGTTAGCTAATTGGCAACAGGAGTATGTAGCTGAAGTTGCCAAAGATACACAGTGCTCGGGCTCCTGTTAAGCGCAATTAACGATGGAGAAAGCACATTGACATCTAGAGTACTGTCAAGCGAGCCTACCGTAGAACGCGATGACACGCGACCGCGCAACGCAAGGCGCACGATCGCCCGTCGACACGCGCACCGCGGCACGAACACGATGCTCGCTCCGGTCGACCTGACTCGACCAACCACGCACAAGGCACGCGTCCGGGCTCGGGAGAGAGACGCGAGGAGGGAAGGATCGCGCGCTCAAAGATGCCGCTCCAAAAGCGAAGCAGCAGAAGTGAGCGTTAAGCACAAGGCTCTGCGCCTGCGCCGCGCGCATCAGAGTCTCCTCCCTCCCTCCCATTCCCATCTCAACCCGCCTCCGCAGCTCTGCTCGCCACCGCAACCGAACGAATCCATTCCAATCGACCCACCGCGTGGAGGCGCTTCTATAGGCGGAGCGGCCAATAAACAAGTCCAGATGGAGACGCCAGCGGCGTGAGAGGGGGCGACGGAGGCGACGATGCGGGCCAGGGAGATGCACCCGCTCTGCTGCCTCGCCGCCGACTACTGCCCCGGTGGCGGCGGCGCCGCCGAGGAAGACGACGGGGACTGCTCCCCGCCGCCCGCGGAGGGAGCGGCGGTCGCGGGGGTGCTGCACAAGTGGACCAACATCGGCAGGGGCTGGCGCCCGCGCTGGTTCGCGATCCGCGGCGGCGTGCTCGCCTACTCGAAGATCCGCCGCCGCGTCGCGGCGGAGGAGACGCCGCCGCCGCCGCCGCCGACCGAGCCCGCCGCGGGCGCAGGCGTCAGGGTGATCGGGGGCGCGGACCGCGGCGCCGGGGAGCGGCCCATCGGATTCGTCCATCTCAAGGTCTCGTCTCATTTCCTCCCCCTCCGTTTCCCGTCCGCTACGCTACCGTGATCCCATTGCTTACATAGATAGCTTCCACACAACTCGCACCAGTAGCGAAACATCGAGCGGTTCGTTCCGGAGGGCGCAACGCATTTCATCTGGCCGGCGATTAAACTATTTTTAGTTTCCACAGCGATTTCGTAGGTCTTTTTTCCTTCTCATCACCAAAACGAGTTGGTATTTCCGCGTCGCTCGGATCGGAACAGTTGAACTGTAAAGCGACCCCGTGCTCCCCGGCGCCCCCCGCGAGCGCGCATCGCAGCCGCACATCGTCGCGATCTGCGGCGGAGATTTTCTTGCAGCCGGGGCTATCTGTCGCTTGTGTCGGATAAAGAGAGAGAGAGATGCCTTGCTTGGACTGTAGCTGGCTTTTCGCTAGCCGCGGCGAGGATCGGCTACTAGTGCGGAGTGTGAAACAACAGTGTCTGCATCGGCGTGCTACAGAGGCGACCTTGTCGCCGCGCGCGCTCAGGGGAGGAGGGGCCGACAGCCGACTGGCCGGCCGGCGAGATGCCTTAATTCGCGGCACGCGGACGTCCGGCTCTCCCAGCTGTATTTTGTTCAAATGGCACGGCTCCGGCCTATCTGTATTTTGTACAAGGGAGAATAATGGCCGGGCCGATGGGTTGGCGCCTCGGTTTGTGTCGTATTAGATGGATGTCCGTGAGTTTGCTGGGAACGTGGGGGTGGTACGGAGCATCTGTCCATATACCCATTTGAAGGAGCCTTGCCATTTTTCCTTCCCTGATGAGCGGTCTCTTGTCCTTGGCTGCTGCTTGAGTCAGCGTCCTTTATGTGAGCCGGTCCTTTAGATGATAACTGATCAAGTTCTTATCTATAGATGCAACAGTGTGAAATGATATGGCATTACAGTGCTGGGAGGATTCAATAATCATTTGAGTATATGGATTACTCTTCATTGCTCATTATTGGATTTTACATCCTAGGAGACTGATCAAAATATTGTTTTGGAAGGAACTGAAGTATCTGTTGTCGTTGGTCTATACCAATGTGTAATCACCGCATGAATATGTAGATAGCATGGGGCATCACTGTTTTCAACTATAATTTGTGTGCCTTGAACACAAGGGCTTATACTTTTGGCTTAAAGTGCCGGTCTGGTTGCGGCTAATTTTTGTAATTCTTTTGAACTGTTTGTAGATCTCATCATTTAGCGAAAGTAAATCAGATGACAAACGGTTCTATATCATTACCCCAACCAAGACACTTCAGCTGAGGACAGGTTGCGTTAAGGACCGTGTCGCTTGGATTGAAGCACTTGTTTCAGCGAGAAGTGAATATTCTCTTGGTGGTATTTTACCAAGTGACCGGAATGGTGGATCATTTTCTACAGAAAAGCTAAGAGATCGCTTGCATGCTGAAGGTGTTGGTGCAGAAATTGTTAAAGACTGTGAGCAGATTGTTCATTCAGAATTTTCACAGTATCACGTACAGATGAAGCAGCGTTGTGAATCGTATTTAAGCTTTATCGGCAGTCTTCCACGGGAACTTGAGGTAATGCTTCTTGGAACCCTGTGATTAGACTAGACAAATCATGCACTTTTTGGTAGGCTTTCTCTTTTTCTTCAAGCAAATAACGGCGAAGGAACTTGATGGTCATACTGACCAACTTTAGTGACGTATGTACGTTAAGAACTTGCAGAGCCCTCAACCTTTATCAGTAGCTAAATACTGCACTTGCTAGCAATATTATCCCAAGTTTGGTGTCAAACAGGACCACAATCTCAGCCTTTCGTAATAGATTTAATGGTTTTGTTAGAAGGTGACACCACCAATGGTTGAGACCCTTTTAGAAGTAAAGATGAAGATACTCGACCTATTATAAATGACAAGGAAACCCAATTGTGGTCCAAACATTTCCTCATAATCACTGGAGTTTTAAAAAATATAGTTAAGGAAGGTGAGTTTTATTTTCTTAAAATTTTAAGGAAAAAAAGCAAAAACGTTTGTTTGGAGTCTGGCCCAAAAATCAAATAATTAATTGATGGTACTATATCTGAAATTCTGGTATCGTGAAATCATCTGCTGACTTATTGTGTTCTCTCAGGCAGTTAATTCAGAAGATGCAACTATTCATGGCAATCCACAGGCGCAGTTGTTCAAGCCTGACTTTTCCAGCTCTGGAAAATGTAGTGGTACTTGTTCTTCTTTTTAGTTTTTGTTTTCTCTAACAGTTATGATTAGCCTTAAATAAAAGTTTACTTGTTATTTTTCATGCATAATTTTTCCTTACCACGGTAAACCTTTACTTTGGATTATTTTCTGTTAGTTTCTCCAAGTACCTGTGTTTTTTCTTGTGCTGATAGAGCACAGGTGTGAAGGTGCTAATTCACATTTTTCTTGGACTGCTGATGTTATGCTTCTATTATGGATTTTTCTATTCATTTCTCCAAGCACCTGTGACTTTTCTTGCACTGCATTTTACCTGGACTGCTTCATGGCTGGTGTTTCTGGAGGGATTTTTCCTTAATAAGCTCCATTTGATCACGCAGAGAAAAAATTTCAAGCATAACCATTAGTTTTCCATCATACGTAGTTGAGAACGATTACCAGCGGGGCAGTGACTATCGTTGCCCGTTCGACATCAACATTTCAAGACCATGGTAGAAATTCAAGCATAGCTGACTGTTACAACTCATCTATGTTTGTTTGTTGGATTAATCTGAATATGTAGACCATACATCACTACATCTTTATTTGGCGCATTTTCACTGCAAACACTTCTTCCATCTTTAGTTTATTTCTGCTTACTGCCTACTTTTTCTTCTTTGCCATCAGAATACAGCAACACAGAATCTTCTGAAGATGCTGGTAAACAAGAAATAGGGAAAATGTCAGATGAAGATGAGTTTCATTTCTATGATACAAGGCAAAGTTTTAGCGACGGTGTGGCTAGTCCTGACTTGAAAGTGAGATACTTAAATTATGGGAATGAAGCTTGCAAATTTGGTGACTCATTAGCTGCCGACAAGACCAATGAATATCTATTATCGTCTGCGAAGAGGCGCTCCAAGTTGCCTGAACCAGTAGAGAAGGAGAGAAGTGTTAGCCTTTGGTCCATGATCAAAGATAATGTTGGCAAGGATCTTACAAGGGTCTGTCTTCCTGTTTATTTTAACGAGCCTTTG
Source organism: Aegilops umbellulata (assembly GCA_032464435.1). Taxonomy (NCBI): domain Eukaryota; kingdom Viridiplantae; phylum Streptophyta; class Magnoliopsida; order Poales; family Poaceae; genus Aegilops; species Aegilops umbellulata. The sequence continues at coordinate 348,733,103 of CP136054.1, forward strand.
TCGTCTCTTCAAAAGTGCTTTGAAGAGTTGGAGTATTCCTATTTATTGGACCGTGCATACGAATGTGGTTTAAGGGTATGCCTATTTATATACCTTTCCTGCTTTCTTCTGATCCAAATACTGTTATAAATAAATTAAACATCAGGAAACATTACTTTGCACATGGTTGAATTGCTGTGCATGTATAAATCTGTGTGTAGCACAAACCGAGTAGCATGCACTTTGGCTGTTAAATTTTGCAGATAATGAAGTTATTTTTTATTCCATTGTTATGGCGCTGCTAGAAGGAGGGCGCGAGAGGGCCGGCCGGGGACCTTTTGCCCACGGCCGGGCAAGAGGGAAGGGATTTCCTTCTTAATTCTTGCTTGATTAGATTGATACATCTCCTCTCTTTATATAGAGAGGTTTACTTGACTCCCAAGCAAGGCTTACTTGACCCCTAAGCAAGCGACTCTTATCTCTAATTAACCCTAAGACTAACGGGCCCATTAGGCCCATTACATACTCTAACATCCATCAACATTAATATCTAAAATACTACATAGTGGTGTTTCATGTGTACTTATCCCAGAATTGTGTTGATAGTAATGTCTTTTGCACATATGTTCAGGGCAACGGTCTGATGAGAATTCTTTATGTTGCTGCCTTTGCTGTCTCTGGATATGCTTCCACAGATAGCCGTCCCTGCAAACCTTTCAATCCGCTGTTAGGGGAAACTTATGAAGCTGATTACCCTGAAAAGGGGATACGTTTCTTCTCTGAAAAGGTTAGTCTGGTATACAACACATCTGCATTCTGTCATGCGATCCAGTGCACAGTAACAAGATCAAATTTATTTGTAAAGAAATGATAGCCAGGTGGTACGAAGTGTCTTGAAATGTTGTTTGATTAAAAGCATGGTAGTGACATACATGGATATGATGACAAGCCTATTAAGAGTTTCGTTGCATTTGATATGACACTCCATCTTTTAGTTAATTTGTTAGTTTATTCTTGGCACTAGGTTAGTCATCATCCGATGGCCATGGCATGCCATTGTGAAGGAAAAGGTTGGAAATTTTGGGGAGACAGCAATCTAAAGAGTAAATTCTGGGGTCAGTCGATTCAAGTGGATCCTAGTGGCATATTAACCCTAGAGTTTGATGATGGAGAAACTTTCCAGTGGAGCAAGGTACAGATTCTTCACCAAAGGCACTCATACTATTATAACTTTCCATGATTACCCTTCTCGAAATAATGTTTTGATGATTGCCGATTGCCCGTGCTTTTTAATTTGTGAGTATAGCATACCTATCCTATTCTTCTAGGGAAAAGGCCACAGGGCCCAGCTTATTACTGTTCCTATTCTCCATGGGTTGTTTTATGCACCCCAATTTGATTTCTGCCTTTAGATATCATGGTTTCATTTATTTCTAGAATACACTGCCACTACTCACATGAAGCTTGGAGATGCGCAAGAAGAATTGAATATCTTTTTGATTTAATACCTAAAACATTTTTCTTTTCCTTGTAAGGTTACAACCACAATTAATAACCTTATCATTGGTCGAGTATATTGCCATCACCATGGCACAATGAATATTAGTGGAAACAAAAAATATTCATGCAAGCTGATGTTTAAAGAGCAGTCTTTCCTCGAACGTAATCCTCGCCAGGTATGACGAACAATTTCCATCAAACTTCGCCCTGTCCCTTTGCTTATGTAGATCGTACTAATATATATAATTCTATGCAAGGTTCAAGGCTTTGTTAAAGATGCTGATGGCACCAAGGTTGCATCCCTGATGGGCAAGTGGGACGAGAGCATGTATTGCGTTGTTAGTGATGATGCTTCTAAACTGAACTCTCATATTTCACATCAGAGCGCTGGCGCCACCTTGTTGTGGAAGAAAAATGAGCCTCCAGCAGATCCCACTAGATATAACTTGTCATCATTTGCGATTACTTTAAATGAGCTGACTCCAGGGCTTAAGGTAGAGATACAACATGCATTAAATAGCTCGTTATTGTCACCTTTTATTATCTCTGAACCTAAAAAACAATTTTGTCATTTGTTTAGGAGAAGCTTCCACCAACAGATTCAAGACTGAGACCAGACCAGCGACATCTAGAGAATGGGGAGTACGAAAAGGCCAACTCTGAGAAACTGCGCCTCGAGACCAGACAACGAATGGTATAATACCCTAGTTCTTTATACTGTCCTACATTTTCCTTTAAAACCCATGTTGCTTACCTTTATTCACATTGCTTGTACATGGCAGCACGTTGAGTTTTTCATAGTTCTTTTTCATATTTTTGCTTACACTGAAGAAATACCTGTCTGGTCCTTATCTGCCCTAACTGATGGTTATTTCTTTTTCCTCTTAAACAGGCAAGGAACATGCAGGAGAGTGGCTGGAAGCCAAGATGGTTCCAAAGGGACAGCGAGCATGGAACATATCGCTATGTCGGAGGCTACTGGGAGGCAAGGGAACAGACGAAATGGGTTGGATGCAGTGACATATTTGGCAGTTTCTGCGACAATCCAAAGCCACGGGTGTCCACGCTGTACACCAGCGCGAGTGTCTAAGGAGGCAGTAGTAGGCGTTGACAGCATATTAATTTTTCAAAGGTACATAATTGATTGTTTCCTCTCACATCTATGGTACAAAGAAGAGCTAAGATGTTCTCGTTGTCCTATACACATACACAAACGCTGGGACATTAAGCGCAACCAAATCCGTAATTTGATATACTGGTATACTTTCGCTAACATTGTTGCTAAAATAGTCAATAATATCGTTCTCCCCCTGTCTTTGATGAGAATGCGGGACAAGTATATTTAGCTTACTGGTGAGGAGGCTACATGCTGCAAGTTTAAAATATTATTTACTCCATGAATCAAAGTGATGCTTAGAGTGATGTGTTTTCTTGCGTAACATAGTTGAGTGTGTGGCGAGAGATCTCATCTCAATCTCAGTTCCTGGCAGTAAATTGGATTGTTGATGTAACCCCAAAACCATCATGAGTAACTGATATGGTTTCTCTGTAGAAGTGAAGATACTTGGCTGGTGAGCATTTGATTATATGAATGCTCTGATGCTCCTGGATCGTAGATGGCATGTTCATCTACCTTTAGGGTCTCTTTGATTCAAAAGGATCATACTACATTCTATAGGAAATCAATCATCCTCTTCAACCTCTTAAAAGAAATCTTTTGTTTTTCTTTTGATGTTTATCGCAAACTCAGATCCCATAGAATCTGAATGGGCATGACATTTCAATCTCGTGTATTTTTTCACTTATGTGTTAATGCAATCATGCAAATCAAAGAGGCCAGCATCTACAATGGCTGACGCTTGTATGGGCGCTAATACAGGAAAAAAAAACAAAGAATTTTAAAAGGCATCCCCTGGCAGTTTTAAGGCGACGATGGGGTTCCAAAAACGAACCCCTAATCAGACACCGGGATTCGATAAACCAACCGCTAATTGGCCAGGAATCTTACCATGACGCCCATGAGCGTCCGCATTAGTTGCTTAGTAAAATAGACTCCTGGCCGTCATCGTAGGTAAGCACCCTCTAAATTTTAGTGTAGTAGTTACACCATAAACAACAAAATTAACGCACCTCATAGACCAAATCTGTGATAGATACGCCCTCCGTCCGAAAAAGTTTATCCTTTAAATGGATGTATCTAGCACTCCTAGCTAGATACATCCATTTAAGGGATAAGTTTTTTCAGACAGAGGGAGCAACTTTTTGACAGCCACTACCACAAAGTGGAGCGATAAAGATTACAAAAAGATAGTAACAAAAAGATTAATTCCACATGCACACAAAGGTGCATATTTTATACCTTTATTACCTTTTCTTTTCTTTGGGATCAATCTTATTTGCTTGCATCATTGATATCAAAATTACATCTTCCTTAAACCAAGAAGTCATTAGTTTAAAGGGCAAAATCGATGATAGAATGGGGTGCCTTGGATGGAGCATGTGCAAACGATGTTTCGGCAAACTCGCCGGAACAGCGAGATTGAAAGCTTTGGGCGTGGATGCAACCAATGTCTGACGGCGTACATGAGGAGTTTGTGGTAGTCAATTGCGGTCATCCCTTGTCCCGCGCCTGTGCACAAAGCCCAAGATTTGCACTGGAACTCATGTTGAGTTGCATAATTACAGATTACATGTTTAAGAATCACACAAATCCGATATGACGTGCATACAATACATGCAAAGTTGTACATTTGCTAACACAAAGTGCAAGCCACTGTTCTGGTTTCTGAACATCAGTAGCGAGTTACCCAAGTACCATCATATCACTGGGTGCGTCTGAACCAAATCGTCTTAGGGTGCTTATTATGGCTTCAGATGCGGAGAAAACGGTCTGGAATATTCACTTGGAGAAGATTCTCGTAAACTGGCTCACGCAACTAAACCCTAGATGTGTGGTTCTAGCTTGACACCTTCCCCTACTCTTACCAAGGTTGCTCCCACCGGCAAGCTCACATTCTTCCTGTTTACGTTGTGTTTGATGTTTGCTTTAAGGGCGAATTAGAGGTCACCCATGGGCTTCAAACTTGAGGCATTGATAGCAAGGTCGATGAGGAGCGAGAACGTGCATGCCGCGTTCACCCCAGCTCCTCCTCCTCGACGGGGCCGCAGGGACCGAGTCATTGCTGACACATGCTCACAGCTAGGAGGCTAGGAGCACAGGAGGCCACGTTGGTTGATACGTCTCCAACGTATCTATATTTTTTTATTGTTTCATGCTATTATATTATCCATCTTGGATGTTTTATATACTATTTTATATGATTTTGGGACTAACCTATTAACCTAGAGCCCAGTGCTAGTTTCTGTTTTTTCCTTATTTTTGAGTTTCACAGAAAAGAAATATCAAACGGAATCCAAATGAGCTAAAAATTTATGACGATTTTTTATGGACCAGAAGAGCCATGAGGCCTCCACAAGGGTGGAGGGCGCGCCCTACCCCCTGGGGCCGCCCTCCGGTCTTGTGGGCTCCTTGTGGACCCCTCTGACTTATTCTCGACGCCAAAAATTCCTATAAATATAGAAACCCCCATAAATAAACCTAGATCGGGAGTTCCGCCACCGCAAGCCTCTATAGCCACGAAAAAACAATCGGGAGCCCGTTCCGGCACCCTGCAGAGAGGGAAATCATCACCCGTGGCCATCTTCATCATCCCGACGCTCTCCATGACGAGGAGGGAGTATGTAGCGACCAGACCTCAAACAGTCTGACCTCTGTGCTCAGGTGTCATCCCTGGATCAGTAATGCTGACACCACACAATACCTTGAAGGATTTATAACAGAGTAGCAATCACACACTTATTACATCGAATGTCTCAAAGAGAACTTATTACAATAATATGGCTTAAGGCCATCTAATAACGATAACAGCGGAAGGCTTGGAAGATAAGTGAGCCCATCAACTCCAACGGCATCAATGAGTATAAAACCATGACCTAAAAGGCACCTTACTCGTCGTCTGAAAAGTCTGCAACATGAAACATTGCAGCCCGAAAACGGGTCAGCACATGGAATATGCTGGCAATGTAACACATAGAGAGTAATGAAAGAATAAGCTATACTACGTGCATATATGGCTGGTGGAAAGCTCTATGGTTACAGTTTTGCGTAAAGCCAGTTTTTTCCTACTGCAAAGGAATAAATTTATTTAACTATCATGGTGGTTGTTAAACATTGAGAATGGTTGACAGCATCCTCAATCCCAATTAAAATAATCATCATTAAAAACCCAATAATATTAATTTAAAGTAACATGATGAGATTCACATGATATCCAGGTACTAGATACTCAAAACGTCCATAACCGGGGACACGGCTAACCATGATTAGTTTGTACACTCTGCAGAGGTTTGCGCACTTTTCCCCACAAGACTCGATCGCCTCTGTTGGATTTCTCGCACTACATGGTGTTTGAGAAACGGATGACCGAGACACAGTCTTTCAGAAGCGCTAGCACCTTACGATGGATAGACCGGTACACCTACTTTCCCCTACACCTGCTAGTCTACCCTGTAAGAGTTCACACGACTTAATCAACTATGCCAGAGCCCATAATGGCTTGTGGCTACACACAGAAGTTTCTAGTTTGAATAATCTCATGATCCCTTTGAGTCTGGGTGACGGTCTATAAAGAAAACAACAGGCAATCCTGGAATACCCAGGTACCTCAATCCACCCAGATGTGTGTTTAAGTTGCCACCTTAGATAAACCATTAATTAACAATCTCACATCTGTCATGGATATCACTCACCCAATCCACGTCTACTAGCATAGCATGGCATAAGCAAACGTAGAAGTAACTCCCAAAGGTTTGATAATAAAACAAGTAATAGGTACTACCTCAACTACTTCCCATCCCACAATTTAACCAGATCCTAATCATGCAGTGTTTGAGGATTGATCTAATGCAATAAAAATGGGTAGTAAAAGAGGTATGATCAAAGTGTTACTTGCCTTGCTGATGATCTGCGAAACCTAGAGATTCGAAGTAACAGGCGGCGCACTCCGGGTAATCTATCGCAGACAAACAAACAAGCATACAATAAGTACTCATCTAATGCACAGGTAAAACTCAAATAAGAGATCTAACCAGAAAGTTCAACTTAAGAACTCCGGTTTGCAAAAAGAATCAAATCGAGCAAAGCAACGAAAGTCAAACGGCGAAAGAAAACAACTACGTTTTACTAATCTGGATCTAAGTCAAATTTTACAGTAGCAAAACCTTGTTTAAGTTGGTTAAATGGATAGAGGGTTTCGAGACGAAACTCCAGGCGCTTGAATCGCCTGATTCCGATAAACGAGCGAAAAACTATACTAAAACGAAAATCAGATCAGAAATCGCGATCAGAAATAATCGCGGGAAAATCCGGGAAAAAGAAAAACGACGAACGGATTAACGAACGAATGTTCGTTATCCAGATCTAAACGGTGAACACGTTTGTTAAAACGAACGAACGAGCGAACGCTCGCTATTTAACCTAAACCGAAAAAAACGATCTAAATAAAAAAACGAAACAAAAAAATAAACCGACAAAAACCGGTGGAAACCGATCGTTTTTTTAAACCGGCGGCGCGGATTTCGAGGCGAGGCGAACCTCGGGCGGTGGGCGGGCGGGGCGGCAGCGACGGCTCCGGCGGCGGCGGGCGGCGGCGCGCGGGCGGGGCGACGCGGGTGCGGGGCTGAGGCGGCGGCGGGCTAGGGTTTGCCCCGGGTGGGCTGCCCCGGCTTATAAAGCCCTGGCGGGCCGGAGTCTTAGTCGGACACGGCCCGTAGGTCGGTTCGTTTTTTTAATAATTACGCGCAGAAGAAAATAAAAAGAAATACTAAACGGACTCCAAAAATTCCGAAATAAATTTTCCCCGACTTCTAAAATCAAGCCGGACAAAGTGAACATTTATTTGGGGCCTAAATGAAATTTTGAAAAACGCATATTTTTCCTAAATTCAAATAAAAATATCGAAAAACTCCGAAATAAATCTTATTTGATTTTATTATTAAATCCTCAATATTTATTTATTTTGGGAAAATCATTTTATTCCCTCTCTCATATTTTGTAATAGAAATAATTGACGATAAAATAATTAAAATCAAATGATCCTATTCTCAAAATTTGAGAAATCTCAAATATGAAAATAACAAAATCCCCAACTCTCTCCGTGGGTCCTTGATTTGCGTAGAATTTCTAGGATCAAAACCCAAAGCAAATAAGATATGATATGCATTGATGATCTAATGTATAACATACCAAATTGAAAATTTGGGATGTTACAAACCTACCCCCCTTAAGATGAATCTCGCCCTCGAGATTCGGGTTGGCTAGAAAATAGGTGAGGGTGGTCCTTGAGCAAATCTTCCTCTCGTTCCCAGGTGGCTTCGTCCTCCGTGTGGTGGCTCCACTGAACTTTGCAAAATTTGATAACCTTGTTGCGGGTGACTCGACTGGCAAACTCGAGAATCTTAACTGGTTTCTCCTCATAGGTCAAATTGTTATCCAACTGAATGGCTTCCAAAGGCATTGTGTCTCTCAAAGGTATGTCAGCCATCTCCGCGTGGCACTTCTTCAGCTGAGAAACGTGGAACACATCATGAACTCCTGACAATCCTTCGGGCAATCCCAACTTGTAGGCCACTTCTCCCATACGCTCTAAAACTCGATATGGTCCTACAAATCGTGGCACTAACTTTCCCTTAACTCCAAAACGTTCAATTCCCCTAAGTGGTGATACTCGAAGATAAACTCTGTCTCCGACTTCATAAATTGTCTCCTTGTGTTTAGAATCTGCGTAGCTCTTCTGCCTGGACTGGGCTACCTTGAGCCTATCGCGAATCAACTTCACCTTCTGTTCAGACTCCTTAACCAAATCAGGTCCAAACAGCTGGCGGTCTCCAACTTCGTCCCATGATAACGGTGTCCTGCACCTCCTTCCGTACAAGGCTTCAAAAGGGGCCATCTTCAAGCTGATTTGGTAACTGTTGTTGTAAGAGAACTCTGCATATGGCAAATTGTCGTCCCAACTAGATCCGTAATCTAGCGCACAAGCTCTCAGCATATCCTCCAAAATCTGATTGACTCTCTCGGTCTGTCCATCTGTCTGTGGATCAAAAGTTGTACTGAACTCTAGCCTGGTACCCAAAGTCTCATGCAACTGCTTCCAGAACTTTGAGGTAAACTGGGTTCCTCTATCTGATACGATACTCCTCGGAACTCCATGCAGACATACGATCCTGGTCATGTATATCTTTGCCAACTTAGCACTGGTGTAAGTGGTCTTTACTGGGATGAAATGTGCTACCTTCGTCAATCGATCAACTACAACCCAAGTCGAGTCATAGCCGGAACGAGTCCTTGGTAATACCGTGATAAAATCCATGCCTAGCTTATCCCACTTCCATTCGGGTATCGGCAATGGTTGCAACAATCCTGCTAGCTTCTGATGTTCTGCCTTTACTCTCTGACATACATCACAAACTGCTACATACTCCGCAATATCTTTCTTCATTCCGGTCCACCAGAAAGTATCCTTCAAATCCAAATACATCTTGGTATCTCCTGGGTGAATCGAATAGGGTGAATCATGTGCCTCTTGCAGAATCAACTTCCTGATCCTCCGGGTCATTGGGCACATAAACACGGTCTTCAAACCATAGGGTGTCGTGTTCATCCTCATGAAATCCTTTAGCTTTTCCTTCACTCATTTTCTCCTTTATAGAAGCAATCTCCTTGTCAGTGTTCTGAGCTTCTCTGATTCTATCCATCAAAGTTGACTGAATCTCCAATGCTGCTATATAGCCTCTCGGAACTATTTCCAAACATAGCTCACGAAGATCCTCGGCTAACTCCTTTGGTATTTCCCCCGTTGTCGGTGTCAAAACCGGCGGATCTTGGGTAGGGGGTCCCGAACTGTGCGTCTAGGCGGATGGTAACAGGAGACAAGGGACACGATGTTTTTTTACCCAGGTTCGGGCCCTCTCGATGGAGGTAAAACCCTACTCCTGCTTGATTAATATTGATGATATGGGTAGTACAAGAGTAGGTCTACCATGAGATCAAGGAGGCTAAACCCTAGAAGCTAGCCTATGGTATGATTGTTGTATGATGATGTTGTCCTACGGACTAGAACCCTCCGGTTTATATAGACACCGGATAGGGTTAGGGTTACACAGAGTCGGTTACAATGGTAGGAGATCTTGAATATCCGCATCGCCAAGCTTGCCTTCCACGCCAAGGAAAGTCCCATCCGGACACGGGACGAAGTCTTCAATCTTGTATCTTCATAGTCCTGGAGTCCGGCTGAAGGTATAGTCCGGCTACCCGAACACCCCCTAATCCAGGACTCCCTCAGTAGCCCCTGAACCAGGCTTCAATGACGACGAGTCCGGCGCGCAGATTGTCTTCGGCAATGCAAGGCGGGTTCCTCCTCCAAGTTCTTCAAGAAGATTTTAAACACCAAGGATAGTGTCCGGCTCTGCAAAATAAGTTTCCACATATTGCCATAGAGAGAATAATATAAACACAAATCTAATCTGCTGACGTATTCCGCAGTGTGACATCACACTACGGCCAAGTCCTTTACTCGAATAGTTTTTACTTTTCCACCTCAGCATGTTTTGCGAGGCGGTTTCCTTGGCACGTCTTGTCAAAGCAGAGATCGTGTCCCCCTTTTATGGGATTCTCATCAATACGGACGTGGGTAACCCAATCGTGCCCATTAGCACGTTTCCTCGATTAAAGGCGAGTCCCAAACAGTTACGGGGAGGGCTCTTGGTATTCAACCTCTTATAAAGAGACCAAGGCCTTACTCCTTTTTCCAATCTCAAACGAGTTCGCCCGTCGCCTTGAGTTCCAACACCCTAGGCTCTAGATTCCAGGCGCTTCGGACCTTCGACAATGTCCGGCTCAGACCTTCAAGGCTGATGGACGCCCTCCTCCGTCACGGAGGAGGACGTGCTGAAGTTGAGAGAGGCTAAGTTCCTGACCGGTGAAATTTCGCATAGGTTGCCTGCTCAAGGGCAGGCCATTCCCAGTCCCTAGCCCGGTGAGAGCGTGGTGTTCATGTCTCACTTCCTTCGGGGGTTAGGCTTCCCAATGGATCCCTTTGTGAGGGGGCTGCTGTTTTATTGCGGGCTGGAATTCCACGACTTAGCTCCGGAGTCCATCCTCCATATTTCCTCATTCATCGTCATGTGTGAAGCGTTCCTCCGTGTTACCCCTCACTTCGAATTATGGCTCAAGACTTTTAAAGTGGAGCCGAAGATGATCGAGGGACGACACGCAGAGTGCGGAGGCGCTGTTATAAGCAAGAATGCTGATGCTCCATGGCCCGAGGGCTTTTTTCAAGAGGAGCTTGGCTTGTGGCAACGAGAGTGGTTCTATATCACCGCTCCCAGGGGTACCAAGTGGGTGGCGCCTCCTGCCTTTCGCTCGGGTCCCCCACCACGGCTAGCGTCATGGGTCAGCAAAGGGTTAGATTGGGGGTTACCCAAAGACGTGCCCTTGTTGCAGGGCCGCATTAGGGATCTCTTAGAAGGAGACCTCAGCCTGGTCAAGGTGACGCAGGTCATGCTGATTCACCGAATATTGCCCGGCAAACGTCGCTCCCTTCGCCAGTGGGAGTTTAATCCAGAGGGACCGCAAGCTCTCCAGCATTTCATGGGCGCAATGCCCGCGGAGATGTATAAACTGTTCTTCGGATCACAAGCAATGTGTCCGGATTTGACCGAGGACGCAGGCCTAAGCTGCAATCGCCCAGATACTCAAGTAAGTAACCTTGTGCCCGGACCTGCTATCCGTATAATTGTCATAAACTTGCCCCTAAAAGAGCTGTCCTTTTAAACAGGAGTGGATAGCGAAGGCAAAGCTGATCAGGTGTCCGGCTCCCCTTCCCGAAACCAGGCCGGATCCCGTGCTTGTCAGGATGTTGAAGATAATGCCTTTGGAGGGAAGTGAGGGGGAGGACAAGGAAACTATGGCCTCCTCGAAGGAGGCTGCTCCGAAAGGAGGAACCGACAATTCCTCTCCTAAGGGGAAGAAGAGGGCCGCCTCTGACGACCCGGAGACCATGCCCCTCGTGTTGGAAATATGCCCTAGAGGCAATAATAAAAGCATTATTATTATATTTCCTTATTCATGATAATTGTATTTATTCATCCTATAATTGTGTTATCCGGAAATCGTAATACATGTGTGAATAACAGACAACAAACATGTCCCTAGTGAGCCTCTAGTTGACTAGCTCGTTGATCGACAGATAGTCATGGTTTCCTGACTATGGACATTGGATGTCATCGATAACGGGATCACATCATTAGGAGAATGATGTGATGGACAAGACCCAATCCTAAACATAGCATAAGATCGCTTAGTTCGTTTGCTAGAGTTTTCCAATGTCAAGTATCCTTTCCTTAGACCATGAGATCGTGTAACTCCCGGATACCGTAGGAGTGCTTTGGGTGTGCCAAACGTCACAACGTAACTGGGTGACTATAAAGGTATACTACGAGTATCTCTGAAAGTGTCTGTTGGGTTGACATGGATCGAGACTGGGATTTGTCACTCCGCTTGACGGAGAGGTATCACCGGGCCCTCTCGGTAATGCATCATCACAATGAGCTCAATGTGATCAAAGTGTTTGATCACGGGATCATGCATTACGGTACGAGAAAAGTGACTTGCCGGTAACGAGATTGAACGAGGTACTGGGATACCGACGATCGAATCTCGGGCAAGTAAAATACCGATTGACAAAGGGAATCGTATACGGGATTAATTGAATCCTCGACATCGTGGTTCATCCGATGAGATCATCGTGGAGCATGTGGGAGCCAACATGGGTATCCAGATCCCGCTGTTGGTTATTGCCCGAGAGCCGTCTCGGTCATGTCTGCATGTCTCCCGAACCCGTAGGGTCTACACACTTAAGGTTCGGTGACGCTAGGGTTGTGAAGATATGTATATGCATTAACCCGAATGTTGTTCGGAGTCCCGGATGAGATCCCGGACGTCACGAGGAGTTCCGGAATGGTCCGGAGGTAAAGAATTATATATAGGAAGTGCTATTTCGGCCATCGGGACAAGTTTCGGTGTTATCGGTATTGTACCGGGACCAAGAAGAAGGAGACGTTACGCTGACCGTACGTGTGTTGAACGCGGAGGTGCCGTGCTTTCGGTGCTAGGATCTCCGGTGATTTGGATCATGGTGTGTACGACTACTTCATCCCCGTTCGTTGAACGCTTCCGCTCGCGATCTACAAAGTGGTATGTAGATGCAATCTCTCTCTCCCATGACTCGTTGCTAGATGAACTCATAGATGGATCTTGGTGAAACCGTAGGAAAAATTTTAATTTTCTGCAACGTTCCCCAACAGTGGCATCATGAGCTAGGTTTATGCGTAGTTCTCTATTGCACGAGTAGAACACAATTTGTTGTGGGCGTAGATGTTGTCAACTCTTCTTGCCGCTACTAGTCTTATCTTGCTTCAGCGGTATTGTGGGATGAAGCGGCCCGGACCAACCTTACACGTACGCTTACGTGAGACCGGTTCCACCGACTAACATGCACTAGTTGCATAAGGTGGCTGGCGGGTGTCTGTCTCTCCCACTTTAGTTGGAGCGGATTCGATGAAAAGGGTCCTTATGAAGGGTAAATAGAAGTTGACAAATCACGTTGTGGTTTTAACGTAGGTAAGAAAACGTTCTTGCTAGAACCCTAATTCAGCCACGTAAAACTTGCAACAACAATTAGAGGACGTCTAACTTGTTTTTGCAGCAAGTGCTTTGTGATATGATATGGCCAAAGTTGTGATGTATGATGAATGATCTATATGTGATGTATGAGATGTTCATGCTATTGTAATAGGAATCACGACTTGCATGTCGATGAGTATGACAACCGGCAGGAGCCATAGGAGTTGTCTTTATTTTTTGTATGACCTGCGTGTCATTGAGAATCGCCATGTAAATTACTTTACTTTATTGCTAAACGCGTTAGCCATAGTAGTAGAAGTAATAGTTGGCGAGCAACTTCATGGAGACACGATGATGAAGATCATGATGATGAAGATCATGGTGTCAAGCCGGTGACAAGATGATCATGGAGCCCCAAGATGGAGATCGAAGGAGCTATGTGATATTGGCCATATCATGTCACGTTTATTATTTGATTGCATGTGATGTTTATCATGTTTTGCATCTTGTTTACTTAGAACGACGGTAGTAAATAAGATGATCCCTCATAATAATTTCAAGAAAGTGTTCCCCCTAATTGTGCACCGTTGCGACAGTTCGTTGTTTCGAAGCACCACGTGATGATCGGGTGTGATAGATTCTAACGTTCACATACAACGGGTGTAAGACAGATTTACACACGCAAAACACTTAGGTTGACTTGACGAGCCTAGCATGTACAGACATGGCCTCGGAACACAGAAGACCAAAAGGTCAAGCATGAGTCGTATAGAAGATACGATCAACATGAAGATGTTCACCGATGTTGACTAGTCCGTCTCACGTGATGATCGGACACGGCCTAGTTGACTCGGATCATGTAATACTTAGATGACTAGAAGAGGGATGTCTATCTAAGTGGGAGTTCATTAAATAATTTGATTAAATGAACTTTATTATCATGAACTTAGTCTAAATATTTACAATATGTCTTGTAGATGAAATGGCCAACGTAGTCCTCAACTTCAACGCGTTCCTAGAGAAAACCAAGCTGAAAGACGATGGTAGCAACTATACGGACTGGGTCCGGAACCTGAGGATCATCCTCATAGCTGCCAAGAAAGATTATGTCCTACGAGCACCGCTGGGTGACGCACCTATTCTCCCTGCAGAACAAGACGTTATGAACGCTTGGCAGTCACGCTGCGATGATTACTCCCTCGTTCAGTGCGGCATGCTTTACAGCTTAGAGCCGGGGCTCCAAAAGCGTTTTGAGAGACATGGAGCATATGAGATGTTCGAAGAGCTGAAAATGGTTTTCCAAGCTCATGCCCGGGTCGAGAGATATGAAGTCTCTGACAAATTCTTTAGCTGTAAGATGGAGGAAAATGGCTCTGTCAGTGAACACATACTCAAGATGTCTGGGTTGCACAACCGCTTGACTCAACTGGAAGTTAATCTCCCGGATGAAGCGGTCATTGACAGAATCCTCCAGTCGCTTCCACCTAGCTACAAGAGCTTTGTGATGAACTACAATATGCAGGGGATGGTAAAGACCATTCCTGAGGTATATGCTATGCTGAAATCAGCAGAGGTAGAAATCAAGAAGGAGCATCAAGTATTGATGGTGAATAAAACCACTAAGTTCAAGAAGGGCAAGGGTAAAAAGAACTTCAAGAAGGACGGCAAGGAAGTTGCCGCGCCCGGAAAGCAAGTTGCCGGGAAGAAGCCAAAGAATGGACCCAAGCCCGAGACTGAGTGTTTTTATTGCAAGGGAAGTGGTCACTGGAAGCGGAACTGCCCCAAATACTTAGCGGACAAGAAGGCCGGCAAAACCAAAGGTATATGTGATATACATGTAATTGATGTGTACCTTACCAGCACTCGTAGTATCTCTTGGGTATTTGATACCGGTGCAGTTGCTCACATTTGTAACTCAAAACAGGAGCTGCGGAATAAACGGAGACTGGCGAAGGACGAGGTGATGATGCGCGTCGGGAATGGTTCCAAGGTCGATGTGATCGCCGTCGGCACGCTACCTCTACATTTACCTATGGGATTAGTTTTAAAACTCAATAATTGTTATTTAGTGCCAAGTTTGAGCATGAACATTGTATCTGGATCTCATTTAATTCGAGATGGCTACTCATTTAAATCCGAGAATAATGGTTGTTCTATTTATATGAGAGATATGTTTTATGGTCATGCTCCGATGGTTAATGGTTTATTCTTAATGAATCTCGTACGTGATGATACACATATTCATAGTGTGAATACCAAAAGAGTTAAAGTTGATAACAATAGTCCCACATATTTGTGGCACTGCCGCCTTGGTCACATAGGTGTCAAACGCATGAAGAAGCTCCATGCAGATGGACTTTTAGAGTCTCTTGATTATGAATCATTTGACACGTGCGAACCATGCCTCATGGGTAAAATGACCAAGACTCCGTTCTCAGGTACAATGGAGCGAGCAACCAACTTATTGGAAATCATACATACCGATGTGTGCGGTCCAATGAGTGTTGAGGCTCGCGGTGGCTATCGTTATGTTCTCACCCTCACTGATGACTTGAGTAGATATGGGTATGTCTACTTAATGAAACACAAGTCTGAGACCTTTGAAAAGTTCAAGGAATTCAGAGTGAGGTTGAAAATCAACGTGAAAGAAAGATCAAGTTTCTACGATCAGATCGTGGAGGAGAATACTTGAGTCACGAGTTTGGCACACACTTAAGAAAATGTGGAATAGTTTCACAACTCACGCCGCCTAGAACACCTCAGCGTAATGGTGTGTCCGAACGTCGTAATCGCACTCTATTAGATATGGTGCGATCTATGATGTCTCTTACCGACTTACCGCTATCTTTTTGGGGCTATGCTTTAGAGACTGCCGCATTCACTCTAAATAGGGCTCCGTCGAAATCCGTTGAGACGACACCGTATGAATTATGGTTTGGGAAGAAACCTAAGCTGTCGTTTCTAAAAGTTTGGGGATGCGATGCTTATGTCAAGAAACTTCAACCTGAAGAGCTCGAACCCAAGTCGAAAAAATGCGTCTTCATAGGATACCCTAAAGAAACTGTTGGGTATACCTTCTACCTCAGATCCGAAGGCAAGATCTTTGTTGCCAAGAATGGATCCTTTCTAGAGGAAGAGTTTCTCTCGAAAGAAGTAAGTGGGAGGAAAGTAGAACTTGATGAAGTGTTACCTCTTGAACCGGAAAATGGCGAAACTCAAGAAAACGTTTCTGAGGTGCCTACACCGACTAGAGAGGAAATTAATGATGATGATCAAGATACTTCTAATCAAGTTCCTACTGAAATTCGAAGGTCCACAAGGACACGTTCCGCACCAGAGTGGTACGGCAACCCTGTTTTGGAAATCATGTTGTTAGACAACGGTGAACCTTCGAACTATGAGGAAGCAATGGCCGGCCCGGATTCCGACAAATGGCTGGAAGCCATGAAATCCGAGATAGGATCCATGTATGAAAACGAAGTATGGACTTTGACTGACTTGCCCGTTGAACGGCGAGCGATAGAAAATAAATGGATCTTTAAGAAGAAGACAGACGCGGATGGTAATGTGGCCATCTATAAAGCTCGACTTGTCGCTAAGGGTTATCGACAAGTTCAAGGGGTTGACTACGATGAGACTTTCTCACCGGTAGCGAAGCTGAAGTCCGTCCGAATCATGTTAGCAATTGCCGCATTCTACGATTATGAAATATGGCAAATGGACGTCAAAACGGCATTCCTTAATGGTTTCCTTAAGGAAGAATTGTATATGATGCAGCCGGAAGGTTTTGTCGATCCTAAGAATGCTGACAAGGTGTGCAAGCTCCAACGCTCGATTTATGGGCTGGTGCAAGCATCTCGGAGTTGGAACATTCGCTTTGATGAGATGATCAAAGCGTTTGGGTTTACACAGACTTATGGAGAAGCCTGTGTTTACAAGAAAGTGAGTGGGAGCTCTATAGCATTTCTCATATTATATGTAGACGACATACTTTTGATGGGAAATGATATAGAACTCTTGGACAGCATTAAGGCCTACTTGAATAAGAGTTTTTCAATGAAGGACCTTGGAGAAGCTGATTATATATTAGGCATCAAGATCTATAGAGATAGATCGAGACGCCTCATAGGTCTTTCACAAAGCACATACCTTGATAAAATATTGAAGAAGTTCAATATGGATCAATCTAAGAAAGGGTTCTTACCTGTGTTACAAGGTGTGAAATTGAGCTCAGCTCAATGTCCGACCACGGCAGAAGATATAGAAGAGATGAGCGTCATCCCCTATGCCTCAGCCATAGGTTCTATTATGTATGCCATGCTGTGTACCAGACCTGATGTAAACCTTGCCGTAAGTTTGGTAGGAAGGTACCAAAGTAATCCCGGCAAGGAACACTGGACAGCGGTCAAGAATATCCTGAAGTACCTGAAAAGGACCAAGGAAATGTTTCTCATTTATGGAGGTGACGAAGAGCTCGTCGTAAAGGGTTACGTCGACGCTAGCTTCGACACAGATCTGGATGACTCTAAGTCACAAACCGGATACGTGTATATTTTGAATGGTGGGGCAGTAAGCTAGTGCAGTTGCAAGCAAAGCGTCGTGGCGGGATCTACATGTGAAGCGGAGTACATGGCAGCCTCGGAGGCAACACATGAAGCAATTTGGGTGAAGGAGTTCATCACCGACCTCGGAGTCATACCCAATGCGTCGGGGCCAATCAAGCTCTTCTGTGACAACATTGGAGCTATTGTACTTGCAAAGGAGCCCAGGTTTCACAAGAAGACCAGGCACATCAAGCGTCGCCTCAACTCCATTCGTGAAAATGTTCAAGATGGAGACATAGAAATTTGTAAAGTGCATACGAATCTGAATGTCGCAGATCCGTTGACTAAGCCTCTCCCTAAGGCAAAACATGATCAGCACCAGAACTCTATGGGTGTTCGATTCATCACAATGTAACTAGATTATTGACTCTAGTACAAGTGGGAGACTGTTGGAAATATGCCCTAGAGGCAATAATAAAAGCATTATTATTATATTTCCTTATTCATGATAATTGTCTTTATTCGTGCTATAATTGTGTTATCCGGAAATCGTAATACATGTGTGAATAACAGACAACAAACATGTCCCTAGTGAGCCTCTAGTTGACTAGCTCGTTGATCGACAGATAGTCATGGTTTCCTGACTATGGACATTGGATGTCATCGATAACGGGATCACATCATTAGGAGAATGATGTGATGGACAAGACCCAATCCTAAACATAGCATAAGATCGCTTAGTTCGTTTGCTAGAGTTTTCCAATGTCAAGTATCCTTTCCTTAGACCATGAGATCGTGTAACTCCCGGATACCGTAGGAGTGCTTTGGGTGTGCCAAACGTCACAACGTAACTGGGTGACTATAAAGGTATACTACGGGTATCTCTGAAAGTGTCTGTTGGGTTGACATGGATCGAGACTGGGATTTGTCACTCCGCTTGACGGAGAGGTATCACCGGGCCCTCTCGGTAATGCATCATCACAATGAGCTCAATGTGATCAAAGTGTTTGATCACGGGATCATGCATTACGGTACGAGAAAAGTGACTTGCCGGTAACGAGATTGAACGAGGTACTGGGATACCGACGATCGAATCTTGCGCAAGTAAAATACCGATTGACAAAGGGAATCGTATACGGGATTAATTGAATCCTCGACATCGTGGTTCATCCGATGAGATCATCGTGGAGCATGTGGGAGCCAACATGGGTATCCAGATCCCGCTGTTGGTTATTGCCCGAGAGCCGTCTCGGTCATGTCTGCATGTCTCCCGAACCCGTAGGGTCTACACACTTAAGGTTCGGTGACGCTAGGGTTGTGAAGATATGTATATGCAGTAACCCGAATGTTGTTCGGAGTCCCGGATGAGATCCCGGACGTCACGAGGAGTTCCGGAATGGTCCGGAGGTAAAGAATTATATATAGGAAGTGCTATTTCGGCCATCGGGACAAGTTTCGGTGTTATCGGTATTGTACCGGGACCACCGGAGGGGTCCCGGGGGTCCACCAGGTGGGGCCACCAGCCCCGGTGGGCCACATGGGCCTTAGGGGGTGCGCCTTGGCCTGCATGGGCAAAGGGGAACCAGCCCCAAAGGGGCCCATGCGCCTAGGGTTCCAAAAGGGAGGAGTCCTAGTGGTGGAAGGCACCTCCTAGATGGCTTGGGGGGAGGGAAACCTCCCTGGCCGCCGCCCCCCTTGGGAGATCAGATCTCCCAGGGCCGGCGCCCCCCCAGAGGCCTATATAAAGGGGGGAGGGGAGGGGGGCTGCGCACCCTTTGCCCTGGCGCCTCCCTCTCCCTCTCCAACACCTCCTCCTCCTCCGTAAGAGCACGACGAAGCCCTGCCGGAGTACTGTAGTTCCACCATCACCACGCCGTCATGCTGCTGCTGGAGCCTTCTTCCCCAACCTCTCCTTTGCCTTGCTGGATCAAGAAGAAGGAGACGTTACGCTGACCGTACGTGTGTTGAACACGGAGGTGCCGTGCTTTCGGTGCTAGGATCTCCGGTGATTTGGATCACGGTGTGTACGACTACTTCATCCCCGTTCGTTGAACGCTTCCGCTCGCGATCTACAAAGTGGTATGTAGATGCAATCTCTCTCCCCCATGACTCGTTGCTAGATGAACTCATAGATGGATCTTGGTGAAACCGTAGGAAAAATTTTAATTTTCTGCAACGTTCCCCAACACCTCGAAGCGGGGGAAAAAATCCTCGTCAGAAGGTCCGACGCCGGGGAGTTCCTCGGCCGAACTGCACCCTCAAAGGGATCATCCCTCCAGCGAGCCGTAAGTAGAGAAAGATTTTCCTTTTGAGGGATGAGAGAAATCCTTGATTTATATCTGAGAAGATTAACCGAAATTTTACCTTGTAGCTCGGACCTCAGCCCTTCTCAGCAGAGCTCGTCTTCGGGGGATCTTCTTCCGGAGATGATGGAGAGCGGAACGCCTCCTACTGCTGTATCGCCTAGCGAGGCGGGCGACCCTGTAGTGTCATCGCGGAGGGTTTCTCCGGATCCGGCAGGGGCGGAAGATAGCTATGTGCCCCCCCAAGGTTCTCCGTGTCCGGCCTTCGAAAGAGGCCATAGGACGAGTACGGCACCGTCTGGTGTTCGGCCGGAGGAGCTAAAGATTCTGTTGGGGTGAGCTTCTATCTCAGAGGAGCACCGTGCGTTGATGGGCATGGTGATTGAAAGGATTTCATCCGCAGAAAGCGGATTGCATGAGCCCGTCAAAAGTTTACTGACGGGTTTTGAGGTACGTTAGATAATGTACACTTTTGTTAGTTGCGCATAAGTAAGATGCGCCCTGTGTAGATAGTAGCCCCTGAGACTCTGTGCGTTGTCAATATTGACGGCGTGCAGAGGATCATAATCCCAGGTCTTAAATGTCGCCTTTGTATATAGTTGGCGAATTGTCCGGAATCGAGCCGGATTGATGATTTTGCCGAACTAAAGCGGCAACTTGATGTGGCAGATGCCGACATCGCGCTTGTCAACAAGCGGCTTGATGAGGCTCAAGGTATGTAATTCATCGGGCGGCAGCTGGTAAGAGGAGCTTCATGCCAGTGTCTTACAATGTGTGTGCTTGACGCAGATGGTGCGGCCGCCGTGGAGAGTCTTAGGGCAGAACTTGCCCGAGCTAAGGAACAAGCCAGAAAAAGTGATGCGGCTGCCGAGAAAGCCCTTGAAGAGCTGAGAGCCGAACAGGCTGCTCACTGCCGAAGCAAGGAGGAGATGGCCGAGATGGCCGTGAAATTAAAGGGCGCTGCTGACCGTTGCAAGCTTCTTGAGGAAGAAGACCGGGTGAGGCAGACGGACTTAGAGAAGGCTGTTGCTGATGCCAAGGACGCTCGCTCTGCGATGAGAGCTGCGAAGGAGGAGCTGCGTCAGGCCGGCCAGATTGCGGCTGGAAAGCCCTTTATGCTGCGGAGCAAGTTTTGAGATCCGAAGTTTGCTCCGTTGGACCAGATGTGGAGTGTGGAGGACACCTATCTAGATTTGGCAGCGAGTGCTGCTGATGCGACCGAACACTTTCGAGATCAAAAATATCACGAAGTGGAAAAGCTTTTCTGGTCGCAGTTCTACAATCCAGAGCGTCCACTGGCAGTGGACGATCGCCTGGCTCAATGGGCCGAACTGAATAGGTTGTCCAGACTCGCCATGAAGTACGTCATGGGTCATCTGTGGCCGGGGAGATTGGAGCCGAAGAGTTATTTCAGCTTGGTGCAGCAATTCCTTGACGCGGTGCCGTGTATCAATGCGATGAAGAGGTCAGCATGCATAGAGGGCGCACGGATGGCTCTTGCCCGTGTCAAGACATACTGGGCAGAGATGGAGACCACCGTTGTTGCGTCCCGAGATTCGGACAAAAGCCGAGTACCCTCCGAGCACTATTTTCAGGAAGTCCTTGAAGGCGCTCGTGTAATAGAGACGCAGTGCTCGAAGGATGCTATTTTATGATAGCATATGTAATTATAAAGCAATATTTTGATGAATTGTTGTGGCCTTCTATACTTGTGCCTTCAAGTATTGGGAACACCTCCTGTGCGGCCGTTTTAAGATATATATATATATACAAAATCTGAAAGATGGCAGTCGTTGGCTTCAGCCCCCACGCACATAGTGCGGGGGTGCTCGCAGAAGACACATTTTCACACTTAATCCAACGTCTCCGTCCTACAAAGGAGGTGATAGCGCAGCGGGCTAGGCAACCGAACTATAATGCTTTAACACTTTCACTTAGCCATAGAAGCTTGACAGTGGGACTATTTAGGTAGCCCCTTGGTGGCGACTCCGCTCGCCCGAGTTCGGGGCGCGTATGCGCCTGGCCGGGAAACGGCCCTTCGTTAAAGCGAAGGAATCCTATAGATT
The DNA here is from genome assembly GCA_032464435.1 of Aegilops umbellulata. Taxonomy (NCBI): domain Eukaryota; kingdom Viridiplantae; phylum Streptophyta; class Magnoliopsida; order Poales; family Poaceae; genus Aegilops; species Aegilops umbellulata. The sequence goes on from CP136054.1 coordinate 348,755,238, forward strand.
CCGGTAGGTCATCGACTGGCTGACCAGTCTCACGCTACATCACGATAGTCGGTTTTTGGCTTTCTCTACTGAGGTGCTTGCCCGGCCTAACCGGGGCACAATCGCAGTAGTTCTCCTGGTGCTACCTTAGCCGATAGAGCGGAACATAAGGTAGCCGAACTCAGGAGCCGGGCAACCCAACATTTGACCAAAGACATGATTCAGAGCTGATGCATATAATGCCAAAACTCGCGACGCCGAACACTCCCTAAGGTGTTCGGTCTTTATAAGTGCGGGCGAAACAACACCCTTTATATAAAAAGCCCCTAGTGTCCAGGTACGCACAAAAATTCTGACGTGGCCACATGCCAAGACGCCAGCCTCCTCCTTGGTTATATCAGAAAAAACCAGGGGATATGTAGCAACAAGAGACAGTAAAAAAGGTTTACGCAGGGTCTTAATCTAAAAAGAATCCTTAGAACGGGTCCCTACTGCACGTCTGCGCCTGTGTCTCCGTTGTGCCGTATCTTAGACGGGCGCCGCACGACGTTCATCTGTAAAAGAGAGGAACTGAGTTGAAAATGGGTCGTGCCGAACAAAAGTTTAAAATAAACAAAGTATAAAGTAAAATAAGTGAAACCGAGCTTGATTGTCTCTTAGTTTACAGGTGCAGAGCCCCTAGAACAGGGGGGTGTGGCCGTTAAGCCTGCATCAATGATAATTTTGTACCGAACTCGTCTATCCGCGTTCGTGGTCTTTAATGACCTATTCCGATATTTTTGGCCGGTGAAGCCATTTTACTGTGGGGCTGTCAAAGCGGCCGCACAGTCCTCCGCTTGGGGGAGGCGCACTTCAATGCTTCCCCTTCAAAGAGATGATGCCTCGTGGACCGGGCATCTTAAGCGTTAGAGATGCATAATGAGGTATTGTGTTAAAGTGGGCGAAAGCTTCGCGTCCCAGTAGTGCTTGATAGCGACTTGAGAATGGGACGATGTGGAAAGTCAGCTTTTCACGGCGGAAGTTATCGGTAGAGCCGAATATAACTTTGAGCCGGAGAAAACCCATGCAATGGGTGTCCGGACTAGGCGTTACCCCCTGAAAGGCGGTTTTGCTGCGGCGGATTCTTGTTGGGTCTATCCCCATGTGACGGATTGTGTCCTGATATATCAGGTTTAGTCCACTGCCGCCGTCCATTTTGAAAACTGGAGTCCACCAATTATTGGATCGAGTACCAAGGCAGTCCAGCCTGCGTTCCTGATACTTCTAGAACAATCCAGCTGATCGAAGATGATTGGTTTTGACAACCAGTGGCGGGACCCCTTTGGGATAGGTCGTGTGGTGCGTACCTTTATGGGCGCCGCACGTTTTGTTATGTGAAGTAAGTTTACTGTTTTTACTTCTTGTGGGAAGTTCTTTTGTTTCCTGGTGATTTGCTTTTGGGGTTCGTCCTCGTCTTCGCTTGGTGTGTCGAGCCCCTTGTGTTCGGCGTTGAGTCTGCCGGATTGTTTGAAAACCCAACAATCTCTGTGGGTATGGTTAGCAGGCTTCCCGGGAGTACTGTGTATTTGACATATCCTGTCCAGGATTTTGTTTAAGTTGGATGGATCATCCCTGTTATCCTGGAGGGGCGGCTTTGTCTAATTCTGTCGTGAGCTTTTGAATCCGGCGTTGACTGCCGTGCTCTTCGGACTTTTTTCCTTAGTCCGGCGATGGTCCTTATTGCGTCGCGGTTTTTCGTTTCCATCCCTAGTTTCGGATGTATTTGGGTCGCTGGTGCTGCATCTTGCCAACCAGTTGTCCTCTCCCGCACAAAAGCGGGTCATGAGGCTTGTCAGTGCGGCCATTGTTCTTGGCTTTTTTTGGCCGAGGTGTCTGGCAAGCAATTCGTCTCGGACATTATGCCTGAAAGCTGCTAAGGCTTCGGCGTCCGGACAGTCGACTATCTGATTCTTTTTAGTGAGGAATCTATTCCAGAATTGCCGAGCTGATTCTCCGGGCTGTTGAGTTATGTGACTAAGATCGTCTGCATCCGGAGGGCGGACATAGGTCCCTTGAAAATTTGCTCGGAAAGCGTCCTCGAGCTCTTCCCAACTTCCAATTGTGTTTTCAGGAAGGCTTTTAAGCCAATGCCGGGCTGGCCCTTTGAGCTTAAGGGGTAAGTATTTTATGGCGTGGAGGTCATCTCCTCTAGCCATATGTATGTGGAGGATATAATCCTCGATCCAGACTCCAGGGTCTGTTGTTCCATCATATGCCTCTATGTTTACGGTTTTGAATCCCTCTGGAAATTCATAGTCCAGGACCTCATTGGTGAAACATAGGGGGTGTGCGGTGCCCCTGTATTTGGGTGTGCCGTATTCTGATGATGGCTTTATTGCATTGCTTACGAGAGCTTGCTTTCTTGGCCCGTAAATGGACCTGACTGGGCCATGATGCGAATCCTTAAGTGGGTCGCATGCCGATTTAAGTGCGGCGCCGCTTGCTGCTTTATGCTGGCCATGGGGTCGTCTATCCGACCGTGTGGCTTTCTTATTTTTTGAATGCGAGGGCTCTAGGGCCTCTTCGTCGAATTCGGGCAGTAGCTTTCTCTTGGATAGCTTTTAGTGCGACGACTGTCGCCGTATTTATTTGCGGTATTGATTACTTTGCTCCATCTGATCCTGAGTGCATCTTCTGCCGTTTTTAGCTTCCGCTTCTGCTTTTTCAGGCTGCGTGCTGTTGCAACGAGCCTCTTGTGGATATTCTTATGCTTCGTGGGTTTATCCGGCGTAAGGTCGTCCGGAGTGCCATTTTCGCCAGGGGAGGGATGTTCGGTTTCTCTATCCGTGTTGCCCTGTTCGAACGGTTGCTCTAAGGCCTGCTCGTCGTCTACCGGCTCATCCTGCTCTATGGCTGGGTCTTTATCGAGGCGGGGCTTGGGTCGGCGTTTACGCCGACGCTTTGATTGATTTTCGAGGATCGGTCCCCCGTTCGATCCCCCTTTTCCTCGTTGTCGTTTCCTTTAGGGGTATCCACCATGTACACATCGTGAGATGGGGTGGCTGTCCAATGCCCTATGGGCGTTGGCTCATCTGTATCTCCTGTATCGTCGTCCATGCTGTCGATGTTTGCGGAGTCGAAGTTGAGCACGTCGTTTAAATTGTCGACAGTGGCTACCAAGTGGGTGGTGGGTGGGCTTTGAATTTATTCATCGTCCGTATCCGATCCTCGCTGACCGTAGTCCGGCCAGGGCTCTCCTAATAAAGAGAGAGACTTTAGAGAATTCAGGATGTCACGGAAAGGCGAGTGCTGAAAGATGTCCGCGGCGGTGAACTCCGTTATCGGCGCCCAATCGGATTCGATCGGCAGGGGCGTGGGGGGTTTGGAGTTCGGAGAGGAATCCGGCTCCTCGGAGTCACGGGCCGTGCGGAACGCGAGGCTGACGTTCGGATCGATCGCTTTTGAGATCGAAGCCCCCGAGGTGACGTCCAACCGCTCATCCTCGATTGGCGCAATAGGGTCCGAATAAAGGGTCGGAACCGGTGCTTGTGCGGCCTCCAGGGCACTGTTCGGCGGCAGAGCTAGATCATGCCTCTCGAAACAGTGCGGCGCGCTCAGCTATGGCTCGAATCCATCGAAGATCAAATCCCCGCGGATGTCAGCCGTGTAGTTTAAGCTTCCAAACCTGACCTGACGGCCAGGGGCATAGCTTTCGATCTGCTCCAGGTGGCCAAGCGAATTGGCCCGCAGTGCGAAGCCGCCGAAGACGAAGATCTGTCTGGGGCGAAAAGTCTCGCCCTGGACTTCATCGTTATAGATGATCGAAGGAGCCATCGAGCCCAAAAGTGACGACACAGAGGAACTCTCAATGAAAGCACCAATGTCGGTGTCAAAACCGGCGGATCTCGGGTAGGGGGTCCCGAACTGTGCGTGTAGGCGGATGGTAACATGAGACAAGGGACACGATGTTTTTTACCCAGGTTCGGGCCCTCTCGATGGAGGTAAAACCCTACTCCTGCTTGATTAATATTGATGATATGGGTAGTACAAGAGTAAATCTACCACGAGATCAAGGAGGCTAAACCCTAGAAGCTAGCCTATGGTATGATTGTTGTATGATGATGTTGTCCTACGGACTAGAACCCTCCGGTTTATATAGACACCGGATAGGGTTAGGGTTACACAGAGTCGGTTACAATGGTAGGAGATCTTGAATATCCGCATCGCCAAGCTTGCCTTCCACGCCAAGGAAAGTCCCATCCAGACACGGGACGAAGTCTTCAATCTTGTATCTTCATAGTCCTGGAGTCCGGCTGAAGGTATAGTCCGGCTACCCGAACACCCCCTAATCCAGGACTCCCTCACCCGTCATTAGTGTATTGACATGGATCTTACGGCTCAATGCGTCAACTACTACATTAGCCTTTCCGGGATGGTAATGCAATCTCATATCATAATCCTTGATGAGCTCCAACCATCTCCTTTGTCTGAGGTTTAACTCCTTCTGTGTGAAAATGTACTTCAAACTCTTGTGATCCGTGTACACCTCACAATTATTTCCAATGAGGAAATGTCTCCATGTTTTCAATGCATGCACTACGGCTGCTAACTTCAAATCATGTGTGGCATAATTCAATTCGTGAGGCTTCAGTTGTCATGAAGCATACGAAACAACTCTTCCTTCCTGCATAAGCACTGCTCCAAGTCCTTGACGTGAAGCGTCGCAATATACCTCATAATCCTTGGTCTGGTCTGGCAAAATCAACACTGGTGAGGTAACCAAACGTTTCTTCAACTCCTGGAAACTAGCCTTAGACTCCTCAGTCCATATAAACTTGGTATCCTTCTTCAGCAACTCCGTCATAGGCTTTGCAATCTTTGAGAAGTTCTCAATAAATCTCCGATAGTATCCTGCGAGTCCAAGAAAACTCCGGATCTCTCCAACTGTTGTTGGTGCTTCCCAATTGGTCACAGTGATAACCTTTGTGGGGTCAACTGCTATTCCTTCTCCGGATATAACGTGTCCGAGGAATCCTACTTCCTTCAACCAAAACTCACATTTGCTGAACTTGGCGTATAACTGGTGTTCTCTGAGTTTCTCCAGTACCAATCGCAACTGTTCTTTATGCTCTTCTTCATTCTTCGATTAAACCAGAATGTCATCAATGAACACTACGACGAACTTATCCAGAAACTCCATAAACACTTTGTTCATCATGTTCATAAAATAGGCAGGTGCGTTAGTCAGACCAAATGACATAACGGTATACTCATACAGTCCATATCTTGTGGTGAAAGCTGTCTTAGGTATGTCCTGCTCTCGAATCTTCAGCTGATGGTACCCTGATCTCAAATCGATCTTGGAAAACACTTTATCTCCTTGCAAACAATCAAACAGATCATTAATCATCGGTAGTGGGTACTTGTTCTTGATTGTTACCTCGTTCAATCCACGATAATCAACAACCATCCTTAACGATCCATCCTTTTTCTCCACTAGAAGTACTGGTGATCCCCAAGGCGAAGAACTTGGGCGAATGTAACCCTTATCCAGTAACTCCTTAATCTGCTTCTTAATCTCCACCAAATCCTTTGCGGGCATGCTGTATGGTCTCTTCGATATTGGCCCTGTGCCTGGCAAAAGCTCAATCAAAAACTCAATATCTCTATCCGGTGGCATGCCTGGCAACTCTTCTGGAAATACGTCAGGGAAATCCTTTACCACTGATACTTCCTCCTGCACAACTCCTGATAAGGAATTTACTTGTGTCCTGTTTGGCGCATGCCGGGATACATACTTGATCCTTCTTCCTTCTGGCGTTGTGAGCAAAATTGTCTTACTTGCGCAATCGATGTTTCCTCCATACATCGACAGCCAATCCATACTGAGAATTACATCCAAACCTTGGGATTCCAGAATAATTAAATCCGTTGGGAAAACATGCCTTCCTATACTTAATGGCACTTGAAAACATCCTTGGCTGGCCATATACTCTGCTCCTGGTGAGCTTACTAGCATAAGTGTTTTAAGAACTCTAGTGGGCAGGCTATACTTTTCCACAAATCCCCTTGACATGTATGAATGTGATGCACCAGTATCAAAAAGAACGAGTGCAGTAAATGACTTAACCAAAAACTTACCGATTACTGCATCAGGCTGAGCTTCAACCTCCTCCACGTTAACGTGGTTCACCTGTCCCCTGCTGAAAGGGTTTGGCTTCTTTCCCGAGCTTCCATTGCCATTCTGGCCTTCAGGACATTCATTGGCATAATGTTCGGTCTTGGAACACTTGAAACAAGTGACTTGGCTCAGGTCTCTCTTAGCTGGGGTTGATGGGGTGGTACGATTCTGGCCGTTGCTTCCTCCATTCCCATTACCATTCTTGGAGCCATTATGATTGTGCGAGCTACCTCCACCATGGGTATGCTGAAAATGAACTCCCGGTTTAGGGGTGAGACGGGGCTTCTGCTGAGCTCCTGAGTTGTACTTCCCCTGTCCATACTTCCTCTTGCGGTTTTCAATCTGCTGCTGCTTCCCTTCAATCATAAGAGCACGATCTACCAACTCCTGGTAGTTGTTGAAACTTGCTACCATCAACTGCATACTCAGCTCATCATTCAGTCCTTCCAGAAACTTCTCCTGCTTAGCAGCATCCGTAGCAACGTCATCTGGGGCATAACGTGCTAGCTTACTGAAGTCATCCACATACTGGCCAACTGTCCGTCCTCCTTGGCGTAAGTTGCGAAACTCACGCTTCTTCATGCCATAGCTCCTGCTGAAACATGGGCAGTACGGAAAGCTTGCTGAAACTGATCCCATGTGACAGTGTCTACATGGTAAGTGGCTGTAAAATTCTCCCACCATGCTGCTGCGGGTCCTTCAAGCTGATGTGCGGCAAATTTCACCTTTTCCCCATCTATACATCCTGCAGTGGTCAACTCCCTCCCTGTCTTGTGAAGCCAATCATCTGCTACTATCGGCTCGGTGCTACTGGGAAACACCGGCGAATTCAGCCTAAGAAAACGGGTTAAGTGGTCAACTGGTGGTGGCGGCGGCGGGTTGTTGTTGTTGTTGTTCTGGTTCTGGACTAACAACTGCATCAAAGCATTCTGCTGCTGGATCAACTGAGTGAGCTCCGGTGGGAAAGTAAATCCATTGTCACGTCTCGGAGGCATCTGAGGGTTTAGAAAAGATGAGAATTAAGAATAGAATGAGGTCTAAAGAGAAAACACTACCCAAATGCACATGAGAAAAAAGCACACAAAATCACTTCATTCAATCAAACAAGGGCATACAATCGGTCTAGAACTATCGCAAAAGTGCGTGGACTATAATATGTACATGGTGGAACACTACTACTGTTATGGTAGTCTACTAGAAAAACTGCTCCGATGAAGACTCCATGATATCTGCTCCAGCTTCGTCTTCAAAATCATCATCACTAGGATCGGAGTCGGTGTCGTCGACGATGATGTAGTTATCTAGACAGGTGCAATCTTCATCTTCTCCTCCGGGTGCTGAGTTTCCCATGAGTTCTTCAATCTTCTCCTTAAGATCGCCGTTTTGTCTCACTAGAGCTACAATCTCATCCATGTAGTCCTTGCGAGTGGCCTTCAGTTCTCCTTCTAGCTCAATAATCTTGGCTTTTGCTTCTTCAACTCCGTCATGTCTGCGCACATCTGATTCTCCTGGCGTCGAATGTGCTGGTTTAACTCCTGGATGAAAGCTGCAATGGATCTATCCTTCTTGATGCTAACTATCTCCCATTGTTCATCTCGGCGTCCGCAAATCTGGTAGATAGTATCCTTGAGGTCTTCTTGGTAAACTTCTCCAATGTGTCCCATGGTGATGTGAGCTACCATGCTCTTTCCCAGACTCCAGGTTGGTACATTAAAAACACACTCAATGGGCTCCGTGACTGGCGCGAACGTTCTTCCTGGAACTTGAGCTTGAATCTTCCAACGCTCCTCTTCGGGTAAAGTGGCATTGTAGGCCCCGGTGAAGCTTGGTATTCCAATGTTCAGGTACTTAGTGGCCTCCTTCAGATGTCGTCCAAAAGGTGTATCTTCATCCGGCTGAGTGAACTTGATCCTCGCTTCCGTCATCCTAAAAGAGTAGAAAAGATGAGGGGTCAGAAATGAGAAGAGAGTAGTGATCTAGGGCTTTTGCTTAGTGGTCGTGTCCTACAGTCAGCGTGTGCTCTGATACCATCTCTGTAGCGACCAGACCTCAAACAGTCTGACCTCTGTGCTCAGGTGTCATCCCTGGATCAGTAATGCTGACACCACACAATACTTTGAAGGATTTATAACAGAGTAGCAATCACACACTTATTACATCGAATGTCTCAAAGAGAACTTATTACAATAATATGGCTTAAGGCCATCTAATAACGATAACAGTGGAAGACTTGGAAGATAAGTGAGTCCATCAACTCCAACGGCATCACTGAGTATAGAACCACGACCTAAAAGGCACCTTACTCGTCGTCTGAAAAGTCTGCAACATGAAACGTTGCAGCCCGAAAACGGGCCAGCACATGGAATATGCTGGCAATGTAACACATAGAGAGTAATGAAAGAATAAGCTATACTACATGCATATATGGCTGGTGGAAAGCTCTATGGTTACAGTTTTGCGTAAAGCTAGTTTTTCCCTACTGCAAAGGAATAAATTTATTTAACTATCATGGTGGTTGTTAAACATTGAGAATGGTTGACAGCATCCTCAATCCCAATTAAAATAATCATCATTAAAAACCCAACAATATTAATTTAAAGTAACATGATGAGATTCACATGATATCCAGGTACTAGATACTCAAAACGTCCATAACCGGGGACACGACTAACCATGATTAGTTTGTACACTCTGCAGAGGTTTGCGCACTTTTCCCCACAAGACTCGATCGCCTCCGTTGGATTTCTCGCACTACATGGTGTTTGAGAAACGGATGACCGAGACACAGTCTTTCAGAAGCGCTAGCACCTTACGATCGATAGACCGGTACGCCTACTTTCCCCTACATCTTCTAGTCTACCCTATAAGAGTTCGCACGACTTAATCAACTATGCCAGAGCCCATAATGGCTTGTGGCTGCACACGGAAGTTTCTAGTTTGAATAATCTCATGATCCCTTTGAGCCTGGGTGGCGGTCCATAAAGAAAACAACAGGCAATCCTGGAATACCCAGGTATCTCAATCCACCCAGATGTGTGTTTAAGTTGCCACCTTAGGTAAACCATTAATTAACAATCTCACATCTGTCATGGATATCACTCACCCAATCCACATCTACTAGCATAGCATGGCATAAGCAAACGTAGAAGTAACTCCCAAAGGTTTGATAATAAAACAAGTAATAGGTACTACCTCAACTACTTCCCATCCCACAATTTAATCAGATCCTAATCATGCAGTGTTTGAGGATTGATCTAATGCAATAAAACTGGGTAGTAAAAGAGGTATGATCAAAGTGTTACTTGCCTTGCTGATGATCCGCGAAACCTAGAGATTCGAAGTAACAGGCGGCGCACTCCGGGTATTCTATCACAGACAAACAAACAAGCATACAATAAGTACTCATCTAATGCACAGGTAAAACTCAAATAAGAGATCTAACCAGAAAGTTCAACTTAAGAACTCCGGTTTGCAAAAAGAATCAAATCGAACGAAGCAACAAAAGTCAAACGACGAAAGAAAACAACTTTGTTCTACTTATATGGATCTAAGTCAAATTTTACAGTAGCAAAAACTTGTTTAAGTTGGTTAAACGGATAGAGGGTTTCGAGACGAAACTCCAGGCGCTTGAATCACCTGATTCCGATAAACGAGCGAAAAGCTATACTAAAACGAAAATCGGATCAGAAATCGCGATCAGAAATAATCGTGGGAAAATCTGAGAAAAAGAAAAATGATGAACGGATTAACGGACGAACGTTCGTTATCCAGATCCAAACGGTGAACACGTTCGTTAAAACGAACGAACGAGCGAACGCTCGCTATTTAACCTAAACAAAAAAAACCGATCTAAATAAAAAAAGAAACAAAAAATAAACCGACGAAAACCGATCGGTTTTTTTAAAGAAAACCGGCGGCGTGGATTTCGAGGCAAGGCGAACCTCGGGCGGCGTGCGGGCGGGGCGGCGGCGGCGGCTCCGGTGACGGCGTGCGGCAGCGCGGCGGCGGCGCGCGGGCGGGGCGGCGCGGGTGCGGGGCTGAGGCGGCGGCGGGCTAGGGTTTGCCCCGGGTGGGCTGCCCCGGCTTATAAAGCCCTGGCGGGCCAGAGTCCTAGTCGGACACGGCCCGTAGGCCGGTTCGTTTTTTAATAATTACGCGCAGAAGAAAAATAAAAAGAAATACTAAACGGACTCCAAAAATCCCGAAATAAGTTTTCCCCGACTTATAGAATCAAGCCGGACAAAGTGAACATTTATTTGGGGCCTAAATGAAATTTTGAAAAACGCATATTTTTCCTAAATTCAAATAAAAATATCGAAAAACTGCGAAATAAATATTATTTGATTTTATTATTAAATCCTCAATATTTCTTTATTTTGGGAATGTCATTTTATTCCCTCTCTCATATTTTGTAATAGAAATAATTGATGATAAAACAATTAAAATCAAATGATCCTATTCTCAAAATTTGAGAAATCTCAAATATGAAAATAACGAAATCCCCAACTCTCTCCGTGGGTCCTTGAGTTGCGTAGAATTTCTAGGATCAAAACCCAAAGCAAATAAGATATGATATGCATTGATGATCTAATGTATAACATACCAAATTGAAAATTTGGGATGTTATAGAGTAGTTCACCCTCGGGGCTGAGGGTATGTACCAGTAGCTATGTGTTTGATCTCTCTCTCTCTCTCTCTCTCTCTCTCTCTCTCTCTCTCTTGTTATTGATATGGCACGATCTTGATGTACCGCGAGATTTGTTATTATAGTTGGATCATATGGTGTTTCTCCTCCTCTACCTTCTTGTGATGAATTGAGTTTTACCTTTTAGGTTTCACTATTATCGGATCGAGTACTATTATGGATTTGAGAACACTTGATGTATGTCTTGCGTGGGATACCCGTGGTGACAATGGGGTGTTCTATTGACTTAATTGATGTACGTTTTGGCACTCAACGCGCGGATTCCCGAGGTGACATTGGGGTAATCTATGCATAGGGGTTGATGCACGTTTTCGTCCTTGTTTCTCCGATAGAAATCTTGGGGCACTCTTTGAGGTTCTTTGTGTTGGATTGAATATTATGAATCTGAAGTTGTTTGATACATATCGTATAATTGACCCACGGATACTTGTGGTGACATTGGAGTATCTACGTGACATTAGGGTTGATTGATGTGTGTCATATGGTGTTATTTTACTATGAACTCTAGGTCTGTTTGTGACACTTATAGGAATACCTCAATGGATTGATCGGAAAAATTAACTTTGAGGTGGTTTCGTACGCTACATGCAATTTCATCTTATGTTCTCCGCGATAGGAACTTTGGAGTGACTTTTGTCGCACTTTGAGGGTTTGCCATATGATCTAATTATGTTATCATTGTTGAGAGAATTTGCACTAGTGAAAGTATGAACCCTAGGCCTTGCATTCAAGCATTGTAATACCGTTTTCGCTCACTTTTACCACTTGTCACCTTGCTGTTTTTATATTTTCAGATTACAAAAACCTATATATACCATCCATATTACACTAGTATCACCATCTCTTCACCGAACTAGTGCACCTATACAATTTACCATTGTATTGGGTGTGTTGGGGACACAAAGAGACCCTTTGTTATTTGGTTGCAGGGTTGTTTGAGAGAGACCATCTTCATCCTACGCCTCCCATGGATTGATAAACCTTAGGTCATCCACTTGAGGGAAATTTTCTACTGTCCTACAAAACTCTGCGCTTGGAAGCCCAACACGAGTCTACAAGAAGAAGGTTGTGTAGTAGACATCAGGCTCTTTTCTGGCGCCGTTGCCGGGGAGGCTAGGTAAGCGGCACTCGCATCCCGTCAACGAAGCTCTTTTCTGGCGCCGTTGCCGGGGAGGTGAGTGCTTGAAGGTATATCTTTAGATCTTGCAATTGAATCTTTTAGTTTCTTGTTTTATCACTAGTTTAGTCTATAAAAGAAAACTACAAAAAATGGAATTGAGGTTGCCTCATATGCTTCATCTTTTTAATGTCTTTCATGAAAATAAAGATTTAGATAATTGTGCTCAATTGCTAGAGGAAGAATGCAATAAAATGTTTGGCAGTAAATCTTTGAATGATGAGCATGATTGCAATGTTGTTAGTATGAATTCTTTGAATATCCATGATGCTAATGATATGCAAAGCCACAAGCTTGGGGATGCTATGTTTGATGAAGATGATATTTTTTGTCCCCCAAGTTTTGATGAGAAAATTTATTATGATGAAAGCATGCATCCTATTTATGATTATTATATTGATGAAAGTGGATTTGGAGAGGTCATGACTTTATTTAGTGATGAATCCACTATTTCGGAAGAGGTTCCAATTGATTGTGAGAACAAAGTTGCTATCTATGATGATTATTGTGATGACATGTATGCTATAAAGAATAATGATAACCATGAACATTGTCATCTTGATTTTAATTTTCAATTGGATTATGCCTCACATGATAGTTATTTTGCTGAGTTTGCTCCCACTACTATTGATGAGAATAAATTTGTTTATGTGGAGAGTAGTAAAATTTCTATGCTTGTAGATCATGAAAAGAATGACTTATGTGATGGTTATATTGTTTAATTCATTCATGATGCTACTGAAAATCATTATGAGGGAGGAATATATGCTTGTAGGAGTTGCAATAATATCAAGTTTCCTCTATTGTTGAAAATCTTGAAGTTTTGCTTGTTTTACCTTCTTATGCTAGTTGATTCTTGTTCCCATAAATTGTTTTCTCACAAAATCCCTATGCATAGGAAGTGGGTTAGACTTAAATGTGATAGTCATATTCTTCATGATGCTCCCGTTATGTTTCAATTCTTATCTTTTATGTGAGCATCATTGAAATCATGATGCCTAGCTAAAAAGGCATTAAAGAAAAGCGCTTGCTGGGAGACAACCCAACACTTACCCCTACTGTTTTTGTGTGTTCACATGATTAGGCTACTTTATTAATCATGTTTTATATCTTTTGTTTCAATAAAGTGCCAAGTAAGACCTTTGGGATGGTCTATGGTGATAGTTGATTTGATCTTGCTGAAAAACAGAAACTTGTGCACCTAGTAAATTTTTTTTCAAAAATTACAGAAGCGTGCTTTTGATCTGAATTTTTTTACACAAGATTTATATACAAATTTCCTAGATTGTACTATTTTTTCAGAAATTTTGGAGTTACAGAAGTATACGAAGTTTCCAGATTACTACAGACCGTTCTGTTTTTGACAGATTCTGTTTTCATTGTGTTGTTTGCTTACTTTGATGAATCTATGGGTAGTATCGGAGGGTATGAACTAGGGAAAAGTTGGAAGACAGTAGATATTACACCAATATAAATAAAGAATGAGTTCACAACAGTACCAAGAGTGGTGATTTATTTTCTTATACTAACGAAACTTATGAGATTTTCTGTTGAGCTTTGTGTTGTGAAGTTTTCATGTTTTGGGTAAGGATTCGATGGATTACGGAATAAGGAGTGGCAAGAGCCTAAGCTTGGGGATGCCCAAGGCACCCCAAGGTAATATTGAAGGACAACCAAGCATCTAAGCTTGGGGATTCCCCGGATGGCATCCCCTCTTTCGTCTTCGTCCATCGGTAACCTTACTTGGAGCTATATTTTTATTCACCACATGATATGTGTTTTGCTTGGAGCATAATTTTCTTTTATAAGGTTTTTCTTGCTTCTTGAATAAAGTACTTAAGATCTGAAATTTTATTTATGTTAGAGAGTCTTCATACAATCACATAATTATTTGACTACTCATTGATCTTCACTTATATCTTTTGGAGTAGTTTGTCATTTGCTCTAGTGCTTCACGTATATCTTTTTAGAGCACGGCGGTGGTTTTATTTTGAAGAAATTGATGAATTCTCATGCTTCACTTATATTATTTTGAGAGTATTGAAACAACATGATAATTTGCTTTGGTTATGAATTTAGTCCTAATATGATGGGCATCCAAGAGGGATATAATAAAAACTTTCATATAAAGTGCATTGAATACTATGAGAAGTTTGATTCCTTATGATTGTTTTGAGATATAAAGATGGTGATATTAGAGTCATGCTAGTGAGTAATTGTGGATTGGTAGAAATACTTGTGTTAAAGTTTGCGATTCCCGTAGCATCCACGTATGGTGAACCGTTATGTGATGAAGTCGGAGCATGATTTATTTGTTGATTGTCTTTCTTATGAGTGGCGGTCGGGGATGAGCGATTGTCTTTTCCTACCAATCTATCCCCCTAGGAGCATGCACATAGTACTCTGTTTAGATAAATAATATATTTTTGCAATAAGTATGTGAGTTCTTTATGACTAATGTTGAGTCCATGGATTATACGCACTCTCACCCTTCCACCATTCCTAGCCTCTCTAGTACCGCGCAACTTTCGCCGGTACCATACACCCACCATATACATTCCTCAAAACAGCCACCATACCTACCTACTATGGCATTTCCATAGCCATTCCGAGATATATTGCCATGCAACTTTCCACCGTTCCGTTTATTATGACACGCTTCATCATTGTCATAGTGCTTTACATGATCATGTAGTTGACATCGTATTTGTGGCAAAGCCACCACTCATAATTCTTTCATACATGTCACTCTTGATTTATTGCCCATCCTGGTACACCGCTGGAGGCATTCATATAGTGTAATATTTTGTTCTAAGTATCGAGTTGTAATTCTTGAGTTGTAAGTAAATAAAAGTGTGATGATCTTCATTATTAGAGCATTGTCCCATGTGAGGAAAGGATGATGGAGACTACGATGCCCCCACAAGTCAGGATGAGACTCCGGACGAAAAAAAGAGGCCAAAAAAAGAGAGAGCCAAAAAAATGAGAGAAAAAGAGAGAAGGGGCAATGCTACTATGCTTTTTCCACACTTGTGCTTCAAAGTAGCACCATGATCTTCATGATAAAGAGTCTCTTATGTTGTCACTTTCATATACTAGTGGGAAATTTTTGTTATAGAACTTGGCTTGTATATTCCAATGATGGGCTTCCTCAAATGGCCCTAGGTCTTTGTGAGCAAGCGAGTTGGATGCACACCCACTTAGTTTCTTTTTGAGCTTTCATACACTTATAGCTCTAGTGCATCTGTTGCATGGCAATCCCTACTCACTCACATTGATATCTATTGATGGGCATCTCCATAGCGCGTTGATACGCCTAGTTGATGTGAGACTATCTCCTTTTTTGTCTTCTCCACAACCACCATATTATATTCCACCTATAGTGCTATGTCCATGACTCACTCTCATGTATTGCATGAAAGTTGAAAAGGTTTGAGAACATTAAAAGTATGAAACAATTGCTTGGCTTGTCATCGGGGTTGTGCATGATTTGAGTACTCTGTGTGATGAAGATGGAGCATATCCAGACTATATGATTTTGTAGGGATAACTTTCTTTGGCCATGTTATTTTGAGAAGACATGATTGCTTTGTTAGTATGCTTGAAATATTATTGTTTTTATGTCAATATTAAACTTTTGTTTTGGATCTTATGGATCTGAACATTCTTGCCACGATAGAGAAGATTACATTGGTAAATATGTTAGGTAGCATTCCACATCAAAATTCTGTTTTTATCATTTACCTACTCGAGGACGAGCAGGAATTAAGCTTGGGGTTGCTTGATACGTCTCCAACGTATCTATAATTTTTTATTGTTCTGTGCTATTACATTATCCATCTTGGATGTTTTATATGCTATTTTTTATGATTTTTGGGACTAATCTATTAACCTAGAGCCCAGTGTCAGTTTCTGTTTTTTCCTTGTTTTTGAGTTTTGCAGAAAAGGAATATCAAACGGAGTCCAAATAAGCTGAAAATTTACGGTGATTTTTTATGGACAAGAAGAAGCCCTCGAAGCAAAAGAGTTGGGCCAGAAGAGCCATGAGGCCTCCACAAGGGTGGAGGGCGCGCCCTACCCCCTGGGGCGCCCTCCGGTCTTGTGGGATCCTCGTGGACCCCACTGACTTGTCCTCGACGCCAAAAATTCCTATAAATATAGAAACCCCCAAAAATAAACCTAGATCGGGAGTTCCGCCGCCGCAAGCCTCTATAGCCACGAAAAACCAATCGGGAGCCCGCTCCGGCACCCTGCCGGAGGGAGAAACCATCATCGGTGGCCATATCATCTCGGCGCTCTCCATGATGAGGAGGGAGTAGTTCACCCTCGGGGCTGAGGGTATGTACCAGTAGCTATGTGTTTGATCTCTCGCTCGTGTTCTTGATATGGCACGATCTTGATGTACCACGAGCTTTGTTATTATAGTTAGATCATATGGTGTTTCTCCCCCTCTACCTTCTTGTGATGAATTGAGTTTTACCTTCGAGGTTTCACTATTATCGGATTGAATCTCTGTATGTGAGAGCACTTGATGTATGTCTTGCGATGGGATATCCGTGGTGACAATGGGATGTTCTATTGATCCACTTGATGTATGTTTTGGTTATCAACTTATGGATTCCCATGGTGACATTGGGGTAATCTTTGCATAGGGGTTGGTACGTGTTTTCATATTCCTTTCTATGATAGAAATCTTGGGGCACTCTTTGAAGTTCTTTGTGTTGGATTGAATATTATGAATCGGAGATTGTGTGATGCATATCGTATAATTGACCCACGGATACTTGTGGTGACATTGGAGTATCTAGGTGACATTAGGGTTTGATTAATGTGTGTCATGTGGTGTTATTTTAGTACGAACTCTAGGGCTATTTGTGACACTTATAGGAATAGTTCAATGGTTTGATCGGAAAGAATAACTTTGAGGTGGTTTCGTACCCTAGAAGCAATTTCATCTTATGTTCTCCGCGATAGGAACTTTGGAGTGACTTTTGTCACACGTTGAGGGATTGCCATATGATCTAATTATGTGATCATTGTTGAGAGAACTTGCACTAGTGAAAATATGAACCCTAGGCCTTGTTTTCAAGCATTGCAATACCGTTTTCGTTCACTTTTACCACTTGTTACTGAAGGAAATATGCCCTAGAGGCAATAATAAAGTTATTATTTATTTCCTTATTTCATGATAAATGTTTATTATTCATGCTAGAATTGTATTAACCGGAAACATAATACATGTGTGAATACATAGACAAACAGAGTGTCACTAGTATGCCTCTACTTGACTAGCCCGTTAATCAAAGATGGTTATGTTTCCTAACCATGAACAAAGAGTTGTTATTTGATTAATGAGGTCACATCATTAGTTGAATGATCTGATTGACATGACCCATTCCATTAGCTTAGCACCCGATCGTTTAGTATGTTGCTATTGCTTTCTTCATGACTTATACATGTTCCTTTGACTATGAGATTATGCAACTCCCGTTTGCCGGAGGAACACTTTGGGTGCTACCAAACGTCACAACGTAACTGGGTGATTATAAAGGAGTACTACAGGTGTCACCAAAGGTAGATGTTGGGTTGGCGTATTTCGAGATTAGGATTTGTCACTCCGATCGTCGGAGAGGTATCTCTGGGCCCTCTCGGTAATGCACATCACTTAAGCCTTGCAAGCATTGCAACTAATGAGTTAGTTACGGGATGATGTATTACGGAACGAGTAAAGAGACTTGCCGGTAACGAGATTGAACTAGGTATTGGATACCGACGATCGAATCTCGGGCAAGTAACATACCGATGGACAAAGGGAACAACGTATGTTGTTATGCGGTCTGACCGATAAAGATCTTCGTAGAATATGTAGGAGCCAATATGGGCATCCAGGTCCCGCTATTGGTTATTGACCGGAGACGTGTCTCGGTCATGTCTACATTGTTCTCGAACCGTAGGGTCCGCACGCTTAAGGTTTCGATGACAGTTATATAATGAGTTTATGAGTTTTGATGTACCGAAGGAGTTCGGAGTCCCGGATGAGATCGGGGACATGACGAGGAGTCTCGAAATGCTCGAGACGTAAAGATCGATATATTGGACGACTATATTCGGACATCGGAAGGGTTCTGAGTGGTTCGGGTATTTTCGGAGGTACCGGGGAGTTACAGGAATACGAGGAAGAAGCAATGGGCCTTGATGGGCCTTAGTGGGAAGGACCAGGAGGTGGCGCGCGCCCCTCCCAAGCCCAGTCCGAATTGGACAAGGGGTTTGGGGCGCGGCCCCTCTCTCCCTTCCTTCCCCTCTTCCCCTCTTTCCCCCCTTGACCTAGTTGGACTAGGAAAGGTGGAATCCTACTCCCGGTGGGAGTAGGACTCCCCTGGCGCGCCCAAACCTAGGGCCGGCCTCCTCCCTCCCTTGCTCCTTTATATACGGGGGTAGGGGGCACCCCATGGACACACAAGTTGATCTTCGTGATCGTTCCTTAGCCGTGTGCGGTGCCCCCCTCCACCATATTCCACCTCGGTCATATCGTTGCAGTGCTTAGGCGAAGCCCTGCGCCGGTAGTACATCAAGATCGTCACCACGCCGTCGTGCTGACGGAACTCCTCCCCGAAGCTTTGCTGGATCGGAGCTAGGGGTGCGTCATCGAGCTGAACGTGTGCCAAGAACTCGGAGGTGCCCGAGTAACGGTGCCTGGATCGGTCGGATCAGGAAGACGTACGACTAATTCCTCTATGTTGCGTCAACGCTTCCGCTTCGGTCTACGAGGGTACGTAGACAACACTCTCCCCTCTCGTTGCTATGCATCACCATGATCTTGCGTGTGCGTAGGAAATTTTTGAAATTACTACGTTCCCCATCAGTGGCATCCGAGCCTAGGTTTTTATGGTTTGATGTTATTTGCACGAGTAGAACACAAGTGAGTTGTGGACGATACAAGTCATACTGCCTACCAGCATGTCATACTTTGGTTCAGCGGTATTGTTGGATGAGACGACCCGGACCAACCTTACGCGTACGCTTACGCGAGACCGGTTCCCTCGACGTGCTTTGCACACAGATGGCTTGCGGGAGACTGTCTCACCAACTTTAGTTGAACCGAGTATGGCTACGCCCGGTCCTTGAGAAGGTTAAAACGGAGTCTATTTGACGAAGTATTGTTGTGGTTTTGATGCGTAGGTGAGATTGGTTCTTGCTTCAGCCCGTAGCAGCCACGTAAAATTTGCAACAAACAAAGTAGAGGACGTCTAACTTGTTTTTGCAGGGCATGTTGTGATGTGATATGGTCAAGACATGATGCTAAATTTTATTGTATGAGATGATCATGTTTTGTAACCAAGTTATCGGCAACCGGCAGGAGCCGTATGGTTGTCGCTTTATTGTATGCAATGCAATCGCCCTGTAATGCTTTACTTTATCACTAAGCGGTAGAGATAGTCATAGAAGCATAAGATTAGCGAGACGACAACGATGCTACGATGGAGATCAAGGTGTCGCGCCGGTGACAATGGTGATCATGACAGTGCTGCGAAGATGGAGATCACAAGCACAAGATGATGATGGCCATATCATATCACTTATATTGATTGCATGTGATGTTTATCTTTTATGCATCTTATCTTGCTTTGATTGACGGTAGCATTATAAGATGATCTCTCACTAATTATCAATAAGTGTTCTCCCAGTATGCACCGTTGCGAAAGTTCTTCGTGCTGAGACACCACGTGATGATCGGGTGTGATAGGCTCTACGTTCAAATACAACGGGTGCAAAACAGTTGCACACGCGGAATACTCAGGTTATACTTGACGATCTATGCATATAAGATATGACCTCGGAACACGGAGACCGAAAGGTCGAGCGTGAATCATATAGTAGATATGATCAACATAATGATGTTCACCATTGAAGACTAAGCCATTTCACGTGATGATCGGTTATGGTTTAGTTGATTTGGATCACGTGATCACTTAGAAGATTAGAGGGATGTCTATCTAAGTGGGAGTTCTTAAGTAATATGATTAATTGAACTTAAATTTATCATGAACTTAGTCCTGGTAGTATTAGCATATCTATGTTGTAGATCAATAGCTCGCGTTGTTGCTTCCCTATGTTTATTTTGATATGTTCCTAGAGAAAATTGTGTTGAAAGATGTTAGTAGCAATGATGCGGATTGGATCCGTGATCTAAGGTTTATCCTCATTGCTGCACAGAAGAATTATGTCCTTGATGCACCGCTAGGTGACAGACCTATTGCAGGAGCAGATGCAGACGTTATGAACGTTTGGCTAGCTCAATATGATGACTACTTAATAGTTTAGTGCACCATGCTTAACGGCTTAGAATCGGGACTTCAAAGACGTTTTGAACGTCATGGACCATATGAGATGTTCCAGGAGTTGAAGTTAATATTTCAAGCAAATACCCGAGTTGAGAGAGATGAAGTCTCCAACAAGTTCTATAGCTAAAAGATGGAGGAGAATCGCTCAACTAGTGAGCATGTGCTCAGATTGTCTGGGTACTACAATCGCTTGAATCAAGTGGGAGTTTATCTTCCAGATAAGATAGTGATTGACATAATTCACTAGTCACCATCACCAAGTTAGTAGAACTTCGTGATGAACTATAGTATGCAAGGGATGACGAAAACAATTCCCAAGCTCTTCGTGATGCTGAAATCGACGAAGGTAGAAATCAAGAAAAACATCAAGTGTTGATGGTTGACGAGACCACTAGTTTCAAGAAAAGGGCAAAGGGAAGAAGAGGAACTTCAAGAAGAACGGCAAGCGAGTTGTTGTTCAAGTGAAGAAGCCCAAGTCTGGTCCTAAGCCTGAGACTAAGTGCTTCTACTGCAAAGGGACTGATCACTGGAAGCGGAACTACCCCAAGTATTTGGCGGATAAGAAGGATGGCAAAGTGAACAAAGGTATATTGGATATACAGATTATTGATGTGTATTTTACTAGTGTTTATAGCAACCCCTCGGTATTTGATATTGGTTCAGTTGCTAAGAGTAGTAACTCGAAACGGGAGTTGCATAATGAACAGAGACTAGTTAAGGGTGAAGTGACGATGTGTGTTGGAAGTAGTTCCAAGATTGATATGATCATCATCGCACACTCCCTATACTTTCGGGATTAGTGTTGAACCTAAATAAGTGTTATTTGGTGTTTACGTTGAGCATAAATATGATTTGATCATGTTTATTGCAATACAATTATTCATTTAAGTTAGAAAACAATTGTTGTTCTATTTACATGAATAGAACCTTTTATGATCATACACACCAACAAAAATTGGTTTGTTGGATCTCGATCGTAGTGATACACATATTCATAATATTGAAGCCAAAAAGATGCAAAGTTAATAATGATAGTGCAACTTATTTGTGGCACTGCCGTTTAGGTCATATTGGTGTAAAGCGCATGAAGAAACTCCATGCTGATGGACTTTTGGAATCACTTGATGCTTGCGAACCATGCCTCTTGGGCAAGATGACTAAAACGCCGTTCTCCGAAACAATGAAGCAAGCAATAGATTTGTTGGAAATCATACATACTGATGTATGTGGTCCGATGAATATTAAGGCTCGCGACAAGTATCATTATTTTCTGACCTTCACAGATGATTTGAGCATATATGGGTATATCTACTTGATGAAACATAAGTCTAAAACATTTGAAAAGTTCAAAGAATTTTAGAGTGAAGTGGAAAATCATCGTGACAAGAAAATAAGGTTTCTACGATCTGATCGCGGAGACAAATATTTGAGTTACGAGTTTGGTCTTCAATTAAAACAATGTGGAATAGTTTCACAAATTCATGCCACCTGGAACACCACAACATAATGGTGTGTCCGAATGTCATAACCGTACTTTATTGGATATAGTACAATCTATGATGTTTCTTACCGATTTACCAATATCATTTTGGGATCATGCATTAGAGACAGCCGCATTCACGTTAAAAGGGGCACCATCTAAAGTCCATTGAGACGACACAATATGAACTGTGGTTTGGCAAGAAACCAAAGTTGTCGTTTCTTAAAGTTTGGGGTTACGATGCTTATGTGAAAAAGTTTCATCCTGATAAGCTCAAACCCAAATCGGAGAAATGTGTCTTCATAGGTACCCAAAGGAGACTGTTGGGTACACCTTCTATCACAGATCCGAAGGCAAGATATTCGTTGCTGAGAATGGATCCTTTCCAGAGAAGGAGTTTCTCTCGAAAGAAGTGAGTGGGAGGAAAGTAGAAAACTTGATAAGGTAATTGTACCTTCTCCCTTATTGGAAAGTAGTTCATCACAGAAATCTGTTCTTGTGACTACTACACCAATTAGTAAGGAAGCTAATGATGATGATCATGTAACTTCAAGATCAAGTTACTACCGAATCTCGTAAGTAAACCAGAGTGAGATCCGCACCAGAGTGGTACGGTAATCCTGTTCTGGAAGTCATGTTACTAGACCATGATGAACTTGCGAACTATGAGGAAGCGATGATGAGCCCAGATTCCGCGAAATGGTTTGAGGCCATGAAATCTGAGATTTGATCCATGTATGAAAACAAAGTATGGACTTTGGTGGATTTGCTCGATGATCGGCAAGCCATAGAAAATAAATGGATCTTCAAGAGGAAGACGGACGCTGATAGTAGTGTTACTATCTACAAAGCTAGACTTGTCGAAAAAGGTTTTTGACAAAGTTCAAGGTGTTGACTACGATGAGATTTTCTCACTCGTATCGATGCTTGAAGTCTGTCCGAATCATGTTAACAATTGCCGCATTTTATGAAATTTGGCAAATAGATAACAAAACTGCAATCCTTAATGGATTTATTAAAGAAGAGTTGTATATGATGCAACCAGAAGGTTTTGTCAATCCTAAAGGTGTTAACAAAGTGTGCAAGCTCTAGCGATCCATCTATGGACTGGTGCAAGCATCTCGGAGTTGGAATATACACTTTGATGAGTTGATCAAAGCATATAGTTTTATACAGACTTGTGGTGAAGCCTGTATTTACAAGAAAGTGAGTGGGAGCACTACATCATTTCTGATAAGTATATGTGAATGACATATTGTTGATCGGAGATAATGTAGAATTATTCTGCAAAGCATAAAGGAGTATTTGAAAGGAGTTTTTCAAAGAAAGACCTCGGAGAAGCTGCTTACATATTGAGTATCAAGATCTATAGAGATAGATCAAGACGCTTGATAAGTTTTTTCAATGAGTACATACCTTGACAAGATTTTGAAGTAGTTCAAAATGGAACAGTCAAAGAAAGAGTTCTTTCCTGTGTTACAAGGTGTGAAATTGAGTAAGACTCAAAGCCCGACCACGACAGAAGATAGAAAGAGAATGAAAGTCATTCCCTATGCCTCGGCCATAGGTTCTATAAAGTATGCCATGCTGTTTACCAGATCTATTGTATACCCTACACGGAGTTAAGCAAGGGAGTACAATGGTAATCTAGGAGTAGATCACTGGACAGCGGTCAAAGTTATCCTTAGTGGAATAAGGATATGTTTCTCGATTATGGAGGTGACAAAAGGTTCGTCATAAAGGGTTACGTCGATGCAAGTTTTGACACCGATCTGGATGACTCTAAGTCTCGATCTAGACACATATTTAAAGTGGGAGCAATTAGCTAGAGTAGCTCCGTACAGAGCATTGTAGACATAGAAAATTGCAAAATACATAACGGATCTAAATATGAAAGACCCGTTGACTAAGATTCTCTCACAAGCAAAACATGATCACACCTTAGTACTCTTTGGGTGTTAATCACATAGCGATGTGAACTAGATTACTGAATCTAGTAAACCCTTTTTGATGTTGGTCACATGGCGATGTGAACTATGGGTGTTAATCACATGGTGATGTGAACTATTGCTATTAAATCACATGGCGATGTGAACTAGATTATTGACTCTAGTGCAAGTGGGAGACTGAAGGAAATATGCCCTAGAGGCAATAATAAAGTTATTATTTATTTCCTTATTTCATGATAAATGTTTATTATTCATGCTAGAATTGTATTAACCGGAAACATAATACATGTGTGAATACATAGACAAACAGAGTGTCACTAGTATGCCTCTACTTGACTAGCCCGTTAATCAAAGATGGTTATATTTCCTAACCATGAACAAAGAGTTGTTATTTGATTAATGAGGTCACATCATTAGTTGAATGATCTGATTGACATGACCCATTCCATTAGCTTAGCACCCGATCGTTTAGTATGTTGCTATTGCTTTCTTCATGACTTATACATGTTCCTTTGACTATGAGATTATGCAACTCCCGTTTGCCGGAGGAACACTTTGGGTGCTACCAAACGTCACAACGTAACTGGGTGATTATAAAGGAGTACTACAGGTGTCACCAAAGGTAGATGTTGGGTTGGCGTATTTCGAGATTAGGATTTGTCACTCCGATCGTCGGAGAGGTATCTCTGGGCCCTCTCGGTAATGCACATCACTTAAGCCTTGCAAGCATTGCAACTAATGAGTTAGTTACGGGATGATGTATTACGGAACGAGTAAAGAGACTTGCCGGTAACGAGATTGAACTAGGTATTGGATACCGACGATCGAATCTCGGGCAAATTACATACCGATGGACAAAGGGAACAACGTATGTTGTTATGCGGTTTGACCGATAAAGATCTTCGTAGAATATGTAGGAGCCAATATGGGCATCCAGGTCCCGCTATTGGTTATTGACCGCAGACGTGTCTCGGTCATGTCTACATTGTTCTCGAACCGTAGGGTCCGCACGCTTAAGGTTTCGATGACAGTTATATAATGAGTTTATGAGTTTTGATGTACCGAAGGAGTTCGGAGTCCCGGATGAGATCGGGGACATGACGAGGAGTCTCGGAATGGTCGAGACGTAAAGATTGATATATTGGACGACTATATTCGGACATCGGAAGGGTTCTGAGTGGTTCGGGTATTTTCGGAGGTACCGGGGAGTTACGGGAATACGAGGAAGAAGCAATGGGCCTTGATGGGCCTTAGTGTGAAGGACCAGGAGGTGGCGCGCGCCCCTCCCAAGCCCAGTCCGAATTGGACATTGGGTTTGTGGCGCGGCCCCTCTCTCCCTTCCTTCCCCTCTTCCCCTCTTTCCCCCCTTGACCTAGTTGGACTAGGAAAGGTGGAATCCTACTCCCGGTGGGAGTAGGACTCCCCTGGCGCGCCCAAACCTAGGGCCGGCCTCCTCCCTCCCTTGCTCCTTTATATACGGGGGCAGGGGGCACCCCATGGACACACAAGTTGATCTTCGTGATCGTTGCTTAGCCGTGTGCGGTGCCCCCCTCCACCATATTCCACCTCGGTCATATCGTTGCAGTGCTTAGGCGAAGCCCTGCGCCGGTAGTACATCAAAATCGTCACCACGCCGTCATGCTGACGGAACTCCTCCCCGAAGCTTTGCTGGATCGGAGCTAGGGGTGCGTCATCGAGCTGAACGTGTGCCAAGAACTCGGAGGTGCCGGAGTAACGGTGCCTGGATCGGTCGGATCGGGAAGACGTACGACTAATTCCTCTATGTTGCGTCAACGCTTCCGCTTCGGTCTACGAGGGTACGTAGACAACACTCTCCCCTCTCGTTGCTATGCATCACCATGATCTTGCGTGTGCATAGGAAATTTTTGAAATTACTACGTTCCCCATCAGTTACCTTACTGTTTTTATATTTTCTGAAAGGATCGATATAGTTGATTAGAGGGGGGGGGTGAATAGGCAACTAACAATTTTTAGCTTTTCTTTAAAAATTTAAACTTTGCATCAAAGTAGGTTGTCTAGATGTGTAACTAAGTGAGCAACCTATATGATGCAACAATGATAAGCACACAAGCAAGCAAGAGATATAACACAAATAAGCTTGCACAAGTAAAGGCACGAGATAACCAAGAGTGGAGCCGGTGGAGACGAGGATGTGTTACCGAAGTTCCTTCCCTTTGAGAGGAAGTACGTCTTCGTTGGAGAGGTGTGGAGGCACAATGCTCCCCAAGAAGCCACTAGGGCCACCGTATTCTCCTCACTCCCTCACACAAAGCGAGATGCCGTGATTCCACTATTGGTGCCCTTGGAGGCGGCGACCGAACCTTTACAAACAAGGTTGGGGCAATCTCCACAACTTAATTGGAGGCTCCCAACGACACCACGAAGCTTCACCACATTGTACTATGGCTCCGCGGTGACCTCAACCGTCTAGGGTGCTCAAACACCCAAGAGTAACAAGATCCGCAAGGGATTAGTGGGGAAATCAAATTTCTCTTGGTGGAAGTGTAGATCGGGGCCTTCTCAACCACTCCTGAGAAAATCAACAAGTTTGATTGGCTAGGGAGTGAGATCGGGCGAAAATGGAGCTTGGAGCAACAATGGAGCTTAGGGTTGGAAGAGGTGGTCAACTAGAGGTAGGAGACACCCCTTTTATAGCTGTGGACAAAATCCAACCGTTATCCACTTAACCAGCCCGTGACATGCAGTACTACTGCCCCAGAAACGTGGTACTACTGCAAGGCCACGCGGTACTACCGTGAGGGACCACGGTACTACCGCGGCAGCTGCAGGGACTCGAACATGCCTGACCTAGAGCGGTACTTCCGCGAGCGTGGTACTACCGCTCCCCCTTGCGGTACTACCGCAAGGCAGGAAAGTCCTAGCCTGGGAAGGGCGCAGATGAATAAAATTATATCCGTGCCTACTTTCGCTGGAAATCAATTGATGCAAAAATCCAACACGGTACTACCACTAGGGAGCGGTACTACCGCATGGCAGCTGAACCTGGCCGCGCGTGGTACTACCGCGCATGAAGTGCGGTACTACCGCAGAGGCGCGGATGTAAAATATTACATCCGCCCCTACTACCGTGATGCATCGGCACTTGACCTAGGGGCCACGGTACTACGGCTCTAGAGGAGCGGTACTACCGTGGGCTCCCGCGGTACTACCACGCCGTGGCACGATACTACCGCAGGTGCCTGCGGTACTACCGCTCCAGGGAGCAGTACTACCGCAAACACAACAATAGCAGCCAGGACAATCGCATAGAGGATAAACGGGGGATGCTTCAAAGTGCAAGGGAAAGGTGGAGACAAGGAAGGAAACGTGTACGTGATGATTCCACCCGAACCTTTCCGACGCAGACCCCCTCTTAATAGTACGGCTTTCCTGCGACTCAAATCCACCAAAAAGAAACATAGAAAAACGTTGTCTTCAATAGTCTTCAAGGGGCACCAAACCGTCTTGTGCCTAGCGATGAAACGTCTGAGAAACTCAAGGCACACGATTAGTCTGCAAAAGCATTGTCATCAATCACCAAAATACCTTAGGGATAAATATGCCCTTACATTTTCAGATTACAAAAACCTATATCTACCATCCATATTACACTTTATCACCATCTCTTCGCCAAACTAGTGTACCTATACAATTTACCATTGTAGTGGGTGTGTCGGGGACACAAGAGAATCTTTGTTATTTGGTTGCAGGGTTGTTTGAGAGAGACCATCTTCATCCGACGTCTCCCATGGATTGATAAACCTTAGGTCATCCACTTGAGGGAAATTTCCTACTGTCCTACAAAACTCTACGCTTGGAGGCCCAACACGAGTCTACAAGAAGAAGGTTATGTAGTGACATCATTGGTGTGAGCGATGCCTAATGTCGTCATGCTGGGGACTGAGGCATCAATGATTAGTCTCTTGTGTACAACACTCAACTTCGATTTGGCGAACCTATGGAGATACATCCAAAGATGTTGTTGTTGGGAAACGTAGCATGCAATTTCAAAAAAAATCCTACGCTCACGCAAGATACATCTAGGAGATGCATAACAATGAGAGGGGGAGAGTGTGTCCACGCACCCTCGTAGACCGAAAGCGGAAGCGTTTGACAACGCGGTTGATGTAGTCGAACTTCTTCTCGTTCCGACCGATCAAGCACCGAACGTACGACACCTCTGAGTTCTGCACACATTTAGCTCGATGACGTCCCTCGAACTCTTGATCCAGCAAAGTATCGAGGGAGAGTTTTGTCAGCACGATGGCGTGGTGACAGTGATGGTGAAGTGATCCGCGCAGGGCTTCGCCTAAGCACTACGAAGATATGACCGGAGGCATAAACTGTGGAGGGGGGCGTTGCACATGGCTAACAATTATTGGTGTGTGTTCTAGGCGCCTCCCTGATGACCCACAAGTATAGGGGATCAATTGTAGCTCTTTTCGATAAGAGTGTCGAACCCAACGAGGAGCAGAAGGAAATGACAAGTGGTTTTCAGCAAGGTAATGTCTACAAGTACTGAAATTGTAAGTAGCAGAGTAGTTTGATAGCAAGATAATTTGTAACGAGCGAGTAACAATAATAGTAGCAAAATTGCAGCAAGGTATCCCAATCATTTTGAGGCAAAGGACAGGCCAAAACGGTCTCTTATAGTAAGCAAAGCGTTCTTGAGGGTACACAGGAATTTCATCTAGTCACTTTCATCATGTTGATTCAATTTTTGTTTGCTACTTTGATAATTTGATATGTGGGTGGACCGGTGCTTAGGTGTTGTCCTTACTTGAAGAAACCTCCTACTTATGATTAACCCTCCCGCAAGCATCCGCTACTACGAGAAAAGTATTAAGAATAAATTCTAACCATAGCATTAAACTTTTGGATCCAATCGGTCCCTTATGGAATAGCGCATAAACTGGGGTTTAAGCTTCTGCCACTCTCGCAACCCATCATCTAATTGCTACTCCACAATGCATTCCCTTAGGCCCAAATTTGGTGAAGTGTCATGTAGTCGACATTCACATGACACCACTAAGGGAATCACAACATACATACTATCAAAATATCGAACACATATCAATTTCACATGATTACTTGCAACATGATTTCTCCCGTGACCTAAAGAACAGAAGTAACTACTCACAAATGATAATCATGCTCAAGATCAGAGGGGTATTAAATAGCATAATGGATCTGAACATATAATCTTCCACCAAATAAACCATACAGTAATCAACTACAAGATGTAATCAACACTACTAGTCACCCACAAGCACCAATCTATAGTTCCGGTAACAAGATTGAACACAAGAGATGAACTAGTGTTTGAGATGAGATGGTGTTGTTGAAGATGTTGATGGAGATAGCCCTCCCCAAGATGGGAGAGTTGTTGGTTTATGATGATGATGATGATTTCCCCCTCCGAGAGGGAAGTTCCCCCAGCGGAATCGCTCCGCCGGAGGGCAAAAGTGCTCCTACCCAAGTTCTGGCTCGAGATGGTGGCGCTCCGTCCCAAAAGTCCTCTCATTATTTTTTCTAGGTCAAAATGACTTATATACCAAAAGATGGGCACCGGAGGTGGGCCTCGGTGAGCACAACCCACCAGGGCGCGCCTGGGCTCCCTAGTGTGCCCAGGTGGGTTGTGCCCACCTGGTGGGCCTCCTCTGGTACTTACTTGCTCCAATATTCATCAAATATTCCATAAAAAATCTCCATGAAGTTTCAGCTTGTTTGAAGTTGTGCAGAATAGGTAGCCTGGCGTAGCTTTTCCATGTCCAGATTTTGAGCTGCTGGGATTCTCTTTGTGTGTACCTTGCAAATTATGAGAAAAAGGCATTAGAATTACTCCAAAAAGCATTATTATGCATAAAAACATCATAAATAACAGCAGGAAAACATGATGGAAAATGGACGTACCACTTCCCCCATCATTTATTTAGGACAGTATAACCGAGCCACTTCCCTGCCCTCTCACGGCCTCACAAATTTTGGCCGTCCATTCCTGTGATTGAGACATTTTTAGCCGTTGGATCTGCTGTCCTAAAGGGCTGCTTCTCCACAGGCTTTTTCTGAGCTCTCTGGTTAACTGGGCCATTTCACCCAGCCCAATCATCTAGAAAGGCCCGGATCCGTCCGTCCTGGGAGACCAGAAACCAACGATCGATCGTTTTTCCTTCGTAAGAAAAAAATCACTCGGCGGCGTGAGGGGTGAAGAGGATCCATCCATCTTTGTGTGAGAGAGAGAGGGTCATCGCGGGAGAGATGGGATCTGGGAAGCCGATGCACACCAGACCAGCTAGAGAGGGGGCCACCGGTGCGCGTGAGGGAGAGGAAGGGACTGAGCCGCTGCAGGCGATTCAGACCGGTGATGGATGCTCGTTCGTGCGAAACTGCTCTACTGAATAATCATTCTTCAGTTTCTCTGCGGACATTCATGACGGTCAGTTTCTCTGCGCACATTCATGACGGGTGATGTTTCCATCGTTTCTGCTGCCTCGGGGTACAAGTACCTCTGTATATATGCTTCATCCATATCTCTCTTCGAGCCTCCGTTCGCAGTTAAACCGCCGTCCCCGGAGCCAGCCGCCGGTGAGCTACACACTAATCTTGTGCATCCTGTTTTCACCCTACATCCTGTCTTCTCTATGCTCTCAATTTCCAACTCTGATCTTTTGCATGGACATGCCATCGTCCTTCTCCGACTTCCGCTGTAGTGGTTTCTGGATTCTGTGTGACCATCCTGACTACCCAGGTGTGCAGTATAATCCTGCTACCCGTGGCCATATGGGCGCTGCAAGGTCGTGCTATCCCTTCTGTTCGTTGGGGAGGTGGTCCTCCTTTGCTTGATATGTTCTGATGATTTTTCAGATAATTTGGTATGAAATGGTTATAGAAATTAGGAGATGAAGTATTGGGCATATGCAGCAAAGAAGACAAAAGGATTGAAAAGGTGTGGTCCACTTCTATCAGCTCAGAGCGAAAGAAATACAAGAATTCTCCACACTAATTTGTTGAATTGATTTTTTCTTAGAGCCCATGTTTATCAATATTGTTTGTAATAGTTATATTGTACTCTGATGTTTGTTTGGATCCAAGTACTCCTTCCAGTTCCAGCTGTAGTATAAAAATTCCAGTGAAACATGTGTTAGATAACAATTAGGTATAGTCCATTTTATAATCTCAGTAAAAGAATCAATTTTACTGTCCTAAATTGGTTATCACCATTTGATCAGATATACTAAATAGGGCCTTTTGTAGAATGCATGCTAGCTACAGGAGCACATCCCTGTATGGCTGTATGGAGCAAATTCACTTTATAAGAATACTATCTTGAAGCTCATAACCTGTATGGTTTTGTTTCAAAGAAATAAATGCACTGTCTCTAACTTTCTAGATGTTAGCAGTATCCAACATTCTTTTTCTCGTACATTACTTTACCATTATACTTAGTCCTTTATTTCATAGTCGATTTTACATGCAAGGATGAGCTTTCAATTGTGCCTTACTAAGAATTCATGCTATTCCTGTTTTTGCAGCGGGAACAATGTAATTCAGGTGGCAGTTGTCACCAGATTGAGTCAATACCAATGAACTGTACCTATGAACATATACCCAGACGAGTATTCTGTAGGACGTGCTCCATGGGAAGAAATACTCTGTCAACGATGATGTAATACAGGAAGGAGATACCGGCCCCATCAGTCTATCAGAAGCATAAGTTCACTAAGCAAGAGGAGAAATCACCTGAGTTATACCTGAACCTGAACTACGCCCAGTCTACGAACTTCTGCATTTGGATAGTCAGTAGCGGTGTGGTTAATAGTTTTCCTGGAAATGTTTTTTATGACCGTTTTACCTGCAGCTGTTATAGTTGTCAAGTTCCCACCCTTTTGCTTTGCCTCTCTTACCCCCCCTCTCCCTCCCGTGGTTTATAATCCTTGTTGTTCTTATATAAAATCAAACTACTACCAACCTTTTAACATCTAACATTGTCCTACTAAACATACTAATCAACTTAAAAGTATTTTTCTATCAATAACAAACATGCTCATGTCAAAATAAGCAAGCGCAATAGAACACACAATCGGATGAATTTCAGTTTTCAAGATTTCAGGTCACACAACATGATTCATGGGTTCTGATGATTATATCTCATGATTGAATACTGCCCTAAAATATAATGTGATGATTATACCATATGATTAAAATACTACATTTACATATACTTACATCAATCACTAATATTAGAGTGAAAATCGATGGGCGCAGCAACGCGCGCCTTCCACGGTCTAGTATATATATAGGTGGGAGGTAGAGGGAGCAGCCAAGGGGACGCCCAAGTAGGAGGAATCCTACTTGGGGCCCTAGTCCTATTCGCCCCCCTTACCATAATTACCGGAGGGGGAAGGAAGGAGGAGGGAGGAGGGAAGGAAGGGGGAGGCCGAATCCCTCCCCTTCCTTTCTCTCTTCCCCTATTTCCTTCCCCTCCAGGTTCGGCCTATATGGGGGGCGCAACACTGTTGCGTTTCCCCTCTTGGCCAATTAGGCCCATATCTTTGCCGTGGGTGACCGGAACCCCTTTCCGGTGACCCGATACGTACCCGGTACCCCCAAAACACTTCCGGTGTTCGAATACTATTGTCCTATATATCAATATTTACCTCTAGACCATTTCGAGACTCCTCGTCATGTCTGTTATCTCATCAGGGACTCCAAACAACATCCGGTCACCAAATCACATAACTCATATAATACAAAATCGTCATCGAACGTTAAGCGTGCGGACCCTACGGGTTCGAGAACTTATGTAGACATGACCGAGACACCTCTCCGGTCAATAACCAACAATGGAATCTGGATGCTCATATTGGTTCTCACATATTCTACGAAGATCTTTATCGGTCGTACCGTAATGACAATATACGTTATTCCCTTTGTCATCGGTATGTTACTTGCCCGAGATTCGATCGTGGTATCTTCATACCTAGTTCAGTCTCGTTACCGGCAAGTCTCTTTACTCATTCCGTAATACATCATCCTGCAACTAACTCATTAGTCACTTTGATTGCAAGGCTTCTTATGATGTGTATTACTGAGAGGGCCCAGAGATACCTCTCCGATACTCGGAGCGACAAATCCTAATCTCGATCTATGACAACCCAACAAACACCTTCGGAGATACCTGTAGAGCATCTTTATAATCACCCAATTAAATTGTGACGTTTGATAACACACAAGGCATTCCTCCGGTATCCGGGAGTTGCATAATCTCATAGTCGGAGGGATATGTATTTGACATGAAGAAAGCAATAGCAATAAAACTGAACGATCATTATGCTAAGCTAACTGATGGGTCTTGTCTCCATCACATCTTTCTCCTAATGATGTGATCCCGTTTATCAAATGACGACACATGTCTATGGTTAGGAAACTTAACCATCTTTGATCAACGAGCTAGTCTAGTAGAGGCTTACTAGGGACAAAGTATTTTGTCTATGTATCCACACATGTATCAAGTTTCCGGTTAATACAATTCTAGCATGAATAATAAACATTTATCATGAAATAAGGAAATATAAAATAACAAATTTATTATTGCCTCTAGGGCATATTTCCTTCCGTTGTGCCTAAGCATAGTGCGCTCATTGCCGGCCACACACCCACCCACTCAGCATCCTCCAAGTACTCTGTTGGGTCGCCATCTATGTCATCACCTGATACGTCACCAACGTATCTATAATTTTTGATTGTTCCATGCTATTATATTATCTGTTTTGGATGTTTTATATGCATTAATGTGCTATTTTATATTATTTTTGGGACTAACCTTTTAACCTAGAGCCCAGTGTAAATTTATGTCTTTTCCTCGTTTTAGAGTTTTGCAGAAAAGGAATACCAAACGGAGTCCAAACGGAATGAAACTTTCGCGATGATTTTTCTTAGACCACGAGGCAGCTACAAGGACGGAGGGTGCACCCAGGGGGTAGGGTGCACCCACCCTTGTGGGCCCCTCGTGACTCCACCGACCTATTTCTTCCGCCTATATATTCTTGAATACCCCAATACTTATCAGGAGAGCCACGAAAACACTTTTCCACCGCCACAACCTTCTGTACCCGTGAGATCCCATCTAGGAGCCTTTTCTGGCATGCTGCCAGAGGGGGATTCGATCATGGAGCGCTTCTACATCAACACCATTGCCTCTCCGATGAAGCGTGAGTAGTTTACCTCAGACTTACGGGTCCATAACTAGTAGCTAGATGGCTTCTTCTCTCTCTTTGATTCTCAATACAATGTTCTCCTCGATGTTCTTGGAGATCTATTCGATGTAATACTCTTTTGCGGTGTGTTTGCCGAGACCCGATGAATTGTGGATTTATGATCAACTTATCTATGAATATTATTTGAATCTTCTCTGAATTCTTATATGCATGATTTGATATCTTTGCAAGTCTCTTTGAACTATCGATTTGGTTTGGCCAACTAGATTGGTTTTTCTTGCAATGGGAGAAGTGCTTAGCTTTGGGTTCAATCTTGTGGTGTCCTTTCACAGTGACAGTAGGGGCAGCAAGGCACGCATTGTATTGTTGCCATCGAGGACAACAAGATGGGGTTTTCATCATATTGCTTGAGTTTATCCAGCTACATCATGTCATCTTACTTAATGAGTTACTTTGTTTTTCATGAACTTAATACTCTAGATGTAGGCAGGAGTCGGTCGATGTGTGGAGTAATAGTAGTAGATGCAGGCGGGAGTCGGTCTACTTGACACTATAAGGGCATCTAGTGCCCCTTAGTGATTTTGGTGTATTGAAGACTTATAGGTTAAGGGACTAATGTGTTTGTGAGTGTACACATGTCTATAAGTCTACTAAGAATTTGATATTTACGATGAAAGTTGACCCCTAAAAATGAATGTTCTTCAGCTGAAGACTTTGGTTTTCTTGAAGACTTTGAAAGTGAGGAAATTGATGTGACCTTGAAGACTTGATATTCATGTGAGGATTATAAAGCGTGAAGACTTTTGTTTTCGTAGTTTAATTTTCTCTTTCTTGAGTCATAGGAAACACCGTACTATTAAAGGGGGTCGAGGTAAATCTAAGGAAAAGTTTCCAAGTGATGCTCATCTCAAAATCCTACACCTACCCTATCCTTTCGAGTGAAGCCATTGGAAATCTCATACAGTTCAGTCAAATTTTTTAGTGACAGAGACGAAGATCTTCTGGTCTATGAGGAATTTGTTCTGGCTGAGGAGTAAGGAATTCGCCAGTGCGGATTGCCTACAAGTGAGGAACATGATAGCCCTGAGGAATTTGATACTCGTATCCGATCGTTGCTGTGCTACGCGCCAGCTGTCCCAAAATATCTACCCACCTAACGTCATATCATTGAAGGGCATTTATGTCTTATCATGTCGGGTGCTCCCTAGGCTATAAATAGTCGCCCCCTACAACCACTAGTTGGTTGGCTGCTCCGAGAGAAACTGACACTTGTCATTGAGAGCATCCCATCCTCCGAGGACTTTGAGCGAAAATCATTAAGTGAGGAAAACTGTAACATCCCAAATTTTCAATTTGGAATGTTATACATTAGATCATCATTGCATATCATATTTTTGTTGCATTTTGGGTTGATCCTAGAAATTCTACGCAACTCAGGGACCCACGGAGAGAGTTGGGGATTTCATTATTTTCATTTTTTAGTTTTCTCGAATTTTGAAAAGAGGATCGTTTGATTTTAATTATTTTATCTTTGAATATTTCTTTTATTAAAATAAAAGAGAGAGGATAAAATGACTTCCTAAAAAATAAAGAAATATTGGAGATTTAATATTAAAATCAAATAAGATTTTTATTCGGAGTTTTATCGCTATTTTATTTGAATTGGGAAAAAAATGCGTTTTTCAAAATTGCATATTAGGCCCAAATAAATGTTCATCTTGTCCGGCATATTTTTAAAGGATGGGGAAAATTTTATTTCAGGATTTTTGAAGTCCGTTTAGTATTTCTTTTATTTGTTTTTCCGAGCGGAATTATTATTATTATTATTATATTTTAAAAAAATGGAACCGACCTACGGGCCGCCCGGACTCCTCCCAGGCCCCCCTGTTTATAAGCCGCAGCCCCCCAACCCTGCAGCCCACCACCGCCTCCAGCCCACCCCGCGCAAACCCTAGCCGCCGCCGGACCCGCCGCCGTCGAGCTGCCGGATCTAGTCCTCGTTGACCGTCGTTTGACCGGTCGGTTTTCTTTGGTAAAACCTGGTTTTTTATTTCGTTAGATCGGTTTTATTTTTTTACGGTTTAGTTATTTAGCGAACATCCGTTCGTACGTTCGTTTTAACGAATGGTTTTCACCATATAGCCGCAGACAGCGAACGTTCATTCGTTAGCCTGTTCGTCAGGTTTTTCTTTTTCTCGGATTTTCCGCGATTATTTCCGATCGCGATTTCTGATTCAATTTTCTTTTCAGCGTAACTTTTCGCTCGTTTATCGTAATCAGGCGATTCAAGCGCCTAGAGTTTCGTCTCAAAATCCTCTTTCTGTTTAACCAACTTAAACAAGATTTTCTTGTTTCTTTCGCAGTTTGAGTTTCGTTGTTTCGTTTGATTTGATTCTTTTTGCAAACCGGAGTTCTTAAGTTAAACTTTCTGGTTAGATCTCTTATTTAAGTTTTACCCGTGCCCTTGCTTGATTGCTTATTGTATGCTTGTTTGTTTGCGATAGAGTACCCAGAGTGCGAAGCGTGCTACTACGAGTCTCTAGGTTTCACGGATCATCAGCAAGGCAAGTAACACTTTGACCATACCTCTTTACTACCGAGTTTTATTGCATTAGATCAATCCTAAAACACTTGCATGGTTGGGATCTAATTTAATTTGTGGGTTTGGGAAGTAGATGAGGTAGTACCTATTCACCTGTTTATTATCAAACCTATGGGAGTTACTTCTACGTTGCTTATAATGCTATGCTATGCTCGTAGACGTGGATTGGGTTTGAGAGTATTCATGACAGATGTGAGTATTGTTAATTAATGGTTAACTTAAGGTGGCAACATTAATACACATCTGGGTGGATTGAGGCACCTGGGGAATCCAGTGATTGCCTGTATTTTTTGGAAATCCCGGGGTACCGTGTGATTCTCCTATGGACTGCCACCCAGGCTCAAAGGGATCATGAGAATATTCATACTAGAAACTTCCATGTGCAGCCACAAGCTATTATGGGCTCTAGCATAGTTGATTAAGTTGTGTGACCTCTTACAGTGGTAGACTAGCAGATGTAGGGATGTAGGTGGTACTGCCTACCCATCGTAAGGTGCTAACGCTTCTGAAAGACTATGTCTCGGTCATCTGTTTCTCAAACATCATGTAGTGCGAGAAATCCAATGGAGGAGATCGAGTCTTGTGGGGAAAAGTGCGCAAACCTCTGCAGAGTGTACAAACTAATCATGGTTAGCCGTGTCCACGGTTATGGACATCTTGAGTATCTGGTTCTTGGATTATCATGTGGATCTCATCACTCTTAATTATAAAACTTGATTGGGTTATTAATTACTTTTAATTGGGATTGAGATGGGGTTTACCATTCTCAATGTTTAACAACCACCATGATAGTTAAATAAAAATGTATTCCTTTGTTGTAGGGAAAAATTGGCTTTTCGCAAAAACACATTAACCATACAGCCTCCAC
This sequence comes from Aegilops umbellulata, assembly GCA_032464435.1. Taxonomy (NCBI): domain Eukaryota; kingdom Viridiplantae; phylum Streptophyta; class Magnoliopsida; order Poales; family Poaceae; genus Aegilops; species Aegilops umbellulata. Next base: position 348,792,738 of record CP136054.1, read on the forward strand.
CAGCCATATATGCATGTAGTGATAGCTTTATTCTGTTCATTACTCTCTTATGTTACATTGCCAGCATATTCCATGTGCTGACCCGTTTTCGGGCTGCGATGTATCATGTTGCAGACTTTTCAGACGACGAGTAAGGAGCCTTAGGTCATGGTCTTTCACTCAGTGATGCCGTTAGAGTTGATGGACTCACTTTATCTTCCAAGCCTTCCACTGTTATCATATTAGATGGCCTTAAGCCATATTTATTGTAATAAGTTCTCTTTTGAGACACTTGATGTAATAAGTGTGTGGTTGCTACTCTGTTATAAATCCTTCAATTACTGTGCGTGTCAGCATTACCGATCCAGGGATGACACTGTTGCATGAATATCAGACTGTTTGAGGTCTGGTCGCTACAAGATGGTATCAGAGCCAGGTTGACTGTAGGACAGGACCACTTAGCTAAAGCCCTAGATCACTACTCTCTTCTCATTTTTGACTCCTCTCCATTTTCTACTCTTTAGGATGGCGGATGCAAGGATCAAGTTCACGCAACCTGATGAAGACACCCCTTTTGGACGCCACTTGAAGGAAGTTACTAGGCACCTGAACATTGGAATACCAAGCTTCACCGGGACTTACAATGCCACTTTACCAGAAGAGGAGCGCTGGATGATTCAAGTTCAAGTTCTAGGAAGGACATTCACGCCAGTCACTGAGCCCATAGAGTTTTCCTTTGATGCACCAACCTGGAGTCTAGGAAAGAGTATGGCAGCTCACATTACCATGGGACGCGTTGGAGAAGTTTACCACAATGATCTCAAGGATACAATCTACCAGATTTATGGGCGCCAAGATGAGCAATGGGAGATGATCAGCACCAGGAAGGATAGATCGATTGCAGCTTTCATCCAGGAGTTAAACCAACACATTCGACGCCAGGAGAACCAGATGTGCACAGGCATGACCGATTTGAAGAAGGCGATGACAAGGATCACGGAATTGGAGGAAGAACTCAATGCTACTCGCGAGGATTATATGGAGGAAATCGTCGTACTAGTGGAGAAGAATGACGACCTGACAAGGAAGCTAGGAGTTTTCATGGGAGACCCCGCGCCAGGAGGAGAAGATGACGGTTCCACTTGCCCAGAGAACTACATCATCATCGACGACACCGACTCGGATCCCGATGACCACGATGATGACTATGTTGATGAAGCTGGAGCATATATCATGGAGTCTTCGACCGATCAATTTTTCTAGTCGACCACCATATCAGTAGTAGTATTCCACCATGTATATAGTATAGTCCGAGCACTTTTGTAACGATAGTTCTAGATCGATTGCATGCCCTTGTTTGATTGATTGAGTGATATGTTTGTGTTTGTCTCATGTGCATATGGTAGTGTTTTCTCCCTAGACCTCATTCTATTATGATTTCTCACCTTTTCTAAACCCAGCAGATGCCTCCGAGACGCGACAATGGATTTTCTTTCCCACCGGAGCTCACTCAATTGATCCAGCAGTAGAATGCATTGATGCAGATACTAGTCCAGAATCAGAATCAGGGGAGCAACAACAACAACAACCCACCACCACCACCACCAGTTGATCACTTAGCCCGTTTTCTTAGGCTGAATCCGCCGGTGTTCTCCAGTAGCACCGAGCCGATTGTTGCAGATGATTGGCTCCGCAAGATTGAAAGGGAGTTGACTACTGCAGGATGCACAAATGCGGAGAGAGTGCGTTTTGCCGCACATCAGCTTGATGGACCCGCAACATCATGGTGGAAGAATTTCATAGTCACTTACCCCATTGACACGGTGACATGGGATCAGTTTCAGCAGGCTTTTCGCACTGCCCATGTATCAACAGGAGCTATGGCCATGAAGAAGCGTGAGTTTCACAACTTACGCCAAGGAGGGCGCACCGTTGGCCAGTATGTGGATGACTTTAGTAAGCTAGCACGTTATGCCCTGGATGACGTCGCTAAAGATGCAGCTAAGAAGGAGAAGTTTCTGGAAGGACTGAATGATGAGCTGAGCATGCAGTTGATGGTGGCAAATTTCAATAACTACCAGGAGTTGGTAGATAGAGATCTCATGCTTGAAGGGAAGCAACAACAGATTAACAGCCGCAAGAGGAAGTATGGACAAGGGAAGTATAATTCTGGAGCTCAGCAGAGACCCCGCTTTACCCCGAACTCAGGAGGACTTGTCCATAACCATGGAGGCCACACTCACAATGGAGGAAGTTCGCACAACCATAGTGGCTCCAAGAACGGGAATGGTAATGGAGGAAGCAGCGGACAGAACCGTTCCAACCCGGCAACACCCGCCAAGAAAGACCTAAGCCACGTTACTTGCTACAAGTGCCAGAAGACTGGACATTACGCCAATGAATGTCCTGAAGCTAAGAATGGAAACAGCAATGGAAGCTCTGGGAAGAAGCCCAACCCTTTCACCAGGGGACAAGTGAACCACGTTAGCGTGGAGGAGGTTGAAGCCCAACTCGATGCAATAATAGGTAAGTTTTTGGTTAAGTCATTTACTGCAGTCGTAATTTTTGATACTGGTGCATCGCATTCATACATATCAAGGGGATTTGTGGATAAGTTTAAACTGCCAACCCAAGCCCTTAGGCCACCCATGTTAGTAACCTCGCCAGGAGCAGAGTATATGGCTATCCTATGGTGTGATCGGTTACCATTAAGGATTGGTAACTACCTGTTCCCCTCAGACCTAATAGTATTGGAGTCACAAGGATTGGATGTGATATTAGGCATGGATTGGTTATCAAAGTATGGAGGGAACATTGATTGCGCCAGTAAGTCGATTTTGCTTACCACCCCGGAAGGAAGAAGGATCAAGTATGTATCCTGGCATGTGCCGAATAGGACTCAAGTAAATTCCTTATCAGGAGTTGAACAGGAGGAAGTACCAGTGGTGAAGGATTTTCCGGATGTATTTCCAGAAGAGTTGCCAGGCATGCCACCGGATAGAGACATTGAGTTTTTAATTGAGCTTTTGCCAGGCACAGGGCCAATATCTAAGAGACCATACAGAATGCCCGCAAAGGATTTGGAGGAAATTAAGAAGCGGATTAAGGAGTTACTGGATAAAGGTTATATTCGCCCAAGTTCGTCACGTTGGGGATCCCCAGTACTTCTAGTGGAGAAGAAGGATGGATCGTTAAGGATGGTTGTTGATTATCGAGGATTGAATGAGGTGACGATCAAGAACAAGTACCCACTACCGATGATCAATGATTTGTTTGACCAGCTGCAAGGAGCTAAGGTGTTTTCCAAGATCGATCTGCGATTAGGGTACCACCAGCTGAAGATTTGAGAGCAGGATATACCTAAGATAGCTTTTACCATGAGGTACGGGCTATATGAGTATACAGTTATGTCATTTGGCTCGACTAACGCACCTGCCTATTTTATGAACATGATGAACAAGGTGTTTATGGAGTTTTTGGATAAGTTCATCGTGGTGTTCATTGATGATATTCTGGTCTACTCGAAGAATGAAGAAGAACATAAAGAGCATTTGCGTTTGGTACTTGGGAAGCTCAGAGAACATCAGTTATACGCCAAGTTCAGCAAGTGTGAGTTTTGGTTGAAGGAAGTTGGATTTCTTGGACATGTTATCCCGGAGAAGGAATAGCAGTAGACCCCACCAAATTTGTCACTGTGACAAATTGGGAGTCACCCACGTCAGTTGGAGAGATCTAGAGTTTTCTTGGACTCGCAGGATACTACCGGAGGTTCATTGAGAATTTCTCAAAGAATGCAAAGCCTATGACGGAGTTGTTGAAGAAGGACACCAAGTTCAAATGGACTGAGGAATGTGAGGCTAGTTTTCAGGAGTTGAAGAAACGCTTGGTTACATCACCAGTGTTGATTCTGCCAGATCAACGCAAGGATTACGAAGTGTATTGCGACGCTTCTCGTCGAGGACTTGGAGCCATACTTATGCAGGAGGGAAGAGTTGTTTCATATGCCTCACGACATCTTAAACCCCATGAGTTAAATTATGCTACGCATAATTTAGAGTTAGCAGCCGTAGTGCATGCGTTGAAGGCTTGGAGACATTTTCTCATCGGAAACCATTGTGAGGTATACACGGATCACAAGAGTTTGAAGTATATCTTCATGCAGAAGGAGTTGAATCTCAGGTAGAGGAGATGGTTAGAGCTCATTAAGGATTATGATATGAGATTGCATTATCATCCCAGAAAGGCTAACATAGTAGCCGATGCGTTCAGCCGCAAAAGTCATGTCAATACACTCATGACCGGAGAGTTACCCAAGGAGTTAGCAGAAGACCTTCGTGAGCTATGTTTGGAGATAGTTCCGAGAGGTTATGTAGCAGCTTTGGAGATTCAATCTACATTGATGGATAAGATCAGAGAAGCTTAGAATACGGACAAGGAGATAGCCGAAATAAAGGAAAGAATGAGTAAAGGAAAGGCTAAAGGATTTCGTGAGGATGAGCACGATACCTTATGGTTTGAGGACCGCGTATATGTGCCAAATGATCAGGAGATCAGGAAGTTGATTCTGCAAGAGGCCCATGATTCGCCATATTTGATTCACCCAGGAAATACCAAGATGTATCTAGATTTGAACGATAGTTTCTGGTGGACCGGAATGAAGAAGGATATTGCAGAGTATGTAGCAGTTTGTGATGTATGTCAGAGAGTGAAGGCAAAGCATCAGAAGCCAGCAAGATTGCTATAACCATTGCCGATACCCGAATGGAAGTGGGATAAACTAGGCATGGACTTTATCATGGGATTACCCAGGACTCGTTCAGGCTATGACTCGATATGGGTTGTAGTCGATCGTTTGACGAAAGTAGCTCATTTCATCCCAACGAAGACCACTTACACCAGTGCTAAGTTTGCAAAGATATACATGACCAGGATCGTATGTCCGCATGGAGTTCCAAGGATCATTGTATCAGATAGAGGAACCCAGTTTACCTCAAAGTTTTGGAATCAGTTGCATGAAACTTTGGGAACCAGGCTAGAGTTCAGTACAACTTTTTCACCCGCAGACGGATGGACAGACTGAGAGAGTCAATCAGATTTTGGAGGACATGTTGAGAGCTTGTGCGCTAGATTATGGATCTAGTTGGGACGACAATTTGCCTTACGCAGAGTTCTCTTACAACAATAGTTATCAAGCCAGTTTGAAGATGGCCCCTTTTGAAGCACTGTACGGAAGGAGGTGCAGAACACCATTGTTGTGGGATGAAGTTGGAGATCGACAGTTGTTTGGACCAGATTTGATTAAAGAATCTAAAGAGAAGGTTAAGCTGATTCGCGATAGATTCAAGGTAGCCCAGTCCAGGCAGAAGAGTTATGCGGATTCTAAACGCAAGGAGACAGTTTACGAAGTCGGAGACAGAGTGTATCTTCATGTATCCCCACTTCGAGGAGTGAAGCGTTTTGGAGTTAAGGGAAAGTTAGCACCACGTTTTGTGGGACCATACAAAGTTTTGGAACGTACGGGAGAAGTTTCTTACAAGTTGGAATTACCCGAAGGATTGTCAGGAGTTCATGACGTGTTCCATGTTTCTCAGTTGAAGAAGTGCCACACAGAGATGGCTGATATTCCTCTGAGAGATACAGTGCCGCTGGAAGCGATATAGTTGGATAGCGATTTGACCTACGAGGAGAAACCAGTCAAGATACTTGAGTTTGCTAGCCGAGTTACACATAGCAAAGTTATCAAGTTCTGCAAAGTTCAGTGGAGCCACCATACCGAGGATGAAGCCACCTGGGAACGAGAGGAAGACCTACGGAAAGATCACCCTCACCTATTTTCTAGCCAACCCGAATCTCGAGGGCGAGATTCATCTTAAGGGGGGGGTAGGTTTGTAACATCCCACATTTTCAATTTGGAATGTTATACATTAGATCATCATTGCATATCATATTTTTGTTGCATTTTGGTTTGATCCTAGAAATTCTACGCAACTCAAGGACCCACGGAGAGAGTTGGGGATTTCGTTATTTTCATTTTTGAGTTTTCTCGAATTTTGAAAAGAGGATCGTTTGATTTTAATTATTTTATCTTTGAATATTTCTTTTATTAAAATAAAAGAGAGAGGATAAAATGACTTCCTCAAAAATAAAGAAATATTGGAGATTTAATATTAAAATCAAATAAGATTTTTATTCGGAGTTTTATCGCTATTTTATTTGAATTAGGAAAAAAATGCGTTTTTCAAAATTGCATATTAGGCCCAAATAAATGTTCACCCTGTTCGGCATATTTTTAGAGGACGAGGAAAATTTATTTTGGGATTTTTGGATTTTGTTTAGTATTTCTTTTATTCATTTTTCCAAGCAAAATTATTAAAAAAAAGGGGAACCGACCTACGGGCCCTATCCGGCCCGGACTCCTCCCAGTCCCCTTCTTTATAAGCCGCAGCCCCCCCCAGCCCCGCAGCCTACCGCTGCCTCCAGCCCACCCCGCGCAAACCCTAGCCGCCGCCTACAGCCGCCGTCGCTGCCGCCTGCCGCCGTCGCCGCCTGACGCAGGCGTTGCCGCGCCGCCGCCCGCCGTCGCCGGACCCGCCGCCGGATCTACTCGCCGTTGACCGTCGTTTGACCGGTCGGTTTTCTTCGGTAAAACCTGATTTTTCTTATTTCGTTAGATCAGTTTTTTTACGGTTTAGTTATTTAGCGAACGTCCGTTCGTACGTTCGTTTTAACGAACGGTTTTCACCATTTCGCCGCAGATAGCGAACGTCCGTTCGTTAGCCTGTTCGTCAGTTTTTTCTTTTTCTCGGATTTTCCGCGATTATTTTCGATCGTGATTTCTGATCCGATTTTCGTTTCAGCGTAACTTTTCGCTCGTTTATCGAAATCAGGCGATTCAAGCGCCTAGAGTTTCGCCTCGAAACCCTCTTTCTGTTTAACCAGCTTAAACAAGATTCTGCTACTATAAAATTTGAATCTAGTCCAGATTAGTAAACGAATCTTGTTTCTTTTACTGTTTGAGTTTCGTTGTTTCGTTTGATTTGATTCTTTTTGGAAACCGAAGTTCTTAAGTTGAACTTTCTGGTTAGATCTCTTATTTGAGTTTTACCGTGCCCTTGCTTGATTGCTTATTGTATGCTTGTTTGTTTGCGATAGAGTACCCGGAGTGCAAAGCGTGCTACTACGAGTCTCTAGGTTTCGCGGATCATCAGCAAGGCAAGTAACACTTTGATCATACCTCTTTACTACCCAGTTTTATTGCATTAGATCAATCCTCAAACACTTGCATGGTTAGGATCTAATTTAATTTGTAGGTTTGGGAAGTAGATGAGGTAGTACCTATTCACATGTTTATTATCAAACCTATGGGAGTTACTTCTACGTTGCTTATAATGCTATGCTATGCTCATAGACGTGGATTGGGTTTGAGAGTATTCATGATAGATGTGAGTATTGTTAATTAATGGTTAACTTAAGGTGGCAACTTTAATACACATCTGGGTGGATTGAGGCACCTGGGGAATCCAGTGATTGCTTGTATTTTTTGGAAATCTCGGGGTACCGTGTGATTCTCCTATGGACTGCCACCTAGGCTCAAAGGGATCATGAGAATATTCATACTAGAAACTTCCGTGTGCAACCACAAGCTATTATGGGCTCTAGCATAGTTGATTAAGTTGTGTGACCTCTTACAGTGGTAGACTAGCAGATGTAGGGGATGTAGGTGGTACTGTCTACCCATCGTAAGGTGCTAACACTTCTGAAAGACTGTGTCTCGGTCATCCGTTTCTCAAACATCATGTAGTGCAAGAAATCCAACGGAGAAGATTGTGTCTTGTGGAGAAAAGTGTGCAAACCTCTGCAGAGTGTACAAACTAATCATGGTTAGCCGTGTCCACGGTTATGGACATCTTGAGTATCTGGTTCTTGGATTATCATGTGGATCTCATCACTCTTAATTATAAAACTTGATTGGATTATTAATTACTTTTAATTGGGATCAAGATGGGGTTTACCATTCTCAATGTTTAACAACCACCATGATAGTGAAATAAAAATTTATTCGTTTGTTGTAGGAAAAAATTGGCTTTTCGCAAAAACACATCAACCATACAGCCTCCACCAGCCATATATGCATGTAGTGATAGCTTTATTCTGTTCATTACTCTCTTGTGTTACATTGCCAGCATATTCCATGTGCTGACCCGTTTTCGTGCTGCAACATATCATCTTGCAGACTTTTCAGACGACGAGTAAGGAGCCTTAGGTCATGGTCTTTCACTCAGTGATGCCGTTGGAGTTGATGGACTCACTTTATCTTCCAAGCCTTCCGCTGTTATCATATTAGATGGCCTTAAGCCATATTTATTGTAATAAGTTCTCTTTTGAGACATTCGATGTAATAAGTGTGTGATTGCTACTCTGTTATAAATCCTTCAAGTACTGTGTGTGTCAGCATTACCGATCCAGGGATGACACTGATGCACAGAGATTAGACTGTTTGAGGTCTGTTCGCTACAAAAACCCAAACCCAAACACCTACAAACCCAAAGTGATTGAGCATAACTGAAGAGATTATTCCTGTGTGGATCCGGCACTTGTTAGCTTTGAGGACTGTGCATCCTCCAGATGGTTAGGCGTCATGGTCTCGAGCGTCCAAGAGGAAATTGTGGATCGCGGAGTGACCGAGTGTGTGAAGGTTTGGAAGTCACCTGAAGACTTACCACGAGTGATTGAGCGAGGTTTGTGTGATCTTAGCTCAAGGAGAATACGTGAGGACTATGTGTCCGGGACTGTGTGTCCTCGGGTTTAAATACCTAGCCGCTCCAACCAGACGTACAACTGGCACAGCAGTTGGAACTGGTCTACCAAATCATTGTCTTCACCAAGTTACTGGTTCTATTTCCTCAACCCTTACATTTCCTCATTCATGTATTGATGAACCTGATCGTTACTGTTTGAAGACTTTGACTGAAGACTTTCTCTATTTCCTCAATCCTAATTCTTCAGTCATTTTGTCTTTGGCCTGCTTATCGTGTTTACACGCTACTTGTGCTTTGTGTATGTTTCATTTCATCATGATGACTGTGCTACTGTTCTGTTATGCATGCATCTGAGTACTTAATCCGCTGCTTGTAGTTCGTGACTTAGGAAATTCCTCACTTCGAAATTCCTCAGCGACGAATTTGTAAAAATCGCCTATTCACCCCCCTCTAGTCGACTTAACGCACTTTCAATTGGTACCAGAGCCAGGTACTCCCTTGTTCTGTGTGATTTGGTTTCACCACGTGGAATTTTAGTTATGTCGACCGCAGGAATGAAGAAAGTGACATGCCCCATCTTTGACGGTCATGATTCTCCGAAGTGGAAGGCCATGATGAGGAAGCACCTCATGGCAATGAACAGCGAGTTGTGGACCGTCACTGAGATTGGTCTTACTGATCTATGCAAGATGGTGGATGCTGATGATATTCACAAGTACACTCGACTTGATATCATGGCGAAGGCCATCATATGCTCCTGCCTATCCAGAAATCAGTTCAGGCTCATTATGCACCTCTGCAATGCGAAGCTTATCTAGGACCGAATCTCTGACGTCTATGAAGGTCATCGAACTTGTCATGATCCCTGGTTTGAGGATTTCAAGGAATAACTCAAAACGATGACTTCTGAAGCTGAACCATCATCTTTTGCACCAAGCCTCATGGCAAAAGGTGCCAAGGTAACCGAATATTCTTCATCCGAGTCTAGTGATGAGGAATCTGATGATTATTTTGGACCCAACTATTCCAAACTTGCTACTATTGCCACTAAACAACAAAAAGCTTTGGAAAAGGTTCAAAATTTGCTAGATAAAAGTGATGACCTGTTGGGTGAAGAAATGGATCGAACTCAAACTCTGGCTGATTATCTTCAGAGACTTTAGTCTAAGTTTGATAACCTTCAAAGTCATCATAACAGTCTCTTGGCCGACCATGAGAAGCTTTCTTATGAATTTCTTCAAAGAAATCAAGATCTTGAAAAGCTAAGGGTGAGTTATGAAGATTTTCAGAAGGATCATGATTCATTGCTTGCTCAACAGACCAGTTCTGCTCAGGATGAATTCATTCCACCATGTTTGAAATGCATTGAATGTGAATCTGCTAATTCTTCACCTGAAAGTTCAAATGCTTCTATTGCTGCAAATCCTTCAACTATCTTTATGGTCATAAATTCCTCATCCGAGGATACCACAAGTATCACTAACAATGCAGGGTTGAGGGAATTGTATGTGGCAGGCATGTACAAAAGCCTCAAAGGGCATCAAGCTCTTTTTGATGTGCTTAAAAAGTAGAGCCTCAACAGGAACCCTAGGAAAGAGGGTATTGCCTTTGAGAGGAAACTCAATGCTGATGGGACATACTGGAAACCTGAGCAGTATCCCAAAACCTCATGGGTTGCTACGAAAGGTCCTCCCATAGATCCATCCACTTTATCTGGCTTTACATGTGAATCTTCATATTCTTCTGATGAGTCATTTGACTCCAATTATAAACCATTCAAAAATCAGAATGGTGAAGCATTTGCTAGATATGTTGGAACTAACTGCAGGAATGGTCCCCCTATGAAGAAAATCTGGGTTCCCAAAGGGTGCCTTGAAAGTCTTCAGGTGAATGTCATCCTGACACCACCTGTGAACAATAGGAACCCCAGATCGAATTCTTCATATAGACCAAAGTCTTCATATGGATCCAAGTCCTCATATGGACCAAATTCCTCACGTGGATCAAATTCCTCATATGGATCAAAATCCTCATATGAACATCATCGTGCTAACACTTCTGTTTCGCAGGGAAGATCTAAGGGTTATGAATATGTGCATTATTCTTCAAATCATTATGTTCATAAGTCCTTGAAGAATTTCTATGCTTACTCATATGCTTACTCTAACCCCTCTTCTGTGGAACGAAGTGGACTGACTTCTATGCTACCTTTCTCATATGGAGCTCACAAATGATGAACTCTTTGCCACCCCTCCAGATGTGGGTGGTGAAGAAAAAGAACCAATCTCTTGTGCAGGGTTAGGTCTCCAGACGAACTTCAATGTCTGATGAATTTGCTAGAGACCTGAATATGTTTGAAAGGACGCAAGCTAATCATGAAGAAATGAATATTCATTTCTCACGTCCTCATACTGCTATATCTGTTGTATTGCTTTATGAAATTCAATCTGATGAATTTGATGTCATATTCTTCACTGATGAAGTATATGAGTTCGTAAGTTGCACTAATTCATCTACAGGATGATCAACCCAAAGCTACTGAGTGGGTCCTCGATAGTGGATGTACAAATCACATGACCGGTGACAAGAGCTAATTGATGGACACTGCCTTATCTCCATCGCATCTAAAGCATATCACCTACTCTAACAAAGGCAAAAGCAAGGTGATGGGTCTAGGTAGGGTTGCGATCTCAAATGATTGACACATGGACAAAGTCATGCTTGTCGAGTCCTTCGGATTCAACCTCATGTGTGTCTCAATGCTTTGTGATCTTGATATGGTTGTTGTCTTTGGCAAATATCGTTGCATTGTGCTCATGGAATCTGACAATTCCAAAGTCTTCGAAGGCTTTAGGATAGGAGACTTGTATATTGTTGATTTATCTGCAGGACCACGGCCTACCACATGTCTACTTGCAAAAGCTTCAGAAGGCTGGTTATGGCATCGACGACTAGGTCATACTGGCACGAGAAACTTACACACTCTCGCTAAGAAGAAGCACGTCATTGGCATCGAGGGTGTCAAATTTCTCAAGGATCATCTGTGTGGAGCTTGTGAAGCTGGAAAGACGACAAGAGCCAAGCATCCCTCAAAGACTATCATGACTACCACTCATCCATTTGAATTGCTTCACATGGATCTCTTTGGCCCTACTCATTATGCCACACTAACAAATGCAGCATCTCTATATGGCTTTGTTATTGTTGATGACTATTCTCGTTACACCTGGGTGCATATCATCACTTACAAAACTGAAGTGCAGGAAGTCTTCAGAAGATTTTACTCAAGGGCCTCGATGAATTTTGGTGTGAAGATCAAGCATATTAGGAGTGACAATGGGACCGAGTTCAAGAATACTGGTCTTGATGACTATCTTGATGAACTTGGTATTACTCACAAGTTATCTGCCCCTTATACTCCTCAGCAGAATGGCGTCGTGGAGCGCAAGAATAGGACTCTCGTTGAGATGGCTTGCACTATGCTTGATGAATACAAGACACCTCATTGCTTCTAGCCTGAGGCAATTGATACCGAGTGCAACATCATCAATAGGGTATATCTTCACAAATTCTTCAAGAAGACCTCATATGAACTCCTCGCTGACAAGAAACCCAATGTGAGTTATTTCAAAGTCTTCGGTGCTAAATGCTGGATTATAGATCCTTATCACAACTCTAAATTTGCACCGAAAGCACATGAAGGTTTTATGGTTGGTTACGGAAATGACTCGCACACCTACAGAGTCTTCAACACCTTTCACCACAAGGTTGTTGAAACTGTAGATGTGCGGTTCGATGAAACTAACGGCTCGCAAATAGAGCACCTACCTCCTGTGCTAGATGAAATGTCACCTGAGGAAACCATTAAGTTCAAGGCTACTGAGGATGTTATTCCTACCGAAGAATCTGTTGAAGTAGTCATTCCAGAACGTGAAGAAAATCATGCTGGTGCACCTGAAGAAAATGGCTCTAAAGAAAATGTTGAGCCCACTCAACATCATCAACCCGCTCATCCTCGCGTTGCAAATGAAGTGCGGATCGAGAAAATCATCAACGACATCAACACACCAGGTCCTCTCACACGCTCAAAAGCTTCACATTTGTCTAAATTTTGTGGGCAGTTTGCTTTTGTCTCTATTACAGAGCCCGCCAAAGTTGATGAGGCATTTCTAGAGCCTGAGTGGATTCAAGTGATGCAAGAGGAATTATATCAATTCGAGCTTAACAATGTCTGGGAACTTGTCAAGCGACCAGACCCACGCAAGCACAATATCGTCGGTACCAAATGAATCTACCGCAACAAGCAAGATGGAAATGGCCTTGTGGTGAGGAATAAGGCTCGTCTTGTAGCTCAAGGCTACACACAGGTTGAAGGAATTGATTTCGATGAAACTTTTGCACCTGTTGCTAGACTTGAGGCTATTCGCATATTGCTTGCTTATGCTAACCATCATAATATCATCTTATATCAAATGGATGTGAAAAGTGCATTCCTCAATGGTAAGCTTGAGGAAGAAGTATATGTTGCTCAGCCCCCAGGTTTTGAAGATCCTAAGCATCCTAACAAAGTCTTCAGACTCAATAAGGCCCTCTATGGCCTCAAGCAGGCCCCTCGGGCATGGTATGATACTTTGAAGGAATTCCTCATGAAGAAAGGCTTCAAACCCGGTTCACTTGACCCTACCCTTTTCACCCAAACCTATGATGATGAATTATTCCTGTGCCAAATATATGTTGATGATATTATCTTTGGTTGTACTAACCAACATTACAGTGACGAATTTGCCTATATGATGAGTGAGGAATAACAAATGTCTATGATGGGAGAATTGAAATTCTTCCTAGGTCTTCAAATTCGTTAACAGCGCAACGACATCTTCATATCTCAAGAGAAATACCTCAAGGATGTGTTGAGGAAATTCGGCATGCAAGATTGCGAAGGCGTCAAAATCCCTATGCCCACAAATGGCCATCTATGCACCGACGAAAATGGCATAGACTTTGATCAAAAGGTATACCGTTCCATTATTGTCTCTTTATTGTATCTATGTGCATCTAGGCCAGATATTATGCTTAGTGTTTGCATGTGTGCCTGTTTTCAAGCTACACCGAAGGAATCACACCATAAGGCTATGAAGCATATTCTTTGATATCTATCTCACACTCCAACACTTGGATTATGGTATCCCAAGGGCTCGGTTTTTGATCTCATTGGATATTCTGACTCTGATTATGCTGGTGATCGAGTGGATCGCAAGTCAACATCAGGCACATGCCATTTTCTCGGACGATCCTTAATATGTTGGTCCTCGAAGAAGCAGAACTGTGTATCACTCTCTACTGCTGAAGCTGAGTACATTGCTGCTGGTTTGTGTTGTGCTCAATTGCTATGGATGAAGCAAACCCGCAAGGACTACGACATCAATGTGAAGAATGTGCCACTCTACTGTGACAATGAGAGTGCCATCAAGATTGCTCATAACCCAGTTCAGCATTCGAAGACAAAGCACATCCAGATTCGTCATCGTTTTCTTCGCGATCATGTGTTGAAGGGCGACATCTCTATCGAGCACGTTGAGGGAGTCCTGGATTAGGGGTCTTCGGATAGTCGGACTATATACTTTAGCCGGACTGTTGGACTATGAAGATACAAGATTGAAGACTTCGTCTCGTGTCCGTATGGGACTCTCCTTGGCGTGGAAGGCAAGCTTGGCAATACGGATATGTAGATCTCCTCCCTTGTAACCGACTCTGTGTAACCCTAGCCCCCTCCGGTGTCTATATAAACCAGAGGGTTTAGTCCGTAGGACAGGGACAATCATACCATGGGCTAGCTTCTAGGGTTTAGCCTCTACGATCTCGTGGTAGATCAACTCTTGTAATACTCATATCATCAAGATCAATCAAGCAGGAAGTAGGGTATTACCTCCATCGAGAGGGCCCGAACCTGGGTAAACATCGTGTCACCTGCCTCCTATTACCATCTGCCTTAGACGTACAGTTCGGGATCCCCTACCCGAGATCCGCCGGTTTTGACACCGACATTGGTGCTTTCATTGAGAGTTCCACTGTGTCGTCGCGATAAAGGCTTGATGTATCCGTCGATCATCGACAACGATGTGATCCAGGGTGAGGTTTTTCTCCCCGGTCAGATCTTCGTATTCGGCGGCTTCGTACTGCGGGCCAACTCATTTGGCCATCTGGAGCAGATCGAGAGCTACGCCCCTGGCCATCAGGTCAGGTTTGGAAACTTGAACTATACTGCCGACATCCGCGGAGACTTGATCTTCGACGGATTCGAGCCCATGTCAGGTGCGCCGCACAGTCACGACGAGCATGACTTAGCTCTGCCGTCGGGCAATGTTCGGGAGATCACACCTGCAACTGCTTTGGCCCTCAATCCGGAACAGATTGCGTCGTCCGAGGACGGGTGGATAGACCCTGCCACGAAGGCCGCGCACTCAGCGGCGATAGAGTCGAATGCTGACTTTGCTTCCTATGAGACCCGTGTTGCCGGACACTTGGATTTGTCCCCGGCCACGGGCTCCGAGCCGCCTGCGTTCGTGCCTATCGAATCCGATTGGGCACCGATCATGGAGTTTACCTCCGCGGATATCTTTCAGCACTCGCCCTTTGGCGACGTGCTAAACTCGTTGAGGTCTCTCTCCTTGTTAGGAGACCCTTGGCCGAACTATGTCTGGCTAGAATGGGATGCGGACGACGAAGAAATTCGCTCCCCACCCACTTAGTAGCCACTATTGACGATTTAACCGACATGCTCGATTTCGGCTCCGAAGACATCGACGGTATGGACGGCGATGCAGGAGACGAACAGGAACCACCGCCCACTGGGTGCTGGACTGCCACCTCATCATATGATATATACATGGTGGACACCCCTAAAGAAGGCGATGGCGATCAGACAGCAGAGGATAATCCCTCCAAAAAGCAATCCAAGCACCGACGTCAGTGGTGCCACTCTAAGTCCCGCCATAGCAAAAGCAGTGATACCGGAACAAGAGACAATAACACTCCGGATAGTGCCGAAGACGACGACAATCCCCTCTAGCCAGACCTCGAGCGGGAGGATGAACAAGCTAGCCCTCCGGAACAGGTAGCAGACGGAGAATCAGAGGATGACAATTACATGCCTCTCTTCGAAGACGAGGTGAGCCTCGGCGACGATGAATTTATTGTGCCTGAGGATCCCATCGAGCAGGAGCGCTTCAAGCGCCGGCTTATAGCCACAGCAAACAGCCCGAAGAAAAAGCAACAACAGCTTCGAGCTGATCAAGATCTGCTAGCGGATAGATGGACTGGAGTCCTTGCGGCCTAGGAATACGAACTCGAGCGCCCAACCAAAAGTTACCCAAAGCGAAGGTTGCTACCCCAACTCGAGGAGGAAGCATTAAAACCTACATTACCAGCGTATGATGCGGCTGATCGGCCACCTCGTGGCCGAGACAGAGGGGCATATCAGCCCGAAGTCCAGCCCGCACCCCGTCGCCAGACAAACAAAAACACCAAGGCCCGGGGCAACACGCGGAACCTGTGAGACGTATTGGAAAACAAAGCAGGACATACAAGATCGATCTACGGATCACGGGGTCACGCCCCAACGCATGTCTATGATCGTCACGCCGGATACACTAAAAGCAAATCCGGCCGGGCCGAATACAGCAGACAAGACTCGCATTAACTGCGTCGTGACATAGCCCGGCCCAGAGGCGCCGCACACTCCCTATGCTTCACCGATGAAGTAATGGATCATGAATTCCCAGAAGGATTCAAACCCGTGAACATCGAATGATATGATGGCACTATGGACCCCGTGGTATGGATAGAAGATTTCTTCCTCCACATTCACATGGCCCGCGGAGATGATTTACACGCCATCAAGTACCTCCAGCTAAAACTCAAAGGGCCAGCTCGGCATTGGCTAAATAGCTTGCCGGCAAACTCCATTGGAAATTGGGAGAACCTGGCAGACGCATTCCTGGACAACTTCCAGGGCACTTATGTGCAGCCATCGGATGCTGACGATTTAAATAACATAACAAAAAAACCCGGAGAGTCAGCCAGGAAATTCTGGACTCGGTTCCTAACCAAAAAGAACCAAATTGTCGACTGTCCGGATGCCGAAGCCCTAGCGGCCTTTAAACATAACATCCGTGACGAGTGGCTCGCCCGACATCTCGGCCAAGAGAAGCCAAAATCCATGACAGCCCTCACGACACTCATGACCCACTTTTGCGCGGGCGAAGATAGCTGGTTGGCCCGTAGCAACAACACAGCAAGCAAACCTGGCACATCAGAAGCCAACAGACTACTGGAATCTCAATTGCTTCAGGAGCCTCTACAAGTTCCTTAGATCCACCTCAGTCCTCAACAGCTCCAACCTTGCTGAAGAAAAAGGCTGCTGCTAGACGCGGCTCGAGGCCAAGTCCTCACAAGAAGCAGGTTGCCTTTCAAGTTCCGTCAAGTGACGATGAGGCTGATGATGAAGAATTGGTTGAGATCATCAGAGACAGGCAACAAAGGGCCGCTAGAGCCAAAGGCAGTGAAGTGCCTCTCTTACTGGATCCGAAGAATATCCTTGATTTTATTGATCTATGGCACAAGGACCCTAACACTCCTCTGCCTGAATTAAACCTCACGCCTGGCCAAAGTCATATGTTGACGACCTTCATAGGCGAAGAAAAATGGAAATTTGAGAAGGCTAGGCGAGTGAAGAAAGCTCTGTACAAGAAGGAGCATTTTCTAAAGAAGAATGTTGTAAACATGTCTCCTGATGAACTTGTGAATCTGCAATCTGAGATCAAAGCTCTCAGTGATGAATTTGACGCTTATCGAGCAGATTGGCTAGGCGCCAAAGTCAGATTCGTCGGATTGGCGAAGGGATTCAAACCAAATGTTGCACCTTTATCGCAACAAGAAATTCCTCAGGCTGAAGCATCTGCTCAACCTACTGAAGAGAATGCAAGCACATCTGACGAAAATCAGACTGTTGAAGAAACTGAAAGTACCAGGGCTGCTGAAGAAATTCCAGCTACTAAAGAAACTGCCAGGGCAACCTCCAATGTTGCGCCTGAAGAACAAACCAGGCCAGTCGAAGC
Source organism: Aegilops umbellulata (assembly GCA_032464435.1). Lineage (NCBI taxonomy): Eukaryota > Viridiplantae > Streptophyta > Magnoliopsida > Poales > Poaceae > Aegilops > Aegilops umbellulata. The sequence continues at coordinate 348,810,592 of CP136054.1, forward strand.
ATCTGCTACTGCGCCTGAGGAAAATGAACATGCCAGGGCAACTGCATCAGTTGTGCCTAAAGAAACTGAACCAATTTCATCTGCTCCTCCTGCAAAGTCATCACAGATGAAAAATATCAACCTTCCTTCTACATCATAAGCGAAGAAGACCAAAGTTGCGGAGAGGGCAGTAGTGAAGAAAAGGAAAGCATCTGCAACTTGAGAGTCTTCAGCTCCCAAGAGAGTGAAGACTTTGACAAGCTCATACATCAATCCCATTGATGCAGTTCCTATCTCAAGCATGCCATCAAAGGAGATTGTTCCCTTTGGTGAGGAATATGTCATTCCAGATGGCAGTGATGAAGAGAATCCTTCTGCTGCTACTTCAGAGCAGTTGGATGAAGAAATTGAAGTGGATGATAGCCCTTCAACTCCACTGGTATCATCGCCCATGCCTTAGTTCATAGCTGAAGAGGCAGGCATTGAAGAAATTGATGAAGAAGACGAGGATGTGGACACTGGGTCTACTACACCAGTTCTCAACAATGATTATTGGGAAAGTCATCATCCCAATTCACCATTAACCACACCTCTGCATCAAGTTCATCAATCCCCTGTGCAGACCGAAGAAATTCATACGGGCTCTGAAGGACATCAAACATCACTTCACTCTACTTGAAGAAGTTCCAGACGCCAGAGCTGAAGAAATGGAGGCTAAGGCTGCTGCTGATGAAACTGCTACTAAAATTCCTCAGCCTGTGGCTCTAGAGGTTCTGCATCAAGAGGCTGTGAAGACTTCAACTATTAATCTTCAGCCCAAGCCACAGAATCCTCATACCAAGAAGCAGAAATTCAAAGCTGATGATTTCTTTACTGAGCATCATTTCTTTATGGATTACAATCCTTATGACTCTGCAAGACTTCGACGCAAGCGCTTCTAGACAGCTAGCCAAATGAACTTCTATTCCTTACTTCTTTTCGATAAGGACAAGATATTTGACCACGAGCAAATTCCTCATGTGGATATGGAGTCTCTTCCATGCTTCACCCCTGTCCTCAGTGTTCTTCATGACACTAGGCTACTCAACTCCTGCACCTACATCTGCGACTGGAATGAAGAACTCATTCTTCAATTCTACACCACATTGCACATCACTGGAAATGTTGAAGATGTGAATTCATGGGTGCTAGACTGGATGACTAAAAACACTCATTACAAAGCACCGGCCTCTGAATTGCTTCACGCCGTCCCAGTCAGTCCTCCCACTGAAGGTGCAAGGCTCATCTATGCAGAACCTGAACTCTCTAATCACTTGATGCAAGTGCCGATGAAGCCTTTGTAGGCTGGCCAAGCTCCAAGGACCACATTCCTCATGAAGTAATTGCTCTATGTGCCAAGGACAGTTTATCGCATATTGACCAAAACCCTCAGTCTAATCAAGGGCCACAACTCTGATGAAGAAGAGGTTGTTGGCATCATGAAGAATCTGCTGTTCAATATCATTCATGGTATTCCTATCAACTACCATGATTTCTTCATGAGGACTTTGGCCAATGCTGCTCGGTCACCTTTTGAGTTGAAGCCTTATGCTCCCTGGATCATGAAATTCATCAGATCAAGGTCTTCAATTCATTATAAGGTTGGCTTTCAAAACCACCTCAGCTATTTGCCCCCTATCGAAGTCCTCAAAAGGACCATTTCCTCAGCTGATGAGAAGGGCAAGGCTGTTGTTGTTGATGAAGACACTCATCCATTGGATGGACAGTTTCACAAAGCTGCATCCTATTCCACCAATGATGACTCTGCAACACAAGATTCTACCGCAAAAGCTTCAAAACAAAATCATCAAGCCACTGCTCCGCCTGTGATGACTGATCGTGAGCTTTTCCTCGGTCTTCATCAGAAAGTTGATCAAAATCACAAGTGGGTCAGGCGTCAATTTGGTGCAATTCTTCAGAACATGACTATCACACAAAACTCAGTGAAGAAGAACCACTACTACTTGCATCAAGTCTTCGACCGCACTTGGACCATTCTCTCACATCACTACAGTGCTAAAGATCTCAAGGAGATGGACTTTCAGCAACACTTTGACTGGTCTCAGCCACCTTCGAATAAATTCAAGAAAGTCAAAGTTCCTTAGTTGGTCGCCAGTTCATATTCCTCATTGCACGAGACAGATGAAGCTGAAGACTTGGACGACACCGTGGAAGGACCTACCTCAACGGACGACCCCAACAACGCCGGCGCTCCTCCATCGACATCATGATGATATTCTTCGGGGGCGTTAGTCCTCATTTTTCGTCCCTTTTGGTCACTCGATGACAAAGGGGGAGAAATTTGAGTTAGTCTTCAAGCTGGTCTATTATATGGGCGTTTTTTTGGGTTAAGTTACAACTCTTGCTCTTCTGAGGTGTTTTCTCTGATGAGTTGTAAACTTAAGTCCTATGGTGCTCTGACTCTTTTGAACTACTTTTCTGCATGCTTATTCCTCAACTACCTTAATGCACGCATGTTGAATTCGTCAGAGTCCATATTTCATCATGCATTTCAAATTCTTCATATCATATGTTAAATGCATGTATGAATTACAAGATATAGGGGGAGATCTCCATGATTCTACTCAACAATGTGCAATTGCTATTCAAAGCAAATTCCTCACATATGCACATCTTCAGGGGGAGTTCTTCTATATCTTGCAATCAAATTCCTCAATATCGGTATTTACACTTCATATGTTTATCCCCGTTGAAAACTTAACCTATATTGTCATCAATCACCAAAAAGGGGGAGATTGTAAGTGCATCTTGTGCCCCTTAGTGATTTTGGTGTATTGAAGACTTATAGGTTAAGGGACTAATGTGTTTGTGAGTGTAAACAGGTCTATAAGTCTATGAGGAGTTTGATATTTATGATGAAAGTCGACCCCTAAAAATGACTGTCTTCAGCTAAAGACTTTGGTTTTCTTGAAGACTTTGAAAGTGAGGAAATTGGTGTGACCTTGAAGACTTGATATTCATGCGAGGATTATGAAGCGTGAAGACTTTTGTTTTCGTAGTTTCATTTTCTCTTTCTTGATTCATAGGAAACACCATACTGTTAAAGGGGGTCGAGGTAAAACTAAGAAAAAGTTTCCAAGTGATGCTCATCTCAAAATCCTACACCTACCCAATCCTTTCGAGTGAAGCCATTGGAAATCTCATACTATTCAGTCAATTTCTTCAGTGACAGAGAGGAAGATCTTCTGGTCTATGAGGAAGTTGTTCTGACTGAGGAGTTAGGAATTCGCCAGTGTGCATTGCCTACAAGTGAGGAACATGATAGCCCTGAGGAATTTGATACTCAAATATCCGACCATTGATGTGCTGCGCGCTAGCTGTCCCAAAATATCTACCCACCTAACGGTCATATCATTGAAGGGCGTTTATGTCTTATCATGTCGGTCTGCTCCCTAGGCTATAAATAGCCACCCCCTACAACCACTAGCTGGTTGGCTGCTCCGAGAGAAACTGACACTTGTCATTGAGAGCATCCCATCCTCCGAGGACTTTGAGCGAAAATCATCAAGTGAGGAAAACTCAAACCCAAACACCTACAAACCCAAAGTGATTGAGCATCACTGAAGAGATTGTTCCTATGTGTATCCTCCACTTGTTACGTTTAAGGACTGTGCATCCTCCAGACAGTTAGGCGTCATGGTCTAGAGCGTCCAAGAGGAAATTGTGGATCGCCGAGTGACCGAGTCTATGAAGGTTTGGAAGTCACCTGAAGACTTACCACGAGTGATTGGTCGAGGTTTGTGTGATATTAGCTCAAGGAGAATACGGTGAGGACTGTGTGTTCGGGACTGTGTGTCCTCAGGTTTAAATATCTAACCGCTCCAACCAGACGTACAACTGTCACAACAGTTGGAACTGGTCTACCAAATCATCGTCTTCACCAAGCTACTGGTTCTATTTCCTCAACCTTTTCATTTCCTCATTCATGTATTGATGAACCTGATCGTTACTATTTGAAGACTTTGACTGAAGACTTTCTCTATTTCCTCAATCATAATTCTTCAGTCATTTTGTCTTCAGCCTGCTTATCTTGTTTACACGCTACTTGTGCTCTGTTATGTTTCATTTCATCATGATGACTGTTCTACCGTTCTATTATGCATGCATCTGAGTACTTATTCCGCTGCTTGTAGTTCGTGACTTAGGAAATTCCTCACTTCGAATTTCCTCAGTGACGAATTTGTAAAAATCGCCTATTGACCCCCCCTCTAGTCGACTTAACGCACTTTCAGACACGGACGTGATGCCTATATTCGTGATCATTGCCTTAGATATCGTCATAACTTTGCGCTTTTCTATCAATTGCTCGGCAGTAATTTGTTCACCCACTGTAATATTTTCTATCTTGAGAGAAGCCTCTAGTGAAACCTATGGCCCCCGGGTCTACTTTCCATCATATTAATTTCTGATCTACAATTTTAGTTTCCAATTTACTTCCTTTGCAATCTTTTACTTTCCGTTCCATAAACCAAAAATACCAAAAATATTACTTTACCGTTTATCTATCTCTATCATATCTCACTTTGCAAATAACCATGAAGGGATTGACAACCCCTTTATCACGTTGGTTGCAAGTTGGTGTTTGTTTGCGCAGGTATTCGGTGACTTACGCGTTGTCTCCTACTGGATTGATACCTTGGTTCTCAAAAGCTATGGGAAATACTCACTCTACTTTGCTGCATCACCCTTTCCTTTTCAAGGGAAAAACCAACGCAAGCTCAAGAAGTAGGAGGAAGAATTTCTGGCGCCGTTGCCGGGGAGATCTATGACAAGTCAAGACATACCAAGTACCCATCATAAACTCTCATCTCTCGCATTACGTTATTTTCCATTCACCTCTCGTTTTCCTCTCCCTGCTTCTAAAATGATTTTCAAATTTTGTTGCCTTTTCTTCGCCCCTCTTCCGTTCGTCTTTTCGTTTGCCTTGATGTCTTATTTGGCTCGTTTGCTCGTTTGGTTGGAATAATTGTGTATTCATTGCAAATCAGAGAACCTAAGATCTATGGATCCTCATCTGCATGCCAATCTTTTTAAGAGATCCAATTATGATGAACCAATTGATAGTGAGTTTTGTGTACTAGATTATCTTTATGAAGTTTCGCTTGAAATTCGTGAATCTGAAAATTGTGATGAAGTACTTTATGAAGTGATTCACGATAGATCTTTGAATAAAAAGCATGATTGCAATGATGTTATTATAAATTCTATTAATGTCAATTGTTCTAACAATATGCAAAACCCTAAGCTTTGGGATGCTAGTTTTGCTATGTCCACTACTTGTTGCAATGATCATGATTGGGGTGATTCTTCTTATGATCTTGAAAATTTATTTAATCTCCATGATGAATATGAGATTGATAATAATGTTTGCAATAATATTGAAAGTGGGTTTGGAAGAGTGTCAACTTTAGATCCCACATATTTGGATAATGTTCAATCTTATGAAGTATTTGATAAAAGTGGGTTCAGAGAGGTCATGACTTTATTTTATGATAATCCCACTATTTTGGAAGAGTGTCAACTTTGCATGCATGTGGTTCATAAAGAGAATATTTTATGTGATAGTTATATTGTTGAGTTTGAATATTTAATTATTATTAGAGAGGAAAATATGGTTGTAGAAATCTTCATGTTACAAAATCACCTCTCGTTACGTTGAGATTGCTATTGTTTCTTTCTTCTTCCTCGCATATGGTGGTTTTTGCTTTTCTTGATAATTTGTTTGCCTATAAGATGCCTATCCATAGGAAGTACGTTAGACTTAGATGTGTTTTTAACATGCTACATGATGCTCTCTTCGTGTTTCAATGGCTATCTTTCATGTGAGCATCATCGAAATCGCAATGCCTAGCTAAAAGGCTTTAAAGAAAAGGGCTTGTTGGGAGACAACCCAATATTTTTCCTTGCTGTTTCCCAATAAATATTTCATCTAGCCTCTGGTTAGATGTGGTTTTGTGTTTTAATTAGTGTTTGTGCCAAGTAAGACCTTTGAGATAGCTTACGGTGATAGTTGTTTTGATCCTGCTGAGAAACAGAAACTTTTGCGCTGAGGAAAATAATTTTCATAATTCACAGAAACATTCTTTTGATCTGATTCTTTTTTCACTGGATTGGTACACAAATTTACCGAGTTTTCCTAATTTTTCAGAATTTTTGGAGTTACACATTACTACAGACTGTTCTGTTTTTGACAAATTATGTTTTCTATGTGTTGTTTGCTCATTTCGATGAATCTATGGCCAGTATCGGGGGGTATGAACCATGGAAAAGTTGTAATATAGTAGATATTACACCAATATAAATAAATAATGAGTTCATAACAGTACCAAAAGTGGTAATTTATTTTCTTACACTAACGGAGCTTACGAGATTTTCTGTTGAGTTTTGTGTTGTGAAGTTTTCAAGTTTTGGGTAAGGATTTGATGGACTATGGAATAAAGAGTGGCAAGAGCCTAAGCTTGGGGACGCCTGAGGCACCCCAAGGTAATATTCAAGGACAACCAAAAGCCTAAGCTTGGGGATGCCCCAGAAGGCATCCACTCTTTCGTCTTCACCTATGAGTAACTTTACTTGATGCTATATTTTTATTCCCCACATGATATGTGTTTTGCTTGGAGAGTCTTGTATGATCTGAGTCTTTGCTTTTTAGTTTTCCACAATCATCCTTGCTGTTCACACCTTTTGAGAGAGACACACATGAATCATGATTTATTAGAATACTCTTTGTGCTTCACTTATATCTTTTGAGTAGGCAATATTGCTCTACGTGCTTCACTTATATCTTTTTAGAGCACGGTGGTGGTTTTATTTTATAGAAATTGATGAACCCTCGTGCTTCACTTATATTATTTTGAGAGTCTCTAAACAGCATGGTAATTTTCTTTGGCTATAAAATTAGTCCTAATATGATAGGCATCCAAGAGGGATATAATAAAAACTTTCATATAAAGTGCATTGAATACTATGAGAAGTTTGATTCCTTATGATTGTTTTGAGATATGAAGATGGTGATATTAGAGTCATTCTAGTAAGCAGTTGTGAATTTGAGAAATACTTGTGTTTAATTTTGTGATTCCCGTAGCATGCACGTATCGTGAACCGTTATGTGATGAAGTCGGAGCATGATTTATTTATTTATTGCCTTCCTTATGAGTGGCGGTCGGGGACGAGCGATGGTCTTTTCCTACCAATCTATCCCCCTAGGAGCATGCGCGTAGTACTTTGTTTCGATAAGTAATAGATTTTTGCAATAAGTATATGAGTTCTTTATGACTAATGTTGAGTCCATGGATTATACGCACTCTCACCCTTCCACCATTGCTAGCCTCTCTCGTGCCGCGCAACTTTTGCCGGTACCATAAACCCACCATATACCTTCCTCAAAACAGCCACCATACCTACCTATTATGGCATTTCCACAGCCATTCCGAGATATATTGCCATGCAACTTTCCACCGTTCCATTTGTTATGACACGCTCCATCATTGTCCTATTGCTCTGCATGATCATGTAGTTGACATTGTATTTGTGGCAAAGCCACCATTCATGATTCTTTCATACATGTCACTCTTGATTCATTGCACATCCCGGTACACTGTCGGAGGCATTCACATAGAGTCATATTTTGTTCTAAGTTTCGAGTTGTAATTCTTGAGTTGTAAGTAAATAAAAGTGTGATGGTCTTCATTATTATAGCATTGTCCCATGTGAGGAAAGGATGATGGAGACTATGATTCCCCCACAAGTTGGGATGAGACTCTGGACGAAAAAAAGAGGCCAAAAAAATGAGAGAAGGCCCAAATAAAAATATGAGAGAAAAGAGAGAAGGGGCAATGCTACTATCTTTTTACCACACTTGTGCTTCAAAGTAGCACCATGATCTTCATGCTAGAGAGTCTCCTATGTTATCACTTTCATATACTAGTGGGAATTTTTCATTATAGAACTTGGCTTGTATATTCCAATGATGGGCTTCCTCAAATTTTCCTAGGTCTTTGTGAGCAAGCAAGTTGGATGCACACCCACTTAGTTTCCTTTTTGAGCTTTCATAAACTTATAGCTCTAGTGCATCCGTTGCATGGCAATCCCTACTCACTCACATTGATATCTATTAATGGGCATCTCCATAGCCTGTTGATACGCCTAGTTGATGTGAGACTATCTGCTTCTTTTTGTCTTCTCCACAACCACCGTTTATTCCACCTATAGTGCTATGTCCATGGCTCATGCTCATGTATTGGGTGAAATTTGAAAAAGTTTGAGAACATCAAAAGGATGAAACAATTGCTTGGCTTGTCATCGGGGTTGTGCATGATTTAAATATTTTGTGTGATAAAGATGGAGTATAGACAGACTATATGATTTTGTAGGGATAAACTTTCTTTGGCCATGTTATTTTGAGAAGACATAATTATCTTGTTAGTATGCTTGAAGTATTATTGTTTTTATGTCAATATTAAAATTTTGTGTTGAATCATACGGATCTGAACATTCATGCCACAATAAAGAAAATTGCATGGATAGATATGTTAGGTAGTATTCCACATCAAAAATTCTGTTTTTATCATTTACCTACTCGAGGACGAGCATGAATTAAGCTTGGGGATGCTTGATACGTCTCCAACGTATCTATATTTTTTGATTGTTCCATGCTATTATATTATCTATTTTGGATGTTTTTATATGCATTAATATGCTATTCTATATTATTTTTGGGACTAACCTATTAACTTACAGCCCAATGCCAGTTTCTATTTTTTTCCTTGTTTTAGAGTTTCGCAGAAAAGGAATACCAAACGGAGCCCAAACGGAATGAAACTTTCGCGATGATTTTTCTTGGACCAGAAGACATCCAGAGGACTTGGAGTGCAAGTTAGAGAAGCAATGGGGCGGCCACAAGGACAGAGGGCGCGCCCAGGGGGGGTAGGGCGCGCCCCCACCCTTGTGGGCCCCTCGTGACTCCACCAACTTATTTCTTCCGCCTATATATTGTAAAATATCCCAAAACCTATCAGGAGAGCCACGAAAACACTTTTCCACCGCCGCAACCTTCTGTACCCGTGAGATCCCATCTAGGGGCCTTTTTCAGCATCCTGCCAGAGGAGGATTCGATCACGGAGGGCTTCTACATCAACACCATTGCCTCTCCGATGAATCGTGAGTAGTTTACCTCAGAGCTATGGGTCCATAGCTAGTAGCTAGATGGATCCTTCCCTCTCTTTGATTCTCAATACCATGTTCTCCTCGATGTTCTTGTAGATCTATTCGATGTAATACTCTTTTGCGGTGTGTTTGCCGATATCCGATGAATTGTGGATTTATGATCAGCTTATCTATGAATATTATTTGAATCTTCTCTGAATTCTTATATGCATGGTTTGATATCTTTGCAAGTCTATTCAAACTATCGATTTGGTTTGGCTAACTAGATTGATTTTTCTTGCAATGGGAGAAGTGCTTAGCTTTGGGTTCAATCTTGCGGTGTTATTTCCCAATGACAGTAGGGGCAACAAGGCATGTATTGTATTGTTGCCATCGAGGATAACAAGATGGGGTTTTCATCATATTGTTTGAGTTTATCCCGCTACATCATGTCATCTTACTTAATGCGTTACGCTGTTCTTCATGAACTTAATACTCTAGATGCAGGCAGGAGTTGGTCGATGTGTGGAGTAATAGTAGTAGATGCAGGCAAGAGTCGGTCTACTTGACACGGACGTCATGCCTATATTCATGATCATTGCCTTATATATCGTCATAACTTTGCGCTTTTCTATCAATTGCTCGGCAGTAATTTGTTCACCCACCGTAATATTTTCTATCTTGAGAGAAGCCTCTAGTGAAACCTATGCCCCCCGGGTCTACTTTCCATCATATTAGTTTCGGATCTACAATTTTAGTTTCCGATTTACTTCCTTTGCAATCTTTTACTTTCCGTTCCATAAAACAAAAATACCAAAAATATTACTTTACCGCTTATCTATCTCTATCAGATCTCACTTTGCAAATAACCGTGAAGGGATTGACAACCCCTTTATCGCGTTGGGTGCAAGTTGGTGTTTGTTTGTGCAGGTATTCGATGACTTGCGCGTTGTCTCCCACTGGATTGATACCTTGGTTCTCAAAAGCTGAGGGAAATACTTACTCTACTTTGTTGCATCACCCTTTTCTAAGGAAAAAACCAACGCAAGCTCAAGAAGTAGCATCACCACGAGGATGATGACGGGAGCGCGAGAAGGCGAGCCCAGAGGACACCCTCGATAGTAGGGCTGAGAGGGAGCCTCAGGCACTGCAGGGAGCCACCGACCTGAGCCCGCAGTGTGTCGGTGGGAATGGGGGAAGCAGAGCCACATCAAGTGAGCCTAGGTGAGGCTTGGTGCGTTCGGTTAGATCTAATCGGTACATGCTAAGGAAAAGAAGATAAGCTCCTATTTTGGACATGGACACGAATACAGTCAGTCTTTCCTAGGCTATACCGTATATGACTTGGGACTCACATGGACAAGCACACGGACGAACCGGAACAGAGGGTTGATTTCATAAAAGTTATTAGGAGGTTTTCTACAAACATGCATGACGGACCGGGCCAAGAATATCACCTCCTTCAGGTACTAGCAAAAGGGCCCGTGCGTTGCACAGGAGAAAACAATTCATAATCTTCAATGGCCATGACCATATTTTGCTGCATCAGCGAAATACACTATCACTCTCAATTTCGTGAACTCATAAACCTTTTTTAAACCTCTTGCACAAATTTGAAATCGTGAATTTTTTAAATCTGTGGACACTTTTACAAAATTTTGATTTTTTTAAAATCAAAACATTTTTGAATCCATGAACATTTATACTGTTTGAAAACATTTTAAAAAAATTGTGCACATTTTTTTAAACAATTTTATTGAATCGGAGAACATTTGTAGAATCAACGAACATTTTTGAAATTCACAAAATGTTCCAGCAAGTTCTAAACAATTAACGAACCTGGTGGAACAATATTTGAAATTAACGAACATTTTCTTGACTTAACAAACATTTTTAAAATGCATGATCATTTTATGAATGAATAAACTATTTTGTAAGTCACAAACAGGTTTTGAATTTCTAGGATATTTTTCCATTCATGAACAATTTTTAAATTGGCAAAATTTTGTTCAAATTCATTAACATCTTTTAATACATGAACTTTTAAAAAAATCATGAATTTTTTATTTCCTTAAAATTTGTTTTCAAATTTCAAATATTTTTTGGATAAGCAAACTTTTTTGACAAAATCACTACCATTTTTTGAATCCACAAACTTTTTATGATTTATTAAAAAATTTATTTAAAAATTCTTATTTTTGTCATTTTCGAAAATTTGTTGAAGTCCCAAATTATTTAAAGTAGAGAAAAACGAATACAGAAAAAAAGATAAAAAAACAGGCCGCACGAACATGGGCCTGCCCAAACGAACGCGCTGCGTCTTCTCCTAGCGCGTGGAGCCTAGTATAGAAGGTCTCTACTGCATGGCCCGGCTCAGGCGGGGAACCCCTGTATGAAACGTTTTTTTATCACTTACAAGTGGTATTGGTGGGTTATATTTTGCAACTTTGGGGGCAATTTTTAGGACCGCCAAAAGTAATAGCCCTTTTATTATTAGGTACAAATATAGATATATTTTTCAGTTTTTCTTTCTTGTTCTTTCTTGTTTTTCTGTTTTCTGTTTTGTTTTTTCTTTCCGATCCTTTTCTTTTTTATTTTAGTTTTTCTTCCATTACTACATTAAGAAAGTGTTTCATCATGCATTCTATCATTAATACATTCATACGATGAACAATTTGTGTTTCTCCTGTTTATTTTTTTATTTTTCTTCTTTATCTTGTACTCCCTCTATAAAGAAATATAAGAGTGTTTAGATTACTATTTTAGTGATCTAAACGCTCTTATATTTATTTACAGAGGGAGTATTATACAAGACTTAATCATGCATTACAAAAATGTTTATCGTATGCTTCCTCCGTCGAAAAAAGTTTGTCCCTCAAATGGATGTATCTAGCCCTAGATACATTCATTTGAGGGACAGGCTTTTTCGGACGAGGGAGTATTTAACAAAATGTTCACCGTACATTAAGAAAATGTTCAACGTCACCCGCAAAAAAAAATCATCCTATTGAAAAAATGTTCATTGCGTACTCAAAAAATGTTCAGTGTATATCTCAAAAATATTCAGTGTGTATTAAAAAATATTCAGCGTATATCTCAAAATTTTCATCGTGCATTTATCAAAAAAAGTAAGAGAAAAAAACAGGTAGAGAAACATAAAAAACGAGTTTCATCCCAAAAAATGATGCTCTATCGATGAATCAAACTCGCAACTCCACAATAGAGGTAAGTGTTATTTATGACTTGAGCAACCGGGTCTTGATGATTAAAAAGGCCGCATGAATATTTAAGAAACTTACTCCAGTGGTAGATACAAAAGCAATCAATTTTTTCCCTGAATTTTTGTTTTAAGAAACATAAATAGGCCGCGTAAATATTTAAGAAACTCAATGCAGCGGTTTTCTTTTTCTTTTTATGTTTCTCTACCTGTTTTTTCTTTTTCTTTTTTATACTTGTTTTCTTTTATAAACTTTGTACGCTTTTCATATGCATGATGAATATTTTTTTAAATAAAAGTTTAACATTTATTAAATGATTGATTAAAATTTATGCAAATACATATGTTTGATGTCTACTTTTTTTATAACATTGTGCTTCTTTCATATACATCAAGAACATTTGTTGGCACTTGTCTACTTTCTTTGATACACATTGTACACTTTCCGTATTCATAAATGGTTAACAATTATTAAATAAATAATTAACATTTTTGCAAAGAAATGAGTTTGATATGTACTTTTTAAAAAACATTGTACATCTTTCGTATACATCAAAAACATTTTTATATGTGCATAAATTTTTTAAACACACAATTAACACTTTTAGAAATATAGGTTTTGATGTATATTTTTTCCCACACACAATGTACATTTTTATTTACACATTGTATGTTTTGTTATTCTTTATCAGTATATATCAGGGACTTCTTTTCATACACATTGTACATTTTTTTGTATACATGATGATCATTTTTTCTACACATGTTTAACATGTTTCAAATACATGATTAACTTTTTTTCAAATATATGTTTTGATATCTATTTTTTACAACACTTGTCTAAAATTTTCGTACACACTGCACATTATTTTATACATCAGAAACATTTTTATATATTTTAAGATTTTATAAATACATGATTAACATTTTTCAAATGTATGCTTTCATGTCTAATTTTTCATATATAGTGTACATTTTTTGAACACATATAAACATTTTTTAATTTAGGTTTAACATTTTCCTAATATAAATACAATTTTTTTGAATCATATGTTTGATGTATACTTTTTTCCCATATATATACACTCCTGAAACATTTTTATACGCATTTAAAATTGTCAAATACATGATTAGCCATTTTTTTTGAAATTCATGTTTTGATGGATACTTTTTTTTTCATACGCGTTCACGTTTTTCTGGTACATAAGGAGCAATTTATTTATGTATTTCTAATTTTTTTAATTATATATTTAGTTTTTAAATGTGGAATAAGCACTTTAGAAAATGAAAGGGAAAACGAAAATGAAAAAAAAAGAATATAGAAATTAAAATAAAGAACATAAAAGCAAACCAAATGAAAACAGAAAAGAGAAAATATGAACAAAAATTTGGAAGAGAAAATCACAAAGCATTGGTATGCTAGCTCGTGGCAAAAGCGTCAGGTGCTCTGGGCCTAGCCCAATGGTGGGCGGTACATCGATGCCACAGTAGGAATCGCCACAAGCGATGTATAGCTGCTCCCGCTCCTCCCCATCACCTTTTTTTAGAAGTTCTTCCCATCACCTTAAGTGCTAGTTAAACTCTCTAGCACCCGCAACTTCCCACATGGGCTGCCGACTAGCTATTGCTCACACGCCGCTGCCTTGCTCGCTCGCTTGTTTTGTTTTTCACCAGCTCACGTGTTCTTGTTAGCAGCGAGGGCCTTTTGGGCCTCTTAACAACAACAAAAATGAATCATCGCAAACTCACTAGTATTCAGTGGCTCCATCGGCACCGCTAGTAAGCCACTTGCTTTTTGCAGATGATGGTCTGCTGTTTGTCAAGGCCAGTACCGATGGAGCAAATGAGTTGTCTTCTTTGTTGGAGAGTTATTGCAATGCCTCAGGTCAAAAAATTAACTTGTCAAAGTCCTGTGTTTTCTTTAGTAAGGGGTACCCAAATAGCCTGATAGTGGATGTCAAAAACGCCTTAAATGTTACTAATGAGCCTGTGTCTAAAAGATACTTGGGGATGCCCTCTCACGTTAGCGACAATTTAAAGTGCGTTAAGTCGACTAGAGGGGGGGTGAATAGGCGAATTTTATGAATTCTTCACCGAGGAATTTTAGGGTGAGGAAATTCCTAAGCGAAGAACTACTTAGCAGCGGAATAAGTACTCAGATGCAAGCATAACAGAATATAAGCACTGTCATCATGATGAAATGAAATAAGCACAGAGTACAGAAAACGTAACACAGGATACATAGGATGAAGAGAAACAGACTGAAGAAATTGGACTGAGGAAATTGAGAAAGTCTTCTGTCAAATTCTTCTAACAGATATGAACAAGCACATAACACAGTAATGAGGAAATGGAAGGGTTGAGGAGATAGAACCAGTAGGCTTGGTGAAGACCGTGATTTGGTAGACCAGTTCCAACTGTTGTGACAGTTGTACGTCTGGTTGGAGCGGCTAGGTATTTAAACCTGAGGACACACAGTCCTAGACATACAGTCCTCATCGTATTCTCCTTGAGCTAAGATCACACAGACCTCACCCAATCACTCGTGGTAAGTCTTCAGGTGACTTCCAAACCTTCACAAACTCGGTCACTCGGTAATCCACAATTTCCTCTTGGATGCTCTAGACCATGACGCCTAACCGTCTGGAAGATGCACAGTCTTTAAAGGTAACAAGCATCGGATCCACACAGGAACAATTTATTCAGTGATGCTCAATCACTTTGGGTTTGTAGGTGTTTGGGTTTGGGTTTTCCTAACTTGATGATTTTTGCTCAAAGTCCTCGGAGGATGGGATGCTCTCAATAACAAGTGTCAGTTTCTCTCGGAGCAGCCAACCAGCTAGTGGTTGTAGGGGCCGGCTATTTATAGCCTAGGGAGCAGCCCGACATGATAAGACATAAATGCCCTTCAATGATATGACCGTTAGGTGGGTAGATATTTTGGGACAGCTGGCACGCAGCACATCAACGGTCGGATATTTGATCTATCAAATTCCTCAGGGCTATCATGTTCCTCACTTGTAGGCAATCCACACTGGCGAATTCCTAACTCCTCAGTCAGAACAAATTCCTCAGAGACCAGAAGAACTTCGTCTTTGTCACTATAGAAATTGACTGAACTGCATGAGATTTCCAATGGCTTCACTCGAAAGGATTGGTAGGTGTAGGATTTTGAGATGAGCATCACTTGGAAACTTTTCCTTAGTTTTTCCTCGACCCCCTTTGACAGTATGGTGTTTCCTATGACTCAAGGAAGAGAAAATGAAACTACGAAAACAAAAGTCTTCACGCTTCATGTTCCTCGCATGAATATCAAGTCTTCATGGTCACACCAATTTCTTCACTTTCAAAGTCTTCAAAAAGTCTTCAGAAATCCAAAGTCTTCAGTTGAAGACATTTACTTTTAGGGGTCGACTTTCTCTATAAATATCAAACTCCTCATAGACTTATAGACCTGTGTACACTCACAAACACATCAGTCCCTTAACCTATAAGTCTTCAATACACCAAAATCACTAAGGGGCACTAGATGCACTTACAACGATAAAAATGGGGATTTCAAGTTTCTGAAAGATAGAGTATGGAATAAAGTAAAAGGTTGGATGGCCAAATTGTTGTCAGTTGGAGTAAAGGAAGTCCTTATTAAATCTGTAGCCCAAGCTGTACCAATATATTCTATGTCCTATTCAGGCTCCCTCAAGGTTTGTGTGAGCACATCAACACACTAATCCGCAAATTTTGGTGGTGGTGGTGGGGGGGGGGGGGTAAAGACAGCCAAAGGAATCCCTGCTAGGTTTCTTGGAGTGGTGTGAGAAGACTGAAGTATTGCGGAGGATTGGGATTCCGAGATGTTGAATTTTTCAATCTCGCACTTCTGGCACGGCAGGCATGGGGAGTTTTGACAGAGCCAAGCTCTCTGAGTGCACGGATCCTAAAGGCAAAATATTTTTCTTCTTGTGAGTTCTTGCAGGCAAAATAGGCAGAGGCGCCATCGCATGTTTGGAGAGCAATTTTGGATGGTCAGGTTACTTTGAAAGTGGGCATCATCAGGTGAATAGGAGGTGGACAAACCACAAAAATTTGGCAGCATAATTGGCAGCCCCGCCCTTCCAATATGCGGCCAATCACTAGTTGTGTCAATGACCCTCCCCAACTGGTGTGTGACCTTGTAAATGCAAATGGCGAGTGGGATAATGTTGTTCTTGATGAGGTATTTCTTCCAATGGATGCTGCGACAATCCGGTCAGTTCTCATATGCAAAGACAAGTAGACAATTTCTGGTCATGGGATCAGCGTATCGTATGCTTGTGTCAACAAAACTTTGGTGTGAAGCGTGGCTTGAGGGGCGAGCTGATACCTCCAGTGCTGACGGAGAGGAGAAAATGTGGATGAATATGTGGAAGGTTCAAGTCCCGTCAAAAGTCAAAAAAAAAATCCATGGCGCCTTGCACAAGAGTCCCTACCTATGGCTGATCAATTATAACACTGTAACATGTCCATGGTCTCTATGGTGCTGAAGATTCCTGGCAACATTCACTCCTCTGTTGCAACATAGCGCGCTGCGTATGGGCGCTACATGACCTCGATCCGGTAGAGTTTATCAATGGAGTGCATGAACCAGATGCCAAGAGACGGATATTCTCGATGATGGAGGGGCTCCCACATGACAAATTCATTCAGGTGATAGTCACACTATGGGCTATATGGTTTGTGCGAAGGCAAGCTCCACATGAACAAATCTTCCAAGGCCCCCACGCGACCCACAATTCCATCATGCATTACATACAGGAGCTGGACGATTGTAAACCGAAGAGAGCTCAAGGGGTGACCACGACAACACCGATGCAGCCCAGGACCAGGTGGATCCCGCCAACACAAGGTATAGGAAAAATAAGGGTTGATGGTGCGGTTTCGCGCGAGTCCAATAGCGGAGCTTTCATCGCCGTTTGCTGAGATTCTTCGGGCCTATACCTTGGTGCATCAGTCATGAGGAGTGATGGTATAACAGACCCCCAACTCTCGAAGCTTTAACATGTCGCGAAGCTCTTGCTCTTGCACTCGATCTCTCATTATCACATGTAGATTTTGCATCAGACTGCCATGGATTTGTTAAGGATATCAAGCAAAACAGGGGAGGAACCTATGCAAGCATCATAAGGGAGATCAAAACAACATTTGGTCAATTTCAACATTGTTCTTTCATCTTCGAAGGACATGCTACAAATTTTGAGGCACATAGTCTTGCTAGACATGCTTTTGGTTTGGAGTTTGGTCGCCATGTATGGCTGGGGACCCCTTCAGACTTAACTTGTATTACCATGATTATTTTCACATAATAAATAAAGCATGTTTGGACTAAAAAACCAGTTCTCCTTTTTTCACGGTTTCTCTATTATTCTGCATTTTGTTCACTACAAAAACCGGTTGCCAGTTTTTTAAACTAAAATTTTTCATAGTTTTTTTAAATACCGAGTTTATAAAAAAGCTAGTGAATTTGGGAAAAAGGTTCATGGATTCGAAAAAGGTTCGTGAATTTGTAAAGGTTGCCCTATTTTGAAAAACATTCACATTTTGAAAACTTCATGGTTTTTTTTAAATAATACTAATTTGGAACAGTTCATGATTTTCTAAAAATATCACAATTTCCAAAAAATTCACAAATTTGAAAAAAGATCATAGCACTTGGAAAATGTTCACAAAAACTAAAGGAAAACAAAAAAATCGTAATAAAACAAGAAAAATATTTGTACCGCTCGCCACTGCTGTGTCTTTAGTGGGCCGCGACTAAAATAGCAAGTGAGGGTAGCTGTTTGGGGAACCATCTCGAAGGTTTTTGTTTTTTTTCTTTACGGGTTAGTCATTTTTTAGGTTTGTTTGTTCCTTTTTTGTATTTACATGTCAACTTTTTTCAATACACATTATAAATTTTTGTTATACACGCGTAATAATTTTTCATAGACATTGCACATTTTTCAAATGCATGATGAATATTTATTTCAGAATAAAAGTTTGAACATTTTCAAAATACACGTTCAAAATGTTTCAGAATGTTATGAAACATTTTTTTAGAAACTGGTACATCCATAGTTTTCAAACATGCTAATATCTCGTAAATGTGACGTACATTTTCTGAATGGTGTGACACATTCTTTTTGAATTATGTGAACATTTTTTTACATGGTATACACATTTGAAAAAAATGCATGGACATTTTATGAATGTTACAAAGTATTCTTTTAGATTGCCATGTATTTATTGAAACACGTGAATTTTTTTAAATGTCAGGAACATTTGTTTTTTAATGCTATCAACATTATTTTAAATTTGTGCGATTTATTTTACAATTTGTTAACATTTTTTATTGCGCTGTTATTGTTTTCTTTTATTTTATTTTATAAAAGGTAGTTTTGAAGTATATATTTTTGGATATTTTGAAATATAAACTGAAAAATGATAAACTACTGTACGTACCTACATGTGCGCGCGTTAGCACGTGATTATGCACTGGCCCACGGGTGTGCGCTACGTACGAATTTGCCTGTATTTGGCTTCTTATAAGCGCCAAATAGCAAATTCCAAAACGTGTCTTTCGCTTGTCTTGCCTGTTCCACGCACGAGAACATTGCTTTTATATGTTTCAACGAAATAATGTTACAATTTGCATTAGTTACCTCTTTCACAAGTCAACGTGAACATGGTCAACCAGAAACAATATGTATTGTACATTTTGAGTTAGCTCCACAGGCCTCCGAGACAAGTCATGTCACTCGCGGTAGCAAGGGAAAATAGCATAGCTTCACCCAGTAAGGCCTTGTTCGGTTGACAGGGATTTAGGAGGGGTTTGGCAGGGTTTGAGGTGGATATAATCTTTTACAAGTCAAAATCCTCCCAAATCCCCACCAATCCTCTTGAGAAGAGGTGTAACCGAATAAGGCCTAAAGAAGCTAGCAACTCAGCGGGTGGATTGGTTGGAAGCAATACGATCTTTCATGTAAATATTAAAAAGAAATAAATATATAGCAATCCACAACTGAAACCGTACATTTCTACACTGGATATCTAACTTTGCTTAAGTGTCTCAATGAATTATGATAGTTCCTATTGACTACTGATGTTTGTCAATTCTGTCATTTTGCTGACAAGCCAGTTTTATTACTGGTTTCATGGTTGCTTTTCAACAATAGATTATAAATCTAGGGTTTCTATTTCCTTCTGCCATCTACGGTGGCTAGGGCACTCCAACCTTTGCCGGCGAGCACGTGGATTGACCTCCCCTCTGCCTGTCCCTCCGGCGGCCTAGGATGGGGATCTCGGTGCCTCGGCTCTGACTAGTAGTTTAGATTAGGTTTATTCTCTCGCATGGGTGGCGTTCTGACGGATGACAACGCCTCATCTTTGAGTGCGTCTTTCGGGCTCATCTTCAGTTTACTAGCATGTTTTGATTTGGGTTAGTTAGCTCCCCCACAAGTCAACATGAACACAATCCACTAAAACAGTATGTACTGACATTTCATTAGCCCACAAGCCTCTGGGACAATACATGAAACTCCCAGTAACAAGGAAAATAGCATAGCTTCATCAAATAGAATAGCGACGGTGTAATACGCCGGGGTGGCCTCTCTGAGGGGAGCCCGGCAGCAGGCCTGTCACTGGGCCCGGAAGGCCCACCCAGGAGCTAGCGATAGGAAGTAGCTCGGAGGATCAGATAAATGTCTAGAGACCATCTGGGCCACCCAAGTCAACATGACGGCGGCCAGATTGAATCAATCCCTAAAAAACCCCCAGCCTCCACTGTGCATATGAGGGGGCTACGGGGCTCTCGTGATCATCTACTCCCGTAGACCAAGAGTTTCGGTAGCCAACTCATCTCACCATTGTAATCCATCACACAATGTATATCCACCATGAATACAAACACAAAGCATGACGTAGGATATTACTCATTCCCGGATGCCTGAACCTGGGTAAATTTCCCGTGCGACCTCCGATATGGTACTTCTGTCCACATTATCTACCCCAACGAGGGTACTGATAGGATTATGCACCATCAATTGTCGCGCCAGGCATGGGCTGTATCGGTCGGAGACCAATCCTGGATCGGATTTTCTCCAGCTTCCAGCAGCCTACCGCTGAGAGAGAGCCTAACTTTTGGGCTCTTTTACCTTCAATGCGGACGAGAGGATTCTACGTCAACCCAGCGGCCTCCCCTGTCCATACCATCTTCTTTGGTGCACAAGCCTATGTCATCGACAGCCACGGGGGCTTCCGCGTGTGCGTCATGCCGCTTCAACAAATCACATCGGCGGTCTCATCAAGTTTCACGACATTCTCGCTGCCGGCCACCGGTCCAGGAGGCGTCTTTGGGTTCCAGAATGTTGGAACCACATACCAGCCTGCGATGCAGGCACGCCTACACGACCAGATTGGCAGTAAGACCAAGGCTTGATCAGATTCGTCCAGTTACATGACGTCCTCGGCACAGACCACCGACTCGAAGGGCGATGGCCCTACGCCAACAAGCTCGGCGATCGGGGCTGGGCCCCAGCCTTTAGATCGGACCACTGTGCCGACCACGTAGAGTTCCAGCAGCCTGTCCCAACCTCTCATCTTATCACCATGGTGTGCAAAAACTGCTTCGTCGACTACAATCCAGAAGATTGCATCATAGATGGTTCCATCTTTGATTGCAGCATCGACACAGCCGACCTCGTCTAGTTCTCTCATGCGGAGAGCAACAAGGTCGGCGTCATCTCCATCGTGGACACAAACCCAACAGAGAGCTCATGACCCCAGCAGTGGGGCCAACGATAGCCAGCCGGTCTTAATGACCAATATTGGACGACGAGGGCCCACCATTCCATCATGATCTAGCAAGTTCTGATGACAACTCCAGCCGGGACCTCTTAGACACCAATGGTTTTGATCGTGCCAAACACCAGCGGTTCCACGACGGTCCACAATGGGCCTCCAGCCTCGGAACCGATGGTCATCACTCCATTGGCGCCCCCAACACCACCTTCGCTCAAACACCATCTGGGACCTTCAGCACCATCAGCACCAGCCCACTGGGCTTCATGACACCGGGGGCGGGAGCTTCTCGCCACGCAGGAGTAACAATGACGGCACCCATCATCACCACAGACACGCTGCGCTTCCTTAGCACCCCTAATCCTTGGAGTGACCCCACTCCGCAATAAATGGAGGCCTTCCGACATGCCATGTTAGCCGCCAGCCTATAGCTCTAGCAGGGAACGCTGGAGGGCGCCTCGTGGGAGGCATGGTGGCAGAAACAATGACCAACAAAAACTAACGCCGACCTCGACGAGAGCCACGGGTGACCACTGATGCCCTCGCAGATTGAAGCCATGAGGCCGATATGGGTTGCAATGAGCCCGTGGACGTCGCCCTACTCCAAACTCCAGCTCTCAGCCTCCAAGCTGTCATGGTACTAGCCAAGAAGCTCCATGACATGCCAGGGGACCCGAACATGTAGCAAGCCTCAGAAGGGTGCTCCAACACACGGTGTAGCTCAAGGATAACATCAGCCAATAGGTTAGTGCCTGGCCGGTACCAACCGCGTCCTCACAACCACGGTACAGCCGCACTAGGTGGATCGTGAGGGCTCGATACCCTGGTCCGCGGTTCCTCCAAGGGACAAGGCCTGAAACCTTTTCGTCAAGCAACTTTTGCAGTCGTAGCACAGAACGAGGCACCCCTTCCACCACAAGCTCTACCAGTGCACAAACCGCCTAGGCCACCAGCCTGACCTCCGCAACCACCTTCAAGCCTGCGACATGGAGCCCTACGGCAACAATTATGAGGCCCTAGTGCCATGCTCATCCGCCCTGACATCCAGCATAGCTCCCCCATGTTTCGGGTAAGAGGTGATAACACGCCCTTTTCCGCACCCATTCATCGTCGGGGCATCAAGAAATACTCCGGTGACTCAAAACCTGATCACTCGCTAAATGACTACCACACGGCGGTCGAGATGGCAAACGGAGAAATGGGCAACACCCTACTCTACGTGCCTCTGTGCCTCACAGGCTCTGCCCACACGTGGCACAATGGTGTTCAACCTAATTCAATCCATTCATTGGTAGACTTTGAGGCAAAATTCATCAATAACTTTGAGGGGACACACTAGCGCCCTGGGAGTGGATACGACCTTCACAACTGAAGGAAATATGCCCTAGAGGCAATAATAAAGTTGTTATTTATATTTCCTTATATCATGATAAATGTCTATTATTCATGCTAGAATTGTATTAGCAGGAAACTTGATACATGTGTGGATACATGGGCAAAACACAGTGTCCCTCGTAAGCCTCTACTAGACTAGCTCGTTAATCAAAGATGGTTAAGTTTCCTAACCATAGACATGTGTTGTCATTTGATGAATGGGGTCACATCATTAGGAGAATGATGTGATGGACAAGACCCATCCGTTAGCTTAGCATAATGGTCGTTAAGTTTTATTGCTATTGCTTTCTTCATGACTTATACATATTCCTTTGACTATGAGATTATGCAACTCCCGGATACCGGAGGAATACCTTGTGTGCTATCAAACGTAACAATGTAACTGGGTGATTATAAAGATGCTCTACAGGTATCTCCGAAGATGTTTTGTTGGGTTGGCATAGATCGAGATTAGGATTTGTCACTTTGAGTATCGGAGAGGTATCTCTTGGCACTCTCGGTAATGCACATCATAATAAGCCTTGCAAGCAATGAAACTAATGAGTTAGTTGCGGGATGATGCATTACAGAATGAGTAAAGAGACTTTCCAGTAACGAGATTGAACTAGGTATGAAGATACCGACGATCGAATCTCGGGCAAGTAACATACCGATGACAAAGGGAATAACGTATGTTGTCATTGCAGTTAGACCGATAAAGATCTTCGTAGAATATGTGGGAGCCAATATGAACATCCAGGTTCCGCTGTTGGTTATTGACCGGAGAGGAGTCTCGATCTTGTCTACATAGTTCTCGAACCCGTAGGGTCCGCACGCTTAACGTTCGATGACGATTTGTATTATATGAGTTATGTGATTTAGTGACCGAATGTTGTTCGGAGTCCCAGATGAGATCATGGACATGACGAGGAGTCTCGAAATGGTTGAGAGGTAAAGATTGATATATTGGATGATAGTATTCGGACACCAGAAGTGTTCCGGAATGTATCGGGTACATATCGGAGTACCGGGGGGGGGGGGGGGGGGGTTTACCGAAACCCTCGGGGGAAGATATGGGCCATAGGAGGAAGGCACACCAGCCCACAAATGGGTGGCGCGCCCCCCACAGGGAAGGAGGCCAAATAAGACTAGGAGAGGGGGCGGCGCCCCCCTTTCCTTCTCCCCCTCTCTCTCTTTCCCCCTTTCCCCCTCCTGTAAAAGGAAAGGGGGGGGGAGTCCTACTAGGTGCCCAAGTAGGACTCCTCCTACTTGGGGCGCGCCTAGGACCGGCCTCCTCCCCCTCCCTCCTTTATATACGTGGGGAGGGGGTTCCTACAACACACATCAATTATTCCAAGCCGTGTGTGGCGCCCCCTCGACAGTTTATGCCTCCGGTCATATTCACGTAGTGCTTATGCAAAGCCCTGAGCGGATCACACTTCACCATCACCGTCACCACGCCGTTGTGCTAACGTAACTCTCTCTCGACACTTTGCTAGATCAAGAGTTCGAGGGACGTCATCGAGCTGAATGTGTGCAGAACTCGGAGGTGTCGTACGTTTGGTGCTTGATCAGTCGGAACAAGAAGAAGTTCGACTACATCAACCGCATTAACAAACGCTTCCGCTTTCGGTCTACGAGGGTACGTGGACACTCTCCCTCTCTCATTGCTATGCATCTCCTAGATAAATCTTGCGTGAGCGTAGGATTTTTTTTGAAATTGGATGCTACGTTCCCCAACAGTGGCATCTGAGCCAGGTCTATGCGTAGATGATACGCACGAGTAGAACACAAAGAGTTGTGGGCGGTGATAGTCATACTGCTTACGACCAACGTCTTATTTTGATTCAGCGGCATTGTTGAATGAAGCGGCCCGGACCACCACGTTCATGAGACCGGTTCCACCGACAGACATGCAACTAGTTTTGCATAAAGGTGGCTGGCGGGTGTCTGTTTCTCCAACTTTAGTTGAATCGAATTTGACTGCGGCCGGTCCTTGTTGAAGGTTAAAACAACAAACTTGATGAAACACCGTTGTGGTTTTGATGCGTAGGTAAGAACAGTTCTTACTAGAAGCTCGTAGCAGCCACGTAAAACTTTTAACAACAAAGTAGAGGACGTCTAACTTGTTTTTGCAGGGCATTTTGTGATGTGATATGGTCAAGACATGATGTGATATAAGTTGTTGTATGAGATGATCATGTTTTGTAAAAGTTATCGGCAACTGGCAGGAGCCTTATGGTTGTCGCTTTATTGTATGAAATGCAAACTCCATGTAATTGCTTTACTTTATCACTATGCGTTAGCGATAGTTGTAGAAGTAATCGTTGGCGAGACGACCACGACGCTACGATGGAGATCAAGGTGCCAGGTCGGTGACGATGGAGATCATGACGGTGCTTTGGAGATAGAGATCAAAAGCACAAGATGATGATGGCCATACCATGTCACATATTTTGATTGCATGTGATATTTATATTTTATGCATCTTATTTTGCTTAGTACGGCGATAGCATTATAAGATGACCCCTTACTAAAATTTCAAGGTACAATTGTTCTCCCTGAATATGCACTGTTGCGACAGTTCGTCGTGCCGAGACACCACGTGATGATCGGGTGTGATAAGCTCTATGTTCACATACAACAGGTGCAAGACAATTTTGCACATGCGTAATACTCGGGTTAAACTTGACGAGCCTAGCATGTACAGACATGACCTCGGATCACTAGAGACCGAAAGGTAGAGCGTGAATCATAGAGTAGATATGATCAACATAGAGATGTTCACCATTGAAAACTACTCCATTTCACGTGATGATCGGACATGGTTTAGTTGATTTGGATCAAGTGATCATTTAGATCACTCGAGGAATGTCTATCTAAGTGGGAGTTCTTAAGTAATATGATTAATCAAACTTAAGTTATCATGAACTTAGTCCTGATAGTTTTTGCATATCTATGTTGTAGATCAATCGCCCGTGCTACCGTTCCCTTGAATTTTAATGCGTTCCTAGAGAAAGCTAAGTTGAAAGATGATGGTAGCAACTACACGGACTGGGTCCATAACTTGAGGATTATCCTCATTGCTGCACAGAAGAATTATGTCCTTGATGCACCGCTAGGTGAAAGGCCTGCTGCAGGAGCAGATGCTGATGTTATCAACGTCTGGCAAGCTCGATCTGATGACTACTCGATAGTTCAGTGTGCCATGCTTTACGACTTAGAATCGGGACTTCAAAGACGTTTGGAACGTCATGGAGCATATGAGATGTTCCAGGAGTTGAAGTTAATATTTCAAGCAAATGCCCGAGTTGAGAGATATGAAGTCTCCAACAAGTTCTATAGCTGCAAGATGGAGGAGAACAGTTCTGTCAGTGAACACATACTAAGAATGTCTGGGTATCATAACCACTTGACTCAGCTAGGAGTTAATCTTCCAGATGATAGTGTTATTGACAGATTTCTTCAATCACTGCCACCAAGCTATAAAGGCTTCATGATGAACTATAATATGCAAGGGATGGAGAAGACTATTCCCGAGCTCTTCCCAATGCTCAAAGCTGCGGAGGTAGAAATCAAGAAGGAGCATCAAGCGTTGATGGTTAACAAGACCACTAGTTTCAAGAAAAAGGGCAAACGAAAGAAGGGCAACTTCAAGAAGAATGGCAAACAAGTTGCCACTCCCGGGAAGAAGCCCAAGTCTAGACCTAAGCCTGAAACTGAGTGCTTCTACTGCAAAGGGATTGGTCACTGGAAGCGGAACTGCCCCAAGTATTTGGCAGATAAGAAGGATGGCAAAGTGAACAAAGGCATATTTGATATACATGTTATTGATGTGTACCTTACTAATGCTCATAGTTGTGCCTGGGTATTTGGTACCGGTTTGGTTGCTCATATTTGTAACTCAAAACAGGGACTACGGATTAAACAAAGATTGGCTAAGGACGAGATGACGATGTGCGTCGGGAATGGTTCCAAGGTCGATGTGATCGCCGTCGGCACGCTACCTCTACATCTACCTTTGGGGTTAGCTTTAGACCTGAATAATTTTTATTTGGTGCCAGCATTGAGCATGAACATTATATCTGGATCTTGTTTAATGCGAGATGGTTATTCATTTAAATCAGAGAATAATGGTTGTTCTATTTATATGAGTAATATCTTTTATGGTCATGCACCCTTGAAGAGTAGTCTATTTCTATTGAATCTCGATCATGGTGATACACATATTCATAATATTAATGCCAAAAGATGCAAAGTTGATAATGATAGTGCAACATATTTGTGGCACTGCCATTTAGGTCATTCGGAATAGTGGGAGTATCATAAGAGACTTGAATACTATAAATTGTTTCCACATTAAAAGAGTAATGTTCAGAAAAAGGGGAATCATAATCATGACAAGTTTTATAAATATAATCATCACTACTTTTTATAGCATAAGTTTCATCACAATAATCATCATAAGTAGCAACTTTGTTCTCATCATAATCGATTGAAACCTCTTCCAAGATAGTGGATACATCACTAAATAAAGTCATAACCTCTCCAAATCCACTTTCACAAATATTATAAGATTCAACATCCTCCAAAATAGTGGAATCATTACTTCCTAAAGTTGACACTCTTCCAAACCCACTTTCATCATTATAATCATCATAAGTAGGAGGCATGCTATCATCATTATAAATTTGCATATCAAAACTTGGGAGACTAAAAATATAATCTTCATTAAACGTAGCCTCCCCAAGCTTGGGACAAACATTAATTGCAGCAAATATATTCTCAAGAACATCATCTTCATCAAACATAGCATCCCCAAGCTTGGGCCTTTTCATATCATAAGCATAATCACTCTCATTATTAATAGTATGGATAGCACCAATAGTATAGCAATTATCATATTCTTCCAAGCAAGTGCCAAAAATATTTTCAAGATCATAAGAAGTATAATTATTTTCCCAATCATAATCATCACAACAAGCAATAGGCATAACGAGATCATCATCAAGTGCATCATCTTCCACAATTATTTTTGATTCATTTTCATGAGGCACAACAATAATAGGAGCAACATTATTTGGGGGAGATATCTTTTTACTTCTCTTCCTTTTTCTTTTCTTCTTCTTCACCACATCATGTGTGGGTTCAATCCTCTTTTTGGAGCTCCGTATTAATGAAATTGGTTGAATAGAAGGCTCCTCCTCGTTACCTGATTCATCATAAGAAATAATAGAAGGATGTTGTGAAGTCTCTTCCCTTTCATTAGTGTTCTCTTCATCTTCTATTTATTTTCTTTTCTTTATGTAATTGGCAATATAAGGATTTTCAATGCAATTCACCGCACAATACATGTAAATTTCTTCTAGATCAAAATCAAGAAGTTTATAACGGGCAAATTCTGGAAGATACTTAGTTATATGTTTCATTTCTTCATAACACATAAGCAAACTAAGTTCATTATAATGTGCAAGGGAAATCAAGTCATCGCAATTTTTGGAAACGATTAGATCGTGAAACAATTTGCATCGGATAGTTAAATGACCCCGTTCATTGCAAAGTTCACAAGCATGGCCAAGAAATTTAAATTTTCAGCACAAACATCTAGCCTTTCTTGCAACAATTTAGTTTCTAAATGCTTATGCCTCTTGCAATATCTATCTTCCCTATTTGGTGTGTACTTGCAAACCCAATGCACTCCACAAAAATTGACATGTTTATAGGAGGCATTTTCATCATAACTAGTGCAATCATCATTAGTACTATGGATATTCAAGGAGTTCATACTAACAACATTGCAATCATGCTCATCATTCAAAGATTTAGTGCCAAACATTTTAATGCATTCTTTTTCTAACACTTTGGCACAATTTTCCTTCCCATCATACTCACGAAAGATATTAAAAAGGTGAAGCGTATGAGGCAAACTCAATTCCATTTTTTAGTTTTCTTTTATAAACTAAACTAGTGCTAAAACAAGAAACAAAAAGATTCGATTGCAAGATCTAAAGATATACCTTCAAGCACTCACCTCCCCGGCAACGGCGCCAGAAACTGCTTGATGTCTACCAAGCAACCTTCTTCTTGTAGACATTGTTGGGCCTCCAAGTGCAGAGGTTTGTAGGACAGTAGCAAATTTCCCTCAAGTGGATGACCTAAGGTTTATCAATCCGTGGGAGGCGTAGGTTGAAGATGGTCTCTCTCAAGCAACCCTGCAACCAAATAACAAAGAGTCTCTTGTGTCCCCAACACACCCAATACAATGGTAAATTGTGTATAGGTGCACTAGTTCGGCGAAGAGATAGTGATACAAGTGCAATATGGATAGTAGATATAGGTTTTTGTAAACTGAAAATATAAAAACAGAAAGGTAAAAAGTGGTAAAAGTGAGCGTAAACGGTATTGCAATGCTAGGAAACAAGGTCTAGGGTTCATACTTTCACTAGTGCAAGTTCTCTCAACAATAATAACATAATTGGATCATATAACTATCCCTCAACATGCAACAAAGAGTCACTCCAAAGTCACTAATAGCGGAGAACAAACGAAGAGATTATGGTAGGGTACGAAACCACCTCAAAGTTATTCTTTCCAATCAATCCGTTGGGCTATTCCTATAAGTGTCACAAACAGCCCTAGAGTTCATACTAGAATAACACCTTAAGACACAAATCAACCAAAACCCTAATGTCACCTAGATACTCCAATGTCACCTCAAGTATCCGTGGGTATGATTATACGATATGCATCACACAATCTCAGATTCATCTATTCAATCCAACACAAAGAACCTCAAAGAGTGCCCCAAAGTTAATACCGGAGAGTCAAGACGAAAACGTGTGCCAACCCCTATGCATAGGTTCATGGGCGGAACCCGCAAGTTGATCACCAAAACATACATCAAGTGGATCACGTAATATCCCATTGTCACCACAGATACGCACGGCAAGACATACATCAAGTGTTCTCAAATCATTAAAGACTCAATCTGATAAGAAAACTTCAAAGGGAAAACTCAATGCATTACAAGGGAGTAGAGGGGGAGAAGAAACATACGATCCAACTATAATAGAAAAGCTCGCGATAAATCAAGATCGTGCCAAATCAAGAACACGAGAGAGATAGAGATCAAACACATAGCTACTAGTACATACCCTCAGCCCCGAGGGTGAACTACTCCCTCCTCGTCATGGAGAGCGCTGGGATGATGAAGATGGCCACTGGTGAGGGTTCCCCCTCCGGCAAGGTGCCGGAACAGGGTCCCGAGAGGTTTTGGTGGCTATATAGGCTTGCGGCGGCGGAACTCCCAATCTATTCTGTTCCGTGATCGTTTTAGGGTATATGGATATATATAGGCGGAAGAAATACGTCTGGGTAGCCATGAGGGGCCCACGAGGGTGGAGGGCGCGCCCTAGGGTGGAGGGCGCGCCCCCTGCCTCGTGGCTCCCTCATTTCTTTCCTGACGTGCACTCCAAGTCTATCGTGTAGCTTTCCTTCCAAAAATAACTTCTCCAAAAGATTTCATTCCGTTTTGACTCCGTTAGATATTCCTTTTCTTTGAAACACTGAAACAAGGGAAAAAACAGGAACTGGCACTATGCTCTGGGTCAATAGGTTAGTCCAAAAAATAATATAAAAGTGTTTAATAAAGCCCATAAACATCCAAGATTGATAACATAATAGCTTGGAACAATCAAAAATTATAGATACGTTGGAGACATATCAGCATCCCCAAGCTTAATTCCTTCTCGTCCTCGAGTAGGTAAATGATAAAAACATAATTTTTGATGTGGAATGCTACCTAACATATTTTCAATGTAATATTCTCTATTGTGGCAAGAATATTCAGATCCATAAGATTCGAGAAAAAAGTTTAATATTGACATGAAAATAATAATACTTCAAGCATACTAACAAAGCAATCACGTCTTCTCAAAATAACATGGCCAAAGAAAGTTATCCCTACAAAATC
Organism: Aegilops umbellulata; assembly: GCA_032464435.1. Lineage (NCBI taxonomy): Eukaryota > Viridiplantae > Streptophyta > Magnoliopsida > Poales > Poaceae > Aegilops > Aegilops umbellulata. The sequence continues at coordinate 348,841,143 of CP136054.1, forward strand.
ATATAGTCTGGCTATGCTCTATCTTCACCACACAAAGTATTTAAATCATGCACAACCCCAATGACAAGCCAAGCAATTGTTTCATACTTTAACATTTTCAAAACCTTTTCAATCTTCACGCAATACATGAGCGTGAGCCATGGATATAGCACTATATGAGGAATAGAATGGTGGTTGTGGAGAAGACAAAAAGAGGGGAAGATAGTCTCACATCAACTAGGCGTATCAACGGGCTATGGAGATGCCCATCAATAGATATCAATGTGAGTGAGTAGGGATTGCCATGGAACGGATGCACTAGAGCTATAAGTGTATGAAAGCTCAACAAAAGAAACTAAGTGGGTGTGCATCCAACTCGCTTGCTCACGAAGACCTAGGTCACTTGAGGAAGCCCATCATTGGAATATACAAGCCAAGTTCTATAATGAAAGATTCCCACTAGTATATGAAAGTGACAACATAGGAGACTCTCTATCATGAAGATCATGGTGCTACTTTGAAGCACAAGTGTGGTAAAAGGATAGTAGCATTGTCCCTTCTCTCTTTTTCTCTCATATTTATTTATTTTTTTATTTTTTTATTTGGGCCTTTCTCTTTTTTTATGGCCTCTTTTTTCCCTTTTTTTTCGTCCGGGGTCTCATCCCGACTTGTGGGGGAATCATAGTCTCCATCACCCTTTCCTCACTCGGACAATGCTCTAATAATGATGATCATCACACTTTTATTTACTTACAACTCGATACTTAGAACAAAATATGACTCTATATGAATGCCTCCGGCGGTGTACCGGGATGTGCAATGACTCATGAGTGACATGTATGAAAGAATTATGAACGGTGGCTTTGCCACAAATACAATGTCAACTACATGATCATGCAAAAGAATATGACAATGATGGAGCGTGTCATAATAAACGAAACAGTGGAAAATTGCATGGCAATATATCTCGGAATGGCTACGAAAATGCCATAATAGGTAGGTATGGTGGCTGTTTTGAGGAAGGTATATGGTGGGTGTATGATACCGGTGAAAGGTGCGCGGTATTAGAGAGGCTAGCAATGGTGGAAGGGTGAGAGTGCGTATATTCCATGGACTCAACATTAGTCATAAAGAACTCACATACTTATTGCAAAAATCTATTAGTTATCAAAACGAAGTACTACACGCATGCTCCTAGGGGGATAGATTGGTAGGAAAATACAATCGCTCGTCCCCGACCGCCACTCATAAGGAAGACAATCAATAAATAAATCATGCTCCGACTTCATCACATAACGGTTCACCATACGTGCATGCTACGGGAATCACAAACTTTAACACAAGTATCTCTCAAATTCAAAAATACTCCACTAGCATGACTCTAATATCACCATCTTCATATCTCAAAACAATCATAAAGAATCAAACTTCTCATAGTATTCAATGCACTTTATATGAAAGTTTTTATTATACCCATCTTGGATGCCCATCATATTAGGACTAAATTCATAACCAAAGCAAATTACCATAATGTTTAGGACTCTAAAAATAATATAAGTGAAGCATGAGAGTTCATCTATTTCTTCAAAATAAAACCACCGTCGTGCTCTAAAAGATATAAGTGAAGCACTAGAGCAAACAACAAACTACTCCGAAAGATATAAGTGAAGATCGATGAGTAGTTTAATAATTATGCAACTATGAGAAGACTCTCCCAATTAAGAATTTCAGATCTTGGTATTTTATTCAAACATCAAGCAAAACAAAATAAAATAAAATGACACTCCAAGCAAAACACATATCATGTGGTGAATAAAAATATAGCTCCAAGTAAATTTACCGATGGATGAGGACGAAAGAGGGGATGCCTCCCGGGGCATCCCCAAGCTTAGGCTCTTGGTTATCCTTGAATATTACCTTGGGGTGCCTTGGGCATCCCCAAGATTAGGCTCTTGCCACTCCTTATTCCATAGTCCATCAAATCTTTACCCAAAACTTGAAAACTTCACAACACAAAACTTAACAGAAAACTCGTAAGCTCCGTTAGTATAAGAAAATAAATCACCACTTAGGTACTATTGTGAACTCATTCTAAATTCATATTGGTGTAATATATACTGTATTCCAACTTATCTATGGTTCATACCCTCCGATACTACTCATAGATTCATCAAAATAAGCAAACAACACATAGAAAACAGAATCTGTCAAAAACAAAACAGTCTGTAGTAATATGCATAAAACGCAAACTTTTGTAACTCAGAAAAATCTACAAAAATAGGAAGACCTAGATAATTTGATTATTGATCTACTGAAATTGGAGTCAGTATTTTATAACTTTCTGGTGATTTTTAACAATTGTTTTTGTGAGCATAAAGTTTCTGTCTTTTTCAGCAAGATCAAATAATTATCATCCAAGAAGATCTTGTAGGTCTTACTTGGCACAAACACTAATTAAAACATAAAACACATCTAAACAGAGGCTAGATGATTTATTTATTACTAGACAAAACCAAAAATCAAGAAACTAAAATAAAATTGGGTTGCCTCCCAACAAGCGTTGTCGTTTAACGCCCCTAGCTAGGCATGATGATTCCAATGATGCTCACAAAAAGATAAGAACTGAAACATAAAGAGAGCATCATGAAGAATATGACTAGCACATTTAAGTCTAACCCACTTCCTATGCATAGGGATTTTGTGAGCAAACAACTTATGGGAACAACAATAAACTAGCATAGGAAGGCAAAACAAGCATAACTTCAAAACTTTAAGCACATAGAGAGGAAACTTGATATTATTGCAATATGTAGAAGCATATGATCCTCTCTCAAAATAATTTTCAGTAACATCATGAATGAATTCAACAATATAACCAGCACCTAAAGAATTCCTTTCATGATCTACTAGCATAGAAATTTTATTACTCTCCACATAAGAAAATTCTTCTCATTCGGAATAGTGGGAGTATCATAAGACACTTGAATACTATAAATTGTTTCCACATTAAAAGAGTAATGTTCAGAAAAAGGGGAACCGTAATCATGACAAGTTTTATAAATATAATCATCACTACTTTTGATAGCATAAGTTTCATCACAATAATCATCATAAGTAGCAACTTTGTTCTCATCATAATCGATTGAAACCTCTTCCAAGATAGTGGATACATCACTAAATAAAAGTCATGACCTCTCCAAATCCACTTTCACAAATATTATAAGATTCAACATCCTCCAAAATAGTGGAATCATTACTTCCTAAAGTTGACACTCTTCCAAACCCACTTTCATCAATATAAGCATCATAAGTAGGAGGCATGCTATCATCATTATAAATTTGCATATCAAAACTTGGGAGACTAAAAGTATCATCTTCATTAAATGTAGCCTCCCCAAGCTTGGGACAAACATTAATTGCAGCAAATATATTCTCAAAAACATCATCTTCATCAAACATAGCATCCCCAAGCTTGGGCCTTTTCATATCATAAGCATAATCACTCTCATTATTAATAGTATGGATAGCACCAATAGTATAGCAATTATCATATTATTCCAAGCAAGTGCCAAAAGGATTTTTAAGATCATAAGAAGTATCATTATTTTCCCAATCATAATCATCACAACAAGCAATAGGCATAACGAGATCATCATCAAGTGCATCATCTTCCACAATTATTTTTGATTTATTTTCATGAGGCACAACAATAATAGGAGCAACATTATTTGGGGGAGATATCTTTTTACCTCTCTTCCTTTTTCTTTTCTTCTTCTTCACCACATCATGTGTCGGTTCAATCCTCTTTTTGGAGCTCCTTATTAATGAAATTGGTTGAATAGAAGGCTCCTCCTCATTACCTGATTCATTATAGAAATAATAGAAGGATGTTGGGAAGTCTCTTCCCTTTCATTAGTGTTATCTTCATATTCTATTTGTTTTCTTTTCTTTATGTAATTGGAAACATAAGGATTTTCAATGCAATTCACCGCACAATACATATAAATTTCTTCTACATCAAAATCAAGAAGTATATAACGGGCAAATTCTGGAAGATAGTTAGTTATATGTTTCATTTCTTCATAACCCATAAGCAAACTAAGTTCATTATAATGTGCAAGGGAAATCAAGTCATCACAATTTTTGGACATGATTAGATCGTGAAACAATATGCATCGGATAGTTAAATGACCCCGTTCATTGCAAAGTTCACAAGTATGGCCAAGAAAATTTAAATTTTCAGCACAAACATCTAGCCTTTCTTGCAACAATTTAGTTTCTAAATGCTTATGCCTCTTGCAATATCTATCTTCCCTATTTTGTGTGTACTTGCAAACCCAATGCACTCCACAAAAATTGACATGTTCATAGGAGGCATTTTCATCATAACTAGTGCAATCATCATTAGTACTATGGATATTCAAGGAGTTCATACTAACAACATTGCAATCATGCTCATCATTCAAAGATTTAGTGCCAAACATTTTAATGCATTCTTTTTCTAACACTTTGGCACAATTTTCCTTCCCATCATACTCACGAAAGATATTAAAAAGGTGAAGCGTATGAGGCAAACTCAATTCCATTTTTTAGTTTTCTTTTATAAACTAAACTAGTGCTAAAACAAGAAACAAAAAGATTCGATTGCAAGATCTAAAGATATACCTTCAAGCACTCACCTCCCCGGCAACGGCGCCAGAAACTGCTTGATGTCTACCAAGCAACCTTCTTCTTGTAGACATTGTTGGGCCTCCAAGTGCAGAGGTTTGTAGGACAGTAGCAAATTTCCCTCAAGTGGATGACCTAAGGTTTATCAATCCGTGGGAGGCGTAGGTTGAAGATGGTCTCTCTCAAGCAACCCTGCAACCAAATAACAAAGAGTCTCTTGTGTCCCCAACACACCCAATACAATGGTAAATTGTGTATAGGTGCACTAGTTCGGCGAAGAGATAGTGATACAAGTGCAATATGGATAGTAGATATAGGTTTTTGTAAACTGAAAATATAAAAACAGAAAGGTAAAAAGTGGTAAAAGTGAGCGTAAACGGTATTGCAATGCTAGGAAACAAGGTCTAGGGTTCATACTTTCACTAGTGCAAGTTCTCTCAACAATAATAACATAATTGGATCATATAACTATCCCTCAACATGCAACAAAGAGTCACTCCAAAGTCACTAATAGCGGAGAACAAACGAAGAGATTATGGTAGGGTACGAAACCACCTCAAAGTTATTCTTTCCAATCAATCCGTTGGGCTATTCCTATAAGTGTCACAAACAGCCCTAGAGTTCATACTAGAATAACACCTTAAGACACAAATCAACCAAAACCCTAATGTCACCTAGATACTCCAATGTCACCTCAAGTATCCGTGGGTATGATTATACGATATGCATCACACAATCTCAGATTCATCTATTCAATCCAACACAAAGAACCTCAAAGAGTGCCCCAAAGTTAATACCGGAGAGTCAAGACGAAAACGTGTGCCAACCCCTATGCATAGGTTCATGGGCGGAACCCGCAAGTTGATCACCAAAACATACATCAAGTGGATCACGTAATATCCCATTGTCACCACAGATATGCACGGCAAGACATATATCAAGTGCTCTCAAATCATTAAAGACTCAATCCGATAAGATAACTTCAAAGGGAAAACTCAATCCATTACAAGAGAGTAGAGGGGGAGAAGAAACATAAGACCCAATTATAATAGCAAAGCTCGCGATACATCAAGATCGTGCCAAATCAAGAACACGAGAGAGAGAGAGAGAGAGAGAGAGAGAGATCAAACACATAGCTACTGGTACATACCCTCAGCCCCGAGGGTGAACTACTCCCTCCTCGTCAAGGAGAGCGCCAGGATGATGAAGATGGCCACTGGTGAGGGTTCCCCCCTCCGGCAGGGTGCCGGAACAGAGTCCCGAGAGGTTTTTGGTGGCTACAGAGGCTTGCGGCGGTGGAACTCCCGATCTATTCTATTCCGTGATCGTTTTAGGGTATATGGATATATATAGGTGGAAGAAATACGTCAGGGGAGCCACGAGGGGCCCACGAGGGTGGAGGGTGCGCCCTAGGGGGGAGGGCGCGCCCCCTGCCTCGTGGCTCCCTTGTTTCTTTCCTGACATGCACTCCAAGTCTATTGGGTAGCTTTCCTTCCAAAAATAACTTCTTCAGAAGATTTCATTCCGTTTTGACTCCGTTTGATATTCCTTTTCTTCGAAACACTGAAACAAGGGAAAAAACAGGAACTGGCACTGGGCTCTGGGTCAATAGGTTAGTCCCAAATATAATATAAAAGTGTTTAATAAAGCCCATAAACATCCAAGATTGATAATATAATAGCATGGAACAATCAAAAATTATAGATACGTTGGAGACGTATCAGCAACTGACTTATTGGAAATAATACATACCGATGTATGCGGTCCAATGATTGATGAGGCTCGCGGCGGGTATCGTTATTTTCTAACCTTCATAGATGATTTGAGCAGATATGGGTATATCTACTTAATGAAACACAAGTCTGAAATATTTGAAAAGTTCAAAGAATTTCAGAGTGAAGTGCAGAATCGTTGTAACAAGAAAATAAAGTTTCTGCGATCTGATCACGGAGGCGAATATTTGAGTTACTGGTTTGGCCTTCATTTAAAACAATGTGGAAGTTTCACAACTCACGCCACTTGGAACACCATAGCGTAATGGTGTGTCCGAACATCGTAACCGTACTTTATTGGATATGGTGCGATCTATGATGTCTATTACCGATTTACCACTATCGTTTTGGGGTTATGCATTAGAGACAGCCGCATCCACGTTAAATAGTGCACCATCTAAATCCGTTGAGACGACACTGTCGGGGGGAACTGTCCCCCGCGAGCACCTATGAGGCCGGAGCCCCTTTCGTTTGTCCGGTGAGGGGGGCGGAGGGAGCACGGAGAGCAGATCGAGGCGAGCACACGGGCGGTTTACCCAGGTTCGGGCCGCGATGGACGCGTAAAACCCTACTCCTGCTTGGCTGTATTGAACTAGGGAGCTCGGGAGCTTGGAGAGCTAGCTATACCGAGCGTATGGCTGTCTGGATTGCCAGTCTCCGAACCCCGGAACCTCCTCTACGTTGCACACGGGCCTCCTTTTATAGCGCAAAGGGGTCACCGACAGGTGTCAACGTAAGAGAAAGGGGTAAAAGTGTAAAAGGGGTGGTAGTTGTAACAGCGCGGGAACAGTGGCGCTGCGGCGCGACACAGTGTTATCGTACCTACTTCTGACGGTAGGGGACAAGGGCATTAAATACCCGTCACGGTCGCCCGGACAGCACCGAGGCGGACCGTTAGGTGCGCCACCGCTCGCCACGCCGGTGGCTGCATGCCACCGCATACCCCAGGCTGCGCGGCGCCCCGCCACGTGTCGTTGGGGGAAGCCCCGGAGCGACGCGTGGGCGGGCGAGCTGGAGCGCAGCCCTTAGGTGGCGATTTGCCGCGGCAAGTGGCTTGCCGCGGGGGTCGTCTTCCAGTGCCTGATAGCTCGCCGGCTATCAGGCCTTGCCGGGGCGCATGGCGCGCCGGGGCGGGCTTCTCTTGTGGTGCCTGGGTTCGGCCTTCCCGGCAAGCTCCTCTTGCCGGGGTCTCGATCTTCTGTCTTGTGTACTTTGTTCTTGAATGGTCTTATATGGGCTCGGTCGTCCCGGCAAGCTCCTCTTGCCGGGGCCTTGCCTTCTTGGCCCGGCAAGCTCCTCTTGCCGGGGGGCCTTGTCTTGAATGCTTGGTCTTCTCTTGGCGCTTCCTGGGCGGGCCTCGCCGCAGGGTGTTACAACTGCCCGTGCACAAGTCTGGGGTACTAAGGTACCCCTACTTTAGTACACCGACAGGAGCCCCCGGGCCTGGGCCACACATGGTGCCGAGCGTCGTTGGGCCAGGCCCTAACAGTGCACGGGCACGCATGGCCTTGGTCGCGCTGTTCCTTAACTCCGCATCCGCCTCGCCTTCGGCGCGCTCCAAAGATGTCGGGGGGAACTGTCCCCCGCGAGCACCTATGGGGCCGGAGCCCCTTTCTTTTATCTCCTTTCCCTGCCGCTGTCAAATATGCCACGGAAACGGCTAGTTAGAGCAGCAGTAGGGCATTTTGTAATAAAACTTTTTATCTTAGGCAATGCATCACGCTGTTATCTCCTCTACTTGACCGGTGCCTTGTTTGTTTCCGCCCTACGTTTTCGGGGACTTGCCGGCGTAGGCCTCCGCCTTGCCACGGGCGCCGAGTGCGGGACGTCAGCGACCCGCTGGCGGGGCTACCACCGGCAAGAAACCTCGCCGCGGCTGGTTGCCGCTCACTCAGATTGTTGAGCAGGCTCAAGGCAAAGTAAGCGGTGCGACTGCGGTCGCAGCACGCTTAGGGTGCCGGGCGAGCTCGAAACAAAGTGAGGATGCTACTCGGGGTGTAGCACACTCAAGTCGTTGAGCGGACTCGAAACGAAATGAGGGCGCAACCAGCCTCGTGCCGGTCCTTCCGCGCTCAGGCCTCCCAACCAAGGCTCGGTCGTTCGAGGGAGATAACTCTTAAAAATTGATGGGGCAATTGCTCGAGCTCCGGCAACTTATCTTTTCTCATCGCTTGCCGCCCGGTAGGGTAAAATCTCCTTGGGCAGCATCCAGCCCATCCTGGGGGTAGGCAAAGGCGCAGGGCCTCACGACCCTCCGGGGCTAGGCGTAGCTATGCTTGGGGATCCGCGCCCCTCTCTGCGCCGAGGATCACATGCAACTGCGGCAAGACTTGGGCAGAGAGGATGGTTGGCGGAACGGGTTCCGGCAACCGCGCTGGCAAGATTCCTCCCACGGTCGGCGTCAACTCGTTCGGCACCCCGGCGGACGAGGCGCGCCGGGGAACGAGATCGCCTTTCTCGTGGCTTCTGGCGCTAACTTCTGCGGCTACGGGAGCGGCGCAGAGTTCGCTGGAGGCGAATCGTTCGCCCAGCGGCCAGAAGGCGGTCCTCCTCAAGGAGCAGCTGCTTCTTGCCCAATCTCTGCGCGAGTGGATACTCGAGGAGGGCCGCACACGAGCCCGTGGGAAAGAATGCCCTAGCTTGTCGGGAACCCCCGCTTCAACTGGACAGATCCTCGGATCCGCAGGAGCGGACTGTTCCTCAGCGTTCAGGCTGCTGATCTGCCTACCGGAGCAAGGCTTATCGGGGACACCTGCTTCGACTGGACGGATCCTGGGATCCGCCGGAGCGGGCTGCCCCCAAGGCCTCGTGCCTTCCCCTACCTGGCGCGCCAAAGATGTCGGGGGGAACTGTCCCCCGCGAGCACCTATGGGGCCGGAGCCCCTTTCGTTTGTCCGGTGAGGGGGGCGGAGGGAGCACGGAGAGCAGATCGAGGCGAGCACACGGGCGGTTTACCCAGGTTCGGGCCGCGATGGACGCGTAAAACCCTACTCCTGCTTGGCTGTATTGAACTAGGGAGCTCGGGAGCTTGGAGAGCTAGCTACACCGAGCGTATGGCTGTCTGGATTGCCAGTCTCCGAACCCCGGAACCTCCTCTACGTTGCACACGGGCCTCCTTTTATAGCGCAAAGGGGTCACCGACAGGTGTCAACGTAAGAGAAAGGGGTAAAAGTGTAAAAGGGGTGGTAGTTGTAACAGCGCGGGAACAGTGGCGCTGCGGCGCGGCACAGTGTTATCGTACCTACTTCCGACGGTAGGGGACAAGGGCATTAAATGCCCGTCACGGTCGCCCGGACAGCACCGAGGCGGACCGTTAGGTGCGCCACCGCTCGCCACGCCGGTGGCTGCATGCCACCGCATACCCCAGGCTGCGCGGCGCCCCGCCACGTGTCGTTGGGGGAAGCCCCGGAGCGACGCGTGGGCGGGCGAGCTGGAGCGCAGCCCTGAGGTGGCGATTTGCCGCGGCAAGTGGCTTGCCGCGGGGGTCGTCTTCCAGTGCCTGATAGCTCGCCGGCTATCAGGCCTTGCCGGGGCGCATGGCGCGCCGGGGCGGGCTTCTCTTGTGGTGCCTGGGTTCGGCCTTCCCGGCAAGCTCCTCTTGCCGGGGTCTCGATCTTCTGTCTTGTGTACTTTGTTCTTGAATGGTCTTATATGGGCTCGGTCGTCCCGGCAAGCTCCTCTTGCCGGGGCCTTGCCTTCTTGGCCCGGCAAGCTCCTCTTGCCGGGGGGCCTTGTCTTGAATGCTTGGTCTTCTCTTGGCGCTTCCTGGGCGGGCCTCGCCGCAGGGTGTTACAACTGCCCGTGCACAAGTCTGGGGTACTAAGGTACCCCTACTTTAGTACACCGACAGACACCGTATGAACTGTGGTTTGGCAAGAAACCCAAGCTGTCGCTTCTTAAAGTTTGGGGTTGCGATGCTTATGTGAAAAAGCTTCAGCCTGATAATCTCGAACCCAAATCGGAGAAGTGCATCTTCATAGGATACCCAAAAGAAACTGTTGGGTACACCTTCTATCAGAGATCCGTAGGCAAGATCTTTGTTGCTAAGAATGGATCCTTTCTAGAGAAGGAGTTTCTCTCGAAAGAAGTGAGTGGGAGGAAAGTAGAACTTGATGAGGTAGTTGTACCTTCTCTTGAATTAGAAAGTAGCTCATCACAGAAACCGTTCCCATGATGCCTACACCAACTAGTGAGGAAGCTAATGATAATGATCATGAAACTTTAGATCAAGTTACTACCGAACCTCGTAGGTCAACCAGAGCATGTTCCGCAATAGAGTGGTACGGTAATCCTATTCTGGAAGTCATGTTACTAGACCATGACGAACCTACGAACTATGAGGAAGCGATGATGAGCCCAGATTCCGCAAAATGGCTTGAGGACATGAAATCTGAGATGGGATCCATGTATGAGAACAAAGTATGGACTTTGGTTGACTTGCCCAATGATCGGCAAGCCATAGAGAATAAAAGGATCTTCAAGAAGAAGACTGATGCTGATGGTAATGTTACTGTCTACAAAGCTCGACTTGTCGCAAAAGGTTTTTGATAAGTTCAAGGAGTTGACTACAATGAGAGTTTCTCACCCGTAGCGATGCTTAATTCTGTCTGAATCATGTTAGCAATTGTCTCATTTTATGATTATGAAATCTGGCAAATGGATGTCAAAACTGCATTCCTTAATGGATTTCTCAAAGAAGAGTTGTATATGATGCAACTAGAAGGTTTTGTCGATCCTAAAGGTGCTAACAAAGTATGCAAGCTCCAGCGATCCATTTATGGACTGGTGCAAGCATCTCGGAGTTGGAATATACGCTTTGATGAGGTGATCAAAGCATATGGTTTTATACAGACTTTTGGAGAAGCCTGTATTTACAAGAAAGTGTGTGGGAGCTCTGTAGCATTTCTAATATTATATGTGGATGACATATTGTTGATTGGAAATGATATAGAATTTCTGGATAGCATAAAAGGATATTTGAATAAAAGTTTTTCAACGAAAGACCTCGGTGAAGCTTCTTATATATTAGGCATCAAGATCTATAGAGATAGATCAAGACGCTTAATTGGACTTTCACAAAGCACATACCTTGATAAAGTTTTGAAGAAGTTCAAAATGGATCAGTCAAAGAAAGGGTTCTTGCATGTGGCACAAGGTGTGAAGTTGAGTCAGACTCAATGCCCGACCACTTTAGAAGATAGAGTAAAAATGAAAGTCATTCCCTATGCCTTAGCCATAGGTTCTATCATGTATGCAATGCTGTGTACCAGACCTGATGTGTGCCTTGGTATAAGTCTAGCAGGGAGGTACCAAAGTAATCCAGGAGTGGATCACTGGACAGTGGTTAAGAACATCCTGAAGTACATGAAAAGGACTAAGGATATGTTTCTCGTTTATGGAGGTGACAAAGAGCTTGTCGTAAATGGTTACGTCGATGCTAGCTTTGACACTGATCCGGATGACTCTAAGTCACAAACTGGATACGTATTTGTATTGAGTGGTGGAGCTGTCAGTTGGTGCAGTTCCAAGCAAAGTGTCGTGGCGGGATCTACGTGTGAAGCGGAGTACATAGCTGCTTCGGAAGCAGCACATGAAGGAGTCTGGATAAAATAGTTCATATCCGATCTGGGTGTAATACCTAGTACATCGGGTCCAATGAAGGTCTTTTGTGACAATACTGGAGCTATTTCCTTGGCGAATGAATCTTGATTTCACAAAAGAACCAAACACATGAAGAGACGCTTCAACTCCATCCGTGATCAAGTCAAGGAGGGAGACATAGAGATTTGCAAAATACATATGAATCTGAATGTGGCTGAACCATTGACTAAGCCTCTTCCACGAGAAAAACATGATCAACACCAAGACTCCATGGGTGTTAGAATCATTACATTGTAATCTAGATTATCGACTCTAGTATAAGTGGGAGACTGAAGGAAATATGCCCTAGAGGCAATAATAAAGTTGTTATTTATATTTCCTTATATCATGATAAATGTCTATTATTCATGCTAGAATTGTATTAACCGGAAACTTGACACATGTGTGGATACATGGACAAAACACAGTGTCCCTAGTAAGCATCTACTAGACTAGCTCGTTAATCAAAGATGGTTAAGTTTCCTAACCATAGACATGTGTTGTCATTCGATGAATGGGATCACATCAAAATGCTCTACAGGTATCAAACGTCACAACGCAACTGGGTGATTATAAAGATGCTCTACAGGTATCTCTGAAGGTGTTTTGTGATGGACAAGACCCATCCGTTAGCTTAGCATAATGATCGTTAAGTTTTATTGCTATTGCTTTCTTCATGACTTATACATATTCCTTTGACTATGAGATTATGCAACTCCAGGATACCGGAGGAATACCTTGTGTGCTATCAAACGTCACAACGCAACTGGGTGATTATAAAGATGCTCTATAGGTATCTCTGAAGGTGTTTTGTTGGGTTGGCATAGATCGAGATTAGGATTTGTCACTCCGAGTATCGGAGAGGTATCTCTGGGCCCTCTCGGTAATGCACATCATAATAAGCCTTGCAAGCAATCTGACTAATGAGTTAGTTGCAGGATGATGTATTACAGAACGAGTAAAGAGACTTGCCGGTAACGAGACTGAACTAGGTATGAAGATACCGACGATCGAATCTCGGGCAAGTAACATACCGATGACAAAGGGAATAATGTATGTTGTCATTGCAGTTCCATCGATAAAGTTCTTCGTAGAATATGTGGGAGCCAATATGAGTATCCAGGTTCCCCTATTGGTTATTTACCGGAGAGGAGTCTCGATCATGTCTACATAGTTCTCGAACCCGTAGGGTCCGCATGCTTAACGTTCGATGACGATTTGTATTATATGAGTTATGTGATTTGGTGACTGAATGTTGTTGGGAGTCCCGGATGAGATCACGGACATGACGAGGAGTCTCTAAATGGTCGAGAGGTAAAGATTGATATATTGGATGATAGTATTCGGACACCCGAAGTGTTCCGGAATGTATCAGGTACATATCAGAGTACCGGGGGGGGGGGGGGGGTTACGGGAACCCCCCAGGGAAAGATATGGGCCATATGGGCCATAGGAGGGAGGCACCCCAGCCCATAAAGGGGTGGCGCACCCCCCACAGGGAAGGAGGCCGAATAGGACTAGGACATGGGGCGGCACCCCCGTTTCCTTCTCCCCCTCTCTCTCTTACCCCCCCTTTCCCACTCCAGTAAAAGGAAAGGGGGGGGGGGGGGCGAATCCTACTAGGAGCCCAAGTAGGACTGCTCCTACTTGGGGCGCGCCTAGGACCGGCCTCCTCCCCCTCCCCTCCTTTATATACGTGGGGAGGGGGCGCCTACAACACACATCAATTGTTCCAAGCCGTCTGCGGTGCCCCCTCCACAGTTTACGCCTTCGGTCATATTCACGTAGTGCTTAGGCGAAGCCCTGCGCGGATCACTTCACCATCACCGTCACTATGCCGTCGTGCTAATGAAACTCTCCCTCGACACTTTGCTAGATCAAGAGTTCAAGGGAAGTCATCGAGCTAAACGTGTGCATAACTCAGATGTGTCGTACGTTTGGTGTTTGATCCAATCTAGACACCATCTCGGATGGGGTTCGCCACCTCCATTGGTGCCTCTCCGATGATGCGTGAGTAGTTCTTTGTAGACCTATGGGTCTGTAGTTATTAGCTAGATGGTTTCCTCTCTCTCCCTCTCGCTGAATTCTCAATACAATGGTCTCTTGGAGATCCATATGATGTAACTCTTTTTGCGGTGTGTTTGTTGGGATCTGATGAACTTTGAGTTTATGATCAGTCATATCTTTTTATATCCATGAAAGTTATTTGATTTTCTTTGATCTCTTATATGCATGATCTCTTATAGCCTCGTATTTCTTCTCCGATATTTGGGTTTTGTTTGGACAACTTGATCTATTTATCTTGCAATGGGAAGAGGTGCCCGTTAGTGGGTTCGATCTTACGGTGCTTGATCTGAGTGACAGAAAGGGAAACGACACGTATGTATCGTTGCTACTAAGGATAAAAGATGGGATGTATATCTACGCAATAGATAAACAGATCTTGTCTACATCCTGTCATCGTTCTTATTGCATTACTCAGTTTTTCCATGAACTTAATACACTAGATGCATGCTGGATAGCGGTCGATGTGTGGAGTCGGTCTACTAATCTTGGATGTGATGCCTATGTAATGATCATTGCCTGGATATCGTCATAATTATTTGAGGTTCTATCAATTGCCCAACACTAATTTGTTTACCCACCGTTTGCTATTTTTCTCGAGAGAAGCCACTAGTGAAACCTACGGCCCCCGGGTCTTCTTTCTCATATATTTGCTTTGCAATCTACTTTTCCTTTGCATTTTTATTCAGATCTATTAAACCAAAAATACAAAAATAGTTTGCTGCACTTTATTTCATTTGCTATCTATTATTTGAATCTATTAAATCTTTCTCTCATCATCACGCGGTTTCTGGCATCGTTACCCGAAAGGGATTGACAACCCCTTTAACACGTCGGGTTGCGAGTATTTGTTGTTTGTGTGCAGGAGCTATTTACGTTGTGTTGCTTGATTCTCCTACTGGTTCGACAACCTTGGTTTCATCACTGAGGGAAATACCTACCATCGATGTGCTGCATCATCCCTTCCTCTTTGGGGAAATACTTACGTAGTCCTAGCAGACAGGAGCTTTTCTGGCGCCATAGTCAGAGAGCAATCAAAAGGAATTTCTAGCGCCGTTGCCGGGGAGGATCTTCAACATAACCAGGTTCCTAATCACAAATGTCATCTCCTCGCAATTTACATTATTTGCCATTTGCCTCTCGTTTTCCTCTCCCCAACTTCACAAAAATTTGCCATTTTATTTGCCTTTCTTTTCCATTCGCCGTTTTCTTGTCAGATATATTCTCTGTTTGCAATCATGAGTGATTTTGGTATGACACCAACAGATGATGGCCGGACTCCTAAGATTGGATGTACAGGCAATCTGGATGCTAAAACTTTTGTCTTGGGGCAAGGGAACGTTATGGGAGAAGAACGTATCCAAGAATTTTTCAATTGTGTGGGAAATCTAAGTCTCGATGATGCTCCTATACTTAAAACTACTAGATCTTATGCGGATGCTATATCATCACTAGTTCTGAAACTTGAAAGTAAATTTATCCGCACTCATCCTACTTTGCAAAGATTGTTTTTTGAGCTTCCTGAGATAAAGAATCCTAGGGCTAAAAACTTAGCCACTCTCGTTCTTATGAATGAGTTTGACTACATAATACGGGAAGTTAGGGAAATCTTTGACTTTTATGGCATGAATCATGAAAAACCCGTAATAGATGAAATTCTTTAAAATAGTGATTATGCATTGAGGCATTTGCTTGGGGATAATAAGATCTTTGATGAGAATCTTAAAAAGGAAGTCCCCGTTCTAGATATAATCCAACAAGTTTTCAATAATGTTAATCAACACTACTCTTGGATTGTTGCGGGAAACCAAAGGGGTTATGATGAAAACCAACTAAGGAATGCTAAAGTTTCCATGGATAATATGTTTTATGTGTTGGTTACAAAACATCATGATGGAAACACCTCTAAGAAAATTAAGAAGAAGAAGGATGACAAAACTTAGATCCTTGCCTTATGCCCAGCTAAGGGCGTAAAACTATAGCGCTTTGATACGTCCCTTTTTGCATCATTCTTTTATATCGATATTTATTGCATTATGGGCTGTTATTACACGTTATGTTACAATACTTATGCCTATTCTCTCTTATTTTACGAGGTTTACATAAGGAGGGTGAATGCCGACAGCTGGAATTCTGGGCTGGAAAAGGAGCAAATATTAGAGACCTATTCTGCACAACTCCAAAAGTCCTGAAACTCCACGAAAGTCTTTTTTGGAAAATATAAAAAATATCCAGCGGAAGAAGTTCAGCAGAGGGGGCCCACCTGTCCACGAGGGTGGGGGGTGCGCCCTACCCCCTGGGCGCGCCCCCTACCTCGTGGTCCCCCTGTTGGCTCTCTGATGCCCATCTTCTGCTATATGAGGTCTTTCGTCGAGGAAAAAAATCATAAGCAACCTTTCGGGACGAGACTCCGCCGCCACGAGGCGGAACCTTGGCGGAACAAATCTAGGGCTCCGGCAGAGCTGTTCTGCCGGGGACACTTCCCTCCGGGAGGGGGAAATCATCGCCATCGTCATCACCAATGCTCCTCTCATCGGGAGAGGGCAATCTCCATCAACATTGAGGGAGTCCTGGATTAGGGGGTGTTCGGGTAGCCGGACTATACCTTCGCCGGACTCCTGGACTATGAAGATACAAGATTGAAGACTTCGTCCCGTGTCCGGATGGGACTTTGCTTGGCGTGGAAGGCAAGCTTGGCGATGCGGATATTCAAGATCTCCTACCATTGTAACCGACTCTGTGTAACCCTAACCCTATCCGGTGTCTATATAAACCGGAGGGTTGTAGTCCGTAGGACAACCATCTTCATACACAATCATACCATAGGCTAGCTTCTAGGGTTTATCCTCCTTGATCTCGTGGTAGATCTACTCTTGTACTACCCATATCATCAATATTAATCAAGCAGGAGTAGGGTATTACCTCCATCGAGAGGGCCTGAACCTGGGTAAAAACATCGTGTCCCTTGTCTCCTGTTACCATCTGGCCTTGACGCACAGTTCGGGACCCCCTACCCGAGATCCGCCGGTTTTGACACCGACATTGGTGCTTTCATTGAGAGTTCCTCTGTGTCGTCTCCTTTAGGCCCGATGGCTCCTTCGATCATCAACAACGATGAGGTCCAGGGTGAGACTTTTCTCCCCGGTCAGATCTTCGTCTTCGGCGGCTTCGCTCTGCGGGCCAACTCGCTTGGTCACCTGGAGCAGATCGAAAGCTACGCCCCTGGCCATCAAGTCAGGTTTGGAAGCTTAAACTACATGGCTGATATCCGCGGAGACTTGATATTCGACAGGTTCGAGCCGCAGCCAAGCGCGCCGCACTATCTCGAGGGGCACGATCTAGCTCTGCCTCTGAACAGTGTCCTGGAGGCCGCACATGCACCGGTTCTGACCCTTAACTCGGAGCCTATTGCGCCAATTGAGGATGAGCGGTTGGACGTCACCTCGGGGGCTGCGATCTCAAAGGCGATCGAGCCGAACGCCAGCCCCGCACTCCGCGTGACCCGTGACTCTGAGGGTCCGAACTCTTCTCCGGACTCCGAACCCCCCGTGCCCCTACCAATCGAATCGATTGGGCGCCGATAATGGAGTTCACCGCCGCGGACATCTTTCAGCACTCGCCTTTTGGCGACATCCTGAACTCTCTCAAGTCTCTCTCTTTATCAGGAGAGCCCTAGCCAGATTACAGTCAGCAAGGATGGGATACGGACGATGAAGAAATTCAAAGCCCACCCACCACCCACTTTGTAGCCACTATCGACGATTTAACCGACATGCTTGACTTCGGCTCCGAAAATTTTGACATTATGGACGACGAGGTAGGCGACGAACAGGAACCAGCACCTGTAGGGCGCTGGAAGGCCACCTCGTCATATGAGATATATATGGTGGATACTCCAAAAGATGGAGATGGCGATGGAACAGCGGGGGATGACACCTCCAAGAAACAGCCAAAGCGCCGGTGTCAGCGGCGCCGCTCTAAATCCCGCCAAAGCAAAAACGGTGATTCCGGCACGGGAGATAATACTACCCCGGATAGCGCCGAAGAACACCCAACCCAGCAAGATTCGGCGCAGGAAGATGGAGAAGCCAGCCCTCATGAGAGAGCGGCAGAACGAGAGGTTGAGGATGATAACTATATGCCTCCCTCCGAAGACGAGACAACCCTCGATGACGATGAATTCGTCATACCATCAGACCCCGCCGAACAAGAGCGTTTCAAACGCAGGCTTTTAGCCACGGCAAACAGCCTCAAGAAAAAGCAGCAACAACTTAGAGCTGACCAAGATTTGCTAGCTGATAGATGGACTGAAGTCCTTGCGGCCGAAGAGTATGAACTCGAGCGCCCCTCCAAGAGTTACCCAAAGCGCAGGCCGCTACCCCGATCAGAGGAGGAAGCGCCTACATCACCAACGCACGACATGGCAGACCGGCCACCTCGCAGCCGCGACAGAGAGGCCTCTCGGCCCTCCACCCAAGCCATGCCCCGACGCCGCTCAACTAAGGCACGGGAAAATGCGCCAGACCTGCGAGATGTACTGGAGGATAAGGCAAGGCAAACAAGATCGATCTACGGATCGCGTAGGCACCCTACGTAACGTGAGGATGATCTTCACTCCGGATACAACAAATCCGGCCGGGCCGAACACAACAGACATAGCTCTTCCGAGCTGCGTCGTGATATAGCCCAGTACATGGGCGCCACACACCCACTATGCTTCACAGATGAAGTAATGGATCATAAAATCCCAGAAGGTTTCAAACCAGTAAACATCGAATCATACGATGGCACCACAGATCCGGAGGTATGGATCGAGGATTATCTCCTTCACATCCACATGGCACGTGGCGATGATCTACACGCCATCAAATACCTCCCGCTCAAACTCAAAGGACCAGCCCGACACTGGCTTAACAGCTTGCCAGCAGACTCAATCGGTTCTTGGGAGGACCTGGAAGCCGCATTCCTCGACAACTTCCAGGGCACCTACGTGCGACCACCGGATGCCGACGACTTAAGCCACATAATTCAGCAGCCAGAAGAATCGGCCAGGCAATTCTGGACACGGTTCCTAACAAAGAAAAACCAGATAGTCGACTGTCCGGACGCAGAGGCCCTAGCAGCCTTCAAGCATAACATCCGCGACGAGTGGCTTGCCCGGCACCTGGGACAGGAAAAGCCGAAATCTATGGCAGCCCTCACGACACTCATGACCCGCTTTTGCGCGGGAGAAGATAGCTGGCTAGCTCGTAGCAACAACTTATCGAAGAACCCTGGTAATTCGGATACCAAGGACAAAAGTGGCAGGACACGTCGAAATAAGCAAAACGCCGCATTAGCAGCGACAACAATGACAATAGGCAGTTAATGTCGGATTCAGAGGCTATAAATCCGGTCAGCGGAAAAAGCCATTCAAAAAGAATACTCAGGGCCCGTCCAGTTTGGACCGAATACTCGACCGCTTGTGCCAGATCCATGGCACCCCCGAAAGGCCAGCCAATCACACCAACAGGGATTGTTGGGTGTTCAAGCAGGCAGGCAAGTTAAGAGCCGAAAACAAAGACAAGAGGCTGCATAGCGATGACGAGGAGGAGCCCAGGCCGCCGAACAACAATGGACAGAAGGGGTTTCACCCACAAGTACGGACGGTGAACATGATATACGCAACCCACATTCCCAAGAGGGAGCGGAAGCGTGCGCTACGGGACGTATATGCGATGGAGCCAGTCGCCCCAAAGTTCAACCCATGGTCCTCCTGCCCGATCACTTTTGATCGAAGGGACCACCCCACTAGCATCCGTCATGGCGGCTTTGCCGCATTGGTTCTCGACCCAATCATCGACGGATTTCATCTCACAAGAGTCCTCATGGATGGCGGCAGTAGCCTGAACCTGCTTTACCAGGATACAGTGCGGAAAATGGGCATAGATCCCTCAAGGATTAAGCCCACAAAGATGACCTTTAAAGGCGTTATACCAGGTGTAGAGGCCAATTGTACAGGCTCAGTAACACTTGACGTGGTCTTCGGATCTCCGGATAATTTCCGAAGCGAAGAGTTTATCTTCGATATAGTCCCATTCCGCAGTGGCTATCACGCCCTCCTCGGGTGAACCGCATTTGCAAAGTTCAATGCGGTGCCGCACTACGCATACCTCAAGCTCAAGATGCCAGGCCCTCGAGGAGTAATCACGGTCGACGAAAACACCGAACGCTCCCTCCGTACGGAGGAGCACACGGCGGCTCTCGCAGCGGAAGTACAAAGCAGCCTTCTCAGGCAATTCCCCAGTCCGGCCGTTAAAAAGCCAGACATTGCCAAGCGCGCCCGGAGTAACCTACAACAAGACCGCCTGACACGTTCTGAGCAGGCGTAACAATGCGGCGCCAACCCCAGCCCTCGCGATATAGCGAAACCAGTGCCTCGCGTACATAACTACGCCCTTGAAGTACCATGGGCACAGGGGAAGGGGCACAATAACGACACACCCAAAATACGGCTTAAAACGTACTAGGGGCTGCCAGATTCCTTTTTTCTTACTTTCAGGACTCCACACTTTGGATGACCTATTCGGCAATTCAACTGCCGCACAAACGATGCAAGATCCAGGGAAGCAGACAAAGCCATGCCGCATTATGGAACTCACAAGTGGTCTCTGTTACGAGCAGTATTCCTATTTTGAATACAATTCTGCGGCCTGCCCCTGGTCAGGACATGTTAAATAGTCCAATATATTTTTTGCTTATCGCACTACTTGTATCGTTCGGCTCTGATAAATAGCCTCTCTATAAACAATGCATAGCTTTTTTTCTATTTTTTTACATTATCCTATTTTCATATATATGTTTTTTGACATGATTGCACCCGTACATCATGGTACGGCAAATACGCCAGGGGCTTCAGTACCCCTTATTATGGTGTGAGAAGTCCGTCCACTTTCACAAGTGCGACACCCCGAACTTATAACACTATATGCATCGGCTCCGAATCATGATTTGGGTCAATAGTTGGGTTTGCCCGGCTCCTATGTTTTGGTGCCTTACGTTCCGCTATATCGGCTAAGGTAGCACTAGGAGAACCACTGCGATTGTGCCCCGGTTCAGCTGGGTTAAGCACCTCAGTGGAGAAAGCTAAAACTGACTGTCATGATGAGGCGAGAGACCGGTCGCTGTTCGAGAGGTTTTTCAAGTCCCTAAAGACTTATACCGCTTCGAGCGAGGAGCCGGCTTTGTCCGGCCAAGGCGTGGATAGCGCCCCGAAATCGGTCTTCCGAACTAGGGGCTTCGCCGAAATTTAAAATTATAACGTTCTATGGCTAAGTGAGAGTGTTCAAGCATTATAGTCCGATTGTCTGGTTCGTTGTGCTGAGCGCTTCCCTCGAAGGACCCAACCATGGGAAAAAGAGCGCTCAGGTTTATCCCGAACACCCCAGCACTAGTGGCACGGGGGCAGAAGCCGACGACTGGCCATCTCTCAATTTTTGATAAACGGCCGCACAAAAAATAATATTTTAAATTCAATAAGCATTGCTTAGCGCATATGAACAAGTTTTCAGCGCAGAGGATAAACACGAGCGAGTTCATTCAAAAATTACATCCTTGGTGCATTCATCCGCCACAAGGCGGGCACCCGCAAGAACATCCTTGTAATAGTTCTCGGGCTTGCGATGCTTCTTCCCCGGCGGCGGCCCATCCTTCACAAGCTTCTCACCGTCCAACTTACCCTAGTGCACCTTTGCACGGGCAAGGGCCCTCCGGGCACCTTCAATGCAGACAGAACGCTTGATGACCTCGAGCCTTAGACAGGCCTCCACCAGCCGCCGTACCAGCCCGAAATAGCTCCCAGGCAGGGCCTCTCCGGGCCACAGCCGAACTATGAAGCCCTTCATGGCCTGTTCGGCCGCCTTGTGGAGCTCGACCAGCTGTTTCAGCTGGTCGCTCAGGGGTACAGGGTGTCCGACCTCAGAATACTGAGACCAGAACACACTCTCCGTCGAGCTGCCCTCTTCAGCTCGGTAGAATGCGGCGGCGGCGGATATGCTGCGGGGAAGATCTGCGAACGCCCATGGAGAACTCCGGATTCGGGTAAGTGACAAGTAGTTTAATTTTATATTTCTACTTTGCATTAAGAATGCCTTACCCGCTGCTATCTTTTTCATCTCCTCCAACTCTTGGAGGGCCTTTTGGGCTTCGCCCTTGGCACCCTTGGCGGTCTCAAGGGCCGACGCGAGCTCGGATGCTTGCGCCTTTGACTCAAGCTCCAAGCTCTCATGTTTTTTCATGAGAGCCTGCAGCTCTTGCTGCACCTCGCCGACCTGAGCCCCAAGTATTTCTCGCTCGGTGCGCTCCTCGGCCGTTTTCTTTTCGGCCTCATATAGCGCCTGCTTGAGGGTCGCCACCTCAGTTGTGGCCCCTATAATAAGCAGTACGATCCTGTTATTTTTTGCAATCACGCCTCTCTATAGGCACCTTTTTTTTGTAGGGTATTTTTTACCTTCTTTCTCCTCGAGCTGCCGCTTGGCAAGGTCGAGCTCTTCCTCGGTCCGCCCGAGGTCCTTTTTTAGGACATCCACCTGCGCAGTCAGTGCGGCGATGGACAGCAGCGAAGCCTGCATACGCATATTGACTCTTTATTGTTAGACTCTTGCGAAAATTAATAGATCCTCTATTCGGCTTTTCTTTCTGAACGCCAAACAGAGCATCAGGGGCTACTGTCTATGTGGTAATATTTTGACATATTTTTACTTACCTCGAAGCCTGTCAGAAGGCTAGCGCAAGCTTCAGTCAGTCCGCTCTTGGCGGACTGAACCTTTTGGATCACCGTACTCATAATAGTACGGTGCCCCTTGTCGATGGAGGCGCCGTCAAGCACCTCAAGCAGATGGTCCAGCGACTCCGGTTGGACGGAGGTCGCTTGCTTAGAAGGCTTGCTCCTTTTTGAAGGAGTGCGCCTACCGCGGCCCGGAACTGTTGAAGATTCCGGCACGGTGTCCGGCTCAAAGCCGGACTTGGAGCCCTGGGGGTCTTGTCCCCTTCACTCCTGTAGTCCGGGAGGTTGCCTTGTGGCTCCTCCAGGACCACCTCCTCCTGCCCCGGAGCTTGTCGCGACGCCACTTCGGCGTCATCCGCAGTGCGGGGGAGACAGCAGGCGGAATGGAGTTCACGTCCGATGAGTCCAGGGAGCCGCCCGACGATTCGTTGTATTTGGTCTGGGGCGGGCTGCATAATTACATTCGACATTAAGGAAAGTTATGCAACAAAGGAACATCATGAGTTACTCTGACGTCCAAACTTACGATTTCGCCGGACGCTTGGCCCTGTTCGGCCACTCCTCTTCGCTCTCTTCGGCGTCATGGGAGTAGTCCAGCGGAGGGGTCTTCCTTTTCCTAGACCCCTCGGCCTCCCCTGCTAGGGCGGCCTTCTTCTTCTCTCCTCCCTCCGGGGGGGGGAGCTTTCTTCTTCCTCCTCCTCGTTTTCGCGGGAGGAGGGCGTCTTGGACTCATCAAAAGACGAGTCAGACACCACCACGTTATGGGCACTCTTTCGAGTCCCCGTGGTCTTCTTCTTCTTGACCTTCTTCTCCGGCACCACATAAGGTGCCGGAACCAGCAGCTTCACTAGGAGCGCAGGGGCTGGATCTTCGGGCAAGGGAGCCGGACAGTTAATTGGTCCGGATACCGCCTGCCAAGCCTGTCAAAGGCAAGGGAGTTTAGATCCCGCACAGAGTCAAACTATGAAAGGAAAAAAAAGAGCTTAGTATCCTGTAAAAGGTGAAGATAGCTTACCTCGCTAGCATGACGCTGCGAGCTGTATCCGCGGTCCTCGGAGGCGGATGCGGGGGCCTCAACGCCCTTGAAGAGCACCTTCCAAGCATCTTCGTACGTCGTGTCGAAGAGCCTGTTAAGGGTTTGGTGCTGCGCCGGGTCGAACTCCCACAAATTGAAGCCCCGTTGTTGGCACGGGAGGATCCGGCGGACGAGCATAACCTGGACTATATTAACAAGCCGGATTGGGTTGTTCACTAGGGACTGGATGCAGGTTTGCAATCCGGTCACCTCTTCTTCGTTGCCCCACGACAGGCCCGTCTCTTTCCAGGACATAAGCCGCGTGGGGGGTCCGGATCGGAACTCAGGGGCTGTGACCCATTTCGGATCGCATGGCTCGGTGATGTAAAACGACCCTGCTTGCCACCCCTTTAGGGTCTCCACAAAGGAGCCCTCGAACCATAGGACGTTGGCTATCTTGCCCGCCATGGCGCCTCCGCACTCCGCTTGGCTGCCGCGCACCACCTTGGGCTTGACGTTGAAGGTCTTGAGACAGAGGCCGAAATGGGGGCGGACGCGGAGGAAGGCCTCACACACGACGATAAACGCCGAGATGTTGAGGATGAAGTTTGGAGCCAGATCGTGGAAATCCAGGCTGTAGTAGAACATGAATCCCCGGATGAATGGGTGGGGTGGGAAGCCCAGTCCGCGGAGAAAGTGGGGAAGGAACACTACCCTCTCATGGGGCCTTGGGGTGGGGAGAAGCTGCCCCTTCTCGGGAAGCCGGTGCGGGATGTCCTTGGACAGGTATCCGGCCTTCCTCAGCTTTTTTACTTGAACCTCCGTGACGGAGGAGGCCATCCACTTGCCTCTCGCTCTGGACATTGCTGGAGAAGGTTGAGGTGGGAAGTGCGGACTTGGGCGCTGGAGCTTGAGTGCGCAAGAGATGGATTGGCAAAGGAGGAAGAAGGTGTAGGTAAAAAGGTGGATCCCTATCCCCTTATATGGGCGGATGCGGTTATGCATCCCCACCTGCCTAATAAAACTCGCTTGCCTCCCAAGCGCCGTGGTAAATGGCGCGGTTGGGTTACCCACGTCCGTATTGATGAGAATCCCGTAAAAAGGGCACACGATCTCTGCTTTGACAAGACGTGCAAGGAAACCGCCTCGCAAAACGTGATGAGGTGGAAAAGTAAAAACGATTTGTGTAAAGAGCTTGGCCGTAGTGTGATGACGCACTGCGGGATACGTCAACAGATTTGATTTGTGTTAATGTTATTCTCTCTATGGCAATATGTGGAAACTTATTTTGCAGAGCCGGACACTATTCATGGTGTTCACATTCTTCTATAAAGGACTTGGAGGAGGAACCCGCCTTGCAATGTCGAAGACAATCTGCGCGCCGGACTCGTCGTCATTGAAGCCTGGTTCAGGGGCTACTGAGGGAGTCCTGGATTAGGGGGTGTTCGGGTAGCCGGACTATACCTTCGCCGGACTCCTGGACTATGAAGATACAAGATTGAAGACTTCGTCCCGTGTCCGGATGGGACTTTCCTTGGCGTGGAAGGCAAGTTTGGCGATGCGGATATTCAAGATCTCCTACCATTGTAACCGACTCTGTGTAACCCTAACCCTATCCGGTGTCTATATAAGCCGGAGGGTTGTAGTCCGTAGGACAACCATCTTCATACACAATCATACCATAGGCTAGCTTCTAGGGTTTATCCTCCTTGATCTCATGGTAGATCTACTCTTGTACTACCCATATCATCAATATTAATCAAGCAGGAGTAGGGTATTACCTCCATCGAGAGGGCCCGAACCTGGGTAAAAACATCGTGTCCCTTGTCTCCTGTTACCATCCGGCCTTGACGCACAGTTCGGGAGCCCCTACCCGAGATCCGCCGGTTTTGACACCGACAAACATCTTCACCAGCACCATCTCATCTGAAAACCCTAGTTCATCTCTTGTATCCAATTCTTGTCTCCAAGTCCGGGATTGGTACTAGCAGGTTGCTAGTAGTGTTGATTACTCCTTGTAGTTGATGCTAGTTGGTTTATTTGGTGGAAGATCATATGTTCAGATCCTTTATGCATATTATTACTCCTATGATTATGAACATGAATATGCTTTGTGAGTAGTTACATTTGTTCCTGAGGACATGGGAGAAGTCTTGCTATTAGTAGTCATGTGAATTTGGCATTCGTTCGATATTTTGATGAGATGTATGTTGTCTAGCCTCTAGTGGTGTTATGTGAACGTCGACTACATAACACTTCACCATTATTTGGGCCTAGAGGAAGGCATTGGGAAGTAATAAGTAGATGATGGGTTGCTAGAGTGACAGAAGCTTAAACCCTAGTTTATGTGTTGCTTCATAAGGGGCTAATTTGGATCCACTTGTTTCATGCTATGGTTAGGTTTACCTTAATACTTCTGTTGTAGTTGCGGATGCTTGCAATAGAGGTTAATCATAAGTGGGATGTTTTTTCAAGTAAGAACAACACCCAAGCACCGGTCCACCCACATATCAAATTATCAAAGTACCGAACGCGAATCATATGAACGCGATGAAAACTAGCTTGACGATATTCCCATGTGTCCTCGGGAGCGCTTTTCCTTATATAAGAGTTTGTCCAGGCTTCTCCTTTGCTACAAAAAGGATTGGGACACCTTGCTGCACTTTATTTACTTTTGTTACTCGTTGCTCGTTACAAATTATCTTATCACAAAACTATCGGTTACCACTTATTTCAGTACTTGCAGAGAATACCTTGCTAAAAACCACTTATCATTTCCTTCTGCTCCTCGTTGGGTTCGACAATCTTACTTATCGAATGGACTAGATAGATCCCCTATACTTGTGGGTCATCAAGACTCATTTCTGGCGCCGTTGCCGGGGAGTGAAGCTACTTTGGTTGGTGGAATTTGGTAAGGAAAAATTTATATAGTGTGCTGAAATTTACTGTCACTTGCTACTATGGAAAGTAATCCTCTGAGGGGCTTGTTCGGGGTATCTTCACCCCGACCAGTAGAGCAAAGAGTTGCTCCTCAACCTACTGAACCTACTGAAAATGAAATTCTTCCCTTTGAATTTCCTTCGGGTATGATAGAAAAACTGCTAGCTAATCCTTTTACAGGAGATGGAACAAAGCATCCTGATGAGCACCTAATATATGTGGATGAAGTTTGTGGATTATTTAAGCTTCCAGGTATACCCGATGATGTTGCTAAGAAGAAGGTCTTCCCTTTATCTTTGAATGGAGATGCATTGACATGGAATAGGCTATGTGATGATACGAGATCATGGAACTATAGAAGATTGAAATTGGAATGTCATCAAAAATATTATCTTATGCATCTTGTTCATCGTGATCGCAGCTATATATATAATTTTTGGCCTCGCAAAGGAGAAAGCATTGCTCAAGCTTGGGGAGGCTTAAATCAATGTTATATTCATGCCCCAATCATGAGCCCCCAAGAGAAACAATTATTCAAAACTTATAAGCTCGGCTTTCTGAAAACAATCGCACCATGCTCGATACTTCTTGTGATGTCTCTTTTATGATGAAGACTATTGAATTTAAATGAGAATTGTTGGATAGAATTAAACGCAACTATGAAGATTGGGATCTCGACGAAGGTAAGGAGTCAGGTATGACACCTAAGTTTAATTGTGTTAAATCTTTTATGGATACCGATATTTTCCGTAAGTTTAGCACTAAATATGGACTTGAATCTGAGATAGTAGCTTCATTCTGTGAATCTTTTGCTACTTATGTTAATCTCCCCAAGGAGAAGTGGTTTAAATATCATCCTCCCATAGAAGTAAAAGTAGCTGCACCTATTAAAGTTGAAGAAAAGATTGTCACTTACAATGATCCTATTGTTCCTACTTCCTATGTTGAGAAACCACCTTTCCCTGTTAGAATAAAGGATCATGCTAAAGCTTCCACTTTGGTTCGTAAAAGCAATATTAGAACTTATACACCTCCTAAGCAAGTTAAAGTTGAACCTAATATTGCTATTGTTAAAGATCTCTTGTCTGATAATATTGATGGGCATGTTATTCAATTTTGCGGTGAAACTGCTAGAATTGCTAAACCTGGAGCTAAAGATAAACATAGACCTGTGGTAGGCGTGCCTGTTATTTCTGTTAAAATAGGAGATCATTGTTATCATGGCTTATGTGATATGGGTGCTAGTGCTAGTGTTATACCTTATACCTTATATGAAGAAATTAAGCATGAAATTGCACCTGCTGAAATAGAAGGTATTGATGTTACAATTAAACTTGCCAATAGAGATACTATTTCAGCAGTGGGAATTGTTAGAGATGTTGAAGTCTTATGTGGGAAAACTAAATATCCTGTTGATTTTCTTGTTCTCAGTTCCCCACAAGATAGCTTTTGTCCCATTATATTTGGTAGGCCCTTCTTGAACACTGTTAATGCTAAGATAGATTGCGAAAAGAATGTTGTTACTATTGGCTTAGATGATATGATTCATGAGTTTAATTTCTCTAAATTTAGTAAACAACACCATGAAGAAGAATTGCCTAGTAAGGATCAAACTATTGGTCTTGCTTCTATTGCCGTACCTCCTAGTGATCCTTTAGAACATTATTTGCTAGACCATGAAAATGATATGTTCATGAATGAAAGAAGGGAAATAGATGAAGTATTCTTTAAACAAGAACCTATTCTGAAACACAATTTGCCTGTTGAAATCTTAGGGGATCCTCCTCCACCCAAGGGTGATCCCGTGTTTGAGCTTAAACCATTGTGTGAGAATCTTAAATATGCTTATCTTGATGAAAAGAAGATATATCCTGTTATTATTAGTGCTAACCTTTCAGAGCATGAAGAAGAAAGATTATTGAAAACTCTGAAGAAGCACCATGCTGCTATTGGATATACTCTTGATGATCTTAAGGGCATTAGTCCCACTCTATGTCAACATAAAATAAATTTGGAATAACATGCCAAACCAGTTCGTGATCCTCAACGACGTCTGAATCCTAAAATGAAAGAAGTGGTAAGAAAAGAAATGCTAAAGCTTCTGGAGGCAGGTATAATTTATCCCGTTGCTGATAGTCAGTGGGTAAGTCCTGTTCATTGTGTCCCTAAGAAGGGAGGCATTACTGTTGTTCCTAATGATAAATATGAATTGATTCCACAAAGAATTATTATAGTATATAGGATGGTAATTGATTTCCGCAAATTAAATAAGGCTACTAAGAAAGATCATTACTCCTTACCTTTTATTGATCAAATTCTAGAAAGATTATGCAAACATACACATTATTGCTTCCTAGATGGTTATTCTGGTTTCTCTCAAATACCTGTGTCGGCTAAAGATCAATCAAAGACTACTTTTACATGCCCTTTTGGTACTTTTGCTTATAGACATAAGCCTTTTGGTTTATGTAATGCACCTGCTACCTTTCAAAGATGCATGATGGCTATATTCTGTGTCTTTTGTGAAAAGATTTGTGAGGTTTTCATGGACGATTTTTCCATCTATGGATCCTCTTTTGATGATTGCTTGAGCAATCTTGATCGAGTTTTGCAGAGATGTGAAGAAACTAATCTCGTCTTGAATTGGGAAAAGTGCCACTTTATGGTTAATGAAGGTATTGTCTTGGGGCATAAAGTTTCTGAAAGAGGTATTGAAGTTGATAAAGCCAAGGTTGATGCTATTGAAAAGATGCCATGTCACAAGGACATCAAAGGTATAAGAAGTTTCCTTGGTCACGCCGAATTTTATAGGAGGTTCATTAAGGACTTCACAAAAATTTCTCGGCCTCTGACTAATCTATTGCAAAAAGATACACCATTTGTTTTTGATGATGATTGTGTAGAAGCATTTGAAATACTTAAGAAAGCATTGATCTCTGCACCTATTGTTCAGCCACCTGATTGGGATTTACCCTTTGAAATTATGTGTGATGCTAGTGATTATGTTGTAGGTGTTGTTCTAGGGCAATGATTTGATAAGAAATTAAATGTTATCCATTATGCTAGTAAGACTCTAGACAATGCTCAAAGAAATTATGCTACTACTGAAAAAGAATTCTTAGCAATTGTATTTGCTTGTGATAAGTTCAGACCTTATATTGTTGATTCTAAAGTAACTATTCACACTGATCATGCTGCTATTAAATATCTTATGGAAAAGAAAGATGCTAAACCTAGACTTATTGGATGGGTTCTCTTGCTACAAGAATTTGATTTGCATATTGTTGATAGAAAGGGAGCTGAGAACCCCGTTGCAGACAACTTGTCTAGGTTAGAAAACGTTCTTGATGACCCACTACCTATTGATGATAGCTTTCCTATTGAACAATTAAATGTTATAAGTACTTCTCATAGTACTCCATGGTATGCTGATTATGCTAATTATATTGTTGCTAAATTTATACCATCTAGTTTCACATACCAGCAAAAGAAAAAGTTCTTCTATGATTTGAGACATTACTTTTGGGATGACCCACATCTTTATAAAGAAGGAGTAGATGGTGTTATTAGACGTTGTGTACCTGAGCATGAACAGGAACAGATCCTATGCAAGTGTCACTCCGAAGCTTATGGAGGGCACCACGCTGGAGATAGAACTGCACCTAAGGTATTGCAATCCGGTTTTTATTGGCCTACTCTCTTCAAGGATGGCCGTAAGTTTTGTCTTATCTTGTGATGAATGTCAAAGAATTGATAATATTAGTAGACGTCAAGAAATGCCTATGAATTATTGACTCGTTATTGAACCATTTGACATTTGGGGCTCTGGTTATATGGGACGTTTTCCTGCCTCTAATGGTTATACACATATTTTAGTTGTTGTTGATGACGTTACTAAGTGGGTAGAAGCTATTCCAACTAGTAGTGTTGATCATAACACTTCTATTAAAATGCTGAAAGAAGTTATTTTTCCAAGGTTTGGAGTCCCTAGATATTTAATGACTGATGGTGGTTCACATTTTATTCATGGTGCTTTCCGTAAAATGCTTGCTAAATATGACGTCAATCATAGAATTGCATCTCCTTATCACCCACAGTCTAGTGGTCAAGTAGAATTGAGTAATAGAGAACTCAAATTAATTTTGCAAAAGACTGTCAACAAGTCTAGGAAGAATTGGTCCAAGAAACTTGATGATGCATTATGGGCTTATAGAACTGCATATAAAAATCCTATGGGTATGTCTCCGTATAAAATGGTTTATGGAAGCATGTCACTTACCTCTCGAACTAGAACATAAGGCATATTGGGCTATTAAAGAGCTCAACTATGATTTCAAACTTGCCGGTGAGAAGAGGTTATTTGATATTATCTCACTTGATGAATGGAGAACCCAAGCTTATGAAAATGCCAAGTTGTTTAAAGAAAAAGTTAAAAGATGGCATGACAAAAGGATACAAAAGCGTGAGTTTAATGTAGGTGATTATGTATTGCTATACAACTCCCGTTTAAGATTTTTTGCAGGAAAACTTCTCTCTAAATGGGAAGGCCCCTACGTTATCGAGGAGGTCTATCGTTCCGTGCCATAAAAATCAACAACTTCGAAGGCACAAATCCGAAGGTGGTAAACGGTCAAAGAATTAAACATTATATCTCAGGTAATCCCATAAATGTTGAAACCAATATTATTGAAACCGTAACCCCGGAGGAATACATAAGGGACACTTTGCAGAATGTTTCAGACTCCGAAAAGGAATAGGTATGTGGTACAGTAAGTAAACCGACTCCAAAATAGTTTTTAAGGCAATATTTCTCCATTTTGGAATATTTAGAAAAATAAAAAAATAAGTAGCAGTTCGGGAAGGACACGAGTGCCTCACGAGGGTGGAGGGCGCGCCCTACCCCCCTGGGCGCGCCCCTACCTCGTGAGTACCTTGTGTGCCTTTCGGACTCTGTTTTCTTGCACGATACGTATTTTGGTCGGTAAAAATTCATTATATAATCTCCCGAAGGTTTTGACTCCTGTATCACGCAAATATCCTCTGTTCTTGTTTCGAGCTATTCTCTGTCAGGGTTGTCAAGGCCAGGCATCATGTCGTCCCCCTCCTCCAACAATGGTGACAACGATGCTTGGCTAATGAAGATAGATCTGAAGAGGGAAGAACCCATGAAGATCAACAAGGATGAAAGGATCAAGAAGGCCTTAGAGGATCAAGCTCCGGCAGCAGAAGACATCCTTCAACTTGATCATAATCTTCTTACCCCAACTGAGATCGAAGCTTTCAAGATGATTGAGTTAGCTCGTATTCAAAACAAGTATCTCACAAGTGAAAATATTTTGTTGAAGGAGCATATCGTTGCACTCAAGGGCATTATCCGCAAGCTGGAGGACCTCTTACGCTCGATGTGCGACTATCCATCACCACCACCTTCTCCAACAACAAAGGAGACATAATCACATGGGTATGAGCACTCCCCTTGGCAACCGCCAAGCTTGGGGGAGGTGCCCCGGTATCGTATCACCATCACAACTCCTATCTTTACCGTTTTTCTTAGTTCGATCCTATTAGTAGTATCTTGATCTAGTAGAATAAAGTTTATGGCATGATCTAGTTTTGAGTTTTGCTTTATGATCTCTCTATGTAATCGAGTTGTCGGTGTACTAAAGTAGGGGTACCTTAGTACCCCGAACTTGTGCACGGGCAGTCGTAGCACCCCGCGGCAAGGCCTGCCAGGTGACCGCCAAAACCCTCCATGGCCCCTTTTGGGCCATTCAAGAACAAAGTATTTGGGCCAAAGCACGAGGCCTCGGCAAGAGGAGCTTGCCGGGAAGGCCACCCGAAGGGAGCAAGGCCCCGGCAAGAGGAGCTTGCCGGGACGGCCGCTCGAAGCAAAGACCCCGGCAAGAGGAGCTCGCCGGGAAGGCCAACCACGGCACGACAAGAGCCTTGCCGCGACGCGCCGCGCGTCCCGGCACGGACCGGTGAGCGACAAGCTCCCGGACGCGACAAGGCATCGACCGTGGCAAGGCGCTTGCCGCGGCAAGTTACCACCCCGTGCCTGCACTCCAGCTCATCCACCAACGTGTCGCTCCGGGGCCGTCCCAGGCGTACGTGGCGAGTGGCTGTGTAGCCAGGGGCATGCGGTGGCGAAGCAACGCTGACAGGGTAGCCATCGTGGCGGATGGTGGCGCCCCTGACGGTCCCTTTTCTGCACCGTCTGGGCGACACGGACGGGCATTTAATGCCCTTGTCCCCCGCCGTCAGAGTTAGGTATGTTAGCACTGTACAAACAGTTGTACCCAACACAACAATTTATAGTTTTACCCTGACCTGCATTGCCACCTGTGGGTAACCCCTTGAGCATATAAAAGGAGGCCCCATGCGCAACGTAGGAGAAAAAAAGGAGGAAGGCCACTCACGCTCGGTCTCGCCAGCGGCTCGTGTGTACTGTAGCACCACACGCTCCCGAGCAAGAACACAATACAAAACCACAAAGCAGCAGTAGGGTTTTATGCATCCGTGCGGCCCGAAGCTGGGTAAACCCCTTGTGTGCATCACCTCGATCCGCTCTTCGCGCGACCTCCGCCCCCCGCCGAACCAGCAAGGGGCTCAGTCCCCATAGGTGTTCGAGGAAGCCGATTTCCCCCGACATCTTTGCCGCGCCAGGTAGGGGGGCGGGTGGTCACAGGTAAGCCCAGGTATGGCCAGGTACCTTTCCGCTCCGGTCCATGAAGCGGAGCAGTTATCCTCACGGACTCGTATACGGCTCACCTCGAGTGCTCGCTCACGCTGAGCTTGAGCAAGAGCAGCTGCTCCTTGAGGGGGATCGTCTTCAGGCCGCTGTGCGAGCGGCTCGCCTCCAGCAAGCTTTGCGCCGCTTCTATAGCCGTGAAGTTAGCGCCAGAAGTTTCGAGAAAGGCGACCTTGTTCTTCGGCGCGCTCAGTCCGCCAAGATTCCAACAAGTTGACGCCGACCATGGGGAGGCCCTTGCCAGCGCGGTTGTCGGAACTCGTTCCATCAACCACCCTCTTTGTCCAAGTCTTGCCGCTGTTGCATGTAATCCTTGGTACAAAGCCGGGCGCAGATCCCGTGCATAGCTCATGTGCCTCGCACATCTTGTCGATTTCATGCTTTCCACTTTGTGCATGTGCTATCTGACACGTTGTGCAACACTTACCCCCGGTGAGCGATAGCGAGCCGCGAAGCCCCGTACCTTTATTTTCCCTTCTCTCTCTTTTCTCTCGAGAAAAGGGAGGGCCCCTCGCCCACAAATTTACCGGGGAGGGGGGAGGAGAAGATAACGGTGTGGGCCAAGCGTCGTCCAAGAAAACCTCGCCTTGCCGGGCAGCAAACGACAGAAAAGCTAAGTTGCCAAAGTTTGAGCAATTAAGTTTTTAAATTTTTGAGTTATCTCCCTTGAACAACCGTACTTTGTATGAAAAACCTGTGCGCGGAGGGACCGGCTCGTGGCTAGTTGCGCCCTTACTTCGTTTCGAGTCCGCTCAACGACTTAAGTGTGCTACAACCAGAGTGGCATCCTTACTTTGTTTCGAACTCGCTCGGCAGCTTAAGTGTGATGCGACTGCAGTCGCAACACTTACTTTGTTTTGAGCCTGCTCAACAATTTAAGTGAGCTGCAGCTAGCCGCGGCAAGGTTTCTTGCCGGTAATAGTGCCGCTGGCGGGCTGCTGATGTCCCGCACTCAGCGCCCGTGGCAAGGCGGAGGCCTACGCCGGCGAGTCCCCAAAAGCGTAGGGCAAAAACATACAAAGCGCGGAATCAAGTAGAGGAGATAACAGTGCAATCACTACCTAAGATAAAGTTATATTACAAGATAGTTTGTCGCGGCCCTAATGAATCGCTTTCATAACTTGGCCAGCAGCGACAAGAAAAGAAAAGGGCAGGCGGCCTAATCGACACGGTCGCCCTCGATCCTCTTGATCCCGTCCACCTTCTCCACAATGGGCGCGACGAGGGCCCTGATCTCCTCCAGATCAGCGTCTGGTGGCAGGGATTTGAGGGCATTAGTGAGCCTGATGCTGGGGTTGCGGAAGACGATCTTCACCAACACCTTCTCGAGGGCTCCGGCGATGGCATCGCGCGTCTCGTCGGCCAGCTGCTCTGGGATCGCATTCCGGAGATGCTGAAGGGCCGCCGCCACGCCTTTGAAGAACGAAGTGAGCTTGGCGCTGGGTGAGACGCTTTCGCCAGAGGGATACTCATGACCCTCCATCCCCAGCAGCGTCAGCTCCTTGTCGATGGCGGCGGCGATGTCCACGAGACCCTCAGTCCACTGCTCCACCGTCGCCCTGAAGTTGTTCTGGGTAACTGCGGCGCTTTTCAGCAGCGCCTCGTTGTCCGCGACCTCCTTCCGCAAGGTTGTCTCCCGCTCCTTGGCGCTCTCTAGCGCCTTGGTCAAGGTGTCCAGCTTCAGCTCGAGATCAACGTTGGAGTCCTTGGCGGCATCAAGATCCTTGATCTTCTCGGCGAAGCGGCCCTGCAGCTCGCTGAGGGTGTGGGCACCCTTCTCGCGCTCCTGTTTGAGCGCGGCGAGCTCCTCACCGCTCGCCTTGAGATCAGTGTCGAGCTGCGCCACCTTCGCCTCCAGCGCCTTCTTGGCGGTCTCGGCAGCCGCGGCAGCATCCTGCGCTTTCTTGAGGGCCCCGCTGAGCGCTTGCTCGCGTGCGGCAACCTCCTCCTCGTGGCTGGCGAGGCTGGCTTTCTGCTGCACCAGCTCACCTTCCCGCGCAGATAGCCCCGCGGCGGCAAGCCTTTGCTGCTCTTCGGCTTCTGCCTTCTCGAGGATGAAGGCCGTCCACGCCTCGTCGAGCTGCCTTCGCTCCTCCGCCAAGGATCGGAGGGCCTCCTGGTTGAGCTCTCGGAGCTCCCGGCGCGCTTCTCCATGTCTACTCCCGCCTTCGCGACGAGCGCTTCCTGGCGCTCCACCTTAGCTTGCCGGGCGCGGTAGAGTGACACTAGCTTTCAGAGCAGCCGCTCCTCCTCGGGCTCGCCGCTGCTGCTGCTTGGCGTATCGACCAGCGTCAGCCCCGCGGAGGCGAGCACCTCCCCGTCCAAGGTCTCTCCCTCGACCGGCGCCCTGGAGCTCGACTCCCAGGGAAGCTTGATGAAGACATCATCGCCGGCCTTCAGATAGACGCCTGGCTGGGGCTCCTCGGGGGCCGATGTTGTGGCAGTGGCAGGATTGGCGGTCGGTGAAGCGCTTGGCGCTCCTGCGGCCCCGGGGCCGTCAGTATGGTCGCCGGTCCCCTCGCCAGCTGCTG
This sequence comes from Aegilops umbellulata, assembly GCA_032464435.1. NCBI lineage: Eukaryota > Viridiplantae > Streptophyta > Magnoliopsida > Poales > Poaceae > Aegilops > Aegilops umbellulata. Next base: position 348,877,267 of record CP136054.1, read on the forward strand.
CAGCGGCGGCCTTGGCGGCCTCGGCATCTCCGTCACCGGCAGGATCATCAGCGTCGTCCGCTTCTTTGGTGACGACGACGTCGTCGGCATCGCCACGCGCGCCCTCCTCGACGACGACCTCGGTCTCCATCGGGTCCGTGGCGGACGGGTCCGATGGCCGGAGAAGGGAGAGAAGTCAACCGACTACCCGACAAGAAGATCAAAAGAAAGAAGAGCCAAGGGAAGTTTCCGCGTAGGAAAGGTTACCGGTAGCAGGATCTGCGGCCGCGGCCTCCGTTGCCGGGGGGTCGTTGGTGCCATCCCTCGCCAGAGAATCCTCCCCTATCGGGGACCTCCCCCTTGCCGGAGAGATCTCCCCTGTCGGGGGCTCCTCCCTTGCCGGAGAACTCTCCCTTGGCGGTGTAGTCGACGCAGACGGCGCGGCGGGAGTGCTCTCCGGGCGCTCCTGCTGGGGCTGCTCTGCTCCTACACGAAGCAACAACCAGATATCAACAACAAAAGAGAAGAAGAACTCCCACGCGCGCCAAACAGCGGAAGTGAACCATATACTTACGCTGGGGGCTGCGCTGGGGGCTGCTCTGAAGATCGCCTGCCAGGTCCGGCAAGGTCATCTCAGGCGCACCCCCTGTCGCCGGGGCGGGTTCGTCCTCGAGGACGACCAGCGGGGCCTTGGCCCTCTTTGCCTTTCTCTAGGCCAGAGTCCTGGGAAGGAACAGATTCAGAGAAAGGCAAATGAGCTACAAGACAAGACAACAGAAATTGAAAGGATACAAGCTCGACAAGGGACCTACTCTTCTTCCTCTTCGTCGTCGGAGCTGAGTGCGGAGTTAAGATGCAGCGTGACCCAGGCCACGCGTGCCCGTGCACTGTTTTGGGCCTGGCCCAACAGCGCTTGGCACCGTGTATGGCCCAGGCCCGGGGGCTCCTGTCGGTGTACTAAAGTAGGGGTACCTTAGTACCCCGAACTTGTGCACGGGCAGTCGTAGCACCCCGCGGCAAGGCCTGCCAGGTGACCGCCAAAACCCTCCATGGCCCCTTTTGGGCCATTCAAGAACAAAGTATTTGGGCCAAAGCACGAGGCCCCGGCAAGAGGAGCTTGCTGGGAAGGCCACCCGAAGGGAGCAAGGCCCCGGCAAGAGGAGCTTGCCGGGACGGACGCTCGAAGCAAAGACCCCGGCAAGAGGAGCTCGCCGGGAAGGCCAACCACGGCACGAAAAGAGCCTTGTCGCGACGCGCCGCGCGTCCCGGCAAGGACCGGTGAGCGACAAGCTCCCGGACGCGATAAGGCATCGACCGCGGCATGGCGCTTGCCGCGGCAAGTTACCACCCCGTGCCTGCGCTCCAGCTCATCCACCAACATGTCGCTCTGGGGGCGTCCCAGGCATACGTGGCGAGAGGCTGTGTAGCCAGGGGCATGCGGTGGCGAAGCAACGCTGACAGGTTAGCCATCGTGGCGGACGGTGGCGCCCCTGACGTTCCCTTTTCTGCACCGTCTGGGCGACGCGGGCGGGCATTTAATGCCCTTGTCCCCCGCCGTCAGTGTTAGGTATGTTAGCACTGTACAAACAGCTGTACCCAACACAGTGATTTACGGTTTTACCCTAACCTGCGTTGCCACCTGTGGGTAACCCCTTGAGCATATAAAAGGAGGCCCCATGCGCAACGTAGGAGAAAAAAAGGAGGAAGACCACTCACGCTCGGTCTCGCCAGCGGCTCGTGTGTACTGTAGCACCACACGCTCCCGAGCAAGAACACAATACAAAACCACAAAGCAGCAGTAGGGTTTTACGCATCCGTGCGGCCCGAAGCTGGGTAAACCCCTTGTGTGCATCGCCTCGATCCGCTCTTCGCGCGACCTCCGCCCCCCGCCGAACCAGCAAGGGGCTCGGTCCCCATAGGTGTTCGAGGAAGCCGATTTCCCCCGACACGAGTCCGTGAGCTATATGTAATAAAGATTAGTGTTGAGTCAAGGGCTTGATTATTTTGCCATGATCTTGAGTGAACAAAAGAAAAAAAAGAAAAAGAATAAAAAGAAACAAAGAGTTCATATTGATCTTGTTGAGAGTAATGACTTCACATAGAAAGAGTATGATGATTAAAAGTTGTTGGGAGTTGGCAGACATAGTTTTTGTCATTGTTGCAATTAATAGGAAGTAATAAGGAAAGAGAGGTTTCACATATAAATATACTATTATTGACATCTTTTATGATTGGGAGCACTCATTAAAATATGACATGCTAAAGACTTGATGTTGGACACGGAAGACAACGTAATGAGTTATGTTTTCTTATATCTGAGATAAAGTATCTTGTCATGGATCCTCCAACAAGTTGAGCTTGCCTTTCCCCCTCATGCTAGCCAAATTCTCAGCACCAAGTAGAGATACTACTTGTGCTTCCAAAATCCTTAAACCAGTTTTGCCATGAGAGTCCACCATATCTACCTATGGATTGAGTAAGATCCTTCAAGTTGTCATCGGTGCAAAGCAATAAAAATTGCTCTAAATATGTATGATTGATTGGTGTGGTAGAAATAAGCTTTATACGATCTTGTGATGTGGAAGTAATAAAAGCAACAGACTGCATAATAAAGGTTCATATCACAAGTGGCAATATAAAGTGACGTTCTTTCGCATTAAGATTTTGTGCATCCAACCATAAAAGAGCATGGCAACCTCTGCTTCCCTCTGTGAAGGGCCTATCTTTTATTATTATCTTCTACCTTATGCAAGAGTCATGGTGATCTTCACCTTTCCTTTTTCATTTTATCCTTTGGTAAGCACAGCATGTTGGAAAGAACCTGATAGATATATCTAATTGGATGTAGGGGAGCATGAGTTATTATTGTTGACATTACCCTTGAGGTAAAAGGTTGTGGGGCGAAACTATAAGGCCCTATCTTTCTCTGTGTCCGAATAAAACTTCAAAACCACAAGTATTGCGTGAGTGTTAGCAATTATGAAGGACTAGATGATAGAGTATGTGGACTTTCTTTTAAGCTCTGACATAGACTCTTTCTGATGTTATGATAAATTGCAATTGCTTCAGTGACTGAGATTATAGTTTGTTGGTTCTCAATAAAGTTTATGATTCGTACTCTGCATTGTCAATGGATTATTACTTGAGCATAAGAAATCATATGACAAAATATATATATGTTGCTCTTATGAGAACAATCATGATGCCTTCATGTCCGTATATTATTTTTATCAACGCCTCTACCTCTAAACATGGGGACATATTTATCATTATCGGCTTTCGCTTGAGGACAAGCGAGGTCTAAGCTTGGGGGAGTTGATACGTCCATTTTGCATCATGCTTTTATATTGATATTTATTGCATTATGGGCTGTTATTACATGTTATGTTACAATACTTGTGTCTATTCTCTTATTTTACAAGGTTTACATAAGGAGGGAGAATGCCAGCAGCTGGAATTCTTGGCGGGAAAAGGAGCAAATATTAGAGACCTATTCTGCACAACTCCAAAAGTCCTGAAACTCCACGAAAGTCATTTTTGAAAAATATAAAAAATATCCAGCGGAAGAAGTTCAGCAAAGGGGGGCCCACCTGTCCACGAGGGTGGGGGCATGCCCTACCCCCTGGGTGCGCCCCCTACCTCGTGGGCCCCCTGTTGGCTCTCCGATGCAGATCTTCTGCTATATGAGGTCTTTCGTCGAGGAAAAAAATCATAAGCAACCTTTCAGGACGAGACTCTGTCGCCACGAGGCGGAACCTTGACGGAACCAATCTAGGGCTCCGGCAGAGCTGTTCTGCTGGGGACACTTCCCTCCGGGAGGGGGAAATCATCGCCATCGTCATCACCAACGCTCCTCTCATCGGGAGAGGGCAATCTCCATCAACATCTTCACCAGCACCATCTCATCTCAAAACCCTAGTTCATCTCTTGTATCCAATTCTTGTCTCCAAGTCCAGGATTGGTACTAGTAGGTTGCTAGTAGTGTTGATTACTCCTTGTAGTTGATGCTAGTTGGTTTATTTGGTGGAAGATCATATGTTCAGATCCTTTATGCATATTATTGTTGGGAAACGTAGTAATTTCAAAAATTTCCTACGCACACGCAAGATCATGGTGATGCATAGCAACGAGAGGGGAGAGTGTTGTCTACGTACCCTCGTAGACCGAAAGCGGAAGCGTTATATCAACGCGGTTGATGTAGCCGTACGTCTTCACGATCCGACCGATCCAAGCACCGTTACTCCGGCACCTCCGAGTTCTTGGCACACGTTCAGCTCGATGACGATCCCCGGGCTCCGATCCAGCAAAGCGTCGGGAGGAGTTCCGTCAGCACAACAGCGTGGTGACGATCTTGATGTTCTACCGTCGCAGGGCTTCGCCTAAGCACCGTAACGATATGACCGAGGTGAAATATGGTGGAGGGGGGCACCGCACACAGCTAAGGAACGATCACGAAGATCAACTTGTGTGTCCATGGGGTGCCCCCTGCCCCCGTATATAAAGGAGCAAGGGAGGGAGGAGGCCGGCCCTAGGTTTGGGCGCGCCAGGGGAGTCCTACTCCCACCGGGAGTAGGATTCCACCTTTCCTAGTCCAACTAGGTCAAGGGGGGAAAGAGGGAAGATGAGAAGGAAGGGAGAAAGGGGCCGCGCCCCAAACCCCTTGTCCAATTCAGACTGGGCTTGGGAGGGGCGCGCGCCACCTCCTGGTCCTTCCCACTAAGGCCCATCAAGGCCCATTGCTTCTTCCTCATATTCCCGTAACTCCCCGGTACCTCCGAAAATACCTGAACCAGTCAGAACCCTTCCGATGTCCGAATATAGTCGTCCAATATATCGATCTTTACGTCTCGACCATTTCGAGACTCCTCGTCATGTCCCCGATCTCATCTGGGACTCCGAACTCCTTCGGTACATCAAAACTCATAAACTCATTATATAACTGTCATCGTAACCTTAAGCGTGCGGACCCTACGGTTCGAGAACAATGTAGACATGACCGAGACACATCTCCGGTCAATAACCAATAGCGGGACCTGGATGCCCATATTGGCTCCTACATATTCTACGAAGATCTTTATCGGTCAGACCGCATAACAACATACGTTGTTCCCTTTGTCCATCGGTATGTTACTTGCCCGAGATTCGATCGTCGGTATCCAATACCTAGTTCAATCTCGTTACCGGAAAGTCTCTTTACTCGTTCCGTAATACATCATCCCACAACTAACTCATTAGTTGCAATGCTTGCAAGGCTTAAGTGATGTGCATTACCGAGAGGGCCCAGAGATACCTCTCCCACAATTGGACTGACAAATCCTAATCTCGAAGTACGCCAACCCAACATCTACCTTTGGTGACACCTGTAGTACTCCTTTATAATCACCCAGTTATGTTGTGACGTTTGGTAGCACCCAAAGTGTTCCTCCGGCAAACGGGAGTTGCATAATCTCATAGTCAAAGGAACATGTATAAGTCATGGATAAAAGCAACAGCAACATACTAAACGATCGGGTGCTATGCTAATGGAATGGGTCATGTCAATCAGATCATTCAACTAATGATGTGACCTTGTTAATCAAATGACAACTTCTTTGTCCATGGTTAGGAAACTTAACCATCTTTGATTAACAAGCTAGTCAAGTAGAGGCATACTAGTGACACTCTGTTTGTCTATGTATCCACACATGTATTATGTTTCCAGTTAATACAATTCTAGCATGAATAATAAACATTTATCATGATATGTAAGGAAATAAATAATAACTTTATTATTGCCTCTAGGGCATATTTCCTTCAGTCTCCCACTTGCACTAGAGTCAATAATCTAGTTCACATCGCCATGTGATTTACCAGCAATAGTTCACATCACCATGTGATTAACACCCATAGTTCACATCGATATGTGACCAACACCCAAAGGGTTTACTAGAGTTAGTAATCTAGTTCACATCGCTATGTGATTAACACCCAAAGAGTACTAAGGTGTGATCATGTTTTGCTTGTGAGATAATTTTAGTCAACGGGTCTGTCACATACAGATCCGTAAGTATTTTGCGAATTCTATGTTTACAATACTCCGCACAGAGCTACTCTAGCTAATTGCTCCCACTTTCAATATGTATCTAGATCGAGACTTAGAGTCATCCAGATCAGTGTCAAAACTTGCATCGACGTAACCCTTTACTACGAACCTTTTGTCACCTCCATAATCGAGAAACATATCCTTATTCCACTAAGGATAACTTTGACCGCTGTCCAGTGATCTACTCCTAGATCACCATTGTACTCCCTTGCTTAACTCAGTGTAGGGTATACAATAGATCTGGTAAACAGCATGGCATACTTTATAGAACCTATGGCCGAGGCATAGGGAATGACTTTCATTCTCTTTCTATTTTCTGCCGTGGTCGGTCTTTGAGTCTTTACTCAACTTCACACCTTGTAACACAGGAAAGAACTCTTTCTTTGACTGTTCCATTTTGAACTACTTCAAAATCTTGTCAAGGTATGCACTCATTGAAAAAAACTTATCAAGCGTCTTGATCTATCTCTATAGATATTGATGCTCAATATGTAAGCAGCTTCACCGAGGTATTCCTTTGAAAACTCCTTTCAAACACTCCTTTGTGCTTTACAGAATAATTCTACATTATTTCTGATCCACAATATGTCATACATATACTTATCAGAAATGCTGTAGTGCTCCCACTCACTTTCTTGTAAATACAGGCTTCACCGCAAGTCTGTATAAAACTATATGCTTTGATCAACTTATCAAAGCGTGTATTCCAACTCCGAGATGCTTGCACCAGTCCACAGATGGATCGCTGGAGCTTTGCATATTTTGTTAACACCTTTAGGATTTACAAAACCTTTCTGTTTGCATCATATACAACTCTTCTTTAATAAATCCATTAAAGAATGTAGTTTTGTTTATCCATTTGCCAGATTTCATAAAATGTGGCAATTGCTAACATGATTCAGACAGACTTAAGCATAGATATGAGTGAGAAACTCTCACCGTAGTCAACACCTTGAATTTGTCGAAAACCTTTTGCGACAATTCTAGTTTTGTAGATAGTAACACTACTATCAGCGTCCGTCTTCCTCTTGAAGGTCCATTTATTTTCTATGTCTTGCCGGTCATCGGGCAAGTCAACCAAAGTCCACACTTTGTTCTCATACATGGATCCCATCTCAGATTTTATGGCCTCAAACCATTTCGCGGAATCTGGGCTCACCATCGCTTCTTCATAGTTCGTAGGTTCGTCATGGTCAAGTAACATGACCTCCAGAACAGGATTACCGTACCACTCTGGTGCGGATCTCACTCTGGTTTACCTACGAGATTCGGTAGTAACTTGATCTGAAGTTACATGATCATCATCATTAGCTTCCTCACTAATTGGTGTAGTAGTCACAAGAACAGATTTCTGTGATGAACTATTTTCCAATAAGGGAGATGGTACAATTACCTTATCAAGTTTTCTACTTTCCTCCCACTCACTTCTTTCGAGAGAAACTCCTTCTCTAGAAAGGATCCATTCTCAGCAACGAATGTCTTGCCTTTGGATCTGTGATAGAAGGTGTACCCAACTGTCTCCTTTGGGTATCCTATGAAGACACATTTCTCCGATTTGGGTTTGAGCTTATCATGTTGAAATTTTTTCACATAAGCATCGCAACCCCAAACTTTAAGAAACGACAACTTTGGTTTCTTGCCAAACCATAGTTCTGATTGTGTCGTCTCAACGGACTTAGATGGTGCCCTTTTTAACGTGAATGCAGCTGTCTTTAATGCATAACCCCAAAAACGATAGTGGTAGATCGGTAAGAGACATCATAGATTGTACTATATCCAATAAAGTACGGTTATGACGTTCGGACGCACCATTATGCCGTGGTGTTCCAGGTGGCGTGAGTAGTGAAACTATTTCACATTGTTTTAACTGAAGACCAAACTCGTAACTCAAATATTCGTCTCCGCGATCAGATCGTAGAAACTTTATTTTTTTTTGTCACGATGATTTTCCACTTCACTCTGAAATTCTTTGAACTTTTCAAACATTTCAGACTTATGTTTCATCAAGTAGATATACCCATATCTGCTCAAAACATCTGTGAAGGTCAGAAAATAATGATACTTGTCGCGAGCCTTAATTTTCATCGGACCACATACATCGGTATGTATGATTTCCAACAAGTCAGTTGCTCGCTCCATTGTTCCGGAGAACGGAGTCTTAGTCATCTTGCCCATGAGGCATGGTTCGCAAGCATCAAGTGATTCATAATCAAGTGATTCCAAAATTCCATCTGCATGGAGTTTCTTCATGCGCTTTACACCAATATGACTTAAACAGTAGTGCCACAAACAAGTTGCACTATCATTATTAACTTTGCATCCTTTTGGCTTCAATATTATGAATATGTGTATCACTACGATCGAGACTCAACGAACCATTTCGTTGGTGTGTATAACCATAGAAGGTTTTATTCATGTAAACAGAACAACAATTGTTCTCTAACTTAAATGAATAACTGTATTGCAATAAACATGATCAAATCATATTCATGCTCAACGCAAACACCAAATAACACTTATTTAGGTTCAACACTAATCCCGAAAGTATAGGGAGTGTGCGATGATGATCATATCAATCTTGGAACTACTTCCAACTTCCATCGTCACTTCACCCTTAACTAGTCTTTGTTCATTCTGCAACTCCCGTTTCGAGTTACTACTCTTAGCAACTGAACCAGTATCAAATACCGAGGGGTTGCTATGAACACTAGTAAAAATACATATCAATAATCTGTATATCAAATATACCTTTGTTCACTTCGCCATCCTTCTTATCCGCCAAATACTTGGGGCAGTTCCGCTTCCAGTGACCAGTCCCTTTGCAGTAAACGCACTCAGTCTCAGGCTTAGGTCCAGACTTGGGCTTCTTCACTTGAGCAGCAACTTGCTTGCCGTTCTTCTTGAAGTTCCCCTTCTTCCCTTTGCCCTTTACTTGAAACTAGTGATCTTGTCAACCATCAACGCTTGATGCTCTTTCTTGATTTCTACCTCCATCGATTTCATCATTATGAAAAAGTTCGGGAGTCATTTTCGTCATCCCTTGCATACTATAGTTCATCACGAAGTTCTACTAACTTGGTGATGGTGACTAGAGAATTATGTCAATCACTATCTTATCTGGAAGATTAACTCCCACTTGACTCAAGCGATTGTAGTACCCAGACAATCTGAGCACATGCTCACTAGTTGAGTGATTCTCCTCCATCTTTTAGCTATAGAACTTGTTGGAGACTTCATATCCCTCAACTCGGGTAGTTGCTTGAAATATTAACTTCAACTACTGGAACATCTCATATGGTCCATGACGTTCAAAATGTCTTTGAAGTCCCGATTCTAAGCCGTTAAGCATGGTGCACTAAACTATCAAGTAGTCATCATATTGAGCTAGCCAAACGTTCATAACGTCTGCATCTGCTCCTGCAATAGGTCTGTCACCTAGCGGTGCATTAAGGACATAATTCTTCTGTGCAGCAATGAGGATAAACCTCAGATCACGGATCCAATCCGCATCATTGCTACTAATATTTTTCAACACAATTTTCTCTAGGAACATATCAAAATAAACATAGGGAAGCAACAACGCGAGCTATTGATCTACAACATAGATATGCTAATACTACTAGGACTAAGTTCATGATAAATTAAAGTTCAATTAATCATATTACTTAAGAACTCCCACTTAGATAGATATCCCTCTAATCCTCTAAGTGATCACGTGATCCAAATCAAACTAAACCATAACCGATCATCACGTGAAATGGATTAGTTTTCAATGGTGAACAATATCATGTTGATCATATCTACTATATGATTCACGCTCGACCTTTCGGTCTCCGTGTTCCGAGGTCATATCTTATATGCATAGCTCATCAAGTATAACCTGCGTATTCCGCGTGTGCAACTGTTTTGCACCCGTTGTATTTGAACGTAGAGCCTATCACACCCGATCATCACGTGGTGTCTCAGCACGAAGAACTTTCGCAACGGTGCATACTCAGGGAGAACACTTCTTAATAATTAGTGAGAGATCATCTTATAATGCTACCGTCAATCAAAGCAAGATAAGATGCATAAAAGATAAACATCACATGCAATCAATATAAGTGATATGATATGGCCATCATCATCTTGTGCTTGTGATCTCCATCTCCGCAGCACTGTCATGATCACCATCGTCACCGGCGCGACACCTTGATCTCCATCGTAGCATCGTTGTCGTCTCGCCAATCTTATGCTTCTACGACTATCGCTACCGCTTAGTGATAAAGTAAAGCATTACAGGGCGATTGCATTGCATACAATAAAGCGACAACCATACGGCTCCTGCCGGTTGCCGATAGCTCGGTTACAAAACATGATCATCTCATACAATAAAATTTAGCATCATGTCTTGACCATATCACATCACAACATGCCCTGCAAAAACAAGTTAGACGTCCTCTACTTTGTTTGTTGCAAATTTTACGTGGCTGCTACGGGCTGAAGCAAGAACCAATCTCACCTACGCATCAAAACCACAACGATACTTCGTCAAATAGACTCCGTTTTAACCTTCTCAAGGACCGGGCGTAGCCATACTCGGTTCAACTAAAGTTGGTGAGACAGTCTCCCGCAAGCCATCTGTGTGCAAAGCACGTCGAGGGAACCGGTCTTGCGTAAGCGTACGCGTAAGGTTGGTCCGGGTCGTCTCATCCAACAATACCGCTGACCCAAAGTATGACATGCTGGTAGGCAGTATGACTTGTATCGTCCACAACTCACTTGTGTTCTACTCGTGCATAACATCAAACCATAAAAACCTAGGCTCGGATGCCACTGTTGGGAAACGTAGTAATTTCAAAAATTTCCTACGCACACACAAGATCATGGTGATGCATAGCAACGAGAGGAGAGAGTGTTGTCTACGTACCCTCGTAGACCGAAAGCGGAAGCGTTATATCAACGCAGTTGATGTAGCCATACGTCTTCACGATCCGACCGATCCAAGCACCGTTACTCCGGCACCTCCGAGTTCTTGGCACACGTTCAGCTCGATGACGATCCTCGGGCTCCGATCCAGCAAAGCGTCACGGAGGAGTTCCGTCAGCACAACGGCGTGGTGACGATCTTGATGTTCTACCGTCGCAGGGCTTCGCCTAAGCACCGTAACGATATGACCGAGGTGGAATATGGTGGAGGGGGGCACCGCACACGGCTAAGGAACGATCACGAAGATCAACTTGTGTGTCCATGGGGTGCCCCCTGCCCCCGTATATAAAGGAGCAAGGGAGGGAGGAGGCCGGCCCTAGGTTTGGGCGCGCCAGGGGAGTCCTACTCCCACCGGGAGTAGGATTCCACCTTTCCTAGTCCAACTAGGTCAAGGGGGGAAAGAGGGGAAGAGGGGAAGGAAGGGAGAGAGGGGCCGCGCCCCAAACCCCTTGTCCAATTCGGACTGGGCTTGGGAGGGGCGCGCGCCACCTCCTGGTCCTTCCCACTAAGGCCCATCAAGGCCCATTGTTTCTTCCTCGTATTCCCGTAACTCCCTGGTACCTCCGAAAATACCCGAACCACTCAGAATCCTTCCGATGTCCGAATATAGTCGTCCAATATATCGATCTTTACGTCTCGACCATTTCGAGACTCCTCGTCATGTCCCCGATCTCATCCGGGACGCCGAACTCCTTCGGTACATCAAAACTTATAAACTCATTATATAACTGTCATCGTAACCTTAAGCGTGCGGACCCTACGGTTCGAGAACAATGTAGACATGACCGAGACACATCTCCGGTCAATAACCAATAGCGGGACCTGGATGCCCATATTGGCTCCTACATATTCTACGAAGATCTTTATCGGTCAGACCGCATAACAACATACGTTGTTCCCTTTGTCCATCGGTATGTTACTTGCCCGAGATTCGATCGTCGGTATCCAATACCTAGATCAATCTCGTTACCGGAAAGTCTCTTTACTCGTTCCGTAATACATCATCCCACAACTAACTCATTAGTTGCAATGCTTGCAAGGCTTAAGTGATGTGCATTACCGAGAGGGCCCAGAGATACCTCTCCCACAATTGGACTGACAAATCCTAATCTCGAAATACGCCAACCCAACATCTACCTTTGGTGACACCTGTAGTACTCCTTTATAATCACCCAGTTATGTTGTGACGTTTGGTAGCACCCAAAGTGTTCCTCCGGCAAACGGGAGTTGCATAATCTCATAGTCAAAGGAACATGTATAAGTCATGGATAAAAGCAACAGCAACATACTAAACGATCGGGTGCTATGCTAATGGAATGGGTCATGTCAATCAGATCATTCAACTAATGATGTGACCTTGTTAATCAAATGACAACTTCTTTGTCCATGGTTAGGAAACTTAACCATCTTTGATTAACAAGCTAGTCAAGTAGAGGCATACTAGTGACACTCTGTTTGTCTATGTATCCACACATGTATTATGTTTCCAGTTAATACAATTCTAGCATGAATAATAAACATTTATCATGATATGTAAGGAAATAAATAATAACTTTATTATTGCCTCTAGGGCATATTTCCTTCAATTATTACCCCTATGATTATGAACATCAATATGCTTTGTGAGTAGTTATGTTTGTTCCTAAGGACATGGGGGAAGTCTTGCTATTAGTAGCCATGTGAATTTGGTATTCGTTCGATATTTTGATGAGATGTATGTTGTCTAGCCTCTAGTGGTGTTATGTGAACGTCGACTACATAACACCTCACCATTATTTGGGCCTAGAGGAAGGCATTGGGAAGTAATAAGAACATGATGGGTTGCTAGAGTGACAGAAGCTTAAACCCTAGTTTATGCGTTGCTTCGTAAGGGGCTGATTTGGATCCACTTGTTTCATGCTATGGTTAGGTTTACCTTAATACTTTTGTTGAAGTTGCGGATGCTTGCAATAGAGGTTAATCATAAGTGGGATGTTTGTTCAAGTAATAACAACACCCAAGCACCGGTCCACCCACATATCAAATTATCAAAGTACCGAACACGAATCATATGAACGTGATGAAAACTAGCTTGACGATATTCCCATGTGTCCTCGGGAGCGCTTTTCCTTATATAAGAGTTTGTCCAGGCTTGTCCTTTGCTACAAAAAGGATTGGGCCACCTTGCTGCAGTTTATTTACTTTTGTTACTCGTTGCTCGTTACAAATTATCTTATCACAAAACTATCTGTTACCACTTATTTCAGTACTTGCAGAGAATACCTTGCTGAAAACCACTTATCATTTCCTTCTGCTCCTTGTTGGGTTCGACACTCTTACTTATCGAAAGGACTACGATAGATCCCCTATACTTGTGGGTCAGCACGCTTGTTGGGAGGCAACCCAATGAATAAAATTTATTTTTGCTTTTTTGCTTTCTATTTTTGTGTTTTTGCACAATTATGCTACTGGTATGATTGTCTTTTTTGTGTTTTAATTAGTTTTTGTGCCACGTAAAGCCTTTAGGATCTTCTTGGGTGGTAGTTGTTTGATCTTGCTGAAAAAGACAGAAACTTTATGCTCACGAAAATAGTTTTCATAAATCACAGAAAAGAGCTTTTGCCATGATTCTTTTTACAGAATATTAATATACAAATTACCCTGGTCGTCCTAATTTTATAGAATTTTTGGAGTTCCAGAAGTATTCGCAAAAGTCAGATTGCTACAGACTGTTCTGTTTTGACAGATTCTGTTTTGTTTGTGTTGTGTGCTTATTTTGATGTCTCTATGGTTTTCTTTGATGAGTTTTTGCCATAAAAAAGTTGGAATATAGTAGATATAATACAAAAACAAAATATGAATTGGTTTGATACAACACATATAGTAGTGGTTTGCTTTCTTTTACTAACAGATCTCACGAAGGTTTTGTTGAGTTTTGTGTGATTGAAGTTTTCAAGTTTTGAGTTATCTTATGATGGATGAAAGAAGTATAGAAGAGCCTAAGCTTGGGGATTCCTCGGCATCCCAAGCTTTTATCCAAAATGAGCAACCAACTAAGCTTGGGGATGCCCCGAGTGGCATCCCCTCTTTCTTCTAACAACTATCGGTATTTTACTCGAAGCTATATTTTTATTCGTCACATGATATGTGTTTTGCTTGGAGCGTCTTGTATGATATGAGTCTTTGATTGCTTTATTTTGTGTTTGAAGTCATCAATCCTTGTTGTACACACCTATTTGAGAGAGCCAAAATTATTTCATGACTTGTTAGAATTGCTCTCTGTGCTTCACTTAAATCTTTTATGAGCTAGGACTTTCACTAGTACTTCACTTATATCTTTTTGAGCACAGTGTGCTTGTTATTTTTTAAGAAATACTCTCTTGCTTCACTTAGATTTGTTTGAGAGTTAGTAATTTTTTTAAGAAATTCTCTCTTGCTTCACTTAAATTATTTTGAGAGAAAGAAAAAATTTACGCTCATGATCTTCACTTATATTTGTTTGAGCTTATGAAAAGCAACACATGAAAATTAGTCCCAAAGTGATAGATATCCAAGAAGGATAAAGTAAAAAAATTCATGAAGATCATTGGACAAAATAAACTTGATTCTTAGTAATAGTTTTGAGATATGATGATGTGATATGTGAGTTATGTTGATGAGTAATTATGCTTTAGTAAGAATATTGGTGTTAAGGTTTGTGATTCCCTATGCATGCACGAAAGTCAATAGTCATGCAATGAAATTATATCCTACTTATGGTGCATTATTCGGTGTTAATTATGCTTAATGCTTGCTTATGAGATTATTCGTTTCTTGGTTGGTCGCTTCTCAATCTTTTTGCTAGCCTTCATTTTGCACCAAGTATGACCTCTACTTGTGCATCCAAAATCCTTTAAACCGGTTTTGCCATATGAGTCCACTATATCTACCTATATGTGGTACTCTTTTGCCGTTCTAAGAAAATTTGCATGTGCCATCTCTATTTTTCAAAATAAACTTCTCTTTTGTGTGTTTGTTTCGCTCGCGGAACGGTAACGGGTGGCTAATATTTTCCATGCTGGATGTGTTATTCTCACGATGAGTGTTTATTCACTTGTCATTGCATGAGAGTAAGGCAAAGGTTTTGGGGATTCCTAGTCCCAAAATGCAAACATGAATTTACTTTATGTTGTCAAATAATAAATTCCTTGGAAAGTGTTGGTATGGAAGGCACCCGTGGATACGGCTAGCCATGGAAAGTGAAAGAATGGTGGAAAAAGGAATAAACTTTATTTTCTGATTAGGACCCGCCTATGGCATATCTAGCATGGAAAGTGTTCGTAAGTCGTTTTCGTCGGTGGGATGGATACACCTCCCAAAATGTTTTTATCTCTAATTTTTCGCTTTGAGCTCTGGCACCTCTACAAAACCCTACTTCCCTATGTGAAGGGCCTTTCTTTTACTTTATGCAATTTTTACTTTTGAATTTGAGTCTCCATCTTCTCTTATAAAAGCACCAACTAAGAGGAAATATGATCATGCTTAAGTATTGGGTGTAGCTAATATTCGAGTGTGTTTCATGAATGGATCAATGTTTGAGCATGATGGGCTAGGGATAACTTATTTTAGCGTTGATATTTTGAAAGACATGGTTGCTTGTTGATATGCTTGAGTATCTAAATTATTATGTCAAAACTAGACTATTTCTTCGAATCATATAAAAGTCCAAATGTCCATGCTATAAATAAAATAATATGTTATGACATGATAAACATCACTCCACATCAAAAATTCTGTTTTTATCACTTACCTACTCGAGGACGGGCATGAGTTAAGCTTGGGGATGCTGATACGTCTCCAACGTATCTATAATTTTTGATTGTTCCATGCTGTTTTATTATCAACCTTGGATGTTTTATAGTCATTTCATATCATTTTTGGTACTAACCCAATGACATAGTGCCAAGTGCCAGTTGATGTTTTTTCCATATTTTTTACATCGCAGGAAATCAATATCAGACGGAGTCCAAATGCCACGAAACTCCACGATGTTTTTTTTGGGCCAGAAGGAACACAACGGGCCCTGGTTGCACCTGGGGGGAGTTCTGAGGAGGGGACAACCCACCAGGGCGCGCCAGGAGGCCCAGGCGCGCCCTGGTGGGTTGTGCTCTCCTCGGGTATCCCCCGGTCCGGTCTTTGCTCTATAAATACCCCAATATTCCAGAAACCCTAGGGGAGTCGACGAAATATTCATCCAGCCGCTGCAGAGTCCAGAACCACCAGATCCAACTAAACACCATCTCGGATGGGGTTCACCACCTCCATTGGTGCCACTCCGATGATGCGTGAGTAGTTCTTTATAGACCTACGGGTCCGTAGTTAGTAGCTAGATAGCTTCCTCTCTCTCGCTGAATTCTCAATACAATGGTGAAAGATCGTGGATGTCGCCTAGAGGGGGGTGAATAGGCGCTTTAAAATAATTACGGTTTAGGCTTGAACAAATGCGGAATAAACCTAGCGGTTAATTTGTCAAGCACAAAACCTACAACAACTAGGCTCACCTATGTGCACCAACAACTTATGCTAAGCAAGATAAACTACTAGGTGATAGCAAGATATATGACAAGAAACAATATGGCCATCACAAACTAAAGTGCATAAGTAAAGAGCTCGGGTAAGAGATAACCGAGGCACGCGGAGACGACGATGTATCCCGAAGTTCACACCCTTGCGGATGCTAATCTCCGTTTGGAGCGGTGTGGAGGCACAATGCTCCCCAAGAAGCCACTAGGCCCACCGTAATATCCTCACGCCCTCGCACAATGCAAGATGTCGTGATTCCACTAAGGGACCCTTGAGGGCGGTCACCGAACCCGTACAAATGGCAACCGTTGGGGGCGGTCACCGAACCCTTACACTTTGGCAACCCTTGGGGCCGGTCACCGGTACCCGTCAAATTGCTTGGGGCGATCTCCACAACCTAATTGGAGACCCCGACGCTTGGCCGGAGCTTTACACCACAATGATTGAGCTCCGAACACCACCAACCGTCTAGGGCTCCCAAGCACCCAAGAGGAACAAGCTCAAGGGTACCAAGCACCCAAGAGTAATAAGCTTCTCAAATTGTAACTTCCACGTATCACCGTGGAGAACTCAAACCGATGCACCAAATGCAATGGCAAGGGCACACGGAGTGCCCAAGTCCTTCTCTCAAATCCCACCAAAGCAACTAATGCTAGGGAGGAAAATGAGAGGAAGAACAAGAAGGGGAACACCAAGAACTCCAAGATCTAGATCCACGGGGTTCCCCTCACATAGAGGAGAAAGTGATTGGTGGAAATGTGGATCTAGATCTTCTCTCTCTTTTCCCTCAAAAACTAGCAAGAATCCATGGAGGGATTGAGAGTGAGCAAGCTCGAAGAAGGTCAACAATGGGGGAAGAACACGAGCTCAAAGGATAATGTTAAGGCTGTGTTTGGTTGGACTTTTCGAGCCAGCTTCTGGCTTTTCAAAGCTATAAGCTAACCAAAGGGAGAAACGTGACAAACTGAAGTTGCAAAAGCTACAGATTCCCGTAGTGTAATTTTCGAAGTAGGTGAACCCCCAACTTCAACAATGAATTTTTAGCTGTCCCCTGGACGTTGCGTGGTATTTACCCACCTTTGCCACTGGCAAGTCAAAAAACGATTCGTTCTATTCTTCCCGAGCCATGGTCAGCCACGAGAGGAGATCTCAAAAAAACTGCTCGATCCCCTTTGACCTGAGCAACAGCTAGGGTTCCTAGCCAGTGGCGCCGCCGGCGCCGCCCCTCCACAGCCGCTAGCCCAGCCGCCGGCGCTGCGTCCGCCGCCCCGCTGCTACCTCCTCTCTTCTCTACTACCCACCGGACCTCCTCCTTCCTCAAGTACCTACATGGACCATCAGACCAGCAAGGGCCGCTGCCCCTCCACCGGCGCGTGCCCCGCCGCCGGTGCTGCCTCCGGCCGCCCCGCCGCGACCTCCTCCCTCCATTCAGTAGCTGCTCCCCTCTCCTCCCACTTTTTTTTCTCTGTTGGTAGTGACCGAATTCATGTGAAGTGATGAACAGTGGTTGTTTTTTGATATATTGATACATATTGCTTGTCAATTTGTTGTATATTGATGGAAAGTGGACTGGATATTGTTGTATGTTGCTGTACGACTTGGTTATTGATGAATACGTGCTGCATTTTGATGTACATTGGATGGTTGCTTGCTGCAGATTGCTGCGTAATTGCTTGTTGGACCATATATATATTGATAACATGAACAATATTCGTAGTAGGATCATTGCATTAAGGTCAATTTGCAAGTAAACATATTCACTCGGGCCCAGGGGCATTACAGACAATTCACAGCCAAATCTATAGTTTCACAGTCGTTTTAACCAAACAGCCTCCAGCTTCTCTACAACTGTTTTTTCACAGCAGCTTCTCCACGGCTGCTTTTCCACAGCAGCTTTTCAAGAATCTGCAGCTCAACCAAACACAGCCTAATTGGGGAACAAGACTCCCTTTTATAGGTGGGGAAAATCCAACAGTTATGCTCACAGCCCGCACAGAGTGGTACTACCGCTCGTCCTCACGGTACTACTATTAGGGGTAGTGGTACTACCGCTAAGGGTTGCGGTACTACTGCTTGCGAGCGGTACTAAAAAAATACATCCGTGCCTACCACCGCTGGACTTGTGACGAGTTTTTGGTCCGGAGCGGAAGTAGCCACGGAAGTAGCCGCGATAGTACCGCTCCCAAGAGCGGTAGTAAAAAATTACATCCCCTCCAAGCGCTAGTACCGCTGCAGCTTTTATAAGGACACCAAAACTGACACAACTTCTGCAAACGGACTCAGAATTCAATGAAACCAAGTTTGTTGGAAAGCTAGCGACAAGGGCTAACACAATCTTGAAAGAAATAACAATAAGAAGCAAACTAGAAAAGGCCCATAAGAAAATGGTGAGAACACTTCCTCGAATAAGACCGATAAAACCTCCAACACCGAAAACGCAATAGAAGAAGCATGTGAACCCCGTTTTCAATGAACTCGAGCTTGTCATCAAGGTGACCATAAGCTTTAAGACTCACAAAGAGAACCAAACAAGAGCCAAGAAATATGATGCAAGGATGCAATGGTTTGAGCTCTCCATGAACGATACGGTCAAGCTACCAACTTGAGAGCCCACCTTGATAGTACGGCAAACGATCCTATAACCCGGTCTCCCAACTACCACCATGAGACCCGTAAAATAGAAAACCTATCAAGGGAAAAGCTTTGCCTTGCACATGATCCACTTGAGCTAGATGATGACGATCTTGTCCTCCTCAAGATGGACCACCTTTCTTGATTGCGTTGGGTCGATGGAGACTAGATGATTGCTCCCCCATACTCCACTATGGGCGAGCCACTCTTCGGCACATCTTCACAAGTCCATTGACACCACAATGGATGGCAAGCTTCAAGCACTTGATCTCTTCGTGATGCTACACTTGAACTTGCACACGACAATCTTGATGACGATCACCACTTGATGTCATCCTTTCCATGGGTTGTATGATATCTTCCTCTTCACGCAAGCCCATGGACACGTACCTAACCCCACATAGAAATCTCACATAGACCATGGGATAGTACACACATTGCAATGGACAATGCTTACCATACCATGGGATCACTTGATCCCTCTCGGTACATCTTCTACGCTTTGTGAGCTGATCAACTTGATTCACTCTTGACTTAGTATTGATCAACCTTGGATCTTTCCAACTCTCTTCATTTGGATGATGTCTTTAAGGTAAACATGGATGATCACACAATATTATTCTTGAAGACATGCTTGCAATAAGCTCAACACTCACATGACCAATCTTTGGATAATTCCTTAATAGCACCTTGGTCAACTCAAAAACTCCTTGAAACCAACACATGGACTTCAAGAAATGCCTATGGACAAATCCTTCAAACATAAATCAATGCAACCATTAGTCCATACAGAGTGTCATCAAAAAAAAAAGGAGTAATCAACTGTGACACGAAAAAAAACGGTACCAAAACCACACACGGGGGCACCGCATGTCCTTTCAATCTCCCCCATTTTGGTAATTGATGACAATCACTTTGAAGAGAGTTTATATAAGGAATTATGCATCACCATGCAATGCAACAACCAATAATGCAGGCAAATGAGATGCAAATGCTAAGGAAACATAAACCAAAGCTTCTCCACAAAACTCTCTGAAACTTCTCCCCCATTGGCAACGATTGCCAAAATGGGCAAAAAGCTTAGAAGGCCAATATACATTGTGGTCCTCCACAAATTGTGTATTTCTCAACAAGAGAGTGGAATGCAATACACATATCTAACGGTAAATACTTGGAGGAAGACAAACTATATTGAGGCCCAAAGATTGTGATACGTCTCCAACGTATCTATAATTTTTGATTGCTCCATGCTATATTATCTACTGTTCTGGACCATATTGGGCTTTATTTTCCACTTTTATATTACTTTTGGGACTAACCTATTAACCGGAGGCCCAGCCCAGAATTTGCTATTTTTTTTGCCTATTTCAGTGTTTCGAAGAAACGGAATATCAAACGGAGTCCAAACGGAATGAAACCTTCGGGAATGTGATTTTCTCATCAGATATTATCCAGGAGACTTGGAACCTCCGTCAATAAAGAAGAGAGGCAGTCACGAGGGTGGAGGGCACGCCCCCTGCCTCATGGGCCCCTCGAAGCTCCACCGACGTACTCCTTCCTCCTATATATACCTACGTACCCCCAAACGATCAGATACGGAGCCAAAAACCTAATTCCACTGCCGCAACCTTATGTACCCACAAGATCCCATCTTGGGGCCTGTTCCGGAGCTCCGCCGGAAGGGGAATCGATCACGGAGGGCTTCTACATCATCACCATAGCCCCTCCGATGAAGTGTGAGTAGTTTACCTCAGACCTTCGGGTCCATAGTTAGTAGCTAGATGGCTTCTTCTCTCTTTTTGGATCTCAATACAATGTTCTCCCCCTCTCTTGTGGAGATCTATTCGATGTAATCTTCTTTTTGCGGTGTGTTTGTTCAGACCGATGAATTGTGGGTTTATGATCAAGTCTATCTATGAATAATATTTGAATCTTCTCTGAATTCTTTTATGTATGAATGGTTATCTTTGCAAGTCTCTTCGAATTATCAGTTTGGTTTGGCCTACTAACTTGGTTTTTCTTGCAATGGGAGAAGTGCTTAGCTTCGAGTTCAATCTTGCGGTGTCCTTACCCAGTGACAGAAGGGTCAGCAAGGCACGTATTGTATTGTTGCCATCGAGGATAACAAGATGGGGTTTTTATCATATTGCATGAATTTATCCCTCTACATCATGTCATCTTGCTTAAGGCGTTACTCTGTTTTCATTAACTTAATACTCTAGATGCATGCTGGATAGCGGTCGATGAGTGGAGTAATAGTAGTAGATGCAGGCAGGAGTCGGTCTACTTGTCTCGGACGTGATGCCTATATACATGATCATACCTAGATACTCTCATAACTATGTTCAATTCTGTCAATTGCTCAACAGTAATTTGTTCACCCACCGTAGAATACTTATGCTCTTGAGAGAAGCCACTAGTGAAATCTATGGCCCGGGTCTATTCTCATCATATCAATCTTCCATCACTTTATTATTGCTTTGCTTTCTACTTTGCTTTTTATTTTACTTTGCATCTTTATATCAAAAATACCAAAAATATTATCTATCATCTCTATCAGATCTCACTCTCGTAAGTGACCGTGAAGGGATTGACAACCCCTAATCGCGTTGGTTGCGTTGAGCTATTCGTTTTGTGTAGGTATGAGGGACTCGCGCGTGGCCTCCTACTGGATTGATACCTTGATTCTCAAAAACTGAGGGAAATACTTACGCTACTTTGCTGCATCATCCTCTCCTCTTCGGGGAAATCCAACACAGTGCTCAAGAGGTAGCAAGAAGAATTTCTGGCGCCGTTGCCGGGGAGTCTACGCAAAAGTCAACATACCAAGTACCCATCACAATTCCTTATCTCTCGCACTACATTATTTGCCATTTGCCTCTCGTTTTCCTCTCCCCCACTTCACCCTTGCCGTTTTATTCGCCCTCTCTTTTCCATTTGCCTTTTTCCCGCTTGCCTTTTTGTTTGCTCGTGTGTTGGATTGCTTGCTTGTTGCGATGGCTCAAGATAATACCAAATTGTGTTACTATACCAATACCAACAATAATGATTTCCTTAGCACTCCGATTGCTCCTCTTTCCAATACTGAATCTTGTGAAATCAATACTGCTTTGTTGAATCTTGTTATGAAAGATCAATTCGCCGGCCTTCCTAGTGAAGATGTCGCTACTCATCTAAATAGCTTTGTTGATTTATGTGATATGCAAAAGAATAAAGAGGTTGGTAATGATATTGTTAAATTTAAGCTATTTCCTTTTTCGCTTAGAGATCCTGCTAAAGCTTTGTTTTCATCTTTGCCTAAAAATAGTATTGATTCTTGGAACAAGTGCAAAGATGCTTTTATCTCCAAGTATTTTCCTCCCACTAAGATCATCTCTCTTAGGAACGATATTATGAATTTTAAGCAACTTGATCATGAACATGTTGCACAAGCTTGGGAGTGAATGAAATTAATGATACGTAATTGCCCTACTCATGGTTTGAATTTGTGGATAATTATACAAAAATTTTATGCCGGGTTGAATTTTGCTTCTAGAAATCTTTTATATTCTGCCGCGGGAGGCACTTTTATGGAAATCACTTTAGGATATGCTACTAAACTCCTAGATAATATTATGGTTAATTATTCTCAATGGCACACTGAAAGATCTACTAATAAAAAAGTGCATGCGATAGAAGAAAGCAATGTTTTGAGTGGAAAGATGGATGAACTTATGAAATTATTTGCTACTAAGAGTGTTTTTTCTGATCCTAATGATATGCCTTTGTCTACTTTGATTGAGAATAATAATGAATCTATGGATGTGAATTTTGTTGGTAGGAATAATTTCGGTAACAATGCGTATAGAGGGAATTTTAATCCTAGGCCTTATCCTAGTAATCCTTCTAATAATTATGGAAATTCCTACAACAACTCTTATGAAAATTTTAATAAGATGCCCTCTGAATTTGAGACTAGTGTTAAAGAGTTTATGAATTCTCAAAAGAATTTTAATGCTTTGCTTGAAGAGAAATTACTTGAAGTTGATGAATTGGCTAGGAACGTTGATAGAATTTCTCTTGATGTTGACTCTTTAAAGCTTAGATCTATTCCTCCTAAGCATGATATCAATGAGTCTCTCAAAGCCATGAGAATTGCCATTGATGAGTGCAAGGAAAGAACCGCTAGGATGCGTGCTACGAAAGATGCCTTTATTAAAGCCTGTTCTTCCAATTCCTATGAAAATCAAGATGAAGATCTAAAAGTTATTGATGTGTCCCCTATCAAATCTTTGTTTTGCAATATGAATCTTGATGAAACTGAATATGATCCACCCTTACCTAGACGACGTTCTAAAATTTCGGAGTATTTAGATCTTGATGATAAAATTGATAAAAGTGGGATTGAAAAGAATAAAACCCTAGATGTTGCTAAACCCACTATGTTGGATTTCAAGAAATTTAATTATGCAAGTTTCTCTTTAATTGATTGTATTTCCTTGTTGCAACCCGTGCTAAATTTTCCTCATGCTTATAGTCAAAATAAAGCGTTTACTAAACATATCGTTGATGCCTTGATGCAATCTTATGAAGAAAAACTTGAGTTGGAAGTTTCTATCCCTAGAAAACTTTATGATGACTGGGAACCAGCTATTAAAATTAAGATTAAGGATCCTGAATTTTATGCTTTATGTGATTTGGGTGCTAGTGTCTCCACTATTCCCAAAACTTTGTGTGATTTGCTAGATTTCCGTGATTTTGATGATTGCTCTCTAAACTTGCATCTTGCGGATTCCACTATTAAGAAACCTATGGGAAGAATTAATGATGTTCTTATTGTTGCAAATAGGAATTATGTGCCCGTAGATTTTATCGTTCTTGATATAGATTGCAATCCTTCTTGTCCTATTATTCTTGGTAGACCTTTCCTTAGAACGATTAGTGCAATTATTGATATGAAGGAAGGGAATATTAGATTCCAATTTCCATTAAAGAAAGGCACAGAACACTTCCCTAGGAAGAAAATAAAATTACCATATGAATCTATCATGAGAGCCACTTATGGATTGCCTACCAAAGATGGCAATACCTAGATCTATCCTTGCTTTTATGCCTAGCTAAGGGCGTCAAACGATAGCGCTTGTTGGGAGGCAACCCAATTTTATTTTAGTTTTTTTGTTTTTGTTTCTGTTTAGGAATAAATAATCCATCTACCTTCTATTTAGATGTGGTTTTATCTTTTAATTAGTTTTTTTGCCAAATTAAACCTATAGGATCTTCTTGGATGATAGTTATTTGATCTTGTTGTAATTTCCAGAAACTTTCTGTTCACGAAAACAGTTGTTAAAAATCACCAGAATGTGATAAAATACTGATTCCAATTGCTTCTGATCAATAAAAAATTGTCTAGGTGTTCCTATTTTGGCTAATTTTTTGGAGTTCTAGAAGTTTGCGTTAGTTATAGATTACTACAGATTGTTCTATTTTTGACAGATTCTGTTTTTCGTGTGTTGTTTGCTTATTTTGATGAATCTATGGCTAGTAAAATAGTTTATAATCCATAGAGAAGTTGGAATACATTAGGGTTAACACCAATATAAATAAAGAATGAGTTCATTACAGTACCTTGAAGTGGTCTTTTGTTTTCTTTCGCTAACGGAGCTTACGAGATTTCTGTTGAGTTTTGTGTTGTGAAGTTTTCAAGTTTTGGGTGAAATCTTTGGTTGGATTATGGAACAAGGAGTGGCAAGAGCCTAAACTTGGGGATACCCATTGCACCCCCAAGATAATCCAAGGAAACCAAAAATTCAAAGCTTGGGGATGCCCCGGAAGGCATCCCCTCTTACGTCTACTTCCATCGGTAATTTTACTTGGAGCTATATTTTTATTCACCACATGATATGTGTTTTGCTTGGAGCGTCTTGTATGATTTGAGTCTTTGCTTTTTAGTTTACCACAATCATCCTTGCTGTACACACCTTTTGAGAGAGCCATACATGAATTGGAATTTGTTAGAATACTCTATGTGCTTCACTTATATCTTTTGAGCTTTATAGTTTTGCTCTATGTGCTTCACTTAGATCTTTTAGAGCACGGTGGTGGATTTGTTTTATAGAAACTATTGATCTCTCATGGTTCACTTAGATTATTTTGAGAGTATTAAATAGCATGGTAATTTTCTTAATAATAATAATATGCTTGGTATTCAAGATTTGTAAAACTTTCTTTTGAGTGCGTTGAATACTAAGAAAAGTTTGATCCTTGATAATTGTTTTGAGATATGAAGATTGTGATATTAGAGTCATGCTAGTTGAGTAGTTGTGAATTTGAGAAATACTTGTGTTAAAGTTTGTGATTCCCGTAGCAAGCACGTATGGTGAACCGTTATGTGATGAAGTCGGAGCATGATTTATTTATTGATTGTCTTCCTTATGAGTGGCGGTCGGGGACGAGCGATGGTATTTTCCTACCAATCTATCCCCCTAGGAGCATGTGCGTAATACTTTGCTTTGATAACTTCTAGATTTTTGCAATAAATATATGAGTTCTTTATGACTAATGTTGAGTCCATGCATTATACGCACTTTTCCTTCCTTCCACCATTGCTAGCCTCTCTAATACCGCGCACTTTTCACCGGTATCATGCACCCACCATATACCTTCCTCAAAACAGCCACCATACCTACCTATCATGGCATTTCCATAGCCATTCCGAGATATATTGCCATGCAACTTTTCACCGTTCTGTTTATTATGACACACTCCATCATTGTCATATTGCTAGCATGATCATGTAGTGGACATCGTATTTGTGGCAAAACCACCATTCATAATTCTTTCATACATGTCACTCTTGATTCATTGCATATCCCAGTACACTGCCAGAGGCACTCATATAGAGTCATATTTTGTTCAAAGTATTGAGTTGTAACTGTTGAGTTGTAAGAAAAATAAAAGTGTGATGATCATCATTTTTAGAGCATTGTCCCGAGTGAGGAAAGGATGATGGAGACTATGATTCCCCCACAAGTCGGGATGAGACTCCGGACGAAAAAAAAGAAAAAGAAAAAAGAGGCCATGAAAAAAAAGAGAAAAGGCCCAAATAAAAAAATGAGAGAAAAAGAGAGAAGGGACAATGTTACTATCCTTTTACCACACTTGTGCTTCAAAGTAGCACCATGATCTTCATGATAGAGAGTCTCTCATTTTGTCACTTTCATATACTAGTGGGAATTTTCATTATAGAACTTGGCTTGTATATTCCAATGATGGGCTTCCTCAAATTGCCCTAGGTCTTCGTGAGCAAGAGAGTTGGATACACACCCACTTAGTCTCTTTTGTTGAGCTTTCATATACTTATAGCTCTAGTGCATTCGTTGCATGGCAATCCCTACTCACTCACATTGATATCTATTGATGGGAATCTCCATAGCCTGTTGATACGCCTAGTTGATGTGAGACTATCTTCTCCTTTTTGTCTTCTCCACAACCACCATTCTATTCCACATATAGTGTTATATCCATGGCTCACGCTCATGTATTGCGTGAAGATCGAAAAAGTTTTGAAAATGTTAAAGTATGAAACAATTGCTTGGCTTGACATCGGGGTTGTGCATGATTTATATACTTTGTGGGGTGAAGATAGAGCATAGCCAGACTATATGATTTTGTAGGGATAACTTTCTTTGGCCATGTTATTTTGAGAAGACATAATTGCTTTGTTAGTATTCTTAAAGTATTATTATTTTTATGTCAATATGAACTTTTGTCTTGAATCTTTCGGATCTGAATATTCATACCACAATTAAGTAGATTTACATTGAAATTATGCCAAGTAGCACTCCGCATCAAAAATTCTCTTTTTATCATTTACCTACTCGAGGACGAGCAGGAATTAAGCTTCGGGATGCCTGATACGTCTCCAACGTATCTATAATTTTTGATTGCTCCATGCTATATTATCTACTGTTTTGGACCATATTGGGCTTTATTTCCCACTTTTATATTACTTTTGGGATTAATCTATTAACCGGAGGCCCAACCCAGAATTGTTGTTTTTTGCCTATTTCAGTGTTTCGAATAAACGGAATATCAAATGGAGTCCAAACGGAATGAAACCTTCGGGAACGTGATTTTCTCATCAGATATGATCCAGGAGACTTGGACCCTCCGTCAAGAAAGAAGAGAGGCAGTCACGAGGGTGGAGGGCGCCCCCCCCTAGGGCGCGCCCTCTGCCTCGTGGGCCCCTCGAAGCTCCACCGACGTACTCCTTCCTCCTATATATACCTACGTACCCCCAAACGATCAGATACGGAACCAAAAACCTAATTCCACCGCCGCAACCTTCTGTACCCACGAGATCCCATCTTGGGGCCTGTTCCGGAGTTCCGCCGGAAGGGGAATCGATCATGGAGGGCTTCTACATCATCACCGTAGCCCCTCCAATGAAGTGTGAGTAGTTTACCTCAGACCTTCGGGTCCATAGTTAGTAGCTAGATGGCTTCTTCTCTCTTTTTGGATCTCAATACAATGTTCTCCCCCTCTCTCGTGGAGATCTATTTGATGGAATCTTATTGTTGCGGTGTGTTCGTTGAGACCGATGAATTGATGAATTGTGGGTTTATGATCAAGTCTATCTATGAATAATATTTGAATCTTCTCTGAATTCTTTTATGTATGATTGGTTATCTTTGCAAGTCTCTTCGAATTATCAGTTTGGTTTGGCCTACTAGATTAGTTTTTCTTGCAATGGGAGAAGTGCTTAGCTTTGGGTTCAATCTTGCGGTGTCCTTACCCAATGACAGAAGGGGCAGCAAGGCACATATTGTATTGTTGCCATCGAGGATAACAAGATGGGGTTTTTATCATATTGCATGAATTTATCCCTCTACATCATGTCATCTTGCTTAAGGCATTACTCTGTTTTCATTAACTTAATACTTTAGATGCATGCTGGATAGCGGTCGATGAGTGGAGTAATAGTAGTAGATGCAGGCAGGAGTCGGTCTACTTGTCTCGGACGTGATGCCTATATACATGATCATACCTAGATATTCTCATAACTATGCTCAATTCTGTCAATTTCTCAACAGTAATTTGTTCACCCACCGTAGAATACTTATGCTCTTGAGAGAAGCCACTAGTGAAATCTATGGCCCCCGGGTCTATTCTCATCATATCAATCTTACATCACTTTATTATTTCTTTGCTTTCTACTTTGCTTTTTATTTTACTTTGCATCTTTATATCAAAAATACCAAAAATATTATCTATCATCTCTATCAGATCTCACTCTCGTAAGTGATCGTGAAGGGATTGACAACCCCTAATCGCGTTGGTTGCGTTGAGCTATTCGTTTTGTGTAGGTACGAGGGACTCGCGCGCGGCGTCCTACTGGATTGATACCTTGGTTCTCAAAAACTGAGGGAAATACTTACGCTACTTTGCTGCATCATCCTGTCCTCTTCGGGGAAATCCAACGCAGTGCTCAAGAGGTAGTAGATTGCAAAAGAATGACACGCCGCAAATACATAACAAAGAGAGAAACATGCAATCAAGCAATCAAAAGATACCAATTGAAGCAAGCTGTCAAAAGATACCAATTGAACCAACTAGGCCAATGATCCTACGAGCCACATGAATAAAGGATATTATGATAAGAGCAAAGGAGTGATCTAAAGAAACTAGAGAATCTCCCCATGATTTGTGCACACATAAGAATTTTTCGTATTAGGATACCAAGTGCATAAAATAGGATCATAGCTCCCCCAAAATCAATAGGAACTCACAACAAGTGTAACTGAGCATATAGGAAACAAAGCCTAGCACTTGCAACAAACACATGGTTGAGCAACATGTAAATGAGGCAACTTAAGAATAGGCTCAACCAACATGATGTGTGTGAGTCATGGCAAAGCACTTGAGAAGACTAAAATAAGGATGAGCATTAAGCATCAACATAGTCTTGGATAAATGAGATACACGGTGCATGACATTCCTTCCCACACACACCCACTGGCAAATGGGTTCACAAGCTCACTAAAAAGATGACAACAAAGCTTGCGACAACCCATGGTGAAGATAGAAGATGAAAGCCTCATCAAGATGAGGGATACCAATTAAGATGGCAAAAGCCTCGTAGAGATAAGCATGAGGAAAATAATCTTTGCCACACAAGAGTGCATCAAGATGCAACGAGATAAGAGATGCACTCAAGGCAAAAGCCTTCACGGAGCCACCAAAGAAATAACATAAGAAAGACAAGGTGGACGTGAAAGAAAGGATATCATCTAGAGATGTAATTTCTCTCAAGTGTATAAGGTTCTAGGTAGACGAAATCATGATGATATATATCTACAAAGAAGGATGTACACCCGAAATAGTAACAACACGAAGGAACAAGATATCCAAAAGGAAGTCATAGATATACCAATAAGATATTTGCTTGGAAGCATAGCACATGGCTAGATATGGTCTTATTGTATATGAATGAATTCCTACCACACAACCATCAAAGGTATCACAACTAGCAACATGAGATCATCGTTGAGATGCTTTGAGAAAGGAAACAAGTATCACAAGATGGAATGAATATCATGCCAAGATGCAACCTACACAAGGTTGAATGCAAGAAAAGAATGCATGAATAGATACTTGTTACCGAGATATCATTGGAAGGATGTAGAAGAAACCAATTGAAGGTAATAGATAGTAGTTCATTGAGCATCCTAGCCTGACTCTAATAAGCACATGGTGACACCACCTTCCTTGTGAGTGAGCCGATCATCCAATGCATCTCCAATTGTTCCTAGAACAACAACACAAAAAAATGGTACCCAAACTCATTGGGACCAAAGAGTTAGAAACACCAACAATACATAGGACAAACTCCACATAAATATGTGCATATAGATATGTGATACGTCTCCAACGTATCTATAATTTTTGATTGTTCCATGCTATTATATTATCAATCTTGGACGTTTTATATGCATTTATATGCTATTTTATATGATTTTTGGGACTAACCTATTAACCTAGAGCCTAGTGCCAGTTTCTGTTTTTCCCTGTTTTTGAGTTTTACAGAAAAGGAATACCAAACGAAGTCCAATTGACGTGCCAATTTTTGATGATTTTTTATGGACCAAAAGAAGCCCCCGGAGTAAAAGATTTGGGCCAGAAGAGTCCAGGTTGCCCACGAGGGTGGGGGCGCGCCCCCTATCTCGTGGACGGCTCGGAGACCCCCCCCCTGACGTGAGACCTACGCCAAAAATTCCTATAAATACAGAAACCTCCAGAAAATAACCTAGATCTGGAGTTCCGCCGCCGCAAGCCTCTGTAGCCACCAAAGACCAATCGGGACCCTATTCCGGCACCCTGCCGGAGGGGGGATCCATCACCGGTGGCCATCTTCATCATCCCGGCGCTCTCCATGACGAGGAGGAAGTAGATCACCCTCGGGGCTGAGGGTATGTACCAGTAGCTATGTGTTTGATCTCTCTCTCTCTCTCTCATGTTCTTGATTCGGCATGATCTTGATGTATCGCGAGCTTCGCTATTATAGTTGGATCTTATGATGTTTCTCCCCCTCTACTCTCTTGTAATGGATTGAGTTTTCCCTTTGAAGTTATCTTATCGGATTGAGTCTTTAAGGATTTGAGAACACTTGATATATGTCTTGCATGTGCTTATCTGTGGTGACAATGGGATATTCACGTGATCTACTTGATGTATGTTTTGGTGATCAACTTGCGGGTTCAGTGAACTTATGCATATGGGTTGGCACACGTTTTCGTCTGGACTCTCCGGTAGAAACTTTGGGGCACTCTTTGAAGTACTTTGTGTTGGTTGAATAGATGAATCTGAGATTGTGTGATGCATATCGTATAATCATACCCGCGGATACTTGAGGTGACATTGGAGTATCTAGGTGACATTAGGGTTTTGGTTGATTTGTGTCATAAGGTGTTATTCTAGTAAGAACTCTAAGATAGATCGAACCGAAAGAATAGCTTCGTGTTATTTTACTACGGACTCTTGAATAGATCGATCAGAAAGAATAACTTTGAGGTGGTTTCGTACCCTACAATAATCTCTTCGTTTGTTCTCAGCTATTAGTGACTTTGGAGTGACTCTTTGTTGCATGTTGAGGGATAGTTATATGATCAAATTATGTTATTATTGTTGAGAGAACTTGCACTAGTGAAAGTATGAACCCTAGGCCTTATTTCCTAGCATTGCAATACCATTTACGCTCACTTTTATCACTACTTACCTTGCTGTTTTTATATTTTCAGATTACAAAAACCTATATCTACCATCCATATTGCACTTGTATCATCATCTCTTCGCCGAACTAGTGCACCTATACAACTTACCATTGTATTGGGTGTGTTGGGGACACAAGAGACTCTTTGTTATTTGGTTGCAGGGTTGTTTGAGAGACACCATCTTCAACCGACGCCTCCCACGGATTGATAAACCTTAGGTCATCCACTTGAGGGAAATTTGCTACTGTCCTACAAACCTCTGCACTTGGAGGCCCAACAACGTCTACAAGAAGAAGGTTGCGTAGTAGACATCAATATGGAAATGAAATTCATGCACATCTCATCCAATTTGAGACTTGGTGGATTTTCCCCTATATATTGGGTCAAAGAAAGAAAGCATGCCAAGGAAACTACATGAAGTTAATATGCATGCTCAAGACTTTCAAGAACCGATACCAATTGACAAAGAAAAACCAAGTGAAGAAAAGATACCAAAAGAATAAATCATCACTTGGAGGATATTAACTGAAAGATACATCAAGGAACAAGATATCCAATGATACACGCAAAAATAAAGATGGCAAACTCCCAAAAGAGAGAATGGTTCGAAACAAACAAGCTCTCTACAAAGTTTCATGATGGCACAAAGTACCAAAAAGAAACGGTTTGCGTTCCACCAACACACACTTGATAAGGACCACAAGATGAGTGTTTTGTAGAAAAAAGGATAGCTCCCCCAAGACTAGTGCATTATAGAGAATTTGCATTTGAATACAAAATGCACAAGGTGGGATCACCCCTTTCACTATATCTAGAAAACACTAGACAAGGTCAGGAAATTAACAAGATCCACAAGTGGTATGGAAGACAAAGGGAGTTGAAACATTCCTTGGCAAGAGAAAAGGAAATAAGAAGAAAACACCAACGTGGAGATGATCAATAATTTCTACCACACATAAGTGAGTACCAATTGTCAAAAGACAAGAACTGTTTGGAAATAATTCCCATTGGTAGATAGCAAGGATATCCGACATCATGTTCACACCAAACAAAAAGCAAATTGCAACTTGTAGAGTTAACATTCCAGCTAGGAACAAGATAATTTACAATATCAATTCTAGGTGACAATATCTCAAATGTACACATTTTCTAGGCTTGTAATATGCACATAGCATATTACTCCCCCATAATGTGATACCAATAAAAACTTAACAAGAGGCAATAAGAGGATCCAACAAGAGATAATTAATGGAATATTTAGAATTTGATTTTATCATGAGAATACATACCACATAGTGACTAGATAATCTTGTAATATCAATATGTATTACTCATGAACACACATTTATAGGATTGTGAGGTGCACAAAGCACGTCACTCCCCCACAATGGGATATTCCATTAATCTCTCACAAGAGCCAACTAAGATACAAACAAGATGCACAAAGGCTCAACGTATGACACACATGTACATGAAGTGCAAACCAACATACACATACTTGATTACTCAAGATAAGCAATTTGGAGACACAACATATACAAACACATGCAAGGAACAAAACCAAAACATGCAAAGGGGCAAGTAACTTTCAATGTAAACAATTTAAGTATACCGGAAGGAGGTACATTGGATATAGTATAGAAACTTGATAACCCAATTGACTTGGCTTGAGACAATAAGAATGATGAAGTCCCCTTAATTCTTCATAATGTAGCCAAGTCTCCAATGCCCTCCAACAACACCTATTGATCAAGTTTGAGCTTGTTGGTCCCCAACCAAGTTGTGTCCTAAGAGGTTAGTCACAATAGGATTGGCAACCCAAATGGTTCATTGCTTAAAACCACTTTGAGTACCAAGAAACTTGGCAAACACATTGCCAACCTTATCCTTCCCAAGAGAATAGATATCATCAACAATAATTGGGTTGGATAAGTTACCACTAGTGCATAAGGAAGCAAGGTGACCTTTCTCATGACATAGGTAGCAACGTCTACTCTTCACTTTCTTCTCACTTGATTTCTCAACTTGAGAAGCATTAGCTTGAGTTTTCTTGGGAAGAGGTCTTTCTTCAACTTGAGGTTGAGCATGAGAATGAACTTGTGGCCGCTTCCCTTGTTGCTTGTCACTAATGGCCTTCTTCTTCAAAGGGCAAGATCTAACATGATGCCCTTCAATTTTGCACTTGAAGCAAATGATCTTGTCCGAATTCTTGACTTGTTTTTGGACCTTCTTCTTGTTGCTCTTGGACTTCTTCTTCTTATTGGAGTTAAATCCAAGTCCACCTTTGTCATTGGCGGATTTTTGCACACTCAAGATATTGTTGAGTGTGGCCTTCCCTTCATGACACTTTTCCAAGTCTTTCTTCAAAGAAGTGACTTGGGCCTTGAGCTCTTTGATTTCCTCTACATGGTTAGTCTCAACACAAGCACTATAGGAATTATAAGCTTCATCGTTAGAGCAACACGGCAAAGAAAGAAATTCATCACAAGATGTACCAATGTTATGCATGGATGAATCATGATGACTAGCACAAGGCAATATAGCATTTTGACTAAAAGTAGTGCTAGTATCCACATGAGGCTCACTAGATGTTACCTTAGCAATCATGGCCTCGTGAGCTATCTTTAGCACATTATGGGATACTAGAAGATCATCATGAGAGCTAAAGAGCTTTTCATGACTTTCTTCTAATTTCCCATAATTGCTAGATAGCAACTCAAGTTGAGCCCGTAGCTCAACATTCTCCTTCAAAATGGATGCTTCACAAGTAATAGAGTTAGTAGAATAAGCATCATCGTTAACAACAAGAGGAGAGGACAACTTGGAAAACTCTTTTAAATAAGAAGCTTCAAGTTGAGCATGAGACTCGGTGAGTTTGATGAGCTCACCCTTAATGACCCTTGAGCCATTTTCCAGGTGCTCAAAATCCTCAAGGAGTATAGCATGAGCAACTTCAAGATTAGCATTTTTTTAGTTTTAAAAACATTGGCCACCTCAAGAGCTCTATCATGAGATTCCTTCACTCTAGATAATTCTAGAGCAAAAGTCTCCTCAAGAGATTCCTTGGTGGTTTGTTCAAGTTCAAGAGCTTGGGAGAGGTCCGCAATCTCATTAGCATAATCACGCTCATGACCTTCCATTTTGTCAATGGTGACCTCATGCTCCCCAAGATGAGATTCCAACTCATCAATATATTTCTTGCCCTCAATAGCAATAGACATGATTTCCATGAAGTTGGAACGAGCAATTATATTCTTATGAAGAGCTTTAAAAATCATTTCCCCCTTAATTTTTAAGGAGGCAACAATATCATTCTCTTCATCACTATCAATGTCATCATCATCATTCTTGTCATCATCAATATCATCACAAGATATATTGGGATTCAAAGTGGGACCTTTGGAGCCTTAGCCATAAGGAAAAATGCAATCGATGATGATGTAGGATCCCTTGAGGCACCATTCAAGAACACATCTTGTTCCATGGGGTGTTGGGTCTTGTTCCATGGGGTGTTGGGTTTCCTCTACATTGTTAGCACAGCAATTCGAGGAAATATATGCATTTTTATCATGGCAACAAGACATAGCAAGCAAATCATCATGAGATTTAGTAAAGCAATTTCTACCTGATATGAAAGGACTATCAACACAAGCATGTGAAACATTTAGAGAGCTCGAAGTGTTGAAGTCCAAAGATGGAGCATTGCAATAAGATAGTGATGAGGAATCATCAACGATAAGCACACTATCATCATTGCAACGAACACCACTACTCACCATATCATTACCTTGTGGCAATCCACATGTAGGTGAAGTAGAAGAAGTTGAGAAAGCAACACGGTCAGAGGTGGAGGGAGAACAATCATCCCCACAAAACTTGGACACGCCATATTTATCTTGAAGTTTTGTCCATAACTCATGAGCATCCCGAAACATCATGAGTTGAAAAATAACTACATTGCTCAAAGCATAAAAAAGCACATTAGAAGCTTGAGCATTGAGATAAGAGTTTTTCTCATCCTCTAAAGATAATCTTTGGGGATCCTTTGGAGGAGAAAAACCCATATCTACAATTCGCTCTAAATTTGGGTCCATGACCCTAAAGAGATTAAGCATGCGAATTACCCAAACATCAACATTTGTGCCATTTAAACTAAGAGTGTCAGAGAATCCTAAACCCCTAGTAGACATCCTTACTCTCTATGCGGTTAAGCCCTATAAAGAGAGACAAGGCTCTGATACCAACTAAAAGATCATGGATGTCGCCTAGAGCGGGGGTGAATAGGCGCTTTAAAATAATTACGGTTTAGGCTTGAACAAATGCGGAATAAACCTAGCGGTTAATTTGTCAAGCACAAAACCTACAACAACTAGGCTCACCTATGTGCACCAACAACTTATGCTAAGTAAGATAAACTACTAGGTGATAGCAAGATATATGACAAGAAACAATATGGCTATCACAAAGTAAAGTGCATAAGTAAAGAGCTCGGGTAAGAGATAACCGAGGCACGTGGAGACGATGATGTATCCCGAAGTTCACACCCTTGTGGATGCTAATCTCCGTTTGGAGCGGTGTGGAGGCACAATGCTCCCCAAGAATCCACTAGGGCCACCATAATCTCCTCACGCCCTCGCACAATGCAAGATGCCGTGATTCCACTAAGGGACCCTTGAGGGCGGTCACCAAACCCGTACAAATGGCAACCCTTGGGGGCGGTCACCGAACCCGTACACTTTGGCAACCCTTGGGGGCAGTCACCGGTACCCGTCAAATTGCTTGGGGCGATCTCCACAACCTAATTGGAGACCCCGACGCTTGCCCGGAGCTTTACGCCACAATAATTGAGCTCCAAACACCACCAACCGTCTAGGTCGCCCAAGCACCCAAGAGGAACAAGCTCAAGGGTACCAAGCACCCAAGAGTAATAAGCTTATCAAATTGTAACTTCCACGTATCACCGTGGAGAACTCAAACCGATGCACCAAATGCAATGGCAAGGGCACAAGGAGTGACTAAGTCCTTCTCTCAAATCCCACCGGAGCAACTAATGCTAGGGAGGAAAATGAGAGGAAGAACAAGAAGGAGAACACCAAGAACTCCAAGATCTAGATCCATGGGGTTCCCCTCACATAGAGGAGAAAGTGATTGGTGGAAATGTGGATCTAGATCTCCTCTCTCTTTTCCCTCAAAAACTAGCAAGAATCGATGGAGGGATTGAGAGTTAGCAAGCTCGAAGAAGGTCAACAATGGGAGAAGAACACAAGCTCAAAGGATAAGGTTCATTGGGAAAGAAGACCCCCTTTTATAGGTGGGAAAAAATCCAACCGTTATGCTCACAGCCCGCATAGAGTGGTACTCCCGCTCGTCCTCACGGTACTACTACTAGGGGTAGCGGTACTACCGCTAAGGGTAGCGGTACTACTGCTTGCGAGCGGTACTAAAAAATACATCCGTGCCTACCACCGCTGGACTTGTGACGAGTTTTTGGTCCGGAGCGGAAGTAGCCACGGAAAGTAGCCGCGGTAGTAACGCTCCAAGTGGTAGTACCTCTCCCAAGAGCGGTAGTAAAAAATGACATCCCCTCCAAGCGGTAGTACCGCTGCAGCTTTTATAAGGACACCAAAACTGACACAACTTCTACAAACGGACTCCGAATTCAATCAAACCAAGTTTGTTGGAAAGATAGCGACAAGGGATAACACAATCTTGAAATAAATAACAATAATAAGCAAATTAGAAAAGGCCCATAAGAAAATGGTGAGAACACTTCCTCGAATAAGACCGGTAAAACCTCCAACACCGAAAACGCAATAGAAGAAGCATGTGAACTCTGTTTTCAATGAACTCAAGCTTGTCATCAAGATGACCATAAGCTCTAAGACTCACAAAGAGAACTAAACAAGAACCAAGAAAGATGATGCAAGGATGCAATGGTTTGAGCTCTCTACGAACGATACGATCAAGCTACCAACTTGAGAGCCCCCCTTGATAGTACGGAAAACGATCCTATAACCCGGTCTCCCAACTACCACCATGAGGCCGGTAAAATAGAAAACCTATCAAGGGAAAACCTTTGCCTTGCACATGATCCACTTGAGCTAGATGATGACGATCTTGTCCTCCTCAAGATGGACCACCTTTCTTGATTGTGCTGGGTCGATGGAGACTAGATGATTGCTCCCCCATACTCCACTATGGGTGAGCCACTCCTTGGCACATCTTCACAAGTCCATTGACACCACAATGGATGGCAAGCTTCAAGCACTTGATCTCTTCGTGATGCTACACTTGAACTTGCACACGACAATCTTGATGACGATCACCACTTGATGTCATCCTTTCCATGTGTTGTATGATATCTTCCTCTTGACGCAAGCCCATGGACACATACCTAACCCCACATAGAACTCTCACATAGACCATGGGTTAGTACACAAAGTGCAATGGACAATGCTTACCATACCATGGGATCACTTGATCCCTCTTGGTACATCTTCTATGCTTTGTGAGATGATCAACTTGATTCACTCTTGACTTAGTCTTGATCAACCTTGAATCTTTCCTACTCTCTTCATTTGGATGATGTCTTGAAGGTAAATATGAATGATCACACAATCTTCTTCTTCAAGACATGCTTGCAATAATCTCAACACTCGCATGACTAATCTTTGGATAATTCATTAATAGCACCTTGGTAAACTCATAAACACCGTGAAACCAACACATGGACTTCAAGAAATGCCTATGGACAAATCCTTCAAACAACTCAATGCAACCATTAGTCCATACAGAATGTCATCAATTACCAAAACCACACATGGGGGCACCGCATGTCCATTCAAATGGTCTCTTTGAGATCCATATGATGTAACTCTTTTTGCGGTGTGTTTGTTGGGATCTGATGAACTTTGAGTTTATGATCAGTCATATCTTTTTATATCCATGAAAGTTATTTGAGTTTCTTTGATCTCTTATATGCATGATCTCTTATAGCCACGTATTTCTTCTCCGATATTTGGGTTTTGTTTGGAAAACTTGATCTATTTATCTTGCAATGGGAAAAGGTGCCCAGTAGTGGGTTCGATCTTACGGTGCTTGATCCCAGTGATAGAAAGGGAAACGACACGTATGTATTGTTGCTACTAAGGATAAAAAGATGGGATCTATATCTACGCAATAGATAAACGGATCTTGTCTACATCATGTCATCGTTCTTATTGCATTACTCAATTTTTTCATGAACTTAATACACTAGATGCATGCTGGATAGCGGTCGATGTGTGAAGTAATAGTAGTAGATGCAGGCAGGAGTCGGTCTACTAATGTTGGACGTGATGCATATGTAATGATCATCGACTGGATATCATCATAATTATTTGAGGTTCTATCAATTGCCCAACAGTAATTTGTTTACCCACCGTTTGCTATTTTTCTCGAGAGAAGCCACTAGTGAAACCTACGGCCCCGGGTCTTCTTTCTCATATATTTGCTTTGCGATCTACTTTTCCTTTGAATTTTTATTCAGATCTATTAAACAAAAAATACAAAAATACTTTTCTGCACTTTATTTTATTTGCGATCTATTATTTCAATCTATTAAATCTTTCTCTCGTCATCACGCAGTTTCTGGCATCGTTACCCAAAAGGGATTGACAACCCCTTTAACACGTCGGGTTGCGAGTATCTGTTGTTTGTGTGCAGGAGTTGTTTACGTTGTGTTGCTTGGTTCTCCTTCCGGTTCGACTTGGTTTCATCACTGAGGGAAATACCTACCGTCGCTGTGTTGCATCATCACTTCCTCTTTGGGGAAATACTGACGTAGTCCTAGAAGACATGAGCTTTTCTGGCACCATAGTCAGAGAGCAATCACCTACCGATGCCAGTCCCGGAGGCCCCGGAGCCCGCTAACGGAGAGGGCACTAGAGGGAGAAATAGAAACCATAATAGGGACAACAAGAGAAAGGAGGAGCAGGACTCCGAGCTCGTAGTAGTGGCCAATGAGGCCAGCCAGGCCGGTATGAAGAAGTAGAAGTGGGACAATAAGGCCAGCCAGCACATATGAGGAAATTATGAGTGGCCTGTGCAAGTACCACAATCATGCATGGGACCTATAAGGCCTCTCCCACTCCACCAGAGAGTGCCAGCTCAACGGTCAGCTCGCCAAAGAGAAAAGAACGACGAGACCGGCGATGGTGGTGACGCAGACGATGCCCTCCTCCACCGCCTGCCCGGTCAGGACCACAGGACCAGGGCTCGGTTGGGGGAAACCAAAAAGCTTTCCAAAAGGACATTCTCTGGGTCAACATTATCGTCCGTGGGCTTGAGTCCAAATGTGCACAAAAGCAAACCATCAAGGAGGTCTACTCCCTCGTCCCTAGTGTCTCCCTAAACCTCGACTTGTCAGAATACGAAATCTCCTTGAGCCAAACAGATGATCCATAATACATACCGAACCCCAGCAAAACCACCCTCATCATGGACCCAATCATTGGGGCATGCCAGCTCTCCAAGGTCCTGATGAACGGCAGGTCAGGCATCAACATAATGTATACCAGTACAGTGCACAAGATGGGGTTCCTGCTGACCGGCTTCCTCCCTTCACCATCACACTTCCACGGAATCGTGCCCGGGAAAAAAACATAGCCCCTCAGCCAAATCATCCTGGAGGTCATCTCGAGACCCGAGGAAAACTTCTGGGCCGAAACGCTTTGCTTTGGGGTGGTGCCCTACAAGGGGCGCTACCACGCCCTCCTTAGGCACCCAACCTTCGTCAAATTCATGGCGATAGCCTATTATGCCTACAGGAAGCTTAAAATACCAGAACGTAACAACATCATGAGTCTCCGGCAACCCCAAGAACGCCTTGGAAGCAGAGGTCACCAACCTTGAGCACGTAGAGGCAGAGATCGGTTGATACGACGAGGTGGAGATCAGTATTACCATAAAAGTGATCGCCACTACGACAATGAAGAAGCGTTGCCCCAATAACACGGGGTCCGAGGCGCAGGCTCCACCAAAAGACCCATCTGGCTCCAACTGGGAGGTTATAGGCCCCACATGCTTGAAGGTTGGCAAGCAGGAACAGCGTCAACCAGCCCATGCATAGCCCAGATGACGCCAAACACTGAACACCAAACAACTATGTCATTTCCTATCTTAGCATTTTACAACTAATTTCAATTTCTAGTTCGTGTTTTCGTCCCTTATAGCTCGATCATATCAAAAGTCATGACTAAAGATGTTCCACATAAATCACTTTGTTCTGTTTAAATCTTTTACAAATGATTGTTGAGACCTGCACATGAATGTATTGAACCTCCTGCGGAACGTTTCGAGGAAGAGTATAAAAGATCCTCCTATTTACCAGACTCGAGGGTTGCATCATAGTTTGGACCCCCCCCCCCCGCGCGTAGTCAGTGTAGGTGTTGCATCCAAAGACCCCTCAAATAGACTCGAGTGTTGTATGAAGGTACACCGACATCCATCATAAAAAGCGGCCGAAGGTTTTCATAAAAAGCCGGCCTCCCTTCCTCGGCATGGTACACCAACCCCAGCAGGAAGAGCATATGGCAATCCTTCCACTCGTAGCCCGGCATTAGTCCGCGAGTCTGGGTCCACACCTCCACAGCAGGAGGGGTGTTGATGCCCGTGTCCCCATACTTGCTCTTAGAAACGATTGTTGATGCACTTATTGTGTCTGCAGTGACGTGAATGACACAAGAATAATAAAATACTACATTCACATCCATTTCGGCGTCCAGTAATTCCGAACGGAGGCAGTGCATAATAACAAGTGTATTAGACTAGCCACAATGGGTGGTAACATAGAGTAGTAATATGCTCATGAGAAAATACACAGGAGCACATGGGTGCTCCACACCCCTATACAAAAAATAATCATAAAAAATACCCAAAAAATCAAAAAAACTAAAATTTCGGGATATCAAACCTGGTTTCCCAATCTACTTCCGCGTGAAATTTCGTGAAAAAATACCAAAAAACGTATCCGTGGCGAAGGAATTACTGTCCGAACAAAAATCCACACAAACAGTGTTTTGCTATACATAAGAAGTTTTTGTCTTTTTTGCCACGAATACGTTTCCTGGTACTTTTTCACAAAATTTCAGACGGGAGTACATCGGGAACCCATGTTTGATATCCCCAAATCC
The DNA here is from genome assembly GCA_032464435.1 of Aegilops umbellulata. NCBI lineage: Eukaryota > Viridiplantae > Streptophyta > Magnoliopsida > Poales > Poaceae > Aegilops > Aegilops umbellulata. The sequence goes on from CP136054.1 coordinate 348,918,888, forward strand.
CAGATTTTTTTTCCAATTTCTCGATATTTTTTTGAACGAATTGTTCGTATAGGGGTGCGGAGCACCTGAGAGCTACAAATCCTCGTCCCATGCTCATGTTACTATTCTATGTTAGTACATCTATAGTGGAGAGTAACATATGTGTGGTAACATATAACACTTCATTTAATAGGCTATAGACTAATCTTGTCTTGATATGTGTGATGTTACTCATACTAGTAGTAACTAGCTACTCCCTCCGTCCTTCGAAGAGTGTACTTCCAACTTTGTTGGAAAGCACTTTTTTATGTTTGACCGTATTTATACAATAATACATCAATATTTATGCCATCAAATTAGTAGCATTAGATTCATAATGAAATATATTTTCATGATATACCTCTTTGGTTTCAAAAACATTGATATATTTTTGCACAAACTCGGTCAAACTTTAAGATAGTTTGACCCTCCAACTTTGTTGGAAGTACACTCTTTGAAAGATGGAGGGAGTATGTTACCGCATGCCTCTCTTTCTTAATTTATTGCTTGCCACATCATCCATTTTATCTAGATATGTGTGATGTTAATACCTATATTAACATCACACATATATAGGTTAAATAGATGATGTGGCATGCAATAAATAAATAAAGAGATGGAAATGGTAACATAGCTAGTTACTACTACTTCCTCCGTCACGGTTTAGAAGGCTTGCTTGGAAATTCTCTGGGACCCAGCTGATTATCTATTGGTTGTGAGATGGGCTAAAAAATAGCATTCACACTACGTATGCATATAGAAATAGTATATCGGAGTACTAATTAGCTACTAGAAATAAATGCAATGCGTCATAAACCTTGTCTATTGTGAAAACGCACGCAAATTTAACTATGTCTTCTAAACTGTGACGGAGGGAGTAGTATGAGTAATATCACACATATCAAGGCAAGATGTGTCTATAGCTTAATAAATGAAGTGCATGTTACTACTACCTCTCTCTCAGTTTAGAGGGCGTGCGCGTATCCCTAGGTCGTCAATTTGACCAACCTAATACAAGTCATATATTATAAAAAATATACCAATATAAACTTCAGATGTTCTATTTTCAAATGATATAATGTTTGCGTTATATAGTTTATATTAGGGTGATAAAATTGGCAACCTAGGTATACGCGTAGGACTTGTAAACTGAAACGGAGGTAGTAGTCTATGTTACTACCCATTATGGCTAGTCTTAGTAGTAATGTAATCACTGGTCAACACCATCTCCGTCAGCCAATACGTACTTAAAACCTTTCGAGTCCGCCCCTTACCAGCTCTGCACAACGTATTCGCGTTTCTGCACCGGCTACTTCCATATTTTAATTTTCTTTGGAGCTGCCGTTTGGCCTCCTGGGAAAGCCGAGGCTGATCCGGACGCGACGTCTCGTACCTCGTTGACACTTGGCTGCTTTGTTTAACCAAACCCCCAGATCAGCCCATAGCTCCGGGCGCAGGCGATCACCTCCCCAGTTGCGCACGCCGGAATCCACAAAACTAACAACGATAGCGCGCCGCCGCCGCCGCCGTTCACGTACGTACGTATGATGATCAAGGCTGCTGGGCTGCTGCTTCCCGAGGTCGCAGGACGGCGGCAGCAGCCATGTGCCATGGTGCACGGCGTTCATCTCTCCGAACGACCTCCGGCCGGTTACCACCTCCCTCTCCACGTCAACCATCTCTCTCAGCTGTCAGCTGTGACTCTCTCACCTGCATTATGCAGCGTAAACAATTAATGGCACACCCTGCTCCTGATCGCTTATCATGCATTGGAGGAATATATGATTAATACTACCTCCGTCCCAAAATAAGTGTCTCAATTTTATACTAGCTCTAGTACAAATTTATACTAAGCTCAAGATACTTATTTTGAGACGGAGGGAGTATTAGATTTGTTCGCGGGGTCTCACTGGCTCTTGGAGATACCCAAAAGAGGGGGGAGGAATCTTGTAGCGGATAGAGTTCGTGAACGAGCGATTTAAATTAGTTTTTGCTCAATAATTGCTCGCAGTCTGACCCTGGAGAGGTCGACGTGTCTGCTACTTAATTAGTGGTACGATGTGGCAGTTTCTATCTTCCTCCGAGCTTGTGAGAACGGAGCAGCCAGATCGGATGGACGGCTTTCCCGCACACACATGGAATTATCTGTCAACCAAAATGTATGATACGTTTTCTTGAGGAAAGCTGAAATGTCTAATGAAACTAAAAAAAAATACTGTATGAAAATAGTAGTGGTGGACTTGTATTGCTAGTTTCCGGCTCAGGGAGGCTCCATCGTAATTTTCTAATAATATATGCTACCTGATCACAAAAGAACAGAAATACAAATGCAGTCAAACTTAGTTTAATGTGAAATATACGATCTCGTGCCTGGAAGAGCCATGATCGACATGTCTGAGCTTACTCGACCAAGCAAGCAGGAGTAACTCCTGATGCCAACCCGGCTCTCTGTGAATCTGGTTGAGTTACAGTATAATAAACTATACAAAACATTGCAGGTTTCAATCCTCTTGTACGTCGTAATATTTTTCAGATAATGAAAGAATTTATCTCCCGAGCTCTGCATGAAGCCAAAACCTTCTTGTCGTACGTCACTAACGTCCGATTCACATTAAATTGTAGACAGTGTTTGGCAAATACCAGCAGCCCCTGCAATGGATCGGTTGTCTGATCAAGATGCAAACACAACCGTTTGCCGGGCGCCTGTTCCCTAAGCAGGAGCCGAGATCGATCGAGCTAATCCTCGAGATACATGATTACCAGTATGCCCAGCTCACAAGTCAGATTCTCTTCTGCCCGCTGCATCCAGTCTCACACCATGTGATTCTCAACAGTCACACTGGCATGCATGATCTGCAAGCTCATGAGTAGAAACAAATCATGGGCATGAGTTATGTTGTATCTTAGTGAACCTACAAAATTTCGAGGACATCAGGCAACGTGCTATGGAGTTCTCCGGGGCCATACCCACGGAGGGTGTTGGCTGATGGGGCCTTTCGTTGTTCTAGGCCCTTAGGGTTTTGCCGCGCTCCCTTCAAAAACATGTGCACTTTTTGTACATTGTTTTCTTCTTTACCTTCTATATGAAATAGGCAGTGCCCTTGTCAGTTCCTCAAAAAAAAAAATCCCTACGAAATTTCATCCAAAAGTATGACCATCTATAGTGTGTGAAGAATGATAAGACATAAGTGAATGGTATCATGGAAAATTCACAGGAGCTCCTGGGTGCTTCACACCCCTATACAAATATTAATTGTAAAAAATACCAAAAAAATCAAAAAAACTGAAATTTGGGGGTATCAAACCTTAGTTCCCAATCTACTCCCATGAGAAGTTCTGTTAAAAAATACCAGGAAACGTATCCATGGCGAGGGAAATACTGTTTGGACAAAAATCCATCCAAACAGTTTTTTTCTTTTTTTTCGAAAAGGGGGGCTCCCCGGTCTCTGCATCAAGAGTGATGCATACGGCCATCTTATTAACCGAAAAACAAATTGTGCCAATAAGGTTCCAAAGTCTCAAACTGAAGGAAAGAAAAAACAGCTCACACAGAGCGCAAAAGGCTAGATACACAAACTAGCCAGGAAAAGACGCCACAACCGGCTGGCTAAAAGAGATAGGTAAACTAATTGCCTATCCTATTACATGACCGCCATCCAAACCGGTTGAAGATATCCCGAGCTACCATCTCTCAACGGATAGACCCAGTAACCAAATGCTCCCTGGCCTCCATCGGAGTGAGTAGCGACCACGAACGGATCACTGCTGTAGCTCGGAAAATAACCTGCAAAAAATGAATCCGTGATGTTATGTTAAAAACCAAATCATTTCTGCAAGTCCAGATGGTCCACAGCAAAGCGCAAACTCCAACCCGAATATGTCTTGCTAAGGCAGACTCAATCCCATTAAGCCAAGTCCCAAATAAAGCGTTAACAGTAGTCGGTGGAGTAATATTAAAAGTAATATGGACCGTCCGCCAAAGGACCTTGGCCAACGGGCAATCAAAAAAGAGGTGCTTAATCGTCTCATCCCGATCACAGAAACTACACCTAGTAGGTCATGTCCAATTACGCTTTATGAAGTTGTCCTTTGTTAAAATAACTTGTTTATGAACAAACCACATAAACACGTTTATTTTTAAAGGAACTTTGACATCCCAGACATTCTTGGAAGTTGGAATGGAGTTTGAATTAATAACATCAATATACATTGACTTAACTGTAAATACTCCAGACCTAGTCAACCTCCAGCGTAATTCATCAGGTTGGTCAGAAAGTTGAACCTCCATCAGTCTCCTAACTAAATGGAGCCAAACTTCCCAACGATTGCCCGCTAGCGACCGTCTAAACTGAATATTAAGGGGGATAGATTAAAATACCGTTGCAACGAACACCTCACGTCGTTGAACAATACGATATAAAGACGGATATTGAATGGCCAAGGGTGAGTCGCGAAGCCAAGTATCCTCCCAGAACCGTGTAGTAGCACCGTTTCCAATGACAACTCTTGTCCTATTGAACATAGATTGTTTGACTTTCATTAGTCCTTTCCAGAAAGGCGAGTCAGTCGGCCTGACTGTTACTTGGGACAGTGTTCTAGTCTGGAGGTACTTGCTGCGAAGGATCTGCGCCCACATGGCCTCAGTCCCGGATGAGAGCTTCCACAACCACTTACTAAGAAGGCATCTGTTCTTAACTTCAAGATTCTCAATACCAAGACCTCCTTGGTCTTTCGGTCGACAGATAATATCCCATTTAGCAAGCCAGTATTTTCTTTTAAATTCATCACCCTGCCAGAAGAAACGTGATCGATAGAAGTCCAGTCTTTTCCTAACACCAACTGGGACCTCAAAGAACGATGAGAGAAACATAGGCATACTCGTGAGCACCGAATTAATCAAGATTAACCGGCCTCCGTATGACATGAGCTTACCCTTCCAGCAACTCAGTTTCTTCTCAAATCGGTCCTCGATACACTTCCATTCTCTGTTTGTCAGCCTACGATGGTGTATCGGAATACCAAGGTAAGAGAAGGGTAAATTCCCCAACTCGCACCCAAACAATTGCCTATAAGAATCCTGTTCGTCTTTGGCTCTACCAAAGCAGAACAACTCGCTCTTATGAAAGTTAATCTTTAACCCGGTCAATTGTTCGAAGAGGCATAACAACAGCTTCATATTTCTCGCCTTGGCCAAGTCATGCTCCATAAAGATGATTGTATCATCAGCGTATTGAAGGATGGATACACCTCCATCAACAAGATGAGGTACCAAGCCACCCACTTGACCATTCTCCTTAGCCCTTCCTATCAGAATTGCTAACATATCTACCACAATGTTATACATGGATAGGGGACATCGGATCTCCTTGTCTGAGGCCTTTATGAGTCTGGAAATAATGACCTATATCGTCATTCACTTTGATTCCCACACTCCCTTTTTGCATAAATGATTCGACCTGCCGGCGCCAGGCATCATCAAAACCTTTCATACGCAATGCTTGTTGGAGGAATGGCCACTTGACCTTATCGTACGATTTTTTGAAATCCACCTTAAAAATTACCCCATCTAATTTTTTGGAGTGAATTTCATGGAGCGTTTCATGAAGGACAACCACCCCTTCAAGGATGTTTCTGTCCAGCATGAAAGCAGTTTGGGATTGTTGCACCACAGAATGCGCAATCTGTGCGAGCCTATTAGTCCCGACCTTGGTGAAGATTTTGAAACTAACATTGAGGAGGCAAATCGGCCTAAACTGCTCAATTCTCACAGCCTCCGTTTTCTTAGGGAGCAATGTGATAGTTCCAAAATTCAAGTGAAACAATTGAAGCTGTCCAGAGAAAAGATCATGAAACATAGGTAGCAAATCCCCTTTAATAATGTGCCAGCACTTTTTATAGAACTCGGCTGGGAACCCATCCGGTCCGGGAGCCTTATTGTTTTTCATTTGTGCAATAGCATCGAACACCTCCTTCTCTGAGAACGGGGCAACCAAGATATCATTATCGGCAGCGGACAATTGAGGTACATCCTCAGTCCTAGACTCATCGAGGGACACACAATTATCCTCCGGAGGTCCAAATAACTGCCTATAATACTTGGTAATATATGTTTTGAGATTATCCTGCCCTAAAATAACACCCTCATCTTGCTCAAGTTGAAAGATACGCTTCTTTCTGTGCTTACCATTGGCAATCAGGTGAAAGAATTGAGTATTGGCATCCCCTTGGGTCACTTTGCGGACCTTAGCTCGCAAAGCCCACTTCAACTCTTCTTCGCGGAGAAGTTCTTTCAACCTCTTCTCCGCCTCAGTTTTAACCTGGAGCTCCGCAGGCAACAAAATCGCTGATTCAGCTTTAATGTCCAGGGCCTGTATAAGAGAAAGGAGCCTATCCTTCTCAATCTTATACACCCCACTGAGGTGCTTAGCCCAACCCCGTAAGAAACTTCTCAAATGCCTAATTTTATTCTGCCAACGCTCGACCGCCGTCCTACCTCCTACACCCTTAGCCCATTCCCTGGCAATAAGGTCTAAGAACCCCTCACGTTCGAACCAGGCCATCTCGAATGAGAAGGTGCTTTTGTTTCCCACATGGTTCGGCTCCCCTGAGTCCACGAACAGTGGTGTGTGATCGGATATTCCCCGCGAGAGTGCCTGGACCGTTACTAGAGGGAACTTCTGTTCCCACTCCACGCTCGCGAGAACTCGATCAAGCTTTTCATATGTCGGGTTTGGCAAAGCATTAGCCCAGGTAAACTTTCTACCAGAAAGCTCTATCTCCCTCAGATCCAAGCTCTCAATAATGGTATTGAACATAAACGACCATCTGCCGTCAAAGTTATCATTATTCTTCTCCTCTCTCCTCCTAATGATGTTGAAATCACCCCCGACCAACATCGGAAGCTGCTCGGACCCACAAATTCGAACAAGGTCCGCCAGAAACTCCGGTTTAAGTTCAGGCTGTGCGGCACCATAAACCGCCATCAAAGCCCAGTTGAAACCATCAACTTTAGACCTAACTCAAAACTTAACCGTGAAGTCGCCCATCACTACACTCCGGACTTCAAGGGAATCACATCTCACTCCCAGCAAGATACCTCCCGATCGTCCTCGCGGAGGTAGGCAATGCCAATCGAAATCAACACCACCCACAAGAGAGGAAAGAAACTGAGGTGCAAAATTATCTCTACCAGTTTCAGAGAGAGCAATGAAATCTAATCGATGCTCCAGAGACGCCTCAGTGAGAAACCTTCGTTTAGCCAAGTCCTTCAGACCTCTGCTATTCCAAAAGATTCCTTTCTTGGTATTTTTTCACGAAATTTCACACAGGAGTAGATTGGAAACCCAGGTTTGATATCCCAAAATCCCAGACTTTTTTTCAAATTTCTCGGTATTTTTTTGAATTTAATGTTCGTATAGGGGTGCGGAGCACCGGAGTGCTACAAATCCTCTTCCATGGTATCATATGCTATTCACACATAATTTGTCCTTCCTGCACGGGTAACAAAATAGACCTATTTTTGGATCAAAATTTATAGGTGTGCAAAACCGATATACATTTTTTTTTGCATTTTGTTGAAATATGCCAGCATGTGGGCAGGCACAACTAGTTGCAAACTGTATCTAGTTTCCCTCGACTATACATGGCTGTAATGTTCGAAGGGAACTTATAACTCTCGGGTGCCTTCGCAACCTATATGCGCAAAATAATTTAGTAACTGCAAAGAAGTAAAAAGAACTTGAAACTATTTTGGAAAAAATATGATCAAGTATTGTACTTGTGTAAAAAGTTTGGCCAAGTTTTTGCCAGGTTTTGTTCAATTAATCGGGCATCTCTCCTCGCAATTAATAAATAAAGCAAAACTTTTGCTTGCCCTTCAAGAAGTTGCCGTGTTTGCTTTTTGAATTGTTTGGATTGCTTACTACATATGTCATGTGGTAAGTTGTCGTGTTTGCTAGTTCACCCAAAAGTTACGTCCTGAACCAGATCCTTGTGCACTTTTACCCCAAAAAGGTTGGGTTGAACGATGGAGGTGCAATCGTTAGTTTTATACCTCAGCTAGTGATTGGTTGCTGTTGAGAAATAAAAACATGTGATCAATTGTATGGGAGGGATGCCTCCCAGGAGGTGTCTGTTGGGGAAGAGGTGTCTCCCCAACATACCCCTTCACCATGTATATAAGTAGGTCTCCCACATTGCAATGAAACTAATGGATCATTTGTGTCTCTCCTTTGTCTCCTTTACTTTTTTGAAAGCAAAGACTGCTTTATTACTCATAAGACGTGGGCACTATCGCCCGATACAATCACAGCAAGTTCAGCTGGCACATCCTCATCATACACATCCACACCTCCCAAAGTGGAGGTTAAGCCTAATTTTGCTAAACAGTGTGCCACATGATTCACGTCATGGGGACAGTGTGTGATTTCGCACAGTGAGAACCATAGGTTCCTCTGGACCTTGAGATCTTCAATCAGTTGCGCCTCCTTCGAGAAGTCTGGCTTTCTCCGGTTCACCGCCTGCGCTACCAGCAGAGCATCTGTCTCAATCTGCAGCCTCACCACTCCCAGTTCGGCAGCCACTCCCATTGCCATCTCCACAGCTCGCAGTTTTGCACCAAAAGAATCGAAAACCCGAGGGATTCGTCCTGCCCTGGCCGCAACTATCTCACCGTGTTTGTTTCGTGCTATCACACCCCATGCTGCCATAGCTTGATCAGAGAGGAAAGCCGCATCCACATTAAATTTTAAAGTGTCCGCTGGTGGTGGCGCCCACCTCACCGCCTCCCTGGTATTTGGTGCCTGCTTCTTTCCAAAACATCCCTGGTATTCCTTCGCCGTGCATGCAGCTCTATACGCGAAATCGCGGGTGTCCAACGGCTTCTCTCCTTCCCTGATCTTGTTTCTCTGTGTCCACCACAACCACCACATGATGATAATCTGCATCCTCTGCTCCTCTGGAAGTCCCCACAGCTCGTCCAAAGTTTCATGTATACTGTCACATGTTGCTAGCTTCACCCGGATATGTTCCGCTCCCAGTTCCTGCCATACCTGCTTTACTTCTCGGCACTGGACAAACAAGTGCTTCCCCGATTCTGGACTGGAGTTGCAAACGAGGCATCGGTGATCCTCAATCTTCACTCCCCTCCTTTGAAGAATATCTCTTGTCGCAAGAGTGTTGTGAGCGCATCTCCACATAAAGTGCTTTATTGACCCCGGGCATGGCATACGCCAAATCCTCTTCCATCTGACGTCCCCTTCAACATTCAAGTTATCACCCCCAGGAGCATAGATCGGGCCATCACCTCCTTCACTTTCCATGATTGCACGGTGTAGTTTGTAGGCTTGCTTCATGGAGAATTCCCCTTTTGTATCAAAATGTCAAGCCTGGAAGTCCTCTGCACCCTCCCGTAGCAGCATCTTGAGGATTAGCTCTGCATCCTCCTCCCAGAATGTGTCTTTAACTAAGTCCTCGTCCCACTGTCCCGTAGCTGGGTCAATTAGTTCTGAGACCTTGGTCATAATATTGGCTCCCCTTGGAGTAATTACTCTGCGTGTCCACGCTCGTGGAATCCATGGGTCCTTCCAAATGTCAACATTTACGCCATCTCCAATCCTCCATAGCACTCCGCTTTTCACGAGGTCGATACCATGCAGAATGCTACGCCATGCGTATGACATGTTCCCCTCCTTGCATGCTTCCAACACACTTGTTTCAGGGTGATATCTAGCCTTCAATAATTGGGCACATAGACTCTCCGGGTTCTGAAGTAGTCTCCAAGCTTGCCTAGCTAACATGGCCAGGTTAAACGAATGGATATCGCGGAACCCCAGGCCTCCTCTACCCTTCGACTTGATCAACTTAGGCCAGCCGATCCAGTGTATTTTGTTCTCCATCTCCTGTTGGCTCCACCAGTACCGTGCAATCAGCATGCTCAGCTCATCACAGAATGTTCTGGTAAGGTAGAAGCAAGACATGGCAAAAATTGGTATTGCTTGCGCTACACCTTTCACAAAAATTTCCTTGCCCAACCGTGACAGGCACCTTTCATTCCACCCTTGCATTCTGCCCCAAACAGCATCCTTGAGGTATGCAAACGCCTTTCTCTTAGATTTTCCTATATAAACCGGCAGTCCTAGATACTTCTCATTGTAGGCTTCGCTCTGGATGTTTAGAACTCCTTTCACCACATTCTTGGACTGCACTTTGCTGTTCTTGCTAAACATTATGGCTGATTTCTCATGGTTGATACGCTGACCCGAGCATCTTTCGTATACAGCAAGGATCCGTTGCAACTCCCGGGCTTGTTCTTCCGACGCTTTCATCATCATGACGGAGTCATCCGCGAAGAATAGGTGGGTAAGTGAAGGCGCCCCCGGGCAGATCTGAACCCCGCTGAAAGTACCCCGCCTATGCGCTTCCTTAATCAAGGAGGACAATCCTTCCGCACATATGACAAATAAGTAAGGCGAAATGGGGTCGCCTTGTCTTAGCCCGCCCGATGGAACAAACTGGTGTGAGAGAGCGCCATTGATTTTGATTTGGTATCTCACTGTAGTGACACATTGCATGACCAGATCAACCCATCTCCTGTCAAAACCCAGCCTGCTCATGATTGCACGGAGAAAAGACCATTCCACCCGATCATAAGCCTTACTCATGTCCACTTTGACAGCAGCATATTCCTCCTTCCCCTTCCTTTTGTTCATGAGAAAATGTGACCCTTCATAGGCCATGAGGATGTTATCAGTGATCAACCTCCCAGGTACAAAAGCACTTTGGTTCTCTGATATGATCTCTGGAAGAATGAGTTTCAGTCTGTTGGCAAGCACTTTTGAGATGATCTTGTACAACACATTGCACAAACTAATGGGCCGTAGGTCCTTTATTCGTGAAGGATTCTTGACGTTCGGGATCAGGACCACATGTGTATCATTCCATCCCTCCGGGATCTTGCCACCATTCAGGACCTTTTTCACCTCCTTCACAATATCATGGCCCATCAGGTACCAAAACTTCTTGAACACAAGCGCCGGCATATCATCCGGGCCCGGTGCTTTCAAGTCCCCAATATGGTCTAGTGCCGCCTTTATTTCCATGTCAGTGAACTCCGCCAATAGGCTCTTATTCATGGCTCGAGTGACCTTAGAAGGGACGGAGGCGAGTAGTTCATCGAACTGGCTGTTGCCATTTGTCGTGAAGAGCTCCTGAAAATAAGATAAAACATAGTCAGTCATCTCCTCTCCCTCCTCTATCTCCACTCCATCCTCCCTTCTTAGCTTCTTTATACGATTTGCTTTTGTCTCCTTTACTTTGATACTGCAATACGTTATCAGCACACGATAGACTCAACCGAAGAGAGCAGTAGGGCTGCGCTTGATTCCTTCGACGGGTGGCGCTCGGGCCTGCTATTCCCGGCGGCCTCCGGCGTAGCTGCCAGTGACGGCGGGCCCTTAGGCACAGCCACGACATCTCTTGGCGCGTGGCACACCACACGCTACAGAGGTGCCCTCCGATACGGCGCGCTGCAGCGGGAAGCCACGAGCCCCTCCCGGCGGCGGCGGCGACCAACGACACAGATTCTGGCGGCTCGGCCTCGGCGCCTCCCGTGGCAAATGGAATTGGTAGCCAACGACCACGATCGCCACAAAAAAAAGCAAGGACGGCGGCTGTTAATCCCTAACTGCAAGGAAGAAAATTAGGGATCTGATGGTTGTCTCTTAGGCGCTGGAGAAGTCGGCAACCACGCTACGCTTCCTGGGAGCCATGCATTCATCCCTATATAAGAAATCAATCAAGGAGAAAGCTAACTTCGATTGTTTATTTGTGATTAGCATGATCCTTTGGCTGATCATATTTCCTTGAATCAGCGATCGTTTGGAATCACCCGTACAATCCTGGAGACGAGACCCCGACCAACGAACAACGGAGACGCCGAGTGCGGCCAGTCCTAGCGCAAGGCGAGGCGGCGGCAGATTGCCTGGCCGATGGCACTTCTAATCGGCAGCCGGCTGCAAGACACGGCAGAGGGCGGCGTCGCGACTATCGGTAGCGGTGGCCGTGATGCACGGCGTGGTGGCAAGTATGCGACTTCTGGCTGCACAGTGTGGCGGCCTTGCAAGATGCCTGCTGACTAGGCATAGGAGGCAGTTGCGCGTCCGCGGCTTTTGGCGCGGAACACTGCACCGCATGCGGCTGTGCCTACTAGCGCGCGACGTGCAGCCGGCATCATCGCCTCTTGGCCCGGCAGCGACCGAGACAGCCGTTCATGGCTGACCAGTGGCGTTGCGAACGGCTGCTAATGATCGGCATGCGATCAGCCGGCAGCTTCCTCCGGCGTGAACTCGTACGTCGATCGGCGGCAGTTGCGAATCCCCTCAGGGGATGGAACCGACGGGAGAACAAGGATAAAAAAATCCTATCTCTTTGGTGATTTTATAAATCAATCCTCGGTTCCTATGCAAATCAAAGTCCCTGCACTTTCGGGATTAGCCCTTAGGCTTATCCGAACTTGCTGATAAGCCCTCGGGCTTATTGAAGATTATAAATGAGCAATCTGGCTCATATGACTTTGTAGTTTAGCCCTCGGGGCTTGCTATTTTCAGCGCTTCAAACGTAAGGTTATTGTTATTTGCGTTTTATGCCATAGGCTTAAGAGCAAACATAAATGATAGACCATGAGGTCTTGCTGAATTGCATAATAAATTATTATGCATCATTTTACATGATGTAAGATGATTATTTATTTGTATTACGCTGGTAATACTGTTGCAAAGCTATATGTTGATTCCACTATTCGCATAGAATATGGAATTTGCTTGCAAGTTTGGAAACATGAGGTAGTGAAGTGTATGATACTGCCTTACTATGTCAAATTTATATTTGTCACAAGGAATCGACAAATGGTACATACTGCTTAACTGCAGATTATCCAATGTTATTGTGAGGTCTATATTATGTCTATCTGACATAGTGACTATCTTCAATTTTGCACACAACTTATGGATTGCATTACGGAACGAATTAATTTCGTTCACAACTGTGAGGTCTACACCACCATGTGGTGATTACTTGGAATGTGTTTTTAATTAACACAAGGTTGTGAGAAGCTTCATAAGAGTGAGATCTACACTACTTGGTGGTTATCTCTGTGTTTTAAAAGCAAAATGAAGGCATAAAACTTATGACATAGCCATTATGAGGCCTACATCGTGGTGACTACCTTCATGATGTTTTTCCAACTACTTGGAAACTTCATAGCATTTGTCATTGGTTGTGACTATAGTGTCACATACTCAATCAGGAGATGAATCCAAGGTATTGGTGACTATACTGCATATTATGCTATGAAGAGAATTATGCAAAACACTTGCATATTTTGGTGATTACCTTCTATGCATATAGAACTTATGAGACGCCATTATAGCTATGAATTAAGTTTCAGGCACAGCTGAGAGGTTTACACCATTTTATGGTGATTACCTTCATGTGTTATAAATAACATAAGGTTGTGGAAGCTATGATCAATGGAAATTGTCCATAAGAGTGAGGCACCACTAGGTGGTCGACTACCTCTATGTGTTTTAAGGAAATTAGAGGCTTGTCCCTTTTGAGGTGACTACCTTTAATTTGAAGATCTACACGACACTGTGGTGTTCTTCTGGAAGGCTTGCACTTTGGGTCAGTAACAATCACCATGACCATGACTATGCTTAGCCATAGCATTTTCATCCTACATAATTTACTGAAGGTAAATTAATGCACAAGTATTTCATGCACCATATGGCTGACCTTTTTGAAAGGAAATGCGATGAGATGACATTTGATGGGAGTAAGTATTTAAGATGGGTCATGGACAGTAAAGATTTTGTCGACCCGGGGCCTTGTTGCCACAGAAACTCCACTTGTAGAAAATGTCATGGCTATTTATAAATAGCTAAGAATATGCATATTTGCATTTATGTACCATCACAATGGCTCGGTTCTCAAACTGCGTATGTAATGGATGATGAATATCCGTTTTCCCTTTGAGGCTTCACTGAGGCGAGATATATTGTTATAAGCATCGCATGAATGATTATCCATTCATTGTCGGGACTTCAAGTCCATTGAGGCTTATACTTCTGATGTCTATAAATCAACATCAAGTTGAGATTTTGTGATAAGGCGGTTTCAGATGCATATCTTGTTGGGGAACGTAGCAGAAATTCAAAATTTTCCTACGTGTCACCAAGATCTATCTATGGAGAAACCAGCAACGAGGGGAAGGAGAGTGCATCTACATACCCTTGTAGATCGCTAAGCGGAAGCGTTCAAGTGAACGGGGTTGATGGAGTCGTACTCGTCGTGATTCAAATCACCGATGACCAAGTGCCGAACGGACGGCACCTCCGCGTTCAACACACGTACAGCCCGGTGACGTCTCCCATGCCTTGATCCAGCAAGGAGAGAGGGAGAGGTTGAGGAAGACTCCATCCAGCAGCAGCACAACGGCGTGGTGGTGGTGGAGGAGCGTGGCAATCCAGCAGGGCTTCGCCAAGCACCACAAGAGAGGAGGAAGAAGAGACACAGGGCTGCACCAACGAGAGAGAGATCGAATCACCGATCGTGGGCAGCCCCCTAGGCCTCATATATATAGGGGAAGGGAAGGGGCTGCGCCCCCTCTAGGGTTCCCACCCCTAGGGGGGGGGCAGCCCTAGATGGGGATCAAGGGGGCGGCCAAGAGGGGGAGAAGGGGTGGCGCCCCTAGGGTGGGCCTTAAGGCCCATCTAAGCCTAGGGTTTCCCCTTTTTTTCTCTTAGCTGCCCCTTGGGCCTTGTGGGAGGCGCACCAGCCCACTAAGGGGCTGGTCCCTCACCACCTTGGCCCACGCAACCTTCTGGGGCTTGTGGCCCCACTTGGTGGACCCCCGGACACCTCCGGTGGTCCCGGTACACTACCGATAAACCCTGAAACTTTTCCGGCAACCAAAACAGGACTTCCCATATATAAATCTTTACCTTCGGACCATTCCGGAACTCCTCGTGACGTCCGGGATCTCATCCGGGACTCCGAACAACATTCGGTAACCACATACAAGCTTCCTTTATAACCCTAGCGTCATCGAACCTTAAGTGTGTAGACCCTACGGGTTCGGGAGACATGCAGACATGACCGAGACGTTCTCCGGTCAATAACCAACAGCGGGATCTGGATACCCATGTTGGCTCCCACATGTTCCACGATGATCTCATCGGATGAACCACGATGTCAAGGACTTAATCAATCCCGTATACAATTCCCTTTGTCTATCGGTACGATACTTGCCCGAGATTCGATCGTCGGTATCCCGATACCTTGTTCAATCTCGTTACCGGCAAGTCTCTTTACTCGTTCCGTAACACATCATCCCGTGATCAACTCCTTGATCACATTGTGCACATTATGATGATGTCCTACCGAGTGGGCCCAGAGATACCTCTCCGTCACACGGAGTGACAAATCCCAGTCTCGATTCGTGCCAACCCAACAGACACTTTCGGAGATACCCGTAGTGCACCTTTATAGCCACCCAGTTACGTTGTGACGTTTGGCACACCCAAAGTATTCCTACGGTATCCGGGAGTTGCACAATCTCATGGTCTAAGGAAATGATACTTGACATTATAAAAGCTTCAGCATACGAACTACACGATCTTGTGCTAGGCTTAGGATTGGGTCTTGTCCATCACATCATTCTTCTAATGATGTGATCCCGTTATCAATGACATCCAATGTCCATGGTCAGGAAACCGTAACCATCTATTGATCAACGAGCTAGTCAACTAGAGGCTTACTAGGGACATGGTGTTGTCTATGTATCCACACATGTATCTAAGTTTCCTATCAATACAATTCTAGCATGTATAATAAACGATTATCATGAACAAGGAAATATAATAATAACCTATTTATTATTGCCTCTAGGGCATATTTCCAACATATCTGACTATAAGTCCTTACTACACTTTACGTTCTCCTAGGATGGTAAACAGAATATCATCTTTATTTTAGGCAGCAATGCCTAAAATTCATGCTAGTGCATTTAGTACTAAGCAATAGTGGTTAAAAAACCACCAGGAGTTGAATGTAAAGTGAAGGATGACAAACAGAAATAGAGTGTATATCTCAAAAGGGAATGGATCATTTAAACTAAATGATCACAATGACAAACTCTCTAGTTTGTCAAAGTGGTGGTTGTACGAAATATCGTACCAATGGTTACCAATTGGTCAAGTTTTGGGTTGAATCATACCACCGGCTCACAGGAGGCAAATGATCTTAATGGGATAAGTTTGAAGTTCTACTTCAAAAGGAAAACAACCAGAAAATATTCTGGCATGGTAGAAGGAGAATGGACTCCTCTATATTGATGATATGCTTATGGAATGATATTCCAAAGATATTATGGAGATCTCATGTAGTCTCCTAGTTATCCCTAAATATCATTGGCCTATAATTGTACTACTACATATAGTATAAATTGCAACATCTTGTCCCTCAGACATGATAGTTGAGATAATTGAGTGTATGAGTCAGTTAATACTCAATCTTGTTGCATACATAATAACTTTTTCCTCCTTTATCATCATGGTATTGGACGATTAGAGAAATTATTGAAAATTCTGTTGGCCACAACTTGACAAGTTGCAATATTCCCAACAATCATCATATTGTTTTATGCACTACATGTGACATTGGGGAATTAATTTTAAGGCACTCTCACCTTAAAATTTGAAATGAGCCAGCCAATATTCTTGATTGAATGCAAGAATATATTTGGATTATTCAACCATTATCTGGGTTATCTTGGTACTTCATGGTGTTCATAGACGCATCTAGAAGATGGTCTTAGGTGTGTATATCCACACATAACCATGCATTTACTAAATTAAGTGCTCAAATTGACGAATTTAGAGAAAATTATCCTAACGTGGGATAATTCCATTGGAATGGAAATGTCGTTGAAGTTGATTCACGGACATTCAATGGTTATATTCAGTATATGGTACATAACCAGAATGGTTTGGCTGGATATCTTATGAAAGATATTCAATATTGCATAGCCAATGTTGCAGAATTGTGATTTACGGACATTTTGTTGATGGTAACATGCGGTCTCACACTCCGCATATTTGGTCTAAATGAGATCAAATGATACTGCACCCCTTGCAGTTTGTACGTGGAAATAAGTGAAGTATTTCCCATCCGCTGTAATTTGGTTGTATACCGATATCACCACCCCAGCGTACATCATTGGCCTTCACATATGGTTGGGATCTATGTGAGGAATAACTGTGGTATGTTCGTTAATCCGCCGAATACCTTAACCCTAGCAAGGGAGTTATTTGGAGCCGATACGCTGATTGCTTTTGCAATAAGACCATTTTCTGGCATTAGGGGGAGATGTGTACCACAAAGAATGCCAGGAAATGGATAAGAAATGTCATAGACATTTTGTCCACATACTTAAGAATCTGAACTACATGTTCAGGTTATGAGAAATTTGCAGCATACTGCAAATAATCTGCCAAGTATATTTACTGATGACAAAGGTGTCACTATGGTCAAATACGAGAATGAGTGGAGGTACCTAATAAACCACTCATCTCCCTAGATGAGAGCAAGAGGGGGAGAATTCTGGTCGCATGAGATTAAGTTCTCATATGTTTGAACGGAAACATGGAAGATTGACTCCTCGATCAGTAAATATGATTCAACCTCGGGTTGAATGACACATGAGGGATGCGCGGCATCCAAAGTCCAACACATATGTGCACACATTTTTAGGTGTTGGGAAATCGAAACACCTTGACTCCGTTGTTGTGGGAAATCACAAGGAGTTAAGAGGCGTAGTAAGAATTCCACAATGATATTGGTTCATGAGAATCGTATATGAGAAAGTCTACATATGTCGACATAAAATTCTTCTTGAGAATTGCTAGAATCCTTTTGGGCCCTAAACCAAAATCCATGGAAAGTGTTGTCTGCACTTATATTGGTTCAAATGAAAGGAAGCAATTAAGGAAGAGTGGCACTCGCTCATCAAAAGAGCGGTATTTACCATTGTAAAACCTGTTCCTCATAAGTATCTTCTAAAGGGAAGAGAAGTGAATTTTCGTTTGGAAACAAAAATAAATGAGGTGGTGAGAAAGCGAGGCTTGTAGCACAAGGGTTTTTCGCAGAGACCCGACATCGGTTACGATGTAGCATACCTTCTTGATATGAGTGGAATTATGTTTCAATACTGAATGTTAATGGCAGTACAGATCCATACGGTTGATGTTTGTAATGTCTACATACTACCATGGGTCAATTAGTTTGGATGTATATATTGAAGTCATTGAATGACTTAATATTCTGAATCCAAAGGTAAATCGCAACATGCATGTGTGGAACTTCTGAGGTCATTCTATGACTTGAAGTAGTCGTAGAATTGTGTGGTGCAACCGACTAAGTGAGTTATTCCTTGACAAGGATTACTCTCATACTAATGATTGTTGTTGTATATTCATAAAGAAATCCCGGATTGGATTTTACATCACCTTAATTTGTGGTGTTGATGATCTTATCATCAAAATCTATATAAGACATGAAATACACACAATCATGTTAAGACGGATATTTGAGTTAAACCAAATTATGCTAAGCTTATGACTTGAGCATATCCCCCTAAGATATCAGTCTTCATATATCCGAAAGTATTGAAGAAATTCAATATGGGTATATGATATCAAAGACACATATGACCATATTATACCTAATATGGGATACAAATCCTATAGACATAGGGGAGATGGTGAAGTGATAGTGGGGCATGAATTGCCATATCTAAATACCATCCAAGCACTCATATATCTTGCAAAATATGTCAGGCCTGGCACTATAATTTTTGGCAATTTATTAAGAGTGCAATTCCCTGAAAGGTATAAGGTTTGTGTAAGGAATATCCTGGGATATATCCAGGGCACGAAGGGTCTTGATCAATTTCATTCGAAAAATCAAGATGGGACCATGGTTTGATATATTGATAGTGGCTAATTATCTGATTCCACAATGCCATATCGAAGACTGGGTTTGCTGGAAGAGTATTTTGAAGGAAGTATTCATAATAGACTCTAAACGAGTCCTTCCAGTGATCATTCTATTTCATTTGAATCATTAGAAAATGTGGATGACTTCATAGAATGATTGGCCACATGTGAAATCATGTGGAGATTATCATTATCTACCAAGATAATGTCACTTGTATTGCTTATGGGTTATATTTATCCTTGTGAATTACAGAAATGTAAGAGGATAATATGCAAACAGGTTATTGTGATATTCACAATATCTCTATCAATATTTACATTCCAGAACTAGGTTCGTGGAATTGGTATGAGATATTCTTGAGGTTTGCAAAAGTTCAGGGGGAGTAAAATCCCAAGTTATAACCCGTTGGTGATCCTCAAATCATTCGTATTGTACTCTTTTTCCCTTTATGAGTTTTCCATGATGGTTTCTCATATAAGGTTTTTAACGAGACAATATAAATACAAGTGCAGATATATGTCATATTGGTTTCTCCTTATATTTTTCCCACTGGGTTTTAAAGGAGTTTTCGATGGCATATTATTATAAGGTTTCTCCTCAATTTTTCCCATAGGATTTTTGAAGGAGTTTTCAGTTTGCAATATACATATGACGAATTGATCAAGGGGGAGTGCTGAGAAATAAAAACATGTGATCAATTGTATGGGAGGGATGCCTCCCAGGAGGTGTCTGTTGGGGAAGAGGTGTCTTCCCAACAAACCCCTTCATCATGTATATAAGTGGGTCTCCCACATTGCAATAGAACTAGTGGATCAATTGTGTCTCTCCTTTGTCTCCTTTACTTTGATACTACAATGGTTGCTTCTAATTATTTTCCCTGCCGCCTGTATACAGGCATGCATCACCAAATATGGCTTGTCCCACGGATGCACTGCATTAGCCCTTGCGATTGCGGAACGACGAGATAAGCAAACTATTAACTAAACCCTAAACGAGACAAGCAATCAATCAAACACACATCACATCTTATGATGTGGCAGAGATCAAGTCAAGGAGATGATCCTTGAATCGCCAGAAAAAGTAGGCCATTAGGGTTTGTGGCCTGTATTTTCTCTTGCTTAAAATTTGAACTGCCCACTGGATTAATCACTGACGACGTGGAGCTTGTGACACTCGTGTATAAAATCCAGTGGGCTGGACATGGATCCTCAGACGCTTGTGGTTCTTGGCTGTACTGGACGTACGTACGTAACGCATTGTGCTTTTGCTGTATATATATATAATTTGGGAGTAGTAGTGATAATATTGATGAACGTATCAGTACGTAACTCATGGCCCCATCGGTTTGTGTAAGCAATTTATGGGTACATATAATTCGGATTTTTGTTGGCTGTGTGGATCAGCTAGCGTCGGGCCGATAGTTTTTCCTATTATCTAACCTATAACCATATTTGGCTTTACCATCTTTTTAGCTGTCCAAGAGTTAACATTACTAGTTCGACCGAGTTGCATATCACGAACGCTACCACCTTGTATCGTTTCAGCCGTTTATGTTTTATCTATAAAGCGGGGTAAATGCTTGTTTCATGTATTTATGTGAATAATTCACATGAATACCACAGATATGACCTCAGAAATCAAATTTAAGTATACAATATGAGGTATTAATTATACATATGGACAATGGATTAATTGCTGCATTTTTTGTTACAATGAATACCAAGAAGTAAATTCCTGGTTCTGCCACAGACCTAAAGTTGAATGTAAATAGTAAAACATGCCACTATAACCGACTTAGGCATTTACCATAGACCGCATGCTTGAAATTCGTTTCTAGCATTCATTTTGTTTTTTGCTTTTAATTTTGTTAACTATTTATACTGACAAGCGGTCGATCAACAACTTCTTTAACTGCCGTATCATATTCTATCACCCATTTGCATTACATTACATTAGGTACCCATGTGTCAGTTCTAATTTGCAAGTTGCTGCTATAATATGTCGCAATACGCCAGATACTCGAAAATGTGAGCGCGCTTGAGAAAGAAACTCGAAGATGTAAACAAACAGTCAAAGCTCAATTAGCTAAACCAAAAATGGGTGGAATTACAGATATAACCAGGAGAAAAAACTCGAAGATGTGAACAGGCATAAGCATGCAGTAGTCAATTATTGTACAAAAATACACCCACTTGTTCATTCTTTTCTTCCTTTCTTGGGCAGAATGCATGGTCGTCATTTTACCTGGCTTGCATGCAGCATGCATGGATTAGCCGGCAGTTAATTATTTTTTGCATGCATGTGGGACATATATATGCCTTGCTCATCCATTAACCTAGCTTAGGTAATTAATCACGTCTAGCACACTGACAATTAAGCAGCTGGCCAGTATGCGTTCGTACTGACACAGACAGTTATTAGGCTAGTCATAGTGGGAGTAACTTAGCTAGTAACATAGCGCACTCCAAGAAATTTTCGCTTATGTGGCAAGTATTTAATGTGAGGTGGTAACATAATATGTTACTGTAACATAGCGCTTCCCAAGACAAGATGAGTCTATAAGCTAATAAATGAAGCCATCTATGACACTACTATCATGTTACTTTGCATTATGAAGGTAGTAACTTAGACTAGTGTCATGCATATGACACTAGTCTAAATTACTCCCCACTATGACCAGCCTTAAGGATCATGTTTCGTTTCTACTTACTGCAGGGGAATCCAGTTCCCAGGTGAACCTTCTCCAAATCCAGCCTTAACTACTACATCATGATCCTTTTTCTCCAGATGTAATTACCCCACGAACGCCCTATAAACTACTGGAGTAGTGGGTAGCTGGGATCCTTCCTTCAAAGCCGAGAAGAAGAGGAAAAGGTAGACACCGGTAGATGACTAAGGCCCTGTTTGGTTCGGCTATGATTTCTAAAAGCAGCTGTGAAAAATCTGCGGTAGAAAAACAGTTGTGGAAAATTTAATGTGAAAAAGATGTAGGTCATTTGGCAAACCAGCTGATACAACTTTTTTAAATTTTGGCCCACAGCGAAATCAGATTTTGGAAAGCACGTCCTAGACTGCTTCCGCTTTTGGTTTAGATTTTGGCAGCGGATTTCTGGAATCAGATTCTACTGGGTTCGCCCTTTGGTTCAGATTTTGCTGCGCGGCAGCGGAATCCGTCGATAAAAGCTAAACCAAACAGGGCCTAAGATGAGACTAGAAGGCTAGATGGGCACATTCAAAAAATTGACCGTGACACTGTAGATAACTTTTAATCTCATTGTACAGTAGCCAATTTGGACAAAACCGTACAACCAATGCCTAATTGTTCGTAAAAAATATGAACCTTAAATGGCCGGACGTCAGTGAAATTACATGCACTTTTTGTCCTCCACTAAATTTGATAGACGAGCCAGTCAACAGCAGGTGAAACCAGAGGCACTTTGATAGAGCAGGATGGAAGGAACTCAGGGAGGAGATACTGATTCCCCCACATAATGCACTTGTTTACAATAAACTAAGAGATCGAGACTGACCACCGCCTAGCTCGTCAAGCAAAGGTGGGACGAGGATCTCTCCGATCCCGGGCAACCCGAATCCCGATGCAAAGATCCACCACCGTTCGGCTATAAAATGGCACGCCTGAGGACCACCACAGCCATCACCACCACCACCTTCCCTTCGAACGCACACCACCTGTCCCGTGCTCGGTTGATCCTGCGCCATTCCGAGCTGAGCCCTAGCTTGGTGCTGAAGCAGAGACGATGGGCTCGGTGCTGCCGGAGATCGCCGCGGAGGGCAAGGGCATCCTCACGGACGCCTGGGACAGCAAGGGCCGTCCCGCGGCCCGCTCCACCACCGGCCGGTGGGGATGCGCTGCCATGATCCTAGGCGCTGAGCTGTTCGAGCGGATGACGACGCTGGGCATCGCGGTGAACCTGGTGCCGTACATGACCGGCACCATGCACCTCGGCAGCGCCGCAGCCGCCAACACTGTCACCAACTTCATCGGCACCTCCTTCATGCTCTGCCTCCTCGGCGGCTTCGTTGCCGACACCTATCTCGGCCGCTACCTAACCATCGCCGTCTTCTCCGCTGTCCAAGCCACCGTACGTCCATGTCCATTCTCCATTGCCTCATCAGCGACAGTTGCACGCCTAGCAGCTATACGTACGTACTAACTCGCGTATTTCGATCGATGCAGGGTGTGATGGTACTGACGATCTCGACGGTTGCGCCGGGGCTGCGCCCGGCGGTGTGCGGGGACGCGACGGGGCAGCGCCCCGATTGCGTTCCGGCGAACGGGACGCAGCTCGGGGTGCTGTACCTGGGTCTGTACATGACGGCGCTAGGGACTGGCGGGCTCAAGTCGAGCGTGTCCGGCTTCGGGTCTGACCAGTTCGACGAGTCCGACGACGGCGAGCGCAAGAAGATGATGCGCTTCTTCAACTGGTTCTACTTCTTCGTCAGCATCGGTGCGCTGCTCGCCGTCACCGTGCTGGTGTACGTGCAGGACAACATCGGCCGCCGCTATGGATACGGCATCTGCGCCGTCGGCATCCTCGCCGGGCTCGGCGTGTTCCTGTGCGGCACCAAGATGTACCGGTTCAAGAAGCTTGTCGGGAGCCCGCTGACGCAGGTCGCCGCCGTGACGACCGCGGCGTGGAGCAAGCGCGCCTTGCCGCTTCCGTCCGACCCGAGCATGCTCTACGACGTCGACGATGCGGCCGCCGCCGGTGAGGACCTCAAGGGCAAGCAGAAGCTGCCCCACAGCAAGGAATGCCGGTAAGTACTTTATTAATCACTAGGCAGTCTCCTGTCAACACTGACAAACTAAGCAGCAGAGAAATACGTCGTGCACCTCCATTTTATTATCCGGGAGCTCATCATCTAGTCCACGGCAACATTCGCATGTCTATCACTACTAGTCATATTCTTGTGTGGACCAAACACGTACTCTACTGCCATGACATAGACATGATATGTACTCCCTCCGTTCTTAAATATAAATCTTTGTAGAGATTTCACTAGATGAACTACATACGGAGCAAAATGAATGAATCTATACTTAAAATGTATCTATATACATCCGTATGTGGTTTCTAGTGGAACCTTTACAAAGACTTATATTTAGGAACGGAGGAAGTAGAACGACGGTGTGCATAGCCAATGGCATTAATTCCAAATTTGCAACTAGTACTACTAGTCAAATTTGAACCTCGCAAAAAATGGGATGACTTGAGCCCGTTCAGTTCATATTCAGTTTAGTGATGAAACTAATGGGATGACGTCATGTTATACAGATTCCTAGACCATGCGGCCATCATCGACCGGGCCGAGGCGGCGTCGCCG
Source organism: Aegilops umbellulata (assembly GCA_032464435.1). Lineage (NCBI taxonomy): Eukaryota > Viridiplantae > Streptophyta > Magnoliopsida > Poales > Poaceae > Aegilops > Aegilops umbellulata. The sequence goes on from CP136054.1 coordinate 348,943,305, forward strand.
GCCGAGGCGAGCAAGTGGGCGCTGTGCACGCGGACGGACGTGGAGGAGGTGAAGCAGGTGGTGCGCATGCTGCCCATCTGGGCGACCACCATCATGTTCTGGACCATCCACGCGCAGATGACCACCTTCGCCGTCGAGCAGGCCTCCCTCATGGACCGCGGCATCGGCGGCTCCGGATTCCTCATCCCCGCGGGCTCCCTCACCGTCTTCCTCATCGGTTCCATCCTCCTCACCGTGCCCCTCTACGACCGCCTCGTCGCGCCTGTGGCCCGCCGCATCACGGGCAACCCGCACGGCCTCTCCCCGCTTCAGCGCGTCTTCGTCGGCCTCTTCCTGTCCATCGTCGGCATGGCCGCGGCGGCGATCGTGGAGCGCCACCGCCTCACGTCGTCCACTCACGGGGTCACCCTCACGGTGTTCCTGCTCATGCCCCAGTTTCTGCTCGTCGGCGCCGGCGAGGCGTTCACGTACATGGGCCAGCTCGACTTCTTCCTCCGAGAGTGCCCAAAGGGGATGAAGACCATGAGCACGGGGCTATTCCTCAGCACCTGCGCGCTGGGCTTTTTCTTCAGCACGGTCACAGTTACCATCGTGCACAAGGTCACCGGCCACGGGCCACGGGGCAGCGGCGGCTGGCTCGCCGACAACATCGACCAGGGGAGGCTCGACTACTTTTACTGGTTGCTCGCCGTCATGAGCGCAATCAATATCATCTTTTTCACGATGGCGGCAAGGGGCTACGTGTACAAGGAGAAGCGCTTGGCCGATGCCGGCATCGAGCTTGCCGACGAGGAGGCCATGATCGTCGGCCACTGATCGATGCATGCTACTTGCGCTTCTTCTTTTTCTCGCTTCTCTGGTGTGTTTTGACTTGTTTTGTGTGTATTCGGTGGCGTATGCATAATGTATTTTGGCAAAGTATACGTATTTACCTGTCATGCTGTACATAGAGTTTATTTGTACATGTGGGCACGTTTTCTTTTCCTTTTCCTTAAACGGGTTTTCTATTTCGGATGAATTGATTGAGAAATAGCTATAACTCAATCTATGATGTAGCCTTCGGATTATGCACGCCGTGCTAATTTTTTCTTTGTGCTTGTTTTTCTTTTCTACTCTCTCTCTCTCTGTTCCAAAATAAGCGTTGTGATTTTAGTTCAAATTAAACTTCCCTCTTAATGCTAAATAATAGCTCTAACTTGAGTCAAATTCCACAATTTCTAAGAATGATATATTTTTTATTTTGCATAGTGAAAACTTCTCTCTCCCAAGTTTTTTTCTTTTCAGACTTACCTGGTTGATCGCCCACATTCATTCATTGTGAGTTATGTTGTGAAATCAAACCATAGAGCCAGTGCAATTGAGATTTAGAGTCCCATGCGTGAAACTAAAGAGGATTTTCAGTCATCTGCTCTACCAACCAGAACCTAGAAGTACACTTCACATCCGATTTGACACAGCTAGACTGAAAACACTGTTTGTCAAGAGCACAGACGCCCCAATATAGATTTTCTTTTGAGTATGTTGGTAAGGTCCGGTCATCAGGGTCGTGGTTTTTGTATTGTTTTTTAAGGGAGACGATTTGAGCTCTAGGCACTCTTTGATAACATGAATTTTCACGTCTTCATCAAGGAAAGTTAAACGAGTCTTGCATTGCCTCAGAGAATAGTTTTTGGACATTGCCCTCCTAGCTACATGTTGTATGGGGCATAGCTTAGATGGCCTAGTCCACCCTGATTCAAGTCGTAGACTCGTCATTGGTAATCATGTATTTTCTAAATTTATTGCTTGCTTTTGCTCAATATTTTTTTGGTGATATCACATGCCCGTTGATTATGAGGTATCTCTGGCGAGTTGTCAATCTCGAATCTCAGTCTCTTGGAGATACTCAGTGGTGGCGAGAAGCCTAGGGCAACTAGGCTATAGCCCTAGGCCTAGTACCAAGATGTGTGTGTGTGTGTGTGTGTGTGTGTGTGTGTGACCGTCTGCGTCAAGATGATGCTTTAAAAAAGCAACATGTTAGCACATGATAGACAGTTTGGAGTTTACAGGCTTCCAGCCAAGGGGACTATGCTTTTCTTTTGGGAAATGCTTCTCCTCACCCTACTAATAACTAGCTTTGGTTGCATGATGCATGTTCATGTTGGCCCACCCAACGCTATCACACACAACCTTATCCCAGCAAATGCGGCTACCCACACATTTTCCCTTCATCGAGTCTTCTTCTTCCTTGGAAACCCCCCTTCAATTTCTTCTCATCCCAGCCCGGCGCCGCAATTTGGATGTCAGTAGACACCACCACGGCTGATGCCCACATTGACCAAGCAGGCGACCATGAAACATCGACCAACACTATCATTGAGGCGTGTCGGTGTTGCACCAAAACTTCCTGCCATGGGGCACAGGATGTGCCGCCGCGCCCTCCAACGACAGAGTCTGCACAGTGGTGTTGCGACCACAACGGTGGTGGGTTTGTGACGGCAATGATTCTAATCGCAATAGTGTTGGCATTTGGTGTTTGCAAGCGGGGTTCTGTTTCTGAAACATTTGTGTTGTTGCAATGGTATGTAACAGGGGCTATGTGTTTTGAAACATGTGTGATGTGTAACACCCCCATTGTCATGCTACATTAATCCCCTGTTAATGGTGCCAGGTCACCATGCTCCTGAGCTAATTATCACTTGAAAAAAAATCAAAGTCAAATTCATATTCAAATTCTGAGTAAAATTCAAAATTTCTCAAACATGAAAACTAAAATGTTCTCCATGTGCCAAATAATCCATAACTAATATTGGTAGTGAACCAACATTTTTGCAAATGTCTAAGTGCCCTAAACCACTTTAAAACAGTGGCTAAAACTATAGTTTAAATGCCCTTTTTAAATTATGAAGGTTGCAAACTTCTTCTAAAGCCTCACAATCTTTTGTGGCAATGCCAACTACTACAATGTAATTATGTGGCCCAGTCCCACACCTTACATAATCCTTTTGGCAACTCAAATATTTCATAGCTTTTTCCTATAAAAAGAAAAGAACATTAGAAATAAAATAAAATAGAAAAAAAAGGGGGGGCCAGGCTGCACTGTGCACTTGGCCCAGCCGCGCAACAGTGCAGCCCAGCCCACCTAACCCTGCCGTCCCCTACTTCTGTTCACCAGGGGCTGGGTGGACGCGCGCGTGCCGTCCATGGCCGCCGAAGGCCACGGGGCAGCCATCCGGTGGCTCCTCGGCGCCTACTAGGTCGCCCCCTGCCCCGGACGAACCCTAGCGTCCCTCCCCACTTGCTTCCTCTCCCCCCAGATCCACCCCGCTCTCCCTCTGGCCTCTCCTCCCACGTCGCCCGACGCTGCCGTTGCCGATCTTCTCGCACCGCGATGGCGACCGGCGACCCTGAGCTTCACCAACGCCTCCACGAGCTCCGGCGTTCTCCGCTCCTTCGTCTCCGACCATCAGCAGGAGTTGGGAGGCTCCGCTGAGGGCATTCTGCTCCGCCCCCTTCCGCCTCTGTTGCCGACGATCCTCGTCGTCTCCGACGAACCCGGCAGCTACTAATCCGTCGAGGGCTTTTCTTGGCCGCTCGGTGAGCACCTCTCTCCCTCCATTCCTCCTTCCCACAGCCAAGATTCGTCCCTAGCTAGTTTGCTGCCGTTGCCGTGCCTCTGCTTCCGCCGGCGTGCTCGTAGCCGTGCCGTTGCTGCCCGTCGAGCTCAGATGAGCTCGGGATCGTGCTCAGCACGTCCGTGCGGGCCCGTTGCCCCCCTCCCTCGCGCCTTGTCGAGCCCCGTAGCCCCGACCCCGTGCTCCGACCGGATGTGCCTCCGCGTAGCTCGTCGCCGGCGTCGTTCCGGCGACCTTTTGGTCTTTTGCTCGCGCCCATCTTGCTCGCGCGTGCACGTATGCCTCGCCCCGCTCTCTGGATAGCCCGAACTCGCGTCGTACCACCGTTGTCGTTGCTCGCCCGAAGCACCTCGCCGCCGGCGAGCTCGAAGCGCTCGCCCTCATCTGTTCCAGCCACTCCGGCCACCACCGCTCGATGCGCGACGCCGAGCCGCGTCGAACGCGCCCAGCCACAACCCCGCAGACCCCCCTGTGCGCGAAATCTGCGCCCCTCCCGAGCCGCGCCCGCGTTTGGCTCGCCGGAGTCAACTCCGGCGCGTCTCCGGCCGGTGCCGAGCTGGCACCCACGTGGCACCGTCCCGTGCCACTGACTGGTGGCCCCCAGTGGACCCGCTGACCCCCGTTGACTGGTTTGACCAGTCAACCGTGCTGACGGGGCAGCCCCCAGCCACTGACATGTGGGCCCCCCTATGTCATATTAGTCTAATAACGTTTTATAAATAAAAATGATTAGTTAACCTAAAACACTCGCTGACACCCGGGGCCCACTCCCCTAATTAACCCTGTTAGTTTAGTTAGTCCACTATTAAGCCAGCAGAGGCTGACATGTGGGTCCTAGTGGCCCCATTGGTCAGCTTTGACTAGTCAACCGGACTGTTGACTGCTGATGTCACACCTATGTCATGCTGATGTCATAATTCCTTTTCTGTTAATTTAAGTAATTCCAGAAAAGGCTTTAATCTTTAGAAATTCATAGTAATTAAACCGTAACTCGGATGAAAATGTTTTCTACATGAAAGTTGCCCAGAAAAATTCAACGAATCCGAATATGCGGTCCGTTCATCTGTCACATGCCCCTAGCATGCTGAACATGGTACTTTCCCCGTCCGATCATCTGTCTGACACAGGTCCGGAACCGGGAAAACATTCCCGGTTGACTTCCCCCTTCGCCGGTATCGTGTAGCACCGCGTTAGGACACGTCTAGCTCTGCATGTTGCCATGTTATGCTTTGTGATGCTATGTTTGCTTTATATTTATTGTTTCTTCCCCCTCTTCACTTCGGTAGACCCCGAGACCGATGCCGCCCCTGTGATCGACTACGTCGACGACGACCCCTCCTTGTCTGAGCAACCAGGCAAGCCCCCCCTTTGATCATCCCGATATCGCCCACTCGTTACTCTCATGCTTGCATTAGATTTTGCTACTGTTATTGTTTGCCCCTTTTCTGATGCATAGCCTGCTTTTGTATCTGCTGTTGTACCTTACCTGCTTATCCTAAACTGCTTAGCATAGGTTGGTTAGTGATCCATCAGTGACCCCCACTTGTCCTTGTTGCCCCCGCTTCATCATCAACGACTCGATCTACGTGATCGAAGACCAGGCCCCAACACCGCACATCACTTCCCCTTAGTTGCTCGACACTACTAGGCTACTATCGAGTACCGAGGGTGAACCTCTTCAGCACTTCTGATGTTAACCCTGGTAGTGTAGTCTTTCGGTCGTGGTCATCGAGGGTGATTTCCTCCTTAACCACTTTCGATACGACTCTGTCGTGCAACCCCTCAAGTGTGAACCTCGGGGGTGATTCCTCTTACGTTCACCTTGATGATTACATCTAGTGGAATTCATCAGGGGTGATTCCTCGGGTTTTCCCCTTGATGTTTGGACACACGGATACTTGGACTTTACCACTGTTACTTGGAAAGACGGGTCGACCCTGAGGGGTACCCGCGCGAGATTAATTGCGAGTGATGTGGAGTCGGGCGGACCTGGAAGGTGCCTGCGAGATAATTACGAGGCGTGGCCGGGCATTCCTAGCCCTTGCCGCAAGTCCTCGAGACGGGGCAACGGGGTCACATCTTTCGTGAGTCTCTGCTTGTTACCGCGCGTTCCTAATCCACTACGATTTGGATATATGATCCGAGGGGCCTCTGGCCTGATAGCACTAACCATCACGTGGGCATAGTATGGGCATTCTGCGTCGTATGCATCAGCCGAAGCTTAATAGACGTCAGCGACTGAGTGGCGCGCGCCGGGTTGGACTGGTAGGGTCCTTCCTTTTTAGGAAGGTATCTAGGTCTGCTCACCGGCCGCGTATGCAACGTGCAGGAGTTCCCGGGGAGATGGCCCATGACCCCTGGGGGCATAGGTTTAGTCCGGCGTGCTGACCTCTCTATTAAGCCTAGGTCGGGTTGCGACGTATTGTTTGGCCGAGGCCGGGCATGACCCAGGGAAGTGTGTCCGGCCGGAGTTAATCGAGCGTGGTGGGTAAGTTGGTGCACCCCTGCAGGGAAGAAAACATCTATCGATAGCCTGTCCTACGGTAACGGACACTTGGAGTTGTATCCCGATCGATACAACTAGAACTGGATACCTGAGATGAGAAATGGACTATGATGAGACATGGATATGAGTAATGGATTGTGTTGATAACACTACTATTACTTTACTTTATGCTACTCTACTCCCTCATGTTGCTGCAAGATGGTGGTTTCCAGAAGTTGCTAGTCTTCGATAGGACTAGGCCTTCTCCCTATTCTGGCATTTTTGCAGTCCAGTCCACATATACAACCTTCCTTTGATAATGTTGCATATGTAGTGTAGATCCTTGCTTGCGAGTACTTTGGATAAGAACTCACGGTTGCTTTGCTCCCCCTTTTCCCCCTTTCTTCTTCTTTCCGGTTGATGCAACCAGATGTCGGAGCCCAGGAGCCAGATGCCACCGCCGATGCATACTACTACGTGGAGACCGTCGACGGCCAGGAGTAGTTAGGAGGCTCCCAGGCAGGAGGCCTTGCCTTTTCGATCGTTGCTACTGCTAGCCTTCTTAAGGCTAACTTGTCTAACTCATGTCTGTACTCAGATATTCCTGCTTCCGCTGACCCTTGTGTATTCGAGCTTATGTATTCGAGCCCTCGAGGCCCCTGGCTTGTAATATAAAGCTTGTATTATTTTAATTTGTGTCTAGAGTTGTGTTGTGATATCTTCCCGTGAGTCCTTGATCTTGATCGTACATATTTGCGTGTATGATTAGTGTACGATTGAATCGAGGGCGTCACATGATGTTACAATGACGGCCACGGTGCGCTTTTGTAACATGGGTCTTGTTTCAAATGAAAAAAAAACGGTTCAAGGAAGATTGCAATAAGGCTCATGTTGCATAGAATCAAGCGCAACACTAGCCTTCTTGCAAAGGCTAGCGCTTAGGTGAGAGAGATCGGACGGCTATTCGAGGATGCGTCCAACGGCTGCCGAGGCGGTGGATCTTCTTAGATTATCACCCGACAGCGCTGCCATTTCTTCTTTCAAGATTAAGTTCCTTTTTGCATATTTATAATTGGTGGGTTAGCAATACGTACGTGACAAAGAAAACAAAAACAAAAAAGAGTTACACGTGTATGCACGGACACATGCGTGCAGCACGGCCAGCCTCAGTGACCGACGATCATGGCCTCCTCGTCAGCGAGCTCGATGCCGGCATCGGCCATGCGTTTCTCCTTGTACACGTAGCCCCTTGCGGCGATCGTGAAGAAGACGATATTGATCGCGCTCATGACGGCAAGCAACCAGTAGAAGTAGTCGAGCCTCCCTTGGTCGATGTTGTTGGCGAGCCAGCCGTCGTTGCTCCCGTGGCCGGTGACCTTGTGCACGATGGTAACTATGAGCGTGCTGAAGAAAAACCCAAGCGCGCAGGTGCTGAGGAACAGCCCCGTGCTCATGGTCTTCATCCCCTTGGGGCACTCGCGCAGGAAGAAGTCGAGCTGCCCCATGTACGTGAACGCCTCGCCGGCGCCGACGAGCAGGAACTGGGGCATGAGCAGGAACACGGTGAGCGTGACGCCGTTGGCGGACTCGGTGAGGCGGTACCGCTCGATGAGCGCGGCGGCGGCCATCCCGGCGATGGAGAGGAAGAGGCCGACGAAGACGCGCTGGAGCGGGGAGAGGCCGTGCGGGTTGCCGGTGACGCGGCGGGCCACGGGGGCCACGAGGCGGTCGTAGAGGGGCACGGTGAGGAGGATGGAGCCGATGAGGAAGACGGTGAGCGAGCCCGCCGGGATGAGGAATCCGGAGCCGCCGATGGCGCGGTTCATGACGGACGCCTGCTCGACGGCGAAGGTGGTCATCTGCGCGTGGATGGTCCAGAACATGATGGTGGTGGCCCAGATGGGCAGCATGCGCACCACCTGCTTCACCTCCTCCACGTCCGTCCGCGTGCACAGCGTCCAGCTGCTCGCCGCCGCGGGCGACTCCCGGTCGACGACGGCTGCGTGGTCGAGGAATCTGCATTTGTACATCACAAGCCATTAGCCACTGTACAACAATAGCGATTTAACAATGCCAGTTACTTGAAGTACTAATTGAGTGAGTCCATAGCGTTTTTAATTGAATCATTGGGCTGACGCGATGCGTCCAAACCGAGTCTACTTCTCGCACGTCGATCTCCGTCACAATTACTCCAGTACGTACGCGACTCGTGAGCACAAGCACATGAGACATATGATATGATACTGCCCTTGGGACGATGCCAGGAGCCACTACTGGAACGTGTGCAAGCGTGTGGTCGAGCACTGCACCAAGTCACCAGCTAGCTCGCACAAAAGTCGATGCTGATGCACGGAATCTTGCCAGTCTTGGAGGAGGTGTTCTCAGTGGAGTGACCTTTGGCCGTGGCAGCGAGCCCGTGAGCCTGAGCAAAGCTGCATATTGTCATGTGGCTGGGCAGTGCCACCCGTGGGAGTTGGGCAGGCAACTGGCCAGCCACGAAAACTTACAAGGAACTACTCTACCTCGCGACCACTCCACTTGGCTTTGGATCGGTCGATCTCGGCCGAACCCAAAAACGCGATGCATTGCACGTTTCTCTCTCACGGAAGCTGCGAGATGCCTCTCACATAAAAGCAGTGGCTGTGGGCTGTGGCTGTTTCTTGCGCCGAAACTTTTCCTAAATTGACCCATCAAAGTTAAAAAAAAAGGTTTCTCTGTCACGGTTAGAATTGTACTAAATCAGTGACAATTAAGATGAATTAGAGTGAGTACAAGTTTTTTTCTGGTATATACAGTAGTACCCACTTTGATCCAAAATAAATGTCGTGGTTTTAGTTTAAATTTATAATAAAAGCACCACACCTATTTTTGGATTGGAGGGAGTAATTTTTTTTCCGGGTATTTTTTTTCTATCTAGCTTGTTAGCGATTCGTGGCCGGTCACGTAACCGGCCTTATCTGATACGGCGAGCGGGGGACGTATCCAGCTGACAGCTACACGCTTGGACGTTGGAACTGATTATCCCATTTAAACCCCGTCGATTATTCCCGGCTAGCTAGATTTCCGCACTACGTGGTGGATGTGGCACGATCATCCATGGGGCCATGGCCGTGCACTGTCGCTCTACACTACACATCGTGTCCACGTCACGTATTAGTCACCGTGGGCCGGTGCCAACTCAATCGATAGCGTGCCCAATTATTAATAATTGGCAGGCCGGGCTTCTCGGTAACACACTACTGTACGTGTTGGCCCACACATGCGTGTCATGAATGTACAGTAGATAGCCCAACGCTAGCTTTGTGTGACACTTACAATCACTGGATATACTGGACCATTGGCCAGTGTCTATATCTGAACTAAGATTCAGGAAGTACTGTACTGTTCGGACTTGTATAAGCTACTCCCTCCGTTCCCAAATACTTGTCTTTCTAGCCATCTCAAATGGTTACAACATACGGATGTATGTAGACATATTTTAGAGTGTAGGTTCATTCATTTTGTTTCGTATGTGGTCATTTGTTGAAATCTCTAGAAAGACAAGTATTTAGGAACGGAGGGAGTAGATACGTGAAGCATTGCTACAACCCTTTTTTAGCCAAGACAAATGGGCGTGCATGTGTTGTGAGTTGTGACCGGCTAGAGAGAGAGGGAGACAGAGAGTTGTTTTGGTAAATGAAGAGATATTTATTTTATTTGTGGACAATGGATGGGGATGTGAATGTTGCACTGGACCATGCTAGTACCACCAGTGATGAGCTCCCTGGCTGGATACTCAAATCTCAGTTTAATCCCATTTAAAGTAATGGGAGTATCAGACAACCTGGCCTGATACAACTCTGTCAGATGATTCATCTCCTAGAACTCGTCTAGCAGGTTAATTAGTTGTTAAAGCAGCAGACTAGGCAATTTAGGTACGAGGAGCGATGCTCTTGAGCGAATGCTTACCGGCACTCCTTGCTGTGGGGGAGCTTCAGCTTGCCCTTGAGGTCCTCGCCGGCGGCGGCCTTGTCGTCCACGTCGTAGAGCATGCTCGAGTCGGACGGCAGCGGCAGGGAGCGCTTCCTCCATGCCGCGGCCGTCACGGTGGCGACCTGCGTCAGCGGGCTGCCCACGAGCTTCTTGAACCGGTACTTTCTGGTGCCGGACAGGAACACGCCGAGCCCGCAGAGGATGCCGACGGCGACGACGCCGTAGCCCCAGCGGCGGCCCACGTTGTCCTGCACGTACACCAGCACGGTGACGGCCAGCAGCGCGCCGATGCTGACGAAGAAGTAGAACCAGTTGAAGAAGCGCATCATCATCTTGCGCTCGCCGTCGTCGGACTCGTCGAACTGGTCCGACCCGAAGCCGGACACGCTCGACTTGAGCCCGCCTGTCCCCAGCGCCGTCATGTACAGCCCCAGGTACAGCACGCCGAGCTGCGTCTCGTTCGCCGGCACGCAGTCGGGGCTCTGCCCCGTCGCGTCCCCGCACGCCGCCGGCCGCAGCCCCGGCGCCACCGTCGAGATCGTCAGTATCATCACACCCTGCATCGATTGAGCTATGCAGGTTAGTACAGGCCGGGATGCTAGGCGTGTAACTGTGGCTTATGTGCAAGTCACGTACGGTGGCTTGGACGGCGGAGAAGACAGCAATGGTGAGGTAGCGGCCGAGGTAGGAGTCGGCGATGAAGCCGCCGAGGAGGCAGAGCATGAAGGAGGTGCCGATGAAGTTGGTGACGGTGTTGGCGGAGGCGGCGCTGCCGAGGTGCATGGTGCCCGTCATGTATGGCACCAAGTTCACCGCGATGCCCAGCGTCGTCATCCGCTCGAAGAGCTCCGCGCCTTCACCACAACCAAGATCTCAGTTCTCCATTCGTCCCACGCCATCGATCGAATAGCATTCCACGAAGCGACCATGCAGCAAAACGACAAGGGCGCTCGTAAAAAATACCTAGGATCATGGCGGCGCATCCCCACCCGCCGGTGGTCGCGCGGGCGGCGGGGCGGCCCTTGTAGTCCCAGGCGTCCGTCAGGGCGGCGCCCTGCTTGCCGGCCTCCGCCACGGTCTCCGGCAGCATTTCCGTGCCCATCTCTGCCTCAAGATCAAGCCTCACACGTGCTCGTGATGGCAGGATCAAGCCGGGGGACAGGCAGTGCGGTGACGAGGAAGCTCGGGCTCGAGGGGGAGGGTGATGATACTGGTGGAGTGGTCCTGCGGGGTTGAGGTGCTTCTTTTATAGCAGGAAAGCCGGTGGATCTCTGCCTCGGGATTCGGGATGCATCTCACCTTTGCTTTCGTAGGTGTGATTAGTTTGTGGTTAATTAGTCGTGGTCTCCTTCTGCCACAGAAATAGCCACTGTCTCCTGCCTCCCGGGGTTCTTTTTCCCATGACTCTGGCACTCGTTAATTAATTGCTCAATTATTGGCTAGCTAAGCTTGTTCTATTTTCCCAGAAGCTCAAACAAACAGGCTATTGGTTGAGCAGGCGGCCGGGGAGCTAGCCTACCGGGTTGAGATGACACGAAATATTGATCCTTGTTTCTTTTTAGTTTGCATATAAAATTGTTTAAGGTCAAATTTCAAAATGTTTGACCAACTTTATAGGAGAAATATATCAACATTCATGAAATTAATTTTTATATTGTATAATTGTAATATTGTAAATGTTGATTTTTTAAATATAAAACTGGTTAAACTTTGTGTTGTTTAACTTCAAACAAATTTTACAAGAAATATAGAGAGTATTTTCCAAAAGCATGGTTAATAGTAGAGCTAGCCGCGGGCTCTATAAAGTATTTTCTTCGATTGAGTTTATAAGTCAGGCACGTATTTTTATATTCTGATTTAGCTAATAAAACATGTATAATATGCCATAAAAATTATATGGTAGAAACTTCATATGATGACAAATCTATAGTCAACCGCCAGCTTTATTCGGTAGTCATGTCATCTATAGACAACTCATTTAATAGTTAGCTATTGGCACTTACTACTTTACAATTACATGATCCATATCTTTCTCTCGCAATATTTTTGTAGCTCGTGTTGCAGTGGGCTACAAATTTACTCGGAGGTAACATACATCATCATGATATGTCCTATCTAATAAGTTGTGTGAAGAAAGGTTTTCCTCTTGCTCCTTCCACTTGTGAGTCCCACACTAGAGTTTCCCCGCCTCCCGTCGGCACAGTCTCCAATTTGCCTTGTATTCTATGGCCTTAGGCCCATGGAGACGTGGTGGATCTTGACCCGTACCGGTGGGAGGGCTCTTGTTTCGTTTTTAAGTGTTCTTTTTTTAGTTTGTTTAGGGTCTGTGTCCTTCTGAGGAAGACGAGGCAGTGGCTTCCTGAAGATGAAATAAGGTTTCTCCCGTCTAGCCCCCCTTCTCGGAGGTGCTTCTAGCGTTCTCGGAGGGCGTGTGGTGGTGTATCTCTGAAGAATCTAATGGGACTCGGTCGGTATTTGTCTTCCGTGGATCTGCCTGGATTTGGTCTTCATTCGTCCGCGTCTGTGTGTCTACATGTTGGGTCCTTCTGATATGCACTTCTCTTCATGTTCCGGTATGCTGGTCATTTGGGGAGTTAACTCGACAGCATCCTGATTGTCTACAATACCAAGGTTTGTCTAGCTCTAGTGAGGGAGGGTCGATGATGGCGGCACGCCTTCGACTCGCTCATGTGCTTGTAGTCATCTCTATTGGTGGTCTACGGACATGGATGTAATTCAATTGTTTCTTGTGTTCTTTATACTGCTATGATGTTTGATGAATAGATAAAAAAATTCCCACAAAATAAATAAATAAGTTGTGTGAAAATAATTGCATGATGAATATGGTAGTTATAATATATTTGTTCAAAACAAGCCTAACATGGTGAAAACTATTACTTGAAATTAACTATGATGGAGTGAAAAGTGTATACAAATAGTTCATCATGTATGGTCTTACCTTGTTTGTACCACACAACATTATATTATTTCTTCTTTTTTTACCCAGGCTCTGATCCGACGTGGTGCGATAATCATAATTTCATTGATTCAATTTTGCAAATAATTTTAAGTAAGAGGTGTGCAAAAACATGGCTACACAATATTCTTGATTTTGATAAGATTTGATCTGACTATAGGCAAGGGAAGAAAAGTATATTTAGTTGAGATTTTGGTGAAATAAGATTTGATTTGATTTAGTTAATGCAGAACATGTGGGGGTGATGTACAAAAAAAGGTAAACGGAGGAGAGGCAAGGTGGAGGTGAATATACAACAACCAACTCCCCTTTAATAGTAGAGATTTATTTATACCGAATGTATGTCTTTTTTCACATTGTTTACATGTTTTCTACATTCAGAGATTTTGTGCACCTACGAACACATATCTAAAGATTCAGTGATCTCGATTTGTGTTGATGCATTTATGAAGAATTAGCGGCTATGATGAATGTTGGTTCGAACCTACTGGTTGTGTTATGATTATTATGAAGATCTAATGGTCATGGTATGCTTAGGTATAGTTATGAAGGGCTAATGAACGTTATTTGGGTAGGTACAATCATGAAGATACAATACCATGGTATGATTGTTGGGGAACGTAGTAATTTCAAAAAAATTCCTACGCACACGCAAGATCATGGTGATGCATAGCAACGAGAGGGGAGAGTGTTGTCTACGTACCCTCGTAGACCGAAAGCGGAAGCGTTATATCAACACGGTTGATGTAGTCGTACGTCTTCACGATCCGACCGATCCAAGCACCGTTACTCCGGCACCTCCGAGTTCTTGGCACACGTTCAGCTCGATGACGTTCCCCGGGCTCCGATCCAGCAAAGCTTCGGAGAAGAGTTCCGTCAGCACGACGGCGTGGTGACGATTTTGATGTTCTACCGACGCAGGGCTTCGCCTAAGCACCGCGACAATATGACCGAGGTGGAATATGGTGGAGGGGGGCACCGCACACGGCTGAGGAACGATCACGAAGATCAACTTGTGTGTCCATGGGGTGCCCCCTGCCCCTGTATATAAAGGATGGAGGAGGAGGAGGCCGGCCAAGGCTTGGTGCGGCCAGGATGTGGAGTTCTACTAGGACTCCAAGTCCTAGTAGGAGTCCACCAAGAGGGGAGGAAGGAAGAAGGAAGTGGAGGAGAAGGAAAGGTGGCCGGCCCCATTTTCCCTAGTCCAATTCGGACCAGAGGGAAGGGGGGGCGTAGCAGCCCCTTGGCCCTTTCTTCTCTTCCCACTAAAGCCCATCAGGGCCCATTGCTTCTTCCTCGTATTCCCGTAATTCCCCGGTACCTCCGAAAATACCCGAACCACTCAGAACCCTTCCGATGCCCGAATATAGTCGTCCAATATATCGATCTTTACGTCTCGACCATTTCGAGACTCCTCGTCATGTCCCCGATCTCATCCGGGACTCCGAACTCCTTCGGTACATCAAAACTCATAAACTCATTATAACTATCATCGTAACCTTAAGCGTGCGGACCCTACGGTTCGAGAACAATGTAGACATGACCGAGACACGTCTCCGGTCAATAACCAATAGCGGGACCTGGATGCCCATATTGGCTCCTACATATTCTGCGAAGATCTTTATCGGTCAGACCGCATAACAACATACGTTGTTCCCTTTGTCCATCGGTATGTTACTTGCCCGGGATTCGATCGTCGGTATCCAATACCTAGTTCAATGTCGTTACCGGCAAGTCTCTTTACTCGTTCCGTAATACATCATCCCGCAACTAACTCATTAGTTGCAATGCTTGCAAGGCTTAAGTGATGCGCATTACTGAGAGGGCCCAGAGATACCTCTCCGACGATCGGAGTGACAAATCCTAATCTCGAAATACGCCAACCCAACATCTACCTTTGGTGACACCTGTAGTACTCCTTTATAATCACCCAGTTACGTTGTGACGTTTGGTAGCACCCAAAGTGTTCCTCCGGCAAACGGGAGTTGCATAATCTCATAGTCAAAGGAACATGTATAAGTCATGAAGAAAGCAATAGCAACATACTAAACGATCGGGTGCTAAGCTAATAGAATGGGTCATGTCAATCAGATCATTCAACTAATGATGTGATCCCGTTAATCAAATAACAACTCTTTGTTCATGGTTAGGAAACATAACCATCTTTGATTAACGAGCTAGTCAAGTAGAGGCACACTAGTGACACTCTGTTTGTTTATGTATTCACACATGTATCATATTTCCGGTTAATACAATTCTAGCATGAATAATAAACATTTATCATGAAATAAGGAAATAAATAATAACTTTATTATTGCCTCTAGGGCATATTTCCTTCAGTCTCCCACTTGCACTAGAGTCAATAATCTAGTTCACATCGCCATGTGATTTACCAGCAATAGTTCACATCACCATGTGATTAACACCCATAGTTCACATCGATATGTGACCAACACCCAAAGGGTTTACTAGAGTCAGTAATCTAGTTCACATCGCTATGTGATTAACACCGAAAGAGTACTAAGGTGTGATCATGTTTTGCTTGTGAGATAATTTTAGTCAACGGGTCTGTCACATACAGATCCGTAAGTATTTTGCGAATTCTATGTCTACAATACTCCGCACAGAGCTACTCTAGCTAATTGCTCCCACTTTCAATATGTATCTAGATAGAGACTTAGAGTCATCCAAATCGGTGTCAAAACTTGCATCGACGTAACCCTTTACGACGAACCTTTTGTCACTTCCATAATCGAGAAACATATCCTTATTCCACTAAGGATAATTTTGACCGTTGTCCAGTGATCTACTCCTAGATCACCATTGTTCTCCCTTGCTTAACTCAATGTAGGGTATACAATAGATCTGGTAAACAGCATGTCATACTTTATAGAACCTATGGCCGAGGCATAGGGAATGACTTTCATTCTCTTTCTATCTTCTGTCGTGGTCGGGCTTTGAGTCTTACTCAATTTCACACCTTGTAACACAGGAAAGAACTCTTTCTTTGACTGTTCCATTTTGAACTACTTCAAAATCTTGTCAAGGTATGTACTCATTGAAAAAAACTTATCAAGCGTCTTGATCTATCTCTATAGATCTTGATACTCAATATGTAAGCAGCTTCACCGAGGTCTTTCTTTGAAAAACTCCTTTCAAACACTCCTTTATGCTTTGCAGAATAATTCTACATTATTTCTGATCAACAATATGTCATTCACATATACTTATCAGGAATGCTGTAGTGCTCCCACTCACTTTCTTGTAAATACAGGCTTCACAGCAAGTCTGTATAAAACTATATGTTTTGATCAACTTATCAAAGCGTGTATTCCAACTCTGAGATGCTTGCACCAGTCCATAGATGGATCGCTGGAGCTTGCATATTTTGTTAACACCTTCAGGATCGACAAAACCTTCTAGTTGCATCGTATACAACTCTTCTTTAATAAATCCATTAAGGAATGCAGTTTTGTTTATCCATTTGCCGGATTTCATAAAATGCGGCAATGGCTAACATGATTCGGACAGACTTAAGCATAGATACGAGTGAGAAACTCTCATCGTAGTCAACACCTTGAACTTGTCGAAAACCTTTTGCGACAATTCTAGCTTTGTAGATAGTAACACTACTATCAGCGTCCGTCCTCCTCTTGAAGATCCATTTATTTTCTATGGCTTGCCGATCATCGGGCAAATCCATCAAAGTGCATACTTTGTTCTCATACATGGATCATATCTCAGATTTCATGGCCTCAAACCATTTCGCGGAATCTGGGCTCATCATCGCTTCCTCATAGTTCGCAAGTTCGTCATGGTCTAGTAACATGACTTCCAGAACAGGATTACCGTACTACCCTGGTGCGGATCTCACTCTGGTTTACCTACGAGATTCGGTAGTAACTTGATCAGAAGTTACATGATCATCATCATTAGCTTCCTCACTAATTGGTGTAGTAGTCACAGGAACAGATTTCTGTGATGAACTACTTTCCAATAAGGGAGAAGGTACAATTACCTTATCAAGTTCTACTTTCCTCCCACTCACTTCTTTCGAGAGAAACTCCTTCTCTGGAAAGGATCCATTCTCAGCAACGAGTATCTTGCCTTCGGATCTGTGATAGAAGGTGTACCCAACTGTCTCCTTTGGGTATCCTATGAAGACATATTTCTCCGATTTGGGTTTGAGCTTATCAGGATGAAACTTTTTCATATAAGCATCACAATCCCAAACTTTAAGAAACGACAACTTTGGTTTCTTGCCAAACCACAATTCATATTGTGTCGTCTCAGCGTACTTAGATGGTGCCCTTTTTTTTAACGTGAATGCAGCTGTCTTTAATGCATAACCCCAAAACGATGTTGGTAAATCTGTAAGAAACATCATAGATTGCACTATATCCAATAAAGTACGGTTATGACGTTCGGACACACCATTATGCTGTGGTGTTCCAGGTGGCGTGAGTAGTGAAACTATTTCTCATTGTTTTAACTGAAGACCAAACTCGTAACTCAAATACTCTTCTCTACGATCAGATCGTAGAAATTTTATTTTCTTGTTACGATGATTTTCCACTTCACTCTGAAATTATATGAACTTTTCAAATGTTTCAGACTTCTTATTTCATTAAGTAGATATACTCATATCTGCTTAAATCATCTGTGAAGATTAGAAAATAATGATACTTGTCGCGAGCTTTAATATTCATCGGACCAAATACATTAGTATGTATGATTTCCAACAAATCTGTTGCTCGCTCATTGTTCCGGAGAACGGCGTTTTAGTCATCTTGCCCAAGAGGCATGGTTCGCAAGCATCAAGTGATTCACAATCAAGTGATTCCAAAAGCCCATCAGCATGGAGTTTCTTCATGCGCTTTACACCAATATGACCTAAACGGCAGTGCCACAAGTAAGTTGCACTATCATTATTAACTTTGCATCTTTTGGTTTCAATATTATGAATATGTGTATCACTACGATCGAGATCCAACGAACTATTTTCATTGGGTGTATGACCATCGAAGGTTCTATTCATGTAAGTAGAACAACAATTGTTCTCTAACTTAAATGAATAATCGTATTGCAATAAACATGATCAAATCAAATTTATGCTCAACGCAAACACCAAATAACACTTATTTAGCTTCAACACTAATCCCGAAAGTATAGAGAGAGTGCGATGATGATCATATCAATCTTGGAACTACTTCCAACACACATCGTCACCTCGACTTCTACTAGTTTCTGTTTATTCTGCAACTCCCGTTTCGAGTTACTACTCTTAGCAACTGAACCAGTATCAAATGCCAAGGGGTTGCTATAAACACTAGTAAAGTACACATCAATAACATGTATATCCAATATACCTTTGTTCACTTTGCCATCCTTCTTATCCACCAAATACTTGGGGTAGTTCCGCTTCCAGTGATCAATCCCTTTGCAGTAGAAGCACTTAGTCTCGGGCTTAGGACCAGACTTGGGTTTCTTCACTTGAGCAGCAACTTGCTTGCTGTTCTTCTTGAAGTTCCCCTTTTTTCCTTTGCCCTTTTCTTGAAACTAGTGATCTTGTCAACCATCAACACTTGATGCTCTTTCTTGATTTCTACCTTCATCGATTTCATCGTCATGAAAAAACTCGGGAGTCTTTTTCGTCATCCCTTGCATACTATAGTTCATCACGAAGTTCTACTAACTTGGTGATGGTGACTAGAGAATTCTGTCAATCACTATCTTATCTGGAAGATTAACTCCCACTTGATTCAAGCGATTGTAGTACCCAGACAATCTGAGCACATGCTCACTAGTTGAGCGATTCTCCTCCATCTTTTAGCTATAGAACTTGTTGGAGACTTCATATCTCTCAACTCGGGTATTTGCTTGAAATATTAACTTCAACTCCTGGAACATCTCGTATGGTCCATGACGTTCAAAACGTCTTTGAAGTCCCGATTCTAAGCCGTTAAGCATGGTGCACTAAACTATTAAGTAGTCATCATATTGAGCTAGCCAAACGTTCATAACGTCTGCATCTGCTCCTGCAATAGGTCTGTCACCTAGCGGTGCATCAAGGACATAATTCTTCTGTGCAGCAATGAGGATAAACCTTAGATCACGGATCCAATCCGCATCATTGCTACTAACATCTTTCAACACAATTTTCTCTAGGAACATATCAAAATAAACATAGGGAAGCAACAACGCGAGGTATTGATCTACAACATAGATGCTAATACTACCAGGACTAAGTTCATGATAAATTTAAGTTCAATTAATCATATTACTCAAGAACTCCCACTTAGATAGACATCTCTCTAATCCTCTAAGTGATCACGTGATCCAAATCAACTAAACCATGTCCGATCATCACGTGAGATGGGGTAGTTTCAATGGTGAACATCATTATGTTGATCATATCTACTATATGATTCACGCTCGACCTTTCGGTCTCCGTGTTCCGAGGTCATATCTTATATGCATAGCTCGTCAAGTATAACCTGAGTATTCCGCGTGTGCAACTGTTTTGCACCCGTTGTATTTGAACGTAGAGCCTATCACACCTGATCATCACGTGGTGTCTCAGCACGAAGAACTTTCGCAACGGTGCATACTCAGGGAGAACACTTCTTGATAATTAGTGAGAGATCATCTTATAATGCTACCGTCAATCAAAGCAAGATAAGATGCATAAAAGATAAACATCACATGCAATCAATATAAGTGATATGATATGGCCATCATCATCTTGTGCTTGTGATCTCCATCTCCGCAGCACTGTCATGATCACCATCGTCACCGGCGCGACACCTTGATCTCCATCGTAGCATCGTTGTCGTCTCGCCAATCTTATGCTTCTACGACTATTGCTACCGCTTAGTGATAAAGTAAAGCATTACAGGGCGATTGCATTGCATACAATAAAGCGACAACCATACGGCTCCTGCCGGTTGCCGATAACTCGGTTACAAAACATGATCATCTCATACAATAAAATTTAGCATCATGTCTTGACCATATCATATCACAACATGCCCTGCAAAAACAAGTTAGACGTCCTCTACTTTGTTTGTTGCAAATTTTACGTGGCTGCTACGGGCTGAAGCAAGAACCAATCTCACCTACGCATCAAAACCACAACGATAGTTTGTCAAATAGACTCCGTTTTAACCTTCTCAAGGACCGGGCGTAGCCACACTCGGTTCAACTAAAGTTGGAGAGACAGTCTTCCGCAAGCCATCTATGTGCAAAGCACGTCGAGGGAACCGGTCTCGCGTAAGAGTACGCGTAAGGTTGGTCCGGATCGTCTCGTCCAACAATACCGCTGAACCAAAGTATGACATGCTGGTAGGCAGTATGACTTGTATCGTCCAAAACTCACTTGTGTTCTACTCGTGCAAATAACATCAAACCATAAAAACCTAGGCTCGGATGCCACTGTTGGGGAACGTAGTAATTTCAAAAAAATTCCTACGCACACGCAAGATCATGGTGATGCATAGCAACGAGAGGGGAGAGTGTTGTCTACGTACCCTCGTAGACCGAAAGCGGAAGCGTTATATCAACGCGGTTGATGTAGTCGTACGTCTTCACGATCCGACCGATCCAAGCACCGTTACTCCGGCACCTCCGAGTTCTTGGCACACGTTCAGCTCGATGACGTTCCCCGGGCTCCGATCCAGCAAAGCTTCGGGGAAGAGTTCCGTCAGCACGACGGCGTGGTGACGATTTTGATGTTCTACCGACGCAGGGCTTCGCCTAAGCACCGAGACAATATGACCGAGGTGGAACATGGTGGAGGGGGGCACCGCACACGGCTGAGGAACGATCACGAAGATCAACTTGTGTGTCCATGGGGTGCCCCCTGCCCCTGTATATAAAGGATGGAGGAGGAGGAGGCCGGCCAAGGCTTGGTGCAGCCAGGATGTGGAGTTCTACTAGGACTCCAAGTCCTAGTAGGAGTCCACCAAGAGGGGAGGAAGGGAGAAGGAAGTGGAGGAGAAGGAAAGGTGGCCGGCCCCCTTTTCCCTAGTCCAATTCGGACCAGAGGGAAGGGGGGGCGCAGCAGCCCCTTGGCCCTTTCTTCTCTTCCCACTAAAGCCCATCAAGGCCCATTGCTTCTTCCTCGTATTCCCGTAATTCCCCGGTACCTCCGAAAATACCCGAACCACTCAGAACCCTTCCGATGTCCGAATATAGTCGTCCAATATATAGATCTTTACGTCTCGACCATTTCGAGACTCCTCGTCATGTCCCCGATCTCATCCGGGACTCCGAACTCTTTCGGTACATCAAAACTCATAAACTCATTATAACTGTCATCGTAACCTTAAGCGTGCGGACCCTACGGTTCGAGAACAATGTAGACATGACCGAGACACGTCTCCGGTCAATAACCAATAGCGGGACCTGGATGCCCATATTGGCTCCTACATATTCTGCGAAGATCTTTATCGGTCAGACCGCATAACAACATACGTTGTTCCCTTTGTCCATCGGTATGTTACTTGCCCGAGATTCGATCGTCGGTATCCAATACCTAGTTCAATCTCGTTACCGGCAAGTCTCTTTACTCGTTCCGTAATACATCATCCCGCAACTAACTCATTAGTTGCAATGCTTGCAAGGCTTAAGTGATGTGCATTACTGAGAGGGCCCAGAGATACCTCTCCGACGATCGGAGTGACAAATCCTAATCTCGAAATACGCCAACCCAACATCTACCTTTGGTGACACCTGTAGTACTCCTTTATAATCACCCAGTTACGTTGTGACATTTGGTAGCACCCAAAGTGTTCCTCCGGCAAACGGGAGTTGCATAATCTCATAGTCAAAGGAACATGTATACGTCATGAAGAAAGCAATAGCAACATACTAAACGATCGGGTGCTAAGCTAATAGAATGAGTCATGTCAATCAGATCATTCAACTAATGATGTGATCCCGTTAATCAAATAACAACTCTTTGTTCATGGTTAGGAAACATAACCATCTTTGATTAACGAGCTAGTCAAGTAGAGGCACACTAGTGACACTCTGTTTGTTTATGTATTCACACATGTATCATGTTTCCGGTTAATACAATTCTAGCATGAATAATAAACATTTATCATGAAATAAGGAAATAAATAATAACTTTATTATTGCCTCTAGGGCATATTTCCTTCAATGATTATCTGCAATTATAAAAATCTAATGGGTGCAATTTATTAAATATAAAAATGCACCCCAAAATCAATGGCTGGTGTTTTTCTTTTTGTGAGAATTTTCACCAATCTCTCTCATTTTTCTAATGTATCGTGATTTTCTTATATTAAGAAACATCAAAGTATGCACACAAAAATATGCAAGGCTATTTAGAAGAGTGGCATTTGGGGTATAGTGTTAGTAAGTGCATCTAGGCCCCCTTAGTGGATTTTGGATG
Source organism: Aegilops umbellulata (assembly GCA_032464435.1). Taxonomy (NCBI): domain Eukaryota; kingdom Viridiplantae; phylum Streptophyta; class Magnoliopsida; order Poales; family Poaceae; genus Aegilops; species Aegilops umbellulata. The sequence continues at coordinate 348,965,774 of CP136054.1, forward strand.
ATAGTGACTAAACAATTAATGGACTAATGTGTTTGTGAGTATGCATAGGTGAAAATCCCTAAGGATTTGATTTAACTAGCGGGTTATGATATAGTGAGAAATAAGAATCGCAAGGAATTTGATATAGTAATATTAGAATATTTTTATTTAACTATAACATCAGTATTTTATTGGGATTTGCAAAATAAATCTCATAGGTAATTAGATTTCACATTTCAGGGCAACATATGCTACCCTCCTGTTTTACAAAATATAAGGCTTAAAATTTGTCATGTGCCACTATGCTAAGTTTGGCAAAAAAAATCAGAAAAATATTAATATAAAAATACCAATTAAGTACGTTATATAAATATATATTTATGATAGATCAATTTGTCGTGTGCCACTATGCTGAGCAGGCGCCCGGGGAGCTAGCCTACTGGGACAAGATGACAGCAAATATTATTTTCTTAAAGCATGGTTACTAGTAGAGCCAACAATAACGAAAATTCGTTTTAGAGCAAGAGCTACATGGAGCTCGTTTTTTTTACATTCAAAAACTAATGTTTCAGTGCTTAATATTTTTTGAAAAAAAAATTCCACAGCGGCATACAGATGTATACTGCATGCTTGCAAAAGTTCACGACGAAATACATTGACATGCGGGCTACACAAAAAAGGAAAATTGTTGAGAATGAAAACAGTGAACAGTACATGTACTGTTCACTTATAAAACCAACGATTTTCTATTTATTTTGTAGCCCACGAATCAATGTCTTTTCTGATGAAATTTTACACATGTGTAGTACACATTCATATGTCAGTGTAGAATTTTTTTCAGAATTTGTTGAAACTTTGAAACGCGAAATTTGAATATTTGAAAAACAGGGCTCCATGTAGCCCAAGCACCAACGCTTCACTCCAACAGTAGGCTCTATCTGTAGTACCCTCTTCGGTTTGGTTTATAACTTAGACACATATTTTTAGGTCTTTGATTTGGCTAATAAAATATGTATAATGTGTCACAAAAGTTATATAGTTGGAAACTCCATTTGACGAATAAACGTTGTAAAAAGATACATACATTCAGTACAAACACATATAAAAGTTCCAAGGTCTAGATGCATGTGTAATGTCAAAACTAGGTGTATCCATGTGTTTACACACCTCTTAAATTTATTTCCAAAACTGAACCTATGATTATCTCACCACGAAAGACCAGATCATGGGTAAAAGAAAAAGGAAATATAAATATAATGTTGTGTTGTACAAACAAGGTAAGACCATACATGACGAACTATTTGTGTATGTATATACTTTTCACCCTATTACTGTTAATTTCAAGTAATAGTTTTTACCATGATAGGCTTATTTTGAACATATTATATTATAACTATGCACATTCATCATGCGATAATTTTTCGCACAACATATTAGGTAGGAGATATATCATGACGATGTATATTAACCCCATGTAAATTTGTAGCCCGCTGCAACACGGGCTACAAAAAATATTATGGAAGAAAGACAGGTAGTGATAAAGTAGTAAATGCCAATAGTAAACTATTATATGAGTTGGCTATAGATGACATGACTACTGGATAGAGCCCGCTGTGGATATGTTGGTTTGAACCTAATGGCCATGTTATGATTATTATGAAGATCTAATGGCCATGATATGCTTAGGTATAGTTACGAGGAGTTAAGGCTCATTATTTTTTAGGTACAATTATGAAATCAAATGTTGAATATGATTAACTGCAATTATAAAGATCTAATTGAAGGAAATATGCCCTAGAGACAATAATAAAGTTGTTATTTTATATTTCCTTATTAATGATAAAGGTTTATTATTCATGCAAGAATTGTATTGATCGGAAACCTAAATACATGTGTGAATACATAAACAAACACCGTGTCCCTAGTAAACCTCTACTAGACTAGCTCGTTGATCAAAGATGGTTAAGGTTTCCTAACCATGGACATGTGTTGTCATTTGATAACGGGATCACATCATTAGAAGAATAATGTGATGGACAAGACCCATCCGTTAGCTTAGCATAATGATCGTTCAGTTTTATTGCTATTGCTTTCTTCATGTCAAATACATATTCCTTTGACTATGAGATTATGCAACTCCCGGATACCGGAGGAATACCTTGTGTGGTATCAAACGTCACAACGTAACTGGGTGATTATGAAGATGCTCTACAGGTGTCTCCGAAGGTGTTTGTTGAGTTGGTATAGATCAAGATTAGGATTTGTCACTCCGAGTATCAGAGAGGTATCTCTGGGCCCTCTCGGTAATACACATCATAAGCTTGCAAGCAAACGGCTAAGGAGTTAGTCACGAGATGATGTATTACGAAACGAGTAAAGAGACTTGCCGGTAACGAGATTGAACTAGATATAAAGATACTGACGATCGAATCTCGGGCAAGTAACATACCGATGGACAAAGGGAATTACGTATGTTGTCATAACGGTTCGACCGATAAAGATCTTCGTAGAATATGTAGGAGCCAATATCGGCATCCAGGTTCCGCTATTGGTTATTGACCAGAGAGGTGTCTCGGTCATGTCTACAAAGTTCTCGGACCCGTAGGGTCCGCATGCTTAACGTTCGATGACGATATAGTATTATCTGAGTTATGTGATTTGGTGACCGAATGTTGTTCGGAGTCCCAGATGAGATCGTGGACATGATGAGAATTCTTGAAATGGTCGAGAGGTAAAGATTGATATATAGGACGATGGTATTCGGACACCGAAAGTGTTCCGGTGGGTACCGGGTACTTATCGGGTCATCGGAAAGGAGTTTTGGGCACCCCCGGCAAATATATGGGCCTTATGGGCCAAGTGAGGGAACACACCAGCCCGGGTGCGCCCCTATAGAGGCCAACCCTATGAGGAGGAGAAGGAAAGAGGGAAGGGCAAGGAAAATGTGGATTAGGATTCCTACTTCCTTCCCTCTCCCCCCCTCTTTCCTCCCCCTCGATTATATATGGTAGGGGGGCGCACAGCTTGGGAGGGACTCCAAGTAGGATTCCTCCTACTTGGGCGCCTCCTATGGCTGCTCCTCCCTCCCTCCCACCTATATATATGAGGAGGGAGAGCGCCTAGCACACAACAGACAATTGCCTAGCCGTGTGCGACGCCCTCCTCCACCGTTTACAACCCCGGTCATATTTTCGTAGTGCTTAGGCGAAGCCCTGCGGAGATCAGTTCACCATCATCGTCAACATGCCATCGTGCTGACGGAACTCATCTACTACCTCGATGTCTTGCAGGATCAAGAAGGCGAGGGACGTCACCGAGATGAACGTGTGCAGAACGCGGAGGTGCCATGCGTTCGGTACTTGATCGGTTGAAGCGCGTAGAAGTTCGACTACATCAACCACATTGTGAACCGCTTTCGCTTATGGTCTATGAGGATACATAGACACACTCTCCCACTCGTTGCTATGCATCTCCACGGATAGATCGTTGCGTGTCGTAGAATTTTTTTTGTTTTCCATGCAACATTCCTCAACACTAATGGGTGTAATATATATATATATATATATATATATATATATATATATATATATATATACACATATATATATACATATATATATATATACATATATATATACATATATATATATATATATATATATGGTACACTAAATTTGGCCGATGTTCTGCTTTTTGTGAGAATTTTCAGCTATCTCTCTCATTTTTATAATGCATCATTCTTTTATCATATATTAAGAAACATCACATTACACCTACAAAAATATGCAAGGCCATATATATCTAGAAGAATGGCATTTTGGGTATAGTTGTTAGTAAGTGCACCTAGTGCCCCTAGTGGGTTTTGGATGATTAGTGAAAAAATCATTAAGGGGCTAATGTGTTTGTGCTGTCAAAATAAAGTCTCTAAGGATATGATTTAACCACTTGATTATGACCCCTAAAAATATTGTTAGAATATTGAAGTCCTAGAAATGCCCATTGAGAAATTGGAAGTTGTTGTGTAGACTTTTGTAACTAGTTTCTCTATTTCTTCATTGAGGTTGTCGGCGTCCTGGGAACGGGGGTCCTCAGACTTGCCTGCCTGCGGCCCATGGCGTGGCTCCACCAGTGGCCCTGTACGGCCCATCTTCACCAGCAAACACTCAAGACCCTCGCAAGGGGCCGAGCCTCGCGAGGCGGACGACGCAAGACCTCCTCGGGGGCGGCCTCACCAGGCTGGCTCGTGAGGGGCGGAGAGATCAAGGCAAGGGGCACCTCACGAGGTTCATATAACGCAAGCCATGACGACCAAGGCCAGGCGGGCGCTAGGCGGGCACCAGCGCGCACAGTGTCCTCGTTTCCTCTTTGGCGCTAAAGAGGCAAACGCAGGCGAGGAGTCCCCAGGCATCAGGCAAAGGTTTCCATATCGGTGCAACAAGACCAAGACCAGCAGGACGGCAGGACAAATGTCACCGTGGAGCCCAAGACGACGTCACCACCATAGCCTTTGGCAGGCGAAGACCACCTTTAGTCAGGATAACTTGTACTAGTTGTCTCCCTTTGAATTTGGCCGTTGTGGCATCCCTTCCCGCTCAATATTTGGGAAGAGGACCAGGGCCTCTATAAATATGACTAGCCACCACCATAGGAGGCATCTCATCTCATCTTGGGTCGGAGCCATTCCATCCATTGCCACACACAAGCTCACCAAACACAAGAGCACCTCTCCTCGGGAGGCTGTTCTTCTCTTGTAATTGTTCATCCTCGGCCCAAGAGGCAATCCACCACACCACACTGGAGTAGGGTATTACACCACAACGGTGGCCCGGACCAGTATAAACTCTTGTGTCTCTCGTTCTTTGTGTTCGTCGAGCTAGGCCTAGTGATCGCGGCGAGAGCGACCAAGGGAGGGAGAGATCTTCGTACGCACCCCAGTGTTCGAACCTCAAGGGTTTGCCGGAACCCAAAATCCGACATTTGGCGCGCCAGGTAGGGGTGCGCCGAAACTTTCCTTCTGCCGGTCAGCGCTCCATCGCTTCGTTGCATCCATGGCAGACGCTCGCGGAGCCCGCGCTGAGCGCCGGGCCGCCCTCGCCGCCCTCGTCGCTCAGGTACCTCCTGTCGACGGGCCTCCCTGTCGTTCCCCGTCGCCCAGTCGCCCACCGCCAACGCCACCACCGGCCGGGCGGGAAACGAGCAGCAAGCATCCTCTCTGCACCCCTCTGTGCGGCGGGACGGCCTCACCGCCACTCCATCGCAAAACCCAGCTGGCTCGTCGTCCCACGCTCGCCGCGCTCCCACCGACGCGCAGGCCGCGCTGCTCATGGCGCGCGAGCTCCTGCGCTACCGCCCCGTCGACGACCTCTACGAGGACTGGCTGGACCGCATCGCCGAGCTCGTCAGCGCCGCAGGGGGCTCCCCCGTGCCATCCCTCTCGCTGCCTAGCCCTCCGCCAGCCGCGGGAGACGTGGCTCACGGAGCGCCTCCACCACCTCTGCACCAAGACGTCGCTCTGGCTCCAAGGCCCGCGCCCCCCCGGCGTGACCCACCGCGTCAGGCACCCGCGCAAGAAGAAGTAAGCTGCCAAGAAGTTTCCCGGCCGCACGAGAATGCTCCCCTGCTCCCAGCGCCACCGCGACAAGACCGCGTGTCGCCGACAGTGGCGGTGCGCGGGCATCAAGGGCAGGTTCCGCATCAGCAAAGGGCCCCGATGGCCACGGCCGGCTGCTGCGCCTTCACTCCTGAGCTGCGTAGCGTCGCTTGGCCGGGCAAGTTCAAGCCGGATCTGCCTCCTCGCTACGACGGCACCCCCGACCTTGCGGAGTTCTTGCAGCTCTACGACCTGAGCATCGAGGCGTCCAACGGCGACAAAAAAGTCATGGCGAATTGGTTCCCCATGGCTCTCAAGGATGGTGCTCGCTCGTGGCTCCTGAACCTGCCCCCAGGCTCGATCTCCTCTTGAGGCGAGATGCGTGACCGCTTCGTCCCCAACTTCCAGGGCACTCGCGACCGCCCGCCGACCGCGGGTGACCTACGCCGCTTCAAGCAGCAGCCGGGGAAGACTCTGGAAAAGTACATCCGGCGCTTCAACAACGTTCGTCTCAAGATCCCCAAGGTGACAGACGAGGCCATCAGCCATCATTTTGGCGTTTTCTGATGGCCTCCGCGACGTCAAGATGAAGGAGGAGCTCGCCATCCACGAGGAGTTATGCACGGCTTTGGAGTTGTTCAACCTGGCGACCAAGTGCGCAAGGGCTAAGGAGGGGCGCCTTTCCCTCCTTGAGCTCCTAGTTACCGACCCGGAGGAGAAGAAAGCCAAGGCCAAGGATGTGAAGCGCAAGGGAGTAGCCGTGTCCATGGCAGAGCCGGATACGAAGCGCGGCCGGGACCATCCCAAGTCATCCAAAAGCAGCCGACCGTTCTGCGCCTTCCACAACATACACAGCCACAACACCAACGACTGTCAAGAGCTCAGCGCCATTCGAGTGGACGCTTCGGTCGATGCCTCGAGCGCAATGACCGGGGCTACGGCCGAGGAGGAGGACGAGGCGGAGGACGCTGGGACGATCGCGGCCCCCGCCAGGAGTGGCGCGACCGGCCTCGCAAGGACCGCTGGCAGGACCAACCTCATGAGGGCACCTGGAGGGATCAGCCTCACGAGGACCGTTCTCAGGGCAACATTGGTCTTCCTCCACTGCCGCCATCGCCAAGAAGGAACGACGACCACCGTCAGGACGAGGGGGTTGGGGGCTTCTAGGAACCGCGTGCCATCGCCTGCATCTTGGGCGGAGCTCAAGCCCCAGCCTCTCAGCGTATCTTCAAGCAGTTTGCTCGCGAGGTGAACGCAGCAATTCCCAGGCTCGAGGCCACGCGCCCGCTCAGGTGGTCCAAGTGCGCCATCACTTTCAGCTCGGCGGACCAGCTCTAGTGTGCGGCCACTACTGGCGCCCTCCCGATGCTTTGCTCACCCGTCATCAGCAATGTACAAGTCACCAGGACCCTCATCGACGACGGCGCAGGGCTTAACTGTTGGAAATATGCCCTAGAGGCAATAATAAAAGCATTATTATTATATTTCCTTGTTCATGATAATTGTCTTTATTCGTGCTATAATTGTGTTATCCGGAAATCGTAATACATGTGTGAATAACAGACAACAATATGTCCCTAGTGAGCCTCTAGTTGACTAGCTCGTTGATCGACAGATAGTCATGGTTTCCTGACTATGGACATTGGATGTCATTGATAACGAGATCACATCATTAGGAGAATGATGTGATGGACAAGACCCAATCCTAAACATAGCATAAGATCGCATAGTTCGTTTGCTAGAGTTTTCCAATGTTAAGTATCCTTTCCTTAGACCATGAGATCGTGTAACTCCCGGATACCGTAGGAGTGCTTTGGGTGTGCCAAACGTCACAACGTAACTGGGTGACTATAAAGGTATACTACGGGTATCTCTGAAAGTGTCTGTTGGGTTGACATGGATCGAGACTGGGATTTGTCACTCCGCTTGACGGAGAGGTATCACCGGGCCCTCACGGTAATGCATCATCATAATGAGCTCAATGTGATCAAAGTGTTTGATCACGGGATCATGCATTACGGTACGAGAAAAGTGACTTGCCGGTAACGAGATTGAACGAGGTATTGGGATACCGACGATCGAATCTCGGGCAAGTAAAATACCGATTGACAAAGGGAATCGTATACGGGATTAATTGAATCCTCGACATCGTGGTTCATCCGATGAGATCATCGTGGAGCATGTGGGAGCCAACATGGGTATCCAGATCCCGCTATTGGTTATTGCCCGAGAGCCGTTTCGGTCATGTCTGCATGTCTCCCGAACCCGTAGGGTCTACACACTTAAGGTTCGGTAACGCTAGGTTTGTGAAGATATGTATATGCAGTAACCCGAATGTTGTTCGGAGTCCCGGATGAGATCCCGGACGTCACGAGGAGTTTCAGAATGGTCCGGAGGTAAATAATTATATATAGAAAGTGCTGTTTTGGCCATCGGGACAAGTTTCGGGGTTATCGGTATTGTACTGGGACCACCGGAGGGTCCCGGGGGTCCACCGGGTGGGGCCACCTGCCTCGGAGGGGACCCATGGGCTGTATGAGGAAGGGAACCAGCCCAAAGTGGGCTGGTGCGCCTCCCCCCAAGGGCCCATGCGCCTAGGGTTGGGGGGGGGGAACCCTAAAGGGGGCGCCCCCCTTGCTTGGGGGGCAAGTCCCCCTCCCTGGCCGCCACCCCCCCTAGGAGATTCCATCTCCTAGGGCCGGCGCCCCCCCAAGGGGCTATATAAAAGGGGGAGGGGAGGGGGGCTGCGCACCCTTGTTACTGGCGCCTCCCTCTCCCTCCCCAACACCTCCTCCTCCTCCATTGAGCACGGCGAAGCCCTGCCGGAGTACTGTAGTTCCACCATCACCACGCCGTCGTGCTGCTGCTGGAGCCTTCTTCCCCAACCTCTCCTTTGCCTTGCTGGATCAAGAAGAAGGAGACGTTACGCTGACCGTACGTGTGTTGAACGCGGAGGTGCCGTGCTTTCGGTGCTAGGATCTCCGGTGATTTGGATCACGGTGTGTACGACTACTTCATCCCCGTTCGTTGAACGCTTCCGCTCGCGATCTACAAAGTGGTATGTAGATGAAATCTCTCTCTCCCATGACTCGTTGCTAGATGAACTCATAGATGGATCTTGGTGAAACCGTAGGAAATTTTTTGTTTTCTGCAACGTTCCCCAACAGTGGTATCAGAGCTAGGTCTATGCGTAGTTCTTTATTGCACGAGTAGAACACAATTTGTTGTGGGCGTAGATGTTGTCAACTTTTCTTGCCGCTACTAGTCTTATCTTGCTTCAGCGGTATTGTGGGATGAAGCGGCCCGGACCAACCTTACACGTACGCTTACGTGAGACCGGTTCCACCGACTAACATGCACTAGTTGCATAAGGTGGCTGGCGGGTGTCTGTCTCTCCCACTTTAGTTGGAGCGGATTCGATGAAAAGGGTCCTTATGAAGGGTAAATAGAAGTTGACAAATCACGTTGTGGTTTTCACGTAGGTAAGAAAACGTTCTTGCTAGAACCCTAATTCAGCCACGTAAAACTTGCAACAACAATTAGAGGACGTCTAACTTGTTTTTGCAGCATAGTGCTTTGTGATATGATATGGCCAAAGTTGTGATGAATGATGAATGATCTATATGTGATGTATGAGATGTTCATGCTATTGTAATAGGAATCACGACTTGCATGTCGATGAGTATGACAACCGGCAGGAGCCATAGGAGTTGTCTTTATTTTTTGTATGACCTGCGTGTCATTGAGAAACGCCATGTAAATTACTTTACTTTATTGCTAAACGCGTTAGCCATAGTAGTAGAAGTAATAGTTGGCGAGCAACTTCATGGAGACACGATGATGGAGATCATGATGATGGAGATCATGGTGTCAAGCCGGTGACAAGATGATCATGGAGCCCCAAGATGGAGATCAAAGGAGCTATGTGATATTGGCCATATCATGTCACGTTTATTATTTGATTGCATGTGATGTTTATCATGTTTTGCATCTTGTTTACTTAGAACGACGGTAGTAAATAAGATGATCCCTCATAATAATTTCAAGAAAGTGTTCCCCCTAACTGTGCACCGTTGCGACAGTTCGTTGTTTCGAAGCACCACGTGATGATCGGGTGTGATAGATTCTAACGTTCACATACAATGGGTGTAAGACAGATTTACACACGCAAAACACTTAGGTTGACTTGACGAGCCTAGCATGTACAGACATGGCCTCGGAACACAGAAGACCGAAAGGTCGAGCATGAGTCGTATAGAAGATACGATCAACATGAAGATGTTCACCGATGTTGACTAGTCCGTCTCACGTGATGATCGGACACGGCCTAGTTGACTCGGATCATGTAATACTTAGATGACTAGAAGAGGGATGTCTATCTAAGTGGGAGTTCATTAAATAATTTGATTAAATGAACTTTATTATCATGAACTTAGTCTAAAATTTTTACAATATGTCTTGTAGATCAAATGGCCAACGTAGTCCTCAACTTCAACGCGTTCCTAGAGAAAACCAAGCTGAAAGACAATGGTAGCAACTATACGGACTGGGTCCGGAACCTGAGGATCATCCTCATAGCTGCCAAGAAGGATTATGTCCTACGAGCACCGCTGGGTGACGCACCTATTCTCCCTGCAGAACAAGACGTTATGAACGCTTGGCAGTCACGCTGCGATGATTACTCCCTCGTTCAGTGCGGCATGCTTTACAGCTTAGAGCCGGGGCTCCAAAAGCGTTTTGAGAGACATAGAGCATATGAGATGTTCGAAGAGCTGAAAATGGTTTTCCAAGCTCATGCCCGGGTCGAGAGATATGAAGTCTCCAACAAATTCTTTAGCTGTAAGATGGAGGAAAATAGCTCTGTCAGTGAGCACATACTCAAAATGTCTGGGTTGCACAACCGCTTGACTCAACTGGAAGTTAATCTCCCGGATGAAACGGTCATTGACAGAATCCTCCAGTCGCTTCCACCTAGCTACAAGAGCTTTGTGATGAACTACAATATGCAGGGGATGGTAAAGACCATTCCTGAGGTAGATGCTATGCTGAAATCAGCAGAGGTAGAAATCAAGAAGGAGCATCAAGTGTTGATGGTGAATAAAACCACTAAGTTCAAGAAGGGCAAGGGTAAAAAGAACTTCAAGAAGGACGGAAGGAAGTTGCCGCGCCCGGTAAGCAAGTTACCGGGAAGAAGCAAAAGAATGGACCCAAGCCCGAGACTGAGTGTTTTTATTGCAAGGGAAGTGGTCACTGGAAGCGGAACTGCCCCAAATACTTAGCGGACAAGAAGGCCGGCAAAACCAAAGGTATATGTGATATACATGTAATTGATGTGTACCTTACCAGTACTCGTAGTAGCTCTTGGGTATTTGATATCGGTGCAGTTGCTCACATTTGTAACTCAAAGCAGGAGCTGCGGAATAAACGGAGACTGGCGAAGGACGAGGTGACGATGCGCGTCGGGAATGGTTCCAAGGTTGATGTGATCGCCGTCGGCACGCTGCCTCTACATTTACCTACGGGATTAGTTTTAAACCTCAATAATTGTTATTTAGTGCCAAGTTTGAGCATGAACATTGTGTCTGGATCTCGTTTAATTCGAGATGGCTACTCATTTAAATCCGAGAATAATGGTTGTTCCATTTATATGAGAGATATGTTTTATGGTCATGCTCCGATGGTTAATGGTTTATTCTTGATGAATCTCGTACGTGATGATACACATATTCATAGTGTGAATACCAAAAGAGTTAAAGTTGATAACAATAGTCCCACATATTTGTGGCACTGCCGCCTTGGTCACATAGGTGTCAAACGCATGAAGAAGCTCCATGCAGATGGACTTTTAGAGTCTCTTGATTATGAATCATTTGACACGTGCGAACCATGCCTCATGGGTAAAATGACCAAGACTCCGTTCTCAGGAACAATGGAGCGAGCAACCAACTTATTGGAAATCATATATACCGATGTGTGCGGTCCAATGAGTGTTGAGGCTCGCGGTGGCTATCGTTATGTTCTCACCCTCACTGATGACTTAAGTAGATATGGGTATGTCTACTTAATGAAACACAAGTCTGAGACCTTCGAAAAGTTCAAGGAATTTCAGAGTGAGGTTGAAAATCAACGTGATAAAAAGATCAAGTTTCTACGATCAGATCGTGGAGGAGAATACTTGAGTCATGAATTTGGCACACACTTAAGAAAATGTGGAATAGTTTCACAACTCACACCGCCTGGAACACCTCAGCGTAATGGTGTGTACGAACATCGTAATCGCACTCTATTAGATATGGTGCGATCTATGATGTCTCTTACCGACTTACCGCTATCTTTTTGGGGCTATGCTTTAGAGACTGCCGCATTCACTTTAAATAGGGCTCCGTCGAAATCCGTTGAGACGACACCGTATGAATTATGGTTTGGGAAGAAACCTAAGCTGTCGTTTCTAAAAGTTTGGGGATGCGATGCTTATGTCAAGAAACTTCAACCTGAAAAGCTCGAACCCAAGTCGGAAAAATGCGTCTTCATAGGATACCCTAAAGAAACTGTTGGGTATACCTTCTACCTCAGATCCGAAGGCAAGATCTTTGTTGCCAAGAATGGATCCTTTCTAGAGAAAGAGTTTCTCTCGAAAGAAGTAAGTGGGAGGAAAGTAGAACTTGATGAAGTGTTACCTCTTGAACCGGAAAATGGCGAAGCTCAGGAAAACGTTTCTGAGGTGCCTACACCAACTAGAGAGGAAATTAATGATGATCTAGATACTTCTAATCAAGCTCCTACTGAAATTCGAAGGTCCACAAGAACACGTTCCGCACCAGAGTGGTATGGCAACCCTGTCTTGGAAATCATGTTGTTAGACAACGGTGAACCTTCGAACTATGAGGAAGCAATGGCAGGCCCGGATTCCGACAAATGGCTGGAAGCCATGAAATCCGAGATAGGTTCCATGTATGAAAACGAAGTATGGACTTTGACTGACTTGCCCGTTGAACGGCGAGCCATAGAAAATAAATGGATCTTTAAGAAGAAGACAGACGCGGATGGTAATGTGACCATCTATAAAGCTCGGCTTGTCGCTAAGGGTTATCGACAAGTTCAAGGGGTTGACTACGATGAGACTTTCTCACCGGTAGCGAAGCTGAAGTCCGTCCGAATCATGTTAGCAATTGCCGCATTCTACGATTATGAAATATGGCAAATGGACGTCAAAACGGCATTCCTTAATGGTTTCCTTAAGGAAGAATTGTATATGATGCAGCCGGAAGGTTTTGTCGATCCTAAGAATGCTGACAAGGTGTGCAAGCTCCAACGCTCGATTTATGGGCTGGTGCAAGTATCTCGGAGTTGGAACATTCGCTTTGATGATATGATCAAAGCGTTTGGGTTTACACAGACTTATGGAGAAGCCTGTGTTTACAAGAAAGTGAGTGGGAGCTCTGTAGCATTTCTCATATTATATGTAGACGACATACTTTTGATGGGAAATGATATAGAACTCTTGGACAGCATTAAGGCCTACTTGAATAAGAGTTTTTCAATGAAGGACCTTGGAGAAGCTGCTTATATATTAGGCATCAAGATCTATAGAGATAGATCGAGACGCCTCATAGGTCTTTCACAAAGCACATACCTTGATAAAATATTGAAGAAGTTCAATATGGATCAATCTAAGAAAGGGTTCTTGCCTGTGTTACAAGGTGTGAAATTGAGCTCAGCTCAATGTCCGACCACGGCAGAAGATATAGAAGATATGAGCGTCATCCCCTATGCCTCAGCCATAGGTTCTATTATGTATGCCATGCTGTGTACCAGACCTGATGTAAACCTTGCCGTAAGTTTGGTAGGAAGGTACCAAAGTAATCCCGGCAAGGAACACTGGACAGCGGTCAAGAATATCCTGAAGTACCTGAAAAGGACCAAGGAAATGTTTCTCGTTTATGGAGGTGACGAAGAGCTCGTCGTAAAAGGTTACGTCGACGCTAGCTTCGACACAGATCTGGATGACTCTAAGTCACAAACCGGATACGTGTATATTTTGAATGGTGGGGCAGTAAGCTGGTGCAGTTGCAAGCAAAGCGTCGTGGCGGGATCTACACATGAAGCGGAGTACATGGCATCCTCAGAGGCGGCACATGAAGCAATTTGGGTGAAGGAGTTCATCACCGACCTCGGAGTCATACCCAATGTGTCGGGGCCAATCAAGCTCTTCTGTGACAACACTGGAGCTATTGCACTTGCCAAGGAGCCCAGGTTTCACAAGAAGACTAGGCACATCAAGCGTCGCTTCAACTCCATTCGTGAAAATGTTCAAGATGGAGACATAGAAATTTGTAAAGTGCACACGGATCTGAATGTCGCAGATCCGTTGACTAAACCTCTCCCTAAGGCAAAACATGATCAGCACCAGAACTCTATGGGTGTTCGATTCATCACAATGTAACTAGATTATTGACTCTAGTGCAAGTGGGAGACTGTTGGAAATATGCCCTAGAGGCAATAATAAAAGCATCATTATTATATTTCCTTGTTCATGATAATTGTCTTTATTCGTGCTATAATTGTGTTATCCGGAAATCGTAATACATGTGTGAATAACAGACAACAATATGTCCCTAGTGAGCCTCTAGTTGACTAGCTCGTTGATCGACAAATAGTCATGGTTTCCTGACTATGGACATTGGATGTCATTGATAACGAGATCACATCATTAGGAGAATGATGTGATGGACAAGACCCAATCCTAAACATAGCATAAGATCGCATAGTTCGTTTGCTAGAGTTTTCCAATGTCAAGTATCCTTTCCTTAGACCATGAGATCGTGTAACTCCCGGATACCGTAGGAGTGCTTTGGGTGTGCCAAACGTCACAACGTAACTGGGTGACTATAAAGGTATACTACGGGTATCTCTGAAAGTGTCTGTTGGGTTGACATGGATCGAGACTGGGATTTGTCACTCCGCTTGACGGAGAGGTATCACCGGGCCCTCACGGTAATGCATCATCATAATGAGCTCAATGTGATCAAAGTGTTTGATCACGGGATCATGCATTACGGTACGAGAAAAGTGACTTGCCGGTAACGAGATTGAACGAGGTATTGGGATACCGACGATCGAATCTCGGGCAAGTAAAATACCGATTGACAAAGGGAATCGTATACGGGATTAATTGAATCCTCGACATCGTGGTTCATCCGATGAGATCATCGTGGAGCATGTGGGAGCCAACATGGGTATCCAGATCCCGCTGTTGGTTATTGCCCGAGAGCCGTCTCGGTCATGTCTGCATGTCTCCCGAACCCGTAGGGTCTACACACTTAAGGTTCGGTAACGCTAGGTTTGTGAAGATATGTATATGCAGTAACCCGAATGTTGTTCGGAGTCCCGGATGAGATCCCGTACGTCACGAGGAGTTTCGGAATGGTCCGGAGATAAAGAATTATATATAGAAAGTGCTGTTTTGGCCATCGGGACAAGTTTCGGGGTTATCGGTATTGTACCGGGACCACCGGAGGGTCCCGGGGGTCCACCGGGTGGGGCCACCTGCCTCGGAGGGGACCCATGGGCTGTATGAGGAAGGGAACCAGCCCAAAGTGGGCTGGTGCGCCTCCCCCCAAGGGCCCATGCGCCTAGGGTTGGGGGGGGAACCCTAAAGGGGGCGGCCCCCTTGCTTGTGGGGCAAGTCCCCCTCCCTGGCTGCCGCCCCCCTAGGAGATTCCATCTCCTAGGGCCGCCCCCCCAAGGGGCTATATAAAAGGGGGAGGGGAGGGGGGGCTGCGCACCCTTGCTCCTGGCGCCTCCCTCTCCCTCCCCAACACCTCCTCCTCCTCCATTGAGCACGACGAAGCCCTACCGGAGTACTGTAGTTGCACCATCACCACGCCGTCGTGCTGCTGCTGGAGCCTTCTTCCCCAACCTCTCCTTTGCCTTGCTGAAATTTTTTGTTTTCTGCAACGTTCCCCAACATTAACGTCCTGTCCGTCGAGACGTTCGACAGCCTCCAAGTGCCATACGACCAGCTTCAGCCCACCAAGCCCTTCTCAGGAGTGACTGACGACTCCACCACCCGATAAGGCAGGTCCGCCTCCCTGTCACCTTCAGCCAGCGCGACAACTACCGCACCGAGCTCATCGACTTCGACGTCGCCCACATCCATTTGCCGTACAACGACATCCTCGGGTATCCGGTCCTGGCCAAGTTCATGGCAGTGACCCACCATGGCTACAACGTCCTCAAGATGCCAGGAAGCGGCGGGATCATCACAGTCCCCTGCGAAGAAAGAGATGCGGTGTGCTCCCTCGAGCGCGCCTTCCAAGCCGCAGCAATCGAAGACCCCGACAACGATGGCATGCAGTACCCTCCTGAGGCCATCCCCAAGAAGAAGAAGCAGCTACTCCGTACAGGGCCTCAGGGGAGCGGCGCCTCTAGCGGTGCCACATCAGGATCGGCGCCCGCACCCGGGGCGCCTCCCTCCCTCGCATAGGAAGGTGCGCCCGGCGCCCTCCTCGGGCAGGGCCCGGGGGCTCTCTTCTGGAGGGCCTCAGACCTAGCCAACATCACGAGGGAGGCGCTCGGGCACCACATGGAAGCATGCTTTGCGGCACGTTTCCCTTAGGAGGACACCGGGCGAGGAGCGCCCGGCGCTCAGGAGTTCATCACCAAGGCCACTCAGGAGCTGCAGGATGCAAGAGCCATGCGCGGCGGCTGCCGCCCACCTGGCGCAGCTCCCCATCCAGGCGAGGATGGCGGGCTGCGCGTCTGCATCGACATCCCAGGGCTCAACAGGGCCGCATCTCAAGAGCTCTTCTGGCCTTCGCGCGTGGGACGTTGCGAGGGCCCACCTCACAGCTATGTTCGCATGCCATTCGGCCTGCCGAGCGTGGCAGCCGCCTTCCAGCGCAACCTGCGGAGCATCCTGGCGGCTTAGGAGGCCAGGCATCACGCAGTCCTGGCGGAAGTGGAGACCGTCCTCGAGGAACCGACTGGACCCCCAGAGCCTCCCGAGGCTCAGGGCCCCGGTGGCTCGTGAGGAACAACCCCTTCGCCACGCATCTTCAGCTACCCTAACTTCCCTTCGACAACGGAACCAGGTGACATTTTCCAAGTTTATTTAGCTAGGAGCGCCCCCTGGGCTGCATCATTCCCAGGCCGCGTGGGCTTGCCCCTGTGGCATGTATCCTTTTACGTCTTTAGCTTACTCTGCTGGGGGCGCCCCTTGGGCTGCATCATCCCTAGGCCGCTCGGGTCTGACCCAGTGGCATGTATCATTTGCATTTACCTAAGCTAGTTCGCTTTCCATGCATAATCTATCTATGGTTATCACCCGCTTGATTGTCACCCACCACGGGAGCTACTCACGTTGGCATGACGCTTGTGCTCAGGTCCGACCCTACAACATCGACAAATCTGAGCGGTCGAGCTCTGACTCGCGGCACGCCCCGCGCACGTCACCTCACCAGGCCCTCAGTGCCTTCATCTTCTTGCAGAGCGACCTGCGGCAAACCGGCAATCATCGTGGCAATCTATGTCCCTCCTCGTGCTAACTTGCAGGAACCTCCTGAGGACGATGGCAGGCGGTACCGTGGGCTCCCTCTTCTCCCATGTAATTCTCTTGCGTGTTAAAAGGGGGGCTCCTGAGCATCGCGACTCAGGAGCTTTTACTGGCTCTCCAGCCCTCACCCCCTGGCCTTGACCACGGCATCGCGACCTGGCATACCAGCGGCGGCTGAGCTCGCTCGAGGGCCGGGACCTAAGGATGTAGAGCACATATAAGAGCGTGGAGAAGAGGGGGAGGCTCGCACGGGCCTAACCTAGCTACCCTACAGCAGTCAACGCACAAGTCTGGTCCAACACAAGGAACTAGCTCTGGACTGCCAAGATAAATTTCGCGCCCGGATCGACCAAGCGCTACGCAATAGGATTATCACTTGTGGCAGCCTTGTTATGGCAACGTCGCCGCCCTTTCCTGCCTCTTGGTGGTTGCTTGAGTGCTAAAGGGGACCTCTTGAGCATCGCGCCTCAGGAGCTCTTACTGGACCTCGGGCCGCTCACCTCCTGGCCTTGACCACGGCATCGCGACCTGGCATACCAGCGATGGCTGCAGCCTGCCTGGGGACTGGGACCTGTCGGCGTAGAGCACCAAGCTGTCGCGGGGTTGGAAAGGGGAGACCGAGCCGAAACAAGACACACACTCGCAAATTTTCATAATAAGGATAATATGAACAAAAGACATTACAGACCCTTTACACGCCCCCGCGGGATCCATCTTGATTCCTCGCAGGGAACAAAAGAAGGGAGTTTCTAGGAGCCCTATCTACACGCGCCAGCACAACCGACGCCATCATCAATAGTGCCACGGGAGGCCGACACCAACACCATCCAGATCAGCGACGGTGGCGGCCGGACGCTGCGGCCTTGCTCCGGGCCTGGCGAGATCTCGGGGGCACGTAGCTGTCGTCGCTCGTCTCCGGAGTCTCGTAGGGCTCGGGAGAGTCACTGGACTTCCAAGCGTCGCCGCTACTGCTGGAAGAGCCGCTGGTGAAGCCAGCGGCAAGCTCGGCGCTGGCCGCTGTGCCGTCCCGACGACCCTTTCCAGGGAAGCACTCCAAGCGGCGGCCTTCCGCGTCAAAGACCTTGAAGAACATAGTGGAGGCGCCGTCGTACTCAAAGTGGATGGCGAGGGCGCCTTCCGCACGGCAGACCCGAGCAACCTCGCCCCAGCCGCGGGTCATGAAGATCTTGCCTGGGGAGACGGCTTCAACCTCCGCTCTAGTCGCCGGGGCATCGCAGTCGGCGTGCTGCAGCCAAAGCTCGAGGGGGGCCCTCGGCGGCATCTCGACGAAGAAGAACTACGGAAAGCGAATCCAAGTGCGCCGCCCACATCACGAGTTCGCGCGAGGAGTCCGCGGCATGGACTCCTGGGGCGACGGAGAGCGTCACCACAGCGCGGCGACCACGGCCGCGGAGTGGGCGGCGCGGCTCGTCGCCTCTCCCTCCGGAGCCCTCAGCTTGGGCGTATAGAGGCAGCGGGTACCCGGGAGGACGCCGCTCGCACCAAGGCCTCGACACCTCGGGCCGCACGGCTACATCACGGCGGTGGGCCAGCCTCTTCTTCGGTGGAAGCGGCACGGACTCGTCGCGGGAGGTTTTTCCTTTCTCTGCGGCCGAGAACCTCCGTATCGGCGCCATGGGTGTCGCTACTAGCAATGAATCAAGGGAGAAGAGGCGAGCAGAGCAGGAAGGGATGAGCGACGGGGGCTCCGCCCCCTCCTCATTTATAGTGGGAGAAGGCCAACCGGTGATCCCCACGATAACAGGTAATGATGATTTTTCTCTGCATGCCGCAGGGACTCGTCAAGTCGGGCAGTTGCCGAGGCAGCATGGGGAAGCGGAGATGCCCACGTCGAATCAATCGCCATGCGTCAAGCGAGGCCGCATGCTGTTGGAGCCCGCGGCGCTCCGCACTTACCCTTTGGCTTCACCTCGAAGCCAAGTCCGAGCGCGCCTTGGGCTCGGGGGCTACTGTCGGCGACCTGGGATCAGGTGTCCCCAGACTTGCCTGCCTGCGGCCCACGGCGTGGCTCCACCAGCGGCCCTGTACGGCCCATCTTCACCAGCAAACACTCAAGACCCTCGCAAGGGGCCGAGCCTCGCGAGGCGGACGACGCAAGACCTCCTCTGGGGCGGACTCACCAGGCTGGATCGCGAGTGGCGGAGAGATCAAGGCAAGGGGCACCTCGCGAGGTTCCTATGATGCAAGCCATGACGACCAAGGCCAGGCGGGCGCCAGTGCGCGTAGTGTCCTCGTTTCCTCTTTGGTGCTAAAGAGGCAAGCGCAGGCGAGGAGTCCCGAGGCATCAGGCAAAGGTTTCCATATCGGTGCAACAAGACCAAGACCAGCAGGACGGCAGGACCGAGGTCACCATGGAGCCCAAGACGGCGTCACCACCAGAGCCTTTGGCAGGCGAAGACCATCTTTAGTCAGGATAACTTGTACTAGTTGTCTTCCTTTGAATTTGGCCGTTGTGGCATCCCTTCCCGCTCAATATTTGGGAAGAGGACCAGGGCCTCTATAAATATGACTAGCCACCACCGTAGGAGGCATCTCATCTCATCTTGGGTCGGAGCCATTCCATCCATTGCCACACACAAGCTCACCAAACACAAGAGCACCTCTCCTCATGAGGCTGTTCTTCCCTTGTAACTGCTCATCCTCAGCCCAAGAGGCAATCCACCACAGCACACTGGAGTCGGGTATTACACCACAACGGTGGCCCGAACCAGTATAAACTCTTGTGTCTCTCGTTTTTTGGGTTCGTCGAGCTAGGCCTAGTGATCGTGGCGAGAGCGACCAAGGGAGGGAGACATCTTCGTGCGCACCCCAATGTTCGAACCTCAAGGGTTTGCCGGAATCCGAAATCCGACAGAGACGTAGGACAAACCATATTATCAATTGCGTCTTAGAGAAGCAGGATTGAAACTTCGTGTAGTGCTCAATGATAACCTACTTTTTAATTGAGTGAATACTTGGCAATATCATTTCCAAATGTGTGATTTAGCTCCGGTGTCTTTGGGACACCAAGGTTAAGTTCCACGCTAAGGAGTTGGATGTATTGCTGCGCAAGACTGTCCCGGGTGTTCAAATTTCTGATTATTGCCACATGTTGGCTTCTGGATGGGTGTGTCCCTACAATGGCCATATCTAGCCATCGTGTCTAAGCCCCAGATTGTAAATAACCCCCTATCTCAACCAGTTGTGCTTTACTGCGCCATGAGAAAATTGACAAGTGTTGTGTAAGGAACCCCTCCTCACACTGATTTGTGTAATCCTAGTGAGAAAAAAACGGAGCCTAAAGTGAAATGTGATTGAGTATCACTAAAGAACTTGATTGAGCCTCGCTTGGACTTGTTACTCTTGAGAACTATGCATCCTCTAGTTAGTCACACAACATTCAAGAGCATACAACATGTGGATTAGCCGAAGAACAAATTTTTACCTCTCTGACCATTCCAAGATCTAGCACGAGTGTTGAGCGAGTTCCGAGGAACTTACTTGAACTACTTAAGGTGAAGATTTGTGTGTTTTTACAGCAAAGTGCTTAGCCTCATCACCCTACACGTAGAACTATGCCATCAACTTGAGATGGTGTAAACCCATCACTCTTTCTTTGCCAAGCAATAGGTTCTAATTCCTCACAACTCTTTACTTACTGTTTTCCTCTGAGTTCCAAAGAATTTTCCCTTCCTCCTTTGTCTATGATTATTGCGAGGACTTCTGAGTAATTACTTTTATTTTTTGGCTGCTTAATTTTGTTGTGTGTTCTACTTTGTTTACTTCGTGAAGATTTTTTTCTGAGAATTACTTCATGAAGATTCATGAAGATTTTGTCACTGCATAGCTTGCGAAATTACTCACATATGTTGTGTGTTAGTTTTTTGTTCATGTGATAACATGTATTTTTGTTATTCTGTTTAGTTAGTAGTTTTGTGTTGCATGATTCTAAGTCTTCTAGTTTCTCAGCTAGATTCTCGCATTATTGCTCCATTGCTATCCTGTTATTTTTTAATTTATCAAAGAATTTTCATTTTTTTTTGAAATTTTTGTTAAAATATCCCATTCACCCCACTCCCGTGGGATAACTTTGGTTCGACATTATTGCTTTTCAAAATAAAGCATTTACTTTGCTTTTCCGGCAAAATAGTTTGTAGCTAGATTGTGCAACTCTAGATTTGAGAATGTGCAATTTGATATAGTGAGAAATAAGAATCACAAGGAGTTTGATATTGTAATATTAGAATATATTTATTTAAGTATAACACCACTGCTTTATTGGAATTGGTAAAAGAAATCCCACGGGCAATTAGATTTCACATTTCGGGGCAACATATGCTACTTTCCCCTTTTACAAAATAGAAGGCTTATAAATTAGTTGTAAGCCACTATCCTAAGTTTGGCCAAGTTTACAGCAAAAATATTAATATAAACAATACCAAATAAATACATTATATAAATACTTTTTAGATAAGTCAAAGGTATTTATTTCATATATTGTACTCACCGATTTTTTTCTCTCTCCATAAACATGATCAAACTTATAAATTTTGACTTATGACAAAAAAAGTACTACCTGAGGGAGTACTCCGTATATTGTGTGAAGGAGGGAGTGTGCGTCGCAACAAACAATAATTAACACGTTCACTTCAGGTGTAAAGGTGGCATGAAGAAAGATCTAAACTTTAATCCAAGATTCCTTTTTGCTCGATCTATCAGTGCAACAGGTGAACTTTGGATCTGTCCTCGACTAGCTTGTCAAGCAAGTGGTACATGCGTCCATGAGTGACAATGTTTCTTCTGCTATAGATACAAACAAAGGTGTCAATTGCTGATGGACAGCAGCTACGACCTAGCTAGTTCCTACAACGGCGACACCCGTTGACACGGCGACTCTCAGAACACATCAATTTTTCTCGTGGATTACCTCCTCTAGTAGTCGGCTGCTGGTGTTGATCATTCATACTGCAGAGGTCCGAGAGTAACTTTAACTAGTAAACCAATATTAAATTTTTTTGTGGGAGGGTGCAATATTCATATATTTACTCATGACTCTTCATAGTATTTATTGTATCTCTTCTTGCGTAGGTTACAAATACACATTATTTGTTAGACAAAGTTTTCTCATGTATGACACAAATACCCATGTAATCTAGTTCCCAGTTGATCCTAGCGTTGTCCGTTTTCCCTTTTTCCATTTTGTAAGATTTGAAGATGTTTGTTACTTTGCTCTTAATAAAGTTGGATGTGTGAATCGTATGATGTAGTGGTCAGGGAGAACCCTCGTTTAGAAAAAGAAATGTTGCAAATACCCATGATTTTCTTATACATAATTTCAAGTTATGACGTCTCAACATTTCTCTAAAAAATCTACAGTAATTTCAGACAATATGAGATGTGGATGTTATAGTTTACCGATGTAGGATGACGCAAATAGCCATGAATTTCTTATACGAAGTTTCTGGTTATTATTTTTTACGAAAGAGGGGAGACGACCTCAGCTTCTGCATGGACTGGTGCACACAGCCTTTTATTGTTTATTTCAAAGTTCATCATCCAAACACCATAAAGTTAACAAAACTACTATCACACATGCCTGCCCCAAGCCAAGTAAAAAAAATATAAAAAATGCAAGATGAGCCTTATGCATCACAAATCCTGTTAATAGGTCGTCAAAGGCCGTGGTGAGGTGACATGCTTGTATGTTGAGATAAATAACTTAATGCTGATAAATCTCTTAGTTATATGGGATTAGGGCATCTCCAGCCGTTGGCCCCCCCAGGACGCATAAAAATCGCCCCCTGGGGGCGAGCCGGCGATACACTCGGCGCCGGGAGCGGTTTTGCGCCCAGTCGTCGCCCCCAGCTCGCCCCCAGGCGCCGAAATTGGTCCACTTTGCGGCCCAATTTCGACGAATAAACGGCCCATATGGGCGAGAATAGGCCCATATTCGGCGTAGTTTCGCCGTGTCTCGGCGTTCAATTATCAACACAATTATTTCTTATCACATATTTCATCACAGAAAAATCAAATACTTCAACAAAATAGTACAACAACAAATAGTTCAATACAAATAATATAGTTCAACAAATAAAAACTCGTATTTCATCACACGGCGTCCCCCTTGAGCCTCCATAGGTGCTCAATCAGATCTTTCTGCAGTTGTTGATGCACCTGTGGGTCTCGGATCTCCTGACGCATACTGAGATAGGCAGTCCAAGTTGCCGGTAGCTGGTGATCAACTTCGGCTAGAGGACCCTGCCTGTAGTATGGTTCAGTGTCAAACACTGGGTCTTCTTGCTCGCTCTCGACGATCATGTTGTGCAAGATGACACAGCAAGTCATGATCTCCCACATTTGATCTTTCGACCAGTTCTGAGCGGGGTACCGAACAACAACGAATCGAGATTAGAGCACACCAAATGCCCGCTCGACATCCTTCCTGCAAGCATCCTGAAGCTTCGCAAACCAGGCGTTCTTGCCTCCTGCCACAGGGTTTGAGATCGTCTTCACAAATGTCGACCATCTCGGATAGATGCCGTCAGCTAGATAGTACCCCTTGTTGTATTGGTGCCCATTGATCTCGAAGTTCACCGGAGGAGAATGGCCCTCAACGAGCTTAGCAAAAACAGGAGAGCACTGCAGCACGTTGATGTCATTGTGAGTTCCTGGCATACCAAAGAAGGAGTGCCAAATCCAGAGGTCCTGTGTGGCTACCGCCTCAAGCACCACACTGCAACCGCCTTTGGCGCCTTTGTACATCCCCTGCCAACCAAATGGGCAGTTCTTCCATTTCCAATGCATGCAGTCGATGCTTCCAAGCATCCCAGGAAATCCTCTTGCTGCATTCTGGGCTAGGATCCGAGCGGTGTCTTCCGCGTTGGGTGTTCTCAAGTATTGTGGCCCAAACACTGCCACCACTGTCCGACAGAACTTGTAGAAACACTCTATGCTGGTGGACTCGGCCATGCACCCATAGTCGTCGAGTGAATCACTGAGAGCTCCATATGCAAGCATCCTCATCGCTGTCGTGCACTTCTAGATGGAGGTGAATCCAAGAGCGCCAGTGCAATACATCTTGCACTTGAAGTAGTTGTCGAACTCCCGGATGGAATTCACAATCCTGAGGAAGAGCTTTCGGCTCATCCGATAACGGCACCGAAATGTTCTCTCGCCATGAAGTGGAGCATCGGCGAAGTAGTCGGAGTAGAGCATACAATAGCCTTGCAGACGATGCCGGTTCTTTGCTTTCACCCGCCCCGGCGCCGAGCCACCTCGCCGCGGCTTTTCAGTGCTCGCCAGCAGCTAGGCGAGGGCGGCGAGCACCATCAGATGCTCTTCTTCCTGGACGTCGGCCGCGGCTTCCTCCTCCAGCAGCGCGGCGAGCTCTTCCTCCTCATGCGAGTCCATCACCGAGACAGGCAAAACGCCGAGCACCTTGCGCTCGGTGGCCGTGTACCCACCGTTAAACCGCGCCTCCGCGGTCGGAAACGGCGGCCGGAAACAACCAGCTGCTGTGGGAGGGGATGCCGCGGCGAAGCGCTGCTATTTTCCGGCGGGAATGGCTATCTAGCGGAGTAGGGCGGCGGCCGTCGCCGGGATATAGCTAGTGCTGGCCGGGGGTGCGACGCGAGTCGGGGGAAGAAAACCTTGACTTTTCCCCTGTCGGTGTGGGCCAGGCGCGCTTTTCCCTAGCGCCGGAGCCCCCAACGGCTCCCCAGCGCGCCGGGTTCGGGCTGTGACCGCCGGGCGGAAAAAACGTTCGAGCCGGCGATTTTCGGCGTCTTGGGGGCGCGACTGGGCCGTTTTTTCAGCGCCGGCGCCGAAAAAGTGGCCTGGGGGGGCCTGTTGGGGCGCGGCTGGAGATGCCCTTAGAAGAGAGAGGCAATAATCTTGTTTCACTAGCTAAGACTATAGCAGAGGGCACATCTCGGTCCCACGGGATCTAACTTTTCTCTTCTGCAGGCAAAGAATCTTTCAACTACTTTGACTGTACTCACAGTCTCACGGCTGAACATCATGAAAACATAGTTTTACTGTAGAGCTAAGTAACGACATTGGGGTCTAGCTCGATTTAGAGTCAGCTAGCTGAACAGAGACAGATATCATGCATGCATGTTTAAGAAGAATCTATTTGCTGGTCTGTCATGTGCAGACCATCCAGTACTGGCCAGGCTAGCGACCAGCCTATCAGAGTGTATGTTGATCGCCTCACATGTGTTCTTGTCTCTTGATGAAGGATTAAAGCCAACGTACAAAAGTAGATGCATCTTGTTGTACCTAGCAAGGCCCAAGTGCCCCGTACATGCTATGAATTTAAGCACACAAAAATAAATGTGTTCTCCCTTCATTTTTATTTACCTCACATACTAGCTTTGTCTCGGAGTCAAACTTTTTAAACTTTGATCAAATTTATATAAAAAATTATAAACATCCACAATACCAAATCCATATTATTGGAATCATCATTCACTAACGTGGTTAAATTTTATAATGTTTGATTTAGATCAAAACTAATATGCAGAGTAAACAAAAACGAAGGGAGTGTTGTATTACTCGCACATCATTTGCAAAATTATTTCCCGCTAAGTATATATACTCCATCTCAGGTTTTTCCCTTTAAAGGTGGTCTTGCGACTGAGTGCAATTGACATCTTTTTGATATTAATATATCCTTTTGGTAGGAGAACACTGTCTAGGATCCATATGGTTAGTAGGTAAGTAAACAGAGATGCGCAAATTAAGCTTTGCTATGTCCAGCACATG
Source organism: Aegilops umbellulata (assembly GCA_032464435.1). Lineage (NCBI taxonomy): Eukaryota > Viridiplantae > Streptophyta > Magnoliopsida > Poales > Poaceae > Aegilops > Aegilops umbellulata. Next base: position 348,991,663 of record CP136054.1, read on the forward strand.
CGCTTGCAGGGAGAGGTAACCAATCTATTCATGCAGGGTAAAACAATTTTAAACGAACATTCTTAAAAGTATATATAGGGTAAGGATGCACACTTTCTCGAGTTTTTCTGTCAGCTGGATGAGGATGCATCATGCATGCTCGTGTTTTCTCTCGCTGCGCTGCTCACAGCTTCGAGTTTTGACTTTTGCCTCATGCGTGATATATTTATAGTTTCAGCCATTTTCTCTTACCTAAGCTGGCTTGATTATTCGTTCACGTCTTCGAGTTTCATGCTTGAGTAGTTTGAATTATACGGCGTTTTATAGGGATTAGCATTGACCCGATGCTTAAACTAATGCAAATGGGATATGCATACAGGCGGTTATAGTAGTTGCTAGCTTCTCATCAGTCAGTTGATTGCATGAATTGGCGGTGCAGATATAACTAATTATGTTTCACGCTGAATATTATTAATCCAGTTCAATTCATGTGGTATGAAAGATAGGTTTTCACAATAGTTTTTTTCCTTCGAAATATATGGTTTTCATACTGAATATTGTTGAAATATGAGGTGGGCCTAGAGCCCATATGACAATTTCAGATTTGATCTCTAAGGGCCCATGTAGGTGGCATGACAAGGTGGTGAGAAGTTTAGTCCCACCCCGGAAGTGGAAAGAGAGTTGGAATGGTTTATAAGGGTTTCTCTTCCTCATGCTATTGGAGCTTGAGAAGAGATGAGGCCCTCGCGCACTCCTCCTCCTCCGCTCGCCTCACCACGCCACGCCACGCCACGCCACGCCACGCCACGCCACAACGCGCCGCGGATTGCGGGATTGAGCTGCCAACCCTAGCCGCCACGAAACAGAACGCATCTCCGCCTCCACGCCCACGCCGTTCCTCTGCTGCCTCCGAAACCCCGCCTCTCCGGATCCTGTACGGGAGAGGGGCGATTAGGTTTTTGGGTAGCGACTACGCGACTGCTCGCTTCTGTTCATCTACGTCCGAATCACCTTCGTCATCACCATGTCAACCGACGCCGACCGTGCCCGTTTTGGGTAGCGAATTCTGGTTTTGCTGTTGCACTGAAACCGTCCCTGTAAACGGGGACGTACTTTAAGCGTTCGCAGACTAAAACCACCTTATGGCTCACGGCCATGAACGTGTTCTGGGTCGCCCGTCCCCGTTTACGGGGACGTACTTTAAGCGTTCGCAGACTAAAACCACCTTATGGCTCACGGCCATGAACGTGTTCTGGGTCGCCGGTGTGACTCCCACAGGAACGATCGCTCCTGAACAGGAGAAGGAGTTTAAGGAGGCCACTGTCGTGTTCCTCGGGGCAGTTCTGAGCGTGATTGGAGATAAGCTAGTTGACGCATATTTGCATGTGCGGTCTGCCAAGGACTTGTGGGAGGCGCTCGAATCTAAGTTCGGGGCTGCCGATGCAGGGAGCGAGATGTATATTATAGAGCAGTTTCACGATTACAAGATGGTTGAAAACCGTCCTGTATTGGAGCAGGCTCATGAGATAATATGCATTGTTAAGGAGCATGAGCTTCTTAAGTGCGAGTTACCGGGCAAGTTTGTCGCGGGCTGCATAATTGCTAAGCTTCCCAATTCCTGGAGGAACTTTGCCACCACTCTGAAACATCAGAGGCGTGAATTCTCTGTGGAGGATGTCATTGGCCATCTGAGTGTTGAGCAGAATTCAAGGGCAAATGACTCGCACGAAAAAGGGGTCGAAGGAACTTCTGTGGCCAATATGATGCATCAGAAGAACTCCAATTCCCACAAGCCCAAGGGAAAAACCGGTGTCCAACAGAGTACCTGTTGGAAATATGCCCTAGAGGCAATAATAAAAGCATTATTATTATATTTCCTTATTCATGATAATTGTCTTTATTCGTGCTATAATTGTGTTAACCGGAAATCGTAATACATGTGTGAATAACAGACAACAAACATGTCCCTAGTGAGCCTCTAGTTGACTAGCTCGTTGATCGACAGATAGTCATGGTTTCCTGACTATGGACATTGGATGTCATCGATAACGGGATCACATCATTAGGAGATTGATGTGATGGACAAGACCCAATCCTAAACATAGCATAAGATCGCATAGTTCGTTTGCTAGAGTTATCCAATGTCAAGTATCTTTTCCTTAGACCATGAGATCGTGTAACTCCCGGATACCGTAGGAGTGCTTTGGGTGTGCCAAACGTCACAACGTAACTGGGTGACTATAAAGGTATACTACGGGTATCTCTGAAAGTGTCTGTTGGGTTGACATGGATCGAGACTGGGATTTGTCACTCCGCTTGACGGAGAGGTATCACCGGGCCCTCTCGGTAATGCATCATCATAATGAGCTCAAGGTGATCAAAGTGTTTGATCACGGGATCATGCATTACGGTACGAGAAAAGTGACTTGCCGATAACGAGATTGAACGAGGTATTGTGATACCGACGATCGAATCTCGGGCAAGTAAAATACCGATTGACAAAGGGAATCGTATATGGGATTAATTGAATCCTTGACATCGTGGTTCATCCGATGAGATCATCGTGGATCATGTGGGAGCCAACATGGGTATCCAGATCCCGCTGTTGGTTATTGCCCGAGAGCCGTCTTGGTCATGTCTGCATGTCTCCCGAACCCGTAGGGTCTACACACTTAAGGTTCGGTGACGCTAGGGTTGTAGGGATATGTATGTGCAGTAACCCGAATGTTGTTCGGAGTCCCGGATGAGATCCCGGACGTCACGAGGAGTTCCGGAATGGTCCGGAGGTAAAGAATTATATATAGGAAGTGCTGTTTCGGCCATTGGGACAAGTTTCGGGGTTATCGGTATTGTACCGGGACCACCGGAGGGGTCCCGGGGGTCCACCAGGTGGGGCCACCTGCCTTGGTGGGCCACATGGGCCTTAGGGGGTGCGCCTTGGCCTGCTTGGGCCAAGGGGAACCAGCCCCAAAGGGCCCATGCGCCTAGGGTTCCATCTAGGAGTAGTCCTAGTGGTGGAAGGCACCTCCTAGATGGCTTGGGGGGGAGGGAAACCTCCCTGGCCGCCGCCCCCTTGGGAGATTAGATCTCCCAGGGCCGGTGCCCCCCCAAGAGGCCTATATAAAGGGGGGCAGGGGAGGGGGGCTGCGCACCCTATTGCCCTGGCGCCTCCCTCTCCCTCTCCAACACCTCCTCCTCCTCCTCCGTAAGTGCACGACGAAGCCCTGCCGGAATACTACAGTTCCACCATCACCATGCCGTCGTGCTGCTGCTGGAGCCTTCTTCCCCAACCTCTCCTTTGCCTTGCTGGATCAAGAAGGAGGAGACGTCACGCTTTCCGTACGTGTGTTGAACGCGGAGGTGCCGTCCGTTCGGCACTAGATCATCGGTGAATTGGATCACGGCAAGTACGACTACCTCATCCACGTTCACTCGAACGCTTCCGTTGCGATCTACAAAGTGGTATGTAGATGCTATCTAATCTGAATACGCGTTGCTAGATGAACTCATAGATGGATCTTGGTGAAACCGTAGGAAAAAATTTAATTTTCTGCAACGTTCCCCAACAGTGGCATCATGAGCTAGGTCTATGCGTAGTTCTTCTTGCACGAGTAGAACACAAAGTAGTTGTGGGCGTCGAATTGTCAATTCTTCTTGCCGTTACTAGTTAATCTTGATTCAGCGGTATTGTGGGATGAAGCGGCCCGGACCAACCTTACACGTACGCTTACGTGAGACCGGTTCCACCGACTAACATGCACTAGTTGTATAAGGTGGCTGGCGGGTGTCTGTCTCTCCCACTTTAGTTGGATCGGATTCGATGAACAGGGTCCTTATGAAGGGTAAATAGAGATTGACAATTCACGTTGTGGTTATTACGTAGGTAAGAAAACGTTCTTGCTAGAACCCTAATTCAGCCACGTAAAACTTGCAACAACAATTAGAGGACGTCTAACTTGTTTTTGCAGCAAGTGCTTTGTGATATGATATGGCCAAAGTTGTGATGTATGATGAATGATCTATATGTGATGTATGAGATGTTCATGCTATTGTAATAGGAATCACGACTTGCATGTCGATGAGTATGACAACCGGCAGGAGCCATAGGAGTTGTCTTTATTTTTTGTATGACCTGCGTGTCATTGAGAATCGCCATGTAAATTACTTTACTTTATTGCTAAACGCGTTAGCCATAGTAGTAGAAGTAATAGTTGGCGAGCAAGTTCATGGAGACACGATGATGAAGATCATGATGATGAAGATCATGGTGTCAAGCCGGTGACAAGATGATCATGGAGCCCCAAGATGAAGATCAAAGGAGCTATGTGATATTGGCCATATCATGTCACGTTTATTATTTGATTGCATGTGATGTTTATCATGTTTTTCATCTTGTTTACTTAGAACGACGGTAGTAAATAAGATGATCCCTCATAATAATTTCAAGAAAGTGTTCACCCTAACTGTGCACAGTTGCTAAGGTTCGTCGTTCCGAAGCACCACGTGATGATCAGGTGTGATAGGTCCTTACGTTCGCATACAACGGGTGTAAGCCAGATTTACACACGCAAAACACTTAGGTTGACTTGACGAGCCTAGCATGTACAGACATGGCCTCGGAACACAGAAGACCGAAAGGTCGAGCATGAGTCGTATAGAAGATACGATCAACATGAAGATGTTCACCGATGTTGACTAGTCCGTCTCACGTGATGATCGGACACGGCCTAGTTGACTCGGATCATGTAATACTTAGATGACTAGAAGAGGGATGTCTATCTAAGTGGGAGTTCATTAGATAATTTGATTAAATGAACTTTATTATCATGAACTTAGTCTAAATATTTACAATATGTCTTGTAGATCAAATGGCCAACGTAGTCGTCAACTTCAACGCGTTCCTAGAGAAAACCAAGCTGAAAGGCGATGGTAGCAACTATACGGACTGGGTCCGGAACCTGAGGATTATCCTCATAGCTGCCAAGAAAGATTATGTCCTAAGAGCACCGCTGGGTGACGCACCTATTCTCCCTGCAGAACAAGACGTTATGAACGCTTGGCAGTCACGCTGCGATGATTACTCCCTCGTTCAGTGCGGCATGCTTTACAGCTTAGAGCCGGGACTCCAAAAGCGTTTTGAGAGACATGGAGCATATGAGATGTTCGAAGAGCTGAAAATGGTTTTCCAAGCTCATGCCCGGGTCGAGAGATATGAAGTCTCCGATAAATTCTTTAGCTGTAAGATGGAGGAAAATGGCTCTGTCAGTGAGCACATACTCAAAGTGTCTGGGTTGCACAACCGCTTGACTCAACTGGAAGTTAATCTCCCGGATGAAGCGGTCATTGACAGAATCCTCCAGTCGCTTCCACCTAGCTACAAGAGCTTTGTGATGAACTACAATATGCAGGGGATGGTAAAGACCATTCCTGAAGTATATGCTATGCTGAAATCAGCAGAGGTAGGAATCAAGAAGGAGCATCAAGTGTTGATGGTGAATAAAACCACTAAGTTCAAGAAGGGCAAGGGTAAAAAGAACTTCAAGAAGGACGGCAAGGAAGTTGCCGCGCCCGGTAAGCAAGTTGCCGGGAAGAAGCCAAAGAATGGACCCAAGCCCGAAACTGAGTGCTTTTATTGCAAGGGAAGTGGTCACTGGAAGCGGAACTGCCCCAAATACTTAGCGGACAAGAAGGCCGGCAAAACCAAAGGTATATGTGATATACATGTAATTGATGTGTACCTTACCAGTACTCGTAGTAGCTCTTGGGTATTTGATACCGGTGCAGTTGCTCACATTTGTAACTCAAAGCAGGAGCTGCGGAATAAATGGAGACTGGCGAAGGACGAGGTGACGATGCGCGTCGGGAATGGTTCCAAGGTCGATGTGATCGCCGTCGGCATGCTGCCTCTACATTTACCTACGGGATTAGTTTTAAACCTCAATAATTGTTATTTAGTGCCAAGTTTGAGCATGAACATTGTATCTGGATCTCGCTTAATTCGAGATGGCTACTCATTTAAATCCGAGAATAATGGTTGTTCTATTTATATGAGAAATATGTTTTATGGTCATGCTCCGATGGTTAATGGTTTATTCTTAATGAATCTCGTACGTGATGATACACATATTCATAGTGTGAATACCAAAAGAGTTAAAGTTGATAACAATAGTCCCACATATTTGTGGCACTGCCGCCTTGGTCACATAGGTGTCAAACGCATGAAGAAGCTCCATGCAGATGGACTTTTAGAGTCTCTTGATTATGAATCATTTGACACGTGCGAACCATGCCTCATGGGTAAAATGATCAAGACTCCGTTCTCAGGAACAATGGAGCGAGCAACCAACTTATTGGAAATCATACATACCGATGTGTGCGGTCCAATGAGTGTTGAGGCTCGCGGTGGCTATCGTTATGTTCTCACCCTCACTGATGACTTGAGTAGATATGGGTATATCTACTTAATGAAACACAAGTCTGAAACCTTTGAAAAGTTCAAGGAATTTCAGAGTGAGGTTGAAAATCAACGTGATAAAAAGATCAAGTTTCTACGATCAGATCATGGAGGAGAATACTTGAGTCATGAATTTGGCACACACTTAAGAAAATGTGGAATAGTTTCACAACTCACGCCGCCTGGAACACCTCAGCGTAATGGTGTGTCCGAACGTCGTAATCGCACTCTATTAGATATGGTGCGATCTATGATGTCTCTTACCGACTTACCGCTATCTTTTTGGGGCTATGCTTTAGAGACTGCCGCATTCACATTAAATAGGGCTCCGTCGAAATCCGTTGAGACGACACCGTATGAATTATGGTTTGGGAAGAAACCTAAGTTGTCGTTTCTAAAAGTTTGGGGATGCGATGCTTATGTCAAGAAACTACAACCTGAAAAGCTCGAACCCAAGTCGGAAAAATGCGTCTTCATAGGATACCCTAAAGAAACTGTTGGGTATACCTTCTACCTCAGATCCGAAGGCAAGATCTTTGTTCCCAAGAATGGATCCTTTCTAGAGAAAGAGTTTCTCTCGAAAGAAGTAAGTGGGAGGAAAGTAGAACTTGATAAAGTGTTACCTCTTGAACCGGAAAATGGCGAAACTCAAGAAAATGTTTCTGAGGTGCCTGCACCGACTAGAGAGGAAATTAATGATGATGATCAAGATGCTTCTGATCAAGCTCCTACTGAAATTCGAAGGTCCACAAGGACACGTTCCGCACCAGAGTGGTACGGCAACCCTGTCTTGGAAATCATGTTGTTAGACAACGGTGAACCTTCGAACTATGAGGAAGCAATGGCGGGCCCGGATTCCGACAAATGGCTGGAAGCCATGAAATCCGAGATAGGATCCATGTATGAAAACGAAGTATGGACTTTGACTGACTTGCCCGTTGAACGGCGAGCCATAGAAAATAAATGGATCTTTAAGAAGAAGACAGACGTGGATGGTAATGTGACCATCTATAAAGCTCGGCTTGTCGCTAAGGGTTATCGACAAGTTCAAGGAATTAACTACGATGAGACTTTCTCACCAGTAGCGAAGCTGAAGTCCGTCCGAATCATGTTAGCAATTGCCGCATACTATGATTATGAGATATGGCAAATGGACGTCAAAACGGCATTCCTTAATGGTTTCCTTAAGGAAGAATTGTATATGATGCAGCCGGAAGGTTTTGTCGATCCTAAGAATGCTGACAAGGTGTGCATGCTCCAACGCTCGATTTATGGGCTGGTGCAAGCATCTCGGAGTTGGAACATTCGCTTTGATGAGATGATCAAAGCGTTTGGGTTTACACAGACTTATGGAGAAGCCTGTGTTTACAAGAAAGTGAGTGGGAGCTCTGTAGCATTTCTCATATTATATGTAGACGACATACTTTTGATGGGAAATGATATAGAACTCTTGGACAGCATTAAGGCCTACTTGAATAAGAGTTTTTCAATGAAGGACCTTGGAGAAGCTGCTTATATATTAGGCATCAAGATCTATAGAGATAGATCGAGACGCCTCATAGGTCTTTCACAAAGCACATACCTTGATAAAATATTGAAGAAGTTCAATATGGATCAATCTAAGAAAGGGTTCTTACCTGTGTTACAAGGTGTGAAATTGAGCTCAGCTCAATGTCCGACCACGGCAGAAGATATAAAAGAGATGAGTGTCATCCCCTATGCCTCAGCCATAGGTTCTATTATGTATGCCATGTTGTGTACCAGACCTGATGTAAACCTTGCCGTAAGTTTGGTAGGTAGGTACCAAAGTAATCCCGGCAAGGAACACTGGACAGCGGTCAAGAATATCCTGAAGTACCTGAAAAGGACTAAGGAAATGTTTCTCGTTTATGGAGGTGACGAAGAGCTCGTCGTAAAAGGTTACGTCGACGCTAGCTTCGAGACAGATCTGGATGACTCTAAGTCACAAACCGGATACGTGTATATTTTAAATGGTGGGGCAGTAAGCTGGTGCAGTTGCAAGGAAAGCGTCGTGGCGGGATCTACATGTGAAGCGGAGTACATGGCAGCCTCGGAGGCAGCACATGAAGCAATTTGGGTGAAGGAGTTCATCACCGACCTCGGAGTCATACCCAATGCGTCGGGGCCAATCAAGCTCTTCTGTGACAACACTGGAGCTATTGCACTTGCAAAGGAGCCCAGGTTTCACAAGAAGACCAGGCACATCAAGCGTCGCTTCAACTCCATTCGTGAAAATGTTCAAGATGGAGACATAGAGATTTGTAAAGTGCACACGGATCTGAATGTCGCAGATCCGTTGACTAAACCTCTCCCTAAGGCAAAACATGATCAGCACCAGAACTCTATGGGTGTTCGATTCATCACAATGTAAACTAGATTATTGACTCTAGTGCAAGTGGGAGACTGTTGGAAATATGCCCTTGAGGCAATAATAAAAGCATTATTATTATATTTCCTTATTCATGATAATTGTCTTTATTCGTGCTATAATTGTGTTAACCGGAAATCGTAATACATGTGTGAATAACAGACAACAAACATGTCCCTAGTGAGCCTCTAGTTGACTAGCTCGTTGATCGACAGATAGTCATGGTTTCCTGACTATGGACATTGGATGTCATCGATAACGGGATCACATCATTAGGAGATTGATGTGATGGACAAGACCCAATCCTAAACATAGCATAAGATCGCATAGTTCGTTTGCTAGAGTTATCCAATGTCAAGTATCTTTTCCTTAGACCATGAGATCGTGTAACTCCCGGATACCGTAGGAGTGCTTTGGGTGTGCCAAACGTCACAACGTAACTGGGTGACTATAAAGGTATACTACGGGTATCTCTGAAAGTGTCTGTTGGGTTGACATGGATCGAGACTGGGATTTGTCACTCCGCTTGACGGAGAGGTATCACCGGGCCCTCTCGGTAATGCATCATCATAATGAGCTCAAGGTGATCAAAGTGTTTGATCACGGGATCATGCATTACGGTACGAGAAAAGTGACTTGCCGATAACGAGATTGAACGAGGTATTGTGATACCGACGATCGAATCTCGGGCAAGTAAAATACCGATTGACAAAGGGAATCGTATATGGGATTAATTGAATCCTTGACATCGTGGTTCATCCGATGAGATCATCGTGGATCATGTGGGAGCCAACATGGGTATCCAGATCCCGCTGTTGGTTATTGCCCGAGAGCCGTCTTGGTCATGTCTGCATGTCTCCCGAACCCGTAGGGTCTACACACTTAAGGTTCGGTGACGCTAGGGTTGTAGGGATATGTATGTGCAGTAACCCGAATGTTGTTCGGAGTCCCGGATGAGATCCCGGACGTCACGAGGAGTTCCGGAATGGTCCGGAGGTAAAGAATTATATATAGGAAGTGCTGTTTCGGCCATTGGGACAAGTTTCGGGGTTATCGGTATTGTACCGGGACCACCGGAGGGGTCCCGGGGGTCCACCAGGTGGGGCCACCTGCCTTGGTGGGCCACATGGGCCTTAGGGGGTGCGCCTTGGCCTGCTTGGGCCAAGGGGAACCAGCCCCAAAGGGCCCATGCGCCTAGGGTTCCATCTAGGAGTAGTCCTAGTGGTGGAAGGCACCTCCTAGATGGCTTGGGGGGGAGGGAAACCTCCCTGGCCGCCGCCCCCTTGGGAGATTAGATCTCCCAGGGCCGGCACCCCCCCCAAGAGGCCTATATAAAGGGGGGCAGGGGAGGGGGGTTGCGCACCCTATTGCCCTGGCGCCTCCCTCTCCCTCTCCAACACCTCCTCCTCCTCCGTAAGTGCACGGCGAAGCCCTGCCAGAATACTGCAGTTCCACCATCACCACACCGTCGTGCTGCTGCTGGAGCCTTCTTCCCCAACCTCTCCTTTGCCTTGCTGGATCAAGAAGGAGGAGACGTCACGCTTTCCGTACGTGTGTTGAACGCGGAGGTGCCGTCCGTTCGGCACTAGATCATCGGTGAATTGGATCACGGCAAGTACGACTACCTCATCCACGTTCACTCGAACGCTTCCGTTGCGATCTACAAAGTGGTATGTAGATGCTATCTAATCTGAATACTCGTTGCTAGATGAACTCATAGATGGATCTTGGTGAAACCGTAGGAAAAAATTTAATTTTCTGCAACGTTCCCCAACAGTACCGACTTTAAGAAGAAGGGTAAGAAGACCTTCAAGAAGAACAAGAAGGATGAGGGCTGCTTTACTTGTGGTTCGCTTGAACATTGGGCCAACAAGTGCCCAAACAAGTATAAGAAGCAAGGGCAGGACTCCAAGTCTGTCAATATGATTGTGAGCAACAATGAGAGTGGTGCATTTGGGTACGGTAATTTATTTGCTGTATTTTTAGTTTGGCCGTCCACCGATTGGTGGGTCGACACAGGTGCAGGTGTTCATGTGTGTGCTGACATTTCATTGTTTTCTTCTTACCAGGCCACAGGTCACGGGTCCGTACTGATGGGGAATGGCGCGAGTGCTTCTGTTCTTGGTGTTGGCACGGTCGATCTGAAGTTCACTTCGGGAAGGATCGTGCAGCTGAAGAACGTGCAGCATGTCCCCGCCATCAAGAAGAACCTCGTTAGTGGCTCCCTTCTATGTAGAGAAGGGTTTAAGTTGGTATTCGAGTCTAATAAATTAGTTGTTACGAAATATGGACTATTTGTTGGAAAGGGTTATGAATGCGGAGGCATGTTCCGCCTTTCTCTTGCAAATCTATGTAATAAATTCGTGAACACTATTCATTTGAGTGTTAATGAATCTGAAGTATGGCATTCACGTCTTTGTCACATTAGTTTCGGTGTTATGACGCGGCTATCAAAATTGAATTTAATCCCGGGTTTCACTTTAGCCAAAGCTTCTAAGTGCCATTCGTGTGTGCAATCTAAGCAACCTCGCAAGCCTCACAAGGCAGCAGAGGAGAGACACTTGGCGCCACTGGAACTCATACATTCTGATCTTTGTGAGATGAATGGTGTGTTGACTAAAGGTGGAAAGAAATATTTCATGACTTTGATAGATGATTCCACTAGATATTGCTATGTGTATCTGTTAAATACTAAAGATGAGGCTCTACACTACTTCAAAATCTATAAGGCAGGACTTGAGAATCAACTTGAAAAGAAAAGTAAACGAGTCCGGTCAGATCGTGGTGGAGAGTACTTCTCGAAAGAGTTTGATGCCTTTTGTGGGGAACACGGCATTATTCACGAGAGGACGCGTCCCTACTCACCCTAGTCAAACGGGGTTGCCGAGCGGAAAAACCGTACTCTAACTGATTTGGTTAATGCCATGTTAGATACGTCGGGTTTATCCAAGGCATGGTGGGGGGAGGCTATAATGACATCCTGTCATGTCCTGAATAAAGTTCTGACAAAGGATAACGAGATCACTCCTTACGAGAAGTGGACCAAGAGAAGGACAACACTCTCGTACTTACGTACCTGGGGCTGCTTGGCGAAAGTTAATGTGCCGATCCCCAAAAAGCGTAAGCTTGGACCAAAGACTGTGGACTGTGTTAATTTGGGCTACGCTATGAATAGTGTTGGCTATAGATTTCTAGTAGTGAAATCTGAGGTACCTGACATGAAGGTCGGTACAATTATGGAGTCTAAAGATGCTACATTCTTTGAGGACATTTTTCCCATGAGAGATGTACAAAGCACTTCTAGACAGGAATCTGAGGAGACTCCTGAACCTGCCATTCCGATGGAATATTATAATCAAACACATGATGAAAATCCTGAGGAGGATAATGAGGAAACCCTTGGTAGGGGCAAGAGACAAAGGACTGTAAAGACCTTTCGTGATGATTTCTTCATATACCTCGTGGAGGATAATCTCACTTCTATTTCAGAAGCGTATGCATCTCCAGAAGCTGACTACTGGAAGGATGCGGTCCGTAGCGAGATTGATTCCATCATGGCTAACGGGACTTGGGAGCTTACTGAACGTCCTTATGGTTGCAAACCATTGGGATGCAAGTGGGTGTTTAAGAAGAAGCTTAGGCCCGACGGTACAATAGAAAAGTACAAGGCTAGGCTTGTGGCCAAGGGCTACGCCTAGAAAGAAGAAGATTTCTTCGACACTTATTCACATGTGGCCAGACTGACCACCATTCGAGTATTACTCTCGTTGGCGGCCTCACATGGTCTTCTCATTCATCAGATGGATGTTAAGACGGCTTTCCTTAACGGAGAGCTAAAGGAGGAAATCTATATGCAACAGCCTGATGGCTTTGTGATGGATGGTCAGGAAGGAAAGGTGTGTAAGTTGGTGAAATCTTTGTATGGCCTGAGACAAGCGCCTAAGCAATGGCATGACAAGTTTAATGAAACGTTGACATCTGTTGTCTTTGTTGTTAATGAGGCCGACAAATGTGTATACTATCGCTATGGTGGGGGCGAAGGGGTTATACTATGTTTGTATATTGATGACATACTGATATTCGGGACTAATCTCAAGTTGATCGAGGAGGTTAAGTCTTTCCTATCTCAGAACTTTGAGATGAAGGACCTTGGAGTGGCTGATGTTATCTTGAACATCAAGCTATTGAGAGATGATGAGGGTGGGATTACACTTCTGCAATCCCATTATGTTGAGAAGGTGTTGAGTCGTTTTGGATATTCGGACTGCAAACCATCTCAAACACCATATGATTCTAGTGTGCTGATTCGAAAGTCTAAAGGCACAGCTATAGATCAATTGAGATACTCTCAGATTGTTGGTTCACTCCAGTATCTAGCGAGCGCAACGAGGCCTGACATCGCATTTTCTATTAGCAAACTGAGCCGATTTGTTTCCACACCGGGTGATGTACATTGGCGTGCTCTTGAGAGAGTTATGCGCTATCTGAAAGGTACTATGAACTATGGACTTCACTATACCGGATACCCGTCGGTACTTGAAGGGTATAGTGATGCGAATTAGATCTCTGATGCTGATGAGATGAAGGCCACAACTAGGTATATATTTACTCTTGGAGGTGGTGCTGTTTCCTGGAAGTCTTACAAGCAAAGGATCTTAACAAGATCGACAGTGGAAGCAGAATTAACAGCATTAGACACATCGGGTGGCGAAGCAGAATGGCTTGGAGATCTGTTGATGGACTTGCCAGTGGTTGAGAAGCCGGTTCCGGCCATCCTTATGAACTGTGACAATCAAACAGTTATTGTCAAGGTGAAGAGTTCAAAGGACAACATGAAGTCCAATAAACACATAAGAATGAGATTGAAAGCTGTCAGAAAATTGAGGAACTCCGGAGTGATAGCGTTGGATTATATTCAAACAGCTAAGAATCTGGCAGATCCCTTTACTAAAGGGCTATCACGTGTTGTGATAGATAGCGCATCAAGGGAGATGGGTATGAGACCCACATGAGTTGCCATGGTAGTAACCCAACCTATGTGATCGGAGATCCCGTGAAGTAGGACCTGGGAAAACAAGCCAGTGGTGAACTGAGGAGAGTAACTTTACTAACCCACTCCGTTGGAGATGCAATACTCTCGGAAAGCTGTATGGAAGGATGACTATTGTCTTAATGTGTTCCAAGGCTTATATGCATAAGCAAGATGCTATCCTACAGAGCGATCTTTGGAGGAACACACCTATATGAGCCCGACTGCTGGTCACAGTCTATGAGATTGGGGTGATCTCTAGCAAGCTCATGAACAGGCCAGGAGTGTGACTAATATGCTCCACCCGAGGGGTCGGCCTTCGGCAGCCTCGTATTAGTGAGACTTGTGGTGAAACTTCTTGACGCCAAACTGACAATTCAAGGCATAGTCCATTGTTCAGTTGTGAAGAAGTGTAACTACTTGGTCTAGGTGGAGCTCAACCTTAATTGGTCTCCACTGATATGCTGGTATATCAAAACAGCGTTTGGAACAAAGGACAAACTGGGGCCTGAGATCTGGTGGGGGATTGTTGAAATATGAGATGGGGCATAGAGCCCATATGACAATTTCAGATTTGATCTCTAAGGGCCCATGTAGGTGGCATGACAAGGTGGTGGGAATTTTAGTCCCACCTCGAAAGTGGAAGGAGAGTTGGAGTGGTTTATAAGGGATTCTCTTCCTCGTGCTATTGGAGCTTGAGAAGAGATGAGGCCCTCGCGCACTCCTCCTCCTCCTCCGCTCGCCTCGCCATGCCACGCCACGCCTCGCCTCGTCATGATGCGCCGCGCCGCGCCGCGGGTTTCGGGATTGAGCCGAGCCGAGCTCACTCCTATGCGCTTCTTTTTGCCGGTCAGTAACGGAGAGTCTTGGACAGGTGGGGCCACAATCTGAGACGTCGGATCATGGGCTACCGACTTGGACGTGGGTTTAGCCCACGTCTCTCCACGCGCAGCCGCACATATATATGTGGGGCACTGCCAACCCTAGCCGCCACGAAACAGAACGCGTCTCCGCCTCCATGCCCACACCGTTCCTCTGCTGCTGCTGCCGCCGACGACTCCGTCCCGTTCACCGCATACAGGGTTGACAGGAGAGCAGGCCTCCGAAACCCCGCCTCTCCGGATCCTGTACGGGAGAGGGGCGATTAGGTTTTTGGGTAGCGACTACGCGACTGCTCGCTTCTGTTCATCTACGTCTGAATCACCTTCGTCATCACCATGTCAACCGACGCCGACCATGCCGCCGCTGAGAAGGCCGAGGCCGACAAGAAGGCCGCCGAGGATGCCGCGGCTACTGCCACCGCCAAGACCGCCGTGTGGCTGATTGGAGGGTACACATCGTTTATCCCTCTCATGGTTCTTTCTGTTGTAGCAGTACTAGCGATATGCGTAGATGTTTGTACTATATGTGTAGTACATGCTCTGTTAGATCGTAATCAGTGTGTTATCAATGCTGTCCATGTCATGCTCATGATTTATTCATGGATTAATTTAATCGAAAAACTGCCTATTTTCTTATCAAATATTACTCCTCTAAGATTCTTGTGGTTGAGTTCAATTCAAAGGTAGGGTTTTTTCAGCACAATATTTATGTGCAATGAAAAACAATTTACACATAGCAATGGTTCTGTCACTGTCGTGTCCTTGTAATGATCACAGCACAGCAAAACTGTCATTAGTTGCCCTGAATTTCCTACTGCAAAAACTTGCGTTACATGCAAAGACAGACACCACAAGAACCAAGTGTGACATGGATTCAATGGCCGGCCGCGAGCATGTACAGGCCACAAACACAGGTGACGGTTAGGTCACGGCCTAATTAAATTGACGATTTGGTCTTGTTTATGCATCTCAGCTATTGGACTTAAACTGCTACTCCCTCCGTTCTAAATTACTCGTCGCAGAAATAGATGTATCTAGAACTAAAATACATCTAGATACATCCATACCTGCGACAAGTAATTCGAAACGGAGAAAGTAGATCATAGGATGTCATGTGTACATGTGTCTGATTACTTGTCGCTTCTATGGTTTAATTAATTAGACGATTATTATTTGATTATCCCGTCCTTCCGCGATTGGAAAGGCTAATGCAGGCGTTCGTGGGCAGGCAAACCATTTTTGGTGCGTACAGGCCACAGCGGAATTTGGACCAACCAACGCGAACACTAGCACACTAAAAGAGTAGTGGTAGCACTCTGCATGCATAGGTTCCATATTAAAGCCGTCCAATAATACAGGATTCCTGTCAAAACTTTCGAAAATACATCGCAACTATGCAAAAGCCGGGTGTGTGTTTATTGTGTTTGTATCCTTAATACTTCATTTTGAGTTACTAAAGTTCACCCTTTGTCGAGAAATGTTCAAAAATGGCAAAAGAGGTCTCTTTTTCCGAAGAGTGAATAACCATGGCATATACACAACTATTTCTTTAACAAGCTAAATTTTTTCGTAAAGGGGCGCTTTATTACTTAAAAAAATTTACCTGTAAGTTGCAACAAGGACAACTTTATTATGATGGTTAAGTGTTAATATTTTTGATTGGAACGAGATTGGGATATGTTATGAGGGAATCCATATGCAAGGGTAAGAAAATATATGATGTGACTGAGATTGTGTACTTACAACTATATGAGTTGATTTGGTTGTTTTGCTTGCAAGGAATTTTTGCTATTGGTGTTTATTTCATTTTTGTTCATTGCTTGTAAGGGATTTCTTTTATCATAAATGAGAAGGTGGGGTTGGTTTGGGAAAAATTAGTAAGAGTTATTGCATGGTTTGGAGAATAATCGGTGGGAGGCGTCATGCACCGATGAGAGGGCTGGATGCGACAAACCATCAATCTCCCTTTAGTAGTAGAGACAAAGTATCAGGCACAAGCTCTCAATCATGAAAGCAAAGTTTTAAAGGGGAAAAAATTAGACCACAACTCGTAACAGCCAACCTGGTAAGGTCTAGGACTCCGTGCTTATCATGCCAGCCCATGGATCAACTTTCTAGCATACACGGTAGCGATGTGATACCAAACATAAATGCATCATTAACTATTACATCTTGGGATTTAGAATAACATAGTTTAATACAAACCACTAGCCAGAGTTAGTCCAAGTAGAGTAGCATTACAACGGATAGCAAATAAAAGGGTGCTTGGATCCAAGGGACTATTTTTAGTCTGACTAAAAATAGTCTCTTCTAGAGGCTAAAGTTTCAAGCACCCATGACTAAAAGGAGACTAGAACTAGTCTTGAGGCTAAAAAGTTTTAGCCAAGGCAACCCTACTAAAATATGGATTAGTTCTTTCTCCCCTCATTTAATTCCTCTACTTTAACACATGCAAGTTCAGGATTGGATGGTTTGAAGGATAATAAATGCTCAATAACTTGATTTTGGTCTCTTCAGTATTTGGATCCAAGCATGGGTGAGGCTAGCAACTTTTAGTCCCACTACTTTTAGTCATGGGACTAAAACGTATCCAAGCACCCTCTAACTCCAACGAATCTCGTCTACACCATATGCGAACCATGTTGAGTGGAGACTTGCGACCCTACGTGCGTTCATTCATCATCGGAATCACCTACAGCATAATACGTTGGAGCCATGATATACCAAACTTATCTCACCCACATGCATTTGGGATAAGTGGAGGTTTGATTTTTTTTTCTACATAAAGCAACAATAATTCTGTCCTAACTTTGTAATAGGTGCATCTAATTTAGTATACAAGGACTTATCGTAAAAACCTAGTAGTTGTCCAGGACAAAGTGGTAAAACTCGACTACTAGTCATATTCCCCTATTCAAACTCATCAAGTTTGATTGACAAAATCATGGGTGACGAGACCTTCAAAATCGTTTGAGGCCAAGTTTCTCAAAGTTTTCAACGCGGCTAATCCCGCATGACTCAGTCAACCCCATTTCCCACTAGACTCAATTGCAGAGTAACCAGAGAAGACCAAGATGGAACCGTTCAGAGGTAGTAACCTAGTAGTTGCGGTTTATTCTACGTTCACTTACTTTGTGCAAGCTTATATTGTTGTGCTTATATTCTAGTTTATGGTTACTGTGTTGAGCTTTGCATATAGGTTGTCCATCTAGTTGCATATTTAGATTAATAAAACAAAACTATATTACAAAGGAGAAAGGGTAGACCAGAAGGCTTAATCAATGTGTGACACCCTGGATTTTTTGCCCTTTCTTTTTCTTTTGATTTTCTATGGATTTTGCTTGGATTTGATTTTCTGTGGCTCGGTGGTCTTGAAACCTGGGAAAATCATCTTTTCCCAAGCTCCCAAGTGGCTTGTCATCCTCAAAACCATCTCAAGACCCTACCATTTTCATCTTAGCCCAAACTCAAATCCTTTTTCTTGGGAATATTCTTTTTTTGTTAAAGGAATAATCCTTTTTGCCCTAGGTTGTGAAACAACCTATATTTCTGTCACTCCCTAAATTCCCAAATAATTATCAATAAATTGTTTGAGTCATATCTTCCACGGATATGTCAAAACCCTTCCTTGGCATCATCAAAGAAATTCACAAATATTCCTTTTCTCATTCTGTCCTAAGTGGCATTTTGAGAAGGAAGTGTCATTTATCTTTGCTTGATTGACCCCAAACTTTTTGGACACCTTTTCCTTTCCATATCATTGTCCCATGCCAAAATTCAACTTAATTTGCCTAGCAAATCTTCCTCAGCAAATTTCCAAAGTCCCTGTCTAAGGGAAGCCTTTGTGAAGGAAGTACTAACTAGGTTAATCCAAATGAGTTGAAATTTTGTAAGGTCCTTCATATGATCAAATCATCACTCTCCTAAAGATTTGAGATCATTTCATCAATATATGTGAGCTCGGCATCAAATCTTGGTTTTTGGTCAGATTTTCAGGTTGTGAAGCAACTATATTTTAAAGTGCTTCATTTTTGCTGAACATTTACCAGGGAATGCTCCTGCCCATTTAAACTCTCTCCACAAATGTTTGGATCATTTCATCTAGCCATTTGACCTATGCAATTTTCCTAAGATTCTCTCCAGAGAGCTACATTGTGGAGCAAGTACCATTTTGGTATTTCCAAATGGTATGAAACTTTTACAGTAGTCTCATATGATTATATAACTCATCCCCTCCAAATCTCAGCTTAATCCAATCATCCATGTGAGTGCTACTTCATGCTTTCTCTTTCTGACCAGTGGGGCACATTCTACAACAAGTACCATTTATCTTCATCCTAATGAGTTGCAAAATTCTAGAGGTGATCATCTTAATGTGTGATCACACCTAGCCAATGACCCGAGTCTAGCCCCTCTTGTATCTTCCTCACCACAACACAAACACCTTGCTGTTCCTGAGCAAATATGCTAGTTGTGGTCATCTCAATCTCTACTATGCCCGTTGCTTTCCTCTTTGGCCTTCTCCTTGGTATGACCTATCTACTCGACATGGTCGGCCGGCCAGGGTGCAACCATGTGCGCCAGTTCACGTGGTGACTGTGTGGCTGTCATGCACGTCGGCGTGCTCTGGCAAGTGGAGCCCCTGTCCCCATCTGTTTACTCCCCTCCTCGAGCGCTCGCCGTGTCCAATAGCTCCCATGTGATCCCCCACGTCGTCCCGTGCCCCTGCCCTGACCTGTCTCGCCGTCGTTGCGTCGCTTTCGAGCTTGCCCGTGCCGCATAGCTCTCTGCCCCCTCCCTTGTCCGGTCAGCCGGAGGTTCTCGCGCACTCCCAAGCCTCCCGACGGCTATACAAGTGTTGCCTGAGGTCCTCCGCAGCTTGCAGCTCCCTCCCCTGCCTTCCCTGCTGATGTCTACTACGCAACTTTATTCTTGTAGACACGTGTTGGGCGTCCAAGCGCTGAGTTTTGTAGGACAGTAGAAATTTTCCCCTCAAGTGGATGACCTAATGTTTATTAATCCATGGGAGGTGTAGGATGAATATGGTCTCTCTCAAACGACCCTGCAATCAAATACAAGAAATCTCTTCTGTCCCAACTACACCCAATACAATGGCAATTTGTATAGGTGCACTAGTTCGGTGAAGAGATGGTGATACAAGTGTAATATGGATGGTACAAATATATTTTTATAATCTGAATAAATAAAACGTAGCAAATAATAAAGGGGCACAAAAATGGTATTGCAATGCTTGAAAATGAGGCCTAGGGTCCGTACTTTCACTAGTGTAATCTTCAACAATGCTAATATAATTGGATCATATAGCCGTCCCTCAACGTGCAACGAAGAATCACTCCAAAGTTCCTATCTAGCGGAGAACATACAAAGAAATTGTTTGTAGGGTACGAAACCACCTCGAAGCTATTCTTTCTGATCGATCTATCCAAGGGTTCGTACTAAAATAACACCAAATAATTTCAGGATCATAATACTCAATCCAACACAAAGAACCTCAAAGAGTGCCCCAAGATTTCTACCGGAGAAACAAAAGATGAGAACGTGCATCAACCCCTATGCATAGATTACCCCAATGTCACTGCGGGAATCCACGAGTTGAATGCCAAAACACATATCAAGTGAATCAATTGTTGGGGAACGTAGTAATTTCAAAAAAATTCCTACGCACACGCAAGATCATGGTGATGCACAGCAACGAGAGGGGAGAGTGTCGTCTACGTACCCTCGTAGACCGAAGCGGAAGCGTTGACACAATGTAGAGGAAGTAGTCGTACGTCCTCCTCACGATCCGACCGATCCCAGCACCGTTACTCCGGCGCCTCCGAGTACTTGACACACGTACAGCACGATGACGTTCTCCGGGCTCCGATCTAGCAAAGCTCTCGGGGAAGAGTTTCGTCAGCACGACGGCGTGGTGACGATCTTGATGTGTTACCGACGCAGGGCTTCGCCTAAGCACTGCGACAATATGACCGAGGTGGAATATGGTGGAGGGGGGCACCGCACACGGCTAAGGAACGATCTCAAGGATCAACTTGTGTGTCCATGGGGTGCCCCCTGCCCCCGTATATAAAGGAGCAAGGGAGGGAGGAGGCCGGCCCTAGGTTTGGGCGCGCCAGGGGAGTCCTACTCCCACCGGGAGTAGGATTCCACCTTTCCTAGTCCAACTAGGTCAAGGGGGGAAAGAGGGGAAGAGGGGAAGGAAGGGAGAGAGGGGCCGCGCCCCAAACCCCTTGTCCAATTTGGACTGGGCTTGGGAGGGGCGCGCGCCACCTCCTGGTCCTTCCTACTAAGGCCCATCAAGGCCCATTGCTTCTTCCTCGTATTCCCGTAACTCCCCGGTACCTCCGAAAATACCCGAACCACTCAGAACCCTTCCGATGTCCGAATATAGTCGTCCAATATATCGATCTTTACGTCTCGACCATTTAGAGACTCCTCGTCATGTCCACGATCTCATCCGGGACTCCGAACTCCTTCGGTACATCAAAACTCATAATAATTGTCATCGTAACCTTAAGCGTGCGGACCCTACGGTTCGAGAACAATGTAGACATGACCGAGACACGTCTCCGGTCAATAACCAATAGCGGGACTTGGATGCCCATATTGGCTCCTACATATTCTACGAAGATCTTTATCGGTCAGACCGCATAACAACATACGTCGTTCCCTTTGTCATCGGTATGTTACTTGCCCGAGATTCGATCGTCGGCCAATACCTAGTTCAATCTCGTTACCGGCAAGTCTCTTTACTCGTTCCGTAATACATCATATCGCAACTAACTCATTGGTTGCAATGCTTGCAAGGCTTATGTGATGTGCATTACCGAGAAGGCCCTGAGATACCTCTCCGACATTCGGAGTGACAAATCCTAATCTTGAAATACGCCAACCCAACAAATACTTTCGGGGACACCTGTAGAGCACCTTTATAATCACCCAGTTACGTTGTGACGTTTGGTAGCACACAAAGTGTTCCTACAGTAAACGGGAGTTGCATAATCTCATAGTCAAAGGAACATGTATAAGTCATGGATAAAAGCAATAGCAACATACTAAACGATCGGGTGCTAAGCTAATGGAATGGGTCATGTCAATCAGATCATTCAACTAATGATGTGATCCCGTTGATCAAATAACAACTCTTTGTTCATGGTTAGGAAACATAACCATCTTTGATTAACGAGCTAGTCAAGTAGAGGCATACTAGTGACACTCTGTTTGTCTATGTATTCACACATGTATTATGTTTCCGGTTAATACAATTCTAGCATGAATAATAAACATTTATCATGATATGTAAGGAAATAAATAATAACTTTATAATTGCCTCTAGGGCATATTTCCTTAAGTCTCCCACTTGCACTAGAGTCAATAATCTAGTTCACATCGCCATGTGATTTACCAGCAATAGTTCACATCACCATGTGATTAACACCCATAGTTCACATCGATATGTGACCAACACCCAAAGGGTTTACTAGAGTCAGTAATCTAGTTCACATCGCTATGTGATTAACACCCAAAGAGTACTATGGTGTGATCATGTTTTGCTTGTGAGATAATTTTAGTCAACGGGTCTGTCACATACAGATCCGTAAGTATTTTGCGAATTCTATGTCTACAATACTCCGCACAGAGCTACTCTAGCTAATTGCTCCCACTTTCAATATGTATCTAGATCGAGACTTAGAGTCATCCAGATCAGTGTTAAAACTTGCATCGACGTAACCCTTTACGGCGAACCTTTCTGTCACGTCCATAATCGAGAAACATATCCTTATTCCACTAAGGATAATTTTTGACCGCTGTCTAGTGATCTACTCCTAGATCACCATTGTACTCCCTTGCTTAACTCAGTGTAGGGTGTACAATGGATCTGGTACACAGCATTGCATACATGATAGAGCCTATGGCTGAAGCATAGGGAACATCTTTCATTTTCTCTCTATCTTCTGAAGTGGTCGGGCATTGAGTCTTACTCAACTTCACACCTTGTAACACAGGCAAGAACCCTTTCTTTGCTTGATCCATTTTGAACTTCTTCAAAACTTTGTCAAGGTATGTGCTTTGTGAAAGTCCAATTAAGCGTCTTGATCTATCTCTATAGATCTTGATGCCCAATATGTAAGCAGCTTCACCGAGGTATTTCTTTGAAAAACTCCTTTCAAACACGCCTTTATGCTTTGCAGAATAATTCTACATTATTTCCGATCAACAATATGTCATACACATATACTTATCAGAAATGTTGTAGTGCTCCCACTCACTTTCTTGTAAATACAGGCTTCACCGCAAGTCTGTATAAAACTATATGCCTTGATCAACTTATCAAAGTGTATATTCCAACTCTGAGATGCTTGCACCAGTCCATAGATGGATCGCTGGAGCTTGCATATTTTATTAGCACCTTTTGGATTGACAAAACCTTCTGGTTGCATCATATACAACTCTTCTTTAATAAATCCATTAAGGAATGCAGTTTTCTTTATCCATTTGCCAGATTTCATAAATGCGGCAATTGCTAACATGATTCAGACAGACTTAAGCATAGATACGAGTGAGAAACTCTTATCGTAGTCAACACCTTGAACTTGTCGAAAACCTTTTGCGACAATTCTAGCTTTGTAGATAGTAATAATACTATCAGCGTCCATCTTCCTCTTGAAGATCCATTTATTCTCAATTGCTTGCCGATCATCAGGCAAGTCAACCAAAGTCCATACTTTGTTCTCATACATGGATCCCATCTCAGATTTCATGGCCTCAAACCATTTCGCGGAATCTGGGCTCATCATCGCTTCCTCATAGTTCGTAGGTTCATCATGGTCAAGTAACATGACTTCTAGAACAGGATTACCGTACCACTCTGGTGCGGATCTCACTCTGGTTTACCTACGAGATTCGGTAGTAACTTGATCTGAAGTTACATGATCATCATCATTAGCTTCCTCACTAATTGGTGTAGTACTCACAAGAACAGATTTCTGTGATGAACTCCTTTCCAATAAGGGAGAAGGTACAATTACCTTATCAAGTTTTCTACTTTCCTCCCACTCACTTCTTTTGAGAGAAACTCCTTTTCTAGAAAGGATCCATTCTTAGCAACGAATGTCTTGCCTTTGGATCTGTGATAGAAGGTGTACCCAACTGACTCTTTGGGTATCCTATGAAGACATATTTCTCTGATTTGGGTTTGAGCTTATCATGTTGAAACTTTTTCACATAAGCATCGCAACCCCAAACTTTAAGAAACGACAACTTTGGTTTTTGCCAAACCATAGTTCAGATTGTGTCATCTCAACGGACTTAGATGGTGCCCTATTTAACGTGAATGCAGCTGTCTTTAATGCATAACCCCAAAAACGATAGTGGTAGATCGGTAAGAGACATCATAGATTGTACTATATCCAATAAAGTACGGTTATGACGTTCGGACGCACCATTATGCTGTGGTGTTCTAGGTGGCGTGAGTAGTGAAACTATTTCACATTGTTTTAACTGAAGACCAAACTCGTAACTCAAATATTCGTCTCCGCGATCAGATCGTAGAAACTTTATTTTCTTGTCACGATGATTTTCCACTTCACTCTGAAATTCTTTGAACTTTTCAAATATTTCAGACTTATGCTTCATCAAGTAGATATACCCATATCTGCTCAAAACATCTGTGAAGGTCAGAAAATAATGATACTTGTCGCGAGCCTTAATCTTCATCGGACCACATACATCGGTATGTATGATTTCCAACAAGTCATTTGCTCGCTCCATTGTTCCGGAGAACGGAGTCTCAGTCATCTTGCCCATGAGGCATGGTTCGCAAGCATCAAGTGATTCATAATCAAGTGATTCCAAAATTCCATCAGCATGGAGTTTCTTCATGCGCTTTACACCAATATGACCTAAACGGCAGTGCCACAGATAAGTTGCACTATCATTATTAACTTTGCATCTTTTTGGCTTCAATATTATGAATATGTGTATCACTACGATCGAGATCCAATGAACTATTTTCATTGGGTGTGTATGTCCATAAAAGGTTCTATTCATGTAAACAGAACAACAATTGTTCTCTAACTTAAATGGATAATCGTATTGCAATAAACATGATCAAATTATATTTATGCTCAACGCAAACATCAAATAACACTTATTTAGGTTCATCACTAATCCCGAAAGTATAGGGAGTGTGTGATGATGATCATATCAATCTTGGAACTACTTCCAACTTTCATCGTCACTTCACCCTTAACTAGTCTTTGTTCATTCTGCAACTCCCGTTTCGAGTTACTACTCTTAGCAACTGAACTAGTATCAAATACCGAGGGGTTGCTATGAACACTAGTAAAATACATATCAATAATCTGTATATCAAATATACCTTTTTTTACTTCGCCATCCTTCTTATCCGCCAAATACTTGGGGCAGTTCCGCTTCCAGTGACCAGTCCCTTTGCAGTAAACGCACTCAGTCTCAGGCTTAGGTCCAGACTTGGGCTTCTTCACTTGAGAAGCAACTTGCTTGCCGTTCTTCTTGAAGTTCCCCTTCTTCCCTTTGCCCTTTACTTGAAACTAGTGATCTTGTCAACCATCAACGCTTGATGCTCTTTCTTGATTTCTACCTCCATCGATTTCATCATTATGAAAAAGTTCGGGAGTCGTTTTCGTCATCCCTTGCATACTATAGTTCATCACGAAGTTCTACTAACTTGGTGATGGTGACTAGAGAATTCTGTCAATCACTATCTTATCTGGAAGATTAACTCCCACTTGATTCAAGCGATTGTAGTACCCAGACAATCTGAGCACATGCTCACTAGTTGAGCGATTCTCCTCCATCTTTTAGCTATAGAACTTGTTGGAGACTTCATATCCCTTCAACTCGGGTAGTTGCTTGAAATATTAACTTCAACTACTGGAACATCTCATATGGTCCATGACGTTCAAAACGTCTTTGAAGTCCCGATTCTAAGCCGTTAAGCATGGTGCAATAAACTATTAAGTAGTCATTATACTGAGCTAGCCAAACGTTCATAACGTCTGCATTTGCTCCTGCAATAGGTCTGTCACCTAGCGGTGCATCAAGGACATAATTCTTCTGTGCAACAATGAGGATAAACCTTAGATCACGGATCCAATCCGCATCATTGCTACTAACATCTTTCAACACAATTTTCTCTAGGAACATATCAAAATAAACATAGGGAAGCAACAACGCGAGCTATTGATCTACAACATAGATATGCTAATACTACCAGGACTAAGTTCATGATAAATTTAAGTTCAATTAATCATATTACTTAAGAACTCCCACTTAGATAGACATCTCTCTAATCCTCTAAGTGATCACGTGATCCAAATCAACTAAACCATGTCCGATCATCACGTGAGATGCAGTAGTTTCAATGGTGAACATCATTATGTTGATCATATCTACTATATGATTCACGCTCGACCTTTCGGTCTCCGTGTTCCGAGGTCATATCTTATATGCATAGCTCGTCAAGTATAACCTGAGTATTCCGCGTGTGCAACTGTTTTGCACCCGTTGTATTTGAACGTAGAGCCTATCACACCCGATCATCACGTGGTGTCTCAGCACGAAGAACTTTCGCAACGGTGCATACTCAGGGAGAACACTTCTTGATAATTAGTGAGAGATCATCTTATAATGCTACCGTCAATCAAAGCAAGATAAGATGCATAAAAGATAAACATCACATGCAATCAATATAAATGATATGATATGGCCATCATCATCTCGTGCTTGTGATCTCCATCTTCGAAGCACCGTCATGATCACCATCGTCACCGGCGCGACACCTTGATCTCCATCGTAGCATCGTTGTCGTTTCGCCAATCTTATGCTTCTACGACTATCGCTACCGCTTAGTGATAAAGTAAAGCATTACAGGGCGATTGCATTGCATACAATAAAGCGACAACCATACGGCTCCTGCCGGTTGCCGATAGCTCGGTTACAAAACATGATCATCTCATACAATAAAATTTAGCATCATGTCTTGACCATATCACATCACAACATGCCCTGCAAAAACAAGTTAGACGTCCTCTACTTTGTTTGTTGCAAATTTTACGTTGCTGCTACGGGCTGAAGCAAGAACCAATCTCACCTACGCATCAAAACCACAACGATACTTCGTCAAATAGACTCCGTTTTAACCTTCTCAAGGACCGGGCGTAGCCATACTCGGTTCAACAAAAGTTGGTGAGACAGTCTCCTGCAAGCCATCTGTGTGCAAAGCACGTCGAGGGAACCGGTCTCGCGTAAGCGTACGCGTAAGGTTGGTCCGGGTCGTCTCATCCAACAATACCGCTGACCCAAAGTATGACATGCTGGTAGGCAGTATGACTTGTATCGTCCACAACTCACTTGTGTTCTACTCGTGCAAATAACATCAAACCATAAAAACCTAGGCTCGGATACCACTGTTGGGGAATGTAGTAATTTCAAAAAAATTCCTACGCACACGCAAGATCATGGTGATGCACAGCAACGAGAGGGGAGAGTGTTGTCTACGTACCCTCGTAGACCGAAGCGGAAGCGTTGACACAACATAGAGGAAGTAGTCGTACGTCCTCCTCACGATCCAACCGATCCCAGCGCCGTTACTCCGGCGCCTCCGAGTTCTTGACACACGTACAGCACGATGACGTTCTCCGGGCTCCGATCCAGCAAAGCTCTCGGGGAAGAGTTTCGTCAGCACGACGGCGTGGTGACGATCTTGATGTGTTACCGACGCAGGGCTTCGCTTAAGCACTGCGACAATATGACCGAGGTGGAATATGGTGGAGGGGGGCATCGCACACGGCTAAGGAACGGTCTCAAGGATCAACTTGTGTGTCCATGGGGTGCCCCCTGCCCCCGTATATAAAGGAGCAAGGGAGGGAGGAGGCCGGCCCTAGGTTTGGGCGCGCCAGGGGAGTCCTACTCCCACCGGGAGTAGGATTCCACCTTTCCTAGTCCAACTAGGTCAAGGGGGGAAAGAGGGGAAGAGTGGAAGGAAGGGAGAGAGGGGCCGCACCCCAAACCCCTTGTCCAATTCGGACTGGGCTTGGGAGGGGCGCGCGCCACCTCCTGGTCCTTCCCACTAAGGCCCATCAAGGCCCATTGCTTCTTCCTCGTATTCCCGTAACTCCCCGGTACCTCCGAAAATACCCGAACCACTCAAAACCCTTCCGATGTCCGAATATAGTCGTCCAATATATCGATCTTTACGTCTCGACCATTTCGAGACTCCTCGTCATGTCCCCGATCTCATCCGGGACTCCGAACTCCTTCGGTACATCAAAACTCATAATAATTGTCATCGTAACCTTAAGCGTGCGGACCCTACGGTTCGAGAACAATGTAGACATGACCGAGACACGTCTCCGGTCAATAACCAATAGCGGGACCTGGATGCCCATATTGGCTCCTACATATTCTACGAAGATCTTTATCGGTGAGACCGCATAACAACATATGTCGTTCCCTTTGTCATCGGTATGTTACTTGCCCGAGATTCGATCGTCGGTATCCAATACCTAGTTCAATCTCGTTACCGGCAAGTCTCTTTACTCGTTCCGTAATACATCATCTCGCAACTAACTCATTGGTTGCAATGCTTGCAAGGCTTATGTGATGTGCATTACCGAGAAGGCCCTGAGATACCTCTCCGACATTCGGAGTGACAAATCCTAATCTCGAAATATGCCAACCCAACAAATACTTTCGGAGACACCTGTAGAGCACCTTTATAATCACCCAGTTACGTTGTGACGTTTGGTAGCACACAAAGTGTTCCTACAGTAAACGGGAGTTGCATAATCTCATAGTCAAAGGAACATGTATAAGTCATGGATAAAAGCAATAGCAACATACTAAACGATCGGGTGCTAAGCTAATGGAATGGGTCATGTCAATCAGATCATTCAACTAATGATGTGATCCCGTTGATCAAATAACAACTCTTTGTTCATGGTTAGGAAACATAACCATCTTTGATTAACGAGCTAGTCAAGTAGAGGCATACTAGTGACACTCTGTCTGTCTATGTATTCACACATGTATTATGTTTCCGGTTAATACAATTCTAGCATGAATAATAAACATTTATCATGATATGTAAGGAAATAAATAATAACTTTATTATTGCCTCTAGGGCATATTTCCTTCATCAATATGATACCCCATTGTCACGATGAGTATTCATATGCAATACATATATCAAGTGCTCTCAAATCCATAAAAGTATTCAATCCGTTAACAACAAAATTTCAGAAGGGGAAAACTCAATTCATCACAACAAGATAGAGAGGGGAAAACACCATATGATCCGACTATATTAACAAAGCCCGCGATACATCAAGATCATGATATCTCAAGAACACGAGAGAGAGAGAGATTAAACACATAGCTACTGGTACAAACCCTCAGCCCCGAGGGTGGACTACTCCCTCCCTATCATGGTGGCCGCCGGGATGATGAAGATGGCCACCGGAGATGATTCTCCCTCTCCGGCAGGGTGCCGGAACGGGGTCTAGATTGGTTTTCTGTGGCTACAGAGCCTTACGGCGGCGGAACTTCTGATCTAGGTTAACCCCGAGGGTTTTTGGAATATTTGTGAATTTATAGGGTAAGGAGGGGGTGCGGGAGGCCACCGAGGTGGGCACAACCCACCTGGGCGCGCATGGGACCCCAGGCGCGCCCTGGTGGGTTGTGCCCCCCTCAGGGCACCCCCAGGTGCTGCTTTGGCCCACTGGTGGTCTTCTGGTCCATAAAAAATCCACAAAAAGTTTCGCGGTGTTTGGACTACTCCGTTTGGATATTGATTTCCTTTGATGTGAAAAACAAGCAAAAAACAGCAACTGGCACTGGGCACTGGGTCAATAGGTTAGTCCAAAAAAATGATATAATGTTGCTATAAAATGATTGTAAAACATCCAAGAATGATAAAATAACAGCATGAATACTTCATAAATTATAGATACATTGGAGACGTATTAGCATCCCCAAGCTTAATTCCTACTCGTCCTCGAGTAGGTAAATGATAAAAGAAATAATTTATGAAGTGTGAATGTTAGCAAAGTGCATAATTTCGATCAGTTATAATTTCAATCACTTTTCCTAGCATCATAACAGCAATTATTTCTTATAAAACTTCTCATGTTAAAGTAGCAACCAATTCACATGTTAAGGTTCAAACAATGAATCCTCTTGAAACTCAACAACCTATATTCTCAGTCACCAAGCAATTGTAATTCAACTTATTCAACAAAGTTTAAGTAAGAGCTCCACATACTCAACCATCATATGGTCTTCTATGATTGCTAACACTCACCGCATACACATGAGCAAAAGGTTTCAACCATACACATAGAAAGATAGGGGCTTATTGTTTTGCCTCCCAAAGTATTCACCTCAAGGGTGATGTCAACAATAATAACTCATGCTACCCATATTCATCTGGACATATGTGCCTAGATATTTCCTCACCACATGATGCTTGCCAAAGGATAAAAAATAAAAGGGAATAGAGAGAGAAAAACTATGACTCTTTCATAAAAGTAAATACATAAAAGTAAAGGATAGGCCCTCCGCAAAGGGAAGCAGAGGTTGCCATGCACTTATTTGTTAGTATGCTCAACCCCTTAGTGCAAAAGAACGTCAAGTTGTATTGCCCCTTGTGATGGCAACCTTTATTATGCAGTCTGTCGCTTTTATTCTTCACCATCACAAGTTCGTACAACGCTCAATTTTCTCTTACACTAAATGATCTCACACTTCTAGAAGCAATTTTTTTGCCTTATTGCACCGATGACAACTTACTTGAAGGGTCTTATTCAATCCTTAGGTAGGTATGGTGGACTCTTGAAAATAAGATTTGGGTTTAAGGTTTTTTTGGATGCACAAGTAGTATTTCTACTTATTTTTGGCTAGCAAAGATGGGGGCAAGCACCACATGTTGAAGGATCTATGACAATATAACTTCTGTGTGAATATGAACAAACATAAACCATTACATTGTCTTCCTTGTCCAACGTCAACAATTTTGGCATATAATATTTTTATGGGGGCTCCCAATCACAAAAGATTTCCAAGACAGTGTATTTGCATGTGAAGGTTCTCTTCCTTCTACTAATCATTCATGAATTGCTTGTATGGCCAATATTGTGATTGTCAAACTTCAAAAGATTTCACTTTCTAAACCCAATGTGAAGCTACTACCAGGCATGATATGAACATATAATTCAACTTATGATATTAAATTCATTCAACAATTTACTCATAGGATATAAGTGAAGCACAAGAGTAAATGACAAGCTACTCCAAAAAGATATAAGTGAAGATCAAGCGAGTTGTTAAGTAAATAGGTAGCTATTTGAGGACTCTCTCTTATTTAAAACTTTCAGATCTAAGTATTTTATTAAAATATCAATCAAAAACAAAATAAAATGACATTCTAAGAATAGCACACATCATGTGAAGAAGCAAAAACATAGGCTCAACCAAGACTAACCGATAATTGTTGATGAAGAAAGGTGGGATGCCTACCGGGGCATCCCCAAGCTTAGATGCTTGAGACTTCTTGAAATATTATCTTGGGGTGCCTTGGGCATCCCCAAGCTTGAGCTTTTGTGTCTCCTTAATTCCTCTCATATCATGGTTTTCCTAAATCTCAAAGGCTTCATCCACACAAAACTCAACAAGAACTCGTGAGATAAGTTAGTATAAACCAATGCAAAAACCTTATCATTCTCGATTGTAGCAAATCACTTAAAATTATTATTCAAAATTTCATACTAAATGCCTTTGCATATTTAATACTCATATCCTCAAATATAATCATTAAACAAGCAAATATATGCACACAATGCAAACATAACAACAGTCTGCCAAAACAGTACAGTATGTAAAGAATGCAAGAGTATCAATACTTATTCAACCTCAAACATTATGAAAAATTACCACACTGTAGAAAATTTATTAGAGCTTATTTTTCAAAAAGTTTCAACATTTTATCACATTCTGACTTTTCTAGGGAATTTTTGCAACAACGATAAACTTTCTGTTTTCAAACAGCAACATGTAGACTTGCAAAATTAGCATAGTAAAGGCTATCATTGTCACTTTTATTGAAATAAAAGATGCAAAACATTATTCTAAATAACAGAAATCAAATCCTAACAAAATAAATTTACGCTCCAAGCAAGACACGAATCATGTGACGAATGGAAACATAGCTCCAAGTGAGGTTACCGATAATGTTGGAGACGAAAGAGGGGATGCCTTCCGGGGCATCCCCAAGCTAGTTGCTTCGATATTCCTTGAATTTTACCTTGGGGTGCCTTGGGAATCCCCAAGCTTAGGGTCTTGTCACTCCTTATTCTCCTCATATCGACATCTCACCCAAAATAGGAAAACTTCAAACACACAAAACTTAACGAAACTTCATGAGATAGGTTAGTATGATAAAGAGCAAACCATTCCACTTTGGTACTGCCAAAGACAAGATTCATAATTGTTTTCACACAATGCCTACTGTACCTCATCATTTACACAATTTATATTGAGCAATATAAGCCATAGAAATTAGAAAACAAGCAAACTGTGCATTGAAAACAGAATCTGTCAAAAACAGAACATTCTGTAGTCATTATGTACTGAAACCATATTTCTGCTACTCCGAAAATTCTGAAAAATAGGAAAACCTAGAGAATTTGTATATCTATCACCTGTAAATTTTTTAGAATTTTTTCCATGTTCCAGTAAAATATAAGAATTTCTGCACTGGACGCAGAAGTTTCTGTTTTTTAATAGAATCAAGTCAACTATCATCCACACTATCCCAAGGCTTTACTTGGCACTTTATTGAAACAAAAGCAATAAAACATGATTACTACAGTAGCTTAATCATGTGAACACTCAAAAACAGTAGGTAAAAGTATTGGGTTGTCTCCCAACAAGCGCTTTTCTTTAATGCCTTTTAGCTAGGCATGATGATTTCAATGATGCTCGCATGAAAACAAAGAATTGAAACATAAAGAGAGCATCATGAATCATAAGTTCCTATCTCATAATAATTTTCAGTAGCATCATGAATAGATTCATCAATATAACCATCACATAAAGCATTCTTTTCATGATCCAAAAGCATAGAAAATTTATTACTCTCCATATAAGCAATTTTATTTTCATTCATAATAGTGGAAGTATCATAGGAAACTCGAATGCTATAAATTGTTCCCACATTAAAAGAGTAATGTTCAGTAAAAGGATAATCAAAATTATGACAATAATTATCACTACTTTTTATAACATA
Source organism: Aegilops umbellulata (assembly GCA_032464435.1). Lineage (NCBI taxonomy): Eukaryota > Viridiplantae > Streptophyta > Magnoliopsida > Poales > Poaceae > Aegilops > Aegilops umbellulata. The sequence continues at coordinate 349,024,741 of CP136054.1, forward strand.
AGTATCATCACAATAATCATCATAAGTAGGAGGCATGCAATCATCATAGCAAATTTGATCATTCAAAGTAAGGGGGACTAAAAAGATCATCTTCATTAAGCATAGCATCCCCAAGCTTGGGACAAACATTAATTGCAGAAAATAAATTCTCAAACATGTCATTATCATCAAACATAGCATCCCCAAGCTTGTGGCTTGGCATATCATAAGCATACTCACTCTCATCGTTAATAGTATGAATAGCACCAACGGTATAACAATTGGTATCATCATAATTTCTCAAGTTGGTGCCAAAAAGATTTCCAAGATTATAAGTAGTAGCATTATCTTCCCAATCATAATTATCACAACAAGCAATAGGCATAACAAAATCATCATCAATAGTGCTCTCGAACATTGTGCCATAAGACAAAGAAGCAATATCATCATCAAGTGCATCATCTTCCACAATTATTTTTGATTCATTTTCATGAGGCACAACAATAATAGGAGCAACATTATTTGGGAGAGATACCTTTTTACCTCTTTTATTTCTTCTTTTCTTCTTCTTCACCACACCATGTGTGGGTTTAATTAATTTTTTCAAGCTTCTTGTTGAAGAGATTGATTGGATGGGAAGCTCCTCCTTGTTACCTGATTCATCCTAATAATCACTAGGAGGGTATTGGGAAATATTTTCCCTTTCATTAGTAATCTCTTCATATTTTATTTGTTTTCTTGTCTTAGGTAGTTGTCATTATAAGGATTCTCAATGCAATTTACCGCACAAAACAAATAAATTTCCTCAAGATCAAAAACAAGAAATCTCTCGAGACTGAATTTTGGAATACCCTCAGTTATACGCTTCATTTCTTCATACCCCAAAATAAGACTAAGCTCTTTATGATGCTCAAGGGTAATCAAGTTATCTCAATTTTTGGACACGATTTGATCATGAAACAATTTGCATTGGAGATTTAAATGATCACGTTCATTGCAAAGTTCACAAGGGTGGCGAAAAAATTAAATCTTTCAGCACAATCATCTAGCCTCTCTTGCAACTTTTTCGTTTCTAAATATTTATGCTTCTTACAAAATATATCTTCCCTTTTTGGTGTGCATTTGCACTCCCAATTCACTCCGCAAAAATTGACATGCTTATAAGAAACAGTTTTGTCATGACTTGTGCAATCATCATTAGCATCTTGGATATTCAAAGAATTCATAATAACAACATTGCAATCATGCTCATCATTCAAATATTTTGTGCCAAACATTTTATTGACTTCTTCTTCTAACAATTGAGGACAATTTTCTGATCCATCATTTTCAAGAAAGATATTATAAAGATGATCAATAATATGATGCAACCTCAATTCCATTTTTTATGTAGTTTTGTTTTATAAACCAAAGTAGTGATAAAACAAGAAACTAAAAGATTCAATTGCAAGATCTAAAGATATACCTTCAAGCAATCACCACCCAGGCAACGGCGCCATAAAAGAGGTTGATGTGTACTAGATACGTCTCCAATGTATCTATAATTTTTTATTGTTCCATGCTGTTTTATTATCAATATTGGATGTTTTATAATCATTTTATAGTCATTTTATATCATTTTTTGGTACTAACCTATTAACATAGTGCCAAGTGCCAGTTGATGTTTTTTCCATGTTTTTTACATCGCAGGAAATCGATATCAGACTGAGTCCAAATGCAACGAAACTTCACGATGATTTTTTATGGACCAAAAGAAAGAAGTTGGGCCCTCGTTGCACCTGGGGGAGTCCCGAGGAGGGGACAACCCACTAGGAGGCCCAGGCGCGCCCTGGGGGTTGCGCCCACCTCGGGTGCCCCCTGGACCGCCTCTTTGCTCTATAAATACCCCAAAAATAACAGAACCCTAGAGGCGTCGATGAAATATTCATCCAGCCGCCGCAGAGTCCAGAACCACCAGGTCCAATCTAGACACCATCTTGGATGGGGTTCACCACCTCCATTCGTGCCTCTCCGATGATGCCTGAGTAGTTCTTTGTAGACCTTCGGGTCCGTAGTTAGTAGCTAGATGGCTTTCTCTCTCTCGCTGAATTCTCAATACAATGGTCTCTTGAAGATCCATATGGTGTAACTCTTTTGCGGTGTGTTTGTTGGGATCTGAAGAACTTTGAGTTTATGATCAGTCATATCTTTTTATATCCATGGAAGTTATTTGAGTTTCTTTGATCTCTTATATGCATGATCTCTTATATCCTCGTATTTCTTCTCCGATAGTTGGGTTTTGTTTGGCCAACTTGATCTATTTATCTTGCAATGGGAAGAGGTGCCCGGTAGTGGGTTCGATCTTACGGTGCTCGATCCCAGTGACAGAAAGGGAAACGACACGTATGTATCATTGCTACTAAGGATAAAAAGATGGGATCTATGTCTAACGCCATAGATAAACGTATCTTGTCTACATCATGTCATCATTCTTATTGCATTACTCCATTTTTCCATCAACTTAATTGTAACGCTCGGATAATTAAGCTACAGTAATCCCCTTCTAATGGTGTCATGTCACCACGATACTGTTCTTAAACTCATGTTGGTTCGAAACCGGTTCAAATTAAAATCTAAAACAAAATCCAAAATAAATGTTTTCAGATGTCAAATCTAAAATGTTCACAATATTCTTTAAATTCACCTGATCATTGTCATGTTGGAACCAACCTCTTTTGGATTCACACAGTGTCCCTGAAAATTTATTCAGTGGACCAACAACCAATTATTTGTGCTTTTCAATTTCTAAAAATAGTTGAACACTCCCAAATGCTTTGAAACCTTTTGTACCAACCCAGTTTATTGCCTTGTATTTTTGTGCCAAGTTTTGTATTAAACAAACCTCTTTTAGTGGCTCAAAGAAAATAAACAAAAGGTAAAAACTAAAACAAGAAAATAAAAAGGGGCAACCCTCCCCCTCGCTGGGCTTCGGCCTAGCTGGCCTCTGACCTAACCAGGCCTAGCCCATCTTCCCCTCGGTCGTCTTCTCCTCGTTCCCTAATCTGTGTGAACCCCCCGAGAGTTCTCACGATTCATATTGTTCTGGTGTTTTGCCAGATAAAATTTCAACACTACAATTTCTTCGAGAATGAGGAGTGAATGAAAGGTTATGCATTAAAGAAGTGGGAGTCGACCTTGAACCTTTGTGTTCATGCCCATGGACCCCGATGTAGAACTTATCATGGAAGTTGCTCGTAAAAATAATTATTCTTTGGTACAAGCTCATCTTGTACCTATGAATTGATCCTTTGCAGTCGTGGTTCCGACCATATTTCCTCCTTGATTCCATTTACCGGATAAGTTAAAATACTTATCCTCTGCAAATCATTTCCCCCGTCCAATCTCTACTCGGATTTACCTTCCGTCATTACACCTAGTACTTGATACTAGGAAGTTTTATACCCCATCACATCATTCCTAGCCTGATCGGCTATATTTTTATCATGTCAACTTTTAATTGTGCTACCTGGTCCTTATGCCCGGAGCAACTTCCGATGATGAGCTAAGCTTACGTCAATATTCCTCATCTTATCATTTCACCTCGAACAACAAGCTTGACTTCAAGCTTGTGTCGAATCTGTGGTTCTCATAGCATTTCACTTGATCCTTCCTTTTTTGCTCGATGGCATCTTCATAGAGTCTCTCGAGAAAATTTGTCATGATCACCATCAATGCTTTGGCTTCTTAAGAGATGTCAAATGAATTCATGGCTAGAAATACCATCCCTGCCCCTTGATGATTTGTGATATCATCGATGACATCTTGACTTTCTGCCAACACAGACCTGGTTGTGCTTGGTTATTCCTTACGTTCTGAGATAATCTTGGAATTGTTTCTCGGTATCTCTTGAGATCTTCGAACCCAATCTTTAATTGACACCATATCATTGCTGCATCGAAGCATGACGGTGGTATTCTGAATATCAACAGGAACATCAGAAGCATAATACAACATGTTTCTCATTCAGTTACCCTCACACCGTTGTATGGGTAATACCTTGATTCATCCCTCACCCTATTATCTAAATGCTTTTAAACTTGTTGTCCTATCAAGTATATCCTGCTCCGCTTTTCCTTTGGAAGGATATACTCCCAACTCTTATGTGTAAACACATCTTCCTTTCCATTGGGCGGTTTGATTTGATAATCATATATTTTTCTTTCCATTGGTTTGTTTAACCTTTCTTGTGATCTATATGATGTAAGAAGAAATACATCCCTGCTTATAAAACACCCCGATGCACAAGCTTTGTCATTAAGCCCTTGTTACTATTGTTGATGACATTCCGGTAGCCACCGATGGACGAGAACTTTGCCTATTGGGCCGCCTCATTCAACGAGCAGGAAAATGGTTGTCTTTGTCCCTCGCCCTTGGTACCAACGTTGTTGCCAACATAACTGACAGTCTATGCTCTGACATGTCTTGCTATCATCGCCCTTCCTACTTTTAACCCACATGGCGGGCCCATAACCCATAGTTCCACAGGATCGAAACCTAACTCTCCTGTACATCCATGTTTTCCAAAATTGTTCCTCGCGCTTGGCTTCGTATGTAAATCACGAGCGACCTACCTAGTGATCTATTCTGGTAGCAGACGCAATACGTTTTCCCATTGCTCTGAACCCCTTTCACCCTCTGCTTCAGGCAACGAATGATTGCCTACCCGGTTGAAGCTTTTTATTGCACCTCCTTACCTTGCTCTCGACGTCTTTCTTGAATTTCGACTTGAGAGATGCTTTCGTGCCATGTTCACTAAGATAGCCCCCAGGTACCTATCTTGTGTTGATGCTCCGTCCTTCCCGAGTCTTTAACCTTACTCCACCCCTTAAATCTCGGGACAAGATTTCTTGTAGTGGGGGAGAATTGTAACGCTCGGATAATTAAGCTATAGTAATCCCCTTCTAATGGTGTCATGTCACCACGATTACTATTCTTAAACTCACGTTGGTTCGAAACTGGTTCAAATTCAAATCTAAAACAAAATCAAAAACAAAAGTTTTCAGATGTCAGATCTAAAATTTTCACAATATTCTTTAAATTCACCTAATCATTGTCATGTTGGAACCAACCTCTTTTGGATTCACACAGTGTCCCTGAAAATTTATTCAGTGGACCAACAACCAATTATTTGAGCTTTTTGATACGTCTCCACCGTATCGACTTTTCCAAACACTTTTGCCCTTGTTTTGGACTCTAACTTGCATGATTTGAATGGAACAAACCCGGACTGACGCTGTTTACAGCAGAATTGCCATGGTGTTATTTTTGTGCAGAAATAAAAGTTCTCGGAATGACCTGAAAATTCACGGAGAATATTTTTGGAATATATAAAAAAATACTGCCGAAAGAATCAAGGCCAGGGAGCCCACACCTTGTCCATGAGGGTGGGGGCGCGCCTACCCCTCTGGGCGCGCCCCCCCTGCCTTGTGGGCCCCCTGGTGCTCCACCGACCTCAACTCCAACTCCATATATTCACGTTCAAGGAGAAAAAAATCAGAGAGAAGGATTCATCACGTTTTACGATACGGAGCCGCCGCCAAGCCCTAATCTCTCTCGGGAGGGCTGCGTTCGGGGCTCCGGAGAGGGAATCCATCGCCATCGTCATCATTAACCTTCCTCCATCACCAATTTCATGATGCGCACCGCCGTGCGTGAGTAATTCCATCGTAGGCTTGCTGGACGGTGATGGGTTGGATGAGATTTAACATGTAATCGAGTTAGTTTTGTTAGGGTTTGATCCCTAGTATCCACTATGTTCTGAGATTGATGTTGCTATGACTTTGCTATGCTTAATGCTTGTCACTAGGGCCCGAGTGCCATGATTTCATATTACTTTCCATGCATGTAGTAGTAATAATTAAAAAGAAAACCTAAAAAGATTTCTCGTTCTTCTTTTGCTTGTTGGGAGGTTTCCCGTGTAAATAGTTATATTTATTTTTCTTTTCTTTGCGGATCGAGAGGAGAAGACCATAATGGAAATGTTGAAGTGGCTCTTATTGTTGGGGAACGTTGCAGAAAAATAAAATTTTTCCTACGGTTTCACCAAGATCCATCTATGAGTTCATCTAGCAACGAGTCATAGGAGAGAGAGATTGCATCTACATACCACTTTGTAGATCGCGAGCGGAAGCGTTCAACGAACGGGGATGAAGTAGTCGTACACACCGTGATCCAAATCACCGGAGATCCTAGCACCGAAAGCACGGCACCTCCGCGTTCAACACACGTACGGTCAGCGTAACGTCTCCTTCTTCTTGATCCAGCAAGGCAAAGGAGAGGTTGGGGAAGAAGACTCCAGCAGCAGCACGACGGCGTGGTGATGGTGGAGCCGCAGTACTCCGACAGGGCTTCGCCGAGCTCTTACGGAGGAGGAGGAGGTGTTGGAGAGGGAGAGGGAGGCGCCAGGGCATAGGGTGCGCAGCCCCCCCCCTCCCCTACCCCCTTTATATAGGCCTCTGGGGGGGGCGCCGGCCCTGGGAGATCTGATCTCCCAAGGGGGGCGGCGGCCAGGGAGGTTTCCCTCCCCCCAAGCCATCTAGGAGGTGCCTTCCACCACTAGGACTCCTCCCTTTTGGAACCCTAGGCGCATGGGCCCCTTTGGGGCTGGTTCCCCTTGGCCCATGCAGGCCAAGGCGCACCCCCTAAGGCCCATGTGGCCCACCAGGGCAGGTGGCCCCACCTGGTGGACCCCCAGGACCCCTCCGGTGGTCCCGGTACAATACCGATAACACCGAAACTTGTCCCGATGGCCGAAATAGCACTTCCTATATATAATTCTTTACCTCCGGACCATTCCGGAACTCCTCGTGATGTCCGGGATCTCATCCGGGACTCTGAACAATATTCGGGTTACTGCATACACATATCTTCACAACCCTAGCGTCACCGAACCTTAAGTGTGTAGACCCTACGGGTTCGGGAGACATGCAGACATGACCGAGACGGCTCTCGGGCAATAACCAACAGCGGGATCTGGATGCCCATGTTGGCTCCCACATGCTCCATGATGATCTCATCGGATGAACCACGATGTCGAGGATTCAATTAATCCCGTATACGATTCCCTTTGTCAATCGGTATTTTACTTGCCCGAGATTCGATCGTCGGTATCCCAATACCTCGTTCAATCTCGTTACCGGCAATTCACTTTTCTCGTTCCGTAATGCATGATCCCGTGATCAAACACTTTGGTCACATTGAGCTCATTGTGATGATGCATTACCGAGAGGGCCCGGTGATACCTCTCCGTCAAGCGGAGTGACAAATCCCAGTCTCGATCCATGTCAACCCAACAGACACTTTCAAAGATACCCGTAGTATACCTTTATAGTCACCCAGTTACGTTGTGACGTTTGGCACACCCAAAGCACTCCTACGGTATCCGGGAGTTACACGATCTCATGGTCTAAGGAAAGGATATTTGACATTGGAAAACTCTAGCAAACGAACTAAGCGATCTTATGCTATGTTTAGGATTGGGTCTTGTCCATCACATTATTCTCCTAATGATGTGATCCCGTTATCGATGACATCCAATGTCCATAGTCAGGAAACCATGACTATCTGTCGATCAACGAGCTAGTCAACTAGAGGCTCACTAGGGACATATTGTTGTCTGTTATTCACACATGTATTACGATTTCCGGATAACACAATTATAGCACGAATAAAGACAATTATCATGAATAAGGAAATATAATAATAATGCTTTTATTATTGCCTCTAGGGCATATTTCCAACAGTCTCCCACTTGCACTAGAGTCAATAATCTAGTTACATTGTGATGAATCGAACACCCATAGAGTTCTGGTGTTGATCATGTTTTGCCTTAGGGAGAGGTTTAGTCAACGGATCTGCGACATTCAGATCTGTGTGCACTTTACAAATCTCTATGTCTCCATCTTGAACATTTTCACGAATGGAGTTGAAGCGACGCTTGATGTGCCTGGTCTTCTTGTGAAACCTGGGCTCCTTTGCAAGTGCAATAGCTCCAGTGTTGTCACAGAAGAGCTTGATTGGCCCCGACGCATTGGGTATGACTCCGAGGTCGGTGATGAACTCCTTCACCCAAATTGCTTCATGTGCTGCCTCCGAGGCTGCCATGTACTCCGCTTCACATGTAGATCCCACCACGACGCTTTGCTTGCAACTGCACCAGCTTACTGCCCCACCATTCAAAATATACACGTATCCGGTTTGTGACTTAGAGTCATCCAGATCTGTGTCGAAGCTAGCGTCGACGTAACCTTTTACGACGAGCTCTTCGTCACCTCCATAAACGAGAAACATTTCCTTAGTCCTTTTCAGGTACTTCATGATATTCTTGACCGCTGTCCAGTGTTACTTGCCGGGATTACTTTGGTACCTACCTACCAAACTTACGGCAAGGTTTACATCAGGTCTGGTACACAGCATGGCATACATAATAGAACCTATGGCTGAGGCATAGGGGATGACCCTCATCTCTTCTATATCTTCTGCCGTGGTCGGACATTGAGCTGAGCTCAATTTCACACCTTGTAACACAGGTAAGAACCCTTTCTTAGATTGATCCATATTGAACTTCTTCAATATTTTATCAAGGTATGTGCTTTGTGAAAGACCTATGGGGCGTCTCGATCTATCTCTATAGATCTTGATGCCTAATATATAAGCAGCTTCTCCAAGGTCCTTCATTGAAAAACTCTTATTCAAGTAGGCCTTAATGCTGTCCAAGAGTTCTATATCATTTCCCATCAAAAGTATGTCGTCTACATATAATATGAGAAATGCTACAGAGCTCCCACTCACTTTCTTGTAAACGCAGGCTTCTCCATAAGTCTGCGTAAACCCAAACGCTTTGATCATCTCATCAAAGCGAATGTTCCAACTCCGAGATGCTTGCACCAGCCCATAAATCGAGCGTTGGAGCTTGCACACCTTGTCAGCATGCTTAGGATCGACAAAACCTTTCGGCTGCATCATATACAATTCTTCCTTAAGGAAACCATTAAGGAATGCTGTTTTGACGTCCATTTGCCATATCTCATAATCATAGTATGCGGCAATTGCTAACATGATTCGGACGGACTTCAGCTTCGCTACCGGTGAGAAAGTCTCATCGTAGTCAATTCCTTGAACTTGTCGATAACCCTTAGCGACAAGCCAAGCTTTATAGATGGTCACATTACCATCCGCGTCTGTCTTCTTCTTAAAGATCCATTTATTTTCTATGGCTCGCCGTTCAACGGGCAAGTCAGTCAAAGTCCATACTTCGTTTTCATACATGGATCCTATCTCGGATTTCATGGCTTCCAGCCATTTGTCGGAATCCGGGCCCGCCATTGCTTCCTCATAGTTCGAAGGTTCACCGTTGTCTAACAACATGATTTCCAAGACAGGGTTGCCGTACCACTCTGGTGCGGAACGTGTCCTTGTGGACCTTCGAATTTCAGTAGGAGCTTGATTAGAAGTATCTTGATCATCATCATTAATTTCCTCTCTAGTCGATGCAGGCACCTCAGAAACGTTTTCTTGAGTTTCCCCGTTTTCCGGTTCAAGAGGTAACACTTCATCATGTTCTACTTTCCTCCCACTTCTTTCGAGAGAAACTCTTTCTCTAGAAAGGATCCATTCTTGGCAACAAAGATCTTGCCTTCGGATCTAAGGTAGAAGGTATACCCAACAGTTTCTTTAGGGTATCCTATGAAGACGCATTTTTTCGACTTAGGTTCGAGCTTCTCAGGTTGAAGTTTCTTGACATAAGCATCGCATCCCCAAACTTTCAGAAATGACAGCTTAGGTTTCTTCCCAAACCATAATTCATACGGTGTCGTCTCAACGGATTTCGACGGAGCCCTATTTAAAGTGAATGCGGCAGTCTCTAAAGCATAGCCCCAAAAGATAGCGGTAAGTCGGTAAGAGACATCATAGATCGCACCATATCTAATAGAGTGCGATTACGACGTTCGGACACACCATTACGCTGAGGTGTTCCAGGCGGCGTGAGTTGTGAAACTATTCCACATTTTCTTAAGTGTGTGCCAAATTCGTGACTCAAGTATTCTCCTCCACGATCTGATCGTAGAAACTTGATCTTTCTTTCACGTTGATTTTCAACCTCACTCTGAAATTCCTTGAACTTTTCAAAGGTCTCAGACTTGTGTTTCATTAAGTAGACATACCCATATCTACTCAAGTCATCAGTGAGGGTGAGAACATAACGATAGCCACCGCGAGCCTCAACACTCATTGGACCGCACAAATCGGTATGTATGATTTCCAATAAGTTGGTTGCTCGCTCCATTGTTCCTGAGAACGGAGTCTTGGTCATTTTACCCATGAGGCATGGTTCACACGTGTCAAATGATTCATAATCAAGAGACTCTAAAAGTCCATCTGCATGGAGCTTCTTCATGCGTTTGACACCTATGTGACCAAGGCGGCAGTGCCACAAATATGTGGGACTATTGTTATCAACTTTAACTCTTTTGGTATTCACACTATGAATATGTGTATCATCACGTACGAGATTCATTAAGAATAAACCATTAACCATCGGAGCATGACCATAAAACATATCTCTCATATAAATAGAACAACCATTATTCTCGGATTTAAATGAGTAGCCATCTCGTATTAAACGAGATCCAGACACAATGTTCATGCTCAAACTTGGCACTAAATAACAATTATTGAGGTTTAAAACTAATCCCGTAGGTAAATGTAGAGGTAGCGTGCCGACGGCGATCACATCGACCTTGGAACCATTCCCGACGCGCATCGTCACCTCGTCCTTCGCCAGTCTCCGTTTATTCCGCAGCTCCTGCTTTGAGTTACAAATGTGAGCAACTGCACCGGTATCAAATACCCAAGAGCTACTACGAGTACTGGTAAGGTACACATCAATTACATGTATAGCACATATACCTTTGGTTTCGCCGGCCTTCTTGTCCGCTAAGTATTTGGGGCAGTTCCGCTTCCAGTGACCACTTCCCTTCCAATAAAAACACTCAGTCTCGGGCTTGGGTCCATGCTTTGGCTTCTTCCCGGCAACTTGCTTACCGGGCGCGGCAACTTCCTTGCCGTCCTTCTTGAAGTTCTTTTTACCCTTGCCCTTCTTGAACTTAGTGGTTTTATTCACTATCAACACTTGATGCTCCTTCTTGATTTCTACCTCTGCTGATTTCAGCATAGCATATACCTCAGGAATGGTCTTTACCATCCCCTGCATATTGTAGTTCATCACAAAGCTCTTGTAGCTAGGTGGAAGCGACTGGAGGATTCTGTCAATGACCGCTTCATCCGGGAGATTAACTTCCAGTTGAGTCAAGCGGTTGTGCAACCCAGACATTTTGAGTATGTGTTCACTGACAGAGCCATTTTCCTCCATCTTATAGCTAAAGAATTTGTCGGAGACTTCATATCTCTCGACCCGGGCATGAGCTTGGAAAACCATTTTCAGCTCTTCGAACATCTCATATGCTCCATGTCTCTCAAAACGCTTTTGGAGCCCCGGCTCTAAGCTGTAAAGCATGCCGCACTGAACGAGGGAGTAATCATCGCAGCGTGACTGCCAAGCGTTCATAACGTCTTGTTCTGCAGGGAGAATAGGTGCGTCACCCAGCGGTGCTCGTCGGACATAATCTTTCTTGGCAGCTATGAGGATGATCCTCAGGTTCTGGACCCAGTCCGTATAGTTGCTACCATCGTCTTTCAGCTAGGTTTTCTCTAGGAACGCGTTGAAGTTGAGGACTACGTTGGCCATTTGATCTACAAGACATATTGTAAATATTTAGACTAAGTTCATGATAATAAAGTTCATTTAATCAAATTATTTAATGAACTCCCACTTAGATAGACATCCCTCTTCTAGTCATCTAAGTATTACATGATCCGAGTCAACTAGGCCGTGTCCGATCATCACGTGAGACGGACTAGTCAACATCGGTGAACATCTTCATGTTGATCGTATCTTCTATACGACTCATGCTCGACCTTTCGGTCTTCTGTGTTCCGAGGCCATGTCTGTACATGCTAGGCTCGTCAAGTCAACCTAAGTGTTTTGCGTGTGTAAATCTGTCTTACACCCGTTGTATGTGAACGTTAGAATCTATCACACCCGATCATCACGTGGTGCTTCGAAACAACGAACTGTCGCAACGGTGCACAGTTAGGAGAAACACTTTCTTGAAATTATTATGAGGGATCATCTTATTTACTACCGTCGTTTTAAGTAAACAAGATGCAAAACATGATAAACATCACATGCAATCAAATAATAAACGTGACATGATATGGCCAATATCACATAGCTCCTTCGATCTTCATCTTGGGGCTCCATGATCATCTTGTCACCGACTTGACACCATGATCTTCATCATCATGATCTTCATCATCGTGTCTCCATGAAGTTGCTCGCCAACTATTACTTCTACTACTATGGCTAACGCGTTTAGCAATAAACTAAAGTAATTTACATGGCGATTCTCAATGACACGCAGGTCATACAAAAAATAAAGACAACTCCTATGGCTCCTGCCGGTTGTCATACTCATCGACATGCAAGTCGTGATTCCTATTACAATAGCATGAACATCTCATACATCACATATAGATCATTCATCATTCATCACAACTTTGGCCATATCATATCACAAAGCACTTGCTGGAAAAACAAGTTAGACGTCCTCTAATTGTTGTTGCAAGTTTTACGTGGCTGAATTAGGGTTCTAGCAAGAACGTTTTCTTACCTACGTTAAAACCACAACGTGATTTGTCAACTTCTATTTACCCTTCATAAGGACCCTTTTCATCGAATCCGCTCCAACTAAAGTGGGAGAGACAGACACCCGCCAGCCACCTTATGCAACTAGTGCATGTTAGTCGGTGGAACCGGTCTCACGTAAGCGCACGTGTAAGGTTGGTCCGGGCCGCTTCATCCCACAATACCGCTGAAGCAAGATAAGACTAGTAGCGGCAAGAAGAGTTGACAACATCTACGCCCGCAACAAATTGTGTTCTACTCGTGCAATAGAGAACTACGCATAGACCTAGCTCATGATGCCACTGTTGGGGAACGTTGCAGAAAAATAAAATTTTTCCTACGGTTTCACCAAGATCCATCTATGAGTTCATCTAGCAACGAGTCATAGGAGAGAGAGATTGCATCTACATACCACTTTGTAGATCGCGAGCGGAAGCGTTCAACGAACGGGGATGAAGTAGTCGTACACACCGTGATCCAAATCACCGGAGATCCTAGCACCGAAAGCACGGCACCTCCGCGTTCAACACACGTACGGTCAGCGTAACGTCTCCTTCTTCTTGATCCAGCAAGGCAAAGGAGAGGTTGGGGAAGAAGACTCCAGCAGCAGCACGACGGCGTGGTGATGGTGGAGCCGCAGTACTCCGACAGGGCTTCGCCGAGCTCTTACGGAGGAGGAGGAGGTGTTGGAGAGGGAGAGGGAGGCGCCAGGGCAAGGGTGCGCAGCCCCCCTCCCCTCCCCCTTTATATTGGCCTCTGGGGGGGCGCTGGCCCTGGGAGATCCGATCTCCCAAGGGGGGCGGCGGCCAGGGAGGTTTCCCTCCCCCCAAGCCATCTAGGAGGTGCCTTCCACCACTAGGACTCCTCCCTTTTGGAACCCTAGGCGCATGGGCCCCTTTGGGGCTGGTTCCCCTTGGCCCATGCAGGCCAAGGCGCACCCCCTAAGGCCCATGTGGCCCACCAGGGCAGGTGGCCCCACCTGGTGGACCCCCAGGACCCCTCTGGTGGTCCCGGTACAATACCGATAACACCGAAACTTGTCCCGATGGCCGAAATAGCACTTCCTATATATAATTCTTTACCTCCGGACCATTCCGGAACTCCTCGTGATGTCCGGGATCTCATCCGGGACTCCGAACAATATTCGGGTTACTGCATACACATATCTTCACAACCCTAGCGTCACCGAACCTTAAGTGTGTAGACCCTACGGGTTCGGGAGACATGCAGACATGACCGAGACGGCTCTCGGGCAATAACCAACAGCGGGATCTGGATACCCATGTTGGCTCCCACATGCTCCACGATGATCTCATCGGATGAACCACGATGTCGAGGATTCAATTAATTCCGTATACGATTCCCTTTGTCAATCGGTATTTTACTTGCCCAAGATTCGATCGTCGGTATCCCAATACCTCGTTCAATCTCGTTACCGGCAAGTCACTTTTCTCGTTCCGTAATGCATGATCCCGTGATCAAACACTTTGGTCACATTGAGCTCATTGTGATGATGCATTACCGAGAGGGCCCGGTGATACCTCTCCGTCAAGCGGAGTGACAAATCCCAGTCTCGATCCATGTCAACCCAACAGACACTTTCAGAGATACCCGTAGTATACCTTTATAGTCACCCAGTTACGTTGTGACGTTTGGCACACCCAAAGCACTCCTACGGTATCCGGGAGTTACACGATCTTATGGTCTAAGGAAAGGATACTTGACATTGGAAAACTCTAGCAAACGAACTAAGCGATCTTATGCTATGTTTAGGATTGGGTCTTGTCCATCACATCATTCTCCTAATGATGTGATCCCGTTATCGATGACATCCAATGTCCATAGTCAGGAAACCATGACTATCTGTCGATCAACGAGCTAGTCAACTAGAGGCTCACTAGGGACATATTGTTGTCTGTTATTCACACATGTATTACGATTTCCGGATAACACAATTATAGCACGAATAAAGACAATTATCATGAATAAGGAAATATAATAATAATGCTTTTATTATTGCCTCTAGGGCATATTTCCAACACTTATATGCATTATTGTTGATTTCACAAAGAGCCCATATTACCTTGTCTTCTCCTTTGTATCAGATGCTTGCAGATTCCAGCTTAGTCCAATGCACGTGCACTATTATTAATATCCACACCGTTCGGTCGTGCAAGTGAAAGGCAATAATGACGATATATGATGGACTGATTGAGATGGGAGAAGCTGGTATGAACTCGACCTCTCTTGTTTCTGTAAATATGATTAGTTCATCGTTCCTGATTCAGCCTATTATGAATGAAACATGTTTGCAATGACAATTAGAGATTATAGTTGCTCATGTCATGCTTAATTTGCCAGGAGTTTATAATGGTTTACCTTGCGTGCCAACATGCTATTAAAATGGTTGTGATGTGGTATGATAGGGTGGTATCCTCCTTTGAATGATTCGAGTGACTTGACTTGGCACATGTTCACACATGTAGTTGAAACAAATTCAACATAGCCTCCACAATATTTATGTTCATGGTGGATTATATCCTACTCATGCTTGCACTCAATGTTTATTAATTTTAATCCATGTTCATGACTGTTGTCGCTCTCTAGTTGGTCGCTTTCCAGTCTTTTTCTAGCCTTCACTTGTACTAAGCGGGAATACTGCTTGTGCATCCACTTCCATAAACCCCAAAGTTATTCCATATGAGTCCACTATACCTCCACTATACCTTCTTGTGTTTTTTACGATACGGAGCCGCCGCCAAGCCCTAATCTCTCTTGGGAGGGCTGATTTGGAGTCCGTTCGGGGCTCCGGAGAGGGGAATCCGTCGCCGTCGTCATCATCAACCTTCCTCCATCACCAATTTCATGAGGCTCACCGCCGTGCATGAGTAATTCCATTGTAGGCTTGCTAGACAGTGATGGGTTAGATGAGATTTACCATGTAATCGAGTTAGTTTTGTTAGGGTTTGATCCCTAGTATCCACTATGTTCTGAGATTGATGTTGCTATGACTTTGCTATGCTTAATGCTTGTCACTAGGGCCCGAGTGACGTGATTTAAGATCTGAACGTATTATGTTTTCATGAATATATGTGAGTTATTGATCCTATCTTGCAAGTCTATAGTCACCTATTATGTGTTATGATCCGTTAACCCCGAAGTGACAATAATCGGGATACTTACCGGTGATGACCGTAGTTTGAGGAGTTCATGTATTCACTAAGTGTTAATGCTTTGGTCTGGTACTCTATTAAAAGGAGGCCTTAATATCCCTTAGTTTCCAATAGGACCCCGCTGCCACGGGAGGGTAGGAAAAAAGATGTCATGCAAGTTCTTTTCCATAAGCACGTATGACTATATTGGGAATACATGCCTACATTACATTGATGAATTGGAGCTAGTTCTGTGTCACCCTATATTATAGCTATTGCATGAGGAATCGCATCCAACATAATTCTCCATCACCGATCCAATGCCTACGAGCTTTTCACATATTGTTCTCTCCTTAGTTATTTTTCCATTGCCACTGTTACAATTACTACAAAACTGCTACTATTACGTTTGCCACCTTTACCGTTACTTCCATACTACTTTGCCACTCAATACTTTGCTGCAGATATTAAGTTATCCAGGTGTGGTTGAATTGACAACTCAACTACTAATACTTGAGAATATTCTTTGGCTCCCCTTGTGTCAGATCAATAAATTTGGGTTGAATACTCTACCCTCGAAAACTGTTGCGATCCCCTATACTTGTGGGTTATCAAGACTATTTTCTGGCACCGTTGTCGGGGAGCATATCTCTATTCTTTGAGTCACTTGGGATTTATATCTGCTGATCACTATGAGGAACCTGAAAGACGAAAGAACTAAGATTTTTCCCTCAACTACGAGGGGGGTAAGGAATTGCCATCTAGCTCTGTACTTGATTCACCTTCTGCTTTGAGTAAGCTTGCAACACCTAAACCTGCTTCTGCTATTAATTCTGATATGTCGCATGTTATTGATGATGCCACTTCTGCTATGCATGATATTTATGATGAAACTACTTCTATGCTTGATACTACTGTGCCACTAGGTGAATTTCTTGATGAACTTGCTAGGGCTAGAGAGAATGAAATTATTGAAACTAATAATATTGATGAAAGTGATGATGAAGATTCTACCCCTAGATATGAATTGCCTGTTGTGCCTGAGGATTATGTTATGGATGAAGAAACTGCTAGAGACTTTCTTGCTTGCAATGATAGATATGATCTTAAGAAATTGTTAGCTAAGCTGAAAGTAAAATCTTTGAATGCTAGAATGAAATATGACCCTGCTTTTGCTACTTCACCTATCTGTGTTACTAATAAGGATTATGGTTTCTCTGCTAATCCTGAGATAATTACTTTGGTTGAATCCGATCCTTTTTATGGCTATGAATATGAAACTGTTGTGGCACATCTTACTAAATTAAATGATATAGCCACCCTATTCACTAATGATGAGAAAACTCGCTACTACTATATCCTTAAGTTATTTCCGTTCTCATTAAAAGGCGATGCTAAAACATGGTTTAATTCTCTTGATCCTGTTTGTGTGCGTAGTCCCCAAGATATGATTTATTACTTCTCTGCTAAATATTTTCCCACTCATAAGAAACAAGCTGCTTTAAGGGAAATATACAATTTTGTGCAAATTGAAGAAGAGAGTCTCCCACAAGCTTGGGGGAGGCTTCTCCAATTACTTAATGCTTTTCCTGATCATCCTCTCAAGAAAAATGAAATACTTGATATCTTTTATAATGGTCTAACCGATGGTTCCAGAGACCACCTGGATAGTTGTGCTGGTTGCGTTTTCAGGGAAAGAACTGTTGATCAAGCTGAATTACTATTGAATAATATGTTGACTAATGAGAATAATTGGACACTTCCTCGACCAGAAGTTGTACACACGAGTTTTACGAGTCCAGGCCCTTCGCAGAGGAAGTAATAGACCTACGTCTCGGAGCCCGGAGGAGGTCGACTGAATTATGCGTGTGTGTGTGTGTGTGTGTGTGGGTGTGTGTGTGTGTGTGTGTGTGTGTGTGTGTGTGTGTGTGTGTGTGTGTTAAAGGGGGTGCCAACCCTTGTGCCAGTGGAGGGGGTGGCTTATATAGAGTGCGCCAGGACCCCAGCCTACCCACGTTACAAGGAGTTCAATGTCCATAAAGAGGGAGCGTTACAGGTAACGTCCATAATAAAGTGATATAAATGATCATTAAGTCTATGAGTAACGCCCGACCGTTGCCATGCAGAGTGACTTTGGATTTTCTGTCTGTCGGGTGGTTTCTGTTACGGTCGGGTGACATCAAATCTTCTGAGTGGAATGCTTCTGGTCGAGTGGATGCTGTTATCCTTTGAATACTTCTGACTTTAGGGTGATGTCCTAGGGGAGGGTGTCTAGGTTAGGCCTATGACCCTATCCTAGGTACATAGCTTCATCATTAGCCCCCGAATGGTTCAGGGTTCGAGTGGAGAAGGAGTTGAGAATACTTCCGACTCAATTTTTGCGCTTCGGAAGTGTCTTGCCTGGTCTAATGAATCAACACGATGACTCCAACTTCTTTTTCAGTCGCCTTGATCCATTATTGGTTTTGTCGAGTGAACTTTTATCGCTAAGCCTCGAGTGTTGATATGGAGAAAATCTCTCGTCTGACAAGTTGCTCTAGTGCTTGCGGATTTTGTGGAATTCGAATTTTGGGAAGCGCACGGGGTGGAGGAGGCCGCAGTAATCGAGTTGGATTAGGCAGGGCCGCCTCGATTTTTGTGCCACCTTTTTCGCCACGTATCGCATGCGCGACTTTTGCCGGATTTGATAGGATCGTCTGGGCCCACGGGCCAGCCACTCGGAAACGACCTCATATAAGGCGTCGGACTGGGGTTTTTGCACAGTGCGCTCCCATTCTTCCTCTTTCTTCTCCGTTATCTCCACCGCATCCACTTCCGCTCCCGGCGTCGCCGATCTATTCGAGCTCCCCCCGCTGCAATGGGGAAGGAGAAGACGGTGGCCTTGGAGTGCGCGAAGAAGGCGACAGCGAAGGCGAAGGGGAAGAAGCCCAGCCGGGGCGGATCTTTGTCGAGGTCCGGCCTGCCGCGGCTGGATTCAGGGCGATTGGATCCGGTCAACGATTCGTCAGGAGGACGATCTGGCGGAGGGGGGATTGATCCCCCACGGATCCGCGCGGCTCCCGGAGGGCGAGACCGAGCCGCGGCCGCAGGAGGGTGAGTGCGTTCTCCTCGCCACTCACGTCGACTGTGGGTTTTCTTTGCCTCCTCATCCTTTCTTCCGAGCTTTCTTGAATTTCTTTGGAGCACAACTCCACCACTTTTCCCCCAACACCATCGTGTACCTTGCTGCCTTCGTGTCCATGTGTGAGAATTTCTTGGGTTGTCGACCACACTGGGGCCTCTTCAAGCACATTTTCACATGTCGCCGGTCGGTCAAGAAGGCCAATCCGAGTGATGAGAAGACGCAAGTCATCCAGATGTGTGGGTGTCTTGGGATTCAGATGAGGTGTAAAAGCTCTTACCCAACCATGATCCTTCCCGAGTCAGTCCGAGGGTGGCAGTCGACCTGGTTCTACTGCAAAGACCAGCCGACTCCAGGTCAGTCGACTGGACTTCCCCTCTTTTCCATGGCTCGAGTAGAGAAGCCCTCCGCCTTGAAAGTGACCCGGAGGAGAAAGCGGAGGTGAAGGTGCTGGTCGAGCGAGTGGTCCAGCTTGTCTGTGATGGCTTGACTGGCATGGATTTGTTGGAGGTCTTCCTCAGACGCCGCATTCAGCCGCTTCAAGCTTGTGACCATCCGATGTAGATGTATTCGGGCATTGATGATTCCACTCAGATCCACCCAGAAGAGGTCGACGAGGATACGGTGGAGAAGTGGTTGAGGGGTATCACTAGCAACAAAGATAATCCCAGGGGGTCTAGGAGAGTCCCTTCACTCAACAACTCGTACGAAACAGACAAGGTCCAACTCTGAATTGTCGAGTGTTTTCTCGATTTATCATGTAACTGCTTGTTGTCAACCGACTGATTTTTGTTTCGCTTGTTGTCTTTCAGGACCTTACTGAGATGTACTCGATGCCCAACGGGGAGCAGGATCCAGAGGGGGAGGCGAGTGGAGGCGAGAGCGGCGAGGGGCACTCTGATGGAGAGGAGGACGAGGAGAGCGACGACCCGAGTGATGAAGAAGAGGTCGACTCACCTCTCCGTAGGGAAAGGCGATCCAAGCACACTCATGACCCGGCAAGCATCCGTGGCAAAGCGACTGCACAGACCGGGCAGTCGTCAAAGAGCCCTCGGACGTCTTCTCCAGCACCGACTGAGAAGGCACCGGAGCAATCGAAAGTTGCGCCGTCAAAACCGCAGAAAGCCTTGCCCAAGATCAAAGTGTCCATTCCCACTGTTTCCGGGTAATTGTTGGACTTGAATTCTTTGTTTAGTACGAATCGGGTTTTGGTCGACTCACTGTTATAGACATGACCGACTGAATCTTGAAATTTGTAGTGCTGCTACCTCCGAGACTTCTGCTTACAGGAATGGAGATGAATACATGGAAGATGCAGTCACCTCCAATCCGGGTACAATTCTCGTAATCATGTCTTCATTTACTCGGCCGTTTTATTGGTCGATTGAATTTCTGGCAATTGATTCTTTTTGCAGCTCCTCCCAATGTCATTGATCTTCCATATGATGATGAGGATGTGCCACTGAGGCCCCAGGGGAGAAGAAACAAGAAGGCGTCAGCTACAAAGACACCTCAGTCTGCATCGGCGACCGAAACGGCAATACAGGAAGGTGGCAATGCCAATCGAACTTCTATAACTTTCGTCGTACCACTGATGAGTGCTCAGCCTTCAGCGTTGACTGCTCAGACTCCAGCATATCCATCTTCGCTCTTTACTGCACACCACGTCCCAGAGGACCAAGTGGGTGCTGCCAAGGAAGCTATACGCCTGGCGGGCATCATGATGGAGCAGATGAAGGTGGTCCGGGAAGCTAGCCAAGCGGCTTACGACGCCAGCTCAGCCCTTCAGAGCAACGTCCAGGTTGGTTGATCACCGACTGACCCTTTAGCTTGTCGCTTGTTCTGTTAGGAAATGCTACCTGAAAACTTTCCTTCAAGAATCTTTTCATCTGTCTGCGTTTCGCATTCGTACACCCAGTGGGTATTTTGATTTTCTACTGAGCAAATTTGTATCTTGGGTCGACTAGGTTGTGTCGATTGGATCTTTGAACTAGTGGGGGCATGCTGAGTGCACGCACTGGGTGTAGTCCCCGAGACCATAGTTGACTGCGGGCAGTCTACTGTGGTCTGAGAAGCTAAATTTTCCACTCGGCCTGGACGGACCGTATCGAGTGGAACCTGAACCAGTGGGGGCACGCTAAGTGCACCCACTGGGTGTAGTCCCCGAGACCGTGGTCGACTGCGGGCAGTCAACTATGGTCTGAGAAGAACTTCCTTCCCTCTTTTTTTTACACTCGGCTTGCGCAGACCACGTCGAGTGGAAACTAGACCAGTGGGGGCACTCTAAGTGCACCCACTAGGTGTAGTCCTCGAGACTACTGTTGGATGCTTGATTCGACAGTAGTCTTAGAACTTGTTCAATTTACCACTTTATTGCTCTGAAGTAACCAAACTTTCCATCCGTCGATTGACCGTCTTTTGATTATAGAAATCCTGTGAACTCGGAGCTCGTTTTGTCGACCTGGAGAAGAAGCAGATTCAGCTCAACCTCGATCTGGAGCTGGCCAAGACAAACTTGCAGAAGTCCAAGGATGAAGCCACTAGTATGAAAAACCTTGTCGACTGATTTGTTTTTGAACTGGATGTTATTTGCTTTTTCTGAGCTGAACGTTATTTCTTTCAGAGACTCTGAACCAGGCTCTGGCGCAGAAGGATCAGGACCTTACAGCCGCACAGAAAGCAGCTGATGAGAAAACTGCACTCGCTGAACAGAAGCTAGCTTCAGTCGGCAAACTCGAAGAAGAAAATGCCAAGCTGGAAACTGCCTTTGATGAAGCCAATAAGGAAGCGACTCACCTAAAGAAGGACAAGAATAATTTGACCAAAAAGATGGAAGGCATTGCTCGCAAGAGGAACGATCTGGAGAACTATCTGGGAGATCTTGCCAAGAAGCTGTTCGTCATGCTTGAAGGTATTTTCTTCGGCCCGACTGACTTGTTACTGTCGACTCGACATACAACCACTCACTCATCTTTGAATTGTGTGTGCAGAATTTTGCCAGAACTTCGAGGAAGAGACTGGGCGAGTTGAGACAAGCTTGGACCCCATCCTCTCTCCAGTGAAGGATGAAGCTGCCATGAACGTACTCCGACTGGAATCTCGCGTTGCTGGTGTGGTCGACTATCTTGCTCGACTGAAAGTCGCGATGTCGCGGATCGACACAACACTCTGGCCAAGGGCGATGCTCCAGAATGACCTCTAGTCTCTGATGACTCGACTTAATGAGGTTCTCGGTCGAGTGCAAGAATGGAAGAAGTCTTCTGCTCGATACGGCGCTGATGTGGCTCTGTCCTTAGTTCGTGTCCACTGCAAGGAAGCGCGAGAAGAGAAGCTGGCGGCGATCAAGGTTGCCAATACCAAGAGGCACGACTTCCAATCTTTCATGGAGACCTTTATTGCTGCTGCCACTCGGATTGCTGACGGAATCGACCTGGACGAGTTCGTCGAGCCTGCTAGCCCTCCTCCTGCGGAGTGAACAAACTTTATGCCTCACCTTAAATTTTCCTCGGAATGCCGAGTGATTTTGTAAGTGTTAAACTCCTTCGGGATTGATGCCCGAATACTTTAATCCGTGGTTCGGAACCTTAGGATTTATCTGAACTTGGTTTATCTCCAAATATGCTTGTGTTTGCCTTTGAGTGGAACTTGTTCTTCACTCGTAATAGTCCTTGAACTTGTGCTGCAGCTCTGAAGGGAAGGTAACAGTCGACCTGCACCTTGTCATCCTTGCGGATCGGGATGGAGCACATGTTGTATTTGTGGTGCAGCTCTGAGGAGAAGGTCATAGTTGACCTGCACCTCATCGTCCTTGCGGATCAGGATGGAGCGCACGTTGTATTTGTGGCGCAGCTCCGAGGAGAAGGTCACAGTCGACCTGCACCTCATCGTCCTTGCGGATAAGGATGGAGCGCACGTTATACTTGTGGCGCAACTCCGAGGAGAAGGTCGTTCTTTACTCGGGAAGTATTTTATCCTTAGGCGAGTATTGGACTGCAGCTAAGCCTCTGAGTGGGAGGGTTGCTCACCACTCGGTAGGATTTTTTAAACTTAGGCGAGTACTGGACTGCAGCTAAGCCCCCGAGTGGGAGGGTTGCTCTCCAATCGGTAGGATTTTTTAAACTTAGGCGAGTACTAGACTGCAGCTAAGCCTCCGAGTGGGAGGGTTGCTCTCCACTCGGTATGATTTTTTAAACTTAGGCGAGTACTAGACTGCAGCTAAGCCTCCGAGTGAGAGGCTTGCTCACCACTCGGTGGGATTTTTTTAAACTTAGGCGAGTACTGGACTGCAGCTAAGCCCCCGAGTGA
Organism: Aegilops umbellulata; assembly: GCA_032464435.1. Taxonomy (NCBI): domain Eukaryota; kingdom Viridiplantae; phylum Streptophyta; class Magnoliopsida; order Poales; family Poaceae; genus Aegilops; species Aegilops umbellulata. The sequence continues at coordinate 349,048,082 of CP136054.1, forward strand.
TAGGTTAGCTCACCACTCGATGGGATTTTTTTAACTTAGGCGAGTACTGGACTGCAGCTAAGCCCCCGAGTGAGAGGCTTGCTCACCACTCGGTGGGATTTTTTAAACTTAGGAGAGTACTGGACTGCAGCTAAGCCTCCGAGTGAGAGGCTTACTCACCACTCGGTACGATTTTTTAAACTTAGGCGAGTACTGGACTGCAGCTAAGCCCCCGAGTGAGAGGCTTGCTCACCACTCGGTAGGATTTTTTAAACTTACGCGAAACGGATTCGCAGCTAAGCCTCTGAGTGAGAGGCTTGCTCTTCACTCGACAGGATTTTTTAAAATTAGGGGAAACAGATTCGCAGCTAAGCCTCCAAGTGAGAGGCTTGCTCTTCACTCGACGTGATTTTTAAACTTAGGCGAAACGGATTCGCAGCTAAGCCTCCGAGTGAGAGGATTGCTCTTCACTCGACATGATTTTTTTTCAAACTTGGGCGAAACGGATTCGTATCTAAGGCACCCACTGGGGGATTTGAAACATATAAAAAAGAAACAGAAAACATTTAGGAGACTGTAAAATTGTGTCTTTGATAATCAAACTAGAAGGTATTTCTTATTACATCTCAATAGTCTGAATGCTTAAGTGTAAAAGGGGCAGAGCAGCTCCGCATTCCAAGCGCGTGGCTCGTCTTTCTTGTGCTCGATGTTGTAAAGGTGGTATGCTCCATTGTGGAGCACTCTGGTGACAATGAAGGGGCCTTCCCAAGCAGGAGCAAGCTTGTGTGGTTTCTGCTGATCCACTCAAAGAACCAAGTCTCCCTCTTGAAATGCTCGATCCCTCACGTTTCTGGCGTGGAATGGACGCAGGTCTTGCTGATAGATGGTCGACCGGATCAGGGGCATCTCTCTTTCCTCTTCCAGGAGATCAACTGCATCTTGCCCTGGCTGTTCTGCTTCATCTTCTGAGAAAAGCTCGACTCGAGGTGCATTGTGAAGCAAGTCACTCAGAAGTACAGCCTCAGCTCCATAGACCAAGAAGAATGGAGTTCGGCCAGTCGACCGATTGGGAGTTGTCCTCAATCCCCAAAGCACTAATGGAAGTTCAACGACCCAGGCGCCTGCTGCGTGCTTGAGATCACGCATCAGTCGGGGTTTCATTCCTTTGAGAATCAATCCGTTTGCTCTTTCAGCTTTTTCATTCGACTGGGGGTGGGCGACTGAAGCATAGTCGACTCGAGTGCCTTGCGAAGCGCAGAAGGCTCTGAACTCATCAGAATCGAAGTTCGACCCATTATCAGTGATGATGCTGTGCGGAACACCATATCTGAATGTTAACTCTCTGATGAGCAGTACTAGCTTCAAGAATTTTGATAGGCTTGGCTTCAATCCATTTGGTGAACTTGTCGACTGCCACGAGCACATGAGTGAAGCCGCTTCTACCAGTCCTCAGAGGTCCAACCATATCCAATCCCCAAATAGCAAAGGGCCAGACGAGTGGAATGGTCTTCAGGGCTGATGCAGGCTTGTGAGACATGTTGGAGTAAAACTGGCAACCTTCACATTTGTCGACTATTTCTTTTGCCATCTCATTTGCTCGTGGCCAATAAAACCCCGCTCGGTATGCTTTGGCCACAATGGTCCGAGAGGATGCATGGTGACCATAGGTCCCCGAGTGGATGTTGTTGAGGATCACTCGACCTTCTTCTGGTGTTATGCATTTCTGGCTGACTCCAGTTACACTTTCTCTAAACAGCTATCCTCTTATCACAGTAAAGGCTTTGGATCGACAAACGATCTGTCGAGCCTCTTCTTCATCCTTTGGGAGTTCCTTCCTAAGAATGTATGCAATATACGGTATTGTCGAGTCAGGATTGATGACCAAATCCTCCATGATCAAGTCGACCACGGCTGGGACTTCGACTTCAGTCGGATCAGTGGTGCTCTTTGGTTGTGGGGGTTCTTTAGTGAAAGGATCTTCTTGAACTGAAGGTGTATGAATATGTTCCAAAAACACATTGCTGGGAATGGCTTCCCTCTTGGAACATATCTTTGCCAAATCATTGGGTGCTTGATTTTTCAGTCGGGTATGTCATGGAGCTCTAACCCCTCAAACCTCTTCTCTAACTTTCTCACTGCATCACAATAGCCAGTCATAGATGCGCTTCTAACGTCCCACTCCTTCATCACTTGATTAACCACTAAATCCGAGTCGCCATAGACCATGAGGCGACGGACGCCGAGTGAAATGTTCATACACAACCCGTACAGAAGTGCTTCATATTCAGCTTCATTGTTGGAGGAGTCAAAATGAATCTGGAGAACATAGCTGAGTTTGTCACCTCAGGGGGGGATACCAATACCACCCTAGCACCGGAACCATTCAGCATCTTGGATCCATCAAAGAACACGGTCCAATGCTCTGAATGAATCTGAGTCGGTAGTTGCTGTTCGACCCACTCGGCGAGGAAATCTGCTATTGCTTGGGACTTGATAGCTTTCTTTGCCTCAAACTTGGTATCCAAGGGAAGGAGTTCAATCGCCCACTTTGCCACTTGACCAGTTGCATCTCTGTTGTTTAGAATTTCTGACAATGGTGCGTTGCTGACGACTGTAATGGAGTGATCAGTGAAATAGTGTGCAACCTTCTTCGTGGTCATGTAAATCCCATAAACAAGCTTCTGATAATGTGGATATCTTTGCTTGGATGGAGTCAGAACTTCAGAAACATAGTATACTGGGCGCTGAACTTTATAGGCTTTTCCTTCTTCTTCCTGCTCGACCGTGAGTACTATACTGACAACTTGTCCAGTGGCTGCAATATAAAGCAGTAAAGGCTCTTTGCTGATTGGGGCAGTGAGCACTGGCTGGGTGGAAAGCAGGGTTTTGACCTCTACAAACGCTGCATCAGCTTCAGGAGTCCACTCAAACTTGTCAGATTTCTTCATCAGTCGGTAAAGAGGCAATGCCTTTTCACCGAGGCGAGAAATGAATTGACTCAAGGCGGCCAAACAACCAGTAAGCTTCTGGACATCATGCACACGCACCGGGCGCTTCATCCGGAGTATGGCACCAACTTTCTCTGGGTTCGCGTCGATCCCTCGTTCTAAAACGAGGAAACCGAGTAACTTTCTGCCAGGAACTCGAATGTGAACTTTGATGGGTTAAGCTTGATATGATACCTTCTCAGGTTGGCAAAGGTTTCAGCAAGGTCAGCCAGCAGGTTAGAGCCTTTACGCGACTTGACCACAATGTCATCCATGTATGCTTCCACATTCCGACTGATTTGAGTGAGCAGACACTTTTGAATCATCCTCATGAATATGGCTCCAACGTTCTTGAGACCAAATGGCATGGTGACATAACAAAAGTATCCAAATGGAGTGATGAAAGATGTTTTTATCTCATGGGTCCATACAGTTGGATCTGATGGTACCCGGAATAGGCATCTAAAAAATACAGACACTCACACCCCGCAGTCGAGTCGACGATTTGGTCGATGCGGGGGAGAGGAAAATGATCTTTCGGGCAGGCCCGATTGGTATGCTTGAAGTCAATGCACATGCAAAGTTAATCGTCCTTCTTGGGGACCATGACAACATTGGCGAGCCACTCGGAGTGGTAAATCTCTCGGATGAACTCAGCTGCCAGGAGCCGAGCCACTTCCTCACCAATTGCTTTTCTCTTCTGTATGGCGGATCGTCGAAGATGTTCCTTGACCGGTTTTACTTTCAGGTCGACTCGCAAACGATGCTCAGCCAGTCCCCTGGGTACACCCGGCATGTCAAAAGGTTTCCATGCAAAGATGTCCCAGTTCTCACGGAGGAACTGGATGAGCGCTTCTTCCTATTTGCTATCGAGTGATGTTGAGATATGAGTAGGAGCAGCATTAGGATCGGTCAGGTGAATATGACTCGGCTTGGTTTCACCGGACGACTGAAATGCAGAATCAATGGCAGGCTTCTGGGAGCGCAGCAAATCACTTAGATCTGCATTCTTCCGGTATTCTTGCATTTCGACTGCTGCCATTTGTGCATCGGTGATTTTTGAGCCCTTCTGGAAGCACTCTTCTTCCTTCTGCCGATTGCCAGTGATAGTGATCACTCCTCTGGGACCAGGCATTTTCAGTTTGAGGTACACGTAACATGGTCGAGCTATGAAACGTGCATAGGCAGGCCTACCCAGAATAGCATGATAAGCACTCTGGAATCCACTACTTCAAATGTCAATTTTTTCTTGCGGTAATTCTTGGAATCACCGAAAACCACATCAAGGGCGATCTGGCCGAGTGATTCAACCTTCTTGCTAGGTATAACGCCATGAAAACTCATATTATTTTCACTAAGCTTGGACATCGGAATGCCCATTCCTTTCAAGGTTTCCGCATAAAGGATATTCAGGCCGCTACCACCATCCATCAGCACTTTAGTCAGTCGAGTGCCTTCAACATCTGGGTCGACCACCAACGCTTGCCTCCCAGGGGTGGCTATACGTGCTGGATGGTCAGACTGGTCGAATGTGATGGCAGTCTGGGACCACTTCAAATAACTTGGTGTTACCGGAGCAACCATGTTCACTTCTCTGTTGATAAATTTCAGTCGACTTTTGCTCTCAACATCAGCAAAAATCATCAGAGTGGAATTGACGTTGGGAAAACCATCATCATCTTCTTCCTTATCCTCACCCTTGTCCGATTCCTTTTCCTTCTCATTGGGTTGTTTCTCTCGGAACTGCTGGATCAGGAGTCGACACTGTTGAGTGGTGTGTTTAGGGTAAATGAGATTACCCTCTTCATCTTTCTTGGTATGAATGTGGCATGGTAAATCCAACACATCATTTCTGGCTTGATCTTTTACTTTCTTGGGGTTCCAGGGCCCTTTGGGCTTCCCCTTGAACTTTCCTTCCCACAACTAAAGCCTCACCAGGAGCTGCTGGCTCGGCTTTACGCTTCTGTTTCCGATTGGAATTCCCTCCTCCGGTTTCCTGGGCGACTGTTTTGTGCTTGCCACTCCAGAGTCGGTCTTCCTCTTCACCGTTAGCGTATTTGGTGGCAATCTCCATCATCCGAGTCAGGGACATATCCACTGTCCGATCGAATTTCAGATTCAACTCTTGATACTTAACACCTTCTTTGAAGGCACAAACCGCTTGGTGATCTGACACATTCTCCACTGTATGGTGCAACATGATCCATCTCTGGATATAGTTTCTCACGGTTTCATTCGGCTTCTACACGCAGTGCTGCAATTCCGTTAACCCTGCCGGCCGTTTGCAAGTACCCTCAAAAGTTCTAACAAACACTCGGGTGAGTTCCTCCCAACTGTATATGCTGCCGGGTGCTAACTGAGTCAACCATACCCTGGCCGAGCCTTCCAACATTAGAGGAAGGTGCTTCATGGACACTTCATCATTGCCGCCACCGGTCTGTACAGCCACTCAGTAATCCTCAAGCCAAGTGTCAGGCTTGGAGTCACCAGTGAACTTGCTGACTCCTATCGCCAACCTGAAGTTGGGAGGAATCACTGCAACCCTGGTGGCTCTGCTGAAGCACTCTGGACCTGAAACATGCACTCTGCTGCCAGTCGGGTGATCTCTGTCATGACCCTCTCGGTGTGCTCTGTTCCTGTCAACTAGACCTTGAACGAGAATAGATCTCGCAGCAAAGCCCAGCTCCCTGGGGTCGACTGGAATTCTTCGCCCGCCACTATGAGGGTGTCTGTCATCGTGCTGCCGAGGCACATATTACCCACTCCTCGGAGGAGGTGTGGGCACTCGACGACGGTCGTCATATTGCTCGTAGTTTCTGTACTGATCTTGTCGGTGCCCGCATCCCTCACGCCACGGGGGCGATCTTGGGCTGTGGGCCGACTGGACCGTATCTGCCATCACAGACCTGCTATGAATCCTATTCCGCGACTGAGACACTGTTGTGTTCTGCTCTCCGGCTGCTCGGAGTAAAGGCTTGGATCTGCATCAAACCTCTGCTAGCTTCTGACTGGGAAGGCTGAATTGACTCCGCTATCCGGGCTGCAGCTGTGAGATTTTGAATTGGAGTGCGGTATACCTGAGTTTGAGGCGGAAAAATTACCGTCGACTGGATTCAGGGATCCGATGCCGAGCACGCTCGTCGAGTGCGTGCAGGAGGTTCTCCAGTCGAGTGCGCTTAGCCAAGTTGGCCAGGCGCGCCTCCTCCAAGGCCCGGGCCTCAGGGGTTTCTCCAACAATAGGAGTGTGAAGCGCATCCATATTGCGGCGGCGAAGCTCTTCCCTCTGCTGCGAAGAAAGGGGCTCGGGGCGGTACTCCTCGTGAACGCGCGACGGATCGCCGGCGCCATCGCCACCATCATCGCGGGGGAAGCCAGGAGGACTGCGTGGTCCGTTGACCATCAAGACTTCCGCCACGGGATCGCTGCTGTCGCACTCGGATGCGGTCTCGACGGAGCCAGTCGAACAGGCCGTAGAGAGTTTCGTCGGGCTCGATTGCCGCGACTTGTGGGGTGGCCGACTGACGGGCCGCCGCGTGTCTCACCCACCGCTGGAGCCGAGACCGACCGGAATGCTTGCGCCGGCGAATAGCGGGGAGCGAGGACACCATAGGATCCGACCGATACTAGGTCGACGGCTGCCGGAGAAGGACGCACGCGCGAAAGTGTGTCGCCCCGCGGACGGGGAGTGCCTCGATGTCGAGTGGAGCTTCTTGAAGCCAGGCGGAGTTGTCGGCGACGAAGACGAGCGTGGTGAGACTGATCTCGCGGCCATCAGCTAATCCACCGCCAGAAATCATGATGATGGGAATCGGAAAAATCGCAACTTCACCAAAAAGTCGCTCAGACACCTGCCCCATGGTGGGCGCCAACTGTCGTGGATCTAAGACTAACAGTAGAATGGGGGTAGGTATGAGGAGGCAAGATCCTAGCTATGGCAAAGTTGTACACACGAGTTTTACGAGTTCAGGCCCTTCGCAGAGGAAGTAATAGCCCTACGTCTCGGAGCCCGGAGGCGGTCGACTGAATTATGCATGTGTGTGTTACACGGGGTGCCAACCCTTGTGCCAGTGGAGAGGGTGGCTTATATAGAGTGCGCCAGGACCCCAGCCAGCCCACGTTATAAGGAGTTCAACGTACATAAAGAGGGAGCATTACAGGTAACGTCCATAATAAAGTGATATAAATGATCATTAAGTCTATGAGTAACGCCCGACCGTTGCCGTGCAGAGTGACTTTGGATCTTCTGTTTGTCGAGTGGTTTCTGTTACGGTCGGGTGACATCGAATCTTCCGAGTGGAATGCTTCTGGTCGAGTGGATCCTGTTATCCTTTGAATACTTCTGACTTTAGGGTGATATCCTAGGGGAGGGTGTCTAGGTCAGGCCTATGACCCTATCCTAGGTACATAGCTTCTTCAGGCAGCATAGAGGAACCACATCGTAATGATGTGGAAGGGTTTATTGATATGATTGTTGTAGGGGAAACGAGGAAAGTTTCCGATGCAAGAATCACTAGCATACATTTTCCTATTCTACGTTACTTTACAACATTTGCTAGTAGATGCTTAATTGGTCGTGGGAACAGTGGAAACCTTAGTGCCCCTGATATTGTTATTTTGCGCCATGCCTTTTTTCGTGATACAACTTTCAGTTTTGGCGCTATTGTTTCTAAACGGTTAAATCTGAACCGTACAAAGGGTCCCATCTTTGGAGGCATCTTTGCTTCGCGCCTTGCTGCACACTTTAACATACCTATTAGGCACTATGAGAAAGAAGAAAAGTTGTTGCCTCCTATTTTTCTAGATTATAAGAGTATGGTAGCACATGATTTTATTGTCAAAGATAAGAAGAAGATGCTAAAGTATAAATTGATATTTCATAAAAAGTACTGTGAGATCATTACCTTGCCTGCACCCTCTCTTTTTGACATACTTTCAGGCACGTACCTTATCTTACCGGAGGCCATTCATGCATACTTGAGCATGACGCCTCCTCCAGAGGCTGAACCGGAACAACCACTTGACCCTTATCGGCAGTCTGTTTATCAGTGGGATTCGGAGGAGATCGCCAACCAGTGGCACCCCGAGGACCCTCCTTAGTACATTGGAGCGAGTAGCTTTGATCCATGGGCATAGAACAACTTAGGCCAAAAGCCTAAGCTTGGGGGAGTACGTATTTCCCACCAACATTACATTCATGTTCACACACTCATTCTAGTTGTCGGTGCTCATACTTTCTCATTGTAATATCCATGATAGTTTATTTTCTTTTTCTCGCTTTCTTCTTGTGTGTTTGAAAAACCTTAAGAAAAACAAAAAAATAGTTAGCCTTTAGCTAGTTTACTTTCCATGCATGTAGTAGTAATAATTAAAAAGAATACCTAAAAAGATTTCTCGTTCTTCTTTTGCTTGTTGGGAGATTTCCCGTGTAAATAGTTATATTTATTTTCTTTTCTTTGCGGGTCGAGAGGAGAAGACCATAATGGAAATGTTGAAGTGGCTCTTATATGCATTATTGTTGATTTCACAAAGAGCCCATATTACTTTGTCTTCTCCTTTGTATCATATGCTTGCAGATTCAAGCTTAGTCCAATGCACGTGCACTATTATTAATATCCACGCCGTTCGGTCGTGCAAGTGAAAGGCAATAATGACGATATATGATGGACTGATTGAGATGGGAGAAGCTGGTATGAACTCGACCTCTCTTGTTTCTGTAAATATGATTAGTTCATCGTTCCTGATTCAGCCTATTATGAATGAAACATGTTTGCAATGACAATTAGAGATTATAGTTACTCATGTCATGCTTAATTTGCCAGGAGTTTATAATGGTTTACCTTGTGTGCCAACATGCTATTAAAATGGTTGTGATGTGGTATGATAGGGTGGTATCCTCCTTTGAATGATTCGAGTGACTTGACTTGGCACATGTTCACACATGTAGTTGAAACAAATTCAACATAGCCTCCACAATATTTATGTTCATGGTGGATTATATCCTACTCATGCTTGCACTCAATGTTTATTAATTTTAATCCATGTTCATGACTGTTGTCGCTCTCTAGTTGGTCGCTTTCCAGTCTTTTTCTAGCCTTCACTTGTACTAAGCGGGAATACTGCTTGTGCATCCACTTCCATAAACCCCAAAGTTTATTCCATATGAGTCCACTATACCTTCTTGTGTTTTTTACGATACGGAGCCGCCGCCAAGCCCTAATCTCTCTTGGGAGGGGTGAGTTGGAGTCCGTTCGGGGCTCCGGAGAGGGGAATCCGTCGCCGTCGTCATCATCAACCTTCCTCCATCACCAATTTCATGAGGCTCACCGCCGTGCATGAGTAATTCCATTGTAGGCTTGCTAGACAGTGATGGGTTGGATGAGATTTACCATTTAATCGAGTTAGTTTTGTTAGGGTTTGATCCCTAGTATCCACTATGTTCTGAGATTGATGTTGCTATGACTTTGCTATGCTTAATGCTTGTCACTAGGGCCCGAGTGCCGTGATTTCAGATCTGAACGTATTATGTTTTCATGAATATATGTGAGTTATTGATCCTATCTTGCAAGTCTATAGTCACCTATTATGTGTTATGATCCGTTAACCCCGAAGTGACAATAATCGGGATACTTACCGGTGATGACCGTAGTTTGAGGAGTTCATGTATTCACTAAGTGTTAATGCTTTGGTCTGGTACTCTATTAAAAGGAGGCCTTAATATTCCTTAGTTTCCAATAGGACCCCGCTACCACGGGAGGGTAGGACAAAAAATGTCATGCAAGTTCTTTTCCATAAGCACGTATGACTATATTCGGAATACATGCCTACATTACATTGATGAATTGGAGTAGTTCTGTGTCACCCTATGTTATAACTATTGCATGAGGAATTGCATCCAACATAATTCTCCATCACCGATCCAATGCCTACGAGCTTTTCACATATTGTTCTCCGCTTAGTTATTTTTCCGTTGCCACTGTTACAATTACTACAAAACTGCTACTGTTACTTTTGCCACCATTACCATTACTTTCATACTACTTTTCTACTAAATACTTTGCTGCAGATATTAAGTTATTCAGGTGTGGTTGAATTGACAACTCAACTGATAATACTTGAGAATATTCTTTGGCTCCCCTTGTATCGAATCAATAAATTTGGGTTGAATACTCTACCCTCAAAAACTGTTCCGATCCCCTATACTTGTGAGTTATCACTTTTCAATTTCTAAAAATAGTTAAACACTCCCAAATGCTTTGAAACCTTTTGTACCAACCCAGGTTATTGCCTTGTATTTTTGTGCCAAGTTTTGTATTAAACAAAACTCTTTTAGTGGCTCAAAGAAAATAAACAAAAGGTAAAAACTAAAATAAGAAAATAAAAAGGGGGCAACCCTCCCCCTCGCTGGGCCTCTGCCCAGCTGGCCTCTGACCTAACCAGGCCTAGCCCATCTTCGCCTCGGTCGTCTTCTCCCGTTCACGACCGTGCCCGAACAGGAGCTCGTCCCCATTGGACCAGCCTCGCCGGCGCCGCCCCGAGGGGATAAGGGCGACGCCTCGGGCTCCCCTCGTCTCCCCTCTCCCACTTGCCTCTCTCCCCCCATCCGCCTACCCCCTCCCAGATCTCGTCTCCCCTCACTCTCTCCCGCGGCGAATCCCCTCCGTCCCGACGCCGCACCACCGCGGCCATCGAGCCCCTCCAACCTCGTTGGCGTGTCCCCGATCTCCGCGTCCTCCCCTTCTTCCTCTACGCCGAGCCACGAGGACCCGGAAGCCTCCACGACCTCGCCTTCGCCCTCGGCTCCGACGATCGCCGCTGCCTCGAATCCGCGCCACTGCTGCTCCTAGTCGCCCACCGGGCCTCCATGTGCCTTCCCAGTGAGTGTCAGCTACCTGAAGAATAGCTGCAGCTCTGTTCTTGAGATTCAGTTATCGGCTTCAGTATCGGCGTACCGATTCGACCCAGTCAAGGCAATCCAACGGTGAACGACGACGAGCTCGTGATGGAGGGCCATGATGGACTGATGCCCTGTTTTACAGTTTACTGTTGTTTTTCTTCAGAAAGGTGCTACTCACTTTCTTCTTTCCAGCTAGCGAGTGACCGGCCATATAAGCGCCTGCGTGCGCGAGGTCGGGCATCAATCATTTTATCCCCAACTATTGTAACCCTAGTTTCCTAGAGAAAGTAGAAATCCTCCATTAATAGAAGGGGTCTCCACTATCGGGAGTTCATCTTTGTTCAAGATTTGAGTACATAGTAGCTTAGTTCTGTCAATCCATGTCGGGATCTGACAATTGGTATCAGTAGCAAGCGGTCCTTGGCGGCGCGGTGACGGAGAGGACCCGGGCGGCGCTGGCGGCGGTAGACAGTTCGCGTGCCGACAGGCAGTTGAGGTACGGTTGCCGGCGAGATACACGCTCCCGGAAGTAAAATCCCGTGACCCAAGCCTGTTGGTGCACGAGTGGCGGCGCGGAGCTCCGGTGGTGGCAGGGATTCGGGATCCGACGAGGGTTCCAAGGCCAGTCCTTGGGTAAAATTCCGGTAGTCGCTCTCGATCCAGATGGTGAAGTCAAAGGGGGACGAAAAGGCAGACGCCGCGGAAGTGGCGGCGCTCAAGATCGACGTGGAGCAGCTGGATGACAAAGTCGGCCAAATCCACACCGAGGTTGAGGGCATACACGCGGAAGTCACTGGCCTCAAGACGCAGCTGTCACATCTGGAGGAGCTAATGACCTTCATGGCGGAACAGCTCAAGGCGTCCCCAAGAGCAAGAGCAGAGACGACTGAAGCCGAGGGCAGCGCCGCACAACAGCATCAGCGCTCGCCTCCCCAACAGCCGCACCAAAATCTGCAGCAACCACCACCTCCCCAACCACCTCTTCAACAACACTCGCAACAAGGCGATGCTGGTACTGCTACAGCCCGACGGTCACCATTGCTCGATCGTGGGATGCCAGTTTGGAGGCGTCGTGGTACTGAAATTTTGCCTTCCCAGCCACCCCAAATTAACAGGCTTGAGCAGGCAGACAACCAGTACACCCAACAGGTTCAGTTTGAGCAGTACGCGTACACTGATACTGCAGGCCCAACACAATATCCCGGATGCCAAGAACAAACTGCAGCTGGCTGGAGCTACCCTCCCCAACAAATGTACTCCATGCCACGTCCTCCAATCCAACCCCCTTACAATCACTACAATCCTAACCAATATCAACAAGAGTACTACCAGCACTACCCTCCAGAACACCAGCAAACATACTATCAGCCAGAACGACCACGCATGCATGTTCCCTTTCATGCACCAGCAGCAGGGCAACCCACACAACAGTATGGGTATGGTACACCAGGATATGATTATAGCAGAAGCCAAGATAGAGATGCCCAGTTCTACAGGTCAATTGCAAGAGCACCAAAATTTGAATTTCCCAAGTTTGATGGCTCTAATCCAATGGAGTGGATCAGAACAACCAAAAAATTCTTTTCCATGGTGCATGTGCCGGAGGAAGCAAAATGTGATTATGCACAAATGTATCTAACTGGAAAGGCTGACACTTGGCTCAGGAATTCTGGAGTGTTAGAAGAGCACTTGACTTGGGAAGACTTCTGCAATGCACTTCTCAAGCGATTTTCAGGGGACAGCTCCTACGAAGTACTAGAAAACTTTCACTCAATCAAACAGGGACAAAGCTCTGTAGCTGAATACACAGACAAATTTGAGGAGAAGATGGTCTCCTACAAAAGAGAAAATCCAGGAGTCAATGATAGCTACTATGTGAAGTGTTATATTAATGGCCTTCAACCAGAAATCAAGCACTTCCTGAAACCATTTAAGCCCTCAACACTCTATGCCGCTGTTGAGACAGCAAGAGACATGGAGCTGGGAGCACAAGCTCAGTTCTCACAGAAGAAAAGCACCCAACCCAGCGGATACCAGAAGAGCTACAACGCTACACCACCTCCTCCAAGACCCAGATGGGTTGACAGTAACAACACGAGAAAGGAAGGGGAACTCAAAAACAATGTCAGAACAGAAAAGCAGTACAGAGAGCCGGGTACTTGTAGATATTGTGGAGGCAAATGGTTCTTCGGACATAAATGCGCCCAATATAAAACGCTCAACCTGATGGCCACAGAGGAAACTGCAGATCAGGAACAATCAAATGAAGATCCCCTCCAAGTTCACGAGCAAGAAGATGACACGACAGCACCTGCAACTACTCCTAGTGAAGAAGAACAGTGCATGCAAATTTCCTTGCAGGCCCTCAGTAAGAAACCCCCTGCAAAAACCTTTACCCTGCAAGTCAGCATGGGAGGCAAGTGTGGCATCGCCTTAGTCGACTCTGGAAGTTCCCATACCTTCGTTGACATGAATTTTATTGTCAAAACCTCTTGCCCAACTGTCAACAATCCCTTGGAAACAGTTGTAGTGGCAGGAGGGGGTACTCTTCAGACTGGCTCTCACACAGTAGACACACCATACACCATACAAGGCCACAAGTTCAACAACTCCTTTAGAGTACTCCCTCTCAAAGGGTTTGACATTATTTTGGGTTGTGATTGGTTGGAGAAACACAGTCCCATCACAATGGATTTCATCACCAGGAAGATGCAAGTACTTGTAGATGGCAAGACTAAAGTCACTCTGAAAGACAACAATAGAAGAGGGACTGTGCCACTCATTTCCTTAAATAGAATGGAGAAGTTGTCAGCTACTGGGGTTTCAGGCTACTGCCTATTTCCATTATCTCCTAATAAGCAACAAACTCAACAACCTTGTGCTGAAATAGAAGATCTATTGCACGAGTACAAAGATGTGTTTGAGGAACCTAAACAAATGCCTCCAATGAGAGAGTGCGACCATGCTATACCCCTCAAGGAGGGCTCTGAGCCACCAATGCTGAGACCCTATAGAGTTCCCCACATGCAGAAAACAGAGATGGAGAAGCAAATCAAAGAATTGTTAGATGCTTCAGTCATCAGACCAAGCGAGAGCCCCTATGCTGCCCCGGCCATCTTAGTCAAGAAGAAGGATGGCACATGGAGACTGTGCGTTGACTATAGGAAGCTCAACACCCAGACAGTGAAGAACAAATTTCCCATTCCTGTTATTGAGGACCTGTTCGATGAACTACAAGGAGCACAATACTTCACAAAACTTGACTTAAGGGCAGGCTATCACCAAGTGCGAATGAAGAAAGAAGACATCCACAAGACGGCTTTCCGAACATACTTTGGCCATTATGAATTCTTAGTGATGCCATTTGGCTTGACTAATGCCCCAGCCACCTTCCAAGCCCTGATGAACAAAGTGTTTGCTAGATATCTCAGGAAGTACATCTTGGTGTTCTTTGACGACATCTTGATTTTCAGCAAAACTCTAGCTGAGCATTTGGACCATCTCAAGACTGTCTTGCACACATTGAGACAAGAGAAGCTATTTGCTAAGATGAGCAAATGTATCTTTGCTGCACCACAAGTGGAATACCTCGGACACATAATATCTGGCTCCGGAGTACAAACAGACCCTCATAAGATTGAAGCAGTGACAAATTGGCCTATACCACAAAACACAACACAATTGAGGAGTTTTCTGGGATTGACAGGGTACTATAGACGGTTTGTGCAACATTATGGCTTAATTTGCAGACCTCTCCATGATATGCTCAGGAAAGATGCTTTCCAATGGACTGATCTTCAAACACAAGCTTTCAACCAACTCAAACACAGCCTCACCTCTGCTCCAGTACTAGCCCTACCCGACTTCTCCCTCCCTTTCCAACTGGAAACTGATGCTAGTGGGACTGGTTTAGGGGCCGTTCTTATGCAACGAGGCAGACCCCTAGCATTTTTCAGCAAAACACTTGGGCCCAAATCTGCAGCCATGTCAACCTATGAAAAAGAAGCACTAGCAATTTTAGAAGCACTAAAGAAATGGAGACATTATCTTATTGGCAATGAGTTGCTTATTAGAACTGACCAAAGGAGCTTGAAGTTCATGACTGATCAAAAGGTCTCCGAGGGGATACAACAAAAATTGCTCTTGAAATTGCTGGAATTCAATTACAAAATAGAGTATAAAAAGGGGGCTGACAACAAGGTTGCAGATGCTTTGAGCAGAAAGGAAAAGATACTCATGGCTACTAGCATAATCACTCCCACTTGGATTGAGTCTGTAGAGCACAGTTATCAGCAAGACACACACTGCCAGGAACTATTACAGAAACTCCTCATTTCCCCTAACTCTGAAAAAGATTACACTGTCACTGCTGGAATCATAAGGTACAAAGGCAAGATACACATTGGCAATGACCCAGATCTGAGACACCAGCTCATCGAATCCTTGCATGCCTCTGCTATCGGTGGTCATTCAGGCATGGTGGCCAATTACCAAAGAATCAAAAGATTGTTCCATTGGCCGGGACTCAAGAAAGATGTAGAGAAATTCATATCAGAATGTCCCGTATGCCAAAGAGCCAAAGCTGAACATTGTCACTACCCAGGACTTCTTGATCCCCTTCCCCTACCAGACATGGCATGGACCCATCTAACAATGGATTTCATAGAGGGTTTGCCCAAATCCAATGGGAAAGAAGTGATCCTTGTTGTAGTTGATCGCTTTACCAAGTATGCTCACTTTATTCCACTACCCCACCCATATACAGTGCACACCGTGGCTCAAGCCTTCTTGGAAAACGTATTCAAACTCCATGGCCCACCCAAGAGCATTGTAACAGACCGCGATAGAATCTTCACAAGCAACATGTGGCAAGGGATCTTCAAAGCCATGAAAGTCAAGCTCAAGCTCAGCACTGCATACCATCCCCAAAGTGACGGGCAATCTGAGCGAGTAAACCAATGTTTAGAATCCTACTTGAGGTGCATGACCTTTGAAGAACCCAGAAAATGGTGCTCATGGTTGCCACTAGCTGAGTGGTGGTATAACACCACTTACCACACAGCCACTAAATTTACCCCCTTCCAAGCTCTCTACTGCTACCCCCCACCAATGATAAGTGAAATAGCTGTGCCTGGACCTACAGATGCTGATGCCCAAGATTTTCTAAGAGACAAACAGCACATGGTTTCCATTCTCAAGGAACGCCTAGCACAAGCTCAAGCTCGGATGAAGAAATATGCTGACAAGAAACGCCTTGAGAGGACTTTTGAAGTGGGAGATATGGTTTATCTACGGATGCAGCCTTACCGAATGGCCGCTTTTGGCATTCGACAAGCCATGAAGCTAACAACTAAGTTCTATGGCCCCTATCGTATCTTACAGAAAATTGGCCATGTAGCATACAAGCTCCAACTTCCCAAGCACATTGGCATTCATCCGGTCTTCCACGTCAGTCAGTTGAAAAAGCACCTGGGCGCACATGCTGTCCCGAGCAAAGATCTTCCACTAGTGGACAGTACAGGCAAGATTAAAACAGAACCATTGGCGGTGTTGGAAACTCGCTCATTACCACGCAATGGCGTCCTGGTCACCCAATGGTTGATCGATTGGGAAAATCTCAAACCTGAGGAAGCGACGTGGGAGGATGCCAACTTCATCAAACAAACCTTCCCCGACTTCTTTGCCAGCACGCTCAAAAGTTGGTTCCCAGAGAAGTATACTTGAGGACAAGTATGTTCTCAGAGGGGAGCATTGTCAGCTACCTGAAGAATAGCTGCAGCTCTGTTCTTGAGATTCAGTTATCGGCTTCAGTATCGGCGTACCGATTCGACCCAGTCAAGGCAATCCAACGATGAACGACGACGAGCTCGCGATGGAGGGCCATGATGGACTGATGCCCTGTTTTACAGTTTACTGTTGTTTTTCTTCAGAAAGGTGCTACTCACTTTCTTCTTTCCAGCTAGCGAGTGACCGGCCATATAAGCGCCTGCGTGCGCGAGGTCGGGCATCAATCATTTTATCCCCAACTATTGTAACCCTAGTTTCCTAGAGAAAGTAGAAATCCTCCATTAATAGAAGGGGTCTCCACTATCGGGAGTTCATCTTTGTTCAAGATTTGAGTACATAGTAGCTTAGTTCTGTCAATCCATGTCGGGATCTGACAGTGAGATCAACCTCCTTTCCCCTCCGTCCCCCCCCCCTCGATCTGCTGTTGCTGTTGCTAGCTTCGTCATGGCCAAAGCTCACCGCTGCCCGCCCGCCGCTGTCGAGGCTAGGGCCATTTTCCCGCATGCCCGAGCCCTACGGCGACCTCCTGGCGCTCCTAGGACTCGAATGCACGCACGCACGCACCTCCTCTTGCCCCGCAGCGTCGCCCCCTACCTTGTCCGATTCCGACAGCCGCCCTTACCGCTTGTCGCCATCGCTATGGGCCTCCTCCGGCCTCACCGCCACCACGGGAGGGCGCAGCTCGCTCCGCTCATTCGGGTTAGCCCAGCAACGCCCGGAGCCGACGCCCGTAGATCCACCTCGTTGACCGCCCGAAAGCCGCCGCTGTCCGTACTCGTCGTCGCCGACGTTACCGGCCAAGTCCGGTCGTGCCTTTACTACCATTCGATGCGACGCCATTCGCCCGTTCGAATGCACCCTCGTGCGTGCGAAACGGCCGCCTATAGACGATTTCCGAGGCCGGCCCGAGCCCTCCGCCGCGTCTGGAGGTCACCGGCGGCGAAACGCCGACCGCCGCCGACGTGGCACACCTGGGGCCATCCCTGGGTCACTGCCAGCGGGCCCCGTAGGCCCCATTGACTGGGTTGACCGAGTCAACGTGCTAACTAGGCAGCCCGCTGCCATTGACATGTGGGCCCCATGCTAATTAAACAGGTTTCATAAATAAAACTAGTTAGATTAACCTAAACACTCACTGGCACCCGGGGCCCACACCCCTAATTAACCCTGCTAGATTAATTTAATCCACTGTTAAGCCAACAGAGGCTGACATGTGGGTCCCGCTGGACCCACAGGTGAGGTTTGACCCTGGTCAGCGAGTCTGTTGACTGCTGGCGTCACCCCCATGCAATGCTGATGTCATATTCCTTTTCTGTTAATTTTAATAATCCCAGAATACTGTTTAAACTTTGAAAATTCATATAAATTAAACCGTAACTCCGATGAAATTGTTTTCTATATGAGAGTTGCTCAGAAAAATCCAATAAATCCGGATACGCGGTCTGTTTACCTGTCAGATGCCTCTAACTATCTGAAGATGGAACATTCCCCCTCCGGTCATTTGTCTGACACAGGTCCGGAACCGGGAAAACATTCCCGGTTGAATTCCCCCTTCACCTTTATCGTGTAGCCATACGTTAGTCTCACCCGGCACAACATATTGCCATGTTATGCTTTGTGATGCTATGTTTGCTTTATAATTATTGTTTCTTCCCCCTCTTCTCTTCGGTAGACCCCGAGACCGATGCTGCCCTTGTGATCGACTATGTCGACAACGACCCTTCCTCTCTTTCAGTAGAGCTTCGAGGCAAGCCCCCCCTTTGATCCTCCCGATATCGCCCATTCCATTCTCTCATGCTTAGATTTTGCTACTGTTATTGTTTGCTCCTATTCTGATGCATAGCCTACTTTTGTGACCTGCTTATTTTTACCTTACCTGCTTATCCTAAACTGCTTAGTATAGGTTGGTTAGTGATCCATCAGTGGCCCCCACCTTGTCCTTGTTGTCCCTGCTTCATCATCGATGACTCGATCAACGTGATCGACGACCAGAGCCCGACACCTCACATCACATCACGCCCCTTTTGTTGCTCGACTCTGCAGAGTTACCATCGAGTGGCGAGGGTGGAACCTCATACATTACTCCTGATGAGATATCTGTAGTGTAGCAATTCGGTCATGGTCATCGAGGGTGATTTCCTCCTTAACCACTTCCGATACGACTCTGTCGTGCAACTCCTCAAGTGTGAACCTCAAGGGTGGATCCTCTTACATTCACATTGATGATTACATCGAGTGGAATTCACCGGGGGTGATTCCTCGGGTTTTCCCCTTCATGTTTGGACACATGGATACTTGGACTTTACAACTGTTATTTGGAAAGGCGGGTCGACCCTGAGGGGTACCCACGAGTGATGTGGAGACGGGTTGACCTGGAGGGTGCCCGCGAGATAATTACGAGGCTTGGCCGGGCATTCCTAGCCCTTGCCGCAAGTCCTCGAGACAGGGCAACGAGGTCACATCTTTCGTGAGTCTCTGCTTCTTATCGCGCGTTCCTAATCCACTACGATTTGGATATTTGATCCGAGGGGCCTCTGGCCTGATAGCACTAACCATCACGTGGGCATAGTATGGGCGTTCTGCGTCATATGCATCAGCCGAAGCTTAATAGACGTCAGCGACTGAGCGGCGTGTGCCGGGTTGGACTGCGTAAGCACCTGCCTTTTTAAGGAGGTAGCTAGGTCTACTCACCGGCCGCGTTCGCAACGTGTAGGAGTTCCCGGGGCGATGGCCCATGACCCCTGGGGGCATAGGTTTAGTCCGGCGTGCTGACCTCTCTATTAATCCTAGGTTGGGTTGCGGCATATTGTTTGGCCGAGGTCGGGCATGACCCAGGAAAGTGTGTCCGGCCAGAGTTAATCGAGCGTGGTGGGTAAGTTGGTGCACCCCTGCAGGGAAGAAAACATCTATCGATAGCCTGTCCTACGGTAACAGACACTTGGAGTTGTATCCCAATCGATACAACTAGAACTGGATACTTGAGGTGATAACTGGATAGCATGGCTCTGGGATTACTTTCTCTTAGGGAGTCGAGAAAGGATTGCTGGCCGAGGTTGATAACACTACTACTACTTTACTTTATGCTACTCTTATCTCTTCTGATGCTGCAAGACGCTTGAAGATGCTAGTCTTTGATAGGCTAGGCTTTCCCCCTTCTCTTCTGGCATTATGCAGTTCAGTCCATAGATACAACCCATTTCATTGATATCGATGCATATGTAGTGTAGATCCTTGCTTGCGAGTACTTTGGATGAGTACTCACGGTTGCTTTGCTCCCCTTTTTCCACCTCTTTCCATTCTTCCCGGATGCTGCAACCAGATGGTGGAGCCCAGGATCCAGACGCCACCTTCGACGACGACTGCTACTATGCTGAGGGTGCCTACTACTACGTGGAGGCCGCCAACGACCAGGAGTAGTTAGGAGGCTCCCAGGCAGGAGGCCTTGCCTTTTCGATCGATGTTGTTTTTTGTGCTAGCCTTATTAAGGCAGGCTTGTCTAACCTATGTATGTACTCAGATATTGTTGCTTCCGCTGACTCTTGTGTATTCGAGCTTATGTATTCGAGCCCTCGAGGCCCCTGGCTTGTAATATAAAGCTTGTATTATTTTAATTTGTGTCTAGAGTTGTGTTGTGATGTCTTCCCGTAGTCCTTGATATTGATTGTACACATTTGCGTGTATGATTAGTGTACGATTGAATCGAGGGCGTCACATTAATACACTAGATGCATGCTGTATAGCGGTCGATGTGTGAGTAATAGTAGTAGATGCAGGCAGGAGTCGGTCTACTAATCTTGGACGTGATGCCTATGTAATGATCATTGCCTGGATATCATCATAATTATTTGAGGCTCTATCAATTGCCCAACAGTAATTTGTTTACCCACCATTTGCTATCTTTCTCGAGAGAAGCCACTAGTGAAACCTACGGCCCCTGGGTCTTCTTCGTCCTCATATATTTGCTTGCGATCTACTTTTCCTTTGCATTTTAATTCAGATCTATTAAACCAAAAATACAAAAATACTTTGCTGCACTTTATTTATTTGCGATCTATTATTTCAATCTACTACAATTTTCTGGCATCGTTACCCGAAAGGGATTGACAACCCCTTTAACACGTCGGGTTGCGAGGTGTTGTTATTTGTGTGCAGGTGTTGTTTACGTTGTGTTGCTTGGTTCTCCTATTGGTTCGATAACTTTGGTTTCTTCACCGAGGGAAATACCTACCGTCGTTGTGCTGCATCATCCCTTCCTCTTTGGGGAATACCGACGTAGTCCTAGTAGACAGAAGCTTTTCTGGCGCTATAGTCAGAGATCAATCAAAAGGAATTTCTGGCGCTATTGCCGGGGAGGATCTTCATCATAACCAGGTTCCTAATCACAAATCTCATCTCCTCGCAATTTACATTATTTGCCATTTGCCTCTTGTTTTCCTCTCCCCCACTTCATAAAAATTTGCTGTTTTATTCGCCTTCTTTTTCATTTGCCTTTTTCTCGTCAGATCTCATGTTTGCTTAAGTTGCCATGTGCCTTCTATTTGCTTGCATCTTCGCTTGCTAAAAATATATTTTTATGGATCCTCATCCACTTGCTAATCTTTTCAAAAGATCCAATTATGATGAACCCATTGCTAGTGAATTGAGTTCACTATATTATCTTTATGAATTTTTGCTTGAGATTCGTGAATGTGAAAATTGTGATGAAGAAATTTGTAAAGTGATTCATGATAGCTCCTTGAATGAAAAGCATGATTGCAATGATTTTACTATAAATTAGATTAATGTCAATTGTGCCAATAATATGCAAAACCCCAAGCTTGGCGATGCTAGTTTTGCTATGTCCATGACTTATTGCAATGATCATGATTGGGGTGATGATCTTGAAAATTTATTTAAGCCTCATGATGAATATACTATTGATTATAATGGTTGCAATAATATTGAAAGTGGGGTTGGAAGTGTGTCAACTCTAGGTAAAAATAATCCTACTATTTTGCAAGAGTGTCAACTTTGCATGCATGTGGATCATGAAGAGAATATTTTATATGATAGCTATATTGTTGAATTTGAGTATGATCCTACATGTAATTATTATGAGAGAGGAAAATATGGTTGTGGAAATTTTCATGTTACTAAATTACCTCTCGTTATGTTGAGATTTTCAATGTTTTATTCCTCTCCTTCGCATATGCTAAATATTTGTTGTCTTGACAATTTATTTTCCTATAAAATTCCTATGCATAGGAAGTATGTTAGACTTAAATATGTTTGTCACATGTTTCATGATGCTCTCTTTGTGTTTCAATTATTATCTTTCGTGTGAGCATCGTTGGAATCTTATATCTAGCTAACGACGTAAGACTATAGTGCTTGTTGGGAGGCAACCCAATGAATAAATTTTATTTTTGCCTTTTGCTTTCTGTTCTTGTGTGTTTACATAATTATGCTACTGTTATGATTGTATTTTTTGTGTTTTAATTAGTGTTTGTGCCAAGTAGAACCGATAGGATCTTCTTGGGTGATAGTTGTTTGATCTTGCTGAAAAAGACAGAAACTTTGTGCTTACGAAAAAAATTGTTAAAATTTACCTGAACGTGATAAAATGCCAATTCTTTTGCAGAAGATCAATATACAAATTATCCAGGTTCTCCTAGTTTTTCAGAATTTTTGGAGTTCCAGAAGTATTCTAACAACTCAGATTACTACAGACTGTTCTGTTTTGACAGATTCTATGTTCTTTGTGTTGTGTTCTTCTTTTGATGGCTCTATGGTTTTCTTTGATGAGTTTTTGCCATAGAAAATTTGGAATATAGTAGATATAATACAAAAAAAAGAATTGGTTTCATACAACACTTATAATAGTGATTTATTTTTCTTACACTAACGGATCTCACGAAGGTTTTGTTGAGTTTTGTGTGATTGAAGTTTTCAAGTTTTGGGTTATCTTACGATGGATGAAGGAAATATGTAAGAGCCTAAGCTTAGGGATGCCCCGGCATCCCAAGCTATTATCCAAAAATGAGCAACCAACTAAGCTTGGGGATGCCCCCGAGTGGCATCCCCGCTTTCTTCCAACAACTATCGGTATTTTATTTGAGGCTATATTTTTATTCGTCACATGATATGTATTTTGCTTGGAGTGTCTTGTATGTATGTGTCTTTGCTTGTTTTATTTTGTGTTTTAAGTCATCAATCCTTGCTGGACACACCTATTTGAGAGAACCAAAATTATATCATGACTTGTTAGAATTGCTCTCTGTGCTTCACTTAAATCTTTTATGAGCTAGGACTTGCTCTAGTGCTTCACTTATATCTTTTTGAGCACGGTGTGCTTTGTCATTTTTGAAGAAATGCTATCTTGCTTCACTTAGATTTATTTGAGAGTTAGTAATATCTTGAAGAAATTCTCTCTTGCTTCACTTCAATTATCTTGAGAGAAAGAAAATTTGTTATGCTCATGATCTTCACTTATATTTGTTTGAGCTTATGAAAAGCAACACATAAAAATTAGTCCCAAAGTGATAGATATCTAAGAAGGATAAAGTAAAAAAATGTCATGAAGATCATTGGACAAAATAAACTTGATTCTTAGTAATAGTTTTGAGATATGATGATGTGATATGTGAGTTATGTTGATGAGTAATTGTCCTCTAGTAAGAATATTGGTGTTAAGGTTTGTGATTCCCTATGCATGCACGAAAGTCAATAATCATGCAATGAAAATTATATCCTATTTGTGGTGCATTATTCGGTGTTAATTATGCTTAATGCTTGCTTATGAGATTATTCGTTTCTTGGTTGGTCGCTTCTCAATATTTTGCTATCCTTCATTTTGCAGCAAGTATGACCTCTACTTGTGCATCCAAAATCCTTTGAACCAGTTTTCCCACATGAGAACACTATATCTACCTATATGCGGTATTCTTTTGCCGTTCTAAGCAAATTTGCATGTTCCATCTCTAATTTTCAAAATAAACTTCTCTTTTGTGTGTTTGTTTCGCTTGAGAACGGTAACGGGTGGCTAATATTTTCCATGCGGATGTGTTATTCTCACGATGAGTGTTTATTCACTGGTCATTGCACGAGAGTAAGGCAAAGGTCTTAGGGATGCCAAGTCCTGAAATGCAAAATTGAATTTACTTTATGTTGTCAAATAATAAATTTCTTGGAAAGTGTTGGTATGGAGGGCACCCGTGGATACGGTTAGCCATGGAAAGTGAAATAATGGTGGAAAAGGGAATAAACTTTATTTTTTGTTTGAGAACCGCCTATGGCATATCTAGCATGGAAAGTGTTGGGGACTCTGAGTCGTTTTCGTTGGTGGGATAGATACACCTCCCAAAATGTTTTTATCTCTAATTTTTTGCTTTGAGCTCTGGCACCTCTACAAATCCCTACTTCCCTCTACGAAGGGCCTTTCTTTTACTTTATGCAATTTTTATTTTTTAGTCTCCATCTTCTATTACAAAAGCACCAACTAAGAGGCAGTATGATCGTACTTAAGTATTGGGTGTAGCTAATATTCGAGTGTGTTTCATGAATGTATTAATGTTTGAGCATGATGGGCTAGGGATAACTTATCTTAGCGTTGATATTTTGAAAGACATGGTTGCCTGTTGATATGCTTGAGTATCTAAATTATTGTGTCAAAACTAGACTATTACTTTGAATCACATAATATTCCAAATGTCCATGATATAAAGAAAAGAATATGATTTGACATGATGAACAACACTCCACCTCAAAAATTCTGTTTTTATAACTTACCTACTCGAGGACGAGTGGGAGTTAAGCTTGGCGATGCTGATATGTTCCAACGTATCTATAATTTTTTATTGTTCCATGTTGTTTTATTATCAATCTTGGATGTTTTATAATCATTTTATAGTCATTTTATATCATTTTTTGGTACTAACCTATTGACATAGTGCCAAGTGCTTGTTGCTATTTTTCCATTTTTTTACATCGCAGGAAATCAATATCAGGCGGAGTAAAAATGCAACAAAACTTCACGATGATTTCTTATGGACCAAAAGAAAGAAGTTGGGCCCTGGTTGCACCTGGGGGCGGGTCCCGAGGAGGGGACAACCCACCAGGGCGCGCCAGGAGGCCCAGGCGCGCCCTGGTGGGTTGTGCCCACCTCGGGTGCCCCCTGGACCGCCTCTTTGCTCTATAAATACTCCAAAAATACCAGAACCCTAGAGGCGTCGACGAAATATTCATCCAACCGCCATAGAGTCAAGAACCACCAGATCCAATCTAGATACCATCTCGGATGGGGTTCACCACCTCCATTGGTGCCTCTCCGATGATGTGTGAGTAGTTCTTTGTAGACCTTCGGGTCCGTAGTTAGTATCTAGATGGCTTTCTCTCTCTCTCTCTCTCTCTCTCTCTCTCTCTCTCTCTCTCTCTCTCTCTCTCTCTCTCTCTCTCTCTCTCTCTCTCTCTCTCTCTCGCTGAATTCTCAATACAATAGTCTCTTGGAGATCCATATGTCTTTTGCGGTGTGTTTGTTTGGGATCTGATGAACTTTGAGTTTATGACCCGTCATATCTTTTTATATCCATGAAAGTTATTTGAGTTCTTTGATCTCTTATATGCATGATCTCTTATAGCCTCATATTTATTCTCCGATATTTGTGTTTTGTTTGGCCAACTTGATCTATCTATCCTGCAATGGGAAGAAGTGCCCGGTAGTGGGTTCGATCTTACGGTGCTCGATCCCAGTGACAGAAAGGGAAACGACACGTATGTACCATTGCTACTAAGGATAAAAAGATGGGATCTGTATCTAACGCCATAGATAAACGGATCTTGTCTACATCATGTCATCGTTCTTATTGCATTACTCCGTTTTCCATGAACTTAATACACTAGATGCATGCTGGATAGCGGTCGATGTGTGGAGTAATAGTAGTAGATGCAGGAAGGAGTCGGTCTACTAATCTTGGATGTGATGCCTATGTAATGATCATTGCCTGGATATCGTCATAATTATTTGAGGTTCTATCAATTGCCCAACAGTAATTTGTTTACCCACCGTTTGCTATCTTTCTCGAGAGAAGCCACTAGTGAAACCTACGGCCCCCGGGTCTTCTTCCTCATATATTTGCTTGCGATCTACTTTTCCTTTGCATTTTTATTCTGATCTATTAAACCAAAAATACAAAAATACTTTGCTGCACTTTATTTATTTGCGATCTATTATTTCAATCTACTACAATTTTCTGGCATCGTTACCCGAAAGGGATTGACAACCCCTTTAACACGTCGGGTTGCAAGGTGTTGTTATTTGTGTGCAGGTGCTGTTTACATTGTGTTGCTTGGTTCTCTTACTGGTTCGATAACCTTGGTTTCTTCACTGAGGGAAATACCTACCGTTGCTGTGCTGCATCATCCCTTCCTCTTTGGGGAAATACCGACGTAGTCCTAGTAGACAGAAGCTTTTCTGGCGCTATAGTCAGAGAGCAATCAGACACTTCTCGCACTGTTTTTGCACTGTCATGTATGGAGTCCCAACAGACTTAAAGTCAACCCAAATGTCGTTTAATGCTCTTTCCGGCAAATCCAAGGCACTCGATATTTCCTACATTCTAGCACAAGCCATGCTAAAATTCACGGAAAAAATCCAGCATGACCTTTGCTAAAAAGGACATATCGAGCCCCTGGAATTTGCCGGAATGGAAATTAATCAACACTTTGGCAAAACATAGGCCGCTCTGAGGTGTTCCCTGCAAACATAGGCCACTAGGGCAAGCACTAGTAGTACACAACGCTATATTGCATGTCTAAATCTCCATCATACTTGAAAGACCTACATTGAAAATTTTCTATTCCATGGAAATTGTCACAGCTACTCATCTACTACTCTACTACATCTATCAAAACATCTACATCAACATCGACATGGGGATTTGGCAGGTCTCACCTAGAGGTCGGAGGGGGTCGGTGACGGGGACGGGGATGATGCAGGGCTCCTTGATTTCTGCAAAAACAAAATATAAACAAAAATATTATTATCCTCATTTTAGGACTTACTGAAACCCTATAAGCTATCAACTAAACATTATTATGCTGATTCAAAAAACCTACAAAATTAGTAAAACACTACCTACATTTACTAAAAATTTGTAAAACCTAGTTCTATTAAAAAACTACAAAATTAGTAAAACAATGCCTACCTATTCTATTCAAAAAACCTCCATTCTACCTACATTTTATATGTTCTATTACTAAAAATTTGAATTCCTAATTTCTATACAGAGAGAGGTGGGAGGAGGGAGGATGGAGGAGGAGGAGGAGGAGGGAGGAGTGAGGGGCAGTGGGAAGAGGGAGGAGAGAGGAGGAGGACAGTGGGAGAAGGGAGGGAGGGGGAGGGGTAGGAAGGAGGGAAGGACGAGGCAGGACGGAGGGGGGAGGGAGGAGGAGGGAGGAGGGACGGGGTTTGGAGGAGGAGGGAGGTAGGAGGAGGGAGGTAAGAGAGAGGAGGGCGCGCGACGAGAGGATGGGGAGAGAGGAGGGCGGCGAGGGAGGAGCTACCTCGGCGGCGGCAGGCGGTGGCGGCGAGGAGAGTGAGGAGTGATAGAGTGATGAGAGAGAGAGAGAGAGAGAGAGAGAAAGAGAGAGAGGAAGTAGATGAGGCGGGGGGATAAGATGACTTAGCAGTAGCGCGGGACATAAGACACGAGCTGTTGCTAAGCCCAATAGTAGTAGCGCTTTTTACAGGAAACACGCTACTGCTAAGGCTAGGCATGTAAAAAAACATCAAAGATGCATTGCTCATCAATGATCTTTTTGTGTAGAATTTAAATTGTCAATATGAATCCTCACCGGTTTAGGAACCGGTGAAGATTCATATTACGGCCACAAATCCTATAAATAAAGTTCAATGAAGACCAAGTGCTTGTAATAGTTTGAGAAGTAACATATTTAAGGTGGTAAACACCCTGTTCGTGGAGCGAGGTGGGACTAAACTTAGTTCCAAGGAGGAGATGATACTTAGCAGCAGCGAGTGTTGGCGAAACGAGCTACTGCTAAGTACTTTAGCAGTGGCGTGTTTAAGGAAACGACGCTACTAATATACCTAGTCTGGGGGGGGCAACGCCATGGCAATTGTAGTAGTAGCAAGCTCTTCACCTTACGTGCTATTGCTACTTAGATATCAGTAGCGCCGTATTCTACAGCGCGCTACTGCTAAGCAGCAGTAGCGAGTTTTTTTAAACCGCGTTGCTGGTAAGATTCTGTGTATAGGGTATTTCCTAGTAGTGTATAGTTATTGCGTAACAAGTATTTGCACAGTCTAAAGCCCTCGCATAAGTCACGACATAGCTGAATGATTCTCCTTTTTGGAAGGGGCCAATGAGGACAAAGATTGTCTTCTTCAATAGGAGCAAGTTCATAGTTGAGAACGATAATACTACTAGATTCTGGCAGGATACATGGCTAGGGAAAACGCAGTATCCATCCTTTTACGATCCCTTGTGGGGGAGCGATTGGATACGTGGCTGCATCACGTGTGTAGGTTGATGGAGGTTAACCTTTCTGATGAGTCGGATACATTGCACTAGAAATTTTTGGTGTCATGTGTGTCGATTTGATTAACACTGGTCCCAAAGTCGCTTCATATTTGAAAAATTAAGGTACCTCTAAAAATAAAGGTCTTCATATGGTTTGTACACAAACAAGTGATCTTGACTAAGGACAACTTGACAAAGCATAGCTGAGAGGACTATAAAAGGTGTTGCTTCTGTGATCAGGATGAAACCATACAACATATTTTTCTCCAATGTCCACTAGGCAAGTCATTGTGGCGTACAATACATGTGTCCTTTAATGCCAGTCCTCCTAATAGCATTGCCACTTTATTTTGGACATGACTAAATGGGTAGACCCTAAGACAGCGGCGCATATTCAGTCGGAGTATGTCCATTACTTCGGGCTATTTGGAATTGTCGGAATGATGTTGTTTTTAACAGAGAAAACATCATAAAAAATTTGTAGGTTATCTTTCGGGCGACTAGCTGGATCAGTATGTGGTCATATTGCTTTGGATAACGGTCCAACAATAGAATAGTTGTCTAGTCATCTTGTCTTATTTTTGCAGGTTGTGGCAGCTTACTATTTTATTTTTGGTTTTGCTTGCAAACTTATATCGGATTACGTACTTTGTGAAGAATTTATTCAATAATGTGACAAGTGTGTATCAAGTGATGCAGAGACCATGGGTCATCCTTCTTTTAGAAAGAAAATACTATGAGCAGGTGGGTGTGGGGATTTTGAACTGTCTTTTCAAAGGAGATGACGTGTGTATATACCAATTGTTTTTTTTTTGTAATTGATACATACCAATTGTGTTTATCTGCAATGGAGGAAGGAAAATATCAGCTGAGCAAGGGAAAATTTGAATCTGAGCCCGAGCTCATCTGCACCTGCGCTCACGAAAAAAATCAAAATAAATACTAGAAAAATTCAAAAAATTCCAAAATAAATTTGGGTGGTAGACAATTTGATGCGTGAGGTACGCTCCAATTTTCAAAACATTTGGACTTCTGTGCAGCTCTCAGCAAAAAAGACAAATCGGAGGTCTGTAAAAATGTATATTGTTCATATACTGTTCTGGTCTGATTTGTCTTTTTTGCTGAGAGCTGCACAGAAGTCCAAATGTTTTGAAAATTGGAGCGTACCTCACGCATCAAATTGTCTACCACCCTAATTTTTTTCGGAATTTTTTGAATTGTTTTGATTTTTTTACGAATTGTTTTTTGACCGGGTGCAGATGCACCCGGGCACCGAAACGCCGCTCTCCTGAGCAAGCAGCATCATCCATCAAGCCGTGCAATCATGCACGCACGGCACTGTGCTTGCTTATGTGCCGTTCTGTTCCGGGGCATGAGGTTCCGCCACTTGCATATGAACTCGATCTGCCAAAAGATTCAACAAAAGTTTGTGACAAGGACATGCAGTAAAGCGGTGCCACAGCGACCGCTGCTGAATATTCCGACTAGCTACGTAGTACTAGCAGCTAGACGAGTTTCATCTTTCATGTCTCGCACGAAACCGATTTTGAAAGGCTGGAACTGGAGAAAAGTTAAGGTGCAACTGGGCCAATAATTGCGCTAGAAAATTCGGTAAAAAAAACCTCCCGTGGTCCTGGCATTTAGCGAGATAGTCTTCATGTTAATAGTCTCAACAACTACCCTCAAAAAAAAAATAGTCTCAACAACTGCTTGGTTAGGTTCACGCCAAGGCTGAGAACGGTGACATATTCAATTACATCGTAGGAAAACAATCCAACCATTCATGCATCTCGCGACGAACCGGACAACAGTGATCTTTCTCTCTTTTCAAATGGTGAAATGTTTGTTAATTTTGAAAAGGGAGAGGTTAATTAAACGTAAAGACTACAGGTTTAACATCTAGTAGCTGGACTAGTAGCCCTAACACCACTAGATCCCTTCTTTTTCAGAGCAAACAAACTACTGATGGTAGCTTGGAGCACGCACGGGTCATATATACAGGAGGGTGGCACCTCGTTATCAGCAGTCAGGGAAGAAATTAAGCTAAACCGATCGGTACTGCGATCCGGCTGGTTTCATCTCATCACCACATGTGAATTTCTAACCCAACTATTTTGTCAGGACATTAGTTGGGTGGGGCATGATGCCAATGGCTTAATCATGCACGCAAAGTATTCAACTCCGTTCCAGTTCGATCAACACCAATGAAATTACGGAAAACAGCTCGACAGACAGATCCTCCCCAAATTGCGACAACTGGATCACCAATCATCGGCAGTATTATGCACAAGAAAAACTAGTTGTCTGCTGGTTTACAAGCACATGAGCAAGATATTTTGCACCCCATTTCCCTGCACTTCTGCCAGTAGATCCATGCATTATGCAGTGTTTTGTTTTTCCAAGAAAATGAGATGGATTATGCGTGACAGAATGATAATCACGTGGCGGGAGAATGAGTTAGGCGCGACTGAGCATGGGAGAATCTGACTCGTGAGCTGGGGAAAGCAATCATGCGTATATCCCTAGGAGGATTAGCTCGAACCTGGGCTCCGGATTAGGGAGCAGGCGCCCGGCAAACAGATGACTACGTGCTAGCTCTAGCTCAATCACTTGTGTTAACCGACCCAGCTAGCAAATCGATTAACCAGCTAATCTCACGAGTCTAGGTGTTGGTGTTAACCGAAACTTGCATCGGATGTGATTAGGGTTCTGCCTTCTTTCACATATGTATCAGAATTTTTCTGTTGCTGCCTTTAATACTGTAATAAATTTCAGATAGTTGAAAAGAACATTTCTCCCCATCTTTGTGGATGTGGGCTGCAGTCCAGGCGATGTGTCCTTGCCGACCAGGTTTCAACAACTAAATTATAATGCCTCACGCTAGTTTCTACGTAGATTAAAATTCCACGGGTCTCTCCTCTCACACTAGTTTTCAGATAGTTTCAATTATTGACCAGGTTTCAATTACTATTTTTCATATATACAAGTCCAAGGCACCCTGCTTGCTTGGTCGAGTAAACTCATGTATCGCGGCTCTTCCAAGCTCGAGATCGCAAGATTGACATTTTAAAATGCGTTTCACTCACACCGACTGAATCATTCATGGAGCATATATATTCAGGTAGATAATTACGTGTGTGCATGCTGGCATGCTGACTGGCTGTCTGAACTTATAAATTTGGCAAAGCTCAAGTCGGAGGAAACTATAATGTTTTGCTCAAGTAAGCAATTCCTGGGAACAATAATTAGAGAATTCAACGCAGCGAGCTGGGTTGCTGCTCAAGTCCGGCACATAATTAAGCAAAAATAGCAGACACGTCGTGGATCGGCAGGGTCAAAGCCGCGCGCAATTATTGAGCAAAAACTAATCAGAGATAGGCTCGCTCACGAACTCTATCCGCGGCAATATTCCTCCTCCCCTCCTCTTTCGGGTATCTCCAAGGGCCGGTTAGACTCGGCGAGAAAACCTAATCAATCCCTCCCATGACGAGCGATCGGGCGCAGGCCGGTGTGGCATTGTTTACGCTGCATAATGCAAGTAGTAAGAGAAGCGAGCGAGGGAGGCTACTGCTCTGTAATTCTACCATGAAAACGTTGATTCCATTTCGCCATTGACGATTTACCCTGCTGGATAAAGCAACCGAGAAAGGGAAAGATTCGAGAGATCGTTCGTCAAGATGTTAGCGCAGCACATTGACGTATCGGTCGCTGACGGTGACCGGAGGAGGCCGGGCACATACGCGCGTGCAGTGGGTTCGGCCGGCGCATGCATGGAAAACAGCAATGGTCATAGCTCGGTGAGCGGAGGACAATGGACGCCGAGGCGGCGGTGAAGGAAGACGACGACCCGATGTCGCTTCTCACTGTTTGCTTTACCGCCGATCCCGACGTGTGTGCCTCGAGGGTCATCGCTGATATGCTGGGGGTCAAACAAGTTGGTGTCTTGTGGCTTGCAGAGTTTGAAGCTCCGGAAACACTCGTGCGTACAAGCGCAAACGCCTCTCGGCCAAGCGTGTACGTTGCACGAGGCGTCGCGTCCGGATCGACCAGCTCGGCTCTCCCCGGAGGCCAAACGCCAGATCGGGAACAAATGTTTTGTTTTGTTTTATTAGCGGGGGGCAGATTCCCTGCCTGAATCTTCATTTCAAGAGTTCACGGAGGGGTACAGTCGCACAGTTTAGCACGAGGAACGATAGTCACGCCGTGTTCCGGACACCGTGGAAATGTCAATACTTTTACTTTGCGATATAAATTAGGGCATCGCCAACGCGATCCCTTGTACAGATTTTCTTTTTCTTCTACTCCATCCAAAATAATTACCGCAACTCTAGTACAACATTATCTTTTTTTTTTGCGGGAACTAGTACAACATTATCGATAATTCAACCCGAAGCCTGGGCTCAGATGAGCCCGTGAACAGTACCTCGATTTAAATTAGAAAAGGTTCAAAAATTCCAAAAAAATTTGTGGTGCAAGATGCTTCTGTGCGTGAACTCCGTGTAAACAAAAAAGACAATATCAGACGTGAATAGTGCGATTTTCAAAAGCTTCTCAGACATTCCAATTTTTTCTTTTTTGTCACTAACTCCTCATATGTCCAAACTTCACAAAATTCTGCACGGTGTTCGCGCACAGGAGCATCTTGCACCACAAAAAAAATTGGAATATTTTGAACTTTTTTCTATTTAGATTGCAGTACTAATCATCCCTGGGCTCACCAAATCGCCGCTCTCCAATATTATCAGATTTTTCTCATTCTTGTTTGTTAATGGCACTTTTCTCGACAAAAAAAATGCTATTTTGGGCCTAGCCCATATTGTTCCAACATGCTCAACAATGGGTCAGCTGGATCGTCCGCCCCCTCTCGCACATGGGCATCCCTATGTTTCGCCTTCAGCGAGTGCACCTTTGGATTCACTGAAGGGGCAACCGAGATGGGCCGGCCAATGCGCGCGGCAAGCCACAGGCTCGTTTTTCTTCTAATTGTTTTTGTTTTTCTTTATTTTTCTATTTTCGTTTTTACTTTAAGATATTCTAACCAACTATTACGAAGGATTTCATCTTTGGACCAGAAACAAGTAAGAGGTGGAATACCAGGAAGAGAAAGTGTACCCAATAAAAAAGTAGTTCTTGTGATTGGAATGCATTTTCTTAAACTGCCCATAACAACCATATTTTGACTTTTATCTGGTGAATATCCAACAAGAGCTTCCATTGAATGAATAAAGGATCTGGATCCCAAGAATAATAAAGCTTTTGAATAAGCATGAGTGATCAAATGGAATAAAGCAGCTTGATAAGAATCTATACCTAGAGCTAACATAATATAACCCAGTTCAGACATTGTAGAATAGGCTAAGCTTCTTTTAATATCTCTCTGAGCAAGAGCTAAAGGAGCTCCTAAGAATAGTGTTATTGTACCTACTAAAGAAATATTAAAAAAACACACTACAAAAAACATTTGAAAAAAATTTGAACAAGGTATTAGAAAAATCTTAATCAAACATTCAGAAAAATGTGAGTGTAAATAGAAATATTGTTGATCATGTATTAAAATATAATGAATTTTTTACCATTTATATAAAAATGTTAATCAAGCATTTTGAAAAACAATGTTGAACAAGTATTTGAAAAATGTTAATCAAGCATTTGTGAAATTTTATATGTGTATAGAAAAATGTTGACCATGTATTGAAAAAATGATGAACAAAATTTAATCATATATATATATATATATATATATATATATATATATATATATATATATATATATATATATGGATTGACTATTCGTCACCCTGGGTGAGGAATAGTTATTCTTCACCCCCCTCTATTTTACCATCAATGCACCATAATTTTACGTTTCGTAAGTTTTGTCTTATTTCCGACGTAAAAAGAAACCGTAAGAAAATATATAATCGTTGTAAAAAATATTTTATGTTATGTAAAATTACAGACGTAAAAACATAGTGTAAAATACACATAAACTGCAAATTTTCTTGTCTTATGACCTATATATTTATTTTTTTATGTTAAATTTTACGTAGTGAATCAATAGAAATGTAACTATTTGAATTCCAAACGTAATTTAATTATGAAATGATTGTAAGATTACCTCGGGTGAAGAATAACTTATTCTGCACCCTGAATGATGAATAGTAACACTATATATATATATATATATATATATATATATATATATATATATATATATATATATATATATATAATTGTTAATCAAGCGTATGGAAAATGTTAAATATGTATAGAAAAAATATTGATTATGTATTAAAAATGATAATATTTTAATTTTAAAATTGTTAATCAAGCATAAAAAATGTTAAAAAATGTATAAAGATAATGTTGACCATGTATTAGAGAAATGTTAGTCTTCTATTTGAAAAATGTTAATGCATTTGAATTTTTTTAAAATTATGTGTAGATTTTTTTTGACTATGTATTATAAAAATGTTTAATTTGTATCAGAAAAATGTTACTCGTGTATAAGAAAAATGATGTTGGCATATAAAAATGTAGTATAATAACCAAAAAGAACTAATAAATTCAAAAAGGAAAAAATAAACAAAAGAAAACGAAGAATTAAAAAAAGAAATAAAATGAAAAAACGGAGAAGAAAAAACCAAGTGAAAACAGAGGAGAAACAAAGAAACCCGATGTAAAAACCAAAAGAAACAGAAACAGAAAAACCAAGAGAGTAAAACCGGCTCGTTTACGTCCTACATGCTAACTGGGAGCTCGTCACTGGTTCAGTTGCTAGCATGGCAAGTTACTACCTAGGAGAGCTGGGCCCGATTCCCTGTTTTGCTCTTTTATCTCCTCCCAAGGGTCGGCTGGGAGCGCGCTTTGGGCGCTCCCTTCAAAAAAAAAATCCAGTATGTGTTTTTGGTTTTTAGATGAAATTTTTGTGTTTTTTTCGGCTTCTCGATTTTTGTTGGGTTTTCATAGCTTTTGGAGAGAAAAAATTGCATGAAAAAATGAGTTTTGTTTTTCGTGAGAGGCACGAATTTTCTTCTTGTGAAGGCACGGACGTGCTTCCGCGACAGGCATGGTTGCACCTCTCAGGAAGAAAAAAAATCATGTTTTTTCCTTTCGCAAGAGGCACAGATTTACTTTTTATGGAGGCACCGATTTGCTTTCATTAGAGAGACACGAATGTACCTTTCAAAAAGGAAAGAACATGTTTTTTTCTTCCATGAGAAGCACATATTTACTTCTCGTGAAAGCACGAATTTACTTCCACAAGAGGCACGATCGTGCCTGTCGGAAAAGGGAGAAAACACATATTTTCTTTTCACGAGAGGCATGGATTTACTTCTCGTGGAGGAACAGATCTGCTTCCGTGAGAGGCACAAACGTGCCTCTCGGATTTTTTTCCTCCCATGAGCAGCACAGATTTGCTTTTGCGAGATGCACGGATTTTTAGTTTGGACCGCCATGCCTCTCAGGGAAGGAAAATTTGTGCATCTCACGGAAGCACGGATTTGCTTCCGTGAGAGGTACGGCCTCTCAGATTACTTCTCGTGGATGCACGGACTTGCTTTCGCGAGAGGTACGGTCGTGCCTCTTGGAAAGGAAAAAATGTGCTTCCGGTTCGGGGTTTTTCTTCCGGTTCTTTGTGTGAAAAAAAAATCATCGAAATCTACCAACAAGTGATCTGGTTTTGAAGATTTCGACGCGAGGAATCCAAGTAAAAACTGTTCAAGATTTAGATGCACGGTTTGGGAGATAAAAGGATTTGAATAAGCGAATGTACGAAAAAAGAAAAAATCTCAATTTGCGACATGTGGCAAATATGCAGTATGACACTTGTCGCAACCTGAGAAGATCGGAGTAACATTTACAAAGAGTAGTCGCTCTTGCACACACCCAGCAAAACAAATAGGACTTCTTGCTGAAGGCAGTTACCCGATGGGGCCGGCCCAGCGTGGACACATGCCGTCAACGATTTTTCTTCCCCTTTTCACATTTGCCTTTGTTTTCTATTTTATCTTTTAAATTTTCTTGTGTTCGAGATATTTCGCATATATCTATTCTAAAAATCACTTTATACATAAAAGTTAAAAGATGCTAATCTGCCGGTGTACAAAAAATTTTGAATAGTACAATGTGTATGAAAAAGAGAAATAAAAAATTCATCTTTTTAAATGTTAATCATGCATTTCAAAAATACTTAATGTGTATATATTTTTCCAATGTATATTAAAAATATACAATGTGTGTGAAAAAAGGTAGACATCAAAAAATATAAGTTTAAAATAAATTAATCATGTATATAAAAATGTTCCTAATCTATATAAAATGTAGAATGTGTATCAAAAAATAAACATGATAAAATATACTTGGATTAATCATGTTTTTAAAAAATGTTAAACATTTAGATTAAAAATACCCAGATGTATACAAAAAAAATTCAATGTGTACAGAAAAAGTAGATAACAAAAAATATAAGTTGTCAAAAAATTTAATCACATATTTGGAAAATGTTAAATGTGTACATAAAAAATATTTTCATTGTATACGAAAAATGTAAAAATGTCTATGGAAAAAGTAGACGTCAAAAACATATGTTAGACGTTCCCGTTGATTACGAAGGTATTTGTGATGACTTCGTCAATCACAATATAATGTGCCAACTCAGTCTCTCAAAGGTGCTCATAGAGATAGGCTATACGTGCGTGCGTGCGTTCATTGAAGTGAGTGTATATGTGCATGTATGAACGTCTGTCTCTGTACCGTATTAAAAAGACATATATATGTTAGGAAAATTTTTAGTCATGTATTTCAAAATTGTTCGTGAAGTTTAAAAATATATTTATTTCAATAAAAGAAGTTCAGCGTGTATTCGGAAAAATGTTGACGTTTTCCAAAATTGTTACATCTATTTGAGAAATGTTGAACATGTATGAAGAAAATGTTTCACGTGTACACCGGAAACGCACACTGCACACTGAAAAAATAGATATGTGTTGAATAAAAAGGAAAAAAGGATGAAAAGCAACAAATAACCATAAAGAAAGTGAAGAAAGAAAACCCAGAGAAAACCAAAGTATAACGAAGGAAAAAGGAAAAACCAAAGAAAGAACAAAAGAAAGCTGAAGAAAAAAGAAAACACAAAACTGAAAAAAAAACCAGTCCATAAAAGAAAAGAAACAAAGAAAACGGAAAACCCCGAGGAAAGAAACAAAGAAAACGGAAAACCTAGAGGAAAGAAACAATAAAACTGAAGAAAAAAGGAAAAGAAGGAAAAAAGGAAAAGGAAGAAGAAAAACTAGTAAACCCGGTAAAAGGCGAAGAAAACAGGTGAAAGAAAATAGAACCAAAGGGAAAATAGAAAACCAAAGAAACCGTTGAAGAAATGGAGAAAACCGACAGAAATAGAAAAAAAACCGAAGCGAACGCATTGAACGTAGCGAGCGCAGCCTGCGATCGAATGAAGGGGCCGTCTAGTACTGTAGCCTTTTGGGAAAAGCTTCAGCGAGACGATAGTTATTGTCAGACGCGGAGTTTCTCAGCTTATTCCTGTTGAGTGCATGTGATGAAGTAACTAGAAGAAGAATCCTTCTAATAATCTGGAGAGCGTGGCATCTCCGCAACAACAGTGTGCATGAGGAAGGAAAATCTTCAGTCACTGTCTCTGTGGAATTCTTGAAGAAGTACGGACTAGAAGTAATCCAGTGCATGGAGCTGCAAGGCGACGAAAAAGGAAAACAAACCTTGTTCCTTGACAGCAAAGTGAGTGTCGAACAGACTGCCAAACCCAAGCTTTGGGCAGCCCCTCCGGTTGGCTGGTGGAAACTGAACACAGACGCAGCATTCAGGTGCACTGACGGACAAGCGTCTGCCGGATGGGTCGTCAGAGACCAGCTTGGTGTAGTGGCTCTTTCGGGCTGTCGAAGGCTGGAGACGTGTGCAAATGCAGAGGAAGCGGAGGCCTTGGCCCTTAAGTATGGCCTGCAGGAGCTAGCCACTAGATTCAGAGGCAATGTCATAGTGGAAACTGACTGTGCTTCACTTGGACTACTACTAAAACCCGAATCACCGAACAAATCAGCCCTGCACTATACCATTGCTGATATTAAACTTGTCATGCAGAACTTTCAGGAGATTGCAATCTCAGTGATCAGCAGAACGTGCAACAGTGTGGCGCACGAGCTGGCGGTCCTCGCCCGAGTGCATGGCGATTGTAGCATGCTTGCTACTGTTCCTACTGATATCCTTCCCTTGGTTACCAGGGAGTGTAATAGCTGTTTGATCAGGTTGTAAGCCCTAGTGGCTTTCCTCAAAAAAAAAATTATTCTTTTTGTGACAAACATGGACATATGTTCTAGGAGCTTGCAAAAAATTATTACGGAATCACATTCCTAAAAGGCGTGGCAGAAAAAAAACCAATACTCTGAAAATGCTATTTTCGAAAGCATTTTGGAACACTGTTTTTTTTTTTGCCATGAGTTCCACATATATGATTTCATGATCAAAATTTTGAAGCTCTTAGAAATTTTGTCAATGTTTGTCGCATTATTTTTAAAAAAATTATTCGATTTTACTGTTCACCCGAAATCATAGAAGACATATAATAGTTCTCACGCATTCTACTCCCGGGAAAGGAATGGGCAGATGGGAGCTCCCCCAGCGATTGATCGCCCAGTACCAGGGTCCTAGAATTAAGGATGCTTCCCAACTTATTCACTTTCTCTCAAAATAAAAACTTCACTTTGCTTAATAATACTAGTACAGTTGTTAAGATAATCATGCAGAGACACATCCTAAACTTTACTGTCGCCACTGGCCTTTTCTTCATCTTCGCAGCTGTCACGGTATCCCCCGTCCAGAGACCAGACGCGCTGGATGGCTCTCTCGTACATGTCCCGCCTCCGCGCCTCCAGCCGCCGCTCGCCGACCTGCTCCGCCAGCCAGTCCATGTACTCCACCTGCCGCCGGCAACACCAAGCACGACCCCATCAGACATCATCAGTCACTAAAAGGACTTCCTTGGGAGTCCTGCCCATTCTATTTGCAGAAAATGTCTTCACAACTGTCCGAGGCAAACACCACAAGAATTCAGACCCAGTCAGGCATGAGGGCGTGCGTGTGGCGCCGGGGCTTCCCGCTCTCCTCCATCCGCCGGTAGTGCTCCCGCACGGAGGCCAGCATGCCCTCCTCGCTCGGCAGAGCCGCTCTCCCGGACAGCACGCGCGCCACCCACTTGGCCTCCAGTTCGAACGACTGGAAGAGGATGGTCTGCTCTCAAAACAAGCACCATGCGCCATCAGCTCAATCAGCGCCCTCCGTGCTCTCTGAACACGGTGATGGTGTGAGATTTCCGTCGTACCTTGACCGGCAGTCCGACGAAGGAGAGACTGGGCGCGTACTTCGGGGGGAAGACGTGCTTGTATAGAGGCCCGACGCGGTTTTCGTCGTCCACGGTGAGCTCGTCCAGGTCCAAGAACGGGAAGTGGTAACGGTACCCTGTGCAGTAGAGGATCACGTCTGCCGCCACCGCTGTACCCTCAGCGAAGCGCACTTGGCCATCTTCTTGGATGTAATCCACCTGATCGACATTTAACCAGCGCGTGTTGATCCTGATCCACTGGAAAAGTAAGAGGTTTGATGGGGGAAGGAAAATTCAGAGTTCTTGTGAACCTCTGCGTGCATCCAAACATTCAGGTAGGGGTCGATTGAGATCTTCCCCAGCCTGTGCTCGTTCTGCCTTGACGCGATGTGCACCTCCTTGGTCACCTGTGAGATCTCTCTCGCGATGTCGATTCCGCTGGCTCCTAATCCTACCACAACAACGATCTGACGAGACATTAATCGGAGCCATTTCTTCAGAGAACCTGCATTTTCTTCTAGTGCGAAGTGTGAAGTAGTAGTACCTGATCTCGAAATGGCTCGGGAACGCGGTAATTGTGGCTGTGCATTTGCTTTCCTCGCCACTTGTCGATTCCTGCATCGCGGAAATGAACATTGCTCTTATCTGACACCGGATGAATTTTGTTTTTGCTGATCTGAATTCTGAAGTGAGAAGACCTTTGAAGGCGTGAAACGAATGGCACTGAACTCATTTACCTGGGAGCTTGGGCACGAGGGGCACGGTGCAGTGCCCGTTGCAGACGACGACGGCGTCGAAGGCCTCCACGGCCACCTCGCCGTCCTCCCCCCGCCACGCCACGCTCCAGCTCTGACCCTCTTCCCCACGACGACCGAGGGGTGGCGCCACGCGCACCACCTCGGCGCGTAGCCTGACGCGCCGGGCGACGCCGGACTCCTCGGCGAACGCGCGCAGGAAGGCGAGCACCTCCTGGTGGCCCGGGAACGAGCGCGGGTCCCCGGCGAAGACCCTGCCCACGAGGCTCTCGTGGCCCGAGAAGCCCATGAGCTCGCGCGGGAGGTTCGTGCGCAGCGACGCGTACAGGCTGCCATGGACGGCGGCGCCCAGCGGATCCGTTTCGTCGGCTCGCGGGTCGTAGGCCCAGGTACCGCCCACGCGGTCCGAACGCTCGAAGACCGTGACGGCGTGGCCTTCGCGGAGCAGCTCGCGTGCGGCCACCAGCCCCACCGCGCCCGCGCCCACCACGGCCACCACCGTCGCGCGCGGCAGTCGGTCCACCTCATGGGCCGGTGAGCTCTCAAGTGATTTGTCCATGGTGAGGTCGGGGAGGACGGTAGGTGAGAAGGTTCAGAACAGGGTCTGATCAGATCAGATGTGTTCTGCCATGGAACTTGTTACGCCATGAGTCCAAGTTTAGTCACGGTTTAGTCAAAGTTTGTCAACTTAGCGCATCTCCAACGCTGAACGCATTTGCGCCTCGCGTCCCGCCTGGCTGGTGGCGGAGCGATCAAGGGCCCACGCGGCGGCGAGGTCCGGATCGGACCCATTCTGGCGTCGTGTCGGTCTTGGCAAACGAGGAGCGGCGGGCGGTGTTGCGCCAGTCGTACCGCGCCGTGCGCTTTTCTCATAGACGACAACCCTCGAGCCTGAGGGACCACCGACGCCGCCGCCTCGGAGGTAATGAAGGATGCGGTCCACGTCTTCCTTATCGCCGGCGACAGCTCCTTCTTGATGGCTTGGCGGCAATTGCGGCGGGTTAGTGAGGTGGGCCGGCCAATGCGCGCATTTCGGTTGTTTGTCGGCGGCGAAGCAGTCTCGTCCTTGACGTGGCGTCCAATCTGGATGCCGAGGCCGTGACTGCGGGGGAAGGCGGGCTCCTCCTTGACCCGTCGTGGTAGGGACGCCGTCTTCATCTTGATGCAGTACCGCGGCGGGGACGGTGGCTCCTCCTTGACCCGCGTCGGTGACGGTGGCGCTGGGCCTATCTGACGGAGTGAGAGCTCCGTCATGATTTCCATCTAACCGACGAATTCTTCTTCTATCAGAGCCGCCTCCGTGAGGAGGCACGATTGCTGCTGCGGCTTTTGGTCCTCCTCGTCGCCGGAGGAGAGGACGATCTCCTCTTTATCAGAGGAGCCGGCCGCCGTGGACGCCGACGTGCCCGGAGAGTGTGGGTGGCGGTGCCAAGATCGACCGGAGGATGAACTCCCTCTGCCACTGCCTACTGGGGCGGACCACCACGACTTTGGCATCACCGCTATAGGAGGACGGGCTTGGAAAGGTACAGGACATGCTCGGAGAGGAGGAGGTGTGGATGTGCATTGTTGGAGCATGACTTATATAGCCGCGGGCATGCCACGCGAACGGGCGGTTTGTCCGCTTCAATGCGGCGCAGCAGCCGGAGTTGGTTTCTCGAGACGCGGCGCCCACACTGAAGCGGCAACGACTGAGAGGTCACGTCCGTCAGCGCCGCCTTCACGCCCTGTCTTGTTACTCGGCATCAATGATGACCATTGCATGCTCTAAGCCGGCATGAATGGGGCATAGCAAGCAGCGCGGGCGTTGGATGGAAAGCGCGGGAGAGGTGGGTGGCTGTTTTGGGTGGGTCAGGGCAGTCACGTGCACGGGGCTGGAGCCATGCTACTTCTTTTTGTTCAAACAGGTTCTTGAGCAGCAATAAAATTGACTTCCCCTGCTTGAGCTTAATGCCCGCCCGCGTGGCAGCGGTACGGACGCGCACAACCCCCACCCCACTGCCTCCGGTTTGTGGGGAAAAAGTGCATCCGGGTCGCTGAGCCAACCGATACAGGATTGTTGGATGTCACAACACGTCCGGACAACTTCCTTAATGCAACTAAAACCACACATTGGTAAAACTACTCCCTCCGTTCCTAAATATAAGATTTTTTAGATATTTCAATATAAACTACATACGGGGCAAAATAAGTGAATCTACGCTATAAAATACGTCTATATACATTCGTATGTAGGAAAATCTTTAAAAAGACTTATATTTAGAAACAAAGGGAGTATTTAAATAAAAAAATCCTACTTCCTTAAATTAATTGTAGTTCTAATATTATCCTAAATTAAACTTCTTTTCGTTTTCTTAAAAGCGGACAAAGGACATAAAATAAGTAACACATACCCTTACAAGATCACCTTTGCCGGAAAAAAAAATCAAATATCTAAATCTTCGGGTGCGGAAAAAAAATCAAATAACTAAATCTTCGGGTGCCGAAGTCTTCTTCGTCCTGTATCAACCAATGGCACGCCATGAACGCCTCTGGGCCTTTGTCACGAGGGAGCAAGCTTGTCTAAATCGAGGAGCTTGAAGAAGCAGCCGCCGGGAAAATCATCAACGTAATACCAGAACATGCGGCGACCGTGATCTATGTAGCAAATTAGTGAACGGGAGAAAACAAATGTCGGAGAGGGCCTCTAGATCGCCCCTAATTCTGGTCAGATGGAGTTAGAGAACACAAATCTATACCCTCCTAGACAAAGCCTAGGTTGCCCAACCTTTGTCGGTGACAACAAGAGTCAGAGAATACAACCACGTTGGCTGCTTCGTATGACAACAATTAAGACAAACAAACAAACAACAAGAAAAAATGAACACAAAGAACAAGATGTGGAATAATGGATCCCCCACAAGCCTCCTCAAGTATCAGAGCACTACGTTGGCCCTAGTTGATGGTTGGAGAGGCATGTAGACATCAGTCATGTAGTGCCACACATGAGTTTAAACAGCTTGTCTGATTAGATACGATGCTTGTAACTGCCACGAGTAATGAAAAATTTATTTTCTCTTGTTAATTTATTATTGCTTCATCAAATCATCATGGAGGTCGGTTCAGCTCTCAAAACATTACCAAACCGTAACTAAATTATATATTTAAGAAATTGAATAGATTTTCATCTATTTCAAATTTGAGAGGTTCCACGTGGAGGAATTTCTTGAAACTCTAGATATAACCTTCCTATTTTATTTGAAGGCTACCAGATT
Source organism: Aegilops umbellulata (assembly GCA_032464435.1). NCBI lineage: Eukaryota > Viridiplantae > Streptophyta > Magnoliopsida > Poales > Poaceae > Aegilops > Aegilops umbellulata. The sequence goes on from CP136054.1 coordinate 349,091,604, forward strand.
CATTCCATAAATTTTGGATCATTTTATCACACGCTTGTATTTCAAACCCAAATATGAAATTAAATGGATTATTTTCATGAAAACATAAATATGGTTCCGGGCCTAGTAAAATTGCAGAGAAGCATCACAAAACATTTCAACAAATTTGGACTTGGTTTGGTACTTTAACTATTTCCAAAACAAGAGTAAATCTTTTATTTAAAATAGAAATAGGAAAAAGGTTGTAGCCGTGATATTTACACCAAAGGGCACGACCCATTCCACCCAATGCGACACCCCACATCATCTACCTCTGTACAACCGCTCATTCGGCGCGCCACGTCACAGAGGCCACCGATTTGATGATCAGAGAAATGTCCCCTCAACCATAAAGATGCAAGGCCACTTAAAAAGACAAAAAGAAACTCCTCATACACATGGCAAAATATCATGGCTGGTGTTGAAACCCCGAAGTTTGGGCAGATTTCGAGAGTAGGGGATGGAGAGAAAATCCAGATTTGGGAGGATGAATGGATCCCACTATCCCCATCGAGGAAGGTAATTACTCCTAAAGGAAATAATCTTCTGCCTCGGGTGTGTGTGGTCTTATAGAACTTGTAACAGGAAGCTGGGATGAACCACTGCTTAGGCAAACCTTTTGGGAAATGGATGTCCAAGGATCCTTGCAATACCTCTTCCCTTGCATGAGATGACATGTTTTTTAGCGTGGAGTGGAACAAGAGCAGGGATCTTTGTAAGTGCGTTCTGCCTATTTGGGACTCCCAATTTGGCCATAAAATTCAAAACCCGGAAGGACCTTCTACCCAAAGTGACACATGCAACTTAGTTTAGAGCCTTTTGTGCTAGTCAAAGATCAAATTTCTTTATTTGTAGAGCGTTGCACAGTGCGATCCCATGCAGGTCTCTTCTAGCGAATAAGCATCTCAAAATTAACCTGAGTAGGCCAAACACAATTAAACATCTATTGTTTTAATGCACACTTGCGTTGGAAGTTTGGAAATCTCTCAGTCTGGAGGATGTCATCAGGAGAGAGCAGCTAGTGTAGACAGGGCCAATGAAGCTATTTTGGAACACTTGTTATGCTTGAAGGACAATGAAATTCATATACTGGGATTGCCAAAGCTGAGAGAAATTGTGGCAACAGCAGCATGGTACCTTTGGTAGGAAAGGAGTAAATTGACCCATGGTGAAGATACCCAAACTACAACTCAAATAAGTTTGGTTGTGAGAGGTCTCGCGGCCAATTTCTTTATATCATGTAGTCCGAAGCTTGTGCGGAAAGTGGCCAGTCAGGTGAAACCAAGGTATGGATATGTGAAACTAAACGTTGATGTTGGATTCGACATTGATACGCTCGAGGGAACAATTGTGTAGTTCTTAGGGACCACAAAGGACAGTTCATTGCTGCTACTAATGAAAACTTGATACTTGTTTTGATTCCTTTGTAGAGGAGGTGATAGCGGTTTGTTTTGGTATGAATCTTGTGCGAACTGTGGGATGTAGCAAAATTGAACTCTGCTCAGGAAATGTGGAGGTCGTTGAAGCTTCGAAAGAGGGCAGCTCTACTTCTGTTGCTAGTGCATTTTTCTATGATTGCTGCTTTGTGTCCATAGATTTTACCCATGTAATCTATGATCACAGCTTTAGAGAGAGTAATTTAGTAGATCATGAATTAGCTAGGTTAGCTAAATTCTCTCCTTTTGAATTATGGATGGATTCTGCTCCTAGTGCGATCATTCCAATCCTTATATATGATGCTACTGTCTTGACACATGAATAAAGTGAAGGAAATATGCCCTACAGGCAATAATAAAGTTGTTATTTATATTTCCTTATATCATGATAAATGTTTATTATTCATGCTAGAGTTGTATTAACCGGAAACTTAGTACATGTGTGAATACATAGATAAAACAAAGTTTTCCTAGTATGCCTCTACTTGACTAACTCGTTAATCAAAGATGGTTAAGTTTCCTAACCATAGACATGTGTTTTCATTTGATGAACGGGATCACATCATTAGGAGAATGATGTGATGGACAAGACCCATCCGTTAGCTTAGCATGATGATCGTTAAGTTTTATTGCTATTGCTTTCTTCATGACTTATACATATTCCTCTCACTATGAGATTATGCAACTCCGGAATACCGGAAGAACACCTTGTGTGCTATCAAACGTCACAACGTAACTGGGTGATTATAAAGATGCTCTACAGGTGTCCCCGAAGGTGTTTGTTGGGTTGGAATAGATCGAGATTAGGATTTGTCACTCTGAGTATCGGAGAGGTATCTCTGGGCCCTCTCAGTAATGCACATCACTATAAGCCTTGCAAGCAATGTGACTAATGAGTTAGTTGTGGAATGATGCATTAGGAACGAGTAGAGGGACTTGTCAGTAACGAGATTGAACTAGTTATGAAGATACCTGCGATCGAATCTTAGGCAAGTAACATACCGATGACAAAGGGAATAACGTTTGTTGTCATTGCGGTTTGAGCGATAAAGATCTTCGTAGAATATGTAGGAACCAATATGAGCATCCAGGTTCCGCTATTGGTTATTGACCAGAGATGTGTCTCATTCATGTCTACATAGTTCTCGAAACCGTAGGGTTCGCACACTTAACGTTCGATGATGATTTGTATTATGAGTTATGTGTTTTGGTGATCGAAGTTTGTTCGAAGTCCCGGATGAGATCACGGACTTGATGAGGAATCTCAAAATGGTTGAGAGGTAAAGATTCATATATTGGAAGGTAGTATTCGGACATCAGAATGATTTCGAGTGGTTCGGGTATTTTACCGGAGTACCGAGGGGTTACCGGAACCCCCCGGGGAAGTATTGGGCCTACATGGGCCTTAGTGGAGAGAGAGGGGAGCCGCAAGGGGTGGCGCATGCCCCCCTCCAAGGGAGTCCGAATAGGACAAGGAGGAGGGGCCGCGGAACCCCTTTCCCTCTTCCTCTCCCTCTCCTTCCTTTTCCCCTCCGGTAAGAAAGGAAAAAGGGGGGGGGGGGCAAATCCTACTAGGAGTGGAGTCCTAGTAGGACTCCCCCCCATGGTGCCCCCTTGTGGCTGGGCTCCTCCTCCCCTCCTTTATATAAGGGGGCAGGGGCACCCTGAGGGAGTCCTGGACTAGGAGGTCCTCTGGCGTCTGGGCTACGTGACATGGGCCGGACTGGTGGGTCGTGAAGATACAAGATAGAAAGTTGCCCCCCGTATCCGGATGGGACTCTCCTTGGTGTGGAAGACAAGCTTGGCATTTGGATATGGATATTCCTTCCTCTGTAAACTGACTCTGTACAACCCTAGTCCCCTCCGGTTTCTATATAAACCGGAGGGTTTAGTCCGTAGAGGCAATCATAATCATACAGGCTAGACATCTAGGGTTTAGCCATTACGATCTCGTGGTAGATCAACTCTTGTAACCCCTATACTCATCAAAGTCAATCAAGTAGGAAGTAGGTATTACCTCCATTAAGAGAGCCCGAACCTGGGTAAACATTGTGTGTCCCCTGCCTCTTGTTACCTTTGATCCTTAGACACACAGTTAAGGACCCCCTACTCGAGATCTGCCGGTTTTGACACCGACATTGGTGCTTTCATTGAGAGTTCCCCCGTGTTGTCGATACAAGGATCGATGGCTCGCCTCGTCGTCAACGAAAAAATCACCCCTGGAAGAGCTCTAGTTCCTAGGCAGGCCCTCCAGATCGGCAATTTTACCATAGGTGCTCGCCCGGCCATCAAGCCCAAGGTGGTCCTCCAGATTGCCAAAAATCATCTCCGCGTCAGCCCCGAAAGCGTCGATAAGATGGATCCGGCAGATGTCTCGTCTTTATATGAACTGCTAGATCGCATCACCGCCCTAGGGGTCGCAACAGATTATGATCTGATTGGGCTTAAACTCGATCAGAGGGAAATCATGTCTCCATCTGTCACCCACCTGGTGACTGTCGTGGAAGAACAAATTGAGGATACCGCTCCTCCTATGCTGAAAACAAACCATGTTCGGATCTCCGAGCCCTTCGAGCCAGACACTCATCTTCGAGAAGAGATCATTTGTCCTCCGAACATAGAATCAGGTGCTGAGTCTAAAACCCCCAGGACACTCCAGATCCTGGGCCGATGACCTCAGAATTTTTTCAAAATCCGAATTCCATAGTGGGCCAGGGTTTGGAAACCCCACCCTGCCACCACAATCAGTACTCTCCAAGCAATTCCGGTCCCCCGGACATATGCGATTTAATGTATATACGACAGCAACCTCAGGAAACAGTCCATCACTTTTGGGCTAGATTCTTACTTGTTAAAAACAAGATCAAAGATTGCTGCGACGACGATGCGGTATCAGTCTTTTGCCGCAACTGTACGGACGAGGGAATCCTCAATGCCCTCAATCGGCGCCACATACTGCACTTTGAAGACTTGGCACACATAGTACAGAAGTATTGTGCAATGGAAAGCGCTTGGAAAGCCCAGACAGCTCGGTGGTAACCACCAGCCTTTAAGCCACCCACCGGCCGGACAAAAAGGATGCACCCTTACGAGGCACCTTGATACGTCCATTTTGCATCATGTTTTTATATTGATATTTACTGCATTATGGGCTGTTATTACACGTTATTTCACAATAATTATGCCTATTCTCTCTTATTTTACAAGGTTTACATGAAGAGGGAGAATGCCGGCAGCTGGAATTCTGGGTGGAAAAGGAGCAAATATTAGAGACCTATTCTGCACAGCTCCAAAAGTCCTGAAACTTCACGGAAGTTATTTTTGGAACTAATAAAAAATACAGGCGAAAGAATCCACCAAAGGGGGCCCACACCCTGGCCACGAGGGTGAGGGCACACCCTACCCCTGGGCGCGCCCCCTGCCTCGTGGGCCCCCTGGCAGGCCTCCGGTGCCCATCTTCTGCTATATCAAGTCTTTCGTCCGAGAAAAAATCAGAAGCAAGCTTTCGGGAAGAAACTCCGCCGCCAGGAGGCGGAACCTTGGCGGAACCAATCTTGGGCTCCGACAGAGCTGTTCTGCCGGGGAAACTTCCCTCCGGGAGGGGGAAATCATCGCCATCGTCATCACCGACGATCCTCTCATCGGGAGGGGGTCAATCTCCATCGACATCTTCACCAGCACCATCTCCTCTAAAACCCTCGTTCATCTCTTGTATCCAATCTTTGTCCCAAAGCCTCAGATTGGTACCTGTGGGTTGTTAGTAGTGTTGATTACTCCTTGTAGTTCATGCTAGTTGGTTTATTTGGTGGAAGATCATATGTTCAGATCCTTTATGCATATTAATACCCCTCGGATTATGAACATGAATATCATTTTTGAGTAGTTACGTTTGTTCCTGAGGACATGGGAGAAGTCTTGCTATCAGTAGTCATGTGAATCTGGTATTGGTTCGATATTTTGATGAGATGTATGTTGTCTCTCCTAGAGTGGTGTTATGTGAACCTAGACTACATGATACTTCACCATTGTTTGGGCCTAGAGGAAGGCATTGGGAAGTAATAAGTAGATGATGGGTTGCTAGAGTGACAGAAGCTTAAACCCTAGTTTATGCGTGATAACCCACAAGTATAGGGGATCGCAACAATTTTCGAGGGTAGAGTATTCAACCCAAATTTATTGATTCGACACAAGGGGAGCCAAAGAATATTCTCAAGTATTAGTAGTTGAGTTGTCAATTCAACCACACTTGTATACCTTAATATCTGCAGCAAAGTATTTAGTAGCAAACTAATATGGAAGTAACGGTAACGGTAGCAAAAGTAATATTTTTGGGATTTGTAGTGATTGTAACAGTAGCAACGGTAAAGTAAATAAGCGGAGAACAATATGTGAAAATCTCGTAGGCATTGGATTGGTGATGGAGAATTATGCCGGATGCGGTTCATCATGTAACAATCGTAACATAGGGTGACACAAAACTAGCTCCAATTCATCAATGTAATGTAGGCATGTATTCCGAATATAGTCATACGTGCTAATGGAAAAGAACTTGCATGAAATCTTTTGTCCTACCCTCCCGTGGCAGCGGGGTCCTAATGGAAATTAAGGGATATTAAGGCCTCCTTTTAATAGAGTACCAGAACAAAGCATTAACACATAGTGAATACATGAACTCCTCAAACTATGGTCATCACCGGGAGTGGTCCCGATTATTGTCACTTCGGGGTTGCCGGATCATAACACACAGTAGGTGACTATAGACTTGCAAGATAGGATCAAGAACTCACCTATATTCATGAAAACATAATAGGTTCAGATCTGAAATCATGGCACTCGGGCCCTAGTGACAAGCATTAAGCATAGCAAAGTCATAGCGACATCAATCTCAGAACATAGTGGATACTAGGGATCAAACCCTAACAAAACTAACTCGATTACATGATAGATCTCATCCAACCCATCACCGTCCAGCAAGCCTACGATGGAATTACTCACGCACGGTGGTGAGCATCATGAAATTGGCGATGGAGGATGGTTGATGATGACGACGGCGACGGATTCCCCTCTCCGGAGCCCTGAACGGACTCCAGATCAGCCCTCCCGAGAGGTTTTTGGGCTCGGCGGCGGCTCCGTATCGTAAAACGCGATGAATCCTTCTCTCTGATTTTTTTCTCCCCGAAAGTGAATATATGGAGTTGGAGTTGAGGTCGGTGGAGCGTCAGGGGGCCCATGAGGCAGGGGGCGCGCCCGGGGGGGGGGCAGGCGTGCTCCCCACCCTCGTGGACAGGATGTGGGCCCCGTGACGTGGATTTTTCTTCCAATATTTTTAATATTTTCCAAAAAGATGTTTCGCGGAGTTTCAGGTCATTCCGAGAACTTTTGTTTCTGCACATATATAACACCATGGAAAGTCTGCTGAAAACAGCGTCAGTCCGGGTTAGTTCCATTCAAATCATGCAAATTAGAGTCCAAAACAAGGGCAAAAGTGTTTGGAAAAGTAGATACGACGGAGACGTATCAACTCCCCCAAGCTTAAACCTTTGCTTGTCCTCAAGCAATTCAGTTGATAAACTGAAAGTGATAAAGAAAAACTTTTACAAACTCTGTTTGCTCTTAGTGTTGTAAATATGTAAAGCCAGCATTCAAGTTTTCAGCAAAGATTATGACTAACCACATTCACAATAACTCTTAGGTCTCATGTTTACTCATACCAATGGCATAATCAACTAGCAAGCCATAATAATAAATCTTGGACAACACTTTCTCAAAACAATCATATATGATATAATAAGATCGTATCTCGCTAGCCCTTTCTGAGACCGCAAAACATAAATGCAGAGCACCTTTAAAGATCAAGGACTGACTAGACATTTTAATTCATGGTAAAAGAGATCTAGTCATTGTAACACCCCGGTGTAATGATGCTACAGTAACCCCTGGGGTTATGTTAATCTTTTTGCTAAACATGTGCCTGATCATTATTGCCTCATGTTCTTTCAAATTCCAGTTGTTTTCAAATTCATATTCTGTGTGAAATTCAAAATGCTCAGACATGAAAACAAAAATGTTCATCATGTGCCAAATAATCCACAACTAATATTGGTGGTGAACCAACATTTTTGCAAAAGGTTTAAGTGGCCTAAGCTACTTAAAACAGTGACCTAAGCAATAAACTAAATGCCCTTTTTAATTTATAAAATTGGCAACTATTCCAAAAGCCTCCCACCCTTTTTGTGGCAGTGCAATATACTTCTTTGAGATTATTTTGGCCAATGGCATATTTTTGCAAAGTCTTTATTGGCTAAAAGGAAAAGGAAAAAGCTGCTGGAAAAAGAAAAGGGGAAAGCAAAAAAAAAGAAAGGGGAAAGGGGCCAGCGCCCCTGGCCTCCTAGTGGGCTTTGGCCCGCCCGAGCCAGCTGGCCCAGCCGGCCAGGCCCAGGTCCCCGCCCCGGTCGTCTCCCCCACTGTTCCCCCGGTGCGCGTCGCTACAAGAGGCGGGTCGCCGCCGAACCACCTCGCCGGCGATGAACCCCGCGAGGAGGATAAGGCCGCCAGCGCCCCGACGCCTCGGGCCTCCCCCCACCTACCTCCATCCACTTGCCCGCTCCCTGCCTCGCTCGCTTGCCTCTCCCTCTCCCCCCGTCCCGAGCTGGACCTCCCGCGCGCCGTCGTCGCCGCTGTCTACCACCACCGCGGCCACCGCCCATCCCGCGCCTCGCCAGCACGTCCACAAGACGCGCCGTCGACCTCTACCTCGACTACGCCTCGCCATCGAGCTCGAGGAGCACCGCAGGCCACGGATCGAGTCGTCTTCTTCCTCGACGGCCGCCGGCGATCCCCTTCCTCCCCGGCGAGCTCTGCTGCTCCTAAGCCACCAAGGGTCTTTCTTGACCGCTCGGTGAGCTCCACTCCGTCCTCTCCCCTCTCCTTCCTCGCCTCACTGCGCCCCTAGCCGTAGCTACCGTCCTGGCCGTAGCGCGCCTCCGCCGCCGTGCTCGTCACCGTCGTCCTCGTCGATGTTGTGCTCACCCGACCTCGCCACCGTGCTCCGGGACTCGCCAGGACCCCGTAGAGCCTCCCCAGTAGTCCTCCCGTGCCCTCTAGCCGCAGTTCGCGCGAGGGCCGAACTCCAGCGTCCGCTCCACCGCTCGCCATCGACGTTCCCGACCACCGCAGCCTCTGCCACCACCCCAGGTCGCCGCGCCGTCGTCTTCTCGATCGAATGAGCCGGGCCGCGCTAGAAACGGCGCCCTGTGCGCGAAGCCCGAGCGCGCCACCGTCGTTTTTGGTCGCCGGAGCTCTCTCCGGCGCCGACGCCGACGTAGCTCCATGGGTCCCACCCCCTGGGTCACTGCCAGTGGGGCCCCTGGCCCCCTGTTGACCAGTTGACCTGGTCAACTGTGCTGACTGGGCAGGCCCCAGCCACTGACGTGCGGGCCCCACCGCTTAATCCTCTTTTTAAAACATTTTATTAATTAAAACTAATTAGTTTAGTTAATTGACACTGACAGGTGGGCCCAATAGTTTTACTAACTAAATTTAGATTAGTTTAAACTCTGATTAACCCATTGTCTATGACAGGTGGGTCCCCCATGTTAGTTTTGACCGGTCAGCCGTCATGTTGACTGTTGACGTCGCTATGACGTCATGCTGATGCAATATTCCATTTTTGTTAATTTATTTAATTCCAGAAAATGTTTAAACCTTTAGAAATTCATAGTAATTAAACCGTAACTCCGATGAAAATGTTTGCTATATGAAAGTTGCTCAGAAAAATCCAACGAATCCGAATACGCGGTCCGTTCATATGTCACATGCCCCTAGCATGCTGAACTTGGAACTTTCCCCCTCTTTTCCTTTGTCTGGAATCCGCCTAACGCCGGGAGTTCATCCTCGGATATTTCCCCCTTTCGTCTGCAACATGTAGTACCGCGTTAGAGCACACATAGCGCTACGTATCGTCATGTCATGCTTAGTGATACCACTGTTTGCTATGTATTTACTGTTTCTTCCCCTCTCTTCTCTCCGGTAGACCCGAGGCCGATGATGCCCTTGTGATCGACTACGTCAACGACGACCCCTCCTTGCCAGAGCAACCAGGCAAGCCCCCCCTTTGATCATCCCGATATCGCCCATTCCATTCTCTCATGCTTGCATTAGATTTTGCTACTGTTATTGTTTGCTCCTATTCTGATGCATAGCCTGCTTTTGTATCTGCTGTTGTACCTTACCTGCTTATCCTAAACTGCTTAGTATAGGTTGGTTAGTGATCAATCAGTGACCCCCACTTGTCCTTGTTGCCCCTGCTTCATCATCGACGACTCGATCTACGTGATCGAAGACCAGGCCCCGACACCGCACATCACTCCCCCTTAGTTGCTTGACACTACTGGGTTACTATCGAGTACCGAGGGTGAACCTCTTCAGCACTTCTGATGTTAACCCTGTAGTGTAGTCATTCGGTCGTGGTCATCGAGGGTGATTTCCTCCTTAACCACTTTCGATACGACTCTGTCGTGCAACCCCTCAAGTGTGAACCTCGAGGGTGATTCCTCTTACGTTCACCTTGATGATTGCATCTAGTGGAGTTCATCGGGGGTGATTCCTCGGGTTTTCCCCTTGATGTTTGGACACATGGATACTTGTACTTTACCACTGTTACTTGGAAAGACGGGTCGACCCTGAGGGGTACCCGTGCGAGCTTAATTGCGAGTGATGTGAAGTCGGGCGGACCTGGAAGGTGCCCGCCAGATAATTACGAGGCGTGGCCGGGCATTCCTAGCCCTTGCCGCAAGTCCTCGAGACGGGACAACGGGGTCACCTCTTTCGTGAGTCTCTGCTTGTTACCGCGCATTCCTAATCCACTACGATTTGGATATTTGATCCGAGGGGCCTCTGGCCTGATAGCACTAACCATCACGTGGGCATAGTATGGGCGTTCTGCGTCGTATGCATCAGCCGAAGCTTAATAGACGTCAGTGACTGAGTGGCGCGCGCCGGGTTGGACTGCATAAGCGCCTGCCTTGTTGAAGGAGGTAGCTAGGTCTGCTCACCGGCCGCGTTCGCAACGTGCAGGAGTTTCCGGGGAGATGGCCCATGACCCCTGGGGGCATAGGTTTAGTCCGGCGTGCTGGCCTCTTTATTAAGCCTAGGTCGGGTTGCGGCGTATTGTTTGGCCGAGGCCGAGCATGACCCAGGAAAGTGTGTCCGGCCGGAGTTAATCGAGCATGGTGGGTAAGTTGGTGCACCCCTGCAGGAAAGAAAACATCTATCGATAGCCTGTCCTACGGTAACGGACACTTGGAGTTGTATCCCGATCGATACAACTAGAACTGGATACTTGTGATGATAACTGGATAGTATGGCTCTGGGATGCCTTTCTCGCAGGGAGTCGAGAAAGGATCTCCGGCCGAGGTTGATAACACTTCTACCACTTTACTTTATGCTACTCTACTCCCTTCTGTTGCTGCAAGATGGTGGGTTCCAGAAGATGCTAGTCTTCGATAGGACTAGGCTTTCCCTCTATTCTGGCATTTCTGCAGCCCAGTCCACATATACAACCTTCCTTTGATAATGTTGCATATGTAGTGTAGATCCTTGCTTGCGAGTACTTTGGATGAGTACTCACGGTTGCTTTGCTCCCCCTTTTCCCCCTTTCTTCTTCTTTCCGGTTGATGCAACCAGATGTCGGAGCCCAGGAGCCAGATGCCACCGCCGATGCCTACTACTACGTGGAGACCGACGATGACCAGGAGTAGTTAGGAGGCTCCCAGGCAGGAGGCCTTGCCTTTTCGATCGATGTTGCTTTTGTGCTAGCCTTCTTAAGGCACCCTTGTCTAACTCATGTCTGTGCTAAGATATTGTTGCTTCCGCTGACTCTTGTGTTTTCGAGCTTATGTATTCGAGCCCTCGAGGCCCCTGGCTTGTAATATAAAGCTTGTATTATTTTAATTTGTGTCTAGAGTTGTGTTGTGATATCTTCCCGTGAGTCCTTGATCTTGATTGTACACATTTGCGTGTATGATTAGTGTACGATTGAATCGAGGGCGTCACAAGTTGGTATCAGAGCCGACTGCCTGTAGGTAGCCCCCTTTCCAACTCCTTGGCCGAAGTTGAGTCTAGTCACTGAAAAACTTTTACTAACATTGGCTGTGTGGCTTACCGGCCCACGTCTCCATTAGGTGGTATTAGGATCTTTTAATCCTCGTCTATACTCTGGGACTCTGATCTCTCTCCCATTCGGGTTAAATGGATTTACTAAATTTCACATTAGGATCCCATGACCACATGCACCCCGAAGTTGGATAAAGCCATAGTTATTCCTTAGAATAGCATTTTTGGGTAGTGCACACACTGTCGTGTTGACTACTAAGTGGTATCCATCGTACCTCTTTCATTATGCATGTTTCATCAGGATTGATCCTTGTTTTTGCAAATGCTCAATGCTGAACTACCCCTGTTACATGTTAGCAGGATGGTTAGACCCGCTGGTCGTGGCCGTGGTGCCAATGATCCACCACCGCCAGAATTCTTTGCTGGAATGATGCAACAGTTTGAGTTGAATCGCCAGTTCATGGAAGGAATGATGGCTCAGTTTCCTCGTCCGAACATGAATCAACAGCCAGCCCCAGTAACTCTGCAGGACTTCATGCGCCTCAACCCAACTATCTACCGCAGCTCAACTCAACCCCTTGATGCTGATGACTGGCTCCGCGACATCACGTATGAAATGGAGCCCCTGCCAGCTATGTCACCTTCGCATCCTTCTTCCTCAAGGGTCCCGCTGCTCAATGGTGGGACATCCACAGGCGTACCCTACCTGCTGGAACGGTCATCACTTGGCCGGATTTCCAAGCCGCCTTCCGTGCCCGCTTCATTCCTCAGGGAATCATGGACAAGAAGAAGCGAGAGTTCCGCAACCTCACCCAAGGCAACAAGTCTGTAGATGCTTATCAGCGGGAATTCTTGGACTTGTCCCGTTATGCTGAAGAAGACATTGCTACTGATGCTTGTAAGCAGGAGAAGTTTCGTGATGGACTTCACCCTGAAATCAAGCTAGCACTGCTCGTTCATGACTTTGCCGACTTCGCCACCATGGTGAACAAGGCTATTCAGGTTGAGACTGGTCTTCAGGAACATCAGGGATCCCTCAGGCGCAGCCGTGACGCGGGCTCATCTTCGGGCCCGTCAGCGCAGAAGCGTCGGATATGGATTCCCCACAACATGTATCGTCCAACTGCACCTGCTCCAAGACAGTCCTATGCTGCACCTCGTCTTCCCCCTCCACCGCAGAGGCAGCCCCTTCGGGCTGTACCACCGCAAGCTTCTGCTCCCAACCCCAATGATGGTCTATGCTTCAAGTGTGGCCTCCCAGGTCACCGTTCCAGGAAATGCCCTCAAAATCAGAATCAGCTGGCTCTGCCTTCAACTGGCCGTAACAATCAGCCCCATAACAACAATGCCAGAACTTATGGTCATGGTCAGGCTAATCATATTGATCTGAATGAAGCTCAAGGCCAGCCTGCCACTGTGATGGGTACTCTTCTTGTTAATTCAATACCAGCATCTGTTTTGTTTGATTCAGGAGCATCGCATTCTTTCATATCAGAAGAGTTTGCATTCATGCATGGCATTAAATACGAAGAGATGCACACTCCACTAGTGGTAAAAAACCCTGCGGGCCAATGCCAAACCTCCATGGTTAGCCACAACGTTTCAGTTGAAATCGAAGGGTTGGAATTTTTTGCATCCCCCATTATTCTGAAGTCTTCCAATATTGACCTCATTCTGGGAATGGATTGGTTGAAAGCACATACGGCTTCTACCGTTTGTGCCACTAAAACTGTCCACCTTCTGCATCCTTCAGATGAGATAGTAAGCTACAATGCTTGTCTGGCTCAAAACGCTGAAGCACGACTTTATGCTTTGAATGTGTTGAACGCAGCACCTCTTGTGGGAATTGAAAAGATTCCAGTCGTTCGTGACTTCCAAGACGTATTTCCAGAAGAACTTCCAGGAATACCCCTTGCCCGGGCTGTCGAGTTCGTCATCGACTTGAAACCAGGCACCGTTCCTATCGCCAAACGACCCTACAAGATGCCACCTCATGAACTCCTCGAACTTAAGGAGGAAATCGACAAATCTCTTTGCAAGGGTTTCATTCGTCCAAGTTCCTCTGCTTGGGGAGCACCTTCTCTCTTCGTCAAGAAGAAGGACGGAACGAACCGTTTGGTCCAAGACTATCGTCCTATCAACCAAGCTACAATTCAAAACAAATATCCCCTTCCTCGGATCAATGATCTGTATGATCAACTGGCTGGTTCATCGATATTCTCTAAACTTGACTTGAGGTTGGGTTACCACCAGATCCGTGTTCGTGAAGATGATATTCCAAAGACCGCCTTCGTTACTCGATATGGTTCATATGAGTACACCGTCATGTCATTCGGTTTGACCAATGCTCCAGCTACATTCTCTCGTCTGATGAACTACATATTCATGGATTACCTCGACAAGTTCGTCGTAGTCTATCTGGATGATATCCTGGTATATTCGAAGAACAAAGAAGAACATGCTGAACATCTTCGTCTTGTTCTGGTGAAGCTTCGAGAGCATCAACTTTATGCCAAGTATTCCAAGTGCGAATTCTGGCTTCCTGAAGTCACCTACCTTGGTCATGTCATCTCCAAGGATGGTATTGCCGTCAATCCAGAGCGCGTTCAGGCTATTCTTGACTGGACCCCTTCGAAGACTGTCAAGCAAGTCAGAAGCTTTCTCGTCCTAGCCAGCTACTGTCGCCGTTTTGTCGAGAACTTCTCCAAGATCGCCAAGCCACTAACCAATCTGCTACACAAAGGCGTTAAGTTTGATTGGACAGACAAATGTTAGGAAAGCTTCCAGGCACTCAAGGACAAGCTGACGTCTGCCCCAGTGCTTGCTCCCCCTGATTCTCGCAAGGACTTCGTCATCTATTGCGATGCTTCACGACAAGGATTAGGCTGCGTCCTAATGCAAGAGCGCAAAGTGATTGCTTATGCCTCCCGTCAAGTGCGTCCTCATGAAGAGCACTACCCAGTTCATGACCTTGAGCTTGCTGCAGTTATCTTTGCACTGAAGCTATGGCGACAATACCTTCTCGGTAATCGTTACGAGATCTTCACCGATCATCAGAGTCCGAAGTACCTGTTTACTCAGCCAGATCTGAACCTCCGTCAGCAGCGATGGATGGAAGCTATTGCTGACTACAACTGCGGTATATCTTATACACCTGGCAAGGCTAATGTAATGGCCGATGCCTTGAGCCGAAAGTCTTATTGCAATAATCACCAGGTCTACAAAGCTCAACCCCGACTTTATGAAGAACTATGCAAGCTGAACCTTCAACTCGTTCCACAGGGTTCTCTGAATAACCTTGTCTTGGAACCAACTCTTCGCAAAGCAAACAAGTCTGCTCAAGCCAAAGATGTTCATGTTGATTTGATGAAAAAGGATCTTGCCTTAGAGAAATCCAGAGATTTCTCACTTGGTGAAGATGGAACCTTATACTTCAGAGATCGCATTGTAGTACCCAGGTTCGAGCTTATGACAGAGAAGGTGATGAAAGAAGCACATGACACCCCTCTCTCTATTCATCCGGGAAGTACCAAGATGTATCTAGACATCCGTCTGAAGTACTGGTGGTCTAATATGAAGCAAGACATTGCTCGATATATTGAAGAATGTGACGTTTGTCGTCGCGTCAAAGCAGAACATCAGAAACTGGCTGGACTTCTACAACCGCTTCCGATTCCTGAATGGAAGTGGGATAAGATCCAAATGGACTTCGTCACTGGCCTTCCCAAATCTCAGAAAGGTAACGATGCTATCTTTGTCGTCATCGACCAATTCTCGAAGGTTGCTCACTTTCTGCCAGTCAAGGAGACTATCACTGCTAGTCAATTAGCAAACTTGTATATCTCCAGAATTGTGTCACTCCACGGCATTCCGAAGGAGATCAGTTCAGACCGCGGAAGTATATTCACTTCAAAGTTCTGGGATAGTTTCCAAGAGGCAATGGGAACTCATATAACCTGGAGCACTGCTTATCATCCCCAATCCCAAGGCCAAGTCGAGCGAGTCAATCAAATTCTTGAAGACATGCTTCGGGCTTGTGTCATTTCTTTCGGCAAGAAGTGGGAAGAATCTCTCCCTTATGCGGAGTTCTCTTATAACAACAGTTCTCAAGCCAGCTTGAAAATGGCACCCTTTGAAGTGCTTTATGGACGAAAGTGCCGAACCCCTCTGAATTGGTCAGAAACTGGGGAACGGACGCTCATTGGTCCAGACATTATTCAACAAGCTGAAGAGCAGGTTCGCATTGTCCGGGATAATCTCAAGGCGGCCCAGTCCCGTCAGAAGAGCAACTATGACCGGAAACACTGGGGTTCAACTTATCAACCCGGTGAACAAGCTTATCTGCGTGTCACTCCTTTGAGAGGCACTCATCGGTTCGGAGTCAAGGGCAAGCTAGCTCCGTGCTACATTGGTCCTTTCCGCATTCTGGCCCGTCGTGGACTGGTGGCTTATCAACTGGTTGCCACCTCAGTTCTCTCATGTTCATGATGTCTTCCACGTGTCGCAACTTCGTCGTTGCTTCAAGGATCCGGAACGTGAAGTGGATCCGGAATTGATTGAAGTTCAAGATGATCTCACATACAAGGAGCATCCGATCTGCATTCTTGAAGAAGCTGAACGTCGAACCCGCCAGAAGGTTACCAAGTTCCTCAAGGTGCAATGGTCGAATCATACTAAAGAGGAAGCCACTTGGGAACGCGAAGATAACCTCCGGGTTGAATACCCCGACCTGTTCCCTTCTACCTCTTAATTCTCGGGACGAGAATTTCTGTTAGAGGAGGAGAGTTGTAACACCCCGGTGTAATGATGCTACAGTAGCCCCTGGGGTTATGTTAATCTTTTTGCTAAACATGTGCCTGATCATTATTGCCTCATGTTCTTTCAAATTCCAGTTGTTTTCAAATTCATATTCTGTGTGAAATTCAAAATGCTCAGACATGAAAACAAAATTGTTCATCATGTGCCAAATAATCCACAACTAATATTGGTGGTGAACCAACATTTTTGCAAAAGGTTTAAGTGGCCTAAGCTACTTAAAACAGTGACCTAAGCAATAACTAAATGCCCTTTTTAATTTATAAAATTGGCAACTATTCCAAAAGCCTCCCACCCTTTTTGTGGCAGTGCAATATACTTCTTTGAGATTATTTTGGCCAATGGCATATTTTTGCAAAGTCTTTATTGGCTAAAAGGAAAAGGAAAAAGCTGCTGGAAAAAGAAAAGGGGAAAGCAAAAAAAAAGAAAAGAAAGGGGAAAGGGGCCAGAGCCCCTGGCCTCCTAGTGGGCTTTGGCCCGCCCGAGCCAGTTGGCCCAGCCGGCCAGGCCCAGGTCCCCGCCCCGGTCGTCTCCCCCACTGTTCCCCCGGTGCGCGTCGCTACAGGAGGCGGGTCGCCGCCGAACCACCTCGCCGGCGATGAACCTCGCGAGGAGGATAAGGCCGCAAGCGCCCCGACGCCTCGGGCCTCCCCCTACCTACCTCCATCCACTTGCCCGCTCCCTGCCTCGCTCGCTTGCCTCTCCCTCTCCCCCCGTCCCGAGCTGGACCTCCCGCGCGCCGTCGTCGCCGCTGTCTACCACCACCGCGGCCACCGCCCATCCCGCACCTCGCCAGCACGTCCACAAGACGCGCCGTCAACCTCTACCTCGACTACGCCTCGCCATCGAGCTCGAGGAGCACCGCAGGCCACGGATCGAGTCGTCTTCTTCCTCGACGGCCGCCGGCGATCCCCTTCCTCCCCGGCGAGCTCTGCTGCTCCTAAGCCACCAAGGGTCTTTCTTGACCGCTCGGTGAGCTCCACTCCGTCCTCTCCCCTCTCCTTCCTCGCCTCACTGCGCCCCTAGCCGTAGCTACCGTCCTGGCCGTAGCGCGCCTCCGCCGCCGTGCTCGTCACCGTCGTCCTCGTCGATGTTGTGCTCACCCGACCTCGCCACCGTGCTCCGGGACTCGCCAGGACCCCGTAGAGCCTCCCCAGTAGTCCTCCCGTGCCCTCTAGCCGCAGTTCGCGCGAGGGCCGAACTCCGGCGTCCGCTCCACCGCTCGCCATCGACGTTCCCGACCACCGCAGCCTCTGCCACCACCCCAGGTCGCCGCGCCGTCGTCTTCTCGATCGAATGAGCCCGGCCGCGCTAGAAACGGCGCCCTGTGCACGAAGCCCGAGCGCGCCGCCGTCGTTTTTGGTCACCGGAGCTCTCTCCGGCGCCGGCGCCGACGTAGCTCCATGGGTCCCACCCCTGGGTCACTGCCAGTGGGGCCCCTGGCCCCCTGTTGACCAGTTGACCTGGTCAACTGTGCTGACTGGGCAGGCCCCAGCCACTGACGTGCGGGCCCCACCGCTTAATCCTCTTTTTAAAACATTTTATTAATTAAAGCTAATTAGTTTAGTTAATTGACACTGACAGGTGGGCCCAATAGTTTTACTAACTAAACTTACATTAGTTTAAACTCTGATTAACCCATTGTCTATGACAGGTGGGTCCCCCATGTTAGTTTTGACCGGTCAGCCGTCCTGTTGACTGTTGACGTCGCTATGACGTCATGCTGATGCAATATTCCATTTCTGTTAATTTATTTAATTCCAGAAAATGTTTAAACCTTTAGAAATTCATAGTAATTAAATCGTAACTCCGATGAAAATGTTTGCTATATGAAAGTTGCTCAGAAAAATCCAACGAATCCGAATACGCGGTCCGTTCATATGTCACATGCCCCTAGCATGCTGAACTTGGAACTTTCCCCCTCTTTTCCTTTGTCTGGAATCCGCCTAACGCCGGGAGTTCATCCTCGGATGTTTCCCCCTTTCGTATGCAACGTGTAGTACCGCGTTAGAGCACACATAGCGCTACGTATCGTCATGTCATGCTTAGTGATACAACTGTTTGCTATGTATTTACTGTTTCTTCCCCTCTCTTCTCTCCGGTAGACCCGAGGCCGATGATGCCCTTGTGATCGACTACGTCAACGACGACCCCTCCTTGCCAGAGCAACCAGGCAAGCCCCCCCTTTGATCATCCCGATATCGCCCATTCCATTCTCTCATGCTTGCATTAGATTTTGCTACTGTTATTGTTTGCTCCTATTCTGATGCATAGCCTGCTTTTGTATCTGCTGTTGTACCTTACCTGCTTATCCTAGACTGCTTAGTATAGGTTGGTTAGTGATCCATCAGTGACCCCCACTTGTCCTTGTTGCCCCTGCTTCATCATCGACGTCTCGATCTACGAGATCGAAGACCAGGCCCCGACACCGCACATCACTCCCCCTTAGTTGCTTGACACTACTGGGTTACTATCGAGTACCGAGGGTGAACCTCTTCAGCACTTCTGATGTTAACCCTGTAGTGTAGTCATTCGGTCGTGGTCATCGAGGGTGATTTCCTCCTTAACCACTTTCGATACGACTCTGTCGTGCAACCCCTCAAGTGTGAACCTCGAGGGTGATTCCTCTTACGTTCACCTTGATGATTACATCTAGTGGAGTTCATCGGGGGTGATTCCTCGGGTTTTCCCCTTGATGTTTGGACACACGGATACTTGTACTTTACCACTGTTACTTGGAAAGACGGGTCGACCCTGAGGGGTACCCGTGCGAGCTTAATTGCGAGTGATGTGGAGTCGGGCGGACCTGGAAGGTGCCCGCCAGATAATTACGAGGCGTGGCCGGGCATTCCTAGCCCTTGCCGCAAGTCCTCGAGACGGGACAACAGGGTCACCTCTTTCGTGAGTCTCTGCTTGTTACCGCGCATTCCTAATCCACTACGATTTGGATATTTGATCCGAGGGGCATCTGGCCTGATAGCACTAACCATCACGTGGGCATAGTATGGGCGTTCTACGTCGTATGCATCAGCCGAAGCTTAATAGACGTCAGCGACTGAGTGGCGCGCGCCGGGTTGGACTGCATAAGCGCTTGCCTTGTTGAAGGAGGTAGCTAGGTCTGCTCACCGGCCGCTTTCGCAACGTGCAGGAGTTTCCGGGGAGATGGCCCATGACCCCTGGGGGCATAGGTTTAGTCCGGCATGCTGGCCTCTCTATTAAGCCTAGGTTGGGTTGCGGCGTATTGTTTGGCCGAGGCCGGGCATGACCCAGGAAAGTA
This sequence comes from Aegilops umbellulata, assembly GCA_032464435.1. NCBI lineage: Eukaryota > Viridiplantae > Streptophyta > Magnoliopsida > Poales > Poaceae > Aegilops > Aegilops umbellulata. Next base: position 349,111,263 of record CP136054.1, read on the forward strand.
TGTCCGGCCGGAGTTAATCGAGCGTGGTGGGTAAGTTGGTGCACCCCTGCAGGGAAGAAAATATCTATCGATAGCCTGTCCTACGGTAATGGACACTTGGAGTTGTATCCCGATCGATACAACTAGAACTGGATACTTGTGATGATAACTGGATAGTATGGCTCTGGGATGCCTTTCTCGCAGGGAGTCAAGAAAGGATCTTCGGCCGAGGTTGATAACACTTCTACCACTTTACTTTATGCTACTCTACTCCCTTCTGTTGCTACAAGATGGTGGGTTTCAGAAGATGCTAGTCTTCGATAGGACTAGGCTTTCCCTCTATTCTGGCATTTCTGCAGCCCAGTCCACATATACAACCTTCCTTTGATAATGTTGCATATGTAGTGTAGATCCTTGCTTGCGAGTACTTTGGATGAGTACTCACGGTTGCTTTGCTCCCCCTTTTCCCCCTTTCTTCTTCTTTCCGGTTGATGCAACCAGATGTCGGAGCCCAGGAGCCAGATGCCACCGCCGATGCCTACTACTACGTGGAGACCGACGATGACCATGAGTAGTTAGGAGGCTCCCAGGCAGGAGGCCTTGCCTTTTCGATCGATGTTGCTTTTGTGCTAGCCTTCTTAAGGCACCCTTGTCTAACTCATGTCTGTGCTCAGATATTGTTGCTTCCACTGACTCTTGTGTTTTCGAGCTTATGTATTCGAGCCCTCGAGGCCCCTGGCTTGTAATATAAAGCTTGTATTATTTTAATTTGTGTCTAGAGTTGTGTTGTGATATCTTCCCGTGAGTCCTTGATCTTGATCGTACACATTTGCGTGTATGATTAGTGTACGATTGAATCGAAGGTGTCACAGTCATAGTCATTCCCAATATAAATTAATAATAATGGATGCAAATGATAGCAGTGCTCTCTAGCTGGTGCCTTTTAATAACAGGGTGGTGACTCAACATGAAAGTAAATAGATAGGCCCTTCACAGAGGGAAGCAGGGATTTGTAGAGGTGCCAGAGCTCGGTGTTGAAATAGAGATAAATAATATTTTGAGCGGCATACTTTCATTGTCAACATAACAAGCGAGAGATGACGATATCTTCCATGCTACACACATTATAGGCAGTTCCCAAACATAATGGTAAAGTTTATACTCCCCCTCCACCAACAAGCATCAATCCATGGTTTGCTCGAAACAACGAGTGCCTCCAACTAGCAACAACCCCAGGGGGAGTTTTGTTTGTAATTATTTTGATTTAGTTTGCATAAAGCATGGGACTGGGCATCCCGGTGACCAGCCATTTTCTCGTGAGTGAGGAGTGGAGTCCATTCCTCTTGAGAATAACCCGCCTAGCATGGAAGATACGAACATCCCTAGTTGATACATGAGCTATTCGAGCATACAAAACCGAATTTCATTTGAAGGTTTAGAGTTTGGCACATACAAATTTACTTGGAACGGCAGGTAGATACCACATATAGGAAGGTATGGTGGACTCATATGGAATAACTTTGGGGTTTAAGGAATTAGATGCATAAGCAATATTGCCGCTTAGTACAAGTGAAGGCTAGCAAAAGACTGGGAAGCGACCAACTAGAGAGCGACAACAGTCATGAACATGCATTAAAATTAATAAACATTGTGTGCAAGCATGAGTAGAATATAATCTACCATCACTACTAGAATTAGCTAATTTGCCGTCTACCAAGTCTTTGCCGTCCGCTAGCTGACGACAAAGAAGGTCTTTGCCGTCCGCTTACAGAAAACGGACGGCAAAGAGTAGGCAGATGGCAAAGAACGGTCTTTGCCATCTGCCTACTCTTTGCCGTTAGTTAGAGGACGACAAAGAATCTTTGCCGTCAACTAGCAGACGACAAAGAGGGTGGTGGTCCCCACTAACGAGCTGATTAAAAAAACTTAATGTCCCCCCTCTTTGCCGTCAGCTAGCGGATGGCAAAGAGGAAAAAAAGCTGACGGCAAAGGTTTGGCGGACGACAAAGAACTAACCTACCTAACGGCGAGACCCACCCCGCCCTGGATCCATCTCTCTATTTCTCTGGACCTAACGGCGAGACCTACCTAATATTTAATGACTGATGGTGGTTCAAAGAACTGTGCATAAGGTATTGCAGTCTGGTTTTTATTGGCCTACTCTCTTCAAAGATGCCCGTAAGTTTGTCTTATCTTGTGATGAATGTCAAAGAATTGGTAATATTAGTAGACGTCAAGAAATGCCTATGAGCTATTCACTTGTTATTGAACCATTTGATGTTTGGGACCGTTTCCTTCCTCTAATGGGTATACACATATTTTAGTTGCAGTTGATTATGTTACTAAATGGGTAGAAGCTATTCCAACTAGTAGTGCTAATCATAACACATCTATTAAGATGCTTATAGAAGTTATTTTTCCGAGGTTTGGAGTCCCCAGATATTTAATGACTGATGGTGGTTCACATTTTATTCATGGTGTCTTTCGTAAAATGCTTGCTAAGTATGATGTTAATCATAGAATTGCATCTCCATATCACCCGCAGTCTAGTGGTCAAGTAGAATTGAGTAATAGGGAGCTCAAATTAATTTTGCAAAAGACTGTTAATAGATCTAGAAAGAATTGGTCCAGAAAACTTGATGATGCATTATGGGCCTATAGAACTGCATATAAAAATCCTATGGGTATGTCTCCATATAAAATGGTTTATGGAAAAGCATGTCACTTACTCTCGAACTAGAACATAAGGCATATTGGGCCATTAAAGAGCTCAATTATGATTTCAAACTTGCCGGCGAGAATAGGTTATTTGACATTAGCTCACTTGATGAATGGTGAACGCAAGCTTATGAGAATGCCAAACTGTTTAAAGAAGAAGTTAAAAGATGGCATGACAAAAGGATACAAAAGCGTGAGTTCAATGTAGGTGATTATGTGTTACTATTCAAACCACGTTTAAGATTTTTTGCAGGAAAACTTCTCTCTAAATGGGATGGTCCTTACGTTATCGAGGAGGTCTATTGTTCCGGTGCCATAAAAATCAACAACTTCGAAGGCACAAATCCGAAGGTGGTGAATGGTCAAAGAATCAAACATTACATCTCAGGTAATCCCATAAATGTTGAGACTAATGTTATTAAAACCGTAACCCCGGAGGAATACATAAGAGACACTTTGCAGAACGCTTCAGACTCCGAAAAGGAATAGGTATGTGGTACGGTAAGTAAACCGACTCCAAAACATTTCTAATGGCAATTTTTCTCCATTTTGAAATATTTAAGAAAATAGGAAAATAATAAGTAGTCCGGGAAGGACACGAGGCTTACACGAGGGTGGAGGGCGCGCCCTACCCCCTGGGCGCGCCCCTGCCTTGTGGGCACCTCATGTGCTCTCTGGACTCCGTTTTCTTGCACGATACTTCTTTTGGTCGGTAAAAATTCATTATATAATCTCCCGAAGGTTTTGACCACCGTATCACGCAAATATCCTCTGTTTTTGTTTGGAGCTGTTTCTGTTGCAGATTTAGAGCAAGATGTCATCCCAGGACTCCGACGGAGAGAGCTATGTCTCACATCTCATTGCTGACCCAAAGACCTATGGGGATCTATGTCCTTGTGGTCGAACTACGGATGATGAGGAGGATGCTCATTTGAGGAGGATCAATGATTCAAGTTCAGAGGAGGAGTATGTTCCTCTACCTCAACCTGGGGATGTGCACGTGAAGTTCAAATAGTCTAGTCTCCCTAAGAGGGCTAAACTATCTAACAACCGATCTATTCCTTCTTGTTTTTGGCAGAAAAGCAAAGGGGACTTATGTGACAAGATTTTGAAGCTGGAATCTGAGGTTGATGATTTGAAGGAGGAAATTTCTCTCCTCAATTACAATATGAAGAAGCTAAAGGCACAGTTATCTTCATCATCACGAACTCCATCACCACCACTTCCGAGGAAGGAGACATAATCACATGGGTATGGGCACTCCCCTTGGCAACTGCCATGCTTGGGGGAGGTGCCCCGGTATCGTATCACCATCACACTCCTATATTTACCATTTTTCTTAGTTCGATCCTTTTGGTAATATCTTGACCTAGTAGAAAAAAGTTTTAGTATGATTTAGTTTTGAGTTCTGCCTTATGATCCTTCTATGTAATCGAGTCCGTGATCTATATATAATAAACATTAGTGTTGAGTCAAGGGCTTGATTATTTTGCTATGATCTTGAGGGAATAAAAGAAAAAGAAAGAATAAAAAGAATTCAAGAGATCATATTGATCTTATGGAGAGTAATGACTTCACATATAAAGGGTATGATGAATGAAAGTTGTTGAAAGTTGACAAACATAGTTTTGGTCATTGTTGCAATTAATAGGAAGTAATAAATAAAGAGAGGTTTTCACATATAAATATACTGTCGGGGGAAATCGGCTTCCTCGAACACCTATGGGGATCGAGCCCCTTACTGGTTCGGCGGGGGATGGAGGTTGCACGAAGAGCGGATCGAGGCGATGCACACAAGGGGTTTACCCAGCTTCGGGCCGCACGGATGCGTAAAACCCTATTGCCGCTTTGTGGTTTGTATTGTGTTCTTGCTCGGAGGCGTGTGGTGCTACAGTACCCACAAGCCACTGGCGAGACCGAGCGTAAAAATGGGTGTCCTTCCTCTCTACGTGCGCATGGGGCCTCCTTTTATATGCTCAAGGGGTTATCCACAGGTGGCAGCGCAGGTGGGGGCAAAAATGGGAGAATGCTGTAGTGGGTACAGCTGCCTGCACAGTGGCTGTACAGTGCTATCATACCTAACTTTGACGGCGGGGGACAAGGGCCTTAAATGCCCGTCCGCATCGCCCAGACGGTGCAGGAAAAGGACAGTCAGGAGCGCCACCATTTGCCACGATGGCTACTCTGTCAGCTTCGCTTCGCCACCGCATGCCCCTGGCTACACAACCTCCTGCCACGTGCGCCTGGGATGCCCCCAGAGCGACACGTTGGTGGGTGAGCTGGAGCGCAGGCACGGGGTGGTCACTTGTCGCGGCAAGCGCCTTGCCGCGGTGGATGTCTTGTCGCGCCCGGGAGCTTGTCGCTCACCGGGCCTTGCCGGAGCGCGGGACGCGCCGTGGCAAGGTCCTTGTCGTGCTGTGGTTGGCCTTCCCGGCAAGCTCCTCTTGCCGGGGTCTTGTGCTTCGAGCGGCGGTCCCGGCAAGCTCCTCTTACCGGGGCCTCACTCTCTTCGGGTGGCTTTCCCGGGAAGCTCCTCTTGCCGGGGCCTTGGCTCAAATACTTTGTTCTTGAATGGCCCAAAAGGGGACCATGGAGGGTCTTGGCGATCACCCGGCAAGCCTTGCCGCGGGGTGCTACGACTGCCCGTGCACAAGTTTGGGGTACTAAGGTACCCCTACTTTAGTACACCGACAGGAGCCCCCAGGCCTGGGCCATACACGGTGCCGAGCGCTGTTGGGCCACGCCCAAAACAGTGCACGGGCACGCGCGGCCTGGGTCACGCTGCATCTTAACTCCGCATCCATCGCGCCTTCCCCAAATGGCACGCGTCGAACGCGGCGTCGTGGGGAGAGGCGTGCGTGGCTTGGGTGGCGTGCGAGCTGAGCCCCGCAGGCATGCGTCACGTCGCAATAAATGGGGACGGTTCGCGCCATCTTCATAAGTGGAGGGAGGCGCGGAGGCGTGGCTCCTTTGCTGGATGGGGTCGAGGCACGGTCTCCGAGGCGTCCGCTCCCCACGATCACGGGGTGGGGGGAGGTCGCCTCACCCGTTGCCTCGGTCCTGCACGTCAGCCACACGGCTTCCATGCACCTGGAGTTGCGGACGGTGGGGGCAGGAAACCGGGCCGTCGCGGGTCGGGGTAGCAGGCCGGTCCCGGTCGTCTGGCCTCCCTGCGCCTTGATTGGCTGAGCGGGGCGGTCGAGCCCCCACCCTGCTCCTTTATAAGGAGCAAGAGGGGGCGACGGGAACCCACACTCCTCCATCTCTTCTGCTCTTCATCTTCTGATCCCCTCTCTCCATTTGCCATAGAGAAAGGGAATCCTGGCCCTTCATCGGTGGCGGCGAGGGTTGCCGCCAGGCAGCGCGCCCCTCCTCCCCTTGCACCCACGGCGGCGGAGCCAGACGCAAGGGGAAGGGGGAGGGGGCGAGGTCGTGGACGAGGCCGAGGCGCTCGGGGGCGAGGAGGACGGGGCGACGCGCCGGCCTCGCCTCCGCCAGCGGCTCCTCTTCTCACGGCGGTCCACATCGGGGACGACCCCTGCGAGTTCTTCGTCAGGCTGCGCCTGGCGCCTCGTCGCCGCCTCCGTCTCCCGGCGCCCTTCGCAAGCGTGATGGAGATGGAGCAACCCGAGACGCTGAGACTGCGCATGAGGGGCTGCGGGATCAGTGGTGCGCGAGTCCACGTCGAGTCCCCAGCCCCCGGCGTCATGTATCTTGGTCGAGGGTGGAAGACGTTCGCCCGTATCCACAGCTTGGCGGAGGGGTTCACCCTCCATTTTAAGTTGATGGAGGGCGATCTCCTCTCCGTCAAGGCCTTCGGGGACTTCGGGACCCGGGCCAGGTGCTGCGTGGATAGCTCCTCCGACAGCGAAGGCTCCTCCTCGAGCGAGAGTGACGAGGAGGGGAGCGACAGCGATGACGAGGGTAGCGGTCGTCGGGATGACGGGTCCGACTAGGCGCCGACCGCGGCCCGGCGCGGCACCGGCGACCCCATCATCCGTGTCGCCGGCTCCTTGAACTCCCCGGGGTCGTCTTCTCGGGCGGCTGGAGTGGCGAGGCTGCGGAAGAGGAAGAGGGCAGGCGGCAAGGCCGTCAACTCGGAGTACGAGGGCTAGATGCCCTCGACAGCGTGTTGACGTCCCGCTGCCTCATCTTCGAGCTCCACTTCCGGCGCTGCCGTCACCATCCAGCCTCCGGAGCCCCTGGACGGCCTTCCGGGCGTTCTGTTGGTGTCTTCTGCCGCCCGTAGCTCGCCTAGGCGCCCCTTTTGCCCTTCTCGCCTCCTTGCCCTACCTCCTGAGGAGAGAGACAAGAAAGGGATTACAGGCACCTTATCTTTTTTTCAATCTGTAAGCCCTCGGGCCTTAGTTGCATTTAAAACTTGTAATCCCATCTTCCATGTTTTTCATTCTCTCTGAACTGTACCTGAGCGGAATGTTTTTAATGAAAAGGGGATGTTTGCCGGGCCATTTGTCCCGTGGGTGGAACCCACGCCAAGGAGCGAACCCTTTGTATCGTTAGGATAGACATTTCTTTGCCCGGCAACAGGCCCTGCCGTCTTCCTGCTCTGCTCGACCCTTCTCACGCCCTTGGCGGAGGCAGGGAGGAGGCGGGTTCGGCCCCCTCGCTTCGCCCCTTTGCCGCCGCGACTACTACCAAGACGGGCCCCAGGAACGCGCTCTGGGGCCTGTCGTCGAGGGAGCACGGTAGCTTTCAGGAGGAAACAAGGTTTTCGTATTCCACAGTTCATGAGAGAATGCATGACAAGGGAATTAAAAAAACTTATCTGGGATAGCAGCCCCCGGAAACTCTGGCTTGCCGCGCGCGAACCCTTGTACTTGCCGCCCCCCGGCAACACTGGTTTGCCGGGGACCAGATGCTGGTCCATCCTTCTTCTCTTCTTCGTCATTTAGCGGTCCGGCCAGGATATGCAAAACCCTGCGAACCAAAGGAAACGAAAGGACAGGAAAAAGGGACGCAGACTCGACCTCTAAGCTAGGGGTTAGCAACTGTTAGGCACTATCAACCCTAACCAAGGACGAGACTCGACTCAGCATGCATGCTAAAACTTAGGGCGCCAGCGCTTCATTTACTGCTGCTCAGGGTCTGCGCCTGGCTTTGTACAAAGGATTACATGCAACTGCGGCAAGACTTGTACAAAAGGTTGGTTGCCGAACAGGGTCCGACAACCGCGCCTTACGGGTAAAACTTACGAAGATGCTCAATATTCCAGGAGTTGCTCACCGGAGTGCCATCTTCGGTCTCGAGGCGGACAGCGCCGGGCCTCGTGACTCGTCTCACCCGGTAAGGGCCTTCCCACTTCGGCGTCAACTTGTTGTGTCTCTTGGCGGATGGAGCGCGCCGAAGAACAAGGTCGCCTTCCTCGAAGCTTCTGGCTCTAACTTTGCGGCTATGGTAGCGACGCAAAGCTTGCTGGTAGCGAGTGGCTCGCACAGCAGCCTGAAGACGATCTTCCTCAAGGAGCAGCGCGTCATCTTCACGCAGCCGCTCTTGCTCAAGCTCATCATAAGCGAGCACTCGAGGTGACCCGCATACGAGTTCCGTGGGGGTAACTGCTTCTGCTCCATAGACTAGAGAAAATGGTGTCTGGCCGGTGGCTCGATTTGGCGTCGTTCTGATCGACCAAAGAGTCACCGGCAGCTCCTCGATCCAGTTTCTTCCGCACTTGTGCAGCCTGTCAAAAGTTCTGGTCTTGAGCCCGCGCAGTACTTCGGCATTGGCCCTTTCCGCTTGACCGTTGCTCCTGGGGTGAGCAACAGAAGCGAAGCAGACCTTGGCGCCGAGATCTTGTACGTATTGCGTGAAGGCGCGGCTTGTGAACTGCGTACCGTTGTCGGTGATGATCCTGTTGGGGATCCCGAAGCGGCAACCAATCGACCTGAAGAACTTGATGGCTGACTGTGCTGTCACCTTCCTCACTGGTTCCACTTCCGGCCACTTTGTGAACTTGTCGATTGCGACGTACAAGTACTCAAAGCCCCCGCCAGCTCGGGGGAAGGGGCCGAGGATGTCGAGCCCCCAGACCGAAAATGGCCAGGATAAAGGGATCGTCTGGAGAGCTTGAGCTGGCTGGTGTATCTGCTTGGAATGGAACTGGCACGCTTCACACTTGGTTACTTGTGCAGTCGCATCCTGGAGGGCTGTCGGCCAGAAGAACCCTTGCCGGAACGCTTTGCCGGCAAGTGCTCTAGCGCCAATGTGGTGGCCACATATGCCTCCATGTGTCTCTGCCAACAGCTTTTGTCCGTCTTCCCGGGGGATACACTTCAATTTCACCCTGTTGCGTCCTCTTCTGTATAGTGTGTCGTCGATAAACTGGTACATACTTGACTGCCGGGCTACTCTTTCTGCTTCTTCTTGCTCGTCGGGAAGTTCTCCTGTCTGGAGAAAATGGACGATCTGTTGTGCCCATGCCGGAGCCTGTGGCTTGACGACAAGGACTAAAGGCGCGTCTGCTGCTGCGGGAACACCTGCTTCCACGGCGAGGATCTGGGGCTCAGCCGGAGCTTGATGTTCCCCGGCAAGCTTGCTGGAGCGAAACTTGTCGGGAGTGCCTGCTTCTACGGAACAAACCCTGGGGTTTGCCGGAGCGGACGGCTCCTCAGCATTCTTGGCGTCGATCTTGGGGACCTTCTTGGCGGCGGCTCCAGGGAGCTGTGCCGGAAGATAGTCGCCGGAGACCAACCTCCTCTTCTTGCTCTGTCCGGTTGACGGTGTTATGGATGGCTGAGTCAGCTCGAGCACGAAAGTCCCTGGTTCCACAGGTAACTTAAGTGATGCGCACTTTGACAGGCCGTCAGCAATGTCGTTCTCAGTTTTCGGAACGTGTTCCATTTGCAGGCCGTCAAAGCGCTCCTCTAGCTTCCTCACTTCATCAACGTAAGCTTCCATCAACGGACTCTGATAATCTTTGTTCACTTGGCGGACGACAAGCTGCGAGTCTCCCCTGACAATGAGCTTCTTGATCCCAAGTTCTGCCGTGATCCTGAGACCGGCAAGCAAACCTTCATACTCTGTTGTATTGTTGGTTGCTTGCTCCTTGGGAAAGTGCATTTGGACGATGTACTTGAGGTGCTCTCCGGTGGGCGCGACAAGCAGTACGCCGGCGCCGGCGCCTTGCAGCGAGAAGGCCCCATCAAAGTACATCAGCCACTCTTTGCTTGCTTCCTTGCCGGGGATGCTCGTCTCTGGAATTTCTTCGTCTGGCGTCAGCGTCCACTCTGCAATGAACTCTGCCAGTGCTCTGCTTTGGATAGTTGAAGTGCTCTCGAACTTGAGGCCAAAGCTTGACAGTTCCAGTGCCCACTCCACGATCCTGCCTGTTGCTTCGGGATTCTGCAGTATCCTCTTCAGCGGAAAGCGAGTGACAACTGTGATCTCGTGTGCTTGGAAGTAATGGCGCAGCTTTCTCGAGGCCATAAGGAGGCCGAAAAGCAATTTCTGCACACCAGAGTACCTTGACCTAGTTCCCTGCAAGAGGGAACTGACAAAGTAAACTGGGCGCTGCACCATTTTCTTCTTCTGCACCTCCTCTTGCGCCTGCGCCGATCCCTCCTTGCCGGGGCCAGAGCTTGACGGGGAAGCCCCCTGCTTGTCGCTGGATGCACTTGCCGTGGTCGCTAGCTCATCATCTACCTCCCCCTCCGCTACTAACGCAGCACTAACCACTTGATTGGTTGCCGCCAGGTACAGCAGCAACTTCTCTTGTGGTTTAGGCGCGACAAGTATTGGAGTGGAGGACAGGTATTTCTTCAAGTCTCGCAGCGCAGCCTCCGCTTCCGGAGTCCATTTTACTGGACCCGCCTTTTTCAAAACTTTGAAAAATGGCAGGGCGCATTCTGCAGACTTGGAAATGAACCTGCTGAGAGCCGCCACGCAGCCGGCAAGCCTTCGCACATCCTTGACGCGTGTTGGTGCTTCAATCTGCTCGATGGCCTTGATCTTGTCGGGATTGGCTTCGATTCCCCGCTGAGACACGAAGAACCCGAAAAGCTTGCCGGAAGGAACCCCAAACACACACTTCTCGGGGTTGAGCTTGAGGCTGACCTTGCGCAGGTTTGCAAAGGTCTCTTCTGAGTCTTGAATCAGGGTTGCCCTGTCCCTGCTCTTGACCACTATATCATCCATGTAGGCCTCCACATTTCTGTGGATTTGTGGCTCAAAAGCGGTGTGGACAACCCTGGCAAATGTCGAACCAGCATTCTTCAGTCCGAAAGGCATCCGTACGAAACAGTACGTGCCACATGGAGTGATGAATGCGGTCTTCTCTTCATCTTCTTTAGCCATGAAGATCTGATGGTATCCTGAGTATGCGTCAAGGAATGAAAGCAGGTCACATCCGGCCGTGGAGTCAACAATCTGGTCGATGCGCGGCAAGGGAAACGGATCTTTGGGACAAGCTTTATTAACATCGGTAAAATCGATGCAGAGCCTCCATTTCCCATTTGCTTTGCGCATGACAACAGGATTGGCCAACCACGTCGGATGGAGCACACCTCTGACGAGGCCTGCCGCTTCCAACTTCCTGATCTCTTCTGCAATGAACTCTTGGCGCTCCACTGCTTGTTTCCTGACTCTCTACTTGACGGGCCGCGCGTGAGGACAGACGGCAAGGTGGTGCTCATTCACTTTCCTGGGAACGCCGGGGATGTCAGATGGTTGCCAGGCAAACACATCGACATTCGCCCGCAGGAAAGCAATGAGCGCGCTTTCCTATTTGGGGTCGAGAGTGGCACTGATGGTGAAGGTACCACCAGTGCCGTCCTCCTTGGCGGACACCTTCTTGGTCGTTGGCGGGGCTGCCATCGACTTCTTGCTTTTGCCGGTGGAGCTCGATGGCGCGTCCTCGATGGTAGCGCAGCACTCCGAAGAGGTGCGCTTGCCGGAGTGGGCACCAGAGCACTTGCCGGGCTTGGTCTTCTTCTTGCCGACGGAGCTCGATGGCGCGTCCTCGACGGCATCGCAACACTCCGAAGAGGTGCGCTTGCCGGAGTAGGAACCAGAGCACTTGCCGGGCTTGGCTTTCTTCTTCCCTCCAGGGGCTTCAACGGCAAGTGGCTTGTGATCCACTGCGGCTGCTGCTTCCCGGTAGATCTTGTCGGCACAGATAAGGGCATTCTTCTTGTCGCCAGGGACAGAGATGACGCTTATCGGGCCTGGCATCTTGAGCATGTTGTATGCGTAGTGAGAGGCCGCCATGAACTTGGCGAGCGCTGGACGGACGAGAATTCCGTTGTAGGGCAACGGAAAATCGGCAACATCGAAGGTGATCCTCTCTGTCCTGAAGTTCAGCTCGCTGCCAAATGTCACTCGCAACATTATCTTCCCCTTCGGCTTGCTCCTTACCGGGTTGATTCCTTAGAATGTGCCGGTCTCTTCGAGCTCGCTGTCGGGGACCTGGAGTTTCTGGAGCACAGCGGAGGAGATCAGGTTCAATCCGGCCCCGCCGTCGACTAGCATCTTAGTGACCTTGAGGTTGCGGACTGTCGATGAGACCAACATCGGCAAGCACCCGATCGCAGTTGTGCGGTCAGGGTGGTCCTCAATATCGAAGATGATAGGCATGCCGGACCATTTCAGAGGCCTGCGTGACTCGACGGGTGGTTCCGCTGCATTGACTTCCCGCGCCCACTGTTTGAGCTGGCGGTGAGAAGTGTGCAGAGAAGCACCACCGTCCACGCATAAGACCTCTGTGGCTTTCTGAAACTCCTGCTCACTGGTCTCGACATCATCCATGTCTTCGTCTTCGTCGTCGTCTTCCTCCTTGTCGCGGCCGAGGGGAGGTCTGTCTGCTTGCCGCTGCTTGTCCTTGTCGCGGCGTCCTCCCTGGCCGGGGCGCTTCGTGCCGGATCCTCCGCCACCCCCTCGGGCTTTCTCCTTCTCGCGCCGCTCGTATTCGGCCTTTTGCAGCTCGACGAGCCGCTCGACCTGTTTGCAGCTCTGGAGGTCATGGCCCTTGGTGCGGTGGATCTTGCAGTACTGTTTGTTGGTGCCGTCCCGCTTGTCGGCGACCGCCACGGCCTGGAAGTTGGCGCATCCGGCAACCCCCTTGCCGGAGCTACCAGCCTGGGCCTTCTTGGCGGCGCCTTCATCGCCGGACTGCTCAACAACCAGTACTTCTTGGCTCTTCTTCTTCCTGCTGCTCCGCCGCCGGTTCTTCCTTGTCGGGGCGGTATCCTCACTGTCAGATTCTGCTGCTCCAATGTTCTCTCCGGGGAGTTTCCTCCCCTCCTCAGCACGTGCACACTTGTCGGCCAGGGCATATAGCTCGTTGACGTCTTTGATCTTGCACATCGCCATCTCCTCCCGCATCCTGCGGTTGCGCACGTTCTGATGGAACGCGCTGATGACCGCGGCAGGGTGGACATCGGGGATGTTGTAGTGCACACGGCTGAATCACTGAATGAACTTGCGCAGAGGTTCTCCCTCCTTCTGGACGAGCAGATGAAGGTCGCTCGCTTGGCCATGGGGTTTGTGGCCGCCTGTAAAGGCGCCAACAAACTGATGGCACAAGTCTGTCCAGGAGGTTATGGAGTTGTCCGGCAAGTGCATGAGCCAGGATCTGACGTTGGATTTGAGCACCAGCGGGAAGTAGTTGGCAAGGATCTTGTCGTCTCGCCCCCCGGCAGCCTGCACCGCAATGGTGTAGATGCTGAGGAACTTCGACGGATGCGACTTGCCGTCGTACTTCTCTGGTACTTCTGGCTTGAAATTCTTCGTGCTAGGCCACTGGACTTGCCGCAGCTCACGGGTGAATGCAGGGCAACCTACTGCGTACGGCAGGTCGCCTGGTCCCCCCGGCGCATGCATGTCGACAGAGGGCCCAGCGCGCTCGTCTGATTGACGCCGCATTTCTCTCCGACGCTCGATGCGAGTGCGAGCGTCCTCTTACTTTCGTTCGTGAAGAACTTGGCGTTGATCGCGGCGAGTTCGCGGATTCGACGACGCGGTGGAGTCGTTGTCGTGATGGCTCCGGCGAGTCGACGATCTCGGCCTCTGGGGCGGGGAATGCACGGTGGTTGCACCCCCACCGGTCTTGGCGCCATCGGTCCGCGCCTGGCCGACCTGTCGCGGCTGCGACGCACTGTGCTGCTGCGGGGTGTCGCCGTTAGCGAAGCCGATGAGACTCTGTATCGTAGCCCTCCAGTCGTCAAGCTTGTCCGCCGTTGGAGGGTAATCTAGGAGCAGTTGAGCTCGTGCTAGAGCTTCTGCTGGATTGGCGGGCAGCGGCGGCGAACGGCGCATGGAGCGGGATGTGCTGGAACTTCTAACTATGTTAGAAGGAGCAGCACCTGGTCCAGGCAGTCGCGCTACGCTCGCGCCAACACGCTGGTGTGCTTGTTGGCCTTGAACGCCCTGGGATCCGCCAGCTCGATCTGGGTCTAGCGAGCGTATGGTACCGTGGGTACCAGGACGCGGCTGGTCCCACGCCTCCTGAGAGGGGCGCGGTGCATGCTCGGACGCCGTGTCGCCATGAGCTGGCTTGACGACGTCCGTCCCGCCGCCGATGCCGTCCCCACCACCCGTTTGCTCCAGGGGCGGTGGGTTCGACGCGAACGGACCAGCCACCTCCGGAGCTTTCTTCTTCGGCGGCATGTCGATGAAGATGATGGAAATCTAGCCTGTGCGGACGCCGGATCAGGTTCACACAACCTCGACGCCCCCTACCTGGCGCGCCAAAGATGTCGGGGGAAATCGGCTTCCTCGAACACCTATGGGGACCGAGCCCCTTACTGGTTCGGCGGGGGGCGGAGGTTGCACGAAGAGCGGATCGAGGCGATGCACACAAGGGGTTTACCCAGCTTCGGGCCGCACGGATGCGTAAAACCCTACTGCTGCTTTGTGGTTTGTATTGTGTTCTTGCTCGGAGGCGTGTGGTGCTACAGTACCCACAAGCCACTGGCGAGACCGAGCGTAAAAATGGGTGTCCTTCCTCTCTACGTGCGCATGGGGCCTCCTTTTATATGCTCAAGGGGTTACCCACAGGTGGCAGCGCAGGTGGGGGCAAAAATGGGAGAATGATGTAGTGGGTACAGCTGCCTGCACAGTGGCTGTACAGTGCTATCATACCTAACTCTGACGGCGGGGGACAAGGGCATTAAATGCCCGTCCGCATCGCCCAGACGGTGCAGGAAAAGGACCGTCAGGAGCGCCACCGTTTGCCACGATGGCTACTCTGTCAGCTTCGCTTCGCCACCGCATGCCCCTGGCTACACAGCCTCCTGCCACGTGCGCCTGGGATGCCCCCAGAGCGACACGTTGGTGGGTGAGCTGGAGCGCAGACACGGGGTGGTCACTTGTCGCGGCAAGCGCCTTGCCGCGATGGATGTCTTGTCGCGCCCGGGAGCTTGTCGCTCACCGGGCCTTGCCGGAGCGCCGGACGCGCCGTGGCAAGGTCCTTGTCATGCCGTGGTTGGCCTTCCCGGCAAGCTCCTCTTGCCGGGGTCTTGTGCTTCGAGCGGCGGTCCCGGCAAGCTCCTCTTACCGGGGCCTCGCTCTCTTCGGGTGGCCTTCCCGGCAAGCTCCTCTTGCCGGGGCCTTGGCTCAAATACTTTGTTCTTGAATGGCCCAAAAGGGGACCATGGAGGGTCTTGGCGATCACCCGGCAAGCCTTGCCGCGGGGTGCTACGACTGCCCGTGCACAAGTTCGGGGTACTAAGGTACCCCTACTTTAGTACACCGAGATATACTATCTTGGACATCTTTTATGATTGTGAGCACTCATTAAAATATGACATGCTAAAGAGTTGATGTTGGACAAGGAAGAAAACGTAATGGGTTATGTTTTCTTATACCCGAAATAAAGTATATTGTCATGTACCATCCAACATGTTGAGCTTGCCTTTCCCTCTCGTGCTAGCCAAATTCTTTGCACCAAGTAGAGATACTACTTGTGCTTCCAAATATCCATAAACCCGGTTTTGCCATGAGAGTCCACCATACCTACCTATGGATTGAGTAAGATCCTTCAAGTAAGTTGTCATGTTGCATGCAATAAAAATTGCTCTCTAAATATGTATGATTTATTAGTGGAGAAAATAAGCTGGTGATGTGGAAGAAATAAAAGCGACGGACTGCATAATAAAGGTCCATAGCACAAGTGGCAATATAAAGTGACGTTCTTTTGCATTAAGATTTCATGCATCCAACCTTAAAAGCACATGCCAACCTCTGCTTCCCTCTGCGAAGGGCCTATCTTTTATTTTTGTCTTATACCTTATGCAAGAGTCATGTTGATCTTCACCTTTCCTTTTTACATTTTATCCTTTGGCAAGCACCTTGTGTTGGAAAGATCCTGATATATATATATATATCCAATTGGATATAAGTTAGCATGAATTATTATTGTTGACATTACCCTTGAGGTAAAAGGTTGGGAGGCAACACTATAAGCCCCTATCTTTCTCTGTGTCCGATTAAGACTCCATAACCATAAGTAGCGCGTGAGTGTTAGCAATTGTGAAAGACAAAATGATAGTTGAGTATGTGGACTTGCTGAAAAGCTCTTATATTGACTCTTTCCAATGTTATGATAAATTGCAATTGCTTCAATGACTGAGATTATAGTTTGTTGGTTCTCAATGTAGTTTTTGATTGATACTTGACATTGTGAATAGATTATTACTTGAGCATAAGAAATCATATGAAAATATCCATATATGTTGCTGTTATAAGAATGATCATGATGCCCTCATGTCAGTATTTTATTTTATCGACACCTCTATCTCTAAACATGTGGACATATTTATCGTTATCGGCTTCCGCTTGAGGACAAGCGAGGTCTAAGCTTGGGGGAGTTGATACGTCCATTTTGCATCATGCTTTTATATCGATATTTATTGCATTATGGGCTGTTATTACACGTTATGTCACAATACTTATGCCTATTCTCTCTTATTTTACAAGGTTTACATGAAGAGGGAGAATGCCGGCAGCTGGAATTCTGGGCTGGAAAAGGAGCAAATATTAGAGACCTATTCTGCATAGCTCCAAAATTCCTGAAACTTCACGGAAGTTATTTCTGGAATTAATAAAAAATACGGGCGAAAGAATCCACCAGAGGGGCCCACACCCTGGCCACGAGGGTGGGGGCGCGCCCTACCCCCTGGGCGTGCCCCCTGCCTCGCGGGTCCCCTGACAGGCCTCCGGTGCCCATCTTCTGCTATATGAAGTCTTACGTCCGAGAAAAAATCAGAAGCAAGCTTTCGGGAAGAAACTTTGCCGCCATGAGGCGGAACCAATCTAGGGCTCCGGTAGAGCTGTTATGCCGGGGAAACTTCCCTCCGGGAGGGGGAAATCATCGCCATCGTCATCACCAATGATCCTCTCATCGGGAGGGGGTCAATCTCCATCAACATCTTCACCAGCACCATCTCCTCTAAAACCCTAGTTCATCTCTTGTATCCAATCTTTGTCCTGAAGCCTCAGATTGGTACCTGTGGGTTGCTAGTAGTGTTGATTACTCCTTGTAGTTGATGCTAGTTGGTTTATTTGGTGGAAGATCATATGTTCAGATCCTTTATGCATATTAATACCCCTCTGATTATGAACATGAATATGATTTGTGAGTAGTTACGTTTGTTCCTGAGGACATGGGAGAAGTCTTGCTATTAGTAGTCATGTGAATCTGGTATTCGTTCAATATTTTGATGAGATGTATGATGTCTCTCCTCGAGTGGTGTTATGTGAACGTTGACTACATGACACTTCACCATTGTTTGGGCCTAGAGGAAGGCATTGGGAAGTAATAGGTATATGATGGGTTGCTAGAGTGACAGAAGCTTAAACCCTAGTTTATGCGTTGCTTCGTAACGGGCTGATTTGGATCCATATGTTTCATGCTATGGTTAGGTTTACCTTAATATTTCTCTTGTAGTTGCGGATGCTTGCAATAGGGGTTAATCATAAGTGGGAAGCTTGTGCAAGAAAGGGCAGTACCCAAGCACCGGTCCACCCACATACCAAATTATCAAAGTAACGAACGCGAATCATATGAGCGTGATGAAAACTAGCTTGACAATAATTCCCATGTGTCCACGTGAGCGCTTTTCTCTATATAAGAGCTTGTCCGGGCTTGTCCTTTGCTACAAAAAGTATTGGGCCATCTTGCTGCACCTTGTTTACTTTCATTACTTGTTACCCGTTACAAATTACCTTATCACAAAACTATCTGTTACCGATAATTTCAGTGCTTGCAGAGAATACCTTGCTGAAAACCGCTTATCATTTCCTTCTGCTCCTCGTTGGGTTCGACACTCTTACTTATTGAAAGGACTACGATAGATCCCCTATACTTGTGGTCATCACACCTGATCATTACTTCACGGAAAGAAAAATAAAGCCCTTTTCGGGGCACAGAACTGTCATTGATGAATGGCTCGACAAGCCCTGTCAGATACACGCGATGCCAAATTCTGAACCAACTCATAGCCCTTGGGCATGTTGGATACTCCGGCAGGTGGCTAAAAGCGGGGAGGCTATTCTCACCAATACTATTCCGGCAAGGCATTCCCAGACGATAACGACCTCAATGTGTTTACGGTCTTCAAGACCTTTTCTTCAAACAACGGGCGTAAAAGGGCGCTCCGCGACCTTGCCGAAGTCAATCACATAGCCACAATAAATCCTTGGAACGATATGGCGATAACCTTCAACGCCAATGACGAGCCAAGGGCCCGATCAGTCCAAGAACTAGCCGCTTTGGTTCTAAACCCAATTGTAGACGGCTTTTGCCTCACTAAAGTTCTCATGGACGGCGGCTGCGGACTGAACCTCATCTACGAAGACACGCTCAATAAAATGCAAATGGACAGGAGTCGCATTGAGCAAAGTAATACAACCTTTCGAGGAATTATCCCCAGCCGGGAAGCAAGATGCTCGTGAAAAATTAAACTCAACGTGGTATTCGGCACGCCAGAGAACTATAGGTCCGAAGAGATAATCTTCCAGGTGGCCCCTTTCAATAGCGGATATCATGCCCTGTTAGGGCGAGACGCATTCACACGCTTTCAAGCCATACCTCATTACGGGTACATGAAGCTCAAAATGCCCGGGCCCAACGGTATTATCACTATCTCCAGTGATCCAGACATAGCACTCCGCGCTGAAAAAAACCAGTGAGCCGCTTTATCTCCAGATTAGGAGAAAAGGCAGCGCCATTGTATTGCCTGCTCTGACGCACCGACCACTTTGCGTGGACGGATGCTGCAACAACTGGACTGGAAGAAATAAAAGCTTTGTTAGCAAGCAACCCAATCCTGGCCGCGCCAAACGTCGGCGAACCCATGCTACTATACATATCTGCAATGCACCAGGTGGTGATTGCGGTGCTCGTCGTCGAACGAGAAGAAGAGGGACATAAATTCCCACTTCAAAAACTAGTATACTATGTATCGACGGTCCTCACACTATGCAAATCCCCATACCCACATTATCAAAAGATAGCGTATGCAGTCTTCATGGCATCCCGGAAGCTGCGACACTACTTTCAAGAGTGTTCAATCACGGTGGCTTCCGAAGTACCACTTAATGATATCATAAACACCCGGGACGCCACCGAACGGATTGCCAAATGGGCCATTAAGCTCTTACCATTTGAAATAACATATATGCCACGCTGAGCCATTAAATCTCAGGTGTTGGCTGACTTCCTCGCCGAATGGACATAGGCCGAACTCCCTAAAGAGTATGAAACATATTCCAACTCGGTGATGCACTTCGACGGCTCTAAAATGCTAGCTGGACTTCGAGCTAGTGTCGTCCCGACATTCCCCACAGGAGACACAGTCCGTTATGTGCTCCAAATACTGTATACAGACTCTAATAACGCAGCCGAATACGAGGCCCTATTGCATGGTCTTCGCATGGCCGTCTCCATGGGCATGCAATGCCTCGAGGTGCGCGGGAATTCAAACCTCGCAATATCCCAAATAAACAGAGAATTTGATGCCAAAGATCCGAAGATGGCGGCTTACCGCAATGCCATACTTAAAATATCAGCTTGGTTTGAGGGGCTCGATTTCCATCACGTGGCCCGAGAGAGTAATCAAGCAGCAGACATCCTTGCTCGCATGGGCGCTAAGCACGACCCCGTCCCACCCAATACCTTTGTGGAGCGGGTCTTCAAGCTATCCGTGGTATGGCAGGACGAGAGCAGCAACACCAGTCCAGACCCTATCATACCCCCAGATTCCGAACACAATTTCGATATCATCGGGGGCTCGGCCACCGAAATAACACCATCAGCCCATGTAATCATGGCAGTAATCACCCCATGGACCGAAGCCTTCTTGGCCTACCTTAATAGGCCAGAGATCCTTGAGGACTAGAATGAAGCCCGCTGCATCGTTCCACGCTCGAAAGCCTACAAGGTTCATGAAGGAGAGCTCTACAAGAAAAGTACTAACGGAGTCCTTCAAAGCTATATCTCCGAAGAAGCGGGGTGACAACTATTGGCCAAAATCCATTCTAGTCTCGGTGGCCATCACGCCATAGCTCGGGCCCTTGTAAGTAAGGCCTTCCGTATCGGTTTTCTGGCCTACAACCCGAGTAGATGCACAGGACCTCGTCCAACATTGTGTAGGGTGCCAGCTTTTCGCCAATCCAAGCCATATGCCACCTACCGCCCTACAAACAATCCCCATTACTTGTACTTTTACGGTCTAGGGGCTTGACATGGTCAGACCCCTTAAAGGGGGAAGCCATAAGAAAACATACTTGTTGGTCATGGTAGATAAATTCACTAAGTGGATAGAGGCCAAACCAGTTGAAACGGCAGAAGCCAGACCAGTAATAGATTTCATATCCGGTGTCGTACAACGTTATGGTGTCCCACACAGCATCATCACTGATAACGTCTCTAACTTCATAGCCGACGAGGTAAAAACTTGGTGTGCTAATCTGGGCATCAAGCTCGATTATGCCTCCGTTTATCACCCTCAAACTAATGGTCAAGTCGAACGGGCTAATGGCCTGATAATGAGCGGCATTAAACCCAGACTAGTGCGATCCTTAAAGGAGTCAGATAAACACTGGGTTTAGGAGCTCGACTCCGTATTATGGGGAGTGTGGACCACGCCCAATCGCATGACCGAATACACACCATTTTTCATGGTGTACGGCGCAGAGGCCGTCTTGCCCTGCAATATTATTCACGACTCACCTCGAGTACACATTTATGAAGAGAGAGAGAGAGGCCGAGCTCGATCGTCAAGATGACTTAGATGTCCTGGAGGAGGAGTGTGATGTCGCAAAAGCTCGTTCAACATTCTACCAACAACAAGCTCAAAGATACCAAAGCAGAGAAGTTCGGGCCAAGACTTATAATGTCGGTGAACTCGTTCTACACCTACCAGAAAAGAAAAAGGACAAGCTCAAGCCCAGATGGGAGGGTCCCTTCATTATAGATGAAGTACTCACTAGGGGAACCTATCGCCTTCGTAATGCCTCGGACAATCGCCTCGAGCCGAACCCATGGAACGCTGCCAGACTCCGAAGATTCTACGCCTAAGTCTGGACTCATTGTTCGTTACCCTTTTTTCTCTTTTTCTCTTTATTCTTTTTGTTTTTATAGGACTTCTATCCCGTGTTCGGATAAACCGCACATTTAAGGGGTATACATCCTTCAATGTACATACCCCCCCAATACTTGGGGGCTTCTAGTCACATAAGCTTATTGTTATTTCTCAAGCATCAAGCTCACCGTATATATGTGTAATCTTCTCATATATGTCTTTTCTTCGCCATTATATGCACCTTTATGACTTAAGTTTTTGCCAAACTGGGTTGCCTGGCTCCTGTGCTTATGGCCCTACGTTCCCGCTTGTTTGGCTAGGGCATAAAGGGAGCACCTCTGCGCTTGTTACAAACGGATTATCCAGACGTGTACCTCAGACAGGTGAAGCTGAAAGCTAGCGTTCTCAAGGGAATAATAGGTCGGCGGACAAAAGATGAATTGCCCTCGTTGCGATACAAGCCCCCAAAATACAACATGTACTGTGATTTTTAGCATCACAACTCAGGCATGCACAACAAATGCATGCTGGCCCAGGGATAGGAACCCTTAACGGAACTATTCCCTCTGGAAGATGTTTCTTGCGATCAAATGTAATATAACATAACTCCCCGAATACAACTTGTCTGTTCAAGCAACTATGACCGGACTGCCTGGTTTCCGAACATACTTCAGTGTTTACCACTGGTACAGTATTCGGAAACACTCCAGACTTTGGATTTCGGAGGTTAAAGCGGAAGGTCTGCCATGACAACTGTTTTATAATTTGGCTGGAGATAAGTTTGTCGATAAAAGTACATTACTACTTGGACTCGAAAACTTCCTCCTCCTCTAGACCATCTAATAAGTTGTCTAGCTTACAATCCTGTTGCGAAAACTTGGCGACTATCTTTACTTGGTCATATACTAAGCTAACAAGAATTTCCTATCCATCTGGTCCCCGAGGCCTGAGCCGGGCCATATGATACGGATCAGGTCCGGTGTACCATGTTTTCACCATGGCCCAGGCCTCTCGTGCACCTTCTCGGCATGCTGATATCTTCCATAGTACAAAGCGGCGGCGAGCTCCCTTGAATAAATTCACGAGTTCCTCCATACTTCCTGGAGGAGAATCGGCCGGCCATAAAGCTTTAGCAATGTTCCTCATTGCCTTCCGGGCTCGCTCATGCACTTTGGACAGCTCTTGTAGCAGATCGCCTTGAAATCTGGACACCTCTCCTTCAGGCCGCCTAGTCAACATACCTACAAAAACAAACTTGTTAAACTTCCCGTTAGGGGACTGTATGGAAGTGAGGTTAAAAAGCATACTGAATATGCCGCCTTTCAGCTTTCTGTTCTCTTTCAAGGCATCCGCCATTTGGGCTTGTATGTCCTTCAGCTCCTCGGTCTGCTTGATGTTGGCATCTTGTAGCTTGTTCTTCTCATCCCTGGTCTGTATTAGTATACACTGACCAATGGCTGCTACCTCTTGAGCATGCGTTGGTTTTGCCTTGAAGAGGAAAGGGTGATGGAGCAAAGTAGCGTAAGTACTCCCCTCAGTTTTTGAGAACTAAGGTATCAATCCAGTAGGAGACTACACGCAAATCCCTCGTACCTGCACAAACAATCAAGAACCTTGCAACCAACGCGATAAAGGGGTTGTCAATCCCTTCACGGCCACTTGCAAAAGTGAGATCTAATAAAGATAATAAGATAAATATTTTTGGTATTTTGTTGTATAGATTGGAAACTAAAGATTGCAAAATAAACGGCGACAAAAATAGCAAATTGATAGGAAAATAATATGATGGAAGATAGACCCGGGGGCCATAGGTTTCACTAGTGGCTTCTCTCAAGATAACATAATCTACGATGGGTGAACAAATTACTGTCGAGCAATTGATAGAAAAGCGCATAGTTATGAGAATATCTAGGCATGATCATGTATATATGCATCACGTCCGTGACAAGTAGACCGAAACGACTCTGCATCTACTACTATTACTCCACACATCGACCGCTATCCGGCATGCATCTAGAGTATAAAGTTCATAAGAACAAAGTAACGCATTAGGCAACATGACATGATGTAGAGGGATAAACTCAAGCAATATGATATAAAACCCATATTTTTATGGAAACAATACAATACGTTCCTTGCTGCCCCTGCTGTCACTGGGAAAGGACATCGCAAGATTGAACCCAAAGCTAAGCACTTCTCCCATTGCAAGAAAGATCAATCTAGTTGGCCAATCCAAACTGATAATTCGAAGAGACTTGCAAGGATATTTAAATCATGCATATAAGAATTCAGAGAAGAATCAAATATTGTTCATATATAATCTTGATCACAAACCCACAATTCATCGGATCTTGACAAACACACTGCAAAAATAATTACATCGAATAGATCTCCAAGAGAATCGAGGAGAACTTTGTACTGAGATCCAAAGAGAGAGAAGAAGCCCTCTAGCTAATAACTATGGACCCGAAGGTCTGTGGTAAACTACTCACACATCATCGGAGAGGCTATGGTGTTGATGTAGAAGCCCTCCGTGATCGATTCCCCCTCAGGCGGAGCTCCAGAAAAGGCCCCAAGATGGGATCTCACGGGTACAGAAGATTGTGGCGGTGGAAATAGGGTTTCGTGGTGCTCCTGGATGTTTTTAGGGTATATGAGTATATATAGGCGAAAGAAGTAGGTTGGTGAAGCCACGAGGGTGGGGGCGTGCCCTCCTACCTCGTGGCCGCCTCGTTGCTTCCTTGACATACTGTAGCGACCAGACCTCAAACAGTCTGACCTCTGTGCTCAGGTGTCATCCCTGGATCAGTAATGCTGACACCACATAGTACTTCGAAGGATTTATAACAGAGTAGCAATCACACACTTATTACATCGATGTATCAAAGAGAACTTATTACAATAAATATGGCTTAAGGCCATCTAATAACGATAACAGCGGAAGGCTTGGAAGATAAGTGAGTCCATCAACTCCAACGGCATCATTGAGTATAGAACCACGACCTAAAAGGCACCTTACTCGTCGTCTGAAAAGTCTGCAACATGAAACGTTGCAGCCCGAAAACGGGTCAGCACATGGAATATGCTGGCAATGTAACACAGAGAGAGTAATGAATGATTAAGCCTATACTACATGCATATATGGCTGGTGGAAAGCTCTATGGTTACAGTTTTGCGTAAAGCCAATTTTTCCCTACTGCAAAGGAATAAATTTATTTAACTATCATGGTGGTTGTTAAACATTGAGAATGGTTGACAGCATCCTCAATCCCAATTAAAGTAATCATCAATAAAGCCCAACAATATTAATTTAGAAGTAACATGATGAGATTCACATGATATCCAAGTAATAGATACTCAAAACGTCCATAACCGGGGTCACGGCTAACCATGATTAGTTTGTACACTCTGCAGAGGTTTGCGCACTTTTCCCCACAAGACTCGATCGCCTCCGTTTGATTTCTCGCACTACATGGTGTTTGAGAAACGGATGACCGAGACATAGTCTTTCAGAAGTGCTAGCACCTTACGACGTGATAGACCGTACCAACCTACATCCCCTACATCTGCTAGTCTACCACTGTAAGAGTTCGCACGACTTAGTCAACTATGCCAGACCCCATAATGGCTTGTGACTGCACACGGAAGTTTCTAGTTTGAATAATCTCATGATCCCTTTGAGCCTGGGTGGCGGTCCAAAAAGAAACAGGCAAACCTGGAATACCCAAGTGCCTCAATCCACCCAGATGTGTGTTTAAGTTGCCACCTTAGATAAACCATTAATTAACAATCTCACATCTGTCATGGATATCACTCACCCAATCCACGTCTACTAGCATAGCATGGCAATAAGCAAACGTAGAAGTAACTCCCAAAGGTTTGATAATAAAACAGGTAATAGGTACTACCTCAACTACTTCCAATCCCACAATTTAATTAGATCCTAATCATGCAGTGTTTGAGGATTGATCTAATGCAATAAAACTGGGTAGTAAAAGAGGTATGATCAAAGTGTTACTTGCCTTGCTGATGATCCGCGAAACCTAGAGATTCGAAGTAACAGACGGCGCACTCCGGGTATTCTATCGCAGACAAACAAACAAGCATACAATAAGTACTCATCTAATGCACAGGTAAAATGCAAATAAAAGATATAATCATAAAGTTCAACTTAAGAACTCCGGTTTGCAAAAAGAATCAAATCGAACGAAGCAAAGAAGGTCAAACGGCGAAAGAAAACAACTTCGTTCTACTAATCTGGATCTAAGTCAAATTTTACAGTAGCAAAAACTTATTTAAGTTGATTATTCGGATAGAGGGTTTCGATACGAAACTCCAGGCGCTTGAATCGCCTGATTCCGATAAACGAGCGAAAAGTTATACTAAAACGAAAATCGGATCAGAAATCGCGATTAGAAAATAACCGCGGAAAATCCGACGAAAAACGAAAACGACGAACGGATTAATTCGTCAATTAACCTTATCCGAAAATAATAAAATAAATAAAACAATAAAATAATAAAAAAACCAAAAATAAAACCGACGAAAACCAATCGGATTTAAAAAAAACGGCACGGATTTTGAGGCGGCGGCGAACCTCGGGCGACGCGCGTCGCGGCGGCGGCTCCGGCAAGCAGGTGGGCTGGCGGCGGCGGTTATGGGCTGGGGGGGCTCGGGTGCGGCGCTATTTAAAGGCGTCCCCCGGGCGGAGTCCCGCTCGGGCACGGCCCAAGGTCGGTTTCGTTTTTTTTAATAATTACGCTTGAAAGAAAAATAAAAATAAATACTAAACCGACTCCAAAAATCCTGAAATAAATTTTCCCGGGCTTCTAAAATCAAGCCCGACAAAGTGAAAATTTATTTGGGCCCTAAATGAAATTTTGAAAAACGCATATTTTTCCTAAATTCAAATAAAAATACCGAAAAAGTCCGAAATAAATCTTATTTGATTTTATTATTAAATCATCCATATTTCTATATTTTGGGAAAGTCATTTTATTCCCTCTCTCATGTTTTTGTAATAGAAATAATTGATGATAAAATAAATAAAATCAAATGATCCTATTTTCAAAATTTGAGAAAGCTCAAATATGAAAATAACGAAATCCCCAACTCTCTCCGTGGGTCCTTGAGTTGCTTAGGATTTTCTAGGATCAAAACGAGAAGCAAATAAAATATGATATGCATGATGATCTAATGTATAACATACCAAATTGAAAATTTGGGATGTTACAAACCTACCCCCTTTAAGATGAATCTCACCCTCGAGATTCGGGTTGGCTAGAAAATAGGTGAGGGTGGTCCTTGAGCAGATCTTCCTCTCGCTCCCAGGTGGCTTCATCCTCCGTGTGGTGACTCCACTGAACCTTGCAAAACTTGATAACCTTGCTGCGAGTGACTCGGCTGGCAAACTCGAGAATCTTAACTCGTTTCTCCTCATAGGTCAAATTTTTATCCAACTGAATTGCTTCCAATGGCACTGTGTCTCTTAAAGGTATGTCAGCCATCTCCGCGTGGCACTTATTCAACTGAGAAACATGGAACACATCATGAACTCCTGACAATCCTTCGGGCAATTCCAACTTGTAGGCCACTTCTTCCATACGCTCCAAAACTCGATATGGTCCTACAAATCGTGGCGCTAACTTCCCCTTAACTCCAAAACGCTTAATCCCTCGAAGTGGGGATACTCGAAGATAAACTCTGTCTCCGACTTCGTAAATTGTCTCCTTGCGTTTAGAATCTGCGTAGCTCTTCTGCCTGGACTGGGCTACCTTGAGCCTATCGCGAATCAACTTCACCTTCTGTTCAGACTCCTTAATCAAATCAGGTCCAAACAACTGACGGTCTCCAACTTTGTCCCATGACAACGGTGTCCTGCACCTCCTTCCGTACAAGGCTTCGAAAGGGGCCATCTTCAAACTGGTTTGGTAACTGTTGTTGTAAGAGAACTCTGCATATGGAAAATTGTCGTCCCAACTAGATCCATAGTCTAGCGCACAAGCTCTCAGCATATCTTGCAAAATCTGATTGACTCTCTCGGTCTGTCCATCTGTCTACGGATGAAAAGCGGTACTGAATTCTAGCCTAGTACCCAAAGTCTCATGCAACTGCTTCCAGAACTTTGAGGTAAACTGGGTTCCTCTATCTGATACAATACTCCTCGGAACTCCATGCAGACATACGATCCTGATCATGTATATCTTTGCCAACTTAGCACTGGTGTAAGTGGTCTTTACTGGGATGAAATGAGCTACCTTCGTCAACCGATCAACTACAACCCAAATCGAGTCATAGCCTGAACGAGTCCTTGGTAATCCTGTGATAAAATCCATGCCTAGCTTATCCCACTTCCATTCGGGTATCGGCAATGGCTGCAACAATCCTGCTGGCTTCTGATGCTCTATCTTTACTCTCTGACATACATCACAAACTGCTACATACTCCGCAATATCCTTCTTCATTCCGGTCCACCAGAAAGTATCCTTCAAATCCAAATACATCTTGGTATTTCCTGGGTGAATCGAATAGGGTGAATCATGTGCCTCTTGCAGAATCAACTTCCTAATCTCCGGGTCATTGGGCACATAAACACGGTCTTCAAACCATAGGGTGTCGTGCTCATCCTCACAAAATCCCTTAACTTTTCCTTTGTTCATTTTCTCCTTTATAGAAGCAATCTCCTTGTCAGCCTTCTGAGCTTCTCTGATTCTATCCATCAAAGTTGACTGAATTTCCAATGCTGCTACATAGCTCACGAAGATCCCCGGCTAACTCCTTGGGTATTTCTCCCGTCATTAGTGTATTGACATGGCTCTTACGGCTCAATGCGTTAGCTACTACATTAGCCTTTCCGGGATGGTAATGCAATCTCATATCATAATCCTTGATGAGCTCCAACCATCTCCTTTGTCTGAGATTCAACTCCTTCTGCGTGAAAATGTACTTCAAACTCTTGTGATCCGTGTACACATCACAATGATTTCCAATGAGGAAATGTCTCCATGTTTTCAAAGCATGCACTACGGCTGCTAACTCCAAATTATGCATGGCATAATTCAATTCGTGAGGCTTCAGTTGTCGTGAAGCATACGAAACAACTCTTCCCTCCTGCATAAGTACTGCTCCAAGTCCTCGACGTGAAGCGTCGCAATAGACCTCTTAATCCTTGGTCTGATCTGGCAAAATCAACACTGGTGAGGTAACCAAACGTTTCTTCAATTCCTGGAAACTAGCCTCACACTCCTCAGTCCATATGAACTTAGTATCCTTCTTCAGCAACTCCGTCATAGGCTTTGCAATCTTAGAAAAGTTCTCAATAAATCTCCGGTAGTATCCTGCGAGTCCAAGAAAACTCCGGATCTCTCCAACTGTTGTTGGTGCTTCCCAATTGGTCACAGTGATAACCTTTGTGGGCTCAACCGCTATTCCTTCTCCGGATATAACGTGTCTGATGAATCCCACTTCCTTCAACCAAAACTCACATTTGCTGAACTTGGCATATAACTGATGTTCTCTGAGCTTCTCAAGTACCAAACGCAAATGTTCTTTATGCTCCTCTTCATTCTTTGGATACACCAGAATATCATCAATGAACACCACGACGAACTTATTCAGAAACTCCATAAACACTTTGTTCATCATGTTCATAAAATAGGCAGGTGCGTTAGTCAGTCCAAATGACCTAACGGTATATTCATATAGTCCATATCTGGTGGTGAATGCTGTCTTAGGTATATCCTGCTCTCGAATCTTCAACTGATGGTACCATGATTGTAAATCGATCTTGGAAAACACTTTAGCTCCTTGCAACTGATCAAATAGATCATTGATCATTGGTAGTGGGTACTTGTTCTTGATTGTTACCTCGTTCAATCCACGATAATCAACAACCATCCCTAACGATCCATCCTTCTTCTCCACTAGAAGTACTGGTGATCCCCAAGGCGAAGAACTTGGGCGAATGTAACCTTTATCCAGTAACTCCTTAATCTGCTTCTTAATTTCCACCAAATCCTTTGCAGGCATCCTGTATGGTCTCTTCGATACTGGCCCTGTGCCTGGCAAAAGCTCAATCAAAAACTCAATGTCTCTATCTGGTGGCATGCCTGGCAACTCTTCTGGAAATACGTCAGGGAAATCCTTTGCCACTGGTACTTCCTCCTGCACAACTCCTGTCAAGGAATTTGCTTGAATCCTTTTCAGCACATGCCGTGATACGTACTTGATCCTTCTTCCTTCTGGCGTTGTAAGCAAAATTGTCTTACTAGCACATTCAATGTTCCCATCATACTTTGACAACCAATCCATGCCTAATATCGCATCCAATCCTTGAGATTCCAATACTATTAGGTCTGAGGGAAACACATAGTTACCAATCCTTAATGGTAACCGATCACACCATCGACTAGCCATATACTCTGCTCCAGGCGAGGTTACTAACATGGGTGACCTAAGGGCTTGGGTTGGCAGGTTATACTTATCCACAAATCCCCTTGATATGTATGAATGCGATGCACCAGTATCGAAAAGAACGAGTGCAGTAAATGACTTAACCAAAAACTTACCGATTACTGCATCAAGCTAAGCTTCAACCTCCTCCACATTAACGTGGTTCACCTGTCCCTTGTTGAAAGGGTTCGGCTTCTTTCCCGAGCTTCCATTGCCATTCTGGCCTTCAGGACATTCATTGGCATAATGTCCGGTCTTGGAACACTTGAAACAGGTGACTTGGCTCAGATCTCTCTTGGCTGGGATTGATGGGGCGGTCCGATTCTGGCCGTTGCTTCTTCCATTCCCATTACCATTGTTGGAACCATTATGATTGTGCGAGCTACCTCCTCCATGGGTATGCTGAAAGTGAACTCCCGGTTTAGGGGTAAGACGGGGCTTCCGCTGAGCTCCTGAGTTATACTTCCCTTGTCCATACTTCCTCTTGCGGTTTTCAATCTGTTGCTGCTTCCCCTCAATCATAAGAGCACGATCTACCAACTCCTGGTAGTTGTTGAAACTTGCTACCATCAACTGCATACCCAGCTCGTCATTCAGTCCTTCCAGAAACTTCTCCTGCTTAGCCGCATCTGTAGCAACGTCATCTGGGGCATAACGTGCTAGCTTACTAAAGTCATCCACATACTGGCCAACTGTCCGTCCTCCTTGGCGCAAGTTGCGAAACTCACGCTTCTTCATGGCCATAGCTCCTGCTGAAACATGGGCTGTACGGAAAGCTTGCTGAAACTGATCCCATGTGACAGTGTCTACAGGGTAAGTGGCTGTAAAATTCTCCCACCATGCTGTTGCGGGTCCTTCAAGCTGATGTGCGGCAAACTTCATTTTTTCCTCATCTGTACATCCAGCAGTGGTCAACTCCCTCCCTGTCTTGCGGAGCCAATCATCTGCTACTATCGGCTCGGTGCTACTGGAAAACACCGGCGGATTCAGCCTAAGAAAACGGGTCAAGTGATCAACTGGTGGTGGCGGAGGTGTGTTGGACTAACAACTGCATCAAAGCATTCTGCTGCTGGATCAACTGAGTGAGCTCCGGTGGGAAAGCAAATCCATTGTCACGTCTCGGAGGCATCTGAGGGTTTAGAAAAGATGAGAATTAAGAATAGAATGAGGTCTAAAGAGAAAACACTACCCAAATGCACATGAGACAAATGCACACAAAATCACTTCATTCAATCAAACAAGGGCATACAATCGGTCTAGAACTATCGCAAAAGTGCGTGAACTATAATATATACATGGTGGAACACTACTACTGTTATGGTGGTCTATTTAGAAAAACTGCTCCGATGAAGACTCCATGATATCTGCTCCAGCTCCGTCTTCAAAATCATCATCACTAGGATCAGAATCGGTGTCGTCTATGATGATGTAGTTATCTGGACAGGTGCAATCTTCATCTTCTCCTCTGGGTGCTGAATTTCCCATGAGTTCTTCAATCTTCTCCTTAAGATCGCCATTTTGTCTCACTAGAGCTACAATCTCATCCATGTAGTCCTTGCGAGTGGCCTTCAGTTCTCCTTCTAGCTCAATAATCTTGGCTTTTGCTTTCTTCAACTCCATCATGTCTGCGCACATCTGGTTCTCCTGGCGTCGAATGTGCTGGTTTTACTCCTGGATGAAAGTTGCAATGGATCTATCCTTCTAATAGAACTTATTAAAATAAATATGGCTTAAGGCCATCTAATAACAATAACAGCGGAAGGCTTGGAAGATAAGTGAGTCCATCAACTCCAACGACATCACTGAGTATAGAACCACGACCTAAAAGGCACCTTACTCGTCGTCTGAAAAGTCTGCAACATGAAACGTTGCAGCCCGAAAACGGGTCAGCACATGGAATATGCTGGCAATGTAACACATAGAGAGTAATGAATGATTAAGCCTATACTACATGCATATATGGCTGGTGGAAAGCTCTATGGTTACAGTTTTGTGTAAAGCCAATTTTTCCCTACTGCAAAGGAATAAATTTATTTAACTATCATGGTGGTTGTTAAACATTGAGAATGGTTGACAGCATCCTCAATCCCAATTAAAGTAATCATCAATAAAGCCCAACAATATTAATTTAGAAGTAACATGATGAGATTCACATGATATCCAAGTACTAGATACTCAAAACGTCCATAACCGGGGACACAGCTAACCATGATTAGTTTGTACACTCTACAAAGGTTTGCGCACTTTTCCCCACAAGACTCGATCGCCTCCGTTTGATTTCTCGCACTACATGGTGTTTGAGAAACGGATGACCGAGACATAGTCTTTCAGAAGCGCTAGCACCTTACGACGTGATAGACCGTACCAACCTACATCCCCTACATCTGCTACTCTACCACTGTAAGAGTTCGCACGACTTAGTCAACTATGCCAGAGCCCATAATGGCTTGTGGCTGCACACGGAAGTTTCTAGTTTGAATAATCTCATGATCCCTTTGAGCCTGGGTGGCGGTCCAAAAAGAAACAGGCAAACCTGGAATACCCAAGTGCCTCAATCCACCCAGATGTGTGTTTAAGTTGCCACCTTAGATAAACCATTAATTAACAATCTCACATCTGTCATGGATATCACTCACCCAATCCACGTCTACTAGCATAGCATGGCAATAAGCAAACGTAGAAGTAACTCCCAAAGGTTTGATAATAAAATAGGTAATAGGTACTACCTCAACTACTTCCCATCCCACAATTTAATTAGATCCTAATCACGCAGTGTTTGAGGATTGATCTACTGCAATAAAACTGGGTAGTAAAAGAGGTATGATCAAAGTGTTACTTGCCTTGCTGATGATCCGCGAAACCTAGAGATTCGAAGTAACAGGCGGCGCACTCCGGGTATTCTATCGTAGACAAACAAACAAGCATACAATAAGTACTCATCTAATGCACAGGTAAAACGCAAATAAAAGATATAACCAGAAAGTTCAACTTAAGAACTCCGGTTTGCAAAAAGAATCAAATCGAACGAAGCAAAGAAGGTCAAACGGCGAAAGAAAACAACTTCGTTCTACTAATCTGGATCTAAGTCAAATTTTACAGTAGCAAAAACTTATTTAAGTTGATTATTCAGATAGAGGGTTTCGAGACGAAACTCCAGGCGCTTGAATCGCGTGATTCCGATAAACGAGCGAAAAGTTATACTAAAATAAAAATCGGATCAGAAATCGCGATCAGAAAATAACCGCGGAAAATCCGACGAAAAAGAAAAACGACGAACGGATTAATTCATTAATTAACCTAATCCGAAAATAATAAAATAAATAAAATAATAAATAATAAAAAAACTGAAAATAAAACCGACGAAAACCAATCGGATTTAAAAAAACGGCACGAATTTCGAGGCGGCGGCGGTGTCGGCTCCAGCGGGCGGGTGGGCTGGCGGCGGCGGTTATGGGCTGGGGGGGCTCGGGTGCGGCGCTATTTAAAGGCGTCCCCCGGGCAGAGTCCCGCTCGGGCACGACCCAAGGTCGGTTTCGTTTTTTTAATAATTACGCTCGGAAGAAAAAAAAATACTAAACGGACTCCAAAAATCCTGAAATAAATTTTCCCAGGCCTCTAAAACCAAGCCCGACAAAGTGAACATTTATTTGGGCCCCAAATGCAATTTTGGAAAACGCGTATTTTTCCTAAATTCAAATAAAAATACCAAAAACTCCGAAATAAATCTTATTTGATTTTATTATTAAATCCTCAATATTTCTATATTTTGGGAAAGTCATTTTATTCCCTCTCTCATATTTTCGTAATAGAAATAATTGATGATAAAATAAATAAAATCAAATGATCCTATTTTCAAAATTTGAGAAAGCTCAAATATGAAAATAACGAAATCCCCAACTCTCTCCGTGGGTCCTTGAGTTGCTTAGGATTTTCTAGGATCAAAACCAAAAGCAAATAAAATATGATATGCATGATGATCTAATGTATAACATACCAAATTGAAAATTTGGAATGTTACACGTCCACTCCAAGTCTCCTGGATTTCGTTTGTTCCAAAAACGATGCTCGCGAAGGTTTCACTCCTTTTGGATTCCGTTTGATATTCCTTTTCTGCGAAACACTGAAATAGGCAAAAAAACAGCAATTTTCACTGGGCCTTCGGTTAATAGGTTAGTCCCAAAAATAATATAAAAGTGCATAATGAAGCCCATTAAACATCCAAAACAGATAATATAATAGCATGGAACAATAAAAAATTATAGATACATTGGAGATGTATCAAGCATCCCCAAGCTTAATTCCTGCTCGACCTCGAGTATGTAAATATTAAAAAACAGAATTTTTGATGTGGAATGCTACCTAACATAATTTCCAAAGTAATTTTCTTTATTGTGGCATGAATGTTCATATCCGAAAGATTCAAGATGAAATTTTAATATTGACATAAAAATAATAATACTTCAAGCACACTAACTAAGCAATTATTTCTCCTCAAAATAACATGGCCAAAGAAAGCTTAACCCTACAAAATCATATAGTTTGGCTATGCTTCATTTTCGTCACACAAAAATGCTCTCATCATGCACAACCCCGATGACAAGCCAAGCAATTGTTTCATACTTTATTAATCTTAAACTTTTTTCAACTTTCTCGCAATACATGAGCGTGAGCCATGGACATAGCACTATGGGTGGAATAGAATATAATGATGGGGGTTGTGTGGAGAAGACAAAAAGGAGAAAGTCTCACATTGACGCGGCTAATCAACGGACTAGGGAGATGCCCATCAATTGATGTCAATGCAAGGAGTAGGGATTGCCATGCAACGGATGCACTAGAGCTATAAATGTATGAAAGCTCGACAAAAGAAACTAAGTGGGTGTGCATCCAACTTTCTTGCTCACGAAGACCTAGGGCATTTGAGGAAGCCCATTGTTGGAATATACAAGCCAAGTTCTATAATGAAAAATTCCCACTAGTATATGAAAGTGACAAAATAAGAGACTCTCTATCATAAAGATCATGGTGCTACTTTGAAGCACAAGTGAGGATAAAAAGGATAGTAGCATTGTTCCTTTTATTTCTTTTCTCTTTTTTTGGGCCTTTTTTGGCCTTTCTCTTTTTTTTTTCTTTTTTTGGGACAATGCTCTATTAATGATGATCATCACACTTCTATTTATTTACAACTCAATGATTACAACTCGATACTAGAACAAAATATGACTCTATATGAGTGCCTCCGGCGGTGTACCGGGATGGGAAATGAATCAAGAGAGACATGTATGATAAATTATGCATGGTGGCTTTGCCACAAATACGATGTCAACTATATGATCATGCAAGGCAATATGAAAATGATGAAGCGTGTCATAATAAATGAAACGATGGAAAGTTGCATGGCAATATATCTCAGAATGGCTATGGAAATGCCATAATAGGTAGGTATGGTGGATGTTTTGAGGAAGATATAAGGAGGTTTATGTGTGATAGAGCATATCATATCACTGGGGTTGGATGCACCGGTGAAGTTTGCACCAACTCTCAAGGTGAGAATGGGCAATGCACGGTACCGAAGAGGCTAGCAATGATGGAAAGGTGAGAGTGCGTATAATCCATGGACTCAACATTAGTCATAAAGAACTCATATACTTATTGCAAAAATCTATAAGTCATCAAAAACCAAGCATTACGCGCATGCTCCTAGGGTCATAGATTGGTAGGAAAAGACCATCGCTCGTCCCCGACCGCCACTCATAAGGATGACAATCAAAGAAAACCTCATGTTTCAAATTTGTCACACAACGGTTACCATACATGCATGCTACGAGACTTGCAAACTTCAACATAAGTATTTCTCAAATTCACAACTACTCAACTAGCATGACTATAATATTACCATCTTCATATCTCAAAACAATCATCAAGTATCAAACTTCTCATAGTATTCAATGCACTTTTTATGAAAGTTTTTATTATACCCGTCTTGGATGCCTATCATATTAGCACTATTTTATAGCCAAAGCAAATTACCAAGCTGTTCTAAAGGACTCTCAAAATAATATAAGTGAAGCATGAGAGATCAATATTTTCTATAAAATAAAACCAAAACCGTGCTCTAAAATATATAAGTGAAGCACTAGAGCGAAATTATCTAGCTCAAAAGATATAAGTGAAGCACATAGAGTATTCTAATAAATTCCGATTTATGTGTGTCTCTCCAAAAGGTATGTACAGCAAGGATGATTGTGGTAAACTAACAAGCAAAGACTCAAATCATACAAGACGCTCCAAGAAAAACACATATCATGTGGTGAATAAAAATATAGCCTCAAGTAAAGTTACCAATGGACGAAGACGAAAGAGGGGATGTCTTCCGAGGCATCCCCAATCTTAGGCTTTTGGTTGTCCTTGAATTTTACCTTGGGATTCCTTGGGAATCCCCAAGCTTAGGCTCTTTCCACTCCTTATTCCGAAATCCATCAAATCTTTACCCAAAACTTGAAAACTTCACAACACAAAACTCAACAGAAAATCTCATGAGCTCCGTTAGTATAAGAAGACAAATCACCACTTTAAAATACTGTAATTAACTCATTTTTATTTATATTGGTGTTAAACCTACAGTATTCCAACTTCTCTATGCTTCATTCCCATGATACTAGCCATAGATTCATCAAAATAAGCAAACAACACACGAAAAACAGAATCTGTCAAAAACAGAACTGTCTGTAGTAATCTGTATCAAACGTATACTTCTGTAAGTCCAAAAATTCTGAAATAAATTGGTGGACATGAGGAATTTGTCTATTAATCATATGAAAAAAGAATCAACCTAAAAGCACTCTCCAGTAAAAAAATGGCAGCTAATCTCGTGAGCGCTAAAGTTTCTGTTTTTTACAGCAAGATCATAAAAACTTCACCCAAGTCTGCCCAAAGGTTCTACTTGGCACAAACACTAATTTAAAACATAAACCACATATAAACAGAAGCTAGATGAATTATTTATTACTAAACAGAAACAAAAAGCAATAAAAAGAAATAAAATTGGGTTGCCTCCCAACAAGCGCTATCATTTAACGCCCCTAGCTAGGCATAAAAGCAAGAATAGATCTAGGTATTATCATCTTTGGTATGCAATCCATAAGTGGCTCTCATAATAGATTCATAAGGTAATTTAATTTTGTTCCTAGGAAAGTGTTCCATGCCTTTCCTTAATGGAAATTGGAATCTTATATTTCCTTCTTTCATATCAATAATTGCACCAATCGTTCTAAGGAAAGGTCTACCAAGAATAATAGGACATGTAGGATTGCAATCTATATCAAGAACGATAAAATCTACGGGCACATAATTCCTATTTGCAATAAGAAGATCATCATTAATTCTTCCCATAGGTTTCTTAATGGTAGAATCCGCAAGGTGCAAATTTAAAGAACAATCATCAATTTCACGGAAACCTAACACATCACACAAAGTTTTTGGAATCGTGGAAACACTAGCACCCAAATCACACAAAGCATAGCATTCATGATATTTAATCTTAATTCTAATAGTAGGTTCCCACTCATCATAAAGTTTTCTAGGGATAGAAACTTCTAATTCAAGTTTTTCTTCATAAGATTGCATTAAAGCATCAACGATGTGTTTAGTAAAAGCTTTATTTTGACTATAAGCATGAAGAGAATTTAACATAGATTGCAACAAGGAAATACAATCTATCAAAGAACAATTGTCATAATTAAATTTCTTGAAATCCAAAATAGTGGGTTCATTGCAATGTAAAGTCTTGACCTATTCAATCCCACTTTTATCAATTTTTGTATCAAGATCTAGAAACTCCGAATCATTGGGACGCCTTTTAAATAAAGTTGAATCATGTCCAGTCCCATCTTTATCAAGATTCATATTGGAAAACAAAGATTTAATAGGAGACACATCAATCACTTTGAGATCCTCATCATTATTACCTTGAAAACTAGAAGAACACGCTTTTATAAAGCAATCTTTTTTAGCACACATACTAGCGGTTCTTTCTTTGTACTCATAAATGAAAATTCTCATAGATTTGAGAGACTCATTGATATCATGCTTAGGTGGAATAGATCTAAGTTTCAAAGAATCAACATCAAGAGAAATTCTATCCACGTTCCTAGCCAACTCATCAATCTTAGGCAATTTTTCTTCAAGCAAGGCATTGAAATTCTTTTGCCAAACCATAAATTCTTTAACACTAGTCTCAAAATCAGAGGGCATCTTATTAAAATTTCCATAATAGTTGTTGTAGGACTACCATAATTGTTAGAGGAATTACCAGGGAATGGCCTAGAATTAAAGTTTCCTCTATACGCGTTGTTACCAAATTGTTCCTACCAACAAAATTCACATCCATAGATTCATTATTATTCTCAATCAAAGTAGACAAAGGCATATCATTAGGATCAGAAGAAACACTCTTATTAGCAAATAATTTCATAAGTTCATCCATCTTTCCACTCAAAACATTAATCTCTTCTATCACATGAACCTTTTTACTAGTAGATCTTTCGGTGTGCCATTGAGAATAATTAACCATAATATTATCTAGGAGTTTAGTAGCTTCTCCTAAAGTGATTTCCATAAAAGTGCCTCCCACGGCCGAATCTAAAAGATTTCTAGAAGCAAAATTAAATCCGGCATAATTTTTTTGTATAATCATCCATAAATTCAAACCATGTGTAGGGCAATTACGTATCATTAATTTCATCCTCTCGCAAGATTGTGCAACATGCTCATGATCAAGTTTCTTAAAATTCATAATATCGTTTCTAAGAGAGATGATCTTAGCGGGAGGAAAATACTTAGAGATAAAAGCATCTTTGCACTTATTCCATGAATCAATACTATTTTTAGGCAAAGAGGAAAACCAAGTTTTAGCACGATCTCTAAGTGAAAATGGAAATAGCTTCAATTTAACAATATCATTATCCACGTCTTTCTTCTTTTGCAAATCGCACAAATCAACAAAGTTGTTTAGATGGGTAGCGGCATCTTCACTAGGAAGGCCAGAAAACTGATCTTTCATAACAAGATTTAGCAAAGCAGCATTAATTTCACAAGACTCAGCATTGGTAATAGGAGCAATCGGAGTGCTAATAAAATCATTGTTGTTGGAATTGGAAAAGTCACACAATTTAGTATTGTCTTGAGCCATCGTGACAAACAATCAATCCAACACACAAGCAAATAAGAAGCAAGCGGAAAGAGACGGGCGGAAAACGAGGGTGAATAAAATGGCAAAGGTGAAGTGGGGGAGAGGAAAATGAGAGGCTAATCGCAAATAATGTAATGCGAGGGAGAAGAGTTTGTGATGGGTACTTGGTATGTCTTGACTTGTGCGTAGATCTCCCCGGCAACGGCGCCAGAAATCCTTCTTGCTACCTCTTGAGCATGCGTTGGTTTTCCCTTGAAGAGGAAAGGGTGATGCAGCAAAGTAGCGCAAGTATTTCCCTCAGTTTTTGACAACTAAGGTATCAACCCAGAAGGAGACTACACGCAAATCCTTCGTACCTGCACAAACAATCAAGAACCTTGCAACCAACGCAATAAAGGGGTTGTCAATCCCTTCACGTCCACTTGCAAAGGTGAGATCTGATAAAGATAATAAGATAAACATTTTTGGTATTTTTGTTGTATAGATTGGAAAGTAAAGACTGCAAAATAAACGGCGACAGAAATAGCAAATTGATAGGAAAATAATATGATGGAAGATCGACCCGGGGGCCATAGGTTTCACTAGTGGCTTCTCTCAAGATAGCATAATCTACGGTGGGTGAACAAATTATTGTCGATGAATTGATAAAAAAGCGCATAGTTATGAGAATATCTAGGCATGATCATGTATATAGGCATCACGTCCGTGAAAAGTAGACCAAAACGATTCTGCATCTACTACTATTACTCTACACATCGACCGCTATCCAGCATGCATCTAGAGTATTAAGTTCATAAGAACAGAGTAACGCGTTAGGCGAGATGACATGATGTAGAGGGATAAACTCAAGCAATATGATATAAACCCCATATTTTTATCCTTGATGGCAACAATACAATACGTGCCATGCTGCCCCTGCTGTCACTGGGAAAGGACACCGCAAGATTGAACCCAAAACGAAGCACTTCTCCCATTGCAAGAAAGATCAATCTAGTAGGCCAAACCAAACTGATAATTCGAAGAGACATGCAAAGATATTTAAATCATGCATATAAGAATTCAAAGAAGAATCAAATATTGTTCATAGATAATCTTGATCATAAACACACAATTCATCGGATCTCGACAAACACACTGCAAAAAGAATTACATGGAATAGATCTCCAAGAGAATGTAGGATAACTTTGTATTGAGATCCAAAGAGAGAGAAGAAGCCATCTAGCTAATAACTATGGACCCCAAGGTCTGTGGTAAACTACTCACACATCATCGCAGAGGCTATGGTGTTGATGTAGAAGCCCTCCGTGATCGATTCCCCCTCCGGTGGAGCGCGGAAAAGGCCCCAAGATGGGATCTCACGGGTACAAAAGGTTGTGGCGATGGAAATAGGGTTTCATGGTTCTCCTGGATGTTTTCAGGGTATATGAGTATATATATATAGGCGAAAGAAGTAGGTTGGTGGAGCCACGAGGAGCCCACGAGGGTGGTGGGCGCGCCTACCCCCCTGGGCGCGCCCTCCTACCTCGTGACCGCCTCGTTGCTTCCTTGACGTCCACTCCAAGTCTCCTGGATTGCGTTTGTTCCAAAAACGATCCTCGCGAAAGTTTCATTCTGTCTGGATTCCGTTCGAAAAGGGCTAGCGAGATACCATCTTGTAATATCATATTATGATTGTTTTGAGAAAGTGTTGTCATCCGAGATTTATTATTATTGCTCGCTAGTTGATTATGCCATTGATATGAGTAAATATGAGACCTAAATGTTATTGTGAATATGGTTAGTTCATAAGCTTTGCTGAAAACTTGAATGCTGGCTTTACATATTTACAGCAACAAGAGCAAACATAGTTTGTAAAAGTTTTTCTTTATCACTTTCAGTTTGTCAATTGAATTGCTTGAGGACAAGCAAAGCTTTAGGCTTGGGGGAGTTGATACGTCTCCATCGTATATACTTTTCCAAACACTTTTGCCCTTGTTTTGGACTCTAACTTGCATGATTTGAATGGAACTAACCTGGACTGATGTTGTTTTCAGCAGAATTGCCATGGTGTTATTTTTGTGCAGAAATAAAAGTTCTCGGAATGACCTAAAACTTCACGGAGAATATTTTTGGAATTAATAAAAAATACTTGCAAAAGAATCAAGGCCAGGGGCCCACACCCTGTCCATGAGGGTGGGGGCGCGCCTACCCCCTGGGCGCACCCCCTGCCTCGTGGGCCCCCTGGTGCTCCACCGACCTCAACTCCAACTCTATATATTCACGTTCGGGGAGAAAAAATCAGAGAGAAGGATTCATCGCATTTTAGGATACGGAGCCGCCGCCAAGCCCTAATCTCTCTTAGGAGGGCTGATCTGGAGTCCGTTCGAGGCTCCGGAGAGGGGAATCCGTCGCCATCGTCATCATCAACCTTCATCCATCACCAATTTCATGATGCTCACCGCCGTGCGTGTGTAATTCCATCGTAGGCTTGCTGGACGGTGATGGGTTGGATGAGATTTACCATGTAATCGAGTTAGTTTCGTTAGGGTTTGATCCCTAGTATCCACTATGTTCTGAGATTGATGTTGCTATGACTTTGCTATGCTTAATGCTTGTCACTAGGGCCCGAGTGCCATGATTTCAGATCTTAACCTATTATGTTTTCATGAATATATGTGAGTTCTTGATCCTATTTTGCAAGTCTATAGTCACCTCTCATGTGTTATGATCTGTTGACCCCAAAGTGACAATAATCAGGATACTTACCAATGATGACCGTAGTTTGAGGAGTTCATGTATTCACTAAGTGTTAATGCTTTGGTCCGGTACTCTATTAAAAGGAGGCCTTAATATCCCTTAGTTTCCAATAGGACCCCGCTGCCACGGGAGGGTAGGACAAAAGATGTCATGCAAGTTCTTTTCCATAAGCACGTATGACTATATTCGGAATACATGCCTACATTACATTGATGAACTGGAGCTAGTTCTGTGTCACCCTATGTTAAACTATTACATGAGGAATCGCATACAACATAATTCTCCATCACCGATCCAATGCCTACGAGCTTTCCACATATTTATCTTTGCTTAGTTACTTTTCCGTTGCCACTGTTACAATTACTACAAAGCTACTACTTTCACTTTCGCTACCATTACTGTTACTTCCATACTACTTTGCTACTAAATACTTTGCTGCGAATATTAAGTTATCCAGGTGTGGTTGAATTGACAACTCAACTGCTAATACTTGAGAATATTCTTTGGCTCCCCTTGTGTCGAATCAATAAATTTGGGTTGAATACTCTACCCTCGAAAACTGGTGCAATCCCCTATAGTTGTGGGTTATCAAGACTATTTTCTGGCGCCGTTGCTGGGGAGCATAGCTCTATTCTTTGAGTCACTTAGGATTTATATCTGCTGATCACTATGAGGAACTTGAAAGACGAAGGAACTAAGATTTTTCCCTCAACTACGAGGGGAGGTTAGGAACTGCCATCTAGCTCTGCACTTGATTCACCTTCTGTTTTGAGTAAGCTTGCGACACCTAAACCTGCTTCTTCTATTAATTCTGATATGTCGCATGCTATTGATGATGCCACTTCTGCTATGCATGATACTTATGATGAAATTACTTCTATGCTTGATACTACTGTGCCACTAGGTGAATTTCTTGATGAACAACTTGCTAGGGTTAGAGAGAATGAAATTATTGAAACTGATAATATTGATGAAAGTGATGATGAAGATTCTCCCCCTAGATATGAATTGCCTATTGTGCCTGAGGGTTATGTTATGGATGAAGAAACTACTAGAGACTTTCTTGCTTGCAATGATAGATACGATCTTAAGAAATTATTAGCTAAGCTGAAGGGAAAGTCTTTGAATGCTAGAATGAAATATGACCCTGCTTTTGCTACTTCACCTATCTGCGTTACTGATAAGGATTATGATTTCTCCGTTGATCCTGAGATAATTACTTTGGTTGAATCTGATCCTTTTTATGGCTATGAATCTGAAACTGTTGTGGCACATCTTACTAAATTGAATGATATGGCCACCCTATTCACTAATGATGAGAAAACTCGTTACTACTATATCCTTAAGTTATTTCCGTTCTCATTAAAGGGTGATGCTAAAACATGGTTTAATTCTCTTGATCCTGGTTGTGTGCGTAGTCCCCAGGATATGATTTATTACTTCTCTGCTAAATATTTCCCCGCTCATAAGAAACAAGCTGCTTTAAGGGAAATATATAAATTTGTGCAAATTGAAGAAGAGAGTCTCCCACAAGCTTGGGGGAGGCTTCTCCAATTGCTTAATGCTTTGCCTGATCATCCTCTCAAGAAAAATGAAATACTTGATATCTTTTATAATGGACTAACCGATGCTTCCAGAGACCACCTGGATAGTTGTGATGGTTGTGTTTTCAGGGAAAGAACAGTCGATCAAGCTGAATTGTTATTGAATAATATGTTGACTAATGAAAATAATTGGACACTTCCTGAACCAACTCCTAAGCCAACTCCGAAGAAAAGAGGTATTCTATTTCTCGGTCCTGAAGATATGCAAGAGGCAAAGAAATCTATGAAAGAGAAGGGTATTAAAGTTGAAGATGTTAAGAATTTACCACCTATTGAAGAAATACATGGTCTTGATAACCCGACACAGGTAGTAAAGGTAAATTCTCTCTATATATTTTATGAAGGTGATATTCCTCGCTATAAGTCTGCTAGCCAATGCTTAGATGAATTTGATAATTTTATTGTTAAACAAGAAAACTTCAATGCTTATGTTGGTATACAATTGAAACGAAATGCTTATATGATTGAACACTTGAGTGATTATATGTCTAGAGTCAAAGGTGAACTTAAAATCATTAGTAAACATGCTTCTATGGTTACCACTCAAGTAGAACAAGTGCTTAAGGCTCAAAATGATTTGCTCATTGAATTAAATAATAAGAAGAATGATAATGCTGTTAGAGTTATGACTAGAGGGGGTACAATGACTCAGGAACCTTTGTATCCAAAGGGCCATCCTAAGAGAATTGAGCAAGATTCTCAGAGAACTAATGTTGATGCACCTAGTCCCTCTAAAAAGAAGAAAAAGAAAAATGATAGGACTTTCCATGCTTCTAGTGAACCTGTTGTTGACACACCTGAGAATCCCAATGATATTTCTATCTCTAATGCTGAAATACAATCTGGTAATGAACATGAACCTAGTGATAATGTTAATGATGATGTTCATGTTGATTCTCAACCTAGCAATAACAATGATGTAGAAATTGAACCTGCTATTGATCTTGATAACCCATAATCAAAGAATCAATGTTATGGTAAGAGAGACTTTGTTGCTAGGAAGCACAGTAAAGAAAGAGAACCATGGGTTCAGAAACCCATGCCTTTTCCTCCTAAACCATCCAAGAAAAAGGATGATGAGGATTTTGAGCGCTTTGCTGAAATGATTAGACCTATCTTTTTGCGTATGTGTTTGACTGACATGCTTAAAATGAATCCTTATGATATGTACATGAAGGATATTGTCACAAATAAGAGAAAGATACCGGAAGCTGAAATTTCCACCATGCTTGCTAATTATACTTTTAAGGGTGGAATACCAAAGAAACTTGGAGATATAGGAGTACCAACTATACCATGCTCCAATTAAAGAAACTATGTTAGAACTGCTTTATGTGATCTTGGAGCCAGTGTTAGTGTTATGCCTCTCTCTTTATACCGTAGACTTGATTTGAATAAGTTGACACCTACTGAAATATCTTTGCAAGTGGCTGATAAATCAACTGCTATACATGTCGGTATTTGTGAGGATGTGCCTGTTGTGGTTG
Organism: Aegilops umbellulata; assembly: GCA_032464435.1. Classification (NCBI taxonomy): domain Eukaryota; kingdom Viridiplantae; phylum Streptophyta; class Magnoliopsida; order Poales; family Poaceae; genus Aegilops; species Aegilops umbellulata. The sequence continues at coordinate 349,155,961 of CP136054.1, forward strand.
CAAACGTTATTATTTTAACGGACTTTGTTATTCTCGATATTCCTGAGGACGATAGTATGTTGATTATCCTTGGTAGACCCTTTTTGAATAGTGCATGGGCTGTTATTGATTGCAACAAAGGCAATGTCACTTTTCATGTTAATGGTAATGAGCATACGGTACACTTTCCGAGGAAACAACCTCAAGTCTACAGTATCAATTCTATTGAAAAAATTCCATCGATTATTATTAGAGGTTTTGAATTTCCTCTACCTACTGTCAAGAAAAAAATATGATATTCTTTTTGTTAGGGATGTGCATATCCCCGTTGAGCTAACCTAGTGCTCTTCGAAAATTCTCCGGTTTCATGCGATTCGGAATGAGTTTGTTAACAAGACTTAATCAACCTTGTTAGTGGATTCCTTTTGATGAGCATGAGATGGATGAAGCTAGAAAGCACAACCTTCTGTACCCTCCTTTTACTTTCTATTGTTTAGATTAAATAAAGCAAAAATAGTATTTTTCTATCAGTTCTCTGAATTATCCGTGCAATAAAAAATACCCCAAAAATAAAAGTTCTCCAAATGCCCTGAAAATGAAATATGATTTTTTTCTGGAATATTTGAGAATATCTGGCCCTGATATTGTTATTTTGGGCCATGCCTTGTTTCGTGATAACACTTTTAGTCTAGGCTCTATTGTTGCCAAGCGGTTAAATCTGAACAGCACGAAGGGTCCCATCTTGGGAGGTATCTTCGCCTCGCGCCTCGCTGCACACTTTAACATACCTATTAGGCGTTATAAGAAAGTAGAAAAGTTGTTGCCTCCTGTTTTTCTAGACTATAAGAGTATGGTAGCACATGATTTTATTCTTAAGAATAAGAAAAAGATGCTTAACTACAAACTGATATTTGATAAAAATCACCCTGAGACTATTACTTTGCCCGCTCCTTCTTTGTTTAATTTATCTTCAGCAAGTATCTTGTTCTGCCAGAGGCATTTCATGCCTACCAGAGCCTCACACCAGCTCCAGAGCCAGAGCCGGAACCACAAATTGATCCTCCACGTCAGTCTGTTTACCAGTGGGATCCGGAGGAGATCGCCAATCAGTGGTACCCCGAGGCTCCATCTCAGTACGACCCCAGCTACAACTTTGGATATCCGCCAGGCCAGCCGTGGCCATAGACCAACTTAGGCCAAAAGCCTAAGCTTGGGGGAGTACGTATCTCTCACTGACATTACATTCATGTTCACACACTCATGCTAGTTGTCGGTGCTCATACTCTTTCATTGTACTATCCATGCTAGTTTATTTTCTTTTTCTCGCTTTCTTCTTGTGTGTTTGAATAACCTTAAGAAAAACCAAAAAAATAGTTGTAGCTTTTAGCTAGTTTACTTTCCATGCTTGTAGTAGTAATAATTAAAAGAAAACCCAAAAAGATTTATCGTTCTTCTTTTGCTTGTTGGGAGCTTTCCCGTGTAAATAGTTTTATTTCTTTTCTTTTCTTTGGGGGGCGAGAGGATAACACTATAATGAAAATGTTGAAGTGGCTCTTACATGCATTATTGTTGATTTAACCAAGAGCCCATATTACCTTGTCTTCTCCTTTGTATTGAATGCTTGCAGATTCCAGCTCAGTCCAATGCACGTGCACTATTATTATTATCCACATCGTTCGGTCGTGCAAGTGAAAGGCAATAATGACGATATATGATGGACTGATTGAGATGAGAGAAGCTGGTATGACCTCGACCTCTCTTGTTCTCGTAAATATGATTAGTTCATTGTTGCTGATTCAACCTATTATGAATGAAACATGTCTGCAATGACAATTAGAGATTATAGTTGCTTATGCCATGCTTAATTTGCTAGGAGTTTATAATGGTTTACCTTGCGTGCCAACATGCTATTAAAATGGTTGTGATGTGGTATGATAGGGTGGTATCCTCCTTTGAATGATTCGAGTGACTTGACTTGGCACATGTTCATGCATGTAGTTGAAACGAAATCAACATAGCCTTCACGATATATATGTTCATGGTGGATTATATCCTACTCATGCTTGCACTCAATGTTTATTAGTTTTAATGCATGTTCATGACTGTTGTCGCTCTCTAGTTGGTCGCTTCCCAATCTTTTTCTAGCCTTCACTTGTACTAAGCAGGAATACTACTTGTGCATCTACTTCCATAAACCCCAAACTTATTCCATATGAGTCCACTATATCTTCCTATATGCGGTATCTACCTGCCGTTCCAAGTAAATTTGTATGTGCCAAACTCTAAACCTTCAAATGAAATTCTGTTTTGCATGCTCAAATAGCTCATGTATCAACTAAGGTTGTCTGTATCTTCCATGCTAGGCGGGTTATTCTCAAGAGGAGTGGACTCCGCTCCTCACTCACAAGAAAATGGTTGCCAACCGGGATGCCCAGTCCCATGCTCTAAGCAAATCAAATCGAAATAATTGCAAACAAAACTCCCCCAGGGCTGTTGCTAGTTGGAGGCACTCGTTGTTTCAAGCCAGCCATGGATTGATGCTTGTTGGTGGCGGGGGAGTATAAACTTTACCATTCTGTTTGGGAACCACCTATAATGTGTGTAGCATGGAAGATATCGAGATCTCTCGGTTGTTATGTTGACAATGAAAGTATGCCGCTCAAAATATTATTTATCTCTGCTTTAAAATCGAGCTCTGGCACCTCTACAAATCCATGCTTCCCTGCGAAGAGCCTATCTATTTACTTTTATGTTGAGTCATCGCCCTCTTATTAAAAAGCACCGGCTGGAGAGCACCGCTGTCATTTGCATGCATTATTATTACTTTATATTGGGTATGACTATGACTGGATCTCTTTTACCATGAATTACAATGTTTCGTCAGTCCTTGATCTTCAGAGGTGCTCTGCATTTATGTTTTGCGGTCTCAGAAAGGGCTAGCAAGATACCATCTTGTTATATCATATTCTGATTGTTTTGAGAAAGTGTTGTCATCCGAGATTTATTATTATTGCTCGCTAGTTTATTATGCCATTGATATGAGTAAATATGAGACCTAAATGTTATAATGAATATGATTAGTTCATAATCTTTGATGCTTGAATGCTGGCTTTACATATTTACAAGAACAAGTGCAAACAGAGTTTGTAAAAGTTTTTCTTTATCACTTTCAGTTTGTCAACTGAATTGCTTGAGGACAAGCAAAGGTTTAAGCTTGGGGGAGTTGATACGTCTCCATCGTATCTACTTTTCCAAACACTTTTTCCCTTGTTTTGGACTCTAACTTGCATGATTTGAATGGAACTAACCCGGACTGACGCTGTTTTCAGCAAAATTGCCAGGGTGTTATTTTTGTGCACAAATAAAAGTTCTCGGAATGACCTGAAACTTCACGGAGAATATTTTTGGAATTAATAAAAAATACTAGCGAAAGAATCAAGGCCAGGGGGCCCACACCCTGTCCACGAGGGTGGGGCGCGCTTACCCCCTGGGCGTGCCCCCTACCTCGTGGGCCCCCTAGTGCTCCACCGACCTCAACTCCAACTCTATATATTCACGTTCGAGGAGAAAAAGTCAGAGAGAAGGATTCATCGCGTTTTACGATACGGAGCCGCCGCCGCCAATCCCTAATCTCTTTAGGGAGGGCTGATCTGGAGTCCGTTCGGGGCTCCGGAGAGGGGAATCCGTCGCCATCGTCATCATCAACCTTCCTCCATCACCAATTTCATGATGCTCACCGCCGTGCGTGAGTAATTCCATCGTAGACTTGCTGGACGGTGATGGGTTGGATGAGATTTACCACGTAGTCGAGTTAGTTTTGTTAGGGTTTGATCCCTAGTATCCACTATGTTCTGAGATTGATGTTGCTATGACTTTGCTATGCTTAATGCTTGTCACTAGGGCCCGAGTGCCATGATTTCAGATCTTAACCTATTATGTTTTCATGAATATATGTGAGTTCTTGATCCTATCTTGCAAGTCTATAGTCACCTATTATGTGTTATGATCTGTTAACCCCAAAGTGACAATAATCGGGATACTTACCAGTGATGATCGTAGTTTGAGGAGTTCATGTATTCACTAAGTATTAATGCTTTGGTCCGGTACTCTATTAAAAGGAGGCCTTAATATCCCTTAGTTTCCAATAGGACCCCACTGCCACAGGAGGGTAGGACAAAAGATGTCATGCAAGTTCTTTTCCATAAGCACGTATGACTATATTCGGAATACATGCCTACATTACATTGATGAACTGGAGCTAGTTCTATGTCACCCTATGTTATAACTATTACATGAGGAATCGCATCTGACATAATTCTCCATCACCGATCCAATGCATACGAGCTTTCCACATATTGCTCTTTGCTTAGTTACTTTTCCGTTGCCACTGTTACAATTACTACAAAGCTACTACTTTCACTTTCGCTACCGTTACCGTTACTTCCATAGTACTTTGCTACTAGATACTTTGTTGCAGATATTAAGTTATCCAGGTGTGGTTGAATTGACAACTCAACTGCTAATACTTGAGAATATTCTTTGGCTCCCCTTCTGTCGAATCAATAAATTTGGGTTGAATACTCTACCCTCGAAAACTGTTGTGATCCCCTATACTTGTGGGTTATCAAGACTATTTTCTGGCGCCGTTGCCGGGGAGGATAGCTCTATATTTGAGTCACTTGGGATTTATATCTGCTTATCATTATGAGGAACTTGAAAGACGAAAGAACTAAGATTTTTCCCTCAACTACAACAGACTGTTCTGTTTTCATTGTGTTGTTTTCAGATATTATGTGTTACTACAAACTGTCCTGTTTTTGACAGATTCTGTTTTCATTGTGTTGTTTGCTTATTTTGATGAATCTATGAGTAGTATCGGAGGGTAAGAACCATAGAGAAGTTGGAATATAGTAGATACGACACCAATATGAATTTAGAATGAGTTCACAACAGTACCAAAAGTGCTGATTTATTTTCTTATACTAACGGAGCTTACGAGTTTTCTGTTGAGTTTTGTGTTGTGAAGTTTTCAATTTTGGGTAAAGATTCAATGGACTATGGGATAAGGAGTGGCAAGAGCCTAAGCTTGGGGATTCCCAAGGCACCCCAAGGTAATATTCAAGGACAACCAAGAGCCTAAGCTTGGGGATGCCCCGGATGGCACCCCCTCTTTCGTCTTCGTTCATCGGTAACTTTACATGGAGCTATATTTTTATTCACCTAATGATATGTGTTTTGCTTGGAGCGTCATTTTATTTTATTTTGTTTTGCTTGCTGTTTGAATAAAATACCAAGATCTAAAATTCTCAAATATTAGAGAGTCTTCACATAGTTGCATAATTATTCAACTACTCATTGATCTTTACTTATATCTTTTGGAGTAGTTTGTCATTTGCTCTGGTGCTTCACTTATATCTTTTAGAGCACGACGGTAGTTTTATTTTGAAGAAATAGATGAATTCTCATGCTTCACTTATATTATTTTGAGAGTCATAAACAGCATGGTAATTTGCTTTGGTTATGATTTTAGTCCTAATATGATAGGCATCCAAGAGGGATATAATAAAAACTTTCGTATAAAGTGCATTGAATACTAAGAGAAGTTTGAATCCTTATGATTGTTTTGAGATATGAAGATGGTGATATTAGAGTTGTGCTAGTTGAGTAATTGTGAAATTGAGAAATACTTGTGTTGGAGTTTGCAAGTCCCGTAGCATGCACATATGGTAACCGTTGTGTGACAAATTTGAAATATGAGGTGTTCTTTGATTGTCATCCTTATGAGTGGCGGTCGGGGACGAGCGATGGTCTTTTCCTACCAATCTATCCCCCTAGGAGCATGCGTGTAATTATTGGTTTTTGATGACTTGTAGATTTTTGCAATAAGTATGTGAGTTCTTTATGACTAATGTTGAGCCCATGGATTATACGCACTCTCACCTTTCCATAATTGCTAGCCTCTTTGGTACCGTGCATTGCCCTTTCTCACCTTGAGAGTTGGTGCAAACTTCACCGGTACATCCAAACCCCGTGACATGATACGCTCTATCACACATAAACCTCCTTATATCTTCCTCAAAACAGCCACCATACCTACCTATTATGGCATTTCCATAGCCATTCCGAGATATATTGCCATGCAACTTTCCACTGTTCCGTTTATTATGACACGCTTTATCATTGTCATATTGCCTTGCATGATCATGAAGTTGACATCGTATTTGTGGCAAAGCCACTATGCATAATTTCATACATGTTACTCTTGTTTCATTGCCCATCTCGGTACACCGCCGGAGGATTTTATATAGAGTCATACTTTGTTCTAGTATCGAGTTGTAATCTTTGAGTTGTAAGTAAATAGAAGTGTGATGATCATCATTAATAGAGCATTGTCCCGGAAAAAAAAGAAAAAAAGAGAAAGGCCAAAAAAAGAAAAAAAGGCCAAATAAAAAAAAGAAAAAAGCCAATTAAAAAAGGCCAAACAAAAAAAAGAGAAATAAAAGGGACAATGCTACTATCCTTTTTCCACACTTGTTCTTCAAATTAGCACCATGATCTTCATGATAGAGAGTCTCTTATATTGTCACTTTCATATACTAGTGGGAATTTTTCATTTTAGAACTTGGCTTGTATATTCCAACGATGGGCTTCCTTAAATGCCCTAGGTCTTCTTGAGCAAGCAAGTTGGATGCACACCCACTTAGTTTCTTTTGTTGAGCTTTCATACATTTATAGCTCTCGTGCATCCGTTGCGTGGCAATCCCTACTCCTCGCATTGTGTGACGCCCCCGATTCAATCATACACTAATCATACACGCAAACGTGTACGATCAAGATCAGGGACTCACGGGAAGATATCACAACACAACTCTAAAAATAAAATAAGTCATACAAGCATCATAATACAATCCAGAGGGCTCGAATACAAGTGCTTGATCATAGACAAGTCAGCGGAAGAAACAATATCTGAGTACAGACATAAGTTAAACAAGTTTGCCTTAAGAAGGCTGGCACAAACTGGGATACAGATCAAGAGACACATGCCTCCTTCCTGGGATCCTCCTAAACTACTCCTGGTCGTCGTCAGTGGCCTGCACGTAGTAGTAGGCACCTCCAGTGTAGTAGGAGTCGTCGTCGACGGTGGCGTCTGGCTCCTGGGCTCCAGCATCTGGTTGCGACAACCGAGAAGAATGGAAAGGGGGAAAAGAGGGAGAAATGCAACCGTGGGTACTCATCCAAAGTACTCGCAAGCAAGGATCTACACTACATATGCATGGGTATATGTGTAAAGGCCATATCGGTGGACTGAACTGCAGAAAGCCAGAATAAGAGGGGGATAGCTAATCCTGTCGAAGACTACGCTTCAGGCCACCTCCATCTTGCAGCTTGTAGAAGAGAGTAGATGGTAAGTTCACCAAGTAGCATCGCATAGCATAATCGGCGCCGACATAGGAGGGAGGCAGCAGCAGCGGGAGAGTGGGGGGCGGCGGCAGGGGGCGGAGGAACGCCAAGAGCGGGGGCTAGGACGGCAGCAGCAGGTGCAGCAGCAAGGCAACTGAGGCGGGGACAAAAGTAAAGTACCAAGACATTTAAGTTATTGTTTCAGTCATTGTTTTATTTATTTTAGTGCCTTTAATTATTTTATAATAATGTGGATCCTCCACCATAATTACTTATAATTTATTTGTCACATTGGGAACATTATAGTTTTAACTTTCGAAAACTTTTAGTGTTTGACTTTATTTTAAATTTGAATTTGAATCGGTTTTGAACTAACGCGAGATTAACAACAGTAACCGTGGTGATGTGGCATCGTTAACGTGGGATTACTGTAGCCTAATTATCCGGGCGTGTCGGGGAAACTGCCTCCATGAGCACCTATGGGGACGGAGCCCCTTTTCGGTTCGGCGGGGGGCGGAGGTCGCACGAAGAGCGGATCAAGGCGAGGCACACGAGCAGTTTACCCAGCTTCGGGCCGCACGGATGCGTAAAACCCTACTGCTGCATCTGTGGTTTGTATTGTGTTCTTGCTCAGGAGCGCTGAGTGCTACAGTACACACAGGCAGCTAACGAGACCGAGCGTGAGTGTTCTACTATTCGTCTCCCCTCTCTACGTTGCGCATGGGCCTCCTTTTATATGCTCAAGGGGTCACCGACAGGTGGCAACATAGGCAAGGGCAAAAATGGAAAAGGTGATGTGGTTGGTACAGCTACCTGCACAGTGTATCATACCTAACCCTGACGGCAGGGGACAAAGGCATTAAATGCCTATCTACATCGCCCAAACAGTGCAGAAAAGGGACCGTCAGGGACGCCACCGCTCGCCACGATGGCGATCTTGTCAGCGCCGCTTGCCACAGTGTACCCCTGGCTGCACAGCCTCCCGCCACGTACGCCTGGAAGGGTCCCAGAGCGACACGTTGGTGGATGCGCTGGAGCGTGGGTACAGAGTGGTTGCTCGCCGCGGCAAGCGCCTTGCCGTGGCCGTTGTCTTGTCGCGTCTGGAAGCTTGTCGCTCACCGGACCCTGCCGGGACGCGTGGCGCGTCGCGGCAAGTTCCTTGAGATGCCCTGGTTGGCCTTCCCGGCAAGCTCCTCTTGCCGGGGTCTTGTGCCTTGAGTGGCTTTCCCGGCAAGCTCCTCTTGCCGGGGACTTGTCTCTTTGGCTTAAATACTTTGTTCTTGAATGGCTCCAAAGGAACCACGGAGGACCTTGGCAGTCACCCGGCAAGCCTTGCCGCGGGGCGCTGCGACTGCCCGTGCACAAGTTCGGGATACTAGGGTACCCCTACTCTAGTACACCGACAGGAGCCCCCGGGCCTGGGCCATACACGGTGCCGAGCGCTATTGGGCCAGGCCCAAAACAGGGCACGGGCACGCGCGGCCTGGGTCATGCCGTATCTTACTCCGTATCCACCGCGCCCTCCCCGAACGGCACGCGTCAATTGCGGCGTCGTGGGAGAGATCGTGGGTGGTTCCTTTATTCGGAAAAGCGGAACGTCCGCCCCCTCCCTCCTTATAAGCAGGGGAAACAGGGGCAGAGGTGTGGTTTTCAAGGCGTCCACTCCCCACGATCACGGGGTGGGGAGAGGTCGCCTCATCCGTCGCCTCGATCCTGCACGTCTGCCACGCGGCTTCCATGCACTTGGGGTGGCGAACGGTGGAGGTGGGGAACCAGGCCGTCGTGGGTCGAGGCAGCGGGCCGGTCCCAGTTCCCTGCTCCTTCTGTGTCTTGATTGGCGGAGCGGGGCGGCCGAGCCCCCACCCTGTCCTTTTATAAAGAGCGGGAGGGGGGAACGGCATCCTGCATTCCTTCATCTCCTTCCTTCTTCAGCTTCTGCTCTCCTCCCTTCCATTCGTCATGGAGAGAGGGAACCCTGGTCCTTCAATGGTGGCGGCGAGGGTCGCCGCTAGACAACGCGTCCCTCCTTCTCCCGCACCCGTGGTGGCAGAGCCAGCCATAAGGGGAAGAGGGAGGGGGCGAGGCCGTGGGCGAGGTCGAGGCCGAGGCCAAGGCGCTCGGGGAAGAGGTGGACGGGGCGGCGCGCCGGCCTCGCCTCCGCCATCGGTTCCTCTTCCCATGGCGGTCCATATTGGGGACGACCCTTGCGAGTTCTTTGTCAGGCTGCGTCGGCCACCTCGTCGTCGCCTTCGTCTCCCGACTCCATTTGCGAGCGAGATGGAGTTGGACCCGCCCGAGACACTGAGGCTGCACATGAGGGGCTGTGGAATCAGCGGTACGCGAGTCCGCGTTGACTTCCCAGCCCCTAATGTGATGTATCTTGGTCGAGGGTGGAAGACGTTCGCCCGTATCCACCGCTTGACGGAGGGGCTCACCCTCCATTTTAAGCTGATGGAGGGCGGTCTCCTCTCCGTCAAGGTCTTCGGGTGCTTCGGAACTCGGGCAAGGTGCTGCGTGGAGAGCTCCTCTGATAGCGAAGACTCCTCCTCGAGCGAGAGTGACGAGGAGGACAGCAGCGGCGACGATGGGGGTAGCGGGCGGCAGGCTGACGGGTCCAACTAGGTGTCGGGCGTCGCTTCGTGTGGCACCGGCGATCCCATCATCCGTTTCGCCGGCTCTTTGAACTTCTCGGGGTCGTCTCCTTGGGCGGCTGGCGTAGGGAGGCTGCAGAAGAGGAAGAGGGCGGGCGGCAAGGCCGTTAAGTCGGAGTACGTGGGCGTGACGCCCTCAACAGCGTGCTGACGTCCTGCCGCCTCGTCTTCGAGCCCTGTTTTCGGTGCCGCCATCACCATCCAGCCTTTGGACGGCCACCGAGATGTTCTCTTGCTGTCTTCTGCTACCCGTAGCTCGCCTAGGCGCCCCTTTTGCCCTTTTCGCCTCCTTGACCTACCTCCTGAAGAGAGGGACAAGAAAGGGATTACGGGCACCTTATCTCTTTTTAATTTGTAAGCCCTCGGGCCTTAGCTGCATTTAAAACTTGTAATCCCATTATTCATGTTTTTCATTCTCTATGAACTGTACCTGAGTGGAATGTTTTTTTTAGTGAAAAGGGGATGCTTGCCGGGTCACTTGTCTTGCGGGTGGAACCCACGTCAAGGAGTAAATCCTTGATATCTTTAAGATAGACACTTCTTTTCCCGGCAGCAGGCCCTGCCGTCTTCCCACGTCACTCGACCTTTCTCACGCTTTTGGCGGAGGCAGGGATGAGGCGGGTTCGGGCTCCTCGTTTCGTCCCTTTGCTGCCGCGACTACGACCAAACCTGGCCCCAGGAACGAGCCCTAGGGCCTAGAGTTAGGGGAGCACGGTAGCTTTTAGGAAGAAACGAGGTTTCGCATACCTCAGTCCATAAGAGAATGCATGATAAGGGATGAAAAACTTATCTGAGATTGCAGCCCCCGGCAACTCTGGTTCGCCGTGGGTGAATCTTTGTACTTGCAGCCCCCGGCAACACTGGCTTGCCGGGGTCCAGATGCTGGTCCATCCTTCTTCTCTTGTCGCTGCTGGTCGTGATATGGAAACAGTCTATTAGAGCCGCGACAAGCCATCTTGTAATATATATAACTTTATTTTGGCTCAGTGATTGCAACGTTATTTCCTTTACTCGACTCCTCCCTTTGTATGCTTTTGCCCTACGCTTTTAGGGAACTTGCCGGCGCAGGCACCTTTGCCGCGAGCGCTGAGTGCGGGACGTCAGCAGCCTGCTGGCGGTGCCGTTACTGACAAGAAACCTTGTCGCAACTAGTCGCAGCTCACTTAAGTTGTTGAGCGGACTCGAAACAAAGTAAGGGCGCAACTCTAGTTGCAGCACACTTAAGTTGTTGAGAAAACTCGAAACAAAGTAAGGGCGCAACTAGCCATGAGCTGGTTCCTTCGCGCACAGGTTTTCCATACAAAGCATGGTCGTTCAAGGAAGATAACTTAAAAGTTTAAAAAATCTGATTGCTCAAATTTTGGCAACTTAGCTTTTCTGTTGTTTGCTTTCCGGCAAGGCGAAACTTTCTTGAACGACGCGTGGTCCACACCATCATCTTCTCCTTCCCCCCCCCCCCCCCCGGCAAACTTGTGGGCGAGGGGAACCTTCCTTTCATTGAGAAAAGAAAGAAGAGAAAATAAAGATATGGAGCCTTATGGCTCGTTATTGCTTACCGGGGTTTGGTGCTGCACAAAGTGTCAGATAACTCATGCAAAAAAGAATAAAAAGCATGAAATTGACAAGATGTGCGGAGCACATGAGCTTTCTTTACGCACAGGGTCTGCGCCTGGCTTTGTACAAAGGATTACATGCAACAGCGGCAAGACTTGTACAAAAGGTGGTTGCCGGAACAGGGTCCGACAACCGCGCCTTACGGGTAAAACTTACGAAGATGCTCAATATTCCAGGAGTTGCTCACCGGAATGCTATCTTCGGTCTCAAGGCGGACAGTGCCAGGCCTAGTGACTCGTTTCACCCGGTAAGGGCCTTCCCACTTTGGCGTCAACTTGTTGGAATTCTTGGCGGACTGAACGCGCCGAAGAACAAGGTCGCCTTCCTCGAGACTTCTGGCGTTAACTTTGCGGCTATGGTAGCGGCGCAAAGCTTGCTGGTAGCGAGCAGCTCGCACAGTAGCCTGAAGACGATCTTCCTCAAGGAGCAGCGCGTCATCTTCTCGCAGCTGCTCTTGCTCAAGCTCATCATAAGCGAGCACTCGAGGTGACCGTATACGAGTTCTGTGGGGAGAACTGCCTCTGCTCCATAGACTAGAGCGAAAGGTGTCTGGCCAGTGGCTCAATTTGGCGTCGTCCTAATCGACCAAAGAACCACCGGCAGCTCCTCAGTCCAGTTTCTTCTGCACTTGTGCAGCCTGTCGAAAGTCCTGGTCTTGAGTCCACGCAGCACTTCAGCATTTGCTCTCTCCGCTTGACCGTTGCTTTTGGGGTGAGCAATAGAAGCGAAGCAGACCTTGGCGCCAAGATCTTGGACGTACTGCATGAAGGTGTGGCTCGTGAATTGCGTACCGTTGTCGGTGATGATCCTGTTAGGGATCCCGAAGCGGCAAACAATTGACCTGAAGAACTTGACTGCTGACTGTGCTGTCACCTTCCTCACTGCTTCCACTTCCGGTCACTTTGTGAACTTGTCGATCGCAATGTACAAGTACTCAAAGCCCCCGACTGCTCGGGGGAAGGGGCCGAGGATGTCGAGCCCCCAGACCGAAAATGGCCAGGATAAAGGGATCGTCTGGAGAGCTTGAGCTGGCTGGTGTATCTGCTTGGAATGGAACTGGCACGCTTCACACTTGGTTACTTGTGCAGTTGCATCCTGGAGGGCTGTCGGCCAAAAGAAACCTTGCCGGAACGCTTTGCCGGCAAGTGCTCTTGCGCCAATGTGGTGACCACATATGCCTCCATGTATCTCTGCCAACAGCTTCTGTCCATCTTCCCGGTGAATACACTTCAATTTCACACCGTTGAGTCTTCTTCTGTACAGTGTGTTGTCGACAAACTGGTACATACTTGACTGCCGGGCTACTCTTTCCGCTTCTTCTTGCTCTTCGGGAAGTTCTCCTGTCTGAAGGAAACGGACAATCTGCTGTGCCCATGCTGGAGCTTGCGGCTCGACAACAAGGACTAAAGGCACATCTGCTGCTGCGGGAACATCCGCTTCTATGGCGAGAACCTGCGGCTCAGCCGGAGCTTGACGTTCCCTGGCAAGCTTGCCGGAGCAAAACTTGTCGGGAGCGTCTGCTTCAACGAAACAAACCCTGGGGCTTGTCGGAGCAGACTGCTCCTCAGCACTCTTGGCGTTGATCTTGGGGACCTTCTTGGCGGCGGCTTCGGGAAGCTCTGCCGGAAAATAGTCACCAAAAATCAACTTCCTCTTCTTGCTCTGTCCAGTTGATGGCGTAACAGACGGTTGAGTCAGCTTGAGCACAAAGATCCCTAGTTCCACAGGTAACTTTAGCGCTGCGCACTTTGATAGGCCATCGGCGATGTCGTTCTGAGCTCTTGGAACATGTTCCATCTATAGGCCGACAAAGTGCTCCTCTAGCTTCCTCACTTCATCAACATAGGCTTCCATCAACGGACTCTGATAACTCTTGTTCACTTGGCGGACGACAAGCTGTGAGTCACCCCTGACAATGAGCTTCTTGATCCCAAGGTCTGCCGCGATCCTGAGACCGGCAAGCAAACCCTCATACTCTGCAGTATTGTTTGTTGCTTGCTCCTTGGGAAAGTGCATCTGGACTACGTACTTGAGGTGCTCTCCGGTGGGTGCGACAAGCAGCACACCAGCACCGGCGCCTTGCAGCGAGAAGGCGCCATCAAAGTACATCAGCCACTCTTTGCTTGCTTCTTTGACGGGGATGCTCGTCTCTGGAATTTCTTCATCCGGTGTTGGCGTCCATTCTGCTATGAATTCTGCCAATGCTCTGCTTTGGATAGTTGAAGTGCTCTCAAACTTGAGGCCAAAGCTTGACAGTTCCAGTGCCCACTCGACAATCCTGCCTGTCGCTTCTGGATTCTGCAGTATCCTCTTCAGCGGAAAGCAAGTGACAACTGTGATCTCATGTGCTTCGAAGTAATGGCGCAGCTTTCTCGAGGCCATGAGAAGGCCGAAAAGCAATTTCTGCACACCAGAGTACCTTGACCTAGCCCCCTGCAGAAGGGAACTGACAAAGTAGACTGGGCGCTGCACCATTCTCTTCTGTTGCATCTCCTCGCACACCTGCGCAGATCCATCTTTGTCGGGACCAGAGCTTGTCGGGGAAGCCCCCTGCTTGTCGCTGGATGCGCTTGCCGCAGTTGCTGGCTCATCATCAGCCTCCCTCTCCGCTACTATCGCAGCACTAACCACTTGATTGGTTGCCGCCAGATACAGCAGCAACTTCTCTTGTGGTTTAGGTGGGACAAGTATTGGAGTGGAGGACAGGTATCTCTTCAAGTCTTGCAGCGCAGCCTCCGCTTCTGGAGTCCATGTCATTGGACCTGCCTTTTTCAATATTTTGAAAAACGGCAGGGCGCGCTCAGCAGACTTAGAAATAAACCTGCTGAGAGCTGCCACGCAACCGGCAAGTCTTCGTACATCCTTGACGCGCTTTGGTGCTTCGATCTGCTCGATGGCCTTGATCTTGTCGGGATTGGCTTCAATTCCTCGCTGAGACACGAAGAACACGAGAAGCTTGCCAGAAGGGACTCCAAACACGCACTTCTCGGGATTGAGCTTGAGGCTGATCTTGCGCAGATTTGCAAAAGTCTCTTCTAAATCTTGAATCAGAGTTGCTTTGTCCCTGCTCTTGACCACTATGTCATCCATGTAGGCTTCCACATTTCTGTGTATTTGTGGCTCAAAAGCGGTATGGACTACCCTTGCAAATGTTGAACCAGCATTCTTCAAACCGAAAGGCATCCGTATGAAACAGTACGTGCCACATGGAGTGATGAATGCGGTCTTCTCCTCATCTTCTTCTGCCATGAAAATCTGATGATATCCTGAGTATGCGTCAAGAAATGAAAGCAAATCACATCCGGCCGTGGAGTCAACAATCTGGTCAATGCGCGGCAAGGGAAATGGATCTTTGGGACAAGCTTTGTTAACATCGGTAAAATCGATACAAAGCCTCCATTTCCCGTTTGCCTTGCGCACGACTACAGGATTGGCCAACCACATAGGATGGAGCACTCCTCTGACAAGGCCTGTTGCTTCCAACTTCTTGATTTCTTCTGCGATGAATTCTTGGCGCTCCACTGCTTGCTTCCTGACTTTTTGCTTGACGGGCCGCGCATGAGGACAGACAGCAAGGTGGTGCTCAATTACTTTCCTGGGAATACCGGGGATGTCAGATGGTTGCCACGCAAACACATCGACGTTCGCCCGCAGGAAAGCAATGAGCGCGCTTTCCTATTTAGGGTCGAGAGTGGCACTGATGGTGAAAGTACCACCAGTGCCGTCCTCCTTGGCGGACACCTTCTTGGTTGCTGGCGGAGCTGCCATCGTCTTCTTACACTTGCCGGTGGAGCTCGATGGTGCATCCTCGACGGTAGCGCAGCACTCCGAAGAGGTGCGCTTGCCGGAGTGGGCATCAGAACTCTTGCCGGACTTGGTCTTCTTCTTCCCCCCGGGAGCTTCAGCGGCAAGTGTCTCGCGATCCGTTGCGGCTGCTGCTTCCCGGTAGATCTTGTCGGCACAGATAAGAGCATCCTTCTTGTCGCCAGGGACAGAGATGACACTTACCGGGCCTGGTATCTTCAGCATGTTGTATGCGTAGTGAGAGGCCGCCATGAACTTGGCGAGTGCTGGACGGCCGAGAATCCCATTGTAAGGCAACGGAAAATCGGCAACGTCAAAAGTGATCCTCTCAGTCCTGAAGTTCAGCTCGCTGCCAAATGTCACCGGTAGCGTGATCTTCCCCTTCGGCTTGCTCCTTCCCGAGTTGATTCCTTGGAATGTACCGGTCTCTTCGAGCTTGCTGTCAGGGACCTAGAGTTTCCGGAGCACAGCGGAGGAGATCAGGTTCAAGCCGGCCCCGCCGTCAACTAGCATCTTGGTGACCTTGAGGTTGCGGATAGTTGGTGAAACCAACATCGGCAAGCACCCGACCGCAGTTGTGCGATCAGGGTGGTCCTCAATATCAAAGACGATAGGCGTGCTGGACCATTTCAGAAGCTTGCGTGATTCGACGGGTGGTTCCGCCGCATTGACTTCCCGCACCCACTGCTTGAATTGGCGGTGTGAAGTATGCAGAGAAGCACCGCCGTCAACGCACAAGACCTCTGTGGCTTTTTGAAACTCCTGCTCATTGGTCTCGTCATCATCCATGTCTTCGTCGTCGTTGTCTTCATCCTTGTCGCGGCCGCGGGGAGGTCTGTCTCCTTGCCGCTGCTTGGCCTTGCCGTGGTGTCCTCTCCGGCCGGGGCGCTTCGTGTCGGATCCTCCAGCACCTCCTTGGGCCTTCTCCTTGTCGCGTCGCTCGTACTCGGCCTTTTGCAGCTCAACAAGCTGCTCGACCTTCTTGCAGCTCTGGAGGTCATGGCCCTTGGTGTGGTGGATCTTGCAGTACTGTTTGTTGGTGCCGTCCTGCTTGTCGGCGGCAGCCACAGCCTGGCAGTTGGTGCATGCGGCAACCTCCTTGCCGGAGCTACCTGTCTTGGCTGTCTTGGCGCCACCTTCATTGCTGGACTGCTCAACAACCAACACATCTTTGCCTTTCCTCTTCCTGTTGTTCCGCCGCTGGTTTTTCTTTGCCGGGGCAGTATCCTCGCTGTCAGATCCCCCTGTTCCTACATCCTCTCCGGGGAGTTTCCTCCCTTCCTCAGCACGTGCACACTTGTCGGCCAGGGCATACATCTCGCTGACGTCTCTGATCTTCCACATCGCCATCTCCTCCCGCATCCTGCGGTTACGCACGTTCTGATGGAACGCGCTGATGACCGCGGCGGGGTGGACATCTGGGATGTTGCGTTGCACTTGGCTGAATCTCTGGATGTACTTGCGCAAGGGCTCTCCTTCCTTCTGGGCGAGCAGGTGAAGGTCACTCTCCTGGCCATGAGGTTTGTGGCCGCCCGTAAAGGCGCCGACAAACTGATGGCATAGGTCTGCCCAGGAAGATATGGAGTTATCCGGCAAGTGCATGAGCCAGGATCTGACGTTGGGTTTGAGCACCAGCGGGAAGTAGTTGGCAAGGATCTTGTCGTCCCGCCCCCCGGCAGCTTGCACCGCGATGGTGTAGATGCTGAGGAACTCCGACGGATGCAACCTGCCGTCGTACTTCTCTGGTACATCTGGCTTGAAATTTTTCGTGCTGGGCCACTGGACTTGCCGCAGCTCACGGGTAAACGCAGAACAACCTACCGCGTACGGCAGGTCGACTGGTTCCCCGGGCGCATGCATGTCGACAGTGGGCCCAGCGCGCTGGTCTGATTGACGCCGCGCTTCTCTTCGGCGCTCGATGCGGGTACGAGCGTCTTCTTGCTGTCGTTCGTGAAGGACTTGGCGCTGATCACGACGAGCTCGCGGATCTGATGATGCGGTGGAGTCGCTGTCGTGGTGGACCCGGCGAGTCGGTGATCTTGGCCTTCGGGGCGGGGAGTACATGGTGGTCGCGCCCCCACCGGTCTTGTAGCCATCGGGTCGCGCCTGGTTGACTTGTTGCGGCTGCGATGCAGTCAGCTGCCGCGGAGTGTCGCCGTTGGCGAAGCCGATGAGACTCTGAATGGTGGCCCTCCAGTCGTCGATCTTGTCCGGCGTTGGAGGGAAGTCTAGGAGCAGTTGAGCTCGCGCCAAAGCTTCTGCTGGAGTGGCGGGTAGCGGTGGCGAACAGTGCGAGGAGCGGGATATGCTCAGACTTCCAACGATGTTAGAAGGAGCAGTATTCCGTCCAGGCGACCGTGCCTCGCTCGCGCCAGCACGTTGGCGTGCATGCTGGCCTTGAGCATCCCGAGATCCGCCAGCTCGATTTGGGTCCAGCAAGCGTATGGTACCGTGAGAACCATGACGATGCCGGTCCCGCGCCTCCTGAGACGGGCGCAGAGCATCCACGGATGCCCGGTCGTCGTGGGAGCCTGCTACGCCGCCGACGGGCAGCGCAGTCTTGTCCTTGGACCTGGCGGCACCGTGGGCTCCCTCGTCGACGCCCGTTCTTCCGCCGGTGTCTTCCCCACCAGCCGTTTGCTCCGGCGGCGGTGGGTCTGTCGCGAGCGGATCCGCCGCCTCTGAAGCCTTCTTCTTCGGCGGCATGTCGATGAAGATGATGAAGATCTAGCTCGTGTGAACGCCGGGTTGGGTTCACACAACCTCGACGCCCCCTACCTGGCTCGCCAAAGATGTCGGGGAAACTGCCTCCACGAGCACCTATGGGGACGGAGCCCCTTTTCGGTTCGGCGGGGGGCGGAGGTCGCACGAAGAGCGGATCGAGGTGAGCCACACGAGCAGTTTACCCAGCTTCGGGCCGCACGGATGCGTAAAACCCTACTGCTGCATCTGTGGTTTGTATTGTGTTCTTGCTCGGGAGCGCTGAGTGATACAGTACACACAGGCAGCTAATGAGACCGAGCGTGAGTGTTCTACTATTCGTCTCCCCTCTCTACGTTGCGCATGGGCCTCCTTTTATATGCTCAAGGGGTCACCGACAGGTGGCAACGTAGGCAAGGGCAAAAATGGAAAAGGTGTTGTGGTTGGTACAGCTACCTGCACAGTGTATCATACCTAACCCTGACGGCAGGGGACAAAGGCATTAAATGCCTATCTACGTCGCCCAAACAGTGCAGAAAAGGGACCGTCAGGGACGCCACCGCTCGCCACGATGGCGATCTTGTCAGCGCCGCTTGCCACAGTGTACCCCTGGCTGCACAGCCTCCCGCCACGTACGCCTGGAAGGGTCCTAGAGCGACACGTTGGTGGATGCGCTGGAGCGTGGGTGCATAGTGGTTGCTCGCCGCGGCAAGCGCCTTGCCGTGGCCGTTGTCTTGTCACGTCCGGAAGCTTGTCGCTCACCGGACCCTGCCGAGACGCGTGGCGCGTCGCGGCAAGTTCCTTGAGATGCCCTGGTTGGCCTTCCCGGCAAGCTCCTCTTGCCGGGGTCTTGTGCCTTGAGTGGCTTTCCCGGCAAGCTCCTCTTGCCAGGGACTTGTCTCTTTGGCTTAAATACTTTGTTCTTGAATGGCTCCAAAGGAACCACGGAGGACCTTGGCGGTCACCCGGCAAGCCTTGCCGCGGGGCGCTGCGACTGCCCGTGCACAAGTTCGGGATACTAGGGTACCCCTACTCTAGTACACCGACAGGGCGTCACAATTCTCCTCCACTACAAGAAATCTCGTCCCGAGATTTAAGAGGTAGTGAAAGGGGGAAAGGTTTGGTAACGAATCTAGCGAGTCTTCTCATCCTGGCTTGCTCTTCGTGAAGAGGCCGGTCCAATACATTGATGTCTTCATTTCTCCGCTTCAGGTCATCATGATGAAGTCGGCGTCCTTTCTTTAGGAACTCCATCGTACGTACAAAAGAATAAAGGGTGGGCATTCCGGGAGAACAGACCTCTGCAAGGTCGACCATCTGGTCGATAACATCGGGGAAGGTGGCAGAAAGTAACTCTCGAATTGAAACTTAAGCAGATGTCAAGAGCAAAGTAAGAAGGTGCAAAATAGAAGTTTCAAGCGCATAGGCAATCGTTCGTTGCCTGATTACGAAATGTGAAAGGGGTTCAGAGCAATGGGAAAGTATTACATCTGATACCAGAATAGATCACTAGGAAGGTGGCCCGTCAATTACATATGAAGCCAAGCGGGTGGAATAACTTTGGAAACAGGGGTGTACAGAAGAGTCAGGTTTCGATCCTGTGGAACTGTCGGTTATGGGCCCACCATGTGGGTTAAAATAAGGAGGAGCAGTGACATCTTGCATATTCATGATAGCAAGGCATGTCAGAGGGTAGCATGTCGATTATGTCGGCAACAACATCGGTATCAAGGGCGAGGGACGAAGAGAACCATTTTCCTGCTCGTTGAACGAGGCGGACCAATAGGCAAAGTTCTCATCCATCGGCGGCTACCGGAATGTCATCAACAATAGTAACAGGGTTTTGCTGACGGAATTGTACACCGAGGTGTTTACATAAGCAGTGAATCTTTACTGCTTAGATTATATAGATCACAAGAGAGGTCAAACAAACCAATGAAAAGGAAAATGTGATCGTCAGGTTAAACAGAACAATGGAAAGGGAAATGTGTTTAAACACATATTCCACGGGTATATCTTTCCCAAGGACGAGCAGAGCATGATATCCATGACATGATAGAAAGCATAAAACCCTTTAGGTAAGGGGAGAGAAATTTCATGACATTACCCATATAGCGGTGTTTGGATAATTGAGCAGGAAACATTTAGCATTGGGCTTCAAATGTTCTTGTTGAAAATTAGAGTATCATAGACATGCTTCGAGACAGCATTGACATGGTCATCAGGTGAAGATCAGACTTTGGAAACAGAATGGATCCATCAGGAACAACTTGTAGAATAAGTCTTACAATTTCCTCATGGAGGAACGGATAGCCTTGCTAACAAGGAAACTATAACAATGGGTCCTTCAGCCAGGTGTACTAGGCACGACATCACCTTACCGGGTCACATAAAGACCAATGTTATAACTCTTGGAAATATGTTCCAACCATCATATCTGACCAAGATTCAGATCTGATTGGTGCCAGGGTAACTCAGACCCAGGATGCCTGAGAAGAAAGGTGCAACACAAATTGTCGAGATGACATTGTAAGATTCTCGGGAAATGAACTATGGAAGCGAGTTCCAAAATAAGAGTTCATCATTAAACCAAGGAGAGGTGAGGAGGTGGCTGATTGACTCAGCGACAATTCATTAAGATTTCCAAAAAGACGGATTTCCACAGTTATGTGAAGAAGGAGATAACATTAGTCAGATCAAATGATATAATGATGTATGCTCGAGGAAAACATACACAATTTAACAATGATAGAAGGGGGCACCCGAAAATCTGGACTAGGTAGCACGATCAATGTTTGAATGATGATTCAATAAGCAATAGACTTAGAGTGAAACTGTTGGCCATTAACTTCAAAGCAATAGGGTTGCTAGAAGTACAGAATCCAAGCAGCACGGTTCACGTGTTGGTATCCCGGTTAAAATCAACACGGGGACCCAGGAATGAGCGGAGATGGCAAGAAGTATTACTATACCAAGAATTCTTAAGAGGTGGTGAAATTCTCACAACATTCTTGACATAAAAGATGGTAATGCTCCAAGGTAAAGGAGAACAAATACTGGATAGCAAGAAACTCAAGGTATAACACAAAACTCAAACAAGTTTGTGTTGGAGGGAAGTCAATAAAGTGGTCAATGATAACACAGATCATCGAGGGCAAGGATGGTATTTCTCATCATGAACTCAATTGATATCATGGAAGAGCTCAGAATGCCGATGATGATCACGGCACAATTGTTGAGAGATTTCATGAAGATGTAATCGGTCGGCGATGACATCAAGTCAAAGGAATGACGAAGCGAAAGGTTATTGGAACCAAGGGTACGACACAAACTCGAAATCGATCTTGATGTTCAAGGTGAAATGATACGACGAGGAAGATCGGCATAAGGTTATCTCGTCGTCGAAAATTGTGCTCCGGGAAGAAGCACCAGGTAGCACAGTTAAAATTTAGCACAAAATGATATAGCCGATCAGACTAGGAATGATGTGATGGAGTATTAAACTTCTCAAGCACCAAGTACTAGGAGTACTGAATCACAGGGGTGATTGGATTCACTAATCGGTGTTCTCGGTTGACGACAACCCAGAACCCGTGGAGTGACTGTGACGGGGAAAGGCGCTACTTCATCAGGAATGCATAAGATGTAGTGCAAACGGTTGATATCGTCGAGATACCAGGGGGTAATACTCGAAGGTAGATCAAAATAAAGGTTGGACTGGGGCATTGATCCACAGAAGACAAGTGCTTAAACTTGCACGAGAAATGGTATTTAAAGGCGAACATGGTCGGAAACCACGATCATAAATGATCGAACCACGGATACAAGATGAACTTATACAAGGGGGTAATTATTTTTACGAGCAGCTTCCATGATAAGTTATACATCGTGTCCATGGGCATGAATGCAAGGTTCAAGGTCGACTCCCACTTCTTCAATGTATAGCCTTCCATTCACTTCTCGCTTTGATAAAGGCATTAGTGTTGAAACTTTTACCTGGTGAAATACCAGATGAGTATGACTCGTGAAAACTTCCGAGTTCACACATATTAAGGAAGGCATAGGTCCAACCCATCAGGGTATCTTAGAAACATATACTACAAGCTTCAATAGTAAATAACACAAGCTCGATAGTAGAGCATGTGTGACAAAACGAGAGGATACAATTTACCGAAGGCATTATGTATCAGGGAAAGAACTTCTCGAGGTTTTTATATACAAAGGACACTGTCGGATGATATTTGAACAAAGGATCCGACGGTCCATAGCGAAGCTGATGTGAGTATCGACACACAACCAGAGGAAGAACAATGCGAAGGCATTGGATTATAGAAGCAAATGGCTAATTCAAAGCTCACATGTAAAGGAATTATGATTTCCAAATCAAAGGATCAGAAGCAAACGCTCTGATTAAGGATGGGTAGGTTGATTAGACTTAGGGGTACAATCGATGGCAATCCGATTGGTCGAGAACCAGCTCATGTTTAAAACGATGTCTGAGCCGGAAGGATAAATCCTGAGGATTGCAAGAATCCGCAGCATATTGAATCGACGGACTCAAAATGATAGTGACAAAGGATGCTAATAAGATTACTAAACTTATGGGATTAACCATAATGTAATCAAGCAAGAATTTCAAGAGCAATAGGCTGCTGAGGATTTTCGGAAGATCGAATGATATCTCGAAGACTGGTGACATACATGAATCAACTGGGGATGAGTGGATACTCGGTAAGTGCGAGAAATTATTCGTAGGGGTATTCAAGTGGCAAAGAACTGCAAGGCGGTAGGCACAAAGTATTCTAGGGGTATCTTGTAATAACAAGATCGACTGGGAATAAAATTAAGCACGACAGGTGTAAGTATTTATCCATAGGGATATTTCGGTGGTAGGGAATTGTTAAAGCAACGGGCACAAGGTCTCGAGAGAATATTAGAGAGTATCTTCGAAATCCTCTGGTGCAGCCAGCGATCATCTGTACTGAAGGGGCTCTCCGGGAGAAAGTAGTAACGAGATCCTAAAGTTAGATTTTAGTAAATTCATTAAACCCGAATAGAAGAGAGATCAGAGTCCCAGAGTATAGAGGAGGAATAAAAGATCCTAATACCACCCAATGGCGACGTGGGCTCGTAAGCCACACATCCATGTTAGTAAAAGTTTTGCAATGACTAGACTCGACTTCGGCCAAGGAGTTGGAAAGGGGGATTCCTACAGGCAGTCGGCTCTGATACCAACTTGTGACGCCCCCGATTCAATCGTACACTAATCATACACGCAAACGTGTACGATCAAGATCAGGGACTCACGAGAAGATATCACAACACAACTCTAAAAATAAAATAAATCATACAAGCATCATAATACAAGCCAGGAGCCTCGAGGGCTCGAATACAAGTGCTCGATCATAGACAAGTCAGCGGAAGCAACAATATCTGAGTACAAACATAAGTTAAACAAGTTTGCCTTAAGAAGGCTAGCACAAACTGGGATACAGATCGAAAGAGACGCAGGCCTCCTGCCTGGGATCCTCCTAAACTACTCCTGGTCGTCGTCAGCGGCATGCACGTAGTAGTAGGCACCTCCAGTGTAGTAGGAGTCATCGTCGACGGTGGCGTCTAGCTCCTGGGCTCCAGCATCTGGTTGCGATAACCGAGAAGAATGGAAAGGGGGAAAGAGGGAGAAATGCAACAGTGAGTACTCATCCAAAGTACTCGCAAGCAAGGATCTACACTACATATGCATGGGTATATGTGTAAAGGCCATATAGGTGGACTGAACTGCAGAAAGCCAGAATAAGAGGGGGATAGCTAATCATGTCGAAGACTATGCTTTAGGCCACCTCCATCTTGCAGCATGTAGAAGAGAGTTGATGGTAAGTTCACCAAGTAGCATCGCATAGCATAATCGGCGCCGACATAGGAGGGAGGCAGCAGCAGCGGGAGAGTGGGGGGCGGCGGGAGGGGGCAGAGAAATGCCAATAGCGGGGGCTAGGACGGCAGCAGCAAGGCAACTGAGGCGGGGCGAGCACAACGCATCAGCAGCAAGGAGGAGAGGGCGCGGTCGGGAAGAGGTGGTTGTGCGGGCCGCGACGAGCGCACGCCGGCAGGCGCAGGTGGGCGCGGGTCGCGGCGTGCTCGCGGCCAGGGCGGCACGGGGAATGTCCAGGGGAAGGCGAACGAGGCTCACCGTGGGTCGTGGGGTCAAGGCAGCGAGGCTCGGGGAGGGAGACGGGGACGACGGCGTTGACGGAGAGGAGAAGGTCCGGCAAGTCGGCCTCGGGCGACAGCGAGGTCGAGATCCGGCAAACGGCGGGGTCCACCAGGCGGCGTCAGGGGCGATTGGCGACGGCGTCAAGTCGTGGGGAACGGGCATGCGGGAGGAGGGGATCGAACAGGAGCGCCCCTCCTCCGTGCGTCGGCGTGTGTGTGTGCGTTGTGGGTGGCGGCGCAGGGAGGGAACAGGGGGGAGTGGGGGATCGTGCGGGAGAGAGTGGGCGAGGCCTAGGGTTAGCTGGTGGGGGTGGGCCGGCCTACCCGGGGTGGCTGTGGCCAGCCGACTGGACCAAGGCCCAGTTGGCCATGGGGAGTTCTTTTACCTTTTACCTTTTGTTTTGTTTTACTTTTGTTTTTATTTATTTCCTTGTTTCTATTTTCTTTTTCTTATTTAATAGTTTATAGTTTTTAGAAAAAGTGAAACTCACCCCTCAATTAGATTTGTAAAATCAACTGTTCTCACAAAAAGTTTGGGACAAAAGTAATGTACCTTGTATTCTCTATTAATTAAAAAGACATTTAAGTTATTGTTTCGGTCATTTTTTTATTTATTTTAGTGCCTTTAATTATTTTATAATAATGTGGATCCTCTACCATAATTACTTATGATTTATTTGTCACATTGGGAACATTATAGTTTTAACTTTTGAAAACTTTTAGTGTTTGACTTTATTTTAAATTTGAATTTAAATCGGTTTTGAACTAACGTGAGATTAACAACAGTAACCGTGGTGACGTGGCATCGTTAACATGGGATTACTGTAGCCTAATTATCCGGGCGTCACACATTGACATCAATCGATGGGCATCTCCATAGCCCATTGATTAGCCGGGTCAATGTGAGACTTTCTCCTTTTTTGTGTTCTCCACACAACCCTCATCATCATATTCTATTCCACCCATAATGCTATGTCCATGGCTCACGCTCATGTATTGCATGAAAGTAGAAAAAAGTTTGAGAGTACTAAAGTATGAAACAATTGTTCGGCTTGTCATCGGGGTTGTGCATGATGAGAGCATTTTCTATGACGAAAATGAAGCATAGCCAAACTATATGATTTTGTAGGGATAAGCTTTCTTTGGCCATGTTATTTTGAGAAGACATAATTGCTTGGTTAGTATGCTTGAAGTATTACTATTTTTATGTCAATATTAAAATTTTGTCTTGAATCTTATGGATCTGAATATTCTTGCCACAATAAATAGAATTACATAGAAAATATGTTAGGTAGCATTCCACATCAAAAATTCTGTTTTAATGATTTACCTACTCGAGGACGAGCAGGAATTATGCTTGGGGATGCTTGATATGTCTCCAACGTATCTATAATTTTTATTGTTCCATGCTATTATATTATCCATCTAGGATGTTTTATATGCATTTATATGCTATTTTATATGATTTTTGGGACTAACCTATTAACCTAGAGCCCAGTGCCAGTTTCTGTTTTTTCCGTGTTTTTGAGTATCTCAGAAAAGGAAACCAAACAGAGTCCAATTGACCTGAAATTCAACGGAGATTGTTTTTGGACCAGAAGAAGCCCACGGAGCTTCGGAGATGGGCTAGAAGAGTCCCGAGGCCACCACGAGGGTGGGGGCGCGCCCTACCCCCTTGGGCGCGCCCCCTACCTCGTGGCCACCTCTGTGACCCCCCTGACTTGTTCCCGACGCCAATACCTCTTATATATACCCAAACTTCCAGAAAGAAACCTAGATCGGGAGTTCCGCCGCCGCAAGCCTCTGTAGCCACCGAAAAGCAATCTAGACCCATTCCGGCACCCTGCCGGAGGGGGGAATCCCTCTCTGGTGGCCATCTTCATCATCCCGGCGCTCTCCATGACAGGGAGGGAGTAGTTCACCCTCGGGGTTGAGGGTATGTACTAGTAGCTATGTGTTTGATCTCTCTCTCTCTCTCTCTCTCTCTCGTGTTCTTGAGGTGTTATGATCTTGATGTATCGCGAGCTTTGCTATTATAGTTGGATCTTATGATGTTTCTCCCCCTCTACTCTCTTGTAATGGATTGAGTTTTCCCTTTGAAGTTATCTTATCGGATTGAGTCTTTAAGGATTTGAGAACACTTGATGTATGTCTTGCATGTGCTTATCCGTGGTGACAATGTGATATTCACGTGATCTACTTGATGTATGTTTTGGTGATCAACTTGCGGGTTCCGTAACATTGTGAACTTATGCATAGGGGTTGGCACACGTTTTCGTCTTGACTCTCCGGTAGAAACTTTGGGGCACTCTTTGAAGTTCTTTGTGTTGGTTGAATAGATGAATCTGAGATTGTGTGATGCATATCATATAATCATACCCGCGGATACTTGAGGTGACATTGGAGTATCTAGGTGACATTAGGGTTTTGGTTGATTTGTGTCTTAAGGTGTTATTCTAGTACGAACTCTTGAATAGATCGATCAGAAAGAATAACTTTGAGGTGGTTTCGTACCCTACCATAATCTCTTCGTTTGTTCTCCGCTATTAGTGACTTTGGAGTGACTCTTTGTTGCATGTTGAGGGATAGTTACATGATCCAGTTATGTTATTCTTGTTGAGAGAACTTGCACTGGTGAAAGTATGAACCCTAGGCCTTGTTTCAACGCATTGCAATACCATTTGTGCTCACTTTTATCAACAGTTACCTTGCTGTTTTTATATTTTCAGATTAGAAAAACCTATATCTACCATCCATATTGCACTTGTATCACCATCTCTTCGCCGAACTAGTGCACCTATACAATTTACCATTGTATTGGGTGTGTTGGGGACACAAGAGGCTCTTTGTTATTTGGTTGCAGGGTTGTTTGAGAGAGACCATCTTCATCCTACGCCTCCCATGGATTGATAAACCCTAGGTCATCCACTTGATGGAAATTTGTTGTTGTCCTACAAACCTCTGCACTTGGAGGCCCAAGAACGTCTACAAGAAGAAGGTTGTGTAGTAGACATCAAGCAGTTTCTGGCGCCGTTGCCGGGGAGGTGAGTGCTTGAAGGTATGTCTTTAGATCTTGCAATTGAATCTTTTAGTTTCTTGTTTTATCACTAGTTTAGTTTATAAAAGAAAACTACAAAAAAATGGAATTGAGGGTGCCTCTATGCTTCATCTTTTTAATATCTTTCATGAAAATAAGGATTCCGATAATTGTGCTCAATTTGCTAGAGGAAGAATGCATTAGAATGTTTGGCACTAAATCTTTCAATGATGAGCATGATTGCAATGTTGTTAGTATGAAATCTTTGAATATCCATAGTACTAATGATGATTGCACTAGTCATGATGAAAATGTCTCTTATAAGCATGTCAATTTTTGTGGAGTGCATAGAATTTGCAAGTACAGAACAAATAGGGAAGATAGATTTTGCAAGAGGCATAAGTATTTAGAAACTAAATGGTTGCAAGAGAGGCTAGATGCTTGTGCTGAAAATTTAAAATTTCTTTGCCATCCTTGTGAACTTTGCAATGAATGTGATCATTTAAATCCCCAATGCAAATTGTTTCATGGTCGTATCGTGTCCAAAAATTGTGATGACTTGATTTCCCTTGCACATCATAATAAACTTAGTTTGCTGTTGGGTTATGAAGAAATGAAACATATAACTAAGGATATGCCAGAATTTGTCCTTGATAAAGTTCTTGATTTTGATCTAGAAGAAATTTTTATGTATTGTGCGGTGAATTGCATTGAAAATCCTTATATTGCCAATTACATAAAGAAAAGAAAACAAATAGAAGATGAATAGAATACTAATGAAAGGGAAGAGACTTCCCAATATCCTCCTATTATTTCTTATGATGAATCAGGTAACGAGGAGGAGCTTTCTGTTCAACCAATCTCATTAATAAGGATCTCAAAAGAGAGGGTTAAACCCACACATGACGTGAAGAAGAAAAAGAAAAGACGGAGAAGAAAAGTTAGAAAGGTACCCCTCCCAAATGATGTTGCTTCTATTACTCATTGTGATGATGATAATTGCTATACCATTATTGGTGCTATCCATACTATTAATGATGAGAGTGATTATGCTTATGATATAAAAAGGCCCAAGCTTGGGGATGCTATGTTTGATGAGAATGACATGTTTGAGAATTTATTTGTTGTAATTAATGTTTGTCCCAAGCTTGGGGATGCTATGTTTTATGAAGAGGATATTTTTAGTCCCCCAAGTTTTGATATGCAAATTTATTATGATGATAACATGCCTCCTACTTATGATGATTATATTGATGAAAGTGGGTTTGGAAGAGTGTAAACTTTAGGAAGTAATGATCCCGCTATTTTGGAGGGTGTTGAATCTTATTGTGATAATTATAAAAGTGGATTTGGAGAGGTCATGACTTTATTTAGTAATGATTCCACTATCTTGGAAGAGGTTTCAATCGATTATGATGAGAACAAAGTTGCTACTTATGATAATTATATTGATGATACTTATGCTATAAAAAGTAGTGATGATTATATTTATAAAGATTTTCATGATTATGATTACCCTTTTTCTGAAATTTATTCTTTCAATGTGGAAACAATTTATAGTATTTGATTTTCTTATGATACTCTCGCTATTCCGAATGAGAAGAAAATTGCTTATGTGGAGAGTAATAAAAATTCTATACTTGTAGATCATGAAAAGAATGCTTTATGTGATGGTTATATTGTTTAATTCATTCATGATGCTACTAAAAATTATTATGAGGGAGGAATATATGCTCGTAGGAATTGCAATAATATCAAGTTTCCTCTCTATGTGCTTAAAGTTTTAAAATTATGCTTGTTTTGCCTTCCTATGCTAGTTGATTATTGTTCCCATAAATTGTTGGCTCA
Organism: Aegilops umbellulata; assembly: GCA_032464435.1. Classification (NCBI taxonomy): domain Eukaryota; kingdom Viridiplantae; phylum Streptophyta; class Magnoliopsida; order Poales; family Poaceae; genus Aegilops; species Aegilops umbellulata. Next base: position 349,185,205 of record CP136054.1, read on the forward strand.
CAAAATCCCTATGCATAGGAAGTGGGTTAGACTTAAATGTTCTAGTCATATTATTCATGATGCTCTCTTTATGTTTCAATTCTTATCTTTTATGCGAGCATCATTGAAATCATCATGCCTAGCTAGGGGCATTAAACATTAGCGCTTATTGGGCGGCAACCCAATTTTATTTTTGAACCATGCTTTTTGTTCCTGTTTAGTAATAAATAATCTATCTAGCCTCTGGTTAGATGTGGTTTTATGTTTCAATTAGTGTTTGCGCCAAGTAGAACCTTTGGGAAGACTTGGGTGAAGTCTTTATGATCTTGCTGTAAAAAACACAAACTTTAGCGCTCACGAGATTAGCTACCATTTTTTACTGGAGAGCGATTTTAGGTTGATTCTTTTTGAAGATGATTAATAGAAAAAATCCTCACGTCCACCAATTTATTTCAGAATTTTTGGGGTTCCAAAAGTATACGTTTGATACAGATTACTACAGACTGTTCTGTTTTTGACAGATGCTGTTTTCATTGTATTGTTTGCTTATTTTGATGAATCTATGAGTAGTATCTGAGGGTATGAACCACAGAGAAGTTGGAATGCAGTAGATATTACACCAATATGAATTTAGAATGAGTTCACAACAGTACCAAAAGTGGTGATTTATTTTCTTATACTAACGGAGCTTACGAGTTTTCTGTTGAGTTTTGTGTTGTGAAGTTTTCATGTTTTGGTAAAGATTCGATGGACTATGGAATAAGGAGTAGCAAGAGCCTAAGATTGGGGATGCCCAAGGCACCCCAAGGTAATATTCAAGGACAACCAAGAGCCTAAGCTTGGGGATGCCCCGGATGGCACCCCCTCTTTCATTTTTGTTCATCGGTAACTTAACTTGGAGCTATATTTTTATTCACCACATAATATGTGTTTTGCTTGGAGCTTCATTTTATTTTATTTTGTTTTGCTTGTTGTTTGAATAAAATACCAAGATCTGAAATTATCAAATACTGGAGAGTCTTCACATAGTTGCATAATTATTCAACTACTCATTGATCTTCACTTATATCTTTTGGAGTAGTTTGTCGTTTGCTCTGGTGCTTCACTTATACCTTTTAGAGAATGATGGTAGTTTTATTTTGAAGAAATAGATGAACTCTCATGCTTCACTTATATTTTGAGAGTCATAAACAGCATGGTAATTTGCTTAGGGTATAATTTTAGTCGTAATATGATAGGCATCCAAGAGGGATATAATAAAAACTTTCATATAAAGTGCATTGAATACTAAGAGAAGTTTGATTCCTTATGATTGTTTTGAGATATGAAGATGGTGATATTAGAGTTGTGCTAGTTGAGTAATTGTGAAATTGAGAAATACTTGTGTTGGAGTTTGCAAGTCCCGTAGCATGCACATATGGTAACCGTTGTGTGAAAAATTTGAAACATGAGGTGTTCTTTGATTGTCATCCTTATGAGTGGCGGTCGGGGACGAGCGATGGTATTTTCCTACCAATCTATCCCCCTAGGAGCATGAGCGTAATTATTGGTTTTTTATGACTTGTAGATTTTTGCAATAAGTATGTGGGTTCTTTATGACTAATGTTGAGTCCATGGATTATACGCACTCTCACCTTTCCATAATTGCTAGCCTCTTCGGTACCGTGCATTGCCCTTTCTCACCTTGAGAGTTGGTGCAAACTTCGCCGCTACATCCAAACCCCGTGATATGATACGCTGTATCACACATAAACCTCCTTATATCTTCCTCAAAACAGCCACCATACCTACCTATTATGGCATTTCCATAGCCATTCCGAGATATATTGCCATGCAACTTTCCACCATTCCGTTTATTATGGCACGCTTCATCATTGTCATATTGCCTTGCATGATCATGTAGTTGACATCGTATTTGTGGCAAAGCCACTACGCATAATTTCATACATGTCACTCTTGTTTCATTGCCCATCATCCCGGTACACCGCCGGAGGCATTCATAAAGAGTCATACTTTGTTCTAGCATCGAGTTGTAATCTTTGAGTTGTAAGTAAATAGAAATGTGATGATCATCATTAATAGAGCATTGTCTTGAAAAAAAGAAAAAAAGATAAAGGCCAAAAAAAGAAGAAGAAAAGGCCAAAAAAAGAAAGGCCAATTAAAAGAAGGCCAAAAAAGAGAAATAAAAGGGACAATGCTACTATCCTTTTTCCACACTTGTGCTTCAAAGTAGCACCATGATCTTCATGATAGAGAATCTCTTATATTGTCACTTTCATATACTAGTGGGAATTTTTTATTTTAGAACTTGGCTTGTATATTCCAACGATGGGCTTCCTCAAATGCCCTAGGTCTTCATGAGAAAGCAAGTTGGATGCACACCCACTTAGTTTCTTTTGTTGAGATTTCATAAATTTATAGCTCTCGTGCATCCGTTGCATGGCAATCCCTACTCCTCGCATTGTGTGACGCCCCCGATTCAATCGTACACTAATCATACACGCAAACGTGTACGATCAAGATCGGGGACTCACGGGAAGATATCACAACACAACTCTAAAAATAAAATAAGTCATACAAGCATCATAATACAAGCCAGGGGCCTCGAGGGCTCGAATACAAATGCTCGATCATAGACAAGTCAACGGAAGCAACAATGTCTGAGTATAGACATAAGTTAAACAAGTTTGCCTTAAGAAGGCTAGCACAAACTGGGATACAGATCGAAAGAGACGCATGCCTCCTTCAACCTATATCTACCATCCATATTGCACTTGTATCACCATCTCTTCGCCGAACTAGTGCACCTATACAATTTACCAGTGTATTGGGTGTGTTGGGGACACAAGAGACTCTTTGTTATTTGGTTGCAGGGTTGTTTGAGAGAGACCATCTTCATCCTACACCTCCCACGGATTGATAAAGCTTAGGTCATCCACTTGAGGGAAATTTGCTACTGTCCTACAAACCTCTGCACTTGGAGGCCCAACAACGTCTACAAGAAGAAGGTTCTGTAGTAGACATCAGTCGCCTTCTTAAGGGACGCTTCTGATGAGGCGTGGCGAGATGAGCGCCGCCCCTTTGGAGCACCAGACAGTGCGGTGGGTGAGGCGCGATGAGAAAACTCTTTGGGAGGAGACGTCTCCTGAGTACTTACGTGGGAGGAGGGGAGAAGGCCGGGATAATCGGCTGTCATGGCCACTTCTGTGCCGTCATAGCTCGCCTGATGGAAGACCCCATCCTTGAGCTCAATGAATATATCTGGATCCTCTTCAAATCCGGGATCTAGGTCCCGAATATGGTCCTCTGGCTGCGGAGCGGGGCTGTGGATCCCCGCGACAACCTTCCTCCATTCTTGTTAAAAAAAGGTCAGATCGAATTCAACTAGGTACGACTCAGGAAGAGGATTGAGTAAGGTTACGGAGTGAAAGCTCACCCAGCTAGGAGGGTTGTACATGGAAAAGCCCTCTCGGCACTTAAGGCGAGTAAAATCTTCTTTCTCCCCTTTATAAAGGTCAGCCAGCATGGCGGCCAAGGCGATAAAGTTGTCCGGACCCTTGCGTCCACAGCGTGATGTGTTTTCCTCCCCATTGTAGTGCCACATGGGGAGTCCTCTGGATTGGAGTGGTTGAACGCCTCGCATTATCGAAATTTCCATTACCTCAATTATGGATAGTCCGGATTCGGCGACGATCTTTATCTTGCTCATTAACTTCTTAATCTCCGCACTATCCTCCTCTTTGAGGCTCCGGGGACGCCAGTTGTGCGTTTCTTTAACGAAGCATTGCAAAATTCACGTAGGCCCCACCGGATTGGGTCTGGGAGCACTACATCTTCAATATAAAACCACTCTGAGGGCCACTCTTCAGATGCCCTCTTCGGAGTGCCAGACAGGTATCCTGTTCCGGCTATACGCCATACTTCGGCACCACCAACCTCTAATATAGATCCCTTTTGGGAGCGGGGGACGAGGCAGAAAAGTTTCCTCCATAACTCAAAATGGGCCTCGTAGCCTAAGAACAGCTCGCAGAAAGCCACGAAGCCCGCGCTGTGTAGAATGGAGCCCGACATGAGATTATGCAGCTGGAGGCCGTAGTACTCCAAGAGACCTCGGAGGACAGGGTGGATTGGAAATCCAACGCCTTTTAAAAGGAAGGAGACGAAGCACACTCGCTCCCCTTCAGTAGGATTGGGGAAATTTTCCGCCAGGGCTTCGCCATTTATGGAAGTTAATCCCGCCCAAACGAGAACCAGGTCCGCAGGAGGAAGATATCGCTGCACCTGGAGCTTGGCCAGCTGGGCGTGGGAGACCGAGCAGCTCTCCCAATCACCTTTTTGAGGGCCATGAGGGCGTGAGGAAGAACTAGGAGCGCCAGCCATGTTTGCACGGATTTTTGTGGCCAGCTCTAAGGATTTTTCGCATGTTTTGGAATGGCATCTGAGATTCAATCTCCTTAAATAGAAGCCTTCCATACACCGTTAGGGTGCTATCTATAAAATTACTTGGACACTTTGTATTCATTTGACACGTGGAAGCCAAGGCGACGGTGGCGCAGAAGCCGAAGGATACAATGTTTAAAGTAAAGTCGGAGCCGTCCGGAGTATCATGGAGGGCCCACCTAACAAAACCAAAGATATAAAAGCCGGATACTGCATCATCCTTGAAGATTCGAACATAGTTCTTTTTGCTTTGGGATATTCGGAGGAGGAACCCACCTTGCAATGCCGAAGACAATCTGCGCGCCTGACACGTCTTCATTGAAGCCTGGTTCGGGGGCTAGTGAGGGAGTCCTGGACTAGGGGGTCCTCGGGCGTCCGGGCTATGTGACATGGGCCGGACCGGTGGGCCGTGAAGATACACGATAGAAGGCTTCCCCTCGTGTCCGGATGGGACTCTCTATGGTGTGGAAGACAAGCTCGGCGTTTGGATATGGATATTCCTTCCTATGTAAACCAACTCTGTACAACCCTAGTCCCCTCTGGTATCTATATAAACCGGAGGGTTTAGTCCATAGAGGCAATCATAATCATACAGGATAGACATCTAGTGTTTAGCCATTACGATCTCGTGATAGATCAACTCTTATAACCCCTATACTCATCAAAGTGAATCAAGCAGGAAGTAGGGTATTACCTCCATTAAGAGGGTCCGAACCTGGGTAAACATCGTGTCCCCTGCCTCCTGTTACCTTCGATCCTTAGACACACAGTCCGGGACACCCTACCCGAGATCTGCCGGTTCTGACACCGACACACCCCATAACACATCAATTGTTCTCTTAGCCGTCTGTGGTGCCCCCTCCACAATTTACTCCTCCGGTCATAGCGTTGAAGTGCTTAGGCGAAGCCCTACGCGGATCACATCACCATCACCGTCGCCACGCCGTCGTGCTGACGAAACTCTCCCTCGACCCTCTATTGGATCAAGAGTTCGAGGGACGTCATCGAGCTGAACGTGTGCTGAACTCGGAGGTGTCGTACGTTCAGTACTAGATCGGTTGGATCGCGAAGACGTTCGACTACATCAACCGCGTTAACCTAATGCTTCCGCTTTTGGTCTACGAGGGTACGTGGACACACTCTCCCCTTCTCGTTGCTATGCATCTCCTAGATAGATCTTCCGTGAACGTAGTCAAATTTTTTGAAATTGCATGCTACGTTCCCCTACAATGGCATCCAAGCCAGGTCTATGTGTAGAGGATATGCATGAGTAGAACACAAAGAGTTGTGGGCGATAATAGTCATACTGCTTACCACCAACGTCTTATTTTGATTCGGCGATGTTGTTGGATGAAGCGGCCCGAACCAACCTTACATGACCACGTTCATGAGACCGGTTCCACCGACATACATCCAACTTGTTTTGCAGAAAGGTGGCTGGCGGGTGTCTGTTTCTCCAACTTTAGTTGAATCGAATTTGACTATGGTCGGTCTTTGTTGAAGATTAAAACAGCACACTTGACGAAAAATCGTTGATGCGTAGGTAAGAATAGTTCTTGCTAGTAGCCCGTAGCAGCCACGTAAAACTTGCAACAATAAAGTAGAGGACGTCTAACTTGTTTTTGCAGGGTATGTTGTGATGTGATATGATCAAGACATGATATACATTGTTGTATGAGATGATCATGTTTTGTAAAAGTTATCGGCAACTGGCAGGAGCATTATGGTTGTCACTTTATTGTATGAAATGCAATCGCCATGTAATTGGTTTACTTTATCACTAAGCGGTAGCGATAGACGTAGAAGCAATAGTTGGCGAGACGACAACGACGCTGTGATGGAGATCATGACGGTGCTTTGGAGATGGAGATCAAAGGCACAAGATGATGATGGCCATATCATGTCACATATTTTGATTGCATGTGATGTTTATCTTTTATGCATCTTATTTTGCTTAGTACGGTGGTAGCATTATAAGATGATCCCTCACTAAATTTCAAGGTATAAGTGTTCTCCCTGAGTATGCACTGTTGCTACAGTTCGTCGTGCCGAGACACCACGTGATGATCGGGTGTGATAAGCTCTATGTTCACATACAACGGGTGTAAGACAGTTTTGCATGTGCAGAATACTCGGGTTAAACTTGACGAGCCTAGCATATGCAGATATGGCCTCAGAACACTGAGACTGAAAGGTCGAACTTGAATCATATAGTAGATATGATCAACATAGTGATGTTCACCATTGAAAACTACTCCATCTCACGTGATGATCGGACATGGTTTAGTTGATATGGATCACGTGATCATTTAGATGACTAGAGGGATGTCTATCTAAGTGGGAGTTCTTAAGTAATATGATTAATTGAACTTTAATTTATCATAAACTTAGTCGTGATAGTTTATGCATATCTATGTTGTTGTAGATCAATGGCCTATGATAACTTCCCTTGAATTTTAATGCGTTCCTAGAGAAAGCTAAGTTGAAAGATGATGGTAGCAACTACATGGACTGGGTCCGTAACTTGAGGGTTATCCTCATTGCTGCACAGAAGAATTACGACTTGGAAGCACTGCTAGGTGCAAGGCCTGCTGCAGGAGCAACTCCAGACGTCATGAAAGTCTAGCAGACTAAAGCTGATGACTACTCGATAGTTCAGTGTGCCATGCTTTATGGCTTAGAATTGGGACTTCAACGATTTTTTGAATGTCATGGAGCATATGAGACGTTCCAGGAGTTGAAGTTAATATTTCAAGCAAATGCCCGAGTTGAGAGATATGAACTATCCAACAAGTTCTATAGCTGCAAGATGGAGGGCAACAGTTCCGTCGGTGAAAATATACTCAAAATGTATGGGTACCATAACCACTTGATTCAGCTGGGAGTTAATTTTCCTGATGATAGTGTCATTGACAGAGTTCTTCAATCACTGCCACCAAGCTATAAAGGCTTCGTGATGAACTATAATATGCAAGGGATGAACAAGACAATTCCCGAGCTCTTCGCAATGCTAAAGGCTGCGGAGGTAGAAATCAAGAAGGAGCATCAAGTGTTGATGGTTAACAAGACCACTAGTTTCAAGAAAAAGGGCAAAGGGAATAAGGGGAACTTCACGAAGAATAGCAAGCAAATTGCTGCTCAAGGGAAGAAGCCCAAGTCTGGAGCTAAGCCTGAAACTGAGTGTTTCTACTGCAAAGGGACTAGTCACTGGAAGCAGAACTGCCCCAAGTATTTGGTGGATAAGAAGGATGGCAAAGTGAAAGGTATATTTGATATACATGTTATTGATGTGTACCTTACTAATGCTCGTAGCGCCTGGGTTTTTGATACTGGTTCTGTTTCTCATATTTGCAACTCGAAATAGGGGCTATGGATTAAATGAAGATTGGCTAAGGACGAGATGTTGATGCGCGTCGGAAATGGTTCCAAGGTCGATGTGATCGCCGTCAGCACGCTACCTCTACATCTACCTTCAGGATTAGTTTTAGACCTAAATAATTGTTATTTGGTGCCAGCGTTGAGCATGAACGTTATATCTGGATCTTGTTTGATGCGAGACGGTTATTCATTTAAATCAGAGAATAATGGTTGTTCTATTTATATGAGTAATATCTTTTATGGTCATGCACCCTTGATGAGTGGTCTATTTTTGTTGAATCCTGGTCGTAGTGATACACATATTCATAATATTAAAGCCAAAAGATGCAAAGTTAATAATGATAGTGCAACTTATTTGTGGCACTGCCATTTAGGTCATATTGGTGTAAAGCGCATGAAGAAACTCCATGCAGATGGGCTTTTGGAATCACTTGATGCTTGCGAACCATGCCTCATGGCAAGATGACTAAGACTCCGTTCTCCGGAACAATGGAGCGAGCCACTGACTTATTAGAAATAATACATACTGATGTATGCGGTCCGATGAGTGTTGAGGCTCGCGGCGGGTATCATTATTTTCTTACCTTCACAGATGATTGGAGCAGATATGGGTATATCTACTTAATGAAACATAAGTCTGCAACATTTGAATAGTTCAAAGAATTTCAGAGTGAAGTGGAAAATCATCGTAACAAGAAAATATAGTTTATATGATCTGATCATGGAGGTGAATATTTGAGTTACGAGTTTGGTCTTCATCTGGAACATTTTGGAATAGTTTCGCAACTCACGCCACCTGGAACACCACAGCGTAATGGTGTGTCCGAACGTCGTAACTGTACTTTATTAGATATGGTGGGATCTGTGATGTCTCTTACCGATTTACCACTATCATTTTGGGGTTATGCTTTAGAGACGGCTGCATTCACGTTAAATAGGGCACCATCTAAATCCATTGAAACGACACCATATGAATTGTGGTTTGGCAAGAAACCGAAGCTGTCGTTTCTTAAAGTTTGGGGTTGCGATGCTTATGTGAAAAAGCTTCAACCTGGTAAGCTCGAATACAAATCAGAGAAATGTGTGTTCATAGGATATCCAAAAGAAACTGTTGGGTACACCTTCTATCACATATCTGAAGGCAAGATATTCGTTGCTAAGAATGGATCCTTTCTAGAGAAGGAGTTTCTCTCGAAAGAAGTGAGTGGGAGGAAAGTAGAACTTGATGAGGTAGTTGTATCTTCTCCCGAATTGGAAAGTGGTTCATTACAGAAATCAATTCAAGTGATGCCTACACCAATTAGTGAGGAAGATAATGATGATGATCATGAAACTTCGGATCAAGTTACTACTAAACCTCGTAGGTCAACCAGAGTACGTTTCGCACTAGAGTGGTACGGTAATCCTGTTCTGGAAGTCATGTTACTAGACCATGACGAACCTACAAACTATAAGGAAGTGATGATGAGCCCAAATTTCACGAAATGGCCTGAGGCCATGAAATCTGAGATGGGATCCATGTATGAGAACAAAGTGTGGACTTTGGTTGACTTGCCTGATGATCGGCAAGCCATAGAGAATAAATGGATCTTCAAGAAGGAGACTGTCCATGACATGTTAGTGTATACAAAGCTCGACTTGTTGCAAAAGGTTTTCGACAAGTTCAAGGAGTTGACTACGATGAGACTTTCTCACCTGTAGCGATTCTTAAGACTGTCCGAATCATGTTAGCAATTGCCGCATTTTATGATTATGAAATTTGGCAAATGGATGTCAAAACTGCATTCCTTAATGGATTTCTTAAAGAAGAGTTGTATATGATGCAACCATAAGGTTTTGTCGATCCAAAAGGTGCTAACAAAGTGTGCAAGCTCCAGCGATTCATTTATGGACTGGTGCAAGCTTCTCGGAGTTGGAATATACGCTTTGATAGTGTGATCAAAGCATATGGTTTTATATAGACTTTTGGAGAAGCTTGTATTTACAAGAAAGTGAGTGGGAGCTCTGTAGCATTTCTAATATTATATGTGGATGACATATTGTTGATTGGAAATAACACATAATTTCTCGATAGCATAAAAGGATACTTGAATAGGAGTTTTTCAATGAAAGAGCTCGGTGAAGTTGCTTATATATGGGCATCAAGATCTATAGAGATAGATCAAGATGCTTAATTGGACTTTCACAAAGCACATACCTTGACAAAGTTTTGAAGAAGTTCAAAATGGATCAGTCAAAGAAAGCGTTCTTGCATGTGTTACAAGGTGTGAAGTTGAGTCAGACTCAATGCCCGGCCACTACAGAAGATAGAGAGAAAATGAAAGTCATTCCCTATGCTCTAGCCATAGGTTCTATCATGTATGTAATGCTATGTACCAGACCTGATGTGTGCCTTGCTATAAGTTTAGCGGGAGGGTACCAAATAATCCAGGAGTGGATGACTGGACAGCGGTCAAGAACATCCTGAAATACCTGAAAAGGACTAAGGATATGTTTCTCGTTTATGAAGATGACAAAGAGCTCATCCTAAATGGTTACGTCGATGCAAGCTTTGACACTGATCAGGATGACTCTAAGTCACAAACCGGATACATATTTATATTGAATGGTGGAGCTGTCAGTTGGTGCATTTCCAAGCAAAGCGTCGTGGCGGGATCTACATGTGAAGCGGAGTACATAGCTGCTTCGGAAGCAGCAAACGAAGGAGTCTGGATGAAGGAGTTCATATCCGATCTAGGTATAATACCTAGTGCATCGGGTCCAATGAAAATGTTTTGTGACAATACTGGAGCAATTGCCTTGGCAAAGGAATCCAGATTTCACAGGCGAACCAAACACATCAAAAGACGCTTCAACTCCATCCGCGATCAAGTCAAGGAGGGAGACATAGATATTTGCAAAATACATACGGATCTGAATGTTGCAGACCCATTGACTAAGCCTCTTCCACGAGCAAAACATGATCAGCACCAAGACTCCATGTGTGTTAGAATTATTACTATGTAATCTAGATTATTGACTCTAGTGCAAGTGGGATACTGAAGGAAATATGCCCTAGAGGCAATAATAAAGTTGTTATTTATATTTTCTTATATCATGATAAATGTTTATTATTCATGCTAGAATTGTATTAACCGGAAACTTAGTACATGTGTGAATACATAGACAAAACAAAGTGTCTGCAGTATGCCTCTACTTGAGTAGCTCCTTAATCAAAGATGGTTAAGTTTCCTAACCATAGACATGTGTTGTCATTTGATGAACTGGATCTGATGGACGAGACCCATCCGTTAGCTTAGCATGATGATCGTTAAGTTTTATTGCTATTGCTTTCTTCATGACTTATACATATTCCTCTGACTATGAGATTATGCAACTCCCGAATACCTGAAGAACACCTTGTGTGCTATCAAACATAACCGAGAGATTATAAAGATGCTCTACAGGTGTCTCCGAAGGTGTTTGTTGGGTTGGCATAGGTCAAGATTAGGATTTGTCACTCCGAGTATCAGAGAGGTATCTTTGGGCCCTCTCGGTAATGCACATCACTATAAGCCTTGCAAGCAATGTGACTAACGAGTTAGTTGCAGGATGGTGCATTACGGAACGAGTAAAGAGACTTGCCAGTAACGAGATTGAACTAGGTATGAAGATACCGACGATAGAATCTCGGGCAAGTAACATACCGATGACAAAGGGAATAACGTATGTTGTCATTGCGGTTTGACCAATAAAGATCTTCGTAGAATATGTAGGAACCAATATGAGCATCCAGGTTCCGCTATTGGTTATTGACCAGAGATGTGTCTCGGTCATGTCTACATAGTTCTCGAACCCGTAGGGTCCGCACGCTTAAAGTTCGATGATGATTTGTATTATGAGTTATGTATTTTGGTGACCAAAGTTTGTTCGGAGTCCTCGATGAGATCACGGACATGACGAGGAATCTCGAAATGGTTGAGAGGTAAAGATTCATATATTGGAAGGTAGTATTTGGACATCGGAATGGTTTCGAGTGGTTCGGGTATTTTACTGGAGTACCGAGGGGTTACCGGAACCCCCCGGGGAAGTATTGGGCCTACATGAGCCTTAGTGGAGAGAGAGGGGAGCCCGCAAGGGGTGGCACGTGCTCCCCTCCAAGGGAGTCCGAATAGGACAAGGAGGAGGGGGCGCGGCCCCCCTTTCCCTCTCCCTCTCCTTCCTTTTCTCCTCCGGTAAGAAAGGAAAAGGGGGGGCGAATCCTACTAGGAGTGGAGTCCTCGTAGGACTCCCCCCCCCCATGGCGCACCCCCTTGTGGTCGGCCTCCTCCTCCCCTCCTTTATATAAGGGGGCAGGGGGGCACCCCATAACACATCAATTGTTCTCTTAGCCATGTGTGATGCCCCCCTCCACAGTTTACTCCTCCGGTCATAGCGTCGTAGTGCTTAGGCGAAGCCCTGCACGGATCACATCACCATCACCGCCGCCACGCTATCGTGCTGATGGAACTCTCCCTCGACCCTCTACTGGATCAAGAGTTCGAGGGACGTCATCGAGCTGAACATGTGCTGAACTCGGAGGTGCCGTACGTTCGGTACTAGATCGGTTGGATTGTGAAGACGTTTGACTACATCAACCGCGTTAACCTAAAGCTTCCACTTTCGGTCTACGAGGATACGTGGACACACTCTTCCCTTCTCATTGCTATGCATCTCCTAGACAGATCTTGCGTGATCGTAGGATTTTTTTTAAAATTGCATGCTACTTTCCCCTACATAAAGGAGGATATTATTGTAAAAAAAGATGCCAGGACAGTAGCCCTAGCCTTCCTCTATTCGCTCGTTCGTTCGTGTAGGGTTTTCCCCTCTAAATCGCGTTGCCACAGCCATGGGCGAGAGCAGTGTCACCATGGTCACCTTTTCCCCTATAGTTGATGCAACCACCATCGTCCTCTCCGCATAGAAGCTCACCAGCTATACCGCCGACTCAACTAAGTCGTCTATACGCGAGGAATAGGACCAAGAATCACCATAGTCGGCCCTTTATTCATATTTTTCCTCTACGGCCTCTGATGCAAGTATGGTGGAGACGACTGCTGCCCATTTCTATTGGGGAATCGGGCTACTGACACGGACCCAGCAGCAACGGCATGTCAAGTGGGACAGACAAGCGGCGATGGATCCACTCTTGCTCTGGAGCACGTCGCGCCTTTCGCTCTGTGGCTCTCGATCGGTCTTGTAGTGCGACGCGCCGCAACCTCTCGATGCTGACGCGCCTACCTTACTCTGTAGCGCTCCACTGATCTTCTTGTGCAGCGCGCCGCAGCCTCTTGGCGCTGACGCAACTATCTTGCTTTGTGGTGTTGCCGCGCCCTGCGTCAAGGGTCTGGTCAATCCTGCGATGACGTGCAGCACGGCGTCGTTCGTTGCGTTGTCGGGATAGAGCACACAATTCATAATTTACACCAAGAATCGTATACGCTGTCATGAGTTAACACTTAACACACACGGGTTGTCTATACAAACCGTGTGTGTTACTTCAAAATCATCACATACGAGTATACATATCACGCATCATGTGCGATGCTCGAAGGCATCACAAGCAATTTGCGTAAGTAAATCGTTTGCCAATCAACGCACAAATATATACTATTTGAATCGTGCATGTTATGACAACATATCGCACACGTATAATTATATTTTAGTGTGTGCCTTATATCACACACGGTCTATATACCAACATCATGTCATGCCCGATGGATGGGCCGCCCAACACATTTTGTTTTCTGGCACATTGAGTATATTCTTTTACCGCTCGCAATGTGTTCATTGCACAATTCGATCGAATGGTGTGCGATAGATGTATCGTCTTGGGCCCAATTTGCAGTAGTGATCGCACACAATTGGTTCCTAGCAACCGTTTGCCCAACGCACGCGGCTTGTGTGATGGAGTGGTGTGTGTCATTGTTCAGACAATCGGTAACTGGTAGATGCTCGGTCGGCTTGGGAGTGGTGACTAATCTGTGAATCGGCCTATTAATTGGATTAATCGATCGACTATTAATCGGTAGATTAAATATGAATTGCCAATATATATCTAGTTTTTTATGTATTGTACCATACTCTCATGCTCTCAGCTATGTAATATACTAAAATATGATACTATTTAGTCGAACCCTAGCTATTGAGGAGCGTGAGGGGGGTGGCAGGGGTTACGTGGAAATTATTTGGGCTTTCTTTGCCTACAAATTAATGGGTCAACAGTGATTAATCAGTCTAATGGGCCAATTAATCGGCCTGACAAGTTAACACGATGAATATGTGCTATTCGATTCGGTCACCCTACGAGTAGCGATTAACCGGTCTATTAACTGATTAATCGAATGAATTCTTGAACTGACTTATCGTAAACAGTTCTTCCAACAAAAACAGAATTGTGTGCCTTATATCGCACACGCATCTTCTCAAATTGTGCACGATTGATCGGCCATAGGAAAATTTTCTTTATCTGGCTTACAGTTCATTTTTCTACTGTTTACAGTTTCTACATCGCACATAATTCGCTTCAAAGATGTGTGATAGGCGTATCTTCATAGCACGGTTTTGCATTAGTGTCCCTTCAACAATGTTTTTAGGACTAGAACAATGCTCGTGCGTTGCAACGCGATATAAATATTATAGTATGTTAACTTGTGATTTGCCTGTTAATAATAATACGATTGCGTAAATAAAATGTTCATCAAATTCTGACCGTGAATTATCATATATTTTGATTAGAAGTTTGATAAGTAAACTAAAGTGAAATTGGTTCAGAAGGTACGTAAATTATGGTGATTGATTATCATATGTATGAAAGGTTGGACGAAGGGGTGGTGAGAAGAAAGATGAAATGAAAACCATACATTCTTTTTAAGTAATAGAGATAAAGATGAAGTAGCTATTACTCTTCTTAATTAAAAACGAGTAAACCTCCAAAATTTCACCGCTGTCACCCACGATCCGCACGCAGTGCCTGCAAGCAAAAACCAAACCAGTGCACCTAGCCCACGGGTTGAAACAGGCCTGCCCTATCGTGGATCCAAGCATGTGCCATCTATCACGGACTCCTGTCCCATTCCGCCCATCTCCCGAAATACCACCATTGTCTCTCGTGGCGACCTCTATATAACGCCAAGACCTGATAGCCAGTCTCACACACTCGCAGTAGCTAGCTAGGTGTTTCACCTACTACTGCTCGTGACCAATATGGCGTCCAAGGTATCGGCTTCATATGGCCTCTTCCTCGCCCTTAACCTCCTCTTGTTTGCAGTGACCAGTGCCTGCCCAAGCTGCGGCGACTCGGGCAACAATGGTGGCCACGGGAGCAGCGGCGGCGGGAGAGGTGGTGGCGGTGGGAGTGGCAGCGGCGGAGGAGGGCGTGGAAGCGGCGACGGCGGAGGCCATGGAGGCGGCGGTGGCGGAGGCCATGGAGGCGGCGGCCGCGGATATGGAGGCGGAAGCGGAGGGGCTGGAGGAAGTAGCGGTGGTGGGATCATTGGAGGCGGTCCTGGTGGTGGGATCATTGGCGGCGGTCCAGCTGGTGGCATCATCGGCGGGGGCCCTGGTGGTGGGATCATCGGCGGCGGGAGCGGTGGTGGTGGAAGTGGCGGCGGCGGCGGTGGCGGTGGCGGGTATGGAGGAGGAGGAGGCGGCGGGACGAGCGGGTGGTACGGCAAGTGCCCGACGGACGCGCTGAAGCTGCACGTGTGCGCCAATGTGCTGGATCTGATCAAGGCGAAGGTGGGCGTGCCTCCGTTGAACGACCGGTGCTGCCCGCTGCTCAACGGGCTCGTCGACCTGGACGCCGCCATCTGCCTCTGCACCGCCATCAAGGCCGACGTGCTAGGCATCCACATCAACCTCCCCATCCACCTCAGCCTCATCCTCAACTTCTGCGGCAAGGGCGTCCCGACCGGCTTCATGTGCCCTAACTAATCCCGGCAATACTATTGAATTCGCGCGCGTATGATCTCCCATAAAGAAAAGGAGACACGAGAGGTCACGTCCACGCATGCATGCATGATCTCGACGAAGTGCATGCATGCGTTCAATAATAAAAAAATTGTTGCTTTGGTTTAGTTGTTTTATATTTATTTTTAACGTTTGAGTTGTAGCTAGTGGTAGTGACCATTGCATGTTGCTTGCGATGGAATGTGGCCGTTTGTTGTTGGTGTTGTTGTCGTTACATTATCTTTTCCTAATTTTTGAATTTGAAAGATGCATAGCATCTAATGAATTTGATTTAGTATTTCCAAGATACAACATAGTAACCTGTGATTGTTGGATCCGAGTTAAGGGAAGTTTGACCAAATTGCAATCCATTGAGTTTGTTCTTAGACCTTCTATTTCTCTATGTTACAAAAATCGTGAGTCTCATCTTCAATTGCAGTGCAATTACAGTGTCACGTCATTTTAACAGTTACAGGACATCACATGATACTTGCTTATGATACTACAATGGAAGAGGTCTTAGGCTAACTCGTTGTAGCAATACACACCGAGATTTCAAATATAAAAAGTAGAATTCGACCACTCGGGCGAACTAAGCATAGCTTAGATGGTAGGTTTCTTGTGGGAGAGGATTTGTGGCATGGAGGGACATGGCCCAACTCCTTTTTCGGGGGTTTTGATTTTTATTCTTTTATATCCTTTGAACCAGAAGTTCAAATTAAGTTTTGTTCGCATTTTCATGTTCCTCGTGACGCGGGCTTTCAAATAAATTCTATTTCAATTACATCTCGTTGAGTTTTTAAAACTTCGATAACTTTTAACTGTTGAAACTTGGTACGAGGAATGACAAAATCATAAGTTTCAGAAACTAAGATGTTAAAAATGGTGTCCCATCGTGCGGAATCCGACGGCTTTGCGGATCATGAGGCAATCCGGCAACCGGCACGGCTAGCAGGTGTGTGCCTTCACACGTGCGAATTTTCGGGTTCCTTGTGGTGGAACAAGCTCACCCGAGTTCGAGGCCTAAACTTGGCACGGGTGTTCGCGTATTTCTTGAATTTATTCCAGGCTCTTTGGTGCTACACTTTAAGTGGTATATGATGTGCCTGTCCACTATGAGATGTATGGACGGCTTCATCAATCTAAGATCTGCCAGTTAATTAAGGTCTCTCGGAGGTACCTGGTAGGATAATGTGCCTACATATGTTTTACTCAAGGAGGCCTCTCAGCCTTAACCAAGTTTACAAGAAAGTCCGGCCCTCCTGCGAACCAGACTGTCGTGCGGGGGGTACTACGACCATACGCAGCCAATACATGGCTAGCATTGTTCTGCCAACGGCTACACTGCGCAAATACAACCTCTCTAGCCTCAAGGGCTGCTAGACTGCTAATCTCTTCAACGAGAGACCGGTGCTGCGATCTATCTGTCGTGGGTGCTTTGAGCATCGCCCCAGCCTCCGCACTATCCATCTCAACAATGATAGACATCCTCATCCTGTGTAAGGCAAGGTCCAGGCCTTCTCTACACGCCGAGAGCTCCGCCTCCAGCGCACTCTCGCATGAGCGTGCCTAGATATGTTTATAGAAATGAGCGTGTGTGTGTGTGCGCGCGCGCACGCGTGTGTTGTGAGCGTCGGCGTACTATGATTCTTTAAATAAAAAAGGAAAAAAAATTGACCACTAGGGAGCGGGGAGTGAAGAGTGCGGACGTCATGCTCTAAGGGCATATCCAACGGCAACCCGCAAATTTCCTCCCGCATTCGTCCGCGGACACGGGTGCGGGAGGCCGCCATTGAACATTGCCCGCATACATTTTAAACTAACAAACTGGATGGAATTCATGCAAATGCAGCCGGATTTCATACAAACAAGAGGGATTTCATACAAACACGGCGCATTCACTAGATTTCGAACATTAAAAAAACGACCCGACCCTATACCTATCCTACATGGCGGCGGCACCTGGCGTCCGAGCCCTTGTCGTCCTCCATCCTCGTCTTCATTACCACCGGCGATAAGACCAATGAAGTGAAATTGGAGTCTCCAGCGAGGAAGAGTAGAACAAAGGATACGAACCGGCCCACATGGGGGACATAAGGCCCTGCCTCCTCCCGTGGCCTATTCATCCTCGAAGGAGTCCGCGACCTGTCCATCGCTGGTGGTCGTGAGGTCCACGATGGAAATGGTGGCACCGGCGATGTTGTCGTCCCACCAGGCCGCCTGATAGTTCATTGGCGGCGCAACTGGCGTTGTTCTCCTCCGCGATCGTCTGCAGTTGCGCCTCCGCAGCAGCCGCTTCCTGGCGAGTGGCGGCTTGAGCGCGGACAGCATCGTAGATGGCACACTACTCCACAAAGAAGTTGGAGTTTGCCGCCGCCATGGTCGCCACGACCTCCTCGATCACGCGCTCGCCGTAGATCTGGCCCTTCGTCAACCGGTGCTGCTCCAGGAGGAACAGATTGTACCGTTGTTCCTCCTGCGCCTGCTGGAACGCTGACAAAGGCGCCGGCGCAGGCTGCACCTCCGCCATATAGAAGGCGAGCACTCGCCGCTTCAGTGGTGGAGGCAGTGAGATGTCACGTCCACCATGAGCCTTCTTCAATTGCAGTGGCATGCTCTAAGCGACATGAATGCGGGCAGCTGGCGCCAGACGAAAACGCGCGAGATAGAGGGAGAAGGGGGTATGGGTGGGCCAAGGCGGTCAGAAGCGAGCATAGTAGCGGCCGGACTCCCGTTTGTCTTCGGTTTACAGGAAAAAATGCGTCCGAACCGCCCGGCGGACCGATATAGACCCACGTTGGATGGCTTCCATAGTCCGCACGGATCGGGAGGTTTAAGGAGGGAGATGCCCTAACCACTTGGTCCTCTATAGATCGCCTAGTCACATGGCGACGTTTCCTCTAAGCCCAAGCAACAAACTTATCCATGAACATTCGAACCCAACCCTAACAATATTAGAAGACATGTCCCAGTGCATCATGAGGAGATCATGATGAGTACGGTACCACCAGAGCCGACGCAGTAACAATATTAGAGTACTCCCTCCGTTTTAAAATATAGTGTGCCTGCGCTTCTTAATGTTTAACTTTGACCATAAATTTAACCAACGAGACCGACTACGGCGGGAGCAATATAATTTTTTCTTCCGCCGTAGTCGGTCTTGTTGGTTAAATTTATGATCAAAGTTAAAGCGCGGGAACCAAGGACACTCTATATTTTGAAATGGAGGATGTAGTTTATATTGAAGATCGAGTGCAAGTTGATTCTTACTAGAAAAATGTGCCCTAGCACGGAATCAAGAACACAAACTGATCAGAGAAATTATCATGTCCGGGTCCAGCAAGTCCTCTCCCCCAGCACGTGAACTGTCTCAGACATTCTTGTTGTGCTGAATGCAACTTGCTGGTCACGAGCTGAGTTTTATGCAACGCGCTCCTAGCTATCCGTGTTGTAATCCCTGGGCATTCTCGGCATTTTCTATACGGCGCCCGTAGCACCCGTTCGTTATAGGCACTAGTGATTGGGGCGCGCCGATGGCGCGCCGCCTGAGCGGAAGTTCATTTGTGCCAGGTGAGATAGCATCCCTTTCACTTTCCTGTTTGTGCTATATGCTTGGCACATGTTCATGCAATGGTTTTTACAACGCAAAAAACTGACAACGAGCAAAATGAATCTTAAAAAATAGCTATGCAAATTATAACAGCTCCAAGAGAGCAAGCAATCCGTGGTTTATCTATGGATTTAGATCTGGTAGGACTTGCGGCAACTATAAAAAAAATTAGATTACAACAGCTGGGCTGTGTCCTTTCATAACTTACCTGAGGAGATCTTTCACAGTCTAAAACAAAGATAAATAATTTGAAAGCTAGCACAATTTACCCCGGCCAAGTACGCAGGGTACGGCTGCCCCTAAATTCGCTGCCCTCGGCCAGGCCGTCGTGAACCGGCTGCTCTAATGGAGCTTGTTGTGGCTCCTTCGCCACCACAAGGGCCCAACCCTCTCTCCAAGGCCACTGCCCCGTGCTTCCTCCTCACAGGCTCACACTCTAGGGTGTGAGTCAGGAGCTCCTCTCGCACAGCAATACACACCCTGACTAATATGTACATAACAAAAAAAATACTCCATAGAGGAATCATCAAGTTTACAGCATCATCGTGAACCCGCTTAGTTTTCAGCACTCGCCAAACAGTCATCACAATTCTTGCAGGCATAATGATGAGCAAAGACAAAGGGATCCAAGCAGACAAAGATCCCACTAACCCTAGCCGAACAGGCCTCTTTTGGGCCAGGCCTTATATACCAACCCCCTCCCCCCTTTTCCCCTCCCGTCTGTGGGCTATTTCAGCTCCCGTCTGACCTTTGGGCCCGCTTTCTTCGCTTTTCTGCCGCTTAAGCGCGCGCAGCAAACGCTCAGCCAGCGCTTAGCGCTTAATCGATCGCTAAATCGCGTTTTTTTCCGCTCAGCGCTAAAAGTTGCGCCTAGGCCAAAAGCAAAGCGTTTAGCTGTTGCTCAGCGCTTAAGCGACGCTTAAAAACGCTTTCTTGAACACTGCTGGTTTCAATTATTTGCTTCGACTTTCTGACTTACTGTTTCCACACAAATACTGGTAATGATATCTTTTAAAGGTTTCCATAAAAATACATAAACAGAGTACCTCACTGGTTTTAATTATTTGGTTCGACTTTCTGAGTTACTATTTCCATCCATTTGTATCGTCTTGCACAAGTCGTTTGATGAGCTTGTAGAGGATCAGTGCATCCTTATTTTCTTACTTAGAAAGTGCAGGTTATGATATGATTATCTTCCGGTTTTCTGATAATTTTTTATATATTCCGATTAAAACCATGATGCCGGTGTTCTTTCTAAACCACAATACACTTTATTTCTCATGATCCTCCAAATTTTGCAGGATGCAAAAACAGCAAAGTTATAACCAGTACTAATGAAACAACGTCACAACATGAAAGAGAAGTGCAAAAAACTAAGTACTATGTGCTGAAATCCAAACGAACAGAAATCTATACCTCCGAGAATGTTGTTGTTCTCCTTGATATACTTGCCCCAGTCCAGCGACTCGTCCTTCTCCAGTTTCTTCACAACACCGTTCGCCTTCCGTTGAGGTAATGTCCTCCTTTTCCGTTGAGGTAAAGCTTATGAAATGTTACATGGTCCAATTCAGATGATATTGACAAACTACGGCATGTTAATTCCATAGAAGAAAATGCTACTGACTGTAGGAACCAAATTGCAGTACCAAACTCTCACCTAGATTCGAGATCATTAAATTAGACAAATCACAAGAACGGAAGTTTATAAAACAACATCAACCAAATTTTGTCGCGACAGAGCCTGCACCAGTATATCTTGAAAAACAGAAGCAAATCACCTCGAGCCATCTTCTTATAGGTATGTGCAGACCCATCACTCCTCCCTGTCTTCTTCTTAATTTTATAGTAGACCCTGCTCACCAAATAGAGGCCACACCTTTGATTTCAGTATCTTATCAAATTATTGCAAAGGACTAACGATCTATAGTAGATACAGAACCATTCTATTATAATCAACCTATAGAAGTACACCGTTACCTGATTTGTCCCTCGAGATCATCGGCGAGGGACGACGACAACAAGGTCTTCGACGCCTAAATATATTAACACTACAGCAGTTCAGTTTCTGTAAGTGAAACAATGAAAAATCTTGTTGTGTAAGCCTAATTAATCTAGTCACAATATGTAACCAGAAGTCTTTATCTACACAAAACAGGGAGGCACACTTTCTTTAGGTCCAATTTTCACAAGAAGTTCTTTGTAATTATAGAATGCCACCAATTTAACTAAAGTAAAACTAAGCATGTATGTGATCTGACTATTATAAGTGCCAGTAAAATCAGTAACTAACTACATATACCAAAGTGTACAATGCTCCAGGTTTGCTAGGGAGACAGGCACAATGGACAGAGGACATGCACCTGAAACATGTTGGGAGTTTGCTTCGGTCTCCCTCTCAAGCCAGAAACATATTCAGCAAACCTCTGTGGCTCCTCCATGTCAAGCTTTCCACCTATATTTGACAAGCACTTAAAAAGATGGAATTAACATCACACATAAATCATAAGTTCTAGGCAAAGAAAAGAGAACTACGAATAAGACAGTGTTGTCAAATTCAGTTTGATAGTCGAGGAGGAGAGGTTCCCACGACGCACCAGTAATCATCAGAGTTGTTATATCAATAGACGAATACCATAATTTTTTGTACATAACCATCATCATTTGGCAAACATGTACATAATTTTATCTAGTAGAATAAAGGATCTCCGTATCAATTCTATATGCAGAGCATTTCTCTAGCAGTGACATTGTCTCTTGTCCAGGATATATTATCTTTCACAACCATGCTTTAGAAATACACCTTATTATTTAAATACAAAATGTGGACTACTCGTTTTTGTAATGCATAGAAGTTGGAAGAATGTTACTGAAAGGATATTACATGAGAAGCTAGTTCCAGGTAAATAAGCCACAACATGATGCTTATGACAATATGGTTTGCAAGAAACTATCAGCGCCATGAACTCTAGCTTATCCACACAAGTATAATAACATAACCAATATACTGTAGGTGCGCTAAATGTCTGATTATTAACTGTCATGGCTGGTCCATAGTACTCTCTTGCAAACCATACTTCATAAATTATAAGGACTTTAGATTCCAAAAACAAAAAACATTATATACCTCTCAGTAAAACAGAGAGAAAATTATTACTTAATATGACAGAAAATTAGGATGAACAAAACACATTTGCAGAATATACTGCAACTAATGATTGAGATGTGTACATACATTACGCATTGCTTGAGGAGTACTAACAACCAAAGGATAATTTCAGAATCAATTTTTCTCACGATTGTCAGGCTAACAATTAAGTGCGTCCTTGTATTTTTGGCGCAACAATTAACATATTTTTATAGTGCATATATTGAGAAACTGTAAGATCTTTTTTTATCTATACCGTGTTACCGGTTGTTTGAACGAAATTCTAAAAAAACCTTCTGTTGGAATTGAAGAATTGGAACTTTAGCAATTCAGCAAACCTCTGAAGTGCATTGCCCAGCATGAGAAATAAGGAGGAACCAAGGCAAAAGGAAAGGATCTGAACTGGACAGAGAAATTGATCGTCCTGAATATACTAATAGAGCGATTCAGGATGATCCCGCTTTCAGAGTTTCATCACAGTCCAGCTCCGGCAGACTGCACAGTATGTGCATGAAGATAGTGTGTGTATTTACAAGCGTGCTAGTTAAACTGACATTGCGCTGCAGACTCGTACTCTTCTTCGTTTGGTGCATCACCGAGTAGAGATTAGCAGCAGCAAGGTGAGCGGCCAAAATGAAAATAGTATCCAAGAGTGAATCACAGTCTACTTTCCGGAATTTAAAGCAGCCCTAAAGTGAGTCGTATCCAATTTTGAATCAGGCTGAGAGGGAGGAGGGGATGCGGACATAACCTTTAAAATCATCAGGAAATAAGTAGCAAAGAATTATACTCTTGAATATGACAACACAACAGAATTCAGGAAATTTTAGCCTATCGAATGCATCACTCACCTTACTGGGTTTAAACATAAAATTATCCAGATTAACTATTACACATCTTGAGAAACACATTAGCCTTACATTCTCCCGAAAGAACACTTCTGGCTTTATAGGCTATGTACAATCAAATCCATCGTAACCTGCATGACAGAAAGAGAAACTGCATGAACATCCAGTCCTACTGACAAAATCTACACACAAACAAATTCGCAACAACCTCCCAATTTCATCTCTCGCAATAAATGAAACACGAATGAGCAATGCAGAACAGCCTCCTAAGTGCTCCAAATCCACAATCCAAACAGATGTCAGATCGATGCAGGCAGAGTGGAACCATTGAACCAAGCAACCAAATCAGAGCCTCGATCGGACCCAACAACGAGCAAGCAATGAACCTAGGGTGTCATAGCCCGACCCTTGATTCTGTGTTGTCGCTCTTTATCTCTACTGTTGAATCCAAATTAGTACTACTGTGACATGATAACGTATACTTGATCTAATGGAGGGTGTCATAGCTTTTTTTGCGAATGAACTATATGAGCTTTCTGTAGAACATCACAAAAAATAGTACAGCAGAAGAAATAACAATTCTTTCGAACAATACTCAAAATATTAACACATCAATCGATAGAAGAATGCAACAGAACATGGCTGAATAGAAATTTGAATTAATTGACGAGAAAATAAAGGAGGAAACAAGATGGGAGGGGGTGAACGGGGTGGTAGAGGATGGCGTCCTTCCCTGCCTTGTACATATGAATCTCACCTTGATCCCCCGACCAAGCCAGTCCCTCTGCCTGTCCGACGCTCGTCATCGCCGAGCCAGCGAGCCTCGCCATCCCTCGACCAAACCGCTCCCTTTGCCTGTCCCACGCTCGGCCCCAACCGCCAACCCCGCCTACATCAACCCCTCCTCGACCCTCCATCAACCCCTGTTGCTTCCGCCCGCAGCCGCGGCGCCCGCCTCGCCCCTGTCGCCGCCATGGGAGCTGGTTTGCCGTGGTAACGAGGAAGGGAGATTGGAGGCGCGGCTGTGTTGACGAGGGATAGATGAGGGAGGGATGTGGAGGCTGTCTGACGAGGGAGGGATGGAGGGAAGGAGGAAGAAGTGCATCGGCTATGGCTAGGGTTTGTGGGTGGAGGTAACGAGAGGAGGAAGAAACGGTATCTGGGGGATGTGTTTTTTCATCCTTTTTTCTCCTGCAGAAACAGTGCCTGCCCAGCCCCTTGTGTCCACGTGGACTGCGCGAGCGGGCGCCCATGATGCACACGTTAATGTTTTGGATGTACACTAGGTCTGGTAGCGGGGCGGCCCATTGTCTGTTCTGTTCGTCTTTTTATTTCTGCGTTTCCACTTGGCTTTTCTAGTTTTCTTTTTTTGCTTTCCCGTTTCTCTTTTCTTTTATTTAATGCATGAATTTTTTCAAATCGATGATTTATAAAATTGATGAACTTTTCTAAAATTCGATGATTTTTTCTTCAAAATCAATGAACCTTTTTCAAATCTGATGAACTTTTTCTCAAATCAATGAGTTTTTTCAAAGTCGTGAACTTTTCTGAATTTGTGAATTTTTTTCCAAATCCATGAACATTTTGAATTCATGAACCTTTTTTTTATTTTTTTATGACTTATTTCGTATTTTTTCAATGTTAATGGTGAAATGTGATCGGTGAAAATGCGATCGAGCGGCCGGGGGGGGGGGGGGGGGGGGCTGGTCAAGCGATCAAGTGCTCGCCTTCTATATGGGTTGGGCCACGAGCAGGGGCGCGTGAGTGCCAGTTCCTCCAAGTGGCGCTTAAGGCGCCACATAGGAGCTCCCGGCATTCTCCACCGAAGCCATGTCCGACCTGCCTCAGGATGGGAATGGGTCTGGCTGCTCCGACCTAGACCTAGTCCCTGTTGGCCTCTCTGTTCTTTTCAGGGAGATGGAGCCGACCCAGTGGTCCAATAGCCTCATGTTTTATTGGCAATATGATCCGACCCATCTTAATACTAGATTGCACAAGAACAAGGAACATTTACACAACAACATTGTTTCAACTAGCATCATTTAGTTAAAGGGAATTTTAGTAAGTTATGATATTTAGAATTTATTTGTTCAAAGAAAAAAAGGAACAAAGGCAGCTACATTTCTATATCTACGATGAATCGTTTGCATCAAATGGTAGCATATTTGTAACTCTGAAACAAAAGCAGTGTTGGGTCAATAGTTAGAAAAATTCATATAAGCACAAGGGTAACAACCAAGCAAAGGCATGTGCATTATAACAGTGGACTGCAACCTTGAGAAACTAGATTTGAATCGACCTACTTGTCCTGATGGGACGATGGTGTCCGGTTTTCCTTGCCTAATTTTTTTTATCTAGCTGACCCAGAAGGTCCATCGACCTCGAAATTACGGGTCAGACCAGTCTCCCAATGGGTAACGTTGATCCATTTCCATCATAACATGTTCCTGTCACTCCTTCCCTCTTCATATAAGTGCTATTTGTGAGTTGCGTTGAGATTTTCCCCGAAGAGGAGGGGAGATGCAATATAGTAGGGATAAGTATTTTCCTCAGCGATAACCAAGGTTTATCGAGCCAATAGGAAAATCACGCAAAGTTTCGTGAACAACACCTGCACGCACAAAAGCAAATAATTGCACTCAACGCGGGCAAGAGGGTTATCAATCCCCTTGAACTCGTTACTTGTAAGGATCAAATCTTGTATATGTAGATAGATAAATTGAAAAATAAAGTAAAGTAAATAAAACTGCAGCAAAGTATTTTGGTTTTTATAATATGATTAAAGTAGACCCGGGGGCCATAGTTTTCACTAGAGGCTTCTCTCTCGAACACATAGCATACGGTGGATGAATAAATTACTATTGGGCAATTGATAGAAAAGCACATAGTTATGACGTATTCACGGCAATGATCATGTATATAGGCATCACGTTTGAGACAAGGAGACCGACTCCTTCCTGCATCTACTACTATTACTCCGGCAATCGACTGTTATCCAGCATACATCTATGGTACTAAGTTCATAAAAACGGGGTAACGCCTTAAGCAAGATGACATGATGATAAACCCCATCGTTTTACCCCAAATGAAAACAATACAACTACGTGTCTTGTCCCCTTCTTTCACTGGGGTATATAGCACCGCAAGATTGAACCCATTACAAAGCATCTCTTTCACTGGAAATCTAGTTGGCCAAACCAAACGGATAGATCGGAGAGAAATACAAAGTTATAACAATCATGCATAATAAAGTTCAGAAAAGACTCAATTACTTTATATGAATATTCCAATCATAAACCTAGAATTCATCGGATCCCAACAAACACACCGCAAAAAAAGATTACATCGGATAGAACTCCAAGAACATCGAGGAGAACATTATATTGAAGATCAAAGAGGGACAAGAAGCCTTCTAGCTACTAGCTATGGACCCGTAGATCTGTGGTGAACTACTCATGCATCATCGGAAAGCAACAAGGATGATGTAGAAGCCCTCCATGATCGATCCCCCTCTGGCAGAGTACCGGAAAAGGCCTCCAGATGGGATCGCGGAAGAACAGAAG
Organism: Aegilops umbellulata; assembly: GCA_032464435.1. Classification (NCBI taxonomy): domain Eukaryota; kingdom Viridiplantae; phylum Streptophyta; class Magnoliopsida; order Poales; family Poaceae; genus Aegilops; species Aegilops umbellulata. Next base: position 349,212,136 of record CP136054.1, read on the forward strand.
CTTGCAACGGCGAAAAAATGTTTCGGGTGGCTCTCTGTTGGTTTGGGAATATTTGGGAATTTATAGAGGTAGGTCAAACGGAGTTGTGTGGGAGTCACAAGCTCGGGGGGCGCGCCTACCCCCCCCCCCCCCAGGGCGCGTCTCGTGAGCTCGTGACTCTCCCTTAAGTCTTCTAGCCTCCTCCCGAACCTTCTAGGGTCCCTTCTGTCTAGAAAAAATCACCGTAAAGTTTCATCGTGTTTGGACTTAGTTTGGTACTGATTTTTTGAAAAGTAACAAAACAAGCAAAAAACAGGAACTGGCACTGGACACTGGTTTAATAGGTTAGTCCCAAAAAATGATATAGAATAACATATAAATGCATATGAAGCATCCAAGATTGATAATATAATAGCATGAAACAATCAAAAAATTATAGATACGTTGGAGATGTATTAGTAAGAAACGGTAAAATTGATATAGCTAGGAGCTCTGAAGTGATACAATACTTTGGACTGTCTGATCTTCTTGTTGAATGTTCCGGGTCACTCGGCGTCCTGGTGCATGCATTTAGGCTTGTTTCTCCATGCTATATTACTCGATATGGCCGACTACATGACGACTCTGCGGCCGCAACTCTGAAGGCCAACCTGGAGACTCCATTGTTAATCGGGCCGAGATAATGTGAACCTCATGTCCTAGGCATTTTTTGCGGGCGCTCTTTTCTGATAGAATCATGCTTTCCCATCCAATTTCTGCCGCCCTAGTCAGTCCTACCTGAGACCTCGATCATCTTATACTGAAGCAAAGGCGAGTCGGCTACGCAATAGAGAGAACATAGAGGGGTGGTTTGGTGTGCTGCCTCCCCAACCTTAAGTCACTGTCGATAGTGGGGACATGGGCTTTGCCTAATCTTTTTCCTCGAAAACCTAGGACAGAACCGCCTCCGGCCCATCCCCTGTGTTGTTGCAACTCGCAACCATCCCTTCTCTTAATGATTCTCAAAATTTTCAAACCTACAACAACATGTCATGAACGGGAGGGTACGGGATTACGTGTCCTCCAATCATTCATCTCTCCCCCACTTACTCAAACTGTGGGCCCCTATGAATTCCAATAAGTTGAGGCCATGCCACCCCGTAGGTTGTAATATGTAAGAATATGGATGTAACTATAGCCATTACTGGTTGAAATAAATTTTCATTCATTTCTTTCTGCTTTTCGTACAACATTTCATTCACTTTATTTCTATTGGAAAATGTTCAAAGGAATAGAAATTACATCATGATGCTTGAGAGGCCAAAGAGGGAGACCCACCCCAAGAGGATGAGCATAATGAGCTGATTATGTGTTGGGGAACAAAGTATTTCAAAAAAATTACCTACGGTCACGCAAGATCCATCTAGGAGATGCATAGCAACGAGCGGGGAAAGTGTGTCCACGTACCCTCGTAGACCGAAAGCGGAAGCGTTTAGTAACGCGGTTGATATAGTCGAACGTCTTGGCAATCCAACTAATCCAAGCACCAAACGTATGGCACCTCCGCGATTAGCACACGTTCAGCTCGATGACGTCCCTCGAACTCTTGATCCATTTGAGGCCAAAGGAGAGTTTTGTCAGCACGACAGCATCGCAACGGTGATGATGAAGTTACCCGGCGCAGGGCTTCGCCTAAGCACTATGACGATATGACCGAGGTGTGTAACTATGGAGGGGGGCACCGCACACGGTTAAGAGAAACTTGTGTGTTCTAGGGGTGCCCCCCTGCCCCCATATATAAAGGAGGGAAGGGGAGGCCGGTCGGCCCTCCTAGGGCGCGCCAGGAGAGGGGAATCCTACTAGGACTCCAAGTCCTAGTAGGTTTCCACCTAAGGAAGAGGGGGGAGAAGGAAGGGAGAGAGGGAAGGGAAGGAAAGGGGGGTGCCGCCCCCTTCCCCTAGTCCAATTCGGACCCAAGGGGGGGCCAGCCCCTTGTGGCCCTTCCTCTCTTCCCACTAAGGCCCATGAAGGCCCATTAGTTCCCCCGGGGGGTTCCGACAACCCTTCGGCACTCCGATAGTTATCCGATACCCCTCGGAACTCATCTAGTGTCCGAATAAAATCGACCAATATATCAATCATTATGTCTCGACCATTTCGAGACTCCTCGTCATGTCCGTGATCTCATCCGGGACTCCGAACAAACTTAGGTCATCAAATCACATAACTCGTAATACAAATCAACATCGAACGTTAAGCGTGCGGACCCTACGGGTTCGAGAACTATGTAGACATGACCGAGACACATTTCCAGTCGATAACCAATAGCGGAACCTGGATGCTCATATTGGTTCCAACATATTCTACGAAGATCTTTATCGGTCAAACCGTATAACAACATACGTTGTTCCCTTTGTCATCGGTATGTTACTTGCCCGAGATTCGATCGTCGGTATCATCATACCTAGTTCAATCTCGTCACCAGGAAGTCTCTTTACTCATTCCGTAATGCATCATCCCGTGACTAACTCATTAGTCACATTGCTTGCAAGGCTCATAGTGATGTGCATTATCGAGAGGGCCCAGAGATACCTCTCCGATATATGGAGTGACAAATCCTAATCTCGATCTATGCCAACTCAACAAACACCATCGGAGACACCTGTAGAGCATCTTTGTAATCACCCAGTTACGTTGTGACGTTTGATAGCACATAAGGTGTTCCTCCGGTATTCGGGAGTTGCATAATCTCATAGTCTGAGGAACATGTATAAGTCATGCAGAAAGCAATAGCAAAAAAACTAAACGATCATTATGCTAAGCTAACGGATGGTTCTTGTCCATCACATCATTCTCTAATGATGTGATCCCATTCATCAAATGACAACACATGTCTATGGCTACGAAACTTAACCATCTTTGATTAACGAGCTAGTCAAGTAGAGGCATACTAGGGACACTCTGTTTGTCTATGTATCCACACATGTACTAAGATTCCAGTTAATACAATTCTAGCATGAATAATAAGCATTTATCATGATATATGGAAATATAAATAACAACTTTATTATTGCCTCTAGGGCCTATTTCCTTCAGTCTCCCACTTTCACTAGAGTCAATAATCTAGATTACATATTAATGATTGTAACACCCATGGAGTCTTGGTGCTGATCATGTTTTACTCGTGAGAGAAGCTTAGTCAACGGGTCTGCAACATTTAGATCCGTTTGTATCTTGAAAATCTCTATGTCTTCCTCCTTGACTCTATCCCGGATGGAATTGAAGCGTCTTTTGATGTGCTTGGTTCTCTTGTGAAATGTGGATTCCTTTGCCAAGGCAATTGCACCAGTATTGTAACAAAAGATTTTCATTGGACCCAATGCACTAGGTATGACACCTACATCGGATATGAACTCCTTCATTCGGACTCCTTCATTTGTTGCTTCCGAAGCACCTATGTATTCCGCTTCACACGTATATCCCGCCACGACGCTCTGCTTGGAACTGCACCAACTAACAGCTCCACCATTCAATATAAATATGTATCCAGTTTGTGATTTAGAGTCATCCGGATCAGTGTCAAAGCTTGCATCGACGTAACCGTTTACAACGAGCTCTTTGTCACCTCCATAAACGAGAAACATTTACTTAGTCCTTTTCAGGTATTTCAGGATGTTCTTGACCGCTGTCCAGTGATACACTCCTGGATTACTTTGGTACCTCCCTGCTAAACTAATAGCAAGGCACACATCAGGTCTGGTACACAGCATTGCATACATGATAGAACCTATGGCTGATGCATAGGGAATGACTTTAATTTTCTCTCTATCTTCTGTAGTGGTCGGGCATTGAATCTGACTCAACTTCACACCTTGTAACACAGGCAAGAACCCTTTCTTTGACTGATCCATTTTAAACTTCTTCAAAACTTTATCAAGGTATGTGCTTTGTGAAAGTCCAATCGAGCGTCTTGATCTATCTCTATAGATCTTGATGCCCAATATATAAGCAGCTTCACCGAGGTCTTTCATTGAAAAATTCTTATTCAAGTATCCTTTTATGCTATTCAGAAATTCAGTATCATTTCCGATCAACAATATGTCATCCACATATAATATCAGAAAATGCTACAGAGCTCCCACTCACTTTCTTGTAAATACATGCTTCTCCAAAAGTCTTTATAAAACCATATGCTTTGATCACACTATCAAAGCGTATATTCCAATTCCGAGATGCTTGCACCAGTCCATAAATGGATCGCTAGAGCTTGCACACTTTGTTAGCACCTTTTGGATCGACAAAACCTTCTAGTTGCATCATATACAATTCTTCTTTAAGATATCCATTAAGGAATGCAGTTTTGACATCCATTTGCCAAATTTCGTAATCATAAAATGCGGCAATTGCAAACATCATTCGGACAGACTTAAGCATCGCTACGGGTGAGAAAGTCTCATTGTAGTCTACTCCTTGAACTTGTTGAAAACCATCCGCAACAAGTCGAGCTTTGTAGACAGTAACATTACTGTCAGTGTCAGTATTAATCTTGAAGATCCATTTATTCTCTATGGCTTGCCGATCATCGGGCAAGTCAACCAAAGTCCATACTTTGTTCTCATACATGGATCCCATCTCAGATTTCATGGCCTCAAGCCATTTCGCGAAATCTGGGCTCATCATCGCTTCCTCATAGTTCGTAGGTTCATCATGCGCAAGTAACATGACTTCCAGAATAGGATTAGTGTACCACTCTGGTGCGGATCTTACTTTGGTTGACCTACAAGGTTCAGTAGTAACTTGATCCGAAGTTTCATGATCATCAAGATTAGCTTCCTCACTAACTGGTGTAGGAATCACTGGAACTACTTTCTACGATGGACTACTTTCCAATTTGGGAGAAGGTACAATTACCTCATCAAGTTCTACTTTCCTCCCACTCACTTCTTTCGAGAGAAACTCCTTATCTAGAAAGGATCCAATCTTAGCAACGAATATCTTGCCGTCGGATCTGTGATAGAAGGTGTACCCAATAGTTTCCTTTGGGTATCCTATGAAGACACATTTCTCCGATTTGGGTTCGAGCTTATCAGGTTGAAGCTTTTTCACATAAGCATTGCGGCCCCAAACTTTAAGAAACGACAAGTTGGGTTTCTTGCCAAACCACAGTTCATATGGTGTCGTCTCAACGGATTTAGATGGTGCCCTATTTAACGTGAATGCAGCCGTCTCTAAAGCATAACCCCAAAATGATAGCGGTGAATCAGTAAGAGACATCATAGATCACACCATATCTAATAAAGTGCGGTTACGATGTTCGGACAAACCATTACGCTGTGGTGTTCCATGTGGCGTGAGTTGTGAAACTATTCCGCATTGTTTCAAATGAAGACCAAACTCATAACTCAAATATTCACCTCCACGATCAGATCGTAGAAACTTTATTTTCTTGTTATGATGATTTTCCACTTCACTCTGAAATTCTTTGAACTTTTCAAATGTTTCAAACTTATGTTTCATCAAGTTGATATACCCATATCTGCTCAAATCATCTGTGAAGGTCAGAAAATAACGATACCCGCCGCGAGCATCAACACTCATCGGACTGCATACATCAGTATGTATTATTTTCAACAAGTCAGTTGCTTGCTCCATTGTTCCGGAGAATATAGTCTTAGTCATCTTGCCCATGAGGCATGGTTCGGAAGCATCAAGTGATTCTAAAAGCCCATCAGCATGGAGGTTCTTCATGTGCTTTACACCAATATGACCTAAACGGCAGTGCCACAAATAAGTTGCACTATCATTATTAACTTTGCATCTTTTGGCTTCAATATTATGAATATGTGTATCACTACAATCGGGATTCAACAAAATAGACCACTCATCAAGGGTGCATGACCATAAAAGATATTACTCATATAAATAGAACAACCATTATTCTCTGATTTAAATGAATAACCGTCTCACATCAAACAAGACCCAGATATAATGTTCATGCTCAAGGCTCGCACCAAGTAACAATTATTCAGGTCTAAAACTAATCCCGACGGTAGATGTAGAGGTAGCGTGCCAGCGACGATCACATCAACCTTGGAACCATTTCCCATGCGCATCGTCACCTCGTCCATAGCCAATCTTCGTTTAATCCATAGCCCCTGTTTCGAGTTGCAAATATGAGCAACAGAACCAGTATCAAATACCCAGGCGCTACTACGAGCATTAGTAAGGTACACATCAATAACATGTATATCAAATATACCTTTCACTTTGCCATCCTTCTTATCCACCAAATACTTGGGGTAGCTCCGCTTCCAGTGACCAGTCCCTTTGTAGTAGAAGCACTCAGTCTCAGGCTTAGGTCCAGACTTGGGCTTCTTCACTTCAGCAGCAACTTGCTTGCTGTTCTTCTTGAAGTTCTCCTTCTTCCCTTTGCCCTTCTTCTTGAAACTAGTGGTCTTGTTAACCATCAACACTTGATGCTCCTTCTTGATTTCTAACTCTGCAACCTTTAGCATTGCGAAGAGCTCAGGAATTGTCTTATCCATCCCTTGCATATTATAGTTCATCACGAAGCTTTTGTAGCTTGGCGGCAGTGATTGAAAAACTCTGTTAACTCCCTGTTGAGTCAAGTGGTTGTGGTACCCAGACATTATGAGTATATGTTCACTGATAGAACTATTCTCCTCCATCTTGCAGCTTTAGAACTTGTTGGAGACTTCATATCTCTCAATTCGGGCATTTGCTTGAAATATTAACTTCAACTCTTGGAACATCTCATATGCTCCATTACGTTCAAAACATCGTTGAAGTCCCGATTCAAAGCCGTAAAGCATGGCACACTAACTATTGAGTAGTCATCAGCTTTGCTCTGCCAGACGTTCATAACGCCCGGTGTTGCTCCTGCAGCGGTCTTGCACCTAGCGGTGCTTCCAGGACGTAATTCTTCTGTGCAGCAATGAGGATAATCCTCAAGTTACGGACCCAGTCTGTGTAGTTGCTACCATCATCTTTCAACTTAGCTTTCTCTAGGAACGCATTAAAATTCAAAGGAACAGTAGCACGGGCCATTTTTCTACAACAACATGGACATGCAAAATACTATCAGGTACTAAGTTCATGATAAATTAAAGTTCAATTAATCATATTACTTAAGAACTCCTACTTAGATAGACATCCCTCTAGTCATCTAAATGATCGCGTGATCCATATCAACTAACCATGTCCGATCATCACGTGAGATGGAGTAGCTTTCAATGGTGAACATCACTATGTTGATCATATCTACTATATGATTCACGTTCGACCTTTCGGTCTCAGTGTTCCGAGGCCATATCTCCATATGCTAGGCTCGTCAAGTTTAACCCGAGTATTATGCGTGTGCAAAATTGGCTTGCACCCGTTGTATGTGAACGTAGAGCTTATCACACCCGATCATCACATGGTGTCTCGGCATGATGAACTGTAGCAACGGTGCATACTCACGGAGAACACTTATACCTTGAAATGTAGTGAGAGATCATCTTATAAAGCTACCGTCGTACTAAGAAAAATAAGATGCATAAAGGATAAACATTATATGCAATCAAAATAAGTGATATGATATGGCCATCATCATATTGTGCCTTTGATCTCCATCTCCAAAGTACCGTCATGATCACCATCGTCACTGGCTTGACACCTTGATCTCCATCGTAGCATCATTGTCGTCTCGCCAACTATTGCTTCTATGACTATCGCTACCACTTAGGGATAAAGTAAAGCAATTGCATGGCGATTGCATTTCATACAATAAAGCGACAACCATATGCCTCCTGCCAGTTGCCGATAACTTCTACAAAACATGATCATCTCATACAACAATTTATATATCATCACGTTTTGACCATATCACATCACAACATTGTTGGAAATATGCCCTAGAGGCAATAATAAATAGGTTATTATTATATTTCCTTGTTCATGATAATCGTTTATTATCCATGCTAGAATTGTATTGATAGGAAACTCAGATACATGTGTGGATACATAGACAACACCATGTCCCTAGTAAGCCTCTAATTGACTAGCTCGTTGATCAATAGATGGTTACGGTTTCCTGACCATGGACATTGGATGTCATTGATAACGGGATCACATCATTAGAAGAATGATGTGATGGACAAGACCCAATCCTAAGCATAGCACAAGATCGTGTAGTTCGTATGCTGAAGCTTTTATAATGTCAAGTATCATTTCCTTAGACCATGAGATTGTGCAACTCCCGGATACCGTAGGAATACTTTGGGTGTGCCAAACGTCACAACGTAACTGGGTGGCTATAAAGGTGCACTACGGGTATCTCCGAAAGTGTCTGTTGGGTTGGCACGAATCGAGACTGGGATTTGTCACTCCGTGTGACGGAGAGGTATCTCTGGGCCCACTCGGTAGGACATCATCATAATGTGCACAATGTGATCAAGGAGTTGATCACAGGATGATGTGTTACGGAACGAGTAAAGAAACTTGCCGGTAACGAGATTGAACAAGGTATCGAGATACCGACGATCGAATCTCGGGCAAGTACTATACCGGTAGACAAAGGGAATTGAATACGGGATTGATTGAATCCTTGACATCGTGGGTCATCCGATGAGATCATCGTGGAACATGTGGGAACCAACATGGGTATCCAGATCCCGCTGTTGGTTATTGACTGGAGAACGTCTCGGTCATGTCTGCATGGTTCCCGAACCCGTAGGGTCTAAACACTTAAGGTTCGATGAAGCTAGGGTTATAAAGGAAGTTTGTATGTGGTTACCGAATGTTGTTCGGAGTCCCGGATGAGATCTTGGACGTAACGAGGAGTTTCGGAATGGTCCATAGGTAAATATTTATATATAGGAAGTCATCATACGGTCACCAGAATAATTCAGGGGGTTGCCGGTATTGTACCGGGACCACCGAAGGGGTTCCGGGGGTCCACCGGGAGGGTCCACCTGCCCCGGAGGGCCCTATGGCCTGTATGTGGAGAGGGACCAGCCCCTTAGTGGGTTGGGCGCCTCCCCCCTAGGGCCCATGTGCCTAGGGTTTTTGGGGAACCCTAAAGGGGGGCGCCCCCTTGCCTTGGGGGGCAAGGCAACCCCCCTTGGCCGCCGCCCCCTCCTCAGATTTGATCTGAGGGGGCCGGGCCTCCTCTCCCTTGCCCCTATATATATGTGGGGGTGGGAGGGCAGCCACACCAATGTTCTGGCGCAACCCTCCCCCTCTCCCAAGTCCTTCTCCTCTCCCGCGGTGCTTGGCGAAGCCCTGCAGGATTGCCACGCTCCTCCACCACCACCACGCCGTTGTGCTGCTGCTGGACGGAGTCTTCCTCAACCTCTCCCTCTCTCCTTGCTAGATCAAGGCATGGGAGACGTCACCGGGTTGTACGTGTGTTGAACGCGGAGGTGTCGTCCGTTCGGCACTTGGTCATCGGTGATTTGGATCACGGCGAGTACGACTCCATCAACCCCGTTCACTTGAACGCTTCCGCTTAGCGATCTACAAGGGTATGTAGATGCACTCTCCTTCCCCTCGTTGCTGGTTTCTCCATAGATAGATCTTGGTGATACGTAGGAAAATTTTGAATTTCTGCTACGTTCCCCATCAGTGGTATCAGAGCCAGGTTTGTTGCGTAGATTTTTTGCACGAGAAGAACACAAAGTAGTTGTGGGCGTTGATTTTGTTCAATATGCTTACCGTTACTAGTCCAATCTTGATTCGTCGGCATTGTGGGATGAAGCAGCCCGGACCGACCTTACACGTACACTTACGTGAGACAGGTTCCACCGACTGACATGCACTAGTTGCATAAGGTGGCTAGCGGGTGCCAGTCTCTCCCACATTAGTCGGATCGGATTCGATGAAAAGGGTCCTTATGAAGGGTAAATAGCAATTGACATATCACGTTGTGGTTTTGCGTAGGTAAGAAACGTTCTTGCTAGAAACCCATAGCAGCCACGTAAAACATGCAAACAACAATTAGAGGACGTCTAACTTGTTTTTGCAGGGTATGCCATGTGATGTGATATGGCCAAAAGGATGTGATGAATGATATATGTGATGTATGAGATTGATCATGTTCTTGTAATAGGAATCACGACTTGCATGTCGATGAGTGTGACAACCGGCAGGAGCCATAGGAGTTGTCTTAATTTATTTATGACCTGCGTGTCAACATAAACGTCATGTAATTACTTTACTTTATTGCTAACCGTTAGCTGTAGTAGTAGAAGTAATAGTTGGCGAGACAACTTCATGAAGACACGATGATGGAGATCATGATGATGGAGATCATGGTGTCATGCCGGTGACGATGATGATCATGGAGCCCCGAAGATGGAGATCAAAAGGAGCAAAGTGATGATGGCCATATCATGTCACTATTTGATTGCATGTGATGTTTATCATGTTTTTGCATCTTATTTGCTTAGAACGACGGTAGTAAATAAGATGACCCCTCATTAAAATTTCAAGAAAGTGTTCTCCCTAACTGTGCACCGTTGCGAAAGTTCGTCGTTTCGAAGCACCACATGATGATCGGGTGTGATAGATTCTCACGTTCACATACAATGGGTGTAAGACAGATTTACACACGCGAAACACTTAGGTTGACTTGACGAGCCTAGCATGTACAGACATGGCCTCGGAACACAAGAGACCGAAAGGTCGAGCATGAGTCGTATGGTAGATACGATCAACATGAAGATGTTCACCGATGATGACTAGTCCGTCTCACGTGATGATCGGACACGTCCTAGTTGACTCGGATCATGTAATCACTTAGATGACGAGAGGGATGTCTATCTGAGTGGAAGTTCATAAGATGAACTTAATTATCCTGAACATAGTCAAAAGATCTTTGCAAATTATGTCGTAAGCTCGCGCTTTAGTTCCACTGTTTAGATATGTTCCTAGAGGAAATATAGTTGAAAGTTGACAGTAGCAATTATGCGGACAGTAGAAAGCTTATGTCCTTAATGCACCGCTCAGTGTGCTGAACCCCAAACGTTGTTTGTGGATGTTGCGAACATCGGACATACATGTTTAGATAACTACATGGTAGTTCAGTTAAACGGTTTAGAGTTGAGGCACCAAAGACGTTTTCAAAACGTCGCGGAACATATGAGATGTTTCGAGGGCTGAAATTGGGATTTCAGGCTCGTGCCCACGTCAAGAGGTATAAGACCTCCGACGATTTTCTTAGCCTGCAAACTAAAGGAGAAAAGCTCAATCGTTGAGCTTGTGCTCAGATTGTCTGAGTACAACAATCACTTGAATCGAGTGGGAGTTGATCTTCGAGGTAAGATAGTGATGTTTTTCCAAAGTCATTGCCACCAAGCTGCTAGAGCTTCGTGATGAACTATAACATATCAGGGATAGATATGATGATCCTTGAAATATTCGCGATGTTTGACACCGCGAAAGTAGAAATCAAGAAGGAGCATCAATTGTTGATGGTTAGTGAAACCACTAGTTTCAAGAAGGGCAAGGGCAAGAAGGGATACTTCATGAAACGGCAAATCAGTTGCTGCTCTAGTGGAGAAACCCAAGGTTGAACCCAAACCCGAGACTGAGTGCTTCTGTAAGAAGGGGAACAGCCACTGGAGCAGAATTACCCTAGATACTTGGTAGATGAGAAGGCTGTCGATAGAAGTATATTGGATATACATTATGTGTACTTTACTAGTACTCCTAGTAGCATCAGGGTATTAGATACCGGTTCGGTTGCTAAGTGTTAGTGACTCGAAAAAAAAGCTACGGAATAAACGGAGACTAGCTAAAGGTGAGCTGACGAGATGTGTTGGAAGTGTTTCCAAGGTTGATATGATCAAGCATCGCACGCTCCCTCTACCATCGAGATTGGTGTTAAACCTAAATAATTGTTATTTGGTGTTTGCGTTGAGCATAGACATGATTGGATTATGTCTATCGCAATACGGTTATTCATTTAAGGAGAATAATGGTTACTCTATTTATTTGAATAATACCTTCAATGGTCTTGCACCTAAAATGAATGGTTTATTGAATCTCGATCATAGTGATACACATGTTCATGCCAAAAAGATATAAGATAGTAATGATAGTACCACCTACTTGTGGCACTGCCATGTAATTCATATTGATATAAAACGCATGAAGAAGCTCCATGTTAATGGATCTTTGGACTCACTCATTTTTGAAAAGATTGAGACATGCGAACCATGTCTATTGGTATATACGCATGAAGAAACTCCATGCAGATGGACCGTTTGGACTCACTTGATTTTGAATCGCTTGAGACATGCAAATCATACCACATGGGCAAGATGACTGAAAGCTTCGGTTTCAGTAAAATGGAACGAGAAAGCAACTTGTTGGAAGTAACACATTTTGATATGTGCAGTCCAATGAGTGCTGGGGCACGCAGTGGATATCGTTATGCTCTTACTTCACAGATGATTTGAGTAGATACTGAGTATATTTACTTGATGAAACACAAAGTCTAAATTATTGAATGGTTCAAGTAATTTCAGAATGAAGTTGAAGATCGTCGTGACAAGAGGATAAAATATCTATGATATGATCATAGAGACGAATATCTGAGTTGCGAGTTTGGTACATAATTAAGACATTGTGGAAATTGTTTCACAACTAATACAGCCTGGAACACCATAGTGTGATGGTGTGTCCAAACATCATAACTGCACCCTATTGGATATGATGCATACCATGATGTCTCTTATCGAATTACCATGATAGTTTATGGGTTAGGCATTAGAGACAACCACATTCACTTTAAATAGGGCACCACGTAATTCCGATGAGATGACACCGTATGAACTATGGTTTGGAGAAACCTAAGCTGTCATTTCTTAAAAGTTTGGGGCTGCGATGCTTATGTGAAAAAGTTTCAGGCTGATGAGCTCGAACCCAAAGCGGATAAATGCATCTTCATAGGACACCCAAAACAGTTGGGTATACCTCCTGTCTCAGGTCCGAAAGCAATAGGGATTGTTTCTCGAATCGGGTCCTTTCTCGAGGAAAAGTTTCTCTCAAAAGAATTGAGTGGGAGGATGGTGGAGACTTGATGAGGTTATTGAACCGTCACTTCAACTAGTGTGTAGCAGGGCACATGAGTTGTTCCTATGGCACCTACACCAATTGAAGTGGAAGCTTATGATAGTGATCATGAGACTTCGGATCAAGTCACTCCCAAACCTCGTAGGACGACAAGGATGCGTACTACTTCAGAGTGGTACGTAATCCTGTCTTGGAAGTCATGTTGCTAGACAACAATGAACCTACGAGCTATGGAGAAGCGATGGTGGGCCCGGATTCCGATGAATGGCTCGAGGCCATAAAATCCGAGAGAGGATCCATGTATGAAAACAAAGTGTAGACTTTGGCAGAATGGCTCGATGGTCGTGAGGCTGCTGAGTACAGATGGATTTTAAAAGGAAGACAGACAATGATGGTAAATGTCACCATTAAGAAAGCTCGACTTGTCATTAAGATGTTTCCCGACAAGTTCAAGGAGTTGACTACGATGAGACTTTCTCACTCGTAGCGATGCTAAGAGTCTGTTGGAATTAGCAGGTACTGCATTATTTATGAAATCTTGCAGATAGGATGTCAAAATATTGTTTCCTTGTTCTTGAGGAAAGGTTGTATGTGATACAACCAGAAGATTTTGTCGATCCTGAAAGATGCTAACAAGTATGCAAAGCTCCATCAATCCTTCTAAGGACTGGAGTAAGCATCTCGGAGTTGGAATGTACACTTTGATGAGATGATCAAAGATTTTGGGTTTATACAAAGTTTATGAGAAACTTGTATTTCCAAAGAAGTGAGTGGGAGCACTATAGAATTTCTGATGAGTATATGTTGTTGACATATTGTTGATCAGAAATGAAGTAGAATTTCTGGAAAGCATATAGGGTTATTTGAAAGGTGTTTTTCAATGGAAAACCTGGATTAAGCTACTTGAACATTGAGCATCAAGATCTATAAAGATAGATCAAAACGCTTAATGGTAATTTTCAAATGAGCACATACCTTAACATGATCTTGAAGGTGTTCAAGATGGATCAGTCAAAGAAGGAGTTCTTGCATGAATTGTAAGGTATGAAGTTAAGACTTAAAGCTCGACCACGGCAGAAGAAAGAGGAAGGATGAAGGTCGTCCCCTATGCTTTTATCATAGGCTCTATACAGTATGCCATGCTGAGTACCGCACCTGATGTGTGCCTTGCTACATGTCTGGCAAGAGGGTACAAAGGTGATCTAGGAGTAGGTCACCAGATAGCGGTCAAAATTATCCTTAGAGGAATAAGGATATGTTTCTCGGTTATGGAGGTGATAAAGAGTTCGAAGTAAAGAGTTACATCGATGCAAGATTAACACCTATCCGGATAGCTCTGAGTAGAGTAAACCGGATTCGTATAGTAGAACAGTTGTTTGAAATATAGCGTAGTAGCGACATCTACAAGATGACATAGAGATTTGCAAAGTACATACGGATCTGAATGTTGCAGACCCGTTGACTAAAACCTCTCTCACAGACATAACATGATCAAACCAAGAACTCATTGAGTGTTAATCACATAGTGATGTGAACTAGATTATTGACTCTAGTAAACTCTTTGGCTGTTGGTCACATGGCGATGTGACCTGTGAGTGTTAATCACATGGCGATGTGAACTAGATTATTGACTCTAGTGCAAGTGGGAGACTGTTGGAAATATGCCCTAGAGGCAATAATAAATAGGTTATTATTATATTTCCTTGTTCATGATAATCGTTTATTATCCATGCTAGAATTGTATTGATAGGAAACTCAGATACATGTGTGGATACATAGACAACACCATGTCCCTAGTAAGCCTCTAATTGACTAGCTCGTTGATCAATAGATGGTTACGGTTTCTTGACCATGGACATTGGATGTCATTGATAACGGGATCGCATCATTAGAAGAATGATGTGATGGACAAGACCCAATCCTAAGCATAGCACAAGATCGTGTAGTTCGTATGCTGAAGCTTTTATAATGTCAAGTATCATTTCCTTAGACCATGAGATTGTGCAACTCCCGGATACCGTAGGAATACTTTGGGTGTGCCAAAAGTCACAACATAACTGGGTGGCTATAAAGGTGCACTACGGGTATCTCCGAAAGTGTCTGTTGGGTTGGCACGAATCGAGACTGGGATTTGTCACTCCGTGTGACGGAGAGGTATCTCTGGGCCCACTCGGTAGGACATCATCATAATGTGCACAATGTGATCAAGGAGTTGATCACGGGATGATGTGTTACGGAACGAGTAAAGAGACTTGCCGGTAACGAGATTGAACAAGGTATCGAGATACCGACGATCGAATCTCGGGCAAGTACTATACCGGTAGACAAAGGGAATTGAATACGGGATTGATTGAATCCTTGACATCGTGGTTCATCCGATGAGATCATCGTGGAACATGTGGGAACCAACATGGGTATCCAGATCCCGCTATTGGTTATTGACTGGAGAACGTCTCGGTCATGTCTGCATGGTTCCCGAACCCGTAGGGTCTACACACTTAAGGTTCGATGACGCTAGGGTTATAAAGGAAGTTTGTATGTGGTTACCGAATGTTGTTCGGAGTCCCGGATGAGATCTTGGACGTCACGAGGAGTTCCGGAATGGTCCGGAGGTAAAGATTTATATATAGGAAGTCATCATACGATCACCGGAATAATTCTGGGGGTTGTCGGTATTGTACCGGGACCACCGAAGGGGTTCCGGGGGTCCACCGGGAGGGTCCACCTGCCCCGGAGGGCCCTATGGGCTGTATGTGGAGAGGTACCAGCCCCTTAGTGGGCTGGGCACCTCCCCCCTAGGGCCCATGCGCCTAGGGTTTTTGGGGAACCCTAAAGGGGGGCGCCCCCTTGCCTTTGGGGGCAAGGCAACCCCCCTTGGCCGCCGCCCCCTCCTCACATTGGATCTGAGGGGCCTGGCCCCCCTCTCCCTTGCCCCTATATATATGTGGGGTGTGGGAGGGCAGCCACACCAATGTTCTGGCGCAACCCTCCCCCTCTCCCAAGTCCTTCTCCTCTCCCGCGGTGCTTGGCGAAGCCCTGCAGGATTGCCACGCTCCTCCACCACCACCACGCCATTGTGCTGCTGCTGGACGGAGTCTTCCTCAACCTCTCCCTCTCTCCTTGCTGGATCAAGGCATGGGAGACGTCACCGGGCTGTACGTGTGTTGAACGCGGAGGTGTCGTCCGTTCGGCACTTGGTCATCGGTGATTTGGATCACGGCGAGTACGACTCCATCAACCCCGTTCACTTGAACGCTTCCGCTTAGCGATCTACAAGGGTATGTAGATGCACTCTCCTTCCCCTCGTTGCTGGTTTCTCCATAGATAGATCTTGGTGATACGTAGGAAAATTTTGAATTTCTGCTACGTTCCCCATCAAACATGCCCTGCAAAAACAAGTTAGACGTCCTCTACTTTGTTGTTGCAAGTTTTACGTGGCTGCTACGGGCTTCTAGCAAGAACCGTTCTTACCTACGCATCAAAACCACAACAATTTTTCGTCAGGTGTGTTGTTTTAACCTTCAACAAGGACCGGGCGTAGTCAAACTCGATTCAACTAAAGTTGGAGAAACAGACACCCGCTAGCCACCTGTGTGCGAAGCACGTCGCTAGAACCAGTCTCATGAACGCGGTCATGTAATGTCGGTCCGGGCTACTTCATCGGACAATACAGCCGAATCAAAGTAAGACGTTGCAGGTATGGAGTATGACTATTATCGCCCACAACTCATTGTGTTCTACTCATGCATATAACATCTACGCATAGACCTGCCTCTGATACCAGTGTTGGGGAACACAGTATTTCAAAAAAATTACGTACGATCACGCAAGAGCCATCTAGGAGATGCATAGCAACGAGCGGGGAGAGTGTGTCAACGTACCCTCGTAGACCGAAAGCGGAAGCGTTTAGTAACGCGGTTGATGTAGTCGAACGTCTTCGCGATCCAACCGATCCAAGCACCGAACGTACGGCACCTCCGCGATCAGCACACGTTCAGCTCGATGACGTCCCTCGAACTCTGGATCCAGTTGAGGCTGAAGGAGAGTTCCGATAGCACGATGGCGTGGCAACGGTGTGTATGAAGTTACTGGTGCAGGGCTTCGCCTAAGCACTACGACAATATGACCGAGGTGTGTAACTATGGAGGGGGGCACCGCACACGGTTAAGAGAAACTTGTGTGTTCTAGGGGTGCCCCCCTGCCCCCATATATAAAGGAGGGAAGGGGAGGCCGGTCGGCCCTCCTAGGGCGCGCCAGGAGAGGGGAATCCTACTAGGACTCCAAGTCCTAGTAGGTTTCCACCGAAGGAAGAGGGGGAAGAAGGAAGGTAGAGAGGGAAGGAAAGGGGGTGTCGCCCCCTTCCCCTAGTCCAATTCGGACCCAAGGGCGGGGCGGCCAGCCCCTTGTGGCCCTTACTCTCTTCCCACTAAGGCCCATGAAGGCCCATGAGTTCCCCTGGGGGGTTCCGATAACCCTCCGGCACTCCGATAGTTATCCGGTACCCCTCGGAACTCATCCGATGTCCGAATAACATCATCCAATATATCATACTTTATGTCTCGACCATTTCAAGACTCCTTGTCATGTCCGTGATCTCATCCGGGACTCCGAACAGACTTCGGTCATAAAATCACATAACTCATAATACAAATCGCCATCGAACGTTAAGCATGCGGACCCTACGGGTTCGAGAACTATGTAGACATGACCGAGACACATTTCCAATCAATAACCAATAGCGGAACCTGGATGCTCATATTGGTTCTACATATTCTACGAAGATCTTTATCGGTCAAATCGCATAACAACATACGTTGTTCCCTTTGTCATCGGTATGTTACTTGCCCGAGATTCGATCGTCGGTATCATCATACCTAGTTCAATATCGTCACTGGCAAGTCTCTTTACTCGTTCCGTAATGCATCATCTCGTGACTAACTCATTAGTCACATTGCTTGCAAGGCTCATAGTGATGTGCATTACCGAGAGGGCCCAGAGATACCTCTCCGATATACAGAGTGACAAATCCTAATCTCGATCTAAGCCAACTCAACAAACACCATCGGAGACACCTGTAGAGCATCTTTATAATCACCCAGTTACGTTGTGACATTTGATAGCACATAAGGTGTTCCTCCGGTATTCAGGAGTTGCATAATCTCATAGTCTGAGGAACATGTATAAGTCATGAAGAACGCAATAGCAGAAAAACTAAATGATCATTATGCTAAGCTAACAGATGGGTCTTGTCCATCACATCATTCTCAAATGATGTGATCCCGTTCATCAAATGACAACACATGTCTATGGCTAGGAAATTTAACCATCTTTGATTAACGAACTAGTCAAGTAGAGGCATACTAGGGACACTCTGTTTGTCTATGTATCCACACATATACTAAGTTTCCGGTTAATACAATTCTAGCATGAATAATAAACATTTATCATGACATAAGGAAATACAAGAAACAACTTTATTATTGCCCTAGGGCATATTTCCTTCATTATGTGCTTCATAATTTGAGCGCATTTCTTCATGGACACAAGAGACTTCCTGAAACTCTGGTAGATATACCTTAATCTCGCTAATAATAATAGTATTGCATCCAAATGAGTTCTCTTTAATGTAGCTAATGATTGCAGACAATCCAAAGCGATTCACAATCGATGAATGTATAAGTCGTCAGTATTGCGCGAAAACAAGCGCCTCACAACATGCTAAAGCTCCAAGGGCATCATTTTAGTTAGCGATAGAAACAACACAACCGAAGATCCAGGATAGTTGCCATTACCACCGTGAAACACAAGTATCACCTCCACTTGATACATCACCATCAATGTTTAGCTTAGCAACCCCATGCGGCGAAGGAACCCATTTCTAGGTTGCCCATTTTATCTAAATTTCCATATTCACGTGAATCGGTTGTGCATCCCCTACGTCTGATATGAATCATAGGATGAAGATATGAGTGCGAAGAGATGACTGGAACTCTCCTTCGTTGATCTTCTAGAATTGGTCATTGTGTGTCACCTCACCTTAATGACCAAGGAATTAAATCTTTCAACAAATAGGAATCCGGCACCCAAGGTCGATTCCAGAGGGTCACTGTATACTCTTCTATATGCAACACACTAGTAACTATGCATGCATAAAACATGTTCAACTAAAATAATTAAAGTATGAACATTTGTTCTTTTCACATGTACAACTATACTCAGGTAACAATTTTTTGTTCATTTTGTCAGTTTCAATAGTATTGATGTGGAAACAAATATGTAGAAAAACATGTAATTTACATGGAGGTTGATTTCGAAACCTCTGGGGGAGCCTCAAAGCCCCTAACTGGTAGATTTGGTTGCCCCTTATTGAAGGGGCCTTTTCCCAATGAAAAGGTCTTTTGGATATTATATTTTCCTCTTATTTTAAGCTATATCCTCCTCCCCAAAGCCTCAAAACCCAATACATTTAAAGGAAGAGTACTCCATGGATCTAGGAGTCATTTGTTGACCTCCTCCATTATTCCTCTCCTCTCATCCATCTATAGTATTAGCTTTGGTTGAGATCTGTGAGAGAGGGATTTGAGCATTATTTTGTTCTTGCTTTGCGTTTGTTCCATCAGTTTGAGCTCTACGCGTTGATTTATTCGAGTGAGAACCCCTGAGCTTGTTACTCTTGGAGGCCACCGCCTCCTAGAAAATTTGGTGATTATTGCGTCGGTAACCCCTTTGTGGAGTTTGTGAAGAGGTCCCAGTTGCCCCTTTGTGGGGATTGTGAAGTGGTTATTGAGCTTGACATCTTTAGAGTGGAGGAACAGACTACTCATGTGAAGGTGTGCTCATATTTAGCTTAGTGGGGCCTCCGGGAACAAGTTGAGACGGTTGGTCTTTGAGGGCCTTTATGATCTTGCGCCTCTCCAACGGAGACTAGAGTGCGAATGACTACTTGAACTTGAGTAAAACATTGGTTCTCTCATGCCCCCCTTCACTTTGCGTAATTCATACTTGCTACTATTGATTTAAATTGTGCTTAGTGTGGATTATTAGCTCCTATCATTCATTTCCATATCTTGCTACTATCCCTAGTTTCCTTATCTTGTGTAAGTTTGTCCAACATACATGTGCTTGCATGTATCTTTGTTGTGGACATCATGTTTAGCTTAAGTTTTTGGTGTATTTAAAAATTGTGCATGAAAAGTAGCCACCTAGCTAGTTTATTTCCACATTAGGATAAACTCAAATCTGTAAAAAAAACTCCTATTCTCTAGGCGACATCTTGGTATGTTTTAGAGGCTTATGTATGTGAGATTAAACATATGGCGAACATAATATTTAACCCGACACAAGTTGACCATCAGAAATTTAATATAGAAAACAAAGAAAAAATGAATATTTTAAAATAACATGCACATCTTAGCTAAGAGCGAAGGCATACAAAATTCAATTTGTTAAATGTAACATAAAATAATTCTGAAGTTAAATCCGGATGGAACGTTTATGCCTAGACAGAGTCATGCTGGCAAGGGCGTGGTTGCCCGCGACACTCATGGTGCTTGTGTGGACTGGAGCGGACCCACATTGGGTAGAGTAGGCCTAGGCCCCCAGTCAATTTCTATTTTTCTAGCTTTGAAGCCCAACTTTTTACTAGTTGGGCCCCCAGTTAGCAAATCAAATGTGCCCCCCTTCACTTGGGCCTCCACTGAAATTTTGGGCATATGTTTGCCCCCTGCACGTGTGAAGAATATTGGAAGTGCCTTTGTTGAGGAGTTATGTGCTACCGTGATGATTTAATTTGGTTGTTGTTCTTATCCAAATTGAAGTTTGAACGGATGCAAAGCTAGTTATGCTTTCACTGAATATTGGAAGTGCCTTTGTTGTGGAGTTATGTGCTACCGAGGTGATTTAATTTAGCTGCGGTGCTTGGAGCTATCTAAATTGAAGTTCAATTAGATGCAAAGCTAGTTGTGCTTACATCGAATAGGAAGCAGGTGGATTTCACGCGGCAGGCCATTGCCATTAACGAGCTAATGGCATCTTCAACACAAACCCCTAAATGGACACCGCAAATGTCCGCGGGCATGTCCAGGACGTGTGCGCGGGCAGGATAGGGGATGGAGTCATGCAATGCTATCCCATATTTACCTGGTTTCATCCAACTACGCATGAGGAGGGACCGGGGGGGGGGGGGTCCGGATGTCCCACATGGTGATTTTTGGTTGGCTAGGCGGATGTCGGGAAAGCCCCCCAAGGTTGCTACAGCTTTGCCAAATTTGGATGTTCGGACGTGTTCGCGGACGTTTGACGGATAGTATTGGATGTTTTCCATGCCCCAGGCCATGGCAGAGTCTTGTGGATGGTCTCCAAATGGTTCAAATTACAGTATCTGGATGTAAATTTATGCCTACCTACCCAGGAAACCCACTATTTGCAGCACACGGTCGTGCAACACACATACCCCGGGCCCCTAGTAACTCAAATTACTGCAAACGTAATTTATTAAAATGGACAAACATACATGAATCAGGTGTAGAGAGGTGACATCTCCCGTCGGTCTGTCACGATGACACAAGCCCGGCATCTTATCTTAAATTAGCCATAGCTAGCGTGTGAGACTGATGAAAACTCAATAGCACCATCCGGAAGCTGCAGTCGCCGGGGCGACGAAGGCGACTCCCATATCGTGATCACGCTTCTGCTTCGCCTGAACTAAGTTCGTTCGAAGGCTCGCCTCCTGCATCTGCAGCACCGGACTCACACAAGAATTGAATAGTTAAGCAGAAATGTAGATATAGTGCAACCAGTCGACGAATGGCACTTAGAAAAGCAAAGGAGTATTGCGTGAGAAAGATCGATCGAATCGGTCCAAAAAGTGAAAGAAGTTCAGTACGGTACAAGATTCAGAGTAGGTCTGTTCCGGTGGAACATCACTGGGGGCAGAAAAAACGACGTGCCACCAACACCCACCTGCAAGCGAGTGACGATCCTGGAGAGCCGCATGGCTTCCTCGAGCCCTTCCACCTCCTGCCGTATCGTCCTTGCAAGCTCGCCTAGCGCGCCGCTCGTCGCGCCGGCCTGCAGGAAGGCACCGGCGGCAGTCACACCGGAGTCAAGTACGTACGTGGACAGAACGTGCGGGAATGCCCGTCAAAAAAAGAACGTGTGGGAACCGGGGAAACTTAAATATTTGCCGTGATTGTTGCGTGCGTACCGTGGCGTAGAACGTGTCGGCGTTGGCTTCGATCTCGGTCACCGTGCCCACGCAGGCGAACATGATCTCGCGGAGCGACTCCATGTCGACCTGCATGCAAGTGTAGTGCCCTAGCTGTCAGATGCATGGAGGGGAGTGAGAAGTAACAAGTGTGGGCGCGCGCTGTGTATGGGGGAGTGCGTCTGCATACTTGGGCGCCGGCGGTTACGGGGAGGGGCGTGCAGGAGGCGGAGAGGGCGCCGGCGAGGTCGGTGACGGCGTCGGAGTGGGGCTTGTCGAGGGACTCCCATGGTGCGAGGAGGGGGAGCTGCGGCCGCAGCAGCCTTTCCAGCTTCAGCTTCTGCCGCCGCCGCTGCGCCACGATCCGCTTCGCCGCATGGATGTTGCGCAGCTCCGCCACGCGCAGCCACGTGTAGAACAGCTTGTTCTGCATGCATGCAGGTGCCATGACCATCCATCACCTCACCAATATACTCGGCCACTGAAGGACGATGCATGCATGGCTCACCTCGGCCGCGGAGGTCGCGCGGGCGACGGCCTTCTCCATCCGAGCGTTGGCGAACCGCCACTGCAGCAGCCGCGTGGCGAGCACGCGCGCCCGGTGCACCGTCTCCTCCTTCTCGGACCCCTCCCTCTTGCGCATCATCATGTCCCTCAGCGCGCCAGCCGATACTTTATCCGCCGGGGTTTCGTCCGGCGACGCCCCCCGGGTGCTCCGCCTCCGCCTCGTCGGCTCCCAGGGGCCTTGCCTCGCACCGACGCCGGGCTGTGGCGGCGACCGGCGGGGGGATAGCGTCACCGCCCCAGCGTCCGCGCCGTGGACAGTGTTCTGGTCCTTGCTGCTCAGTGCCCGGCGAGGCGGCTGCGCGGCCGCATCAGCTTCGCCGGCGCTTGGCTTCTTCTTGTGGCCGAAGGAGGCCGCCTTGCGGAGGGAGCGCGCGAAGTTGGCCGAGGAGAAGAGCGGCGCGGCGCGCATCCCGTCGTAGGCGAACGCGCCAGCGCCGGCGCGGGAAGCAGAGCTGGAGCTGCGCCCCAGCCGGCGCGCGGACGCCGTTTGCGGCCTAGGGATGCTACCGCCGGCGGACTCCATAGACGACGGAGGCCGATAAATTAATAAATAGATAAAATTACGAATACACAAGTAAGTTAATAAATTATAAATAAATAAAATTAAACTGCTCCGATGTATCAGAGCAAGCGCGGTGTTCGCAGCATCCTAAAGACTAGGAGGGGAGAAGAATGAAGGATGCATCACAATGACACTCCACAGCTCCAAAACGGTGCTAGATATAGCTAGAGAACAAGTGCTTCTTTCATGCACGCGAGGGCGCGTCCCTCTCGTGACACGCGATAGAGCAACCAGATGCCATATATTCTCGACCTGTCGACCATGCCTTCAAATCTTTCCTGGTCGTACGTCTAATAGTTACTCGTACTCATCACACCATCAGATCATTTCACCTGTGACTTTTGCTTGTGTGCACACCATCACCATGGAAAGTTCTTCCGGCATGTTTTTCTCCAGACGCATGTGTTGTGGAAGTGGTGGGGTTTGGTGGGAGAAAGGGAGAGGGTAGGCTGGTGTACGCCACCTGTTGAGTGCCGGTACGCCATGGTGACCTAGAATCCTTTTCAATTTGGCCGTGCGCAAGATGCAATTTCTTTTCGTATCCAGTACCAGTAGTACAGGAGAAGGCGGGCTGGGAGAAAGAGAGGCGTCAACGTTAGGAGAGATAAAACTAGCATGTTTTAGGTCAGGGGATGGTGTGTCTATCTCTTGATAGGAACGTGGCCTCTGATTCGCCGTAGGGAAAGATGTTGCGAACCATTCGAACAAAATCAAACTTATTCAAACAAGATATTAGGAAACATATGTCAACATTGGAAATGTTATTCGGCGAATGTTCGCCATGGACAAATCTTGGTGATTGCCCTTCCAACCGTCCGACTCGGGCAACACCTGATCGGGTGGACTATCTTGACTTGTTCACTATTCTAGCTCTCCTGGCGAATGATCCCTTTTTTTTTAAAGAAAATCAAAAGGCTGCGCCTGGGGAAATTCCAACTTACGAAGACCAACTAGCGAACGCCTTGCGGGAGCCCAGCAAAAATTGTGCATCCACGAGAAGCATAAATTGAGACAACATAGTAAAATAAGAGCATACTTCCAATTCAACCAAGCACAACAGGCGCTCGCGTCGCTCCCTGGGGGGCCGCTCGGGCGATAACCTAGCCGCCGCCGCCCCGCTCCCCTCTCCGCCCTCGCTCCGCCCGTCGCCGCCGGAGGAGGCCGACGGGCAAAGCCCGCTCGGCGGACGACGGTGGCGGGGCACCCTCGTCGCGCGCCGCGCGTCTTCGGCCCTGGACGAAGGCCTGCATCTGGCGGCGGCTGCGTCCGGCCAGGCGCAGGCAAGCTGGGGCAGCGGCCCCGGGCTCGGCGGCGGCGCTGTTTCCTCCTCTCCCTCGGCTCGGGAGAGTGGGGGGTGGCGCTGAGGCTGGCCATCGTCGATCTGGTGCGGCGCATCTGGATCGCGCGGTGGAGGCTCTCCGGCAGGTTACGACGGCGACTCTCCGGTGTTTGGCGGCCGGCGGTGCGCGCGGGGTGCCTGGGGTCCCCTCCCTCGGCCGGGGGAGCTGCGGTGGTGGCGGCGTGCCGCAGCTCTTGGATGGCGCAGCGGCGCCGCGACGGGTGTGTGGTGGTCTGCCGGTCTTCGGCTGCAACGGGCGGTGTTGTGGCGCGTTTCGGCTGCAGGTGTTCTGTCCTGCGTCTTCGGCGACGCTGGACTCTGCGGTGGTGGGGCTGCCATGCTCTCCACTGCAGCGAGGAGGGAGGCTGGCGACGCGGAGGCGTCGCTCTTGGAGGTGGGTGCGGGGCTGCCATGACGGCGCGTGGTGCCATGGTGGTTTTTGCTGGCTGTGTTAGAGGTGGTTGGCGGTGGCGAGCGGTGTAGAGTGCTTGGCCGCCGTCAGTGGTGATTGGCTGCGGTGAGGATGGGTTTGGTGAGCTCCGGTGAAAGCCTAGCTCGACCTCGGTCGATGACGGCGCCTTTGGAGGTCCGGTCCTTCATTGGTTGGCGGTGGCTCTGTGGTTTTGCAGCTTCGCCGTCGGCTAGGCGTGTGCGCGGCCTCGGGGGCGGCGTGGAAGTCGGAGCGGTGGCTCCGGATCTAGTCCTCTTGGAGGGGTGCCGACATTGGTCACGTGGGTGACAGTGTCGTTGGCCAGCCTGGTGCGTGGCCTCGGGGCCGACGTGGATGTCGGAGCGGTGGCTCCGGATACGGTGGTTGGGTGTCGGCTTCGGTTGCTCGGGTGGCGAAGCTGGCGGCTCGCATGGTGCGCGGCCTCGGGGTCGGCGTGTGGGGTTTCTATCTGTACGTCGGAGCGGCGGCTCCGGAGATGGTTGTAGGGTGTCGGCTCCGGTTGCTCGGGCAGCAGAGCAGGCGGCTCGCCTGGTGCGCGGCCTCGGGGCCGGCGTGGTTGCCGGAGCGGCGGCTTCGGTCTTGGGTGTAGGGTGTCGACTACGAGTTGCTTGGGTGACGTAGTCGGCGGCTCGGCTGGAGCGCGGCCCTGGGGTCGGCATGTGTTTCTTTTGATTATCCCTGATTAACCGAGAATGTTAGGTTTTCGGGTCCGGTTTTCCTAATAAACTGGACCAACTCTCTTCTTTTTAATAAAATGTAGGAACCCCCTGCCCCTTTCGAGGTGTCGAAACGAGAAGTATAAATTTGTTTCTCATGAAAAAAAATAGATTTGCTTCTATGAGAAGCACACTCAAAAAGGGAAAATATGTGTTTCCTTGAGAAGCACACGAAAATAATTATATGCGTCCACGAAAAGCACCAATTTTTTTTTAAAGTGAAAACCCACAACTTTGCTTCCGTGCTTTGGGTTTTTTCTTCCTTTTTTTCGCTATTCATTTTTTTTGGTTTCTTTCTCTTTTCGGTTTTTACCAGATTTTTTTGTTTTCAATTTTCCCAGTTTATTCGTAATTTTTTTCTAAATTTATTAACATAGGGTCTAGTTTCGAAGATCTTGATGCGGGAAATCCAACGGTGAAAACTCTTCGGGATTTGGACGCACAGTTCAAGATATAATATATTGTTAATAAACAAATATATGGAAAAAAAATCTAGGTTGTGACATGACTTGTCAGCGCCCAAGAAGATGGATAATGACCTTTGCAAGGGGTAACCCTTAACTAGTGATTTCAGAACTTGCCCCCTCCTACTCATCCACCATACTTGCTTACCACTTGGTCTAAAGAGGGATTTGTGAACATTTGCACTCAAAACACAAATCCCTACTTTTAAGTTAATTTGTTTTTCATTTTGAAAAAAAAATCCTGAATTTTTCTAATTTTTTTGAAGAACACAAATCCCTACTTTTAAGTGGGGATATTTTTATAAACTTGTCATGTGCATTTTTATTATAGGTAGCATGGTAATTTATTTTTCCTATTTTTAACGGTGACGTTTTTTGTCCTCCAAAACATGGAAATTTTTACTTTCTCGCATGGCATTTTAGTAATTAACAGCATGGCATTTTTTATTAATACGAGGATGGCAGTTTGACTACTAAGAACATGGATTTTAAATAATTAATAACATGGCATTTCTATTATTAAGAGGATGGTAATTTTATGATTAAGAGCATGGCAATTTAAAATTAATAGCATGTCATTTTTATTATTAGGAGGATGGCAGTGTTGTTATTAACAGGATGGCAGCTTTATATTGAGAGCCTGGCATGTTTTTATTATTCCTGGTTAACAGGATGGTAGCTTTATTATTAAGAGGGTGGTAATTTTTATCTTTATTGCCATGGCATATTTTTCACTCACATGGAACTTTTATGGATTCTGCACAATGGACCAAATAAAGTAAATCAAAATGCAACATGTCATTTTTTCTTTTGATCCTAGGAAAAGAAGGATAACATATTCTCCCAAACATGTTTTTTTCCACAGTGAAACACACACATGGTGGAATTCAGAGCATTTGTGCATTTGTATATTCGCATGGCATTTTGTAAACTAGGATGTAATATTCCATATTTTTATATCATGGCAATTGTAATTTTATGTGTTCTCTATTTTTTATAAGAAAAATATGTATTCTTTTGTTAATGGCATTGAAAAATGAAGTAATCTGGGCCTTTGGGCCAATGGGGTTCGCCCTGGCCCTTCCCATGGCAACGATCAAGAAAGGGCGGCACGTTCGCTGGGACTACTCTCCCTGGCGACATAATACATTCGATCATCCCTCCTCCCTAGCGATTGAACGTCGATTAGTCGGGTCCTATCAACATTGAGGTGCTTTTTTTTTGTGTGTGTGCATTATATTTTCTTGGCAACAACATCTCCATGTGAAGGACGACATCATAGAAAAGTCTCGAGGCGCTATTCCTGTTCTAGTGTGATTGTCATGGCTGAAGCAGGGGAGACTGAGAAGTTTGTTTTATTCTATCATGGCATCGTCCCAAAACTAGGGAAATGTGGCTTCGTGCTTCGGCTTATCTTGACGGTGGTGATGAAGATGATGGCCCCGAGTATGTTTTGATGACGACTTCTCATGTTCTATTCTTTCAACTCCTTGTGTTCTCATTTTAGCTATATGTAAGTTGTCTTTTAAATTTGGGTCAGTCGATTTCTAGCCATTTCTTTTGTCAAGATTTGGGTTGTCCTTTTTCTCCCCTGTGTTGTTTTACGACTTGTTGGGCCGAGTTTTTTGACCTTCCCCTTGTATTGGGCCAGTTGATTTTCTTATTGGGCTTTGACCCTAACCCGTTGCATTTGTCTTTATTGTTTTTATGTATTCTATATTTTATTTTTTAGTTGGATTTTAATTTTTCTTTATGGGCATTTTTGTGATGTTGGGTCCGTATAAATGAATACACATAATTACTATCCAAATATGTGTGTAAATAAACAAGAGTTCAAAATTGCACTATTATCTATTTATTCTTTGTATATTACGAAAAAGGACAATTTCAGTGCATAGTATGTGCAAGTTTTTTTTTTAATATTTCTACTCAAACGGTTATACCAATACCGAACCGAATAAGGAAGCAGGGCATAGACATGTCACCTCTTACTATGGTGTTTCTTCCTTTCTTAGGAACCTTTATTTTGTTTTATTTTATTTTTCTTTAGGGATAATAGCAATGCCTCTAATTATTATTCTTATATTTTTATTGCAAAAGTTTGACTATTTTCATTCTTCTTTAGGGATAATAAAGATGTCACCAATTCATTCCTTCTTAAAAAACTTCCTTTAAGACAAAAATAATAATTCATTTTCTTACTTCTTTAGGAGTGTATGCTTATTCCTGCATATTATTAAGAAAATAAAATTTATGCATGAATTATGTGCAGATAAATGGCATTAATTCATTCATTTTTAGAAAACTCTTTTCTATTTTTATTTTTATTTTAGAAAATTTACCTTTTTCCTCTTTCTGGATAAATTTTTTTTGAAAACTTTCTAACTGTGTGTTCTTAAAAAAATTATATTTTCTGTGTAAATTTCGTGCATATTATTAAAAATGTGCATTACATTCAAAAATATTCATGCATTTCAAAAATATATTCATGAGGTTTCGGAAAATGTTTATTGAATGTAAAAAAATGGCCACATTGTTTTAGAAATGTTCTGTGTCATTAAAAATGGTTTGACTTGTGTTGAAAAAGTGTTTAATACGTATCCAAAAAGAAGTTCAAAGAGTGCATTTGAAAAATGTCAATCATGTATTTAAAAATGTTTAACGAGTATAAAAATGATTGAAGTGTATACACAAAATACACAATGTGTATGAAAAAAGTACACATCAAACATATGGTTGAAAACATAATAATAATGTATTTGAACAAAATTAAACGTGTATAGAAAACAAATTAAATATGTATACAAAAAATGTACAATATATACAAAAACATAAGACATCAAAAAACTTATATTTGAAAAATGTTACCATGTATTTGAAAAAAGGTAAATTTGTATAGAAAAATATTTCTAATATGTACCAAAAATGTACAATGCGTATGAAAAAATGTAGACATGTGTTGAAAACAAATAAAGAAAAAATTGAATAAACCGAAGAAAAACAAAGAAGAAACATGAAAAACCGAAAACCAAAAAGAAAAACGCTAAAACCAACACAAAAACCCAGTAAAAGAAAACAAAATTGTGGATAAAAACATAAAAAAGAAATAAAATGAAAGCACAATGAAAACCGTAAAGAAAAACACCGGAATAAGAAAGAAAACCCAAAAAGTACCAAGGAAAACTGGTGAAAATCACAAAAAAAACACAAAAGAAAGGAAAAACTAATGAAAATCAAACTAGTCCAGCCAGCAGACAACGAAGAAGAATAAAAAAGGTTGTACACTGTCCCAAGCGAGCAAACACACTAAGAAACCTGCTTTTTGGGTCTGTCCAAACGCGCAGACATGGGAAGTGAAACCTAATAGGAATCAATATGAATGGCATATATATATGACATGTTTGGCTATCTGTATGACCCTCAACCAGGACCGTTAGATGCATCTGTTTTTGTCTGTGGTTGTTTGATTGTGTGCAAATACTATTGGACATGCACGGCACTCTTGTTAAAGCACCTCTAGGCCTGGCTTTTGAGGAACAGTCGAATTGACCGTTTCCAGCTAGCCAGACCTGAGAGATGAAGGTGCAGCAGTGCCAGGTAGTGCTCTTGTATAAGTGCATGTTCCTGTGTTTGCACGTGTTCTCCTCTAATCACTTACTTAAACTCCTTAACTTATTCTCTTCTCTTCTACACACCCGTGCTTCGATCAGAGATAAGCTATATACGAAAAATACGTCTTGATGTTCTGATTTCATTCAGGCGATCAGATCATAGTTCCGTTCACTATATGTTAAATTTTGTGTACATATTTGGAGCCTTTTTTTAGCGAATTTAACGATCAGACGTTTAAAATTTCCTTTGGCGAGTAGCTTTACCTCGCTGTTTGACACAACTTTTTTGTTGCATATTTTCTATTTCAAAAATCGTAGATGGATAGATCTACATGTCACTAACATACTGTACATGAATATGCATGTGGTATGTTATACTCCTAATCTCCTTCACCCCTAATCTCCTTCACTAGTCCCTTCTAATCTATACAACCATGCTTTGATTTGATACAAGTTATACACAAAAAAGATGCACATCAACTTGTGCTTTCATTCACGTGATTGGTTCGTGATTTCATCTATATCAATATAAAAAGACCCAAAGGGGTAGATCAATTAATCTCGGCCATCAAATCATGTCAATCCAACAACCTAGACTGCTTCAACGTCGAGGGCTCAACACGTCTAGCATGCAGTTAATTTAACGCCAAATATAGTGTTAATCACATAATAACACGTAAATAATATCCTACTTAATATCCGCATGCACTTAATATACTTTGCACGTACACATTGACTAGTTGACTATAAATGTTCAATTTCTTGTTTATGTTTGAAGCTAATTTTCTTCGACCAATAGCTTCATCTCGCTGTTTCACACGAGTTTCATGTTGCATGTATTATATTTCGACGGCCGTAGACGAGTACATATATATCTCACTAGTCCATCTTAATCCCCCTAGAGTACTGTACAACAGTGCTTCGGACGGGTTGGTGGTCTATCACGTGTGTGTGTGCTGTAAATGTGAACATATATATATGGCGTATGCATGTGTTGTTCTTGTGAACGTGTGCGTGTGCTGTCACATGTGCGTGTACTCCACTATAACCTCCGTGTTCATATGTATTTCTTTACTCCTAACTACGACGCATGTGTATGCAATCAAATGTCGTGTGCTGCATCAGCCTAGCCCAATGCAGTTAACCAAACACCGGAGCAAAATTGTTTTCATAATGCGGCAACACATATGCAAGGAACCAAACTACATGCGTACGCCATATTTTGCCCCGTTTTCCTCAACGAGGCGCCGGCCAACCTGTTTCTTTTTTTGTCCAATCTCCGAGAATCGCTGCGGGTAACCAAACGAGCCCATAGCTTATGTTAGTAGCTGGCAATTACTCACTAAGGGATCGTTTTGCCTCCTTCTATACGTAGTGCTGCAATATGTCTTTTTTATTTCAACTTGTTTTATTTTATTTAAATTTTCTTCACAACTTTGAATTTGTTTTTTTGCAAATTTGAAGAATGTCGTTATATGTTAATAGATGTTCGTGTCTTTGATTTTTTTTACAAATTTAAATAAAAATATTCACAAAAATACAAAATGTTTTTTGAATTATAAGTAATTTTTGTATGGATTTGAATTAAATAAATAAATTCTAGAAATTTTCACATAAACTGTTCATAAAATAAAAAAGATGCAAATTATAGAAACAATCATGAAATAAGAAAATTTTATGAATTCAAAACATGTTCAATAAACTTAAAAAATATCCATGGGTTTAGAGAAATGTTCACGAATTCCACATGTTCCTTAATTTTCAAATATACAAAAAATAAAAGGTATACATGTTTTTGAAAAATGATAAAAACACAAAAACAAATTGTGAGCATCCCAAATCCCGGTGGAAGCAGCCGAAAGCCAAAGTTAAACTAGGCCAGCCCGCCAGCTGATGCACATAGGCGATCTCCTCATCTTAGTGCGATGGAAACCGCAAGAGCTATATCTCAACTACATCGATACGGATATAGCTCTGGCCTTCAACGTTACTGCAAGTGGGCTGGTTTTTAGTTAGCTTGCTCGCCCGTTTGGTCGCTTTAGTGCACGCTCGCTTGGTCGCTTTATATCAGGCTCTTTTTCTTCCTGATGTCTACTGGCTGGACTGATCAGGTTTTCGTTGGTCTTTTTTCTTTCGTCTTTTTTGCGTGTTCTCCTTTACGCTTCTCACCGGCTTTACTTTACCGGTTTTCTTTCGTTTTCTCTTTCTCTAATACATTTCTACTTTTTTCAATACACTTTGTATATTATTGTATACATGTGGAACATGCTTTTCGTACAAGTTTGACATTTCTTAAATATATGATGTATAATTTTCAAATATATGTGTTCAAACATTTTTTGAATGGATATTAAATATTTTTAGAATATAAAAGTTGTTTTTTTTAAAATACATATTAAATATTGTTCAAATAAATATGTTTGAACATTTTTTGAATACATGTGTTTGAACATTGTATATTGTACACATTAATTTTTTTACATGTTATGGAACATTCTTTCAAAAAATTATGTGAACATCTTCTACATTGTATTAACATTTTTTAAATACATGTTTGAAAATGTTTTTGAATACATGTTTAACCTTTTCAAATACATGTTGAACATTTCTTTGAATGGTACAGTGTTTTATCAAAATTACTTGAACATTATTTTACATTGTTTCAAATGTCATGAACACATTTTGGAAATGTGTGAACATTTATTTAAATGCCATGAACATTATTTTAAACGGTAAGAATTATTTTAATTAAATTACATATTATTTTTGTTATTATGCATTTTTTAATTGTATGACCATTTCCTAAAAGTCTCTGTGAATATTTTTGTACACTGCATGGACTTTGTAAAATGAGCAATGAACATTCTTTCTGAATTTAATTAATTATTTTTTGATGCATTTAGATTTTTTATATTAAAACGTAATAAAAGAGAAGTAAAATAAAATTAAAAAACATAAGAAGTTGTCGCTGGAATACTTTTTAATTTTAGAAATCTCGCCCACTTTATTGATTCAACAATGTTCATAGATACAAGATTTGGGTCATGAGAATTGCCCAACCAGACAAGTCTACCTATGCCTAGATTATAAGCAAACTTGGCAAGATTATGAGCCTCGAAGTTGAAGTTTCTGTGCTCATGAATAAAACAAGAAACAAAACTAGATTTACGTTCTATGATTTAATGTACAACCGCTGCATTTGGGCCTCCCGTCTCCTCGTTGATGTCATTCACCACTCGCTGACAGTCCGTGCCACCACCATGTTCTGAATAGCTAGATCCTCGAGAAGTGGTAATGCTTCTCTGCATGCGTATGTTTCTAAAATCATGGGGTCATTAGTACCCTAAAACACCACTACAGAAGAACCCATATAAGTGCCATTGTGATCTCGACATAGAGCTGCCCACTGCGCCCAGTGTCTATTCCTCGCTATCGCCCCATCCACATTCAGTTTCATGACACCATTCGATGGGGGGAGCTAGCGTTGAGTTTCAACAGAGGGTGTTGTCCACGTGGTCGCTCGAACTCCTTCCCTTCGTAGCTGATTCAATTCACTAAGATAAGTGTTCACAAAGGCCATCGCTTGGTGTGGACCTTCAACAATCGCCTCGTATATAGCTTTGTGTCGAGCATACCAAATCGACCATAGTGTCACCACCATCTTCGTGAAATTGACATGACCAGCATATCATAAATCTCAAACAACCGATTCTTTGCAGTCGGCTCTATATTCTCTGTCATGTGTGATACTAGAGCCTCATCAGATAATATACACACGCACCTGGACATAATACAAGACATGAGAGCATGCCGCCATGCAGTGGCGGATCTAGGCCCCAGGCTGGGGGGGCCGGGCCCGGGGCATCAGGCCCAACTTCTTTGTATATTGTAGCCCAACACTATAGCGATTGCTACAGTATACAAAGGGGGCCGGGGCGGCCCGCTGGGCTGGATCCGCCCCTGCCGCCATGAGTCCTCACACCCATATAGTGGGCATGCATTCAGGTGTGACATATTTCTCTTATACAGAGCGTTCGTAGTTGGCGGCGAATGGCGAGCCAATCTCCACAAAAATACCCTGGCCTTAGATGGAAGTTTAACCCGTAGTTGTCGCTGAAATACTGATATCATTTTCAGAGAACAATGTTGTTGGGTCTGGTCCATAAGCTGTGAGATGTAAGCGAGCGTGACTTTCACCACGCTACAAGCGAGGGGAGCTCCTATTTGGCGCGGTGCTCTCTAGGAAACCAGCCTACCTGCACCCACCACTCACCCCGAATGCCCTTTTGGGGCAGCCCATGTGAGGCCAAGAAGCCCCCCTTTTTGTTCATTTTGTTTTGTTTTATTTTGTTTTCTTTAATTTTCTGTTTATTTTCCAGGCGCACCGTCGCGCTGCGCCGCTATTTGGCGACCTACACACCAAATGGGACCCGACAAGCGAGGAGGCTACGCTCGCAACCAAGGTCAAATGGCCGACCCAGGTCAACAACGCTTTGTTTGTTGTTTTTGTATTTTTTTTTATTCGTTCATGTTTATATTATGTTTGTTTTCCTTTCATTATTTTCTTACGGTTGTGTCAGGCCTTTTTCTGGCCATTTGTTTGTTTGGGTTTTCTGAAAAACTGTCATTGGGTGTTTTTTTCTTCTTCTTTTTAGTTTCATTTCCTTCATTGAGTTTTTTCCTTTTAGTTTTTGTCAAAAAAAATGTTCGGTGTGTGCTTTAATAAGGTTTCATGTCTACCAAAAAAAATCAACATATATTAAAAGAGGTTCACTGTACATTGAACTTAATATGTAGATGCGTAGTGGGAACTGAAGCGATCAAACGGCAGTCCAAGAGGTTCCTGGCCTACATAAATTGGCATTGCCTATGTATACTTCTTGGTAAAAAGGAAGTTCAGTTTGTATAGAAAGAAAGTTCACTTTATGTACAAATTTTATCGTACGTTGGAGTAAATTCATTGTATATATTGAAAAACAATTCAATACACATTAAAAATAGTTCAACATACATTAAAAAAGCTTGATTTGTACTGACAAATGTTCAGTGTATTGTATTTAAAAATGTTTTAAAAAATAAAAACAAAAATAAACTTTTTTGAGACAAAAAATAAACTAAAAAATGAAAAGGCAGATGGAAAAGCTGCAGAAGCGAACTGGTAAACAGCGAGAAAGCCCAAACTGCAAGCCTACGTGGGTTGTGTTATTGTTTCTTGTTCATGGGCTGAAGGAAATAAAACAGGAAAATGAGTTAGCGGGGCGAATGCGATGGGCCGATCATTTTTTTTTTGAAACAAGGCAAAAGACTTGCCATTTTCATTGAATAAGAAGAAGGTTTTAGAGTTGAGGCCAGCGGCCGAGTTACAATCCTCACTCTCGCGGCATTACATTACACAAATATTTTGCCCCGGCACGGCACCACCATGAGGCTTCCTCTTTGATTCGAGCAACAAGCACACCCACTGGAATTGCGTTGTTACGGAACACACGTGCATTTCGCTCTTTCCATATTTCCCAAGAAGTCAGTAGCATGATGGAAGTCAGTGCCCTTCGTGGTCGTGAGGTCCCAGAAGCATTGGCGCGCCACCACTCTTTGACCGAAGTTAAACCACCCCAGTTCGCAGGGTGTACATCTTGTAAACCGAGCCAAGACTTAATCATTCCCCACACACGGATGGTGTAGCGGCATTGGAAAAGAAGGTGTGCCGCCGATTCCGGAGTTTGCTTGCAAAGAGGACAAAGATTACAATTTGGCCAACCCCTTCGCTGAAGCCTGTCCGCTGTCCAAACTCTGTTGTTGATGACCAACCAGGCAAAAAATTTGCATTTGGGAGGAGCCCAGTTCTGCCACACTAACAGGGGCATGTCCGTGTCCACTAGCCCAAGGAATTGTGTATTATAAGCCGACGCCGCTGAATATTGGCCATCATTGGTGAGCTTCCACGTAATTGAATCGGTCTCCTCCGGGTTGAGATTGACCAGCGAGAGCTTTCCCCAAAGGTTGACGAACTCAGATATGTGGCTAACAGTGAGGTTCCCACCAATATCCACCTTAGAAACCCAGAAGTTATTGTGCAAGGCCTTCTTCACAGAGCAGTTTTTTCTTGTAGAAAGTTCAAAGATCTTGGGCGCGATATCCTTGGGTCTCATACCATCCAGCCAGGAAGAATCCCAAAATGATGCTCGACGACCGTCTCCAACAACAACCTTTGTGGCGGAGGCGAAAATATCTTTGTCCTTTTGTACACAAGGGTTTCCCAAGTTGACCCAAGGTTTGGCCGGATCCGTCCAAGCAGCCCACAACCAACGAATTCGGAGGGCCGCTGCAAATTTTTTGAGATTTAGAATGCCCAACCCACCATGCACTTTTGATTTGCACACCTGGTCCCAATTGATCTTGCATTTGCCACCTGTGACCTTGTCACAACCTGCCCAAAGATAGGCGCGCCTAAGGGAGTCAATCTTCTTCATAACCTGAGCAGGTAGGTCTAGCGCCGTCAAGTAGTAAATGGCAATTGCTGTGATGACCGACTTGACCAACACAGCCCTTCCCGGCTGCGCAACATGCTTGCCCATCCAAGGGGTAAGTTGAGCAGCAATCTTATCTTCGAGAGGCTGAAAATGGATTGTTTTGAGCCTCTTGGTTGACAGCGGCAGCCCAAGATATTTCATTGGGAAGGAGGTGCGGTTGGCGGGGAAGGAGCTGAGTATATCATCAAGATCCAAGGAGTCACATCGAATGGGGGCAACAAGACTTTTAGAGCAGTTTGTTGTTAGCCCCGTCACTTCCCCAAACTGTGCAAGCGTATCCGCAAAAAACTTGACCTCGGTTTTGATGGGCGCAAGGAAAACCGCCGCGTCATCCGCGTAGAGGGAGGCTCGGATAGGCATGGCATTGCCACCAAGAGGGTGCAACTTTCCTTGAGCAGTGGCTTTCTTGAGAATGTGATGTAGTGGGTCGATGGCCAGCACAAAAAGGAGTGGGGATAAAGGATCTCCTTGTCTCAGACCCTTCCCAAGCTTGATAGGAGTGCCAGGAACCCCATTGAGCAGAACTCGCGACGAAGCCGAGTAGAGGAGAGTTGAGATCCATCCTCGAAAGCGTGGAGGAAAACCAAGGTGCTGAAGAAGGTCTAGAAGATAGTCCCAACGAATAGAGTCGAAGGCTTTCTTGATATCTAGCTTGAAGATCAGTGCCGGGGTTTTCTTGCGGTGGAAACGTCTCGCAAGATTGCGCACATACATGAAATTATCGTGGATACATCTCCGTTTGATGAACGCACTCTGGGCCTGGGAGACCAAGTCGTTCATGTGGGGGGCTAACCGGTTGGACATCACTTTTGCAATAATCTTCGCAATAGCATGAATAAGACTGATGGGGCGAAAGTCAGCAATATCCTCGGCACCATCTTTCTTGGGGATGAGGGCAACATCCGCAGAATTTAGCCAGTGGAAATGGGCGGTATGTAGGTTAGAGAAACGATGAATAGCCGACATGAGATCTCCCTTTATTGTGTTCCAGCATGCTTTAAAAAAAGCACCAGTGAAGCCATCCGGTCCTGGAGCTTTGTCATTTGGCATAGCAAAAACTGCAGCCTTCACCTCCTCTTCCGTGATAGCCTCATCCAGATCCTGAAGGTCACAATTGGGGGCCGGAATGATTCCCCAATTGATGTCAATGCTGCGCGAAGGACCCTTCTTAGCAATGCTTTCAAAATGATGGTGTATGACCTGCTCCTTCAAATTATGTTCTGTAATCCAACCATTGTTATGCTTGAGACGATGGATAAAGTTCTTCCTCCTTCGGTGGTTAACACGAAGGTGAAAGTAGCGGGTGTTAGCATCGCCGTCCTTCAAATTGGTGATTCTTGAGTTTTGCCTTTTTCTGGCCTTCTCAAGCACAGCCCATGCAATAATCTTCCTCTTGAGCCGTTTCCGAAGATCAATTTCGTGTTGGGATAGCTCTCTTTGTTCCTGGGCCATGTCAAGACGGAGAATAACTTCAAGGGCCATATGCAGATGGACCCTAGATTTAGCGAAGAGTGTTTTGCTCCAGGAACGTAATCGTCGACTAGTAGATTTCAGCTTGTGAAAAAGTCTCTGGTAGGGATCTTGGTGACTCGAATTTTCGTTCCAAGCGTCGCTGACCGTCTTTTGGAATCCTGGCATCTTGGTCCAATGGTTCTCAAACCTAAAGGACCTGGGCTTCTTGGGGCCGTCCGCGCAAGCGAGCAACAACAGACAATGATCTGAGAGCGAGGAGGACAAGGCATGAAGTATGTGGTTGGCGAATTCGATGTCCCAATCCTCATTGCAAAAAAAGCTGTCAAGTTTACTAAGCGTCGGATTATTTCTCTCGTTACTCCAAGTAAACTTACGGTTCTGGAGGGGGATCTCCTTGAGCTCACAGGAAGTAAGAGTGTTGCGGAAGCGAATTAATCTGCTACGATCAACATTGGAGCGGTTTTTATCTCTAGCCCGGTAAATCTGGTTGAAGTCCCCATTAACCAGCCATTTTGTCCCTGGCGACGGTTTCTGGGAGGTTAGCTCTAGAAAAAATGCGTCTTTGTGAATGCTTCTAGTTGGCCCATATACAGTGGTAAGCTTGAAGTTATTGCTCTCCGTAGAATTCTTGACAGCAACATCGTCGGAAAGAAAATATGATCCAATCTGGACATTGGAAATGTTCACCACATTATCATCCCATAGGAGTAATATGCCTCCTTTAGTTCCATCAGCAGGTTTGTAAGCAAAATTCTTCAATCGGTAACCGCCAAGGTATGTAGCGATGAAACTGTCAATGACCTGAAGCTTTGTTTCCTGTAGGCAAATAAGATGGCAGGAGGATGTAGCAATTGTTTCATGGACCGTGGCTCTACGGTCTGGGCAGTTCAAGCCACGCACATTCCAACACAGTATTGAGATGTTTTGCTCTAGCATTGATTCACCAAGGGTACATCAGCAGAATTACAAAGGGGCAACATGGATTGAAACAAGCATAGCAGTAGAGGTCTCGCCAGGACCAGGGGCAGTAGCAATCTACAGCAGCTACAAACAGGCGTACAACTGACATTGTTTTGGTGTACAATCATAAGGAACTAGAGTACATCAGCTAACTGGCAGCAGGTTCAAGTGGTTGCAGATGCAGCCTCATCCAGGTCCGGTCCACCTTCTCCACCATGCTGTACCAGAGCCTCTTCAACCGCCGACGAGAGATCACAATCAAGTTGAAATAGTGCACGAAGGGCAGCCACAGCAAGATCTGGAAGCTGGCCATGAAACATCTGAGTGAACTTTGCAATCGCAGCTTCTGTTACTTGTTCACCTTTAGCGACGATGTTCATACGTCGACAGAGCAGCTGCTCTGCAAGCTTGGCGATGGGCACCCTCCTCTTTTTTGCCCGGAGACGCGGACTCTGCCTAGGAAGCTGGAAGCCAGTTACCCCAGCAAGTGTCTTACGTCGAGCTGTAGGCCGCCTGGGTGTCGTTGAGTGTGGTGAGGGGAGCAGAGCCGGCATGCTTGGGATGAAGATAGGAGTGGGCATCTCAGGTGAAGTGGTAGGAGCTACAACAGGGGACAAATGGCCAGAACTGCCATCATGAGATACATCAGGTTTGGACGACGGCGTGGGCGTAGCAGGGACAAACTCCGGCGTGGTAGCGGCGTTGAAGTCGTGTGGATCTTCAAGCAGGCCTTCTTGTCGTGGAACAAGCACAACTTCAGGGGAGCGGGTGGACATGGCCGGCAGCTGTGCCGGCATCGTCTCTGTCATGGCCTGGTGTGCATCCAGGGTTAAGGAAGGCTGCACTCTAGTCACCATGCGAGCCGCGCCGCAGAGCCAGCCCAGGGCCGAACCAGAGGGAGTGAGCTCGATGATGTCGCATGAGGTGGTGCGAGGGGAGGGCGGGAGAGAGCGGCCTCGAATCATCTTTGCTGAACCAGAACGGTGCCGGCCGTCCCTTCCGCGGTCATCCCTGCCACGGTCCCCGCCACGCTCCTCGCGGCGCGAACCATGGCGATCTTCATCAGCTCGGCGTTCCGGAGCGCGGGAACGGCTCCTGAAGAAACGGTCACGCCAGGAGGATCGCGGCCGGTCATTGTCCCGACCCCGCCGGTCATCTCTGTCATGCTCGTCGTCGCGGCGGTGCCTGTCTTCATCGTCACGGCTGCGAGGCGGAGGTTCCTGCCTATCCCGCACCCGGCGCTCGCCATCCACCACGCCATAGCGCCAGGTGAAAGGCTCAGAATGCGGGCGGCGAGGGATGTTGCCGAAAGCATCGGGCGTGTAGTCCTCCAGCTGGTTGAGATGAACAATGGCGCGACGTCGGATACCGCGATGCCCAACAGCCGTTGACGGAGCCCCACCTACGCCAATGGCCACCCGCGGCGCGATGGTGACCTGCTGCACCTTGGGGATGGCCGAGGGGTTCGCCGACCAGGCCCAGAGCTTGAAACTGGCAGCATCTTCACGTTGTAGAGTGTCGACGTCGAAGTAGTGGACGAAGGTGTTCGGCCCGAGCACCTGCGCCGCCACGGAGTCGCACCAGGCGCTGAGAGGGATTCCTTCGATGCATAGATGGACGTGGTAGTCCGCCCGGATCACATCAGAGTGCGCGTCAAGGCGCCAGTTGGCGGAGTGGATGTCGAGCCCGTTGTGCCGGAAACGGCCCGGCGCCGTGACCCTGTCACGTTGGTGCTGGTAGTCGAAGAGGGCGAAGAAGTCCTCCGGATAGTGTGGCACCACCTTGACAGCCCGCACGCCGAACTGCACGTCGATGGCCTCCTTGATCTCAGCAGCGCTCACGGCTGGCCTGTTGCCTCCAAGCCAGAGGAAGGCTCCCAAGGAGGCGAGGCTGGCAGCGTTGGCGTCCATCTCGGGCGTGGAGATGATGACGACGCTCCCCTCATCGGGACGCAGCGACGGGTCGCCGACGCGGGGCTCCTGACGTGGCATGGAGCTCCACGGAGGCGACGGGGGGGCCGGAGGAGTCGATGCAGGGGACACAACTTCTCTGGACGCAGCAGGGGACCTCACTGTGGTGGAAGGAGGGGCAGCAGAAGGGGACCGGGAGGAGGGGGACGGAGAGTTGGTGCAGCCCCTCGCCCTATGCCCAATCTGGCGACATCTCCGGCATGTGAATGGATTTCTACAGCTTGCCTTGCAGTGCCCCTTCAGTAGGCAGCGGTGGCACTCTCTGTCTTGCAGCTTGACGAACTCGCCCTGTCTACGAGGAGGGGAATAAGAAGCCGCAGGTCGCCGTCTTGAATGTGGGTTGCTGGGGCGGCCTTCTCTCCACCAATATGCAGGACGCACCAAATGCCATTGATGATCTTGAGCGGCCACGACAGGAGCAGCTTGACTTGAATTCCCTGTAGCCGGCGCAGGGCTCGAGGGAAGGCTCGTCGCATCCCATCGGACACGCCACTTGAATGCGGCAGCAGGCGCCGATTTGAGGCAAGGGCGATGGGCGCCTTGAATGGGAGGGGGTGGAGTATCCTGAAGGAGATCCTCATTAATGGCAAAGCAGACCCGGCGCTGGGGCTCGCTTACCACAGCATCAGCCACCGCGGCCGTAGATGGAGGGGGGGGAAGCTGGAGGATGCAGATCTGGAGTGGTCAGCGTCAGTTGGGGGAACAGCGAGGCCAGCAGCTCCTTCCGCCCGAACTGCGGCGTAGGGAACCCCGGAGGGAACCGCGGAGAGGACGAGGAGGCGCCAGGAGGGGAGGAGGAGGAGTCAGCGGCGGCGGCTATGGTGGCTGCGGGCGCCGGAGTGGCACGCCGCAGGAGCGTGGGTGCGGGGGGCTGCATCCCTGAGATCCGCCGACTACCCGGCCGGATAAGGAGCAGAGCTTCTGGATGCACACATCTACTCTACTGATGGGCCGATCATGAGCAAGCTACTATGGGTCTAGTAGTTGTTTTTGCTCTTTCCCTAAAAAAACAACAACAACTTTTTTAAAAAAAAAGTTGTTTTTGCTCGAATCGACAATTGATCATGTCTGAAGCTTCATCCCCTGAAAAACAATTTGTCTGAAGCTTCAGATGTGAGGGTTGGTCAAGCTTCAAATGTGAGCGTTGCCCACGCAACCGGATAGAGTTCAAGAGCAGGACGGACGACAGAGCGCACTTTTGATGTGGACTTCGTAGACACGAAGTGGCAGCCGGTCAAAGATCGGTCGTGGTAACCTTTCCCGGACGACCAGATCTGCCTCTTCTCCTCTGCACGCAGTTCTCGGTCAGCTTTTATGCGAGTCGTTGGAGTGGAAGAATACAAGTTCGGGTGGGCACTCGGCCGCAACGTGCGGCCTTCCTCGTGGTGGGCGTTGGTCAAAATCCGTTCTCCGTGTGGGTCGTATCGACCGTGAGCAGAGTTTCCTAAACTCTAGAGGATACGAAGTACTGAATTTGTTCTCCTTTTCGAAGAGTAAAATTACAATGAATCCGTGGATCCGTGATGAGGGATATTTCCATGCCCACGTATGTACGCGCGGGGTCGCGACGCAGATGGCCACGGCCACGACCAGGAGGCGTGAGGCGGACGCCCCAGCGGGAGCGACAGAGTCAGCAGGGGCATGCCGGTGCTGGTTCGAAGGTCAGCGGATGCGCGCGCGTGTGCCCACCCAGTAGCTTGGACAAGTGGACAAAAGGTGCATGCATATCACAGGGCCCCTGGATCACGACTAGGTCATCCTACCAGTCGCGCAAACAACCAGAATAGTCTTACTAATTTCTTCTCTTCTACGACGAAGCTGCCCGGTGCCCAGCGTGGCGATACACAGGGGACTTTCGACACCTACCTCCTAGACTCGAACATGTGCAGAGGGACACAGATTCTGTGATTAGCACATCATTCCTGCTGACGGGACGCATATCGTCTATCAAAATGATGCCAAAAAGACGATTCAGCATGTTGATCACTCTACACCAGGTGACAGGATATATGATGCCAAAATGTGTGTAGCCATGGCATCGCTCTCAAAAACAGTGACATGACGTTAACCATGAAAAGAGGCCCGGTCAATCATGGAGCAAGCTTATAGTGAATCAGAAGTGTAGGCTAACGGAAGAGCATATACTCTTCTTTGATTAGACACTATAGATGACACCTCGCCACGCTTATCCAGATAACCTTTTTCTTCTTCTTTTATAAACCATCTTATATCCATATATTGTGATCGATTCTTGCACAATCGAAGCGTGCAAGTTGGACCGTGACGCACTGGCGCACGGGACGATTACAGTAAGTATTATTTTTTCTATTGGACAGATAGAAGATAAAATGGTCTGGTAAGAAGCTTGGGTGGGCGATCGAAACAGCTACGCGGAAGAGCACCGGGTCTGACGAGGATCACACCACTTCTGCAGTCGATTGGTGAGAATCATTCGACAGGTGCGACGGCGCCCTCCCTTGCAAGAGAAATGAACAGCCACCTCTCACCTTCAGGAACTCTGGATCCTTCGATGGTTCGACGCAGCTCGCGACGAATGGAGTAGTCGTGTTTCCAACGCTGGTCGGCCGTGTCGTCGTATCCTGAGTGCTCCCTCCGTCCCGTCCATTCGTATACTTCCTACAGTGGGCCCCGGCCGCTCGAGGGGCCCGCGGCGACGGGCATAGCAGGTCCACGTGGCAGATGGGCTGGTCGGCTTCCTGGTCCACAACCAGGTCGACGCATGGCTTGTGACTGTTCTCTCGTTGAGACGTTGATCGACGCATATACGGGAGAATTCCTTATTTGGCCCTTTATTAAAATCTGGTTCTTCTTTTGGCCCTAAAATTTTTATTAGTATTCCTTTTTTGACACAACAACTTCATTTTTTTCCTTCCTTGACACTTCCGTTAGTTTTTGCCGTTAACACCGTCAACCGCGACTTGAAAAGTCATTTTTGCCCCTGTTGTAGGACGCTGAAAAAAAAAACCCCAGAAAAACAAAATCCTGCACACCGAACCGTCGCGAGCCCTTCTTCTCTAGATTCCCCTTCTCCTCGATCCCTAATCCTCACAGCGGCAGCGCGAGGCTAGAAGAGCGGATGGAGGAGGGCGTGGTCGACGCCGCTACAGGTGAAGGGATGGACGGCGAGGTGGAGGAAGGCCACAGCGCTGCACCGGCCTCGTCCTCGGGCGACCATGGCGGGCGGGCGAAGGGCGGCCATGGCGGGATGAAGTAGGACGGTCAAGGAGCGGCGTCGGAGGGCGGTCAAGGTGCGGCGCCAGAGGACGACCATGGCTATACCTGGCCATACCTCGGGCCGGGCCTAGCCAAGCCCGACGAAAAAAACCCAGGCCCGAGCCCAGCCCGGCCCGACCATCGGGCCTGTTTTCTGGGCCCGAGCCTGGCCCGGACACGTAAAAGCCCGTCGGGCTTTGGGCTGGCCCGGCCCGACCTTCAGAGAAATGCAAAAACGATGGGCCCGGCCCGACCCGGTCTTCGGGCTCAAAATCTAGGCCCGAGCCCGGCCCGGGGGCAGCGTCGGGCCGGGCCGGGTCGGGCTTTTTCGGGCCGGGTCAGGCCGGGCCGGGATTCCCATGGCCAGGTATAACCATGGCTGGGAGGTGGAGGGCGGTCAAGGCGCGACGGCCACAGATGCAAGTACTCCGGCATGGCTAGAAGGGGTAAGTGCCTATCTTCTCTAGATTTGAGTATTTGCTTCACCACTGTTCATATAAAAAAGTGTACTTAGAGATGGACTGAAGATGCATACTTTTGAGCTGTTTATGTGACCCGGGCTCTTCTACGTACTATTGTAACCTGTTGTGGACGTGGACTATTGTATGTCACCTTTATGTGTATGGAGGACCAA
Source organism: Aegilops umbellulata (assembly GCA_032464435.1). NCBI lineage: Eukaryota > Viridiplantae > Streptophyta > Magnoliopsida > Poales > Poaceae > Aegilops > Aegilops umbellulata. The sequence goes on from CP136054.1 coordinate 349,256,890, forward strand.
ATATGTTGACTGTTTGCATATATGTCAACCTGGGCCAAGTATGTGTGATTCTTTTGTTCGCATATATGTGAAGCTGTACCAAATATGTGATAATTTGTGCATATGTGAACTGTATAGAGGATATGGCATCAAAATTTCTGTCCAATTTTTCAATTAAAATTGAAGATGTTATTTGAATTAAAAATTGTTATGCAGATATGCTAAATAGCAGATTTTGTTTCATTTGGTAATATATTCCAGTTCATATTGCCATTGCTTTTGACTTCTAGTTCACAATTTTGGTCACAAAATACATCAGGGGTAAAATGGATTTTTCATGTCGTATTTAACGGTGTTAGTTGTCAAAACTAACGGAAATGTCACAAAGGGAACAAAATGAAGTTTGAGTGTCAAAAAAGGAAGATTTTTCTTTTTAGAGCCAAAAAGGGAACCAAATTTTAAGAGAGGGCCAAATAAGGAATTCTCTCTATATTTTCCCATGGGAAACCCGGTACGGTTGCCAATTCCACGTTATGATGTTAGTGCATCTTCAACGGGCAACTCGCAAAAATCGTCACGCATCCTAGCATCCGTTCACAGACAGAGAGATCAGTCCGCGGACACGGATGCGAGAAGACGTCATGCAACGCTAGCTGCATATATTTTTTTTTTAATAAACCGGATGAAATTCATGCAAACATGGTCGGATGTCATACAAACATTATGGATTTCATATAAACAAGACGGATTTAATTACATTTCGAACATCAAGAAAAAAAACCGCCCCTAAATCTATCCTACGGCGGCGACGCTCGGCGTCCAAGCCCGTGTCGTACTCCATCCACCGTCTCCATGAGCCCCAGCGATAAGACCGATGAAGTGAAGGTGTGGTCTTCGACGAGGAAGAGTAGAACACGGGAGACGGGTCAGCCCACATGGGACGCCAGGCCCCGCAACCACCCGTGGCCTACTCATTCTCGGAGGAGTCTCCGCCTTGTCCGTTGCCGGTGGACGTGAGGTCCACGAGGGAAATGGTGGCGCGACGTTGTCGTCGTTGAAGGAAATATGCCTAGAGGCAATAATAAAGTTATTATTTATTTCCTTATTTCATGATAAATGTTTATTATTCATGCTACAATTGTATCAACCGGAAACATGTTACATGTGTGAATACGTAGACAAACAGAGTGTCACTAGTATGCCTCTACTTGACTAGCTCGTTGATCAAAGATGGTTATGTTTCCTAGCCATAGACATGAGTTGTCATTTGATTAACGAGGTCACATCATTAGTTGAATGATCTGATTGACATGACCCATTCCATTAGCTTAGCACCCGATCGTTTAGTATGTTGCTATTGCTTTCTTCATGACTTATACATGTTCCTATGACTATGAGATTATGCAACTCCCGTTTACCGTAGGAACACTTTGTGTGCCACCAAACGTCACAACGTAACTGGGTGATTATAAAGGTGCTCTACAGGTGTTTCCGGAAGTACTTGTTGGGTTGGCGTATTTCGAGATTAGGATTTGTCACTCCGATAGTCGGAGAGGTATCTCTGGGCCCTCTCGGTAATGCACATCACATAAGCCTTGCAAGCATTGCAACTAATGTGTTAGTTGTAAGATGATGTATTACAGAACGAGTAAAGAGACTTGACGGCAACGAGATTGAACTAGGTATTGGATACCGACGATCGAATCTCGGGCAAGTAACATACCGATGACAAAGGGAACAACGTATGTTGTTATGCGGTCTGACCGATAAAGATCTTCGTAGAATGTGTAGGAGCCAATATGGGCATCCAGGTCCCGCTATTGGTTATTGACCAGAGAATTGTCTCAGTCATGTCTACACTGTTCTCGAACCGTAGGGTCCGCACGCTTAAGGTTACGATGACAGTTGTTATGAGTTTATGCATTTTGATGTACCGAAGTTAGTTCGGAGTCCCGGATAAGATCACGGACATGACGAGGAGTCTCGAAATGGTCGAGACGTAAAGACTGATATATTGGACGACTATGTTCGGACATCAGAATGGTTCCGAGTGGTTTCGGATAAAATCGGAGTGCCGGAGGGGTTACCGGAACCCCTCGGGGAAGTAATGGGCCTTATTGGGCCCAAGGGGAGAGAGAGGGCTGCGGCCAGGAGGTGGCGCGCGCCCCCCCATGAGGAGTCCGAATTGGACAAGGAGGGGGGGGGGGGCGCGGCCCCCCTTTCCCTCTCCCTCTCCCTCTCTTTCCTTCCCCCCCTCTCTTCCTAGTTGGACTAGGAAAGGGGAGTCCTACTCCCACTAGGAGGAGGACTCCCCCCTCCTTTGGCGCGCCCCATAGGGTCGGCCGGCCTCCCCCCTTGCTCCTTTATATACGGGGGCAGGGGGGCACCCTAGAACACACAAGTTGATCATCGTGATCGTTCCTTAGCCGTGTGCGGTGCCCCCCTCCACCATATTCCACCTCGGTCATATTGTTGCAGTGCTTAGGCGAAGCCCTGCGTCGGTAGTACATCAAGATCGTCACCACGCCGTCGTGCTGACGGAACTCGTCCCCAAAGCTTTGCTGGATCGGAGCCAGGGGAACGTCATCGAGCTGTACGTGTGTTAAGAACTCGAAGGCGCCGGAGTAACGGCGCTTGGATCGGTCGGATCGGGAAGACGTACGACTACTTCCTCTACGTTGCGTTAACGCTTCCGCTTCGGTCTACGTGGGTACGTAGACGACACTCTCCCCTCTCGTTGCTATGCATCACCATGATCTTGCGTGTGCATAGGAATTTTTTTGAAATTACTACGTTCCCCTTCAGTGGCATCCGAGCCAGTTTTTTTATGGTTTGATGTTATGCACGAGTAGAACACAAGTGAGTTGTGGACGATATAAGTCATACTGCCTACCAGCATGTCATACTTTGGTTCGGCGGTATTGTTGGATGAAGCGGCCCGGACCGACATTACGCGTACGCTTACGCGAGACTGGTTCTACCGCCGTGCTTTGCACACAGGTGGCTGGCGGGTGTCAGTTTCTCCAACTTTAGTTGAACCGAGTATGGCTACGCCCGGTCCTTGCGAAGGTTAAAACGGAGTCTATTTGACAAACTATCGTTGTGGTTTTGATGCGTAGGTGAGATTGGTTCTTGCTTAAGCCCGTAGCAGCCACGTAAAATTTGCAACAAACAAAGTAGAGGACGTCTAACTTGTTTTTGCAGGGCATGTTGTGATGTGATATGGTCAAGACATGATGCTAAATTTTATTGTATGAGATGATCATGTTTTGTAACCGAGTTATCGGCAACCGGCAAGAGCCGTATGGTTGTCGCTTTATTGTATGCAATGCAATCGCCCTGTAATGCTTTACTTTATCACTAAGCGGTAGCGATAGTCGTAGAAGCATAAGATTGGCGAGACGACAACGATGCTACGATGGAGATCAAGGTGTCACGCCGGTGACGATGGTGATCATAATGGTGCTGCGGAGATGGAGATCACAAGCACAAGATGATGATGGCCATATCATATCACTTATATTGATTGCATGTGATGTTTATCTTTTTATGCATCTTATCTTGCTTTGATTGACGGTAGCATTATAAGATGATCTCTCACTAAATTATCATAGTAATAGTGTTCTCCCTGAGTATGCGCCATTGCGAAAGTTCTTCGTGCTGAGACACCACGTGATGATTGGGTGTGATAGGCTCTACGTTCAAATACAACGGGTGCAAAACAGTTGCACACGCGGAATACTCAGGTTTAACTTGACGAGCCTAGCATATAACAGATATGGCCTCGGAACACGGAGACCGAAAGGTCGAGCGTGAATCATATAGTAGATATGATCAACATAGTGATGTTCACCATTGAAACTACTTCATCTCACGTGATGATCGGACATGGTTTAGTTGATTTGGATCACGTGATCACTTAGAGGATTAGAGAGATGTCTATCTAAGTGGGAGTTCTTAAGTAATATGATTAACTGAACTTAAATTTATCATGAACTTAGTCCCTGATAGTATCTTGCTTGTTTATGTTGATTGTAGATAGATTTCTCGTGTTGTTGTTCTGTTGAATTTTGATATGTTCCTAGAGAAAATTGTGTTGAAAATTGTTAGTAGCAATGATGCGGATTGGATCCGTGATCTGAGGTTTATCCTCATTGCTGCACAAAAGAATTATGTCCTTGATGCACCGCTAGGTGATGGACCTATTGCAGGAGCAGATGCAGATGTTATGAACGTTTTGCTAGCTCAATATGATGACTACTTAATAGTTTAGTGCACTATGCTTAACGGCTTAGAATCGGGACTTCAAAGACGTTTTGAACGTCATGGACCATACGAGATGTTCCAGGAGTTGAAGTTAATATTTCAAGCAAATACCCGAGTTGAGAGATATGAAGTCTCCAACAAGTTCTGTAGCTAAAAGATGGAGGAGAATCGCTCAACTAGTGAGCATGTGCTCAGATTGTCTGGGTACTACAATCACTTGAATCAAGTGGGAGTTAATCTTCCAGATAAGATAGTGATTGTTAGAATTCTCTAGTCACCATCACCAAGTTAGTAGAACTTCGTGATGAACTATAGTATGCAAGGGATGATGAAGAAAAAGACTTCCGAGCTTTTCATGATGATGAAATCGATGAAGGTAGAAATCAAGAAAGAGCATCAAGTGTTGATGGTTGACAAGATCACTAGTTTCAAGAAAAGGGCAAAGGGAAAAAGGGGAACTTCAAGAAGAACAGCAAGCAAGTTGCTGCTCAAGTGAAGAAGCCCAAGTCTGGACCTAAGCCTGAGACTGGGTGCTTCTACTGCAAAGGGACTGGTCACTGGAAGCGGAACTACCCCAAGTGATTGGCGGATAAGCAGGATGGCAAAGTGAACATAAGTATATTTGATATACATGTTACTGATGTGTACTTTACTAGTGTTTATAGCAACCCCTCAGTATTTGATATAGGTTCAGTTACTAAGAGTAGTAACTCAAAACAGGAGTTGCAGAATAAACAGAGACTAGTTAAGGGTGAAGTGACGATGTGTGTTGGAAGTAGTTCCAAGATTGATATGATCATCATCGCACAGTTCCCTATACTTTCGAGATTAGTGTTGAACCTAAATAAGTGTTATTTGGTGTTTGCGTTGAGCATAAATATGATTTGATCATGTTTATTGCAATACGATTATTCATTTAAGTTAGAGAACAATTGTTGTTCTGTTTACATGAATAAAACCTTCTATGGTCATACACCCAACGAAAGTGGTTTGTTGGATCTCGATCGTAGTGATACACATATTCATAATATTGAAGCCAAAAAGATGCAAAGTTAATAATGATAGTGCAACTTATATGTGGCACTGCCATTTAGGTCATATTGGTGTAAAGCGCATGAAGAAACTCCATGCTGATGGAATTTTGGAATCACTTGATTATGAATCACTTGATGCTTGCAAACCATGCCTCATGGGCAAGATGACTAAGACTCCGTTCTCCGGAACATTGGAGCGAGCAACAAATTTGTTGGAAATCATACATACTGATGTATGTGGTCCGATGAATGTTGAGGCTCGCGACAAGTATCATTATTTTCTGACCTTCACAGATGATTTGAGCAGATATGGGTATATCTACTTGATGAAACACAAGTCTGAAACATTTGAAAAGTTCAAAGAATTTCAGAGAGAAGTGGAGAATCATCGTAACAAGAAAATAAAAGTTTCTACGGTATGATCGCAGAGGTAAAATATTTGAGTTACGAGTTTGGCCTTCAGTTAAAACAATGTGAAATAGTTTCACTACTCACGCCACCTGGAACACCACAGTGTAATGGTGTGTCCGAACATCGTAACCGTACTTTATTAGATATGGTGCAATCTATGATGTCTCTTGCCGATTTACCACTGTCGTTTTGGGGGTTATGCATTAGAGACAGCTGCATTCACGTTAAATAGGGCACCATCTAAATCCATTGAGACGACACTATATGAACTATGGTTTAGCAAGAAACCAAAGTTGTCGTTTCTTAAAAATTTGGGGTTGTGATGCTTATGTGAAAAAGTTTCGTCCTGATAAGCTCAAACCCAAATCGGAGAAATGTATCTTCATAGGATACCCAAAGGAGACTGTTGGGTACACCTTCTATCACAGATCCAAAGGCAAGACATTCGTTGCTAAGAATGGATCCTTTCTAGAGAAGGAGTTTCTCTCGAAAGAAGTGAGTGGGAGGAAAGTAGAACTTGATGAGGTAATTGTACCTGCTCCCTTATTGGAAAGTAGTTCATCACAGAAAAGGGTTTCTGTGACACCTACACCAATTAGTGAGGAAGTTAATGATGATGATCATGAAACTTCAGATCAAGTTACTACCAAATCTCGTAGGTAAACCAGAGTGAGATCCGCACCCGAGTGGTACGGTAATCCTGTTCTGGAAGTCATGTTACTAGAACATGACGAACTTGCGAACTATGAGGAAGCGATGATGAGTCCAGATTCCGCGAAATGGTTTGAGGCCATGAAATCTGAGATATGATTCATGTATAAAAACAAAGTATGGACTTTGATGGATTTGACCGATGATCAGCAAGCCATAGAAAATAAATGGATCCTCAAGAGGAAGACGGACGCTGATAGTAGCTTTACTATCTACAAAGCTAGAATTGTCGCAAAAGGTTTTCAACAAGTTCAAGGTGTTGACTACGATGAGAGTTTCTCACTCGTATCTATGCTTAAGTCTGTCCGAATCATGTTAGCAATTGCCGCATTTTATGAAATCTGGCAAATGGATAAAACAAAACTGCATTCCTTAATGGATTTATTAAAGAAGAGTTGTATATGATGCAACCAGAAGGTTTTGTCAATCCTAAAGGTGTTAACAAAATGTGCAAGCTCCAGCGATCCATCTATGGACTGGTGCAAGCATCTCGGAGTTGGAATATACGCTTTGATGAGTTGATCAAAGCATATAGTTTTATACAGACTTGCGGTGAAGCCTGTATTTACAAGAAAGTGAGTGGGAGCACTACAACATTTCTGATAAGTATATGTAAATGACATATTGTTGATCGGAAATAATGTAGAATTATTCTGCAAAGCATAAAGGAGTATGTGAAAGGAGTTTTTTGAAGAAGGACCTCGGTGAAGCTGCTTACATATTGAGCATCAAGATCTATAGAGATAGATCAAAACGCTTGATAAGTTTTTCCAATGAGTACATACCTTGACAAGATTTTGAAGTAGTTCAAAATGTAACAGTCAAAGAAAGAGTTCTTGCCTGTGTTAGAAGGTGTGAAATTGAGTAAGACTCAAAGCCCGACCACGGCAGAAGATAGAAAGAGAATGAAAGTCATTCCCTATGCCTTGGCCATAGGTTCTATAAAGTATGCCATGCTGTGTACCAGATCTATTGTATACCCTACACTGATTTTGGCAAGGGAGTACAATAGTGATCTAGGAGTAGATCACTGGACAACGGTCAAAATTATCCTTAGTGAAATAAGGATATGTTTCTTGATTATGGAGGTGACAAAAAGGTTCGTCGTAATGGGTTATGTCGATGCAAGTTTTGACACCAATCTAGATGACTCTAAGTCTCAATCTAGATACATATTGAAAGTGGGAGCAATTAGCTAGAGTAGCCCCGAGCAGAGTATTATTGACATAGAAATTTGCAAAATACATACGGATCTGAATGTGGCAGACCCGTTGACTAAGATTCTCTCACAAGCAAAACATGATTACACCTTAGTACTCTTTGGGTGTTAATCACATAGCGATGTGAACTAGATTATTGACTCTAGTAAACCTTTTGGGTGTTGGTCACATGATGATGTGAACTATGGGTATTAATCACATGGTGATGTGAACTATTGCTGTTAAATCACATGACGATGTGAACTAGATTATTGACTCTAGTGCAAGTGGGAGACTGAAGGAAATATGCCCTAGAGGCAATAATAAAGTTATTATTTATTTCCTTATTTCATGATAAATGTTTATTATTCATGCTAGAATTGTATCAACCGGAAACATGATACATGTGTGAATACATAGACAAACAGAGTGTCACTAGTATGCCTCTACTTGACTAGCTCGTTGATCAAAGATGGTTATGTTTCCTAGCCATAGACATGAGTTGTCATTTGATTAACGAGGTCACATCATTAGTTGAATGATCTGATTGACATGACCCATTCCATTAGCTTAGCACCCGATCGTTTAGTATGTTGCTATTGCTTTCTTCATGACTTATACATGTTCCTATGACTATGAGATTATGCAACTCCCGTTTACCGTAGGAACACTTTGTGTGCCACCAAACGTCACAACATAACTGGGTGATTATAAAGGTGCTCTACAGGTGTTTCCGAAAGTACTTGTTGGGTTGGCGCATTTCGAGATTAGGATTTGTCACTCCAATAGTCGGAGAGGTATCTCTGGGCCCTCTCGGTAATGCACATCACATAAGCCTTGCAAGCATTGCAACTAATGTGTTAGTTGTAAGATGATGTATTACAGAACGAGTAAAGAGACTTGACGGCAACGAGATTGAACTAGGTATTGGATACCGACGATTGAATCTCGGGCAAGTAACATACCGATGACAAAGGGAACAACGTATGTTGTTATGTGGTCTGACCGATAATGATCTTTGTAGAATGTGTAGGAGCCAATATAGGCATCCAGGTCCTGCTATTGGTTATTGACCAGAGAATTTTCTCAGTCATGTCTACACTGTTCTCGAACCGTAGGGTCCGCACGCTTAAGGTTACGATGACAGTTGTTATGAGTTTATGCATTTTGATGTACCGAAGTTAGTTCGGAGTCCCGTATAAGATCACGGAGATGACGAGGAGTCTCGAAATGGTCGAGACGTAAAGACTGATATATTGGACGACCATATTCGGACATCGGAATGGTTCCGAGTGGTTTCGGATAAAATCGGAGTGCCGGAGGGGTTACCGGAACCCCCCGGGGAAGTAATGGGCCTTATTGGGCCCGAGGGGATAGAGAGGGCTGCGGCCAGGAGGTGGCGCGTGCCCCCCCATGGGGAGTCCGAATTGGACAAGGAGGGGGAGGGGGCGCGGCCCCCCTTTCCCTCTCCCTCTCCCTCTCTTTCCTTCCCCCCTCTCTTCCTAGTTGGACTAGGAAAGGGGAGTCCTACTCCCACTAGGAGGAGGACTCCCCCCTCCTTTGGCGCGCCCCATAGGGTCGGCCGGCCTCCCCCCTTGCTCCTTTATATACGGGGGCAGGGGGGCACCCTAGAACACACAAGTTGATCATCGTGATCGTTCCTTAGCCGTGTGCGGTGCCCCCCTCCACCATATTCCACCTCGGTCATATTGTTGCAGTGCTTAGGCGAAGCCCTGCGTCGGTAGTACATCAAGATCGTCACCACGCCGTCGTGCTGACGGAACTCGTCCCCGAAGCTTTGCTGGATCGGAGCCAGGGGAACGTCATCGAGCTGTACGTGTGTTAAGAACTCGGAGGCGCCGGAGTAACGACGCTTGGATCGGTCGGATCAGGAAGACGTACGACTACTTCCTCTACGTTGCATCAACGCTTCTGCTTCGGTCTACGTGGGTACGTAGACGACACTCTCCCCTCTCGTTGCTATGCATCACCATGATCTTGCGTGTGCGTAGGAATTTTTTTGAAATTACTACGTTCCCCTTCAGTCGTCCCACCGGGCCGGCTGATGGTTTGGCGGCGGCGCGTAGGAGGCGCACCTGGCGTTGTTTTCCTTCGTGGTCTCCTATAGCTGCGCCTCCGCGAGTGCCGCTTTCAGGCGAGCGGCGGCTTGAGCACGGATGGCATCATAGATGGCACGCTGCTCTGCGACGGAATTTGGGTTCGCCGCAGCAATGGCCGCCATGGCCTCCTTGGTCGCGTGCTCGCCATAGATCTAGCCCTCCGCCAGCCGGTTTCAGGCGAGCGACGGCTTGAGAGCGGATGGCATCATAGATGGCATGCTGCTCTACGACGAAATTTGGGTTCGCCACGGCAATGGCCGCCATGGCCTCCTTGGTGTCGCGCTCGCCGTAGATCTGACCCTCCGTTAGCGAGTGTTGCTCCACGAGGAACAGGTTGTACCGTTGTTCCTCTCGCGCCTGCTGGAACGCCGATAAAGGCACCGCCATAGGGTGCACCTCTGCCATGGCGGCGTTGAAGTGCGCTTGCGCCTGCTCCATGGTGAAGCCGGCGTGCCCAGGAGGCGCGTGAGCCGAGGCAGAGTCATTGGAACCCGTCTCCATCATGGTGTCTCCTCATCGTTGGAGACCTCGGGCGAGCTGGCCGGCAAGCTGGCCTCGATCCGCCTGGCACAGCGGCTCTGCCAGGCGGCCGCAAGGGCGGCCACCTCGTACTTCATCTCCGGCGACAGACTGTCCCGCAATGCTTTCCGCTGGCGGTCATGGCGGATGCTGTGCAGGGGAGGAGGATGTGGAGGGGCTTGTGTTGTGGAGTTAGCCGGGTGTAGCCCCCTTTATATAGCGGATTCCGGTGAGGCGGGGCATTCGGGTGCGTTAATGCATGGTGTCGGAGTGGGTTTCTCGGCTAGCAAGCCTGATCAATGCCGGCATACAAATATATGGTGGCATTGAACGGGCATGGCAGATATCCGTCCCGTCCCATCCAGTCATGCGTCTCCGGCATTGAACAGGTGCGGACACCGGAGATGCGTCACGGACGGCGCCCTCGGCCGCACGCGCGCTCAGTGGCAGAGGCAATGAGAGGTCACATCCACCTTGAGCCATCTTCAATGTTGAGCGGCGCACTCCACAGCAGCATGAATGAGAGCAGATGGCGCCGGACGGGAACATGCGCGGGCGAGGGAAGTCGGGTTTTGATGGGTCGAGGCGGTCAGAAGTGGGCGTGGGATCGGTCCGGACTCCTCCCTGATGCGTCACGGCCCAATCAAAAATTACAGATACGTTGGAGACGTATCAAGCATCCCCAAGCTTAATTCCTGCTCGTCCTCGAGTAGGTAAATGATAAAAACAGAATTTTTGATGTGGAATGCTACCTAACATATTTATCAATGTAATCTTCTATATTGTGGCAAGAATATTCAGATCCATAAGATTTAACAAAAAAAATTTAATATTGACATGAAAACAATAATACTTCAAGCATACTAACAAAGCAATTTTTATGATAAAGAGTGAAAGTAAAGATTGCAAAATAAATGGTAATAGAAATAGCTAGTTGACGGAAGATTAATATGATGGAGAATAGACCTGGGGCCATAGGTTTCACTAGTGGCTTCTCTCAAGATATCATAGGTATTATGGTGGGTAAACGAATTACTGTCGAGCAATTGATAGAATTGAGCATAGTTATGAGAATATCTAGGTATGATCATGTATATAGGCATCACGTTCGTGACAAGTAGACCGACTCCTGCCTGCATCTACTACTATTACTCCACACATCGACCGCTATCCAGCATGCATCTAGAGTATTAAGTTCATAAGAACGGAGTAACGCTTTAAGCAAGATGACATGATGTAGAGGGATAAACTCATGCAGTATGATATAAACCCCATCTTTTTATCCTCGATGGCAACAATACAATACATGTCGTTTCCCCTACTGTCACTGGGATCGAGCACCGCAAGATTGAACCCAAAGCTAAGCACTTCTCCCATTGCAAGAAAGATCAATCTAGTAGGCCAAACCAAACTGATAATTCGAAGAGACTTGCAAAGATAACCAATCATACATAAAAGAATCCAGAGGAGATTCAAATATTGTTCATATATAATCTTGATCATAAACTCACAATTCATCGGATCTCGACAAACACACCGCAAAAAGAGTTGCATCAAATAGATCTCCAAGAGAATCGAGGAGAACTTTGTATTGAGATCCAAAGAGAGAGAAGAAGCCATCTAGCTAATAACTATGGACCTAAAGGTCTGAGGTAAACTACTCACACATCATCGAAGAGGCTATGGTGTTGATGTAGAAGCCCTCCATGATCAATGCCCCCTCCGGCGGAGCGCTGGAAAAGGCCCCAAGATGGGATCTCACGGGTACAGAAGGTTGCGGTGGTGGAAATAGGGTTTTTGCTCCGTATATGACGTTTCCAGGGTATATGAGTATATATAGGCGAAAGAGGTCGGTCAGGAGAGCTACGAGGGGCCCATGAGTGTGGGGGGCGCACCCAGGGGGCAGGCGCGCCTCCCTGCCTCGTGGCCTCCTCGTTGATTGCTTGACGTCCACTCCAAGTCCTCTAGATCACGTTTGTTCCAAAAATCACGTTCCCAAAGGTTTCATTCTGTTTGGACTCCGTTTGATATCCTTTTCCTTCGAAACACTGAAATAGGAAAAAAACAGCAATTTGGGCTGGGCCTCCGGTTAATAGGTTATTCCCAAAATTTATATAAAAGTGTATAATAAAGCCCATTAAACATGCAAAACAGAATACATATAGCATGGAACAATCAAAAATTATAGATATGTTGGAGACGTATCAAGCATCCCCAAGCTTAATTCATGCTCGTCCTCGAGTAGGTAAATGATAAAAACAGAATTTTTGATGTGGAATGCTACTTAGCATAATTTTCAATGTAATTCTCTTATTTGTGGCATGAATATTCAGATCCGAAAGATTCGAGATAAAGGTTTAATGTTGACATAAAAGTAATAATACTTCAAGCATACTAACTAAGCAATTATGTCTTCTCAAAATAGCATGGCCAAAGAAAGTTCATCCCTACAAAATCATATAGTTTCGTCATGCTCCATTTTCGTCACACAAGAATGCTCTCATCATGCACAACCCCGATGACAAGCCAAGCAATTGTTTCATACTCTCAAACTTTTTTCAACTTTCACGCAATATATGAGTGTGAGCCATGGATATAACACTATGGGTGGAATAGAATATGATGATGGGGGTTATGTGGAGAAGACAAAAAGGAGAAAGTCTCACATTGACGCGGCTAATCAACGAGCTAGGGAGATGCCCATCGATTGATGTCAATGCAAGGAGTAGGGATTGCCATGCAACAGATGCACTAGAACTATAAATGTATGAAAGTTCAACAAAAGAAACTAAGTGGGTGTGCATCCAACTTGCTTGCTCACGAAGACCTAGGGCATTTTGAGGAAGCCCATTGCTGGAATATACAAGCCAAGTTCTATAATGAAAAGTTCCCACTAGTATATGAAAGTGACAAAACAAGAGACCCTCTATCATAAAGATCATGGTGCTGCTTTGAAGCACAAGTGTGGAAAAAAGGATAGTAGCATTGCCCCTTTTTTTATTTTTTGGGCCTTCCTTTTTTTGGCCTTTCTCTTTTTTTATTTGGGACAATGCTCTATGAATGATGATCATCACACTTTTATTTATTTACAACTCAATGATTACAACTAGATACTAGAACAAAGTATGACTCTATATGTATGCCTCCGGCGGTGTACCGGGATGGGCAATGAATCAAGAGTGACATGTATGAAATAATATAAATGGTGGCTTTGCCACAAATACGATGTCAACTACATGATCATGCTAGGAAATATGACAATGATGAAGCGTTTCATGATAAACGGAATGGCGGAAAGTTGCATGGCAATATATTTCGGAATGGCTATGGAAATGCCATAATAGGTAGGTATGGTGGCTGTTTTGAGGAAGATATAAGGAGGTTTATGTGTGATAGAGCGTATCGTATCACGGGGTTTGGATGCACCGGCGAAGTTTGCACCAACTCTCAAGGTGAGAAAGGGCAATGCACAGTACCGAAGAGGCTAGCAATGATGGAAGGGTGAGAGTGCGTATAATCCATGGAATCAACATTAGTCATAAAGAACTCACATACTTATTGCAAAAATCTACAAGTCATCAAAAACCAAGCTCTACGCGCATGCTCCTAGGGGGATAGATTGTTAGGAAAAGATCATTGCTCGTCCCCGACCGCCACTCATGAGGAGGACAATCAAAGAACACCTTATGTTTCAAATTTGTTACACAACGTTTATCATACGTGCATGCTACGGGACTTGCAAACTTCAACCCAAGTATTTCTCAAATTCACAATTACTCTACTAGCACAACTTTAATATCACTACCTCCATATCTCAAAATAGTCATCAAGCATCAAACTTCTCTTAGTATTCAACGCACTTATAAGAAAGTTTTTACTAATCTTGGATGCCTATCATATTAGGACTAATTTCACAATTTAAGCAAATTACCATGATGTTTTATAGTAATCTCAAAATAATATAAGTGAAGCATGAGAGAACAATAATTTCTATAAAATAAAACCACCACCATGCTCTAAAAGATATAAGTAAATCACTAGAGCAAAAACTATATAGCTCAAAAGATATAAGTGAAGCACATAGAGTATTCTAATAAATTTCGAATCATGTGTGTCTCTCTTAAAATTGTATTCAGCGAGGATGATTGTGGTAAACAAAAAAAGCAAATACTCAAATCATACAAGACGCTCCAAGCAAAACACATATGATGTGGTGAATAAAAATATAGCATCAAGTAAAGTTACCGATGGACGAAGACGAAAGAGGGGATGCCTTCCAGGGCATCCCCAAGCTTAGGATTTTGGTTTTACTTGAATTTTACCTTGGGGTGCCTTGGGCATCCCCAAGCTTAGGCTTTTGCCAATCCTTGTTCCATAATCCATCAAATCTTTACCCAAAACTTGAAAACTTCACAACACAAAACTTAACAGAAAATCTCGTGAGCTCCGTTAGCGAAATAAAACAAAATACCACTTAAAAGTACTGTATTGAACTCATTCTTTATTTATATTGTTGTTAAACCCACTGTATTCCAACTTCTATATGGTTTATAAACTCTTTTACTAACCATAGACTCATCAAAATAAGCAAACAACACACGAAAAACAGAATCTGTCAAAAACAAAACAGTCTGTAGTAATCAGATTTGTTCGAGAACTTCTGGAACTCCAAAAATCCTGAAAAACTAGGACAACCTGGAAAATTTACGTACGGATCTACTTAAAAAAGAATCGGTAATTTATCACGTTCTGGTTAGTTTAAACAATTATATTCGTGAGCTCAAAGTTTCTGTCTTTTTCAGCAAGATCAAACAATTAACACCCAAGAAGGTCCTATTGGTTCTACTTGGCACAAACACTAATGAAAACACATAAACACATCTAACCAGAAGCTAGATGGATTATTTATTCCTAAACAGAACCAAAAGGCAAAAAACTAAAATAAAATTGGGTTGCCTCCCAACAAGCGCTATCGTTTAACGCCCCTAGTTAAGCATAAAAACAAGGATAGATCTAGGTATTGCCATCTTTGGTAGGCAATCCATAAGTGGCTCTCATAATAGATTAATAAGGTAATTTTATTTTCTTTCTAGGAAAGTGTTCCATGCCTTTCCTTAACGGAAATTGGAATCTAATATTTCCTTCCTTCATATCAATAATTGCACGAATCGTTTTAAGGAAAGATCTACCAAGAATAATAGGACATGAAGGATTGCAATCTATATCAAGAACAATGAAATCTACGGGCACATAATTCCTATTTGCAACAATAAGAACATCATTAATTAGTCCCATAGGTTTCTTAATAGTGGAATCCGCAATATGCAAGTTTAGAGAACAATCATCAAATTCACGAAAACCTAGCAAATCACACAAAGTTTTTGGAATCGAGGAAACACTAGCACCCAAATCACACAAAGCATAGCATTCATGATCTTTAATTTTAGTTTTAGTAGTAGGTTCCCACTCATCATAAAGTTTTGTAGGGATACAAACTTCCAACTCAAGTTTTTTTCATAAGATTGCATTAAAGCATCAACGATATGTTTGGTAAAAACTTTATTTTGACTATAAGCATGAGGAGAATTTAGCACGGATTGCAACAAGGAAATACAATCTATTAAAGAGAAATTATCATAATTAAATTCCTTGAAATCCAAGATAGTGGGTTCATTGATATCTAAAGTTTTGACCTCTTCAATCCCACTTTTACCAATTTTTGCATCAAGATGTAAAAACTCCAAATTTTTGGGATGCCTTCTAACTAAAATTGACTCATATCCAGTCCCATCATTATCAAGATTCATATTGCAAAACAAATATTTAATAGGAGACACATCAATAACTTTTAGATCTTCATCTTTATTCTCATAAAAACTAGAAGAACACGCTTTTACAAAGCAATCTTTCTTAGCACGCATCCTAGCGGTTATTTCTTTGCACTCATAAATGGAAATTCTCATGGATTTGAGAGACTCATTGATATCACGCTTAGGTTGAATAGATCTAAGTTTCAAAAAATCAACATCAAGAGAAATTCTATCAATGTTCCTAGCCAACTCATCAATCTTAGGCAATTTTTCTTCAAGCAAAGCATTGAAATTCTTTTGTGAATCCATAAACTCTTTAACACTAGTCTCAAAATCAGAAGGCAACTTATTAAAATTTCCATAAGAGTTGTTGTAGGAATTACCATAATTATTAGAGGAATTACTAGGATACGACCTAGGATTAAAATTTCCTCTATAAGCATTATTACCAAAATTGTTCCTACCAACAAAATTCACATCCATAGATTCATTATTATTCTCAATCAAAGTAGACAAACTGTCGGGGAAACTGACTCCGCGAGCACATATGGGGACGGAGCCCCTTTTCGGTTCGGCGGGGGGCGGAGGCCGCACAAAGAGCAGATCGAGGTGAGGCACACGAGCAGTTTACCCAGCTTCGGGCCGCACGGATGCGTAAAACCCTACTGCTGCTTTGTGGATTGTATTGTGTTCTTGCTCGGGAGCGCTGAGTGCTATAGTACACTCAAGCCGCTAACGAGACCGAGTGTTCTCCTGTTCCTCCTCCCTCCCCTACGTTGCGCATGTGCCTCCTTTTATAGGCTCAAGGGGTCACCAACAGGTGGCAACGTAGGCAAGGGTAAAAATGTCAAGTTGCTGCAGTAGGTACAGCTACTTGTACAGTGCATCATACCTAACCCTGACGGCAGGGGACAAGGGCATTAAATGCCTATCTACGTCGCCCAAACAGTGCAGAAAAGCGACCATTAGGGGCGCCACCGCTTGCCACGATGGCGATATTGTCAGCGCCGCTTGCCATAGTGTACCTCTGGCTGCACAGCCTCCCGCCACGTACGCCTGGAAGGGTCCCAGAGCGACACGTTGGTGCGTGTGCTGGAGCGCAGGTACAGAGTGGTTGCTTGCCGCGGAAAACGCCTTGCCACGGTCGTTCTCTTGTCGTGTCCGGAAGCTTGTCGCTCGCCGGGCCTTGCCGGGACGCGTGGCGCGTCGCGGCAAGTTCCTTGAGACGCCTCGTTTGGCCTTCCCGGCAAGCTCCTCTTGCCGGGGTCTTGTGCCTTGGGTGGCCTTCCCGGCAAGCTCCTCTTGCCGGGGCCTTGTTTCCTTGGCTTGAATACTTTGTTCTTGAATGGCTCCAAAGGAACCACGGAGGACCTTGGCGGTCACCTGGCAAGCCTTGCCGCGGGAGGCTGCGACTGCCCGTGCACAAGTTCGGGATACTAGGGTACCCCTACTCTAGTACACCGACAGGAGCCCCCGGGCCTGGGCCATACACGGTGCCGAGCGCTGTTGGGCCAGGCCCAAAACAGGGCACGGGCACGCGCGGCCTGGGTTACGCCGTACCTGACTCCACATCCACCGCGCCCTCCCCGAACGGCACGCGTCAATTGCGGCGTCGTGGGAGAGATCGTGGGTGGTTTCTTTATTCGGGAGGGCGAAACGTCCGCCCCCTCCCTCCTTATAAGCAGGGGAAACAGGGGCAGTTTGCCCATCTGCCCATTGCTGTTCCTTCCTCGAAAATCTCCGCCGCTCCCCCTCTTCCCAAAGCCGAAGGAGAGCAGCGCCCCGCCCCCATCGCCACCAGCACCACCGACGCTGTCGACTTCCCTCGCCACTTCTGCCATGGCTCCGAAAGGCGACAAGGGGAAGGGGAAGGCCGCGAAGTCGGCCGAGGCGCTGCGAAAGGAGCGGGCAATCTTCCCCCCCAAGCTCGCCACGGAGGAGCTGAGGGAGTACTACTACCTCTTCTGGTCGACGGAGACGCGAGCGCATCCGCGCACGAAGGTATTCCCGGCCGCTGCTTCGAGACTGGCTCCAAATGCATACCCCTTCTTCGTGTTGTTCTTCTACTGCGGGCTCTACCCGCCTTTTTCTGAATTTTTCTGTGACATCATGAACACCTACGGGCTCCGCCTCCTTGACTTCACCCCCAATGCTGTCCTGACCATGGCAGTTTTCGCACATCTCTGCGAAAACTTTGTCGGAGTCTACCCCAATGTAGCCCTTTTCCGCCACTTCTTTACGCCCCGAGTTGAGAAAGGAGAGACCCTATCTGGTGGAATCGCCTGGATCTCGAAGGCCGGCAAGTAGGACGCTTATTTGGAGGGAGAGTTCCGCAGCAAGTGGGAGGAGTGGAGAGCGGACTGGTGCTGGATTATTGAGGAGAACCCGCAGCCGTTTACTGCCCTGCGCCAAACTGCAGTGGTGCGCGGCAGCGATTGGAGCAACGTGGCCCCAGACGACGACAGGCTGAAGATCGCCACCGCCCGGATCCACCGCCTCAGGCTTGCCGGGCTCACTGTAGGCGCCGTTGGCGCAGACTTCCTTCACCGCCGCATCACCCCCCTGCAGGAGAGGAGGAGACCTGCCTGGGAGTTCAAGAACGCGGCGGATATCATGAGGCTGCGTCCGGGCCTCAACTTCAACTTTACTGTCCTGGAACTTGACTCGATGCTCAAGGAGCTGTTTAAGCATGACCCTGAGCATCCCGAATGGTTCAGGCTGCCGCAGGGTGTCGTTCCGTTGTGCAACAACTCCTCGCTCAGCCGCATCCGTGCAATGATGCCGCTGTGCGACTCGCACGGAATTGACCCAACGTGGCAAGAGCCGGCAGACGACGTCGTGCATGCGTTTTTTGATAGCTTGGTCGAAGTGCCGATCTGCCCCGACGAGCAGAAGGGCCTCATTCGCGACACCACCGATGAGGAGATGGAGCGCATTGCCACTAGGCTGGAAGAGGCGACAGCAGCCGCAGCCGCGGGCGAGTTCGGATTCACCGTGGAGGAGGCAGAGGCAGCGGAGGCGGCGAGCCTTGTCGAGCGGGCGGAGCTTGCCGGCGAGGAAGAGCCTGCCGGACATGACGCCGAGCCCGCCGAGGACACGAGTGGCTTGCCGGAGATCGACTCCTCTTCCGCCCCACCTTTGGGCAGCTCGTCACAAGCAGAGCCCCTGGCTCCACCAAGAAGGCGTCTCCGCAAGGCTGGAGACGTAATGGAGCGGCAGATGGGTCAACAGCCGCCGCGCCGCACGACGCGCTCCACCGCGGCAAGTTCTGCTGCCGCGGGAGCACCTCACGCTGCCGCGGCAACTGGAGCGGGGTCTTCCAGGACTGCCGCTGTTTCTCCTGCCAAGCGGCCAAGGGAACCTACTCCTCCACGCCCTCGCGCCGGAGGCGAGCCAGGTTTTGACTTCTCCGCGCTCAGCTCCGACGAGGAAGAAGGAGACGAGTAAGACCCTTGTTGTACTTGTACTTCTTTAATTCTTGCCGTTTTGTCTTGTGTCTCATTTGCTTTACTCTGAACTTATTCCTTTTCAGGGCTCTGGCCCAGAGAGCGGCAAAGAGAGCCAAGGTCCCGTTGGTTATCATCGACGACGATCCCACCGCGACAGCAGGGGATGTGCCCGAGACGACCTTGTCGGACCCGGCAGCTGATCTTCAGAGCAGCCCCAGCGCAGCCCCCAACGTAAGTATATGGTTTACTTCCCGCTGTCAGGCGCGCTGGGTACTCTTTGTTTGCTGATATCTGAATGTTGATTTGTGTAGGAGCAGAGCAGCCCCACCAGGAACGTCCGGAGACCGCCCCTAACATGCCACCTGCTTCGACTACGCCGCCAAGGGAGAGATCTCCGGCAAGGGAGGATCCTCCGGCAAGGGAGAGCTCTCCGGCAAGGGGGATCTCTCCGGCAAGGGAGCAGTCTCCGGCAAGGGACGGCACCAGCGACCCTCTAGCAGCGGAGACCACAACCGCAGAGCCCGGTACAGGTAAACCCCCTGCTTCGAAATTTCCCTTGGGTTCTTCTTTGTTTGATCTTCTTTTTGCTTGACTTTTTCTCCCTTTTCCGGCCGTCAGATCCATCTGGTGCGGATCCGATGGAGATCGAGGTCACTGTTGATGACGCCGCCGCCATCGAAGAAGCGGCCGACACTGATGATCCCGCCGGCGAAGAGGCCGCCAAGGCTGCCGCCGCAGCAGCTGACGAGGGGTCTGGCGATCGTACTGACGGCCCTGGGGCCGCAGGAGCGACAGGCGCTACGCCGACCCTCCCGCCGCTGCCGTAGCGTCAGGCTTCGAAGAGCCCCAGCCTGGCGTCTACTTGAAGGCCGGCGACGGCGTCTTCATCAGGCTCCCCTGGGAGTCAGACTCTAGGGCGCCGGTCGAAGGAGAAGTCCTGGACGGAGAGGTGCTTGCCTCCGCTGGGCTGACGCTAGTTGATGCGCCAAGCAGCAGCAGCGGCGAGTCCGAGGAGGAGCGGTTGCTCCGGAAGTTGGTGTCGCTCTACCGCGCTCGATAGGCCAAGGTGGAAAGCCGAGAAGCGCTTGTCGCGAAGGCGGGAGCAGATATTGAAAAGCGCGTGGAGGAGCTCCGGGGTCTCAACCAGGAAGCTCTCCGGTCACTGGCAGAGGAGCGGGCGCAGCTCGCCGAGGCGCAGAAGGCCTTCATCCTCGAGAAGGCAGAAGTTGCAGAGCAACAGCGGCTTGCCGCCGAGGAGCTATCTGCGCGGGAGGGCGAGTTGGTACAACTGAAGGCCAGCCTGGACAGCCATGAGGAGGAGCTTGCTGCGCGTGAGCAAACGTTTGGCGGGGCTCTTAAGGAAGCAAAGGATGCCGCCGCAGCCGCCAAAGCCACCAAGAAGGAGCTAGAGACGAGGGTGGCGCAGCTGGAGACCGATCTCAAGGCGAGCGGTGAAGAGCTTGCCGCGCTCAAGCAGGAGCGCGAGAAGGACGCCTACACCTTTGGCGAGCTGCAGGGCCGCCTTGCCGAGAAGGTCAAGGAGCTTAGCGCCGCCAAGGACTCCAACGCTAATCTTGAGCTGAAGCTGGATGCTCTGACCAAGACGCTGGACGGCGCCAGGGAGCAGGAGGCGGCCTTGAAGAAGGAGATCAAGGCCGACAAGGCGTTGCTGGAGAGCGTTGCTACCACCCAGAACACCTTCAGAGAGACCATGGAGCAGTGGACGGAGGGTCTTGTGAATGCTGCCGCGGACATCGACAAGGAGTTGGCGCTGCTGGGGATGGAGGATCTCGGGTATCCCTCCGACGAGAGCCTCCCATCTAGCGCCAAGCTCACCTTGTTCTTCAAAGGCGTGGCGACGGCCCTCCAGCAACTCCGGGAGAGGATCCCAAAGCAGCTGGCCGACGAGTCGCGCGAGATCTGCGCGGGAGCTCTCCAAAAGGTGCTGATGAAGGTGGCCTTCCGCAACCCAGGCCTCCGCCTCACCAACGTCCTCAGGTCCCTGCCGCCGGATGCTGATCTGGAGGAGCTCAAGGCCCTTGTCGCACCCATTGTGGACAGGGTGAGCGAGATCAAGAGGGTTGAGGGCGACCGCGTGGACTAGGCCGCCTATTTTCTTCTTTCCTTGTTGCTGCTGGTCGTGTTATGAAAACAGTCTATTAGAGCCGTGACAAGCTATCTTGTAATATATAACTTTATTTTGGGCAGTGATTGCAATGTTATTTCCTTTACTTGGCTCCTTCCTTTGTATGCTTTTGCCCTACGCTTTTAGGGAGCTTGCCGGTGCAGGCACCTTTGCCGCGAGCGCTGAGTGCGGGACGTCAGCAGCCTGCTGGCGGTGCCGTTACCGACAAGAAACCTTGTCGCAACTAGTCGCAGCTCACTTAAGTTGTTGAGCGGACTCGAAACAAAGTAAGGGCGCAACTCTAGTTGCAGCACACTTAAGTTGTTGAGCAAACTCGAAACAAAGTAAGGGCGCAACTAGCCACGAGCTGGTTCCTTCGCGCACAGGTTTTCCATACAAAGCATGGTCGTTCAAGGAAGATAGCTTAAAAATTTAAAAATCTAATTGCTCAAACTTTGGCAACTTAGCTTTTCTATTGTTCGCTTTCCGGCAAGGCGTAACTTGCTTGAACGACGCCTGGTCCTCACCCTTTTATCCTCCTTCCCCCCCGGCAAACTTGTGGGCGAGGGGAACTTTCCTTTCCTTGAGAAAAGAAAGAAGAGAAAATAAAGGTATGGAGCCTTATGGCTCGTTATTGCTTACCGAGGTTTGGTGCTGCACAAAGTGTCAGATAACTCATGCAAAAAAGAATAAAAAGCATGAAATTGACAAGATGTGCGGAGCACATGAGCTTTCTTTACGCACAGGGTCTGCGCCTGGCTTTGTACAAAGGATTACATGCAACAGCGGCAAGACTTGTACAAAAGGTGGTTGCCGGAACAGGGTTCGACAACCGTGCCTTACGGGTAAAACTTACGAAGATGCTCAATATTCCAGGAGTTGCTCACCGAAATGCCATCTTCGGTCTCAAGGCGGACAGCGCCAGGCCTAGTGACTCGTTTCACCCGGTAAGGGCCTTCCCACTTTGGCGTCAACTTGTTTGAATTCTTGGCGGACTGAACGCGCCGAAGAACAAGGTCGCCTTCCTCGAGACTTCTAGCGTTAACTTTGCGGCTATGGTAGCGGCGCAAAGCTTGCTGGTAGCGAGCAGCTCGCACAGCAGCCTGAAGACGATCTTCCTCAAGGAGCAGCGCGTCATGTTCTCGCAGCTGCTCTTGCTCAAGCTCATCATAAGCGAGCACTCGAGGTGACCCGTATACGAGTTCCGTGGGGATAACTGCCTCTGCTCCATAGACTAGAGCGAAAGGTGTCTGGCCAGTGGCTTGATTTGGCGTCGTCCTGATCGACCAAAGAACCACCGGCAGCTCCTCGATCCAGTTTCTTCCGCACTTGTGCAGCCTATCGAAAGTCCTGGTCTTGAGTCCACGCAGCACTTCAGCATTTGCCCTCTCCGCTTGACCGTTGCTTCTCGGGTGAGCAACAGAAGCGAAGCAGACCTTGGCGCCAAGATCTTGGACGTACTGCATGAAGGTGCGGCTCGTGAATTGCGTACCGTTGTCGGTGATGATCCTGTTAGGGATCCCGAAGCGACAAACAATTGACCTGAAGAACTTGACTGCTGACTGTGCTGTCACCTTCCTCACGGCTTCCACTTCCGGCCACTTTGTGAACTTGTCGATTGCGACGTACAAGAACTCAAAGCCCCCGACAGCTCGGGGGAAGGGGCCGAGGATGTCGAGCCCCCAGACCGAAAATGGCCAGGATAAAGGGATCGTCTAGAGAGCTTGAGCTGGCTGGTGTATCTGCTTGGAATGGAACTGGCACGCTTCACACTTGGTTACTTGTGCAGTTGCATCCTGGAGGGCTGTCGGCCAGAAGAAACCTTGCCGGAAAGCTTTGCCAGCAAGTGCTCTTGCGCCAATGTGGTGACCACATATGCCTCCATGTATCTCTGCCAACAGCTTCTGTCCATCTTCCCGGTGAATACACTTCAATTTCACACCGTTGAGTCTTCTTCTGTACAGTGTGTTGTCGACAAACTGATACATACTTGACTGCTGGGCTACTCTTTCCGCTTCTTCTTGTTCTTCGGGAAGTTCTCCTGTCTGAAGGAAACAGACGATCTGCTGTGCCCATGCTGGAGCTTGCGGCTCGACAACAAGGACTAAAGGCATATCTGCTGCTGCGGGAACGTCCGCTTCTACGGCGAGAACCTGCGGCTCAGTCGGAGCTTGGCGTTCCCAGGCAAGCTTGCCGGAGCAAAACTTGTCGGGAGCATCTGCTTCGACGGAACAAACCATGGGGTTTGCCGGAGCAGACTGCTCCTCAGCACTCTTGGCGTCGATCTTGGGGACCCTCTTGGCGGCGGCTTCGGGATGCTCTGCCAGAAAATAGTCACCAGAAATCAACTTCCTCTTCTTGCTTTGTCCAGTTGATGGCGTAACAGATGGTTGAGTCAGCTTGAGCACAAAGATCCCTGGTTCCAGAGGTAACTTAAGTGCTGCGCACTTTGACAGGCCATCGGCGATGTCGTTCTGAGCTCTCGGAACATGTTCCATCTGCAGGCCGACAAAGTACTCCTCTAGCTTTCTCACTTCATCAACGTAATCTTCCATCAACGGACTCTGATAACTCTTGTTTACTTGGCGGACGACAAGCTGCGAGTCACCCCTGACAATGAGCTTCTTGATCCCAAGGTCTGCCGCGATCCTGAGACCGGCAAGCAAACCTTCATACTCTGCAGTATTGTTTGTCGCTTGCTCCTTGGGAAAGTGCATCTGGACCACGTACTTGAGGTGCTCTCCGGTGGGTGCGACAAGCAGCACGCCAGCACCGGCGCCTTGTAGCGAAAAGGCACCATCAAAGTACATCAGCCACTCTTTGCATGTTTCCTTGACGGGGATGCTCGTCTCTGGAATTTCTTCATCTGGTGTTGGCGTCCACTCTGCTATGAATTCTGCCAATGCTCTGCTTTGGATAGTTGAAGTGCTCTCAAACTTGAGACCAAAGTTTGACAGTTCCAGTGCCCACTCAACAATCCTGCCTGTCGCTTCTGGATTCTGCAGTATCCTCTTCAGCGGAAAGCGAGTGACAACTGTTATCCCATGTGCTTGGAAGTAATGGCGCAGCTTTCTCGAGGCCATGAGAAGGCCGAAAAGCAATTTCTACGCACCAGAGTACCTTGACCTAGCCCCCTGCAGAAGGGAGCTGACAAAGTAAACTGGGCGCTGCACCATCCTCTTCTTCTGTATCTCCTCGCACACCTGCGCAGATCCATCTTTGTCGGGACCAGAGCTTGCTGGGGAAGCCCCCTGCTTGTCGCTGGATGCGCTTGCTGGCTCATCATCTGCCTCCCTCTCCGCTACTAACGCAGCACTAACCACTTGATTGGTTGCTGCTAGATACAGCAGCAACTTCTCTTGTGGCTTAGGTGCGACAAGTATTGGAGTGGAGGACAGGTATCTCTTCAAGTCCTGTAGCGCAGCCTCTGCTTCCGGAGTCCATTTCATTGGACCTGGCTTTTTCAATATTTTGAAAACGGTAGGGCGCGCTCAGCTGACTTAGAGATAAACCTGCTCAGAGCTGCCACGCAACCGACAAGTTTTCGTACATCCTTGACGCGCTTCGGTGCTTCAATCTGCTCAATGGCCTTGATCTTGTCGGGATTGGCCTCAATTCCCCGCTGAGACACGAAGAACCCGAGAAGCTTGCCGGTTGGGACTCCAAACACGCACTTCTCGGGGTTGAGCTTGAGGCTGATCTTGCGCAGATTTGCAAAAGTCTCTTCAAAATCTTGAATCAGAGTTGACTTGTCCTTGCTCTTGACCACTATATCATCCATGTAGGCTTCCACATTTCTGTGTATCTGTGGCTTAAAAGCAGTATGGACTACCCTTGCAAATGTTGAACCAGCATTCTTCAAACCAAAAGGCATTCGTATGAAACAGTACGTGCCACATGGAGTGATGAATGCGGTTTTCTCCTCATCCTCTTCTGCCATGAAGATCTGATGATATCCTGAGTATGCATCAAGAAATGAAAGCAAATCACATCCGGCCGTGGAGTCAACAATCTGGTCAATGCACGGCAAGGGAAATGGATCTTTGGGACAAGCTTTGTTAACATCGGTAAAGTCGATACAAAGTCTCCACTTCCCGTTTGCCTTGCGCACGACTACAGGATTGGCCAACCACGTAGGATGGAGCACTCCTCTGACAAGGCCTGCTGCTTCCAACTTCTTGATTTCTTCTACGATGAACTCTTGGTGCTCCACTGCTTGCTTCCTGACTTTTTGCTTGACGGGCTGCGCATGAGGATAGACAGCAAGGTGGTGCTCAATTACTTTCCTGGGAACACCGGGGATGTCAGATGGTTGCCATGCAAACACATCGACGTTCGCCCACAGGAAAGCAATGAGCGCGCTTTCCTATTTAGGGTCGAGAGTGGCACTGATGGTGAAGGTACCACCAGTGCCGTCCTCCTTGACGGACACCTTCTTGGTCGCTGGCGGAGCTGCCATCGTCTTCTTACACTTGCCGGTGGAGCTCGATGGTGCGTACTCGACGGTAGCGCAGCACTCCGAAGAGGTGCGCTTGCCGGAGTGGGCATCAGAACTCTTGCCGGATTTGGTCTTCTTCTTCCCCCCGGGAGCTTCAGCGGCAAGTGTCTCGCAATCAGTTGCGGCTGCTGCTTCCCGGTAAATCTTGTCGGCACAGATAAGAGCATCCTTCTTGTCGCCAGGGACAGAGATGACACTTATCGGGCCTGGCATCTTGAGCATGTTGTAAGCATAGTGAGAGGCCGCCATGAACTTGGCGAGCGCTGGACGGCCGAGGATTCCATTGTAGGGCAATGGAAAATCGGCAACGTCAAAAGTGATCCTCTCAGTCCTGAAGTTCAGTTCACTGCCAAATGTCACTGGCAACGTAATCTTCCCCTTCGGCTTGCTCCTTCCCGGGTTGATTCCTTGGAATGTGCCGGACTCTTCGAGCTCGCTGTCGGGGACTTGGAGTTTCCGGAGCACAGCGGAGGAGATCAGGTTCAAGCCGGCCCCGCCGTCAACTAGCATCTTAGTGACCTTGAGGTTGCGGATAGTTGGTGAAACCAACATCGGCAAGCACCCGACCGTAGTTGTGCTATCAGGGTGGTCCTCAATATCAAAGATGATAGGCGTGCTGGACCATTTTAGAAGCTTGCGTGATTCGACGGGTGGTTCTGCCGCATTGACTTCCCACACCCACTGCTTGAGTTGGCGGTGTGAAGTATGCAGAGAAGCACCGCCATCAACGCACAAGACTTCTGTGGCTTTCTGAAACTCCTGCTCACTGGTCTCGTCATCTTCCATGTCTTCGTCGTCGTCGTCATCTTCATCCTTGTCGCGGTCGCGGGGAGGTCTGTTTCCTTGCCGCTGCTTGGCCTTGCTGCGGCGTCCTCCCCGGGCTGGGCGCTTCGTGCCAGATCCTCCAGCACCTGCTTGGGCTTTCTCCTTGTCGTGTCGCTCGTACTCGGCCTTCTGCAGCTCGACAAGCTGCTCGACCTTCTTGCAACTCTGGAGGTCATGGCCCTTGGTGCGGTGGATCTTGCAGTACTGTTTGCTGGTGCCGTCCTGCTTGTCGGCGGCCGCCACAGCCTGGCAGTGGGTGCACGCGGCAACCTCCTTGCCGGAGCTATCAGTCTTGGCTGTCTTGGCGCCACCTTCGTTGCCGGACTGCTCAACAGCTAGTACCTCTTTGCTTTTCTTCTTTCTGTTGTTCCGCCGCCGGCTCTTGCTTGCCGGGGCGGCATCCTCGCTGTCAGATCCTTCTGCTGCTGTATTCTCTCCGGGAAGTCTCCTCCCTTCCTCAGCACGTGCACACCTGTCGGCCAGGGCATACAGCTCACTGACATCTCTGATCTTGCACATCGCCATCTCCTCCCGCATCCTGCGGTTACGCACGTTCTGGTGGAACGCGCTGACAACCGCGACAGGGTGGACATCTGGGATGTTGCGTTGCACTTGGCTGAATCTATGGATGTACTTGCGCAGAGGCTCTCCTTCCTTCTGGGCGAGCAGATGAAGATCACTCTCCTGGCCATGAGGTTTGTGGCCGCCTGTAAAGGCGCCGACAAACTGATGGCACAGGTCCGCCCAGGAGGATATGGAGTTGTCCGGCAAGTGCATGAGCCAGGACCTGACGTTGGGCTTGAGCACCAGTGGGAAGTAGTTGGCAAAGATCTTGTCGTCTCGCCCCCCGGCAGCTTGCACCGCGATGGTGTAGATGCTAAGGAACTCCGACGGATGCAACCTGCCGTCGTACTTCTCTGGTACGTCTGGCTTGAAGTTCTTCGTACAGGGCCACTGGACTTGCCGCAGCTCAGGGGTAAACGCAGGGCAACCTACCGCGTAGGGCAGGTCGCCTGGTTCCCCTGGCGCATGCATGTCGACAGTGGGCCCAGCGCGCCGGTCTGATTGACGCCGTGCTTCTCTTCGACGCTCGATGCGAGTACGAGCGTCTTCTTGCTGTCGTTCGTGAAGAACTTGGCGCTGGTCGCGACGAGCTCGCGGATCTGATGACGCAGTGGAGTCGCTGTCGTGGTGGACCCGGCGAGTCGGCGATCTTGGTCTTCGGGGTGGGGAGTGCACGGTGGTTGCACCCCCACCAGTCTTGTCGCCATCGGCTCGCACCTGGCTGGCTTGCCGCGGCTGCGATGCAGTCGGCTGCCGTGGAGTGTCGCCGTTGGCAAAGTCGATGAGACTCTGAATGGTGGCCCTCCAGTTGTCGATCTTGTCCGGCGTTGGAGGGAAATCTAGGAGCAGTTGAGCTCGTGCCAAAGCTTCTACTGGAGTGGCGGGCAGCGGTGGCGAACGGTGCGAGAAGCGGGATATGCTCGGACTTCTAACTGCGTTAGAAGGAGCAATATCTCGTCCAGGCGACCGTGCCTCGCTCGCGCCAGCATGTTGGCCTTGAGCGTTCCAAGATCCGCCAGCTCGATTTGGGTCCAGCAAGCGTATGGTACCGTGAGTACCATGGCGCTGCCGGTCCCGCACCTCCTGAGATGGGCGCGGTGCATCCACGGACGCCCTGTCGTCGTGGGAGCCGGCTACGCCGCCGACGGGCAGCGCAACCTTGTCCTTGGACCTGGCGGCACCGTGGGCTCCCTCGTCGACGCCCGTTCTTCCGCCGGCGTCTTCCCCACCAGCCATTTGCTCCGGCGGTGGTGGGTCTGTCGCGGGCGGATCAGCCGCCTCCGCAGCCTTCTTCTTCAGCGGCATGTCGATGAAGATGTCGAAGATCTAGCTCGCGTGAACGCCGGATCAGGTTCGCACAACCTCGACGCCCCCTACCTGGCGCGCCAAAGATGTCGGGGAAACTGACTCGGCGAGCACCTATGGGGACGGAGCCCCTTTTCGGTTCGGCGGGGGGCGGAGGCCGCACGAAGAGCAGATCGAGGCGAGGCACACGAGTAGTTTACCCAGCTTCGGGCCGCACGGATGCGTAAAACCCTACTGCTGCTTTGTGGATTGTATTGTGTTCTTGCTCGGGAGCACTGAGTGCTACAGTACACTCAAGCCGCTAACGAGACCGAGCGTTCTCCTGTTCCTCCTCCCTCCCCTACGTTGCACATGGGCCTCCTTTTATAGGCTCAAGGGGTCACCGACAGGTGGCAACGTAGGCAAGGGTAAAAATGTCAAGTTGCTATAGTAGGTACAGCTACTTGTACAGTGTATCATACCTAACCCTGATGGCAGGGGACAAGGGCATTAAATGCCTATCTACGTCGCCCAAACAGTGCAGAAAAGCGACCGTTAAGGGCGCCACCGCTTGCCACGATGGCGATCTTGTCAGCGCCGCTTGCCACAGTGTACCTCTGGCTGCAAAGCCTCCCGCCACGTACGCCTGGAAGGGTCCCAGAGCGACACGTTGGTGGGTGTGCTGGAGCGCAGGTACAGAGTGGTTGCTTGCCGCGGTCGTTGTCTTGTCGCGTCCGGAAGCTTGTCGCTCGCCGGGCCTTGCCGGGACGCGTGGCGCGTCGCGGCAAGTTCCTTGAGACGCCTCGTTTGGCCTTCTCGGCAAGCTCCTCTTGCCGGGGTCTTGTGCCTTGGGTGGCCTTCCCGGCAAGCTCCTCTTCCCGGGGCCTTGTTTCCTCGGCTTGAATACTTTGTTCTTGAATGGCTCCAAAGGAACCACGGAGGACCTTGGCGGTCACCTGGCAAGCCTTGCCGCGGGAGGCTGCGACTGCCCGTGCACAAGTTCGGGATACTAGGGTACCCCTACTCTAGTACACCGACACAAACGCATATCATTAGGATCAGAAGAAGCACTCTTATTAGCAAACAATTTCATAAGTTCATCCATCTTTCCACTCAAAACATTAATTTCTTCAATTGCATGCACCTTTTTACTAGTGGATATTTCAATGTGCCATTGAGAATAATTAACCATAATATTATCTAGGAGTTTAGTAGCTTCTCCTAAGGTGATTTCCATAAAAGTGCCTCCCGCGGCCGAATCTAAAAGATTTCTAGAAGCAAAATTCAATCCGGCATAGAAATTTTGTATAATCATCCATAAATTCAAACCATGAGTAGGGCAATTATGTATCATTAACTTCATCCTCTCCCAAGCTTCTGCAACATCTTCATGATCAAGTTGCTTAAAATTCATAATATCGTTTCTAAGGGAGATGATTTTAGCGGGAGGAAAATACTTAGAGATAAAAGTATCATTGCACTTATTCCAAGAATCAATACTATTTTTAGGCAAAGACGAAAACCAAGTTTTAGCATGATCTCTAAGCGAAAAAGGAAATAGCTTCACTTTAACAATATCATTGTCCACATATTTCTTGTTTTGCATATCACACAAATCAACAAAGTTATTTAGATGGGTAGCGACATCTTCACTAGGAAGGCCGGCGAGTTGATCTTTCATGACAAGATTCAGCAAAGCAGCATTAATTTCACAGGATTCAGCTTCGGTAAGAGGAGCAATCGGAGTGCTAAGAAAATCATTGTTGTTGGTATTGGTAAAGTAACACAATTTAGTATTGTCTGGAGCCATCGTGACAACCAAGCAATCCAACACACAAGCAAACAAGAGGCAAGCGAAAAAGAGGCGAACGGAGAAGAGGGTGAATAAAATGGCAAGGGTGAAGTGGGGGAGAGGAAAACAAGAGGAAAATGGCAAATAATGTAATGCCAGGGATAAGAGTTTGTGATGGGTACTTGGTATGTCTTGACTTGTGCGTAGACTCCCCGGCAACGACGCCAGAAATCCTTCTTGCTACCTCTTGAGCAATGCGTTGGTTTTCCCTTGTAGAGAAAAGGGTGATGCAGTAAAGTAGCGTAAGTACTTCCCTCAGTTTTTGAGAACCAAGGTATGAATCCAGTAGGAGACCACGCTCAAGTCCCATGCACCTACACAAACAAATAAGAACCTTGCAATCAACGCGATAAAGGGGTTGTCAATCCCTTCACGGCCACTTGCAAAAGTGAGATCTGATAGAGATGATAAGATAATATTTTTGGTATTTTTATGATAAAGAGTGAAAGTAAAGATTGCAAAATAAACGGTAATGGAAATAGCTAGTTGAGGAAGATTAGTATGTTGGAGAATAGACCTGGGGGCCATAGGTTTCACTAGTGGCTTCTCTCAAGATAGCATAAGTATTACGGTGGGTAAACGAATTACTGTCGAGCAATTGATAGAATTGAGCATAGTTATGAGAATATCTAGGTATGATCATGTATATAGGCATCACGCCCGTGACAAGTAGACCGACTCTTGCCTGCATCTACTACTATTACTCCACACATCGATCGCTATCCAGCATGCATCTATAGTATTAAGTTCATCAGAACGGAGTAACGCTTTAAGCAAGATGACATGATGTAGAGGGATAAACTCATGCAATATGATATAAACCCCATCTTTTTATCCTCGATGGCAACAATACAATACGTGTTGTTTCCCCTACTGTCACTGGGATCGAGCACCGCAAGATTGAACCCAAAACTAAGCACTTCTCCCATTGCAAGAAAGATCAATCTACTAGGCCAAACCAAACTGATAATTCAAAGAGACTTGCAAAGATAACCAATCATACATAAAAGAATTCAGAGGAGATTCAAATATTGTTCATACATAATCTTGATCATAAACCCACAATTCATCGGATCTCGACAAACACTCCCAAAAAGAGTTACATCAAAATGATTCTGCATCTACTACTATTACTCCACTCATCGACCGCTATCCAGCATGCATCTAGAGTATTAAGTTAAAAACAAAGTAACACTTTAAGCAAGATGACATGATGTAGAGAGATAAATTCATGCAATATGAAATAAACCCCATTGTAACGCCCTCGATGCGGCTATATCTCCCACGCGTCGAAGCACGACTTAGAGGCATAACCGCATTGAAAGCAATGTCGCAAGTGAGGTAATCTTCACACAACCCATGTAATGCATAAGGGAAAGAGATACATAGTTGGCTTACATTACATCATACAGATACAATCAAGGTCCGACTACGGAACCAAAATAAAAGAAGACTACCCCAAATGCTACACAGATCCCCGATCGCCCCGACTGGGCTCCACTACTGATCAACTGAAACGATCAACACAATGAACAAGATCTTCATCGAGCTCCTGCTTGAGCTTGGGTGCGTCACCTGCACAGTTTCATCGGCACCTGCAAACTGGTTTTGGAAGTATCTGTGAGTCACGGGGACTCAACAATCTCACACCCGCGAGATCAAGACTATTTAAGCTTAAAGGTAGGACATGGTAGTGAGGTGGAGCTGCAGCAGCGACTAGCATATATGGTGGCTAACATACACAAATGAGAGCAAGAAGAGAAGGCAAAGCACGGTCGAACAACTATGATCAATAAGTGATCCTGAACTACTTACGTCAAACATAACTCCAACAACCGTGTTCACTTCCCGGACCCCGCCGAGAAGAGACCATCACGGTTACACACGCGGTTGGTGTATTTTAATTAAGATCAACTTCGGGTTTTCTACAACCGGACATTAACAAATTCCCATCTGCCACATAACCGCGGGCACGGCTTTCGAAAGTTCAAACCCTGCAGGGGTGTCCCAACTTAGCCCATTATAAGCTCTCGCGATCAACGAAGGATATTCCTTCTCCCCGGGAAGACCCGATCAGTCTCGGAATCCTGGCTACAAGACATTTCGACAGTAATAAAACAAGTCCAGCAAAGCCGCCCGATTGTGCCGACAAATCCTGATAGGAGCTGCACATATCTCGGTCTCAGGGCACATCCGGATGAGACATCCTACGAGTAAAACCAGGCCTCGAGTTTCCACGAGGGGGCCCCACTATCTGCTCGTTTCGAACCAGCACTTAGAGAAGCACTGGCCCGGGGGGGGGGGGCTAAATAAAGATGACCCTTGAGTCTGCAGAACCCAAGGGAAGGGGATAGGTGGTGGTGAGGCAAATGGTAAAACCAATGTTGGGCCTTGCTGGAAGAGTCTTATTCAAAGCGAACTGTCAAGGGGGTCCCATAAATCACCCGACCGCGTTAGGGACGCAAAATCCGGGAACATAACACCGATATGACGGAAACTAGGGCGGCAAGAGTGGAATAAAACACCAGGCATAAGGCCGAGCCTTCCACCCTTTACCAAGTATATAGATGCATTAATAATATACGAGATATTGTGATATCCCAACAAGTAAACATGTTCCAACACGGAACAACATCTCCATGTTCCAACAAGGAACAAACTTCATCTTCACCTGCAACTAACAACGCTATAAGAGGGGCTGAGCAAAGCGGTAACATAGCCAAACAACGGTTTGCTAGGACAAGGTGGGTAGAGGCTTGGTTTAACAATATGGGAGGCATGATAAGCAAGTGGTAGGTATCGCAGCATAGGCATAGCAAAAGAGAGAGCATCTAGCAAGCAAAGATAGAAGTGATTTCGAGGGTATGGTCATCTTGCCTGAGATCCCGCAAGGAAGAAGAACGAGTCCATGAAGAAGACAAACGGACGTAGACGAACGAATCCTCACAACTCCGGAACGAAAGCCGAAGCTAACGAGAGAAGCAACACGGAAACAAACAAACAACATAGTAAACAACCATCACATAAACATGGCATGATGCACAAACAAGTATGATGCATGTCCGGTTTAAATAAGCATGGCATGGCAAAGTGCAACAAACAACGCTACAAATTAAGTGGAGCTCAATATACAACGTGTTGCATATTGGAGAAACACCACATCAATTATTTAGTTCTCTCTCGATTATGTACCCAACAATATTAAATGTTATTTAACATGGCAAGGGGTGAAGCATATGAACACTAACTATTTAGGCAAGTTTAAATGAGGCCGGAAATAAGAAACAACAATTCCGGTAAATCCCCATATGCATTTAGCCATTTAATGCAAGCAACAATTTTAAGCAATTTAAATGTTGTTATCATGATGCGGATGACTTATACAAGTTTTATGCAATTTTTATGGAAAAGTTGACAAAAGCATTTTATGAAGCATTTGTCATCGTGGTAGAAAGAAAGGGGTGCCACGACAACGAATCCGAAAGTGATGTCACGACAACATATCGATCTCGATAATTTGAATGAGAAATGATGCAAACGAGAAGTGTGCGGATGCGCGGAACATGCTAGAGATGGTGGGGTGATCCCGGATACCGGGTTCCCACGGGACGACGGCATGGCAAACGAGGAGAAACATGCAAGCGACAATTTCGGACACGGCGCAAACGCGGGCATCTCATACAACGCACATGCATTCGTCCACGGGTCATCGTCTCAAGGGTATACCTTCGAAGCGTGCATTTTTGAGGCGGATCGAGTTCGATGCGGTGTAGGGGAAGTAGACGTTCACGGGTCGTCGAGGGAAGTAGTGGTACATGACGACGGTAGTGGAAGTAGTGGTACACGTTCGTTCGGAGAGGTACTTGATGACTCCAACGTCTTCGAGGCGACGGTAGTTGTACACGGTCCAGGAGACGTCGATCGTTCGGGGTCCGACTTGCGAGTCTTGCCGACATGAGTGGTACTTGGCGTTTTTGCGTAGACGAACTTGGCGCATCCGAAGGGTCACACTTGTCGTTGTGGGAACTTGGTGAATCCGAGGTCTTCGAGGTCGACGGTAGTTGTACATCTCATAGTGGAACTTGACGGATCCAAACAAAGCAACATAAGGGCCTCGGGTGACAACGACGACGAGCAAAAACCCACGGAGAAGCCGGGGGTGCAGAGGCGTTTGAAGACGGACTTGGCGTTCCTGGTTCGGTGTTCGATCGGGCGCTGTATGTCGTGGTACTTCGCAGTCTCGGTGATTCCCAGGGTCTCGGTGGAGGCCATGGCACTCCCTGGTGGCACCGAGGTGGTCTAGCAGCAGCAGTAAGTGCGTCGGGGAGGTGATGGCCGAGCCAGCGGCTGGGAGCTCCGGGACGACGCGACGATGGCATATCCGGGCGCGGGGAACCCGTTCCCGGCGGTGGCGGTGGACGGAGTAAAGGAGGCGGCGCAGGCGTCGAGGCGGAGGCGACGGGAGCCGGCGGGGGCTCCTGCTGGGCGCGGAGGACGAAGGCTGCGGGCGCAGGTGCTTGAGGAGCTCCTCTCCTCGCGCGCTCGGGCGACGGGGATTTGATGAGGAGGCGCGGTCGATGCGGAGGTGTAGAGGCGAGGCAGAGGCGCGAGGGGCGCAGGAGGATGGCCGGGGTGCACGGAGCGGCGACGGTCGCCGGAGGCGAGGGCGCGGGGTTGAGGCAGAGGCGACCGGCGGGGCAGGAGCAGGGGGAGTGGCGGTCAGGGACGGGGCAAGGCGCGGGTGCTACTGCCTCTCTCTGGCGGCGCACGGGGGGAGGAAGGGATCGAGAGAAGGGATGCTGAGGGGATCGGGCAGGGGGGATCGGGCTAGGGTTTAGGAGGGTTAGGAAAGGAGTGGGGGTGCGACTGGGCCTTAGAGGCCGGCCCAGTGCGGGAGGTTGGGAGGCCTGGTTGGTTAGGCCCAAGAGGTCGGCGGGTGCAGGCTCTCTCTCTCCCTTTCTCTCATATTTTCCTTAACAGAAAAGAAATTAGAGAGAAGGAAAGAAAGAAAGGGTTAGGGAAAGAATTTGGGCACACGGATAATTTTCCCGGACTCACAAAAATATGCTTATTTCGAGAAAATAGAAAAAGCCAAGATTGAAAGATTTAAATTCAAACTCATTTGAATTAAATTCAAATGGGTGAATA
Organism: Aegilops umbellulata; assembly: GCA_032464435.1. Lineage (NCBI taxonomy): Eukaryota > Viridiplantae > Streptophyta > Magnoliopsida > Poales > Poaceae > Aegilops > Aegilops umbellulata. The sequence goes on from CP136054.1 coordinate 349,292,684, forward strand.
GGAAGTGGAGGTTTGGAAGGTCCAAAAATGTTGAGAAATTAGGTGGAGCGCCGAAAAATGATGAAAAGATAAATGGCACAGTTAGAGGTCAAGAATTGAGATAACAAAGGCATTGGGATTTTGCAAGTGTGTTATGGTGAATTCCAAATGGAATATTTTATATAGCTCCACTAATATCGGGAGGATATATTGTAAAGAGAACTCACCATGTGAATTCCCTCAATTTAAATGGACCGAAGATCCACACGATTTATTTAGTTGAGTAAGAAAAGAAAAGACATGATGGCATGATGACATGATGCAATGCACATGATGCAATGATTAAATGCAACGGACCAAACCAACTCACATGACGAAAAACCCGGAAACCCTGGAAGGCATCTGAAGCTCCGGGTCTTGGGGCATTACAACACTCCACCACTACAAGAGGATCTCGTCCCGAGATCTAGGATGGCACCGGAGGGACAACGGAAAAGAAAGAGAGGAGGTAAAACTGAGTTGCTTCTTTGACAAACGAGTGAAACCAAAGAACCTTGAGAGGTTGAGCAAAATGAAAGAAAGTATACCATGGAGATGAACGAAATGAAAACACTCCCTTGGACAAGGAACAAGGAATAACAAATTCAGGCAGCACTCCGGTAGAAAAGAGTTGAAAGCTTGATAAGATGATACAATATTGAAGAGATGATACAACACTCCGGTTGGAAATGGAGGAATAGAATTTGAACTTGGCAAAATGAAAGCACTTGGATGAGACTCCGGTTAAAAGATGAATGATAGACACAACACTCCGGTTAAATGGATAAGCAATAAAAGAACATTAGGATGAGTTGGGTCGAAGAGAGCAATATCACAATGCTTCCGGAACGAACGAATAGAAGCTAAATCGTTAGGAAGAATGAAAGTAGAAGAAAATGATAACTTATACCAGCAATGAATTTGAGGGCATCCTTAGAAACAAGGATTGAATGGAGTTGGTGAACATTAAACAACAAAAGAATAAGGTTGTTGTGGGCTTATGGAAAACGTCTCAAAATTATGAGGTGAAATTCTGCCACTAACGGAAACAATAGATTGGATTGGTATCAACAAGGAGACGAGAAACTTATTTCGCTGATAGGATAAATGAAGAACTTGGGTTATTTATAAGCACCATAAATAGCAACAATCCTTAGGGAAAGCTTAAGGTGAAACATGACACAAGATAACTCCAACGAAGAGGTCGATGGGTTAATATACCTCATTCTTAACAACATGTGAGTCATGAAACATAAACTCAAATTATCAAGAATGACATAACACCACCTCAAAAGATGAGATAGAAAGAATTGCACTTCGGAATGCAGGAAGAAGAATATTTGAGCTCTTCCAACAAGAATCTTGTGAACACTTCGAGAATGAATTAAATCCTTGATGAACCACCATGAAGAAACTCCATAAAGAACTCCGGTAAAACAAGTATGATAGAAAGAGAGAGAAGTTGAAAACACAAGGTGGAGCCTTGCAATGATAAGATGAAGCTTTGAAATGATATAAACGAGACAACTTGGAACTCCGGAAAGAAAAGATGAACAACGAAAACAAGAATTTTGATGGACCTCCGGAATAAGGAATTGAATTTACTCGATGAAACAAGAATAAGAATTACATTATGCTCATCCTTCGCCAATTAAATCGATGACAAGCAATGAATTTGGCATACTACTTATTCTCGTAGAAAGGATTAAGATAGATATAGCGTAAACTTGGGAAGGTCTTCAACGAACCACCGGTAGGATTGAAACAACGATTAAATTGATATGATAACAAAGAAAGAGAACTCTTAAACGAACCACCGTAAGAATTGAAAATGAACGAAGAAAAGATAAAGAAACACCGGGAAGAATTAGGAAATGAAAGAAGTTACTTGAGAGAATTTAGATACAAATGAATGAATAGATCACGAGCTGATTAGAGGATATTTGAATGATGCACCGGTAAGATTTGGAGAACGAGAGATGAAAGCTGAGAATGAATAATATTGAGATGATGGCTCTGGAGAATCAAACTGAAAAACTCCTGATTTTCTCCGGATGGGTGAAAAGAATTCTCACAATCAAAACAATTATGAGAGGATGGCATGAAGCTAGAACCATGAATCTTGAAGAGAATGGAGCAAGATTTAAGAGAAACTCTTCTTAGGTCTTCAAATGTTGAGAATGACGATGAGAAGCACCATGAATTTGTTGAGAAACTCCGGAAGGATTAAAAGAGTAAAGGTTGAACCAACGATGAAAAGAATTTGAAAGATCTTGGAGAAAGACATTTGATTGATGATAATTCATTCTTACGTCAAAATTGGAAAAGAATTTGAGAATAGCTCCGGGAAAATTAGAAGAGTCAGGTAAGATCCTGGGAAAAGACCTGTGGGTTAGGGCCCACTCAAAAGAAACACCGTTGAAAAGATTGCTTGAAAGGGATAATGCACCGGTTGAATTAAATGGCTTGAATGAGATAACATCCTCAAAAGAACTTGAGTGAATTGAGAATGGAAACTTGAATCTTCTGAGATATCTTCATCACTCCGGAACAATTGAATAGCGAGAAGTGAAAGATTAAGAGGTGCACCGGTACGAGAAAAACATTTAAAACGAGGAAAAGATATGATCGACAAAGCTTGAATTGGAACCACCGGAGAAGAAATAGAACGAAGAATGATAAACTTGAAGAACATCTTCTTGAGAACCACCGGGTAAGAACATTGATTGAAAAGAATGAAGGGACTTCACATGAATAAAATGGATACTTGATTAAGAAATCCGAGCCCTTAAAGAAAAGGGTGGGAGGGCGGAAAAAACAAAGACAATTTGGGACGGATGAGACAAGCAATGTTGGAAAAAAAAACCGAGAGGTGATCTTGCGGATGTTGAAATGATCGGATCCACTTGAATAGGAGCAAACCGGTTGAAAAGAATTGAAAAGACAACCTCAAAGATCAAGAAGGATTATATTCACATAGAAATATGAGAACACCGTTTAGGGAAGGTATGGATCAACACTTGACATCGAAGCAACTCGAATACCACAAATAAAACAAAACAAAGGATTGGCTTAGGAAGTAAGCCGGAAACAAACATATGATAGATCCCATATCGTATCATGTGTCTGTTGGAAGGATATCCTACGAGATACTTGAATTCCCACTTATAAACTCCCGAAACTTTCTGGTTATGCAATCAGGTGTTGGGGATACAGGGGACACAAAATATATCACCCAAACTAACAATACCTAGATCCAGCTATATCCATCCTTCAGCACATAACCAACAAACCTTCGGAAATCGTCTACCTCAACCTTCGAAAAGCATCCGTTATACGAGTTATGGCAATACTCCCGCACTCGCCTCAGTACTGGGCTATCAGGGTTATCTCACCAACAACTGTACAAAAGAGATTTTCGATGTCGGCGTACTAAACTCAGGTATTCTAGAACTGCAACGATAAAATTATGACGACAACACCTCAGAGCTCAACTCCCCGGGACACCTCCACTAAACCCCTGCTGACAGGAGGCACCAAGACAATGTTGTCATCACAAAACCATCGGAACGATTCTAAGATACCCGCGTGATCCTAAATTTTTTTTAGTGAAATTTGAGAAGAGAAGAGTCAAAACTCTACGTCAGGATGCCTTACCAGAGCGATGAGGAGACTGGGAAGTAAAAAGAATTCCTAAACTCTCCGATACATAATTCCTAAATGACTCAAAACATTTCTCTAGACACAACTCGGCCGCTAAAAACGATCAATCAGTGGGGGCTCCTAAGGTCGGGGAAGGCTCTGATTACCAACTTGTAATGCCCTCGATGCGGCTATATCTCCCACGTGTCGAAGCATGAGTTAGAGGCATAACCGCATTGAAAGCAATGTCGCAAGTGAGGTAATCTTCACACAACCCATGTAATACATAAGGGAAAGAGATACATAGTTGGCTTACAGTCGCCACTTCACACAATACATGAGTAAAGCATTACATCATACAGATACAATCAAGGTCCGACTATGGAACCAAAATAAAAGAAGACTACCCCAAATGCTACACAGATCCCCGATCGTCCCGACTGGGCTCCACTACTGATCAACTGAAACGAACAACACAATGAACAAGATCTTCATCGAGCTCCTCCTTGAGCTTGGGTGCGTCACCTGCACAGTTTCATCGGCACCTGCAAACTGGTTTTGGAAGTATCTATGAGTCACGGGGACTCAGCAATCTCACACCCGCGAGATCAAGACTATTTAAGCTTAAAGGTAGGACAGGGTAGTGAGGTGGAGCTGCAGCAGCGACTAGCATATATGGTGGCTAACATACGCAAATGAGAGCGAGAAGAGAAGGCAAAGCACGGTCGAACAACTATGATCAATAAGTGATCCTGAACTACTTACGTCAAACATAACTCCAACAACCGTGTTCCCGGACCCCGCCGAGAAGAGACCATCACGGTTACACACGCGGTTGGTGTATTTTAATTAAGATCAACTTCGGGTTTTCTACAACCGGACATTAACAAATTCCCATCTACCACATAACCGCGGGCACGACTTTTGAAAGTTCAAACCCTGCAGGGGTGTCCCAACTTAGCCCATTATAAGCTCTCGCGATCAACGAAGGATATTCCTTCTCCCCGGGAAGACCCGATCAGTCTCGGAATCCCGGCTACAAGACATTTCGACAGTAATAAAACAAGTCCAGCAAAGCCGCCCGATTGTGCCGACAAATCCTGATAGGAGCTGCACATATCTCGGTCTCAGGGCACATCCGGATGAGACATCCTACGAGTAAAACCAGGCCTCGAGTTTCCACGAGGGGGCCCCGCAGTCTGCTCGTTTCGAACCAGCACTTAGAGAAGCACTGGCCCGGGGGGGGGGGGCTAAATAAAGATGACCCTTGAGTCTGCAGAACCCAAGGGAAGGGAATAGGTGGTGGTGAGGCAAATGGTAAAACCAATGTTGGGCCTTGCTGGAAGAGTCTTATTCAAAGCGAACTGTCAAGGGGGTCCCATAAATCACCCGACCGCGTTAGGGACGCAAAATCCGGGAACATAACACAGATATGACGGAAACTAGGGCGGCAAGAGTGGAACAAAACACCAGGCATAAGGCCGAGCCTTCCACCCTTTACCAAGTATATAGATGCATTAATAATATAAGAGATATTTTGATATCCCAACAAGTAAACATGTTCCAACACGGAACAACATCTCCATGTTCCAACAAGGAACAAACTTCATCTTCACCTGCAACTAACAACGCTATAAGAGGGGCTGAGCAAAGCGGTAACATAGCCAAACAACGGTTTGCTAGGACAAGGTGGGTTAGAGGCTTGGTTTAACAATATGGGAGGCATGATAAGCAAGTGGTAGGTATCACAGCATAGGCATAGCAAAAGAGCGAGCATCTAGCAAGCAAAGATAGAAGTGATTTCGAGGGTATGGTCATCTTGCCTGAGATCCCGCAAGGAAGAAGAACGAGTCCATGAAGAAGACAAACGGACGTAGACGAACGAATCCTCACAACTCCGGAACGAAAACCAAAGCTAACGAGAGAAGCAACCCGGAAACAAACAAACAACATAGTAAACAACCATCACATAAACATGGCATGATGCACAAACAAGTATGATGCATGTCCGGTTTAAATAAGCATGGCATGGCAAAGTGCAACAAACAACGCTACAAATTAAGTGGAGCTCAATATACAACGGGTTGCATATTGGAGAAACACCACATCAATTATTTAGTTCTCTCTCGATTATGTACCCAACAATATTAAATGTTATTTAACATGGCAAGGGGTGAAGCATATGAACACTAACTATTTAGGCAAGTTTAAATGAGGCCGGAAATAAGAAACAACAATTTCGGTAAATCCCCATATGCATTTAGCCATTTAATGCAAGCAACAATTTTAAGCAATTTAAATGTTGTTATCATGATGCGGATGACTTATACAAGTTTTATGCAATTTTTATGGAAAAGTTGACAAAAGCATTTTATGAAGCATTTGTCACCGTGGTAGAAAGAAAGGGGTGCCACGGCAACGAATCCGAAAGTGATGTCACGACAACATATCGATCTCGATAATTTGATTGAGAAACGATGCAAACGAGAAGTGTGCGGATGCGCGGAACATGCTAGAGATGGTGGGGTGATCCCGGATACCAGGTTCCCACGGGACGACGGCATGGCAAACGAGGAGAAACATGCAAGCGACAATTTCGGACACGGCGCAAACGCGGGCATCTCATACAACGCACATGCATTCGTCCACGGGTCATCGTCTCGAGGGTATACCTTCGAAGCGTGCATTTTTGAGGCGGATCGAGTTCGATGCGGTGTAGGGGAAGTAGATGTTCATGGGTCGTCGAGGGAAGTAGTGGTACATGATGAAGGTAGTGGAAGTAGTGGTACACGTTCGTTCGGAGAGGTACTTGATGACTCCAACGTCTTCGGGGCGACGGTAGTTGTACACGGTCCAGGAGACGTCGATCGTTCGGGGTCCGACTTGCGAGTCTTGCCGACATGAGTGGTACTTGGCGTTTTTGCGTAGACGAACTTGGCGCATCCGAAGGGTCACACTTGTCGTTGTGGGAACTTGGTGAATCCGAGGTCTTCGAGGTCGACGGTAGTTGTACATCTCATAGTGGAACTTGACGGATCCAAACAAAGCAACATAAGGGCCTCGGGTGACAACGACGACGAGAAAAAACCCACGGAGAAGCCGGGGGTGCAGAGGCATTTGAAGACGGACTTGGCGTTCCTGGTTCGGTGTTCGATCGGGCGCTGTATGTCGTGGTACTTGGCAGTCTCGGTGATTCCCAGGGTCTCGGTGGAGGCCATGGCACTCCCTGGTGGCACCGAGGTGGTCTAGCAGCAGCAGTAAGTGCGTCGGGGAGGTGATGACTGAGCCAGCGGCTGGGAGCTCTAGGACGACGCGGCGGTGGCATATCCGGGCGCGGGGAACCCGTTCCCGGCGGTGGCGGCGGACGGAGTAAAGGAGGCGGCGCAGGCGTCGAGGCGGGGGCGACGGGAGCCGGCGGGGGATCCTGCTGGGCGCGGAGGACGAAGGCTGCGGGCGCAGGTGCTCGAGGAGCTCCTCTCCTCGGGCGCTCGGGCGACAGGGATTTGATGAGGAGGCGTGGTCGATGCGGAGGTGTAGAGGCGAGGCAGAGGCGCGAGGGGCGCAGGAGGATGGCCGGGGTGCACGGAGCGGTGACGGTCACCGGAGGCGAGGGCGCGGGGTTGAGGCAGAGGCGACCAGCGGGGCAGGAGCAGGGGGAGTGGCGGTCAGGGACGGGGCAAGGCGCGGGTGCTACTGCCTCTCTTTGGCGGCGCACGGGGGGAGGAAGGGATCGAGAGAAGGGATGCTGAGGGGATCGAGCAGGGGGGATCGGGCTAGGGTTTAGGAGGGTTAGGAAAGGAGTGGAGGTGCGGCTGGGCCTTAGAGGCCGGCCCAGTGCGGGAGGTTGGGAGGCCTGGTTGGTTAGGCCCATGAGGCCGGCGGGTGCAGGCTCTCTCTCTCCCTTTCCCTCATATTTTCCTTAACAGAAAAGAAATTAGAGAGAAGGAAATAAAGAAAGGGTTAGGGAAAGAATTTGGGCACACGGATAATTTTCCCGGACTCACAAAAATATGCTTATTCCGAGAAAATAGAAAAAGCCAAGATTGAAAGATTTAAATTCAAACTCATTTGAATTAAATTCAAATGGGTGAATAGGAAGTGGAGGTTTGGAAGGTCCAAAAATGTTGAGAAATTAGGTGGAGCTCCGGAAAATGATGAAAAGATAAATGGCACAGTTAGAGGTCAAGAATTGAGATAACAAAGGCATTGGGATTTTGCAAGTGTGTTATGGTGAATTCCAAATGGAATATTTTATATAGCTCCACTAATATCGGGAGGATATATTGTAAAGAGAACTCACCATGTGAATTCCCTCAATTTAAATGGACCGAAGATCCATACGATTTATTTAGTTGAGTAAGAAAAGAAAAGACATGATGGCATGATGACATGATGCAATGCACATGATGCAATGATTAAATGCAACGGACCAAACCAACTCACATGACGAAAAACCCGGAAACCCTGGAAGGCATCTGAAGCTCTGGGTCTTGGGGCGTTACACCCATCTTGTTATCCTCGATGGCAACGATAGAATATGTGCCTTGCTGCCCCTTCTGTCACTGGGAAAGGACACCGCAAGATCGAACCCAAAGCTAAGCACTTCTACCATGGCAAGAACTACCAATCTAGTCGGCCAAACCAAACAGATAATTCGAAGAGACTTGCAAAGATAACCAATCATACATAAAAGAATTCAGAGAAGATTCAAATATTATTCAGAGATAGACTTGATCATAAACCCACAATTCATCGGTCTCAACAAACACACCGCAAAAATAAGAAGATTACATCAAATAGATCTCCACAAGAGAGGGGGAGAACTTTGTATTGAGATCCAAAAAGAGAGAAGAAGCCATCTAGCTAATAAATATGGACCCAAAGGTCTAAGGTAAACTACTCACACATCATCAGAGAGGCTATGGTGTTGGTGTAGAAGTCCTCCATGATCAATGTCCCGTCCGTCGGAGCGCCGGAAAAGGCCCCAAGATGGGATCTCACGGTATAGAAGGTTGCGGCGGTCGAAATAGGGTTTTTGCTCTGTATATGATGTTTCCAGGGTATATGAGTATATATAGGCGAAAGAGGTCGGTCAGGAGAGCTACAAGGGGCCCATGAGGGTGGCGGGCGCGCCTCCCTGCCTCGTGGCCTCCTCGTTGATTGCTTGACGTCCACTCCAAGTCCTCTGGATCACGTTTGTTCCGAAAATCACGTTCCCGAAGGTTTCATTCTGTTTGGAGTCCGTTTGATATCCATTTCCTTCGAAACACCGAAATAGGAAAAAAACAACAATTTGGGCTGGGCCTTCGGTTAATAGGTCAGTCCCAAAAATAATATAAAAATGTATAATAAAGCCCATTAAACATCCAAAACAGAATATATAATAGTATGGAACAATCAAAAATTATAGATACGTTGGAGACGTATCATCCATGGACATAGCATTATAGGTGGAATAGAATGATGGTTGTGGAGAAGACAAAAAGGGAGAAGATAGTCTCACATCAACTAGGCATATCAATGGGCTATGAAGTTGCTCATCAATATATATCAATGTGAGTGAGTAGGGATTGCCATGCAACAGATGCACTAGAGCTATAAGTGTATGAAAGCTCAAAAAGAAACTAAGTGGGTGTTCATCCAACTCGCTTGCTCACGAAGACCTAGGGCATTTTGAGGAAGCCCATCATTGGAATATACAAGCCAAGTTCTATAATGTACAATTCCAACTAGTAAATGAAAGTGACAACATAGGAGACTCTCTATCATGAATATCACGGTGCTACTTTGAAGCACAAGTGTGGTAAAAGGATAGTAACATTGTCCCTTCTCTCTTTTTCTCTCATTTTTTTGTTTGGGTCTTTCTCTTTTTTTATGGCCTCTTTTTTTTTTCGTCCGGAGTCTCATCCCGACTTTAGGGGGAATCATAGTCTCCATCATCCTTTCCTCACTTGGGACAATGCTCTAATAATGATGATCATCACACTTTTATTTACTTACAACTCATGAATTACAACTCGATACTTATAACAAAATATGACTCTATATTAATGCCTCCGACGGTGTACTGGGATGTGCAATGAATCAAGAGTGATATGTATGAAAGAATTATGAAGGTGGCTTTGCCACAAATACGATGTCAACTACATGATCATGCAAAGCAATATGACAATGATGAAGCGTGTCATAATAAACAGAATGGTGGAAAGTTGCATGGCAATATATCTCGGAATGGCTATGGAAATGCCATAATAGGTAGGTATGGTGGATGTTTTGAGGACGGTATATGGTGGGTGTATGATACCGGCGAAAGGTGTGCGGTATTAGAGAGGTTAACAATGGTGGAAGGGTGAGAGTGCATATAATCTATGGACTCAACATGAGTCATAAAGAACTCACATACTTATTGCAAGAATCTATTAGTTATTGAAACGAAGTACTATGCGCATGCTCCTAGGGGGATAAATTGGTAGGAAAAGACCATCGCTCGTCCCCGACCGCCACTCATAAGGAAGACAATCAATAAATAAATCATTCTCCAACTTCATCACATAACGGTTCACCATACGTGCATGCTACGGGAATCACAAACTTTAACACAAGTACTCAACTACTCAACTAGCATGACTCCAATATCACCATCTTCATATCTCAAAACAGTCATAAGGAATCAAACTTCTCATAGTATTCAATGCACTTTATATGAAAGTTTTTATTATATCCCTCTTGGATACTCATCATATTAGGACTAGTTTTATAACCCAAGAAAATTACCATGCTGTTTAAGGCTCTCAAAATAATATAAGTGAAGCACTGAGAGTTCATCAATTTCTTCAAAACTAAAACTACCACCATGCTCTAAAAAGATATAAACGAAGCACTAGAGCAAAATTATCTAGCTCAAAAGATATAAGCGAAGCACATAGAGTATTCTAATAAATTCCGATTCATGTGTGTCTCTCATAGAGGTGTGTACAGCAAGTATGATTGTGGTAAACTAAAAAGCAAAGACTCAAATCATACAAGACGCTCCAAGCAAAACACATATCATGTGGTGAATAAAAATATAGCCTCAAGTAAAGTTACCGATGAACGAAGACGAAAGAGGGGATGCCATCCGGGGCATCCCCAAGCTTAGGCTCTTGGTTGTCCTTGAATATTACATTGGGGTGCCTTGGGAATCCCCAAGATTAGGCTGTTTCCACTCCTTATTCCATAGTCCATTGAATCTTTACCCAAAACTTGAAAACTTCACAACACAAAACTTAACAGAAAACTCGTAAGCTCCGTTAGTATAAGAAAATAAATCACCACTTAGGTAATATTGTGAACTAATTAAAAATTCATATTGGTGTAATATCTACTGTATTCCAACTTCTCTATGGTTCATACTCTCCGATACTACTCATAGGTTCATCAAAATAAGCAAACAACACAATGAAAACAGAATCTGTCAAAAACAGAACAGTCTGTAGTAATATGTTTTGTCGAATACTTCTGGAACTCCAAAAATTCTGAAATAAGTTGGTGGACCTGAGGAATTTGTCTATTAATCATATGCAAAAAGAATCAACCTAAAATCACCCTCCAGTAAAAAATGGCAGCTAATCTCGTGAGCGCAAAAGTTTCTGTTTTTTACAGCAAGATCGCAAAGACTTCACCCAAGTCTTCCCAAAGGTTCTACTTGGCACAAATAATAATTAAAACATAAAAACACATCTAAACAGAGGCTAGATGAATTATTTATTACTAAAATAGCAAAATGCAAAGAACAAAAATAAGATTGGGTTGCCTCCCAACAAGCGCTAACGTTTAACGCCCCTAGCTAGGCATGATGATTCCAATGATGCTCACATAAAAGATAAGAATTGAAACATAAAGAGAGCATCATGAAGATATGACTCGCACATTTAAGTCTAACCCACTTCCTATGCATAGGGATTTTGTGAGCAAACAACTTATGGTAACAATAATCAACTAGCATAGGAAGGCAAAACAAGCATAGCTTTAAAACTTTAAGCACATAGAGAGGAAACTTGATATTATTGCAATTCCTACAAGCATATATTCCTCCCTCATAATAATTTTCAGTAGCATCATGAATGAATTCAACAATATAACCATCACATAAAGCATTCTTTTCATGACCTACAAGCATATAAATTTTATTACTCTCCACATAAGCAAAATCCTTCTCATTCGGAATAGTGGGAGTATCATAAGAAACTCGAATACTATAAATTGTTTCCACATTAAAAGAGTAATGTTCAGAAAAAGGGTAACCATAATCATGACAAGTTTTATAAATATAATCATCACTACTTTTTATAGCATAAGTGTCATCACAATAATCATCACAAATAGGAGGCATGCTATCATCATAATAAATTTGGTCATCAAAACTTGGGAGGCTAAGAATATCATCTTCATAAAATATAGCATCCCCAAGCTTGGGACAAACATTAATTGCAGCAAATAAATTCTCAAACATGTCATTATCATCAAACATAGCATCCCCAAGCTTGGGACTTTGCATATCATAAGCATAATCACTCTCATCCTTGATAGTATGGATAGCACCAATAGTATAGCAATTATCATCAGCACAATGAGTAATAGGAGCAACATCATTTGGAAGGGATACCTTTTTACCTTTGCTTCTCCGTATTTTCTTTTTCTTCTTCGCATCATGTGTGGGTTTAATCCTCTTTTTGGAGCTCCTTATTAATGAGATTGGTTGAATATAAGGCTCCTCCTCGTTACCTGATTCATCATAAGAAATAATAGGAGGATATTGGGAAGTCTCTTCCCTTTCATTAGTATTCTCTTCATCTTCTATTTGTTTTTTTGTCTTTATGTAATTGGCAATATAAGGATTTTCAATGCAATTCACCGTACAATACATATACATTTCCTCTAGATCAAAATCAAGAACTTTATCAAGGACAAATTCTGGAATATCCTTAGTCATACATTTTATTTCTTCATAACCCAAAAGCAAACTAAGTTCATTATGATGCATAAGGGAAATCAAGTCTTCACAATTTTTGGACACGATTCGATCATGAAACAATTTGCATTGGAGATTTAAATGATCACGTTCATTGCAAAGTTCACAAGGATGGCTAAGAAAATTTAAATTTTCAGCACAAACATCTATCCTTTCTTGCAACCTTTTAGTTTCTAAATACTTATGCCTCTTGCAAAATCTATCGTTCCTATTTGGTGTGTACTTGCAAACTCTATGCACTCCACAAAAATTGACATGCTTATATTAGATATTTTCATCATGACTAGTGCAGTCATCATTAGTACTATGGATATTCAAAGAGTTCGTACTAACACCATTGCAATCATTCTCATCATTCAAAGATTTAGTGCCAAACATTTTAATGCATTCTTCTTCTAGCATTTTGGCACAATTATCAGAATCCTTATTTTCATGAAAGATATTAAAAAGATGAAGCATATGAGGCACCCTCAATTCCATTTTTTGTTTTATTTTATAGACTAAACTAGTGATAAAACAAGAAACAAAAAGATTCGATTGCAAGATCTAAAGATATACCTTCAAGCACTCACCTCCCCGGCAACGGAGCCAGAAAAGAGCTTGATGTCTACTACGCAACCTTCTTCGTGTAGACGTTGTTGGGCCTCCAAGTGCAGAGGTTTGTAGGATAGTACCAAATTTCGCTCAAGTGGATGACCTAGGGTTTATCAATCCGTGGGAGGTGTAGGTTGAAGATGGTCTCTCTCAAGCAACCCTGCAACCAAATAACAAAGTGTCTCTTGTCTCCCCAACACACCCAATACAATGGTAAATTGTATAGGTGCACTAGTTCGGCGAAGAGATGGTGATACAAGTGCAATATGGATGGCAGATATAGGTTTTTGTAATCTGAAAATATAAAAACAGCAAGGTAACTAATGATAAAAGTGAGCGTAAACGGTATTGCAATGCTAGGAAACAAGGCCTAGGGTTCATACTTTCACTAGTGCAAGTTCTCTCAACAATAATAACATAATTGGATCATATAACTATCCCTCAACATGCAATAAAGAGTCACTCCAAAGTCACTAATAGTGCAGAACAAACGAAGAGATTATTGTAGGGTACGAAACCACCTCAAAGTTATCCTTTTTGATCGATCTATTCAAGAGTCCGTAGTAAAATAGCACAAAGCTATTCTTTCCGTTCAATCTATCCTAGAGTTCGTACTAGAATAACACCTTAAGAGACAAATCAACCAAAACCCTAATGTCACCTAGATACTCCAATGTCACCTGGAGTATTCGTGGGTATGATTATACGATATGCATCACACAATCTCAGATTCATCTATTCAAACAACACAAAGAACTTCAAAGAGTGCCCCAAAGTTTCTACCGAAGAGTCAAGACGAAAACGTGTGCCAACCCCTATGCATAAGTTCACGAGGTCACGGAACTCGCAAGTTGATCACCAAAACATACATCAAGTGGATCACGTGAATATCCATTTGTCACCACAGATAAGCACATGCAAGACATACATCAAGTGTTCTCAAATCCTTAAAGACTCAATCCGATAAGATAACTTCAAAGGGAAAACTCAATCCATTATAAGAGAGTAGAGGGGGAGAAACATCATAAGATCCAACTATAATAGCAAAGCTCGCGATACATCAAGATCGTGCCAAATCAAGAACACGAGAGAGAGAGAGAGATCAAACACATAGCTACTGGTACATACCCTCAGCCCCGAGGGTGAACTACTCCCTCCTTGTCATGGAGAGTGCCGGGATGATGAAGATGGCCACCGGAGAGGGATTCCCCCTGATACGTCTCCAACGTATATATAATTTTTGATTGCTCCATGCTATATTATCTACTGTTTTGGACCATACTGGGCTTTATTTTCCACTTTTATATTACTTTTGGGACTAACCTATTAACCGGAGGCCCAACCCAGAATTGCTGTTTTTTTGCCTATTTCAGTGTTTCGAAGAAACAGAATATCAAACGGAGTCCAAATGGAATGAAACCTTCGGGAACGTGATTTTATCACCGAATATGATCCAGGGGACTTGGACCCCACGTCAAGAAAGAAAGGAGGCGGCCACGGGGGTGGAGGGCGCGCCCCCTAGGGTGCGCCCCCTGCCTCGTGGGCCCCCATTTGCTCCACCGACGTACTCCTTCCTCCTATATATACCTACGTACCCCCAAACGACCAGATACGGAGCCAAAAACCTAATTCCACCGCCGCAACCTTCTGTACCCACGAGATCCCATCTTGGGGCCTGTTCTGGAGCTCCGCCGGAGGGGGCAATCACCATGAAGGGCTTCTACATCATCGTAGCCCCTCCGATGAAGTGTGAGTAGTTTACCTCAGACCTTCGGGTCCATAGTTAGTAGCTAGATGGCTTCTTCTCTCTCTCTTTTTTGATCTCAATACAATGTTCTCCCCCTCTCTTGTGGAGATCCATTTGATGTAATATTCTTTTTGCGGTGTGTTTGTTGAGACCGATGAATTGTGGGTTTATGATCAAGTCTATCTATGAACAATATTTGAATCTTCTCTGAATTCTTTTATGTATGATTGGTTATCTTTGCAAGTATCTTCGAATTATCAGTTTGGTTTGGCCTACTAGATTGGTTTTTCTTGCAATGGGAGAAGTGCTTAGCTTTGGGTTCAATCTTGCGGTGTCCTTTCCCAGTGACAGCAGGGGCAGCAAGGCACGTATTGTATTGTTGCCATCGAGGATAACAAGATGGGGTTTTTATCATATTGCATGAAACTATCCCTCTACATCATGTCGTCTTGCTTAAGGCGTTACTCTGTTTTTAACTTAATACTCTAGATGCATGCTGGATAGCGGTCGATGAGTGGAGTAATAGTAGTAGATGCAGGCAGGAGTCAGTCTACTTGTCTCGGACATGATGCCTATATACATGATCATACCTATATATTCTCATAACTATGCTCAATTATGTCAATTGCTCAACAGTAATTTGTTCACCCACCGTAGAATACTTATGCTCTTGAAGAAGCCACTAGTGAAATCTATGGCCCCCGGGTCTATTCTCATCATATCAATCTTCCACCACTTTATTATTGCTTTGCCTTTTACTTTGCCTTTTATTTTACTTTGTATCTTTATACCAAAAATACCAAAAATATTATCTATCATCTTTATCAGATCTCACTCTTGTAAGTGACCGTGAAGGGATTGACAACCCCTAATCGCGTTGGTTGCGTTGAGCTGTTTGTTTTGTGTAGGTACGAGGGACTCGCGCGTAGCGTCCTACTGGATTGATACCTTGGTTCTCAAAAAACTGAGGGAAATACTTACTCTACTCTGCTGCATCACCCTTTCCTCTTCAAGGAAATCCAACGCAGTGCTCATGAGGTAGCATGAAGATTTCTGGCGCCGTTGCCGGGGAGTCTATGCAAAAGTCAAACATACCAAGTACCCATCACAATCTCTTATCTCTCGCACTACATTATTTGCCATTTGCCTCTGGTTTTCCTCTCCCCCACTTCACCCTTGCCGTTTTATTCGCCCTCTCTTTTCTGTTCGCCTTCTTCTCGCTCGCTTTTTGCTTGCTCGTGTGTTCATTTGCTTGCTTGTCACGATGGCTCAAGATAATACCAAATTGTGTGACTTTACCAATACCAACAATAATGATTTCCTTAGCACTCCGATTGCTCCTCTTACCAATACTGAATCTTGTGAAATCAATGCTGCCTTGTTGAATCTTGTTATGAAAGATCAATTCACCAGCCTTCCTAGTGAAGATGCCACTATTCATCTAAATAGCTTCGTTGATTTATGTGATATGCCAAAGAAGAAAGATGTCGATAACGATATTGTTAAATTGAAGCTATTTCCTTTTTCGCTTAGAGATCGTGCTAAAGCTTGGTTTTCGTCTTTGCCTAAAAATAGTATTGATTCTTGGAACAAGTGCAAGGACGCCTTTATCTCTAAGTATTTTCCTCCCGCTAAGATCATCTCTCTTAGAAACGACATTATGAATTTTAAGCAACTTGATCATGAACATGTTGCACAAGCTTGGGAGAGAATGAAATTAATGATACGTAATTGCCCTACTCATGGTTTGAATTTGTGTATGATTATACAAAAATTTTATGCCGGATTGAATTTTGCTTCTAGAAATATTTTTGATTCGGCCGCGGGAGGCACTTTTATGGAAATCACTTTAGTATATGCTACTAAACTCCTAGATAATATTATGGTTAATTATTCTCAATGGCACACTGAAAGATCTTCTAATAAAAAAGTGCATGCGATAGAAGAAATCAATGTTTTGAGTGGAAAGATGGATGAACTTATGAAATTATTTGCTACTAAGAGTGTTTCTTCTGATCCTAATGATATGCCTTTGTCTACCTTGATTGAGAATAATAATGAATCTATGGATGTGAATAATTTTGGTAACAACGCATATAGATGGAATTTTAATCCTAGGTCTTATCCTAGTAATCCTTCTAATAATTATGGAAATTCCTACAACAACTCTTATGGAAATTTTAATAAGATGCCCTCTGAATTTGAGAATAGTGTTAAAGAGTTTATGAATTCACAAAAGAATTTCAATGCTTTGCTTGAAGAGAAATTACTTAAAGTTGATGATTTGGCTAGGAACGTTGATAGAATTTCTCTTGAGGTTGATTCTTTAAAGCTTAGATCTATTCCTCCTAAGCATGATATCAATGAGTCTCTCAAATCTATGAGAATTTCCATTGATGAGTGCAAGGAAAGAACTGCTAGGATGCGTGCTACGAAAGATGCCTTTATTAAAGCGTGTTTTTCCAATTCCTATGAAAATAAAGATGAAGATCTAAAAGTTATTGATGTGTCTCCTATTAAATCTTTGTTTTACAATATGAATCTTGATAATGATGAGACTGAATATGATCCACCTTTACCTAGAATGCGTTCCAAAAATTCAGAGTTTTTAGATCTTGATGATGAAATTGATAAAAGTGGGATTGAAAAGAATAAAACCCTAGATGTTGCTAAACCCACTATCTTGGATTTCAAGGAATTTAATTATGAAAGTTGCTCTTTAATTGATTGTATTTCCTTGTTGCAATATGTGCTAAATTCTCCTCATGCTTATAGTCAAAATAAAGCCTTTGCCGAACATATTGTTGATGCCTTGATGCAATCTTATGAAGAAAAACTTGAGTTGAAAGTATCTATCCCTAGAAAACTTTATGATGAGTGGGAACCTACTATTCAAATTGAAATTAAAAATTATGAGTTTTATGCTTTGTGTGATTTGGGTGCTAGTGTCTCCACTATTCCCAAAACTTTGTGTGATTTGCTAGATTTCCGCGATTTTGATGATTGCTCTCTAAACTTGCATCTTGTGGATTCCACTATTAAGAAACCTATGGGAAGAATTAATGATGTTATTATTGTTACCAATAGGAATTATGTTCCCGTAGATTTTATCGTTCTTGATATAGATTGCAATCCTTCATGCCTTATTATTCTTGGTAGACCTTTCCTTAGAACGGTTGGTGCAATTATTGATATGAAGGAAGGGAATATTAGATTCCAATTTCCATTAAAGAAAGCATGGAACACTTCCTTAGAAAGAAAATAAAATTACCATATGAATCTATCATGAGAGCCACTTATGGATTGCCTACCAAAGATGGCAATACCTAGATCTATCCTTGCTTTTATGCCTAGCTAGGGGCGTTAAACGATAGCGCTTGTTGGGAGGCAACCCAATTTTATTTTTAGTTTTTTTTGTTTTTGCTTCTGTTTAGGAAAAAATAATCCATCTACCTTATGTTTAGATGTGGTTTTGTGTTTTAATTAGTGTTTGTGCCAAGTTAGACCTATAGGATCTTCTTGGATGATAGTTATTTGATCTTGTTGTAATTTCCAGAATCTTTCTGTTCATGAAAAAAATTGTTACAAATCACAGAACGTGATAAAATACTGATTCCAATTTCTGTTGATCAATAAACAAATTGTCTAGGTCGTCCTATTTTGGTAGATTTTCTGGAGTTCCAGAAGTTTGCGTTAGTTACAGATTACTACAGACTGTTCTGTTCTTGACAGATTCTGTTTTTCGTGTGTTGTTTGCTTATTTTGATGAGTCTATGGCTAGTAAAATAGTTTATAAACCATAGAGAAGTTGGAATATAGTAGGTTTAACACCAATATAAATAAATAATGAGTTCATCACAGTACCTTGAAGTGGTCTTTTGTTTTCTTTCGCTAACGGAGCTCACGAGATTTCTGTTGAGTTTTGTGTTGTGAAGTTTTCAAGTTTTGGGTGAAATCTTTTGATGGATTATGGAACAAGGAGTGGCAAGAGCGTAAGCTTGGGTATTCCCATGGCACCCCCAAGATAATCCAAGGACACCAATAAGTCAAAGCTTGGGGATGCCCCGGAAGGCATCCCCTCTTTCGTCTACTTCCATCGGTAGTTTTACTTGGAGCTATATTTTTATTCACCACATGATATGTGTTTTGCTTGGAGCGTCTTGTATTATTCGTGTCTTTGTTTGTTAGTTTGCCACAATCATCCTTGCTGTACACACCTTTTTAGAGAGCCATACATGAATTGGAATTTGATAGAATACTCTATGTGCTTCACTTATATCTTTTGAGCTATACAGTTTTGCTCTAGTGCTTCACTTATATCTTTTAGAGCACGGTGGTGGATTTGTTTTATAGAAACTATTGATCTCTCATGCTTCACTTAGATTATTTTGAGAGTCTTAAATGGCATGATAATTTGCTTAAAAATCTTAATAAGCTTGGTATTCAAGATTTGTAAAACTTTCTTTTGAGTGCGTTGAATACTAAGAAAAGTTAGATGCTTGATAATTGTTTTGAGATATGAAGATGGTGATATTAGAGTCATGCTAGTTGAGTAGTTGTGAATTTGAGAAATACTGGTGTTAAAGTTTGTGATTCCCGTAGCATGCACGTATGGTGAACCGTTATGTGATGAAGTCGGAGCATGATTTATTTTTTGATTGTCTTCCTTATGAGTGGCGGTCGGGGACGAACGATGGTCTTTTCCTACCAATCTATCCCCCTAGGAGCATGCGCGTAATACTTTGCTTTGATAACTTCTAGATTCTTGCAATAAGTATATGAGTTCTTTATGACTAATGTTGAGTCCATGGATTATATGCACTTTCCCATCCTTCCACCATTGCTAGCCTCTCTAATGCCGCACACTATTCGCCGGTATCATACACCCACCATATACCTTCCTCAAAACATCCACCATACCTACCTATCATGGCATTTCCATATATATTCCAAGATATATTGCCATGCAACTTTCCACCCTTCCGTTTATTATGACACGCTCCATCATTGTCATATTGCTAGCATGATCATGCAGTTGACATAGTATTTGTGGCAAAGCCCCATTCATAATTCTTTCATACATTTCACTCTTGATTCATTGCATATCCCGGTACACCGCTGGAGGCATTCACATAGAGTCATATTTTGTTCTAAGTATCGAGTTGTAATTGTTGAGTTGTAAGAAAAATAAAAGTGTGATGATCATCATTTTTAGAGCATTGTCCCAGGTGAGGAAAGGATGATGGAGACTATGATTCCCCCACAAGTCGGGATGAGACTCCGGACGATAAAAAAGAGGCCATAAAAAAAGAAGATAAAAAGGCCCAAATAAAAAAATAAAAGAAGAAAAAAAAATGATGAGAGAAAACGAGAGAAAGGACAATGTTACTATCCTTTTGCCACACTTGTGCTTCAAAGTAGCACCATGATCTTTATGATAGAGAGTCTCCTATGTTGTCACTTTCATATACTAGTGGGAATTTTACATTATAGAACTTGGCTTGTATATTCCAATGATGGGCTTCCTCAAAATGCCCTAGGTCTTCGTGAGCAAGCGAGTTGGATGCACACCCACTTAGTTTCTTTTGTTGAGATTTCATATACTTATAGCTCTAGTGCATCCGTTGCATGGCAATCCCTACTCACTCACATTGATATCTATTGATGGGCATCTCCATAGCCCGTTGATACGCCTAGTTGATGTGAGACTATCTTCCCCCCCTTTTGTCTTCTCCACAACCACCATTCTATTCCACATATAGTGCTATATCCATGGCTCACGCTCATGTATTGCGTGAAGATCAATTTTTTTTTGAGAATGTCAAAAGTATGAAACAATTGCTTGGCTTGTCATCGGGGTTGTGCATGATTTAAATACTTTGTGTGGTGAAGATAGAGCATAGCCAGACTATATGATTTTGTAGGGATAACTTTCTTTGGCCATGTTATTTTGATAAGACATAATTGCTTTGTTAGTATGCTTGAAGTATTATTATTTTTATGTCAATATAAACTTTTGTCTTGAATCTTTCGGATCTGAATATTCATACCACAATTAAGAAGAATTAGATTGAAATTATGCCAAGTAGCACTCCGCATGAAAAAATTTGTTTTTATCATTTACCTACTCGAGGACGACCAGGAATTAAGCTTGGGGATGCCTGATACGTCTCCAACGTATCTATAATTTTTGATTGCTCCATGCTATATTATCTACTGTTTTGGACCATATTGGGCTTTATTTTCCACTTTTATATTACTTTTGGGACTAACTATTAACCGGAGGCCCATCCCAAAATTACTATTTTTTTGCCTATTTCAGTGTTTCGAAGAAACGGAATATCAAACGGAGTCCAAACGGAATGAAACCTTCAGGAACATGATTTTCTCACCGATCGAATATGATCCAGGGGACTTGGATCCCACGTCAAGAAAGAAAGGAGGCGGCCACGAGGGTGGAGGGCGCCCCCCTAGGGCGCGCCCCCTGCCTCGTGGGCCCCCCTTTGCTCCACCGACGTACTCCTTCCTCCTATATATACCTACGTACCCCCAAACGACCAGATACGGAGCAAAAAACCTAATTCCATCGCCGCAACCTTCTGTAGCCACGAGATCCCATCTTGGGGCCTATTCCGGAGCTCCGCCGGAGGGGGCAATCACCACGGAGGGCTTCTACATCATCATAGCCCCTCCGATGAAGTGTGAGTAGTTTACCTCAGACCTTCGGGTCCATAGTTAGTAGCTAGATGGTTTCTTCTCTCTTTTTTGATCTCAATACAATGTTCTCCCCCTCTCTCGTGGAGATCTATTCGATGTAATCTTCTTTTTGCGGTGTGTTTGTTGAGACCGATGAATTGTGGGTTTATGATCAAGTCTATCTATGAACAATATTTGAATCTTCTCTGATTTCTTTTAATGTATGATTGGTTATTTTTGCAAGTCTCTTCGAATTATCAGTTTGGTTTGGCCTACTAGATTAGTTTTTCTTGCAATGGGAGAAGTGCTTAGCTTTTGGTTCAATCTTGCGGTGTCCTTTCCCAGTGACAGCAGGGGCAGCAAGGCACGTATTGTATTGTTGCCATCGAGGATAACAAGATGGGTTTTTTATCATATTGCATGAAACTATCCCTCTACATCATGTCATCTTGCTTAAGGCGTTACTCTGTTTTTAACTTAATACTCTAGATGCATGCTGATAGCGGTCGACGAGTGGATTAATAGTAGTAGATGCAGGCAGGAGTCGGTCTACTTGTCTCAGACGTGATGCCTATATACATGATCATACCTAGATATTCTCATAACTATGCTCAATTTTGTCAATTGCTCAACAGTAATTTGTTCACCCAACGTAGAATACTTATGCTCTTGAGAGAAGCCACTAGTGAAATCTATGGCCCCCGGGTCTATTCTCATCATGTCAATCTTCCACCACTTTATTATTGCTTTGCCTTTTACTTTGCCTTTTATTTTACTTTGTATTTTTATACCAAAAATACCAAAAATATTATTTATCATCTCTATCAGATCTCACTCTCGTAAGTGACCGTGAAGGGATTGACAACCACTACAAAAAAAGACACATCCGTGACATTTTGGGCCGAACATTTTTTTTCTATCATACATATGACACTTCTATGACGATAATTGTGACAAAACCCGGTATCATCATAGATGTGTTGGGCTCCTATTTCTATGACAAAAAATCATGACAGAAAATGGGCTTTTCGTCCTGGGCGGGCCGGAGACGCAGCTGCATGACATTCTTTGGGCCATCCATGACGGAAAAAAACCATGGTAGAAGCGAGGGGGAGGAAAATTTCGGGGAGTTCCCGGTTACGGTGGGAGGTCGGGGGCCGAGCGATGCGCATTTCTCTCGTACACGTACGCGCGTGTGTGCGAGGCGTTGGCTCTAACTGAACCCGAGCGAGGCGTTGGGCTCTAACTGAACCCGAGCGATTGCACTGCAGGCTACGCGTTACTGAACCCGAGTGATCGATCGATGGCTGCTAACTAAACCCGATCGAGTGATTCCTTCGCTACTGCTGCTAACTGAAGCCGATCGATGGGATGAACAGTGAGCGGTCCGGGGGGGGGGGGGGGCTGGATGAACAGTGAGCGGTGGCGTTGCCTCTGGATGAACAGGGCCCCGTGGTGTGGTGGATGGCTGGATGAACAGTAGACGGTGGAGGGGTGCCCGTGGAGGGGTGGTTGAACTGGACCCCATGGTGTGGAGGGCTGGATGAACAATAGACGGTGGAGGGGTGCCCGTGGAGGGGTGGTTGAACAAGACCCCGTGGTGTGGAGGGCTTGATGAACAGTAGACGGTGAAGGGGTGGTTGAACAGTAGCGGGTGGAGTAGCGCGCGGTGGAGGCTGGATGAACATGAGCCCGTGGAGGCTGGACGAGGTCGACGGTAGCCCGTGGAGGCTGGAGGAGGTCGACGGTGGAGATGAACAGTATCCTGTGGAGTCCCGTTTTGCGGTACACCACACCCCTCCCGGTGAACAGGACCCCCGTTTCGACCGTAGCGCTCCAACACAAGTCCGTTTCCTCCGTTTTGCGGTACGCCACACCCCTCCCGATCAACAGGACCCCAAGTTTCGACCGTAGGAGGTCCGTTTCCTCCATTTTGCGGTACGCCACACCCGTCCCGATCAACAGGACCCCCGTTTCGACCGTGGCCGGTCGAACACAAGGCCGTTTCCTCCGTTCTGCGGTACGCCAGGCCTCGTTTCCATCGCCTGTTCCGTCCAAGCCCTCCCGATGAACACGACCACGCATTCCGTTCCGACCCAGCCGGTTGGCTCCCATGTGTTCCGTTGCCTCCCGATGAACACGGCGCATTCCGTTGCCTCCCCATGAACACGACGCATTCCGTTGCCTCCCTATGAACACGGCGACGACGCTGTTTCTCAGTTCCGACCCAGCCATGTACACGAGCCCTCGCCATACGTATGCGCGAGTAGGCGTTCGAGACCCCGCCCGTATGTACACATACATGGCTGTATTTTCTTTCTTGCACCCTGGCCGCTGTACGTACGTGTACATGCTACGTGCGCGCCTCTACTACGACACGTACGCGCCTCTACTACGACACGTGCGCGCCTCTACATCCACCAGTATATATGTACGTACATGTTCGCGACCAGAATGACAACGCTACGTACGCTTCGACCAGGTGGGTCTCTACTGTCATGCACTTCCTTGTGTGCGAAGATGTAGCTGGTGGGTCCCAGCAGTCAGGGGGGCGAATCGTTTTGTTTTTTTTGCCTGGACGCACTTCTTTGCGTGCGAAGGTGTAGCTGGTGGGTCCCAGCAGTCAGGGGGAAATGTTTTTTTCGCGAAATACGGTGGCCCGTCCGGTGGGTCCCTGCTGTCAGGTGGAGGAATCATTATTTTCCGCGTAATAAGGAGGCACTTCCTTGCTTCCGCCGTGGACCCAACTGTCAGCCTCTCCACGTACAGTCCATGTCCGATGGAAGTCGTTCCTTGACCACGTTGACCACGCCGCGCCGAGAGCACCAGGGCGGTGGACGACTACAAGGCCTAGGAAGGGGACGACGCGAAGCCGGTGAAGACGCGACAGTGGATGCCCATGCGGAGAGGAGTATGAGGGTTCACTCGTTCGGCTGCGGTGTGAAGCTGCCGTCACCGCAGGGCCTGGCCAGCGGTGGGAACAGTAGGGGCGGTGAGGTCTCCGCGACAGCATAGCCGGCCACGGGAGGCAGGAGCAGGCAGCACGACCGGCGCTGCTTTGGGCGGCTGGAGCAAGAAGACCAGAGGTTGAAGAAGCATTGCGGCCGTTGGATGGAAATCGTACGGTCACTGGAGCTAGAATCGTTCATATTGACTAAGTTGACAAAGCCCTCCGTCCCCGTCAACTTAGTAGGCCCACAAGTCAGCCTCCCACCAAGGTGGGTCCCAGCTAGCAGGGGGAGTATTCATTTTTTTTGTGTGTAATAAGGAGGCACTTCCGGTGGATCCGAGCTGAAGCGGGGGGGGGGGGACATTTTTTTCGTGAAATACGGTGGCCCGTTCGGTGGGTCCCAGCAGTCAGGGGGGAAAGGTTTTTTTAACGAAATAAGGTGGCCCGTCCGGTGGGTCCCCACTGTGAGGTGGGGGAATAATTATTTTGCGCATAATAAGGAGGCACTTCCTTGCGGCCGCCGTGGACCCAGCTGTCAGCCTCTCCACGTAGAATACTCTTCCAATGGAAGTCGGTCATTGACCACGTTGACCACGCCGCGCCGAGAGCACCAGGGCGGTGGATGACGGCGAGGCCTAGGAAGGGGACGACGCGGAGCCGGGGAATACGCAGCGGTGGAATCCCGCGCGGAGAGGAGTACGAGGGTTCACTGGTTTGGCTGCGGTGTGAGGTTGCCGTCGCCGTAGAATAACAGGGGGTGTGGGTGAGTGGAGGGATGGCCTAGCCAGCGGTGGGAGTAGTATGGGGGCGGTGAGGCCTCCGCAGCAGCACAGCCGGCCACGGGAGGCAGGAGCAGGCGGCACGACCGACGCTGCTTTGGGCGGCTGGACCAAGAAGACCAGAGGTTGAAGAAGCACTACGGCCGTTGGATGGACATCGTACGGTCACTGAAGCTAGAATCGTTTATATTGACTAAGTTGACAAAGCCCTTGGTACGCTCCAACTTAGTAGGCCCACAGGTCAGCCTCCAAAGTGGTGCGCCCCAGATGTCAGGGGGAGGAATCATTTTTTGGGCGGCCGAAGCTAAGAATATTAGAGATTGAAGAAGAAGCACGACATCCGTTGGATAGACATCCAATGGACACTGCTGCTAGAACCATGTGTTGACTATAATAAGTTGACAAAGCCTTGCATACGCGTCAACTTATTTTTTTAGGGGATGTGTCACTTAGTAGGCTCACAAGTGTGTGGCAGAGAACTTATAGCCCATTTGCGTTTTGTAAGAATGTACATCCCATTTTTGAATTCTAATGGAATTTACAGCAACCTATTTACAGTTTGTTAAAAGTACAACCCATTTTCTATCTAGGACAACGATTAATAATTTCAACCAACCGTTGAAGACAGAATTCAATAAAATTTCCCACATTTTGATGGGATCCGAAATATTTTTATCCCGAAATTTCTAATCCAATTAAATATAAATTTGTATTATGTAAAAATCCAACGAAACATTGCACGCGCAACAATGAAAATTTAAGATTTTCAAAATCCATAAATAATATTTTATAAACTAATTTTGTGTTTGGTGCATTTTTTATAGTTACTGCCCAGTTTTTATAATTACATCCCATTTATTATTTTTTAAAGCCCATTTTTCCTGTTAAGTCTAATGCATCCCTCCTAGGAAAGATTTGCAGCCCAGCGGGGTGGAGAATAACAAGTTGACCTTGCCTGGGTATTCCTCAAAAAGACCTATAACTGGGCTAGCCATTTTCATCTTGAAAAAATTAATATCTGGGCTGGATATCTGGCCTGGGCTAGACGGGCCACAGCCCACCCAGTTAACACCCTGCTCTCCTCTGAACAACAACGAAATCATCGCCAAGAAAAACTCTGTGGTGCTCACGCCTCAAAAACACAAATACTTCTCGAGCTGCTTGGTCCTAGCTGTCGGCCGCACCTTGTGCAATTCTCTCGCTTATATTGACTACATAGGTTAACAATGGTGTGGGACCGTGATGTCAGGAAACCAGGAGAAAGCAAAAAATATATATATAGTTGTACATAATAAGGAGGCACTTGCGTACGTACGGCTATGGCCCTAGTGGGTCCCTTGTGTCATCCAGTCAAAATAAAGTCATCTCCTAAATCCACATGTTCGTTGACGATGTTAACAATGCTGAGTGCCACGGCGAGCGCAACAACTCAAAGGACAACGGAGAGGGCCTCGCGGGCCCTACGGATGGTCTGATACAGCGCCCGCTGCTCATTCAGGAAGCCAGGATCATCGGACACCTATGAGCACCTTCGAGAATCTGAGACGGCATGAAACGGTAAGGCCGTGCTTGGGAGCTCTGGTTTATTTCAAACCTGTATTAACATACAAGTGTAATTTACTCATCATCGGAAACAACGTGTAAAATACAGGCGTAATGAAACCGATGGCCCGATGTCTGTAAGTAAAACCGGCGGGTTACGCGTGTAATTTGAGAGACCAGTGTATATTTTACGAGCACTGCTATATGGACGACATTACCAGACGATACATGCACGATGTGCATATCATGCCATCCATGGGAAAGGCTGAAACAACAGCTAACGACTGGATTAGCAATCGTCCGAGTGTCGTTCAGCGCTTTTATCGTGTGTGAAGTACTCCCGATATTTTACTAGTCGAAATCGACCAACCAAGCGCCTTCGCCCGAGACCATTTGCTTTAATTTACAAGCGTCAGTTTTACGAGCGGTTTTGGTTGGAAAACGACAATCCAATCATGGCCTAATATCATGAGTTGGTCGGAAGATCATATGGTTTCACGTCTAACCTACCCGACTTGTTGTATAGGCTATGAATGAAACATCAGACGATGAACTTCTTAAGCACGGAAACAACAGAAGAGGATGATCTTCTTAATAAGCAAATCACTCGCATTAGATCGACATGCAAAACAATACGAAGCATTATTCTCAAGAGGCACGGTGAACAGCTCGTGATGCCGCATGCCACAACATTCCAAGCTCAACTTTGCAATCAAACACAAGGCCTGGCATTACATAGACAATATTCAGAACAGACTCTTAACACAGGAATATCTCAGCAGAGTAACTATTTACTTCTAAACTGAACACAAGAATAGGAAAAAACACTCGACGCTGCTCACAGCAAGGGCGTCCCACTCAAAAATATCAAATGCATGTCTTCTGGCTAACATCAATGAGCAAATTTTGACAAGGTTTTCCAATTCCAATATGTTAAACTAAAGTCTTCTTGCTAACATCAATGATTAAACTTTGACAAGATTTTCCCATTCAAAATATGTAATGCCTATGATCGTTGAGTCCTGTCGCTTCTTGTACTTGTTTGGGCACTTTTTGCCCAGGGCACTCCACGTGTTGTTAAATTGCCAATGGTCTCTGCAGACTAGTCATGTCACCGGTGTCTAATAATACTCTGTAAAGCTTCTCGGTCATTCCTTCTGTAATGTAGCACAAACAGTGACTGCTTCTTTCTGCAAAGTGAACGACCAACTGGACCCAGTAATACAACAGTTTGCCTTGGACACATTGGCTCCTTTTGTGCAGTTCAACTAAAATCGATGTCGGAATAAAACCGAGCTTTAATTTTGATATCCCTGTAAGCAACAATAGGTATAAGGGAAACAATTACGGAGAAATAATGGTTGATGACTTGTACTCCCAGAACAAAAGCATCTACTGATCTACTTTATCTTAATGGGAAACAAAGCAGGAGAGTAGCAATTCTCCATCAGTGTGATTCATTCATATTGACTGAGACATTATCTTAACAATGCCTTGTTTCAACATGTATAAAGAACGACACATCAGAAAAGTACCATTTCTAAAACAATGCAATTGATTCATTTTAACAGAGACATTATCTTAACAATACCTTGGTTAAACATGTAGAAAGAACTACAAAGCAGGATAGTACCATTCCTAACAAGTGTTGCAGTTTTGAACTAAGATTCAATAGTTAATTAATTCTAAGAGTGGCATTGCTTAATTTTACCAGCGGCATTAGATTAACAAAAAGCATAAACAGTTCCAGGGGAGAGTGGGCGCAACAACAGTATGTGCTTCCATCTACTTATAAAGGGGGTGATGGAGAGTTTGTTGTAACAAAGCAACAAGCATCATGTCTGGGTTGGTCCCATTTTTGTTCACTACTTAATGGGAAAAGATAGCAATACAATAGCTTCAATTCAACATTTATTTAAAATAGTACCAATACAAGTAGCACAACATCTCAAAGCACACTGCACAATCATGTGGATGAAGGCCTGTACTGACCTTTCATGAGACGGACAAGATAAAATACGAATCTGCCAACACGAATAGGAAATCCAATCTCGTTTTGTGCAGTTGCACTGAAATCAAGCAAAGTGTTTCGCGTAGCGAAGCAAAATGTTGCAATAGCAACAAGTTGAATAGATATCCCTGTTTAAACAGAGGCAAAAAAGGAATCAATTACTGGCTAATAAAGGAGGATGAAACATGCGGCCACAAATATGGTAATCCCGCCAATCCCTAACAAGTGTTGCAGTTTTGAAATAAGATTCAGTAGTTAATTCTGAGAGTGGCATCAATTACTGGCTTATAAAGGGGGTGATGCTGAATTTGTTGTAACAAAGCAACAAGCATCATGTCTGGGTTGGTCCCATTTTTGTTCACTACTTAATGGGAAAAGACAGCAATACAATAGCTTCAATTCAACATTTATTTGAAACAGTACCAAAACAAGTAGCACAACATCTCAAAGCACACTGCACATCATGTGGTTGAGACCAAGATTTGAAACAACTCGCCACGAAGATTGGAAACAAATCTCGATCTCCTTTTGTGCAGTTCCACCAAAATTAAGCAAAGTCACCGGTGTGACATTCAAGTTGAACTGCACAGAACACTCTTAAAACATAAGTGTTTCGAGTAGCGAAGCAAAATGTCGCAGTAGCAACAAGTTGAATCGATACCCCTGTTTTAACAGAGGCAAAAAAGGAAACAATTACTTGCCGATAAAGGAGGATGAAACAAATGGTGACAGAAAGAAGCATCTAACTTATCTTGGATTAAAAACAAAGTAGGACAGTAGCATTTCTAAAACGGTTGCCTTGATTCATATTAACAGAGACATTCTCTTGAAACAACATTTGTTAAAAAATGTAATTTACTTTTAACAGTGGCATTGCTTCAATTTTCCGGCGGCATTCTTAGATTAACAACAGCAAAATAGCTGTATGGGGCATGCCAGCACCATGTGCGTCCACACATATAAATGGGTGATGCAGAGTATGTAGCCAAGCAGCATATATGCGCTGGTCCCATATTTGTTCTCTTTGAACCTTCTTCCTATGTGAGGGCAGCAAATCTAGTCCTGCACAAACTACCTGACTCCCCAGTTTCTTTCCCTTTTCAACAAAGAGATCATTTCCTTATGGATGTGTGTACTGGGTTACCCCCTTTTTCCCTTTTCGACCTACAAAGCGGCTGGATAGCCAATCTATACTACTTTCTGCCCCTCCTTTCCTCATTGAACCACGTCTTTGCTCTTCTTTGCTCTTCTTTGCTCTTTGAACCAAGACCTAGATTCGACTACAGATCAAAAAAGATCCACATGCAGCTAGAGCAACGACGGTTTCAAAGAAACTTATACCTTAGGGTCGTCGGGATGTGGCAAGGCGTGCGGCGGGAGGCCGGATCTGCCCACACTACGTACGACAGCGAGGAAGAAGGGGTCGGTGGCCCTCCCGCACAGGCGCTGGGTGAAAGAGAACAGCGCAGCCGGCAGTGGATTGCCTCCCTCGCCGAAGGCAATAGAGTGAACGCTGCACCACCTCCCCTTCCCGGTGCGACGTGATACAGACGCCTCCTTCACCAGCTGTGTGTGTGGGGGGGGGGGAGACAAGAGGCCAACGCAGTCTTGTTTAGATCTGGTGAAGAGAGGGTGAGAGACTGTGAATATAGCAAACCCTAGCAAATGAACATTGAGCCTCCAGCGTGTAACATATATGTAGTGCGGCGAGCGTGTGGAGAGTGCAAACCCTAGCGAACAAGCGCTGAGGCTCCCGCTTATATATATACTACTGTAGTACGGACTGAGCTCTGGTGCCTTCACTGCACCTGCTTTTGGCTGTATGATAGGTGAGCCAGCCACATTTTGGGCCCACCTATCATAAATCCAAAGGCAGGTGCACTAAGTCAATGAAACTATGTCCATATAGTACTCTCGTGTATATGACTAATATATAGTGGAGTGTTTTTCTTATTCTCTCCATAACAATCGTTTTAAATTGTGTAAGTACGAAACGAAACTCTTTATTTAATGTATAGTGAAGAAAACTAGTACTACTTCCGATGAACTAACGATCCACGCCCACGCGTCCTGGTCGCACTTCCTGTCCTTCACGTGTGGTACACTACCCTCCCTTAAGTGAACAACCACACATTCGCCAAATTATCGGAAACGTGTGAGAGTGTGTACAAATAAAGAATTTTAATTTCAATTATCGGAAAGGTTTGAGAGTATTACAAAGTTTGACTTCAGTCAAATCTAATATGCAGAGTAAATAAAAATGGAGGGCTACTACGTCCATCCGGGTTTTTATTCCACACCATTTTTTAAATCAAAGTTAATAGCTGCACAAATAAAATTACAGGGGAGCTGGAGACAAAGTTGTGAGAAGGCTTAGAAATCAATACAAAACTTATGCTCTTAGTACCAATGTCGATCCTTCTTCGAGGAATCATTTGGTTCATAGACAATTGTGTGATAAAATTGCACCAACGTGAAAGACGACTGCGTCTCCAACGCAACCAAGGTGAACTGACGAAGGATATCATCTTTGTGCGTAACAAGCAAAGAGCACTGATGGAAGACAACTTGTTTTTCATTGAAAATCAATCAGCTTCACCAGCCGACGCAACCATGAGGTGCAACCATGAGCATCGATAGGTCATCGTGGTGATGCATCATCCATTTGGCATCAAGTTTGGGTGAGGCACATATGAAGTTCGACAAATCCTCACTGTGGTCTGTTTCTTCTCAGTAATCAAGCTCGAGGAAGGAAGAACCACGTGGCAGAGGACAGTGAGGCGGAACAACAATAGCCATCCAATTTTGTGCAGTTCCACTAAAATTGAAGAAGACATGCCCGGGTATGGAGACACGCATTGCTGTTTCCAAAATATAAAAAAGGGTTAGCAACGACATCTCAATTGTCAATAAGAATTAATGAAAAGTACACCAACAAACAGAAGCATCATAATTATCTTGATGGGAACTAAACCAGGATACCCGAGAAAAAAAGCATTTCTTCATTTAACCAGTGATAGTACTACCACCATATGGACAATGACCGCACAACCACCTTGTACTTTTTGCCGAAACAACATGTATATACCTCCACCGAGGCATCAAGCAGGACAACTTTTCGAGTGGCATTTCCTCTATAATAGTACTAGTAGGTGATGTTCGACCAGCCGACGAACCCTAGATACTATGCATGGGGAGCTGGGGAGTAGTCGCATAGAAGAAACCCCACACACAGCGACCTGGGGAGCTGGACCAGTACCTCAGGTGGGCGAGATGTCGTTTAGGCGGGCGGGCGGGATCTGCCCACACGACGGCAGCGAACAAGGGCGCGGAGGATCTTCGTCCGCGCCAGCGCCGGCTCCGAGAGGACGGTGTGCATCGGCTTCCTCCGTCACCGACGGCGAGAACGTCAATGCTGCACCTCCTCACCTCCTACAGCGGACGGGATTCGGCCGGATCTGTGACCACCGATGAGGAGAGAGATAGAGTGGACACTGTCATCTTGTTTTGATATGGAGAGGGTGAGAGAGCGAGACGCGAGAAACTCTATCAAACAAGAGGCTATAATGGAGTAAAAAAATCTCTCCATAATAGTGGTTTTAAATAGAATATGCGCGTTACCAGAAAAAGAAACGAAAACTGGCGGACAATTTTTTAAGGGTCTATCTAGGACACATCTAGATGTGACATAGTTATGTCACATCTAAGTTGATGTCCACTCTATTTGTGGTCTATTTTTTTCCTAGTTTTTTTTGTTTCTTGTTGCTACATTATATACTTGTGGGAGCTTAGATGTGATATCCTTAAATAACATCTAGATGTGAATTAGACAAACTGATTTTCTAACGTACCAAGAAAGAAAACTCGATCAAAAACACGCCCCCGCTTCCAGGTCGCGAGAGTCGTCGCGCACACACACATAGACATAGACGTGCATATCCGTGTTTATGTAAAATTCCATTTCCATCTCCACCTCCAATCATATTTTTCCAACTGGCACATTATTTACGTTGTTAATTATATACGCAGCAACATTAACATACAACATCTCTTGTTGGCGCACGTCCGAACCGCTGCCATGGCCGGTCTTGACCAACTCGAGCCCTCTTCATCACCCACGCGTGCTTCCCGCCCGAAACGGTCAGTGCCACATTCATGCCCGGCCAGAGCGGACGCGACCTCTCACTGGCGTCGGAATTAAAGCGGCGCGCCGACCGAGAGAGCGTCGCCTGCGCCGCTTCCGGGTGCACGCGGCTGGTCCACGTTCAAAGGTCGCAATAGCCGGCTACAACATGCATGTAAAAAGTTGTTGGTAGTCCGTGCTACAGCTAGCTGTCCTCCCCCAACTCGTCAAACTCTTCCAGTAGTGCTAGTACTCCATGGCGCGATCCATCGACAAGCAGGCGGGAAAGTTATCGTATACTCGGTTTGCGGTGAGTGGCATGCCGAGCGACCGTGTGGGGTCGAGCCGTGGAGGAGGGTGAGAGACGAACACGACAGACGTGATTTAAAGGTTGGTTTTGCTCGATGGCGCGATCAAACAAAACGAAACGTTGGTTTCTCTCCCTTTCCTTTTTTCTCCGGAAAAACGGAAACTTTCCACTCCATTTTCATTCCTATTCCAAGGTTGCCCCGTTACAACATTCCATCAAATACAAAGGAAAATTAACACGCATGCTGATGCATCTCAATGATTCACAGATCATAGCCAATATTTACTTCACAACTAAAGAAAAAAGTTGTGAGAGCGTGTACGAAAGAGAAACTACTGATGGGGTCACTACGACTTAAACCCTAAACCCTAAACATGATTTAATTTCCTGGCCGGGTAGAACCTGTCGAAGGAAAGACGGATGGCACCCTCGGATCATACGATGCTTTTGTGCAGTTCTACTAAAATCGACCTGAGCATCCCTGATGGCAAAGATATTGAAGAAGTGTGATTAGATAATAGTACTGGCACTAGTTCATGAGACATAAACTCATCACAAGTAGAAGCCGGTAGAAGTAGAGAAAGATCAACGTGGAGATGGAGCTACGGCAGTGGAGCAAGGCGGCTTCAAAAGGAAATGGAATACCTGGGATGTCGGGCTGTAGCTAGAAGGGCGGTTGGGACGCGACATCGGCTCATACCGCGGTGACCCCTGATTGGGGCGCACCGACTGTGGGTTTTCTCCCTCACCAATGTCGACCGCGTCTACGCAGAACATTGTTCCCTTCCCCCAGCTGCGGGATCAGGCCCGTCGTTCTATGCTTGTGAAGAGAGCAACCTAAGCAAGCAGGCTTGTAGCTTAGGCTCCTGCTAGTGTATATATAGTGGTTTTCTTTTTCTCTCCATATCAACCAATTTATATTGCGTACGTGTCATTCAAGAGTGAAATGATGGTTGCTTCTTCCGACTAACTTACTGTGTGATTTGACTGCTCCTTAGTGCCCCCTACACGTACTCCCCCTACGTGTATGCAACAGTCACACGTACACATGGGCGCAAAAACGCGCGCGACGCCCTAATGCATGCATGTCCGAGCAAACGACGGAACACACACGGTCACGCTCAAGTGCTCAACCTACACGTGCATGCACACACATACTCAGTCAGGGTGAGCTAGTGACCGTATAAACACCGGAATATATATATATATTGAGTGCAATGAGCGTATTATGAAGTCCACTGACTTTTTGGTGTGTCCTATCAACTCGCAGAACGAGGAGAAGCTTGCAGGACAAGGTGAAGCTCGCTTACGCCTTTTGACTAATGCAACCTACCCTCGGTGGACATGCATCAGTCCATTCGGTGTCAAATTGTCAGAGGCATACACTGTAGTACCTAACATGCGGAGTACCATCATTGTTCGACTTCACGAAGAGGCGAAGAGCCAAGCGCAGTAGTACGAGTAGTACTACTACTAGAACCGCATGGTGGAGCGTCTGTACTCTTATTTTTTTATCTCTGATAAAGTACACGTTTATTCTGGAGAAGGGCGGAAAACGGCAGCCCAACATGTAGTGAATGATATCGATCAACCAACCATGCTCGAATATATCTTGGCCTCCGTGCGAGCCCGTCTGTGTGTTCTCGCTCCTCGTCTCTCTCAAGGAACGGCGGGTTGGCTCTTTGCCGTCAATTGAGATCGGTTTGCTCACACTCCTGTCCCACATGTTAGCGATATGCCAAGAGGAGGTGCGTTGACCGACTGGCCATACGCGTACTTGGTTTTGCACCTTCATACTATTCCTCCCTCCGTCATAGTTTACAGGCCGCGCTTCATTATGATGCATTTCTCTCAATGCATTTCCACCACCGGAGAGACTTTAGACGCGTTTGATTTAATGCTCAATTAATTAGGGTGTGGTAACCACAATCAAGTCCACAATTTTCTCTCCATGTACTGTACTACGGAGTGGAGTAAGTGCATGCATGTGTATACCCGGGGTGGAAGCACTGCATGCATGTGTGTACGCATTATTCCCTCTAGTAATAGACGCCATGCTATAACTACCAATGCTAGTCGCCTTGGTCCCACAGATATTTTTTTCTTTTTTCTGAAGTGCGCTGTATAAACAGTGACAGATGGAGTAGTATGAGCGGATTCAAAGAAGAGCGTATTGATGGTTGCTTATTCAGAGCAACTTATAGTGGGAAAGGTGGGGCTTATGATTTGACTGCTCATTACTCACTATTAATGCGGCGCAACGACCGGGCTGAGTCTCCCATGCGGTTTGCACTACCCCCTCGGTTCTTAAATATACTCCAGAGTATTTGTCTTTCTAGAGATTTCAACGAGTGACTAATCAAATATTTGTCTTTTTAGAGATTTCAAATGGACTGGCAAATACGGATGTATATAGACATATTTTAGAGTGTAGATTCACTCATTTTGCTCCGTATATAGTCACTTGTTGAAATCTCTAGAAAGACGGATAGAATATTTAGGAACGGAGGGAGTACACATATGAAGCAAAATGAGTGAATCTACACTCTAAAATATGCCCGTTTGAAATTTGTAAAAAGACAAATATTTAGGAACGAAGGAGTATAATTTTGTGCATGGCACATGGACCCGGATGATGAAGAGGCTTCTGGCAATGCTATCAAGCTTCCATCATTTGTTTACATAATTGACGTACTATACAAATAATTTTCCAGCGACATGAAATTGTACAATGGTGTGGGCTTTCAGGTTTTGTTTCGCGTGTCTTGCCATCGATGCTCTTTCAGAAACAATAAAAAACTAACTTCCTTGCGAATGCATGTCAATTATTAGCAGATCAGAGCTAATAATTACATCACAACTGAAGACATAGTTGGGAGAAGGTGTTAAATTAAAATTTATCTATGCTTTCATTGGTAGCAACGTCCCCCCAGCTCTGTCTAAATCAACAAGGCATGTTGGGAAAAAAGTAGCTGTCTGGAGCATGCAACATTCTGATCATTTTGTGCAGTTCCACTAAAATAGAGCTGAGCGTCCCTGTTCCAAAGATATTAAGTGTCATTACGATAATAGAGGACTGCTGATGAAACAATAAACACACAAATAGAAGCCGGTCACCTTTGCAGTCTCTCTTAAGACTAACTAGTTGGAGAAGATTAGGCTCGGAGTTGGATGAGGAGGATAGAGCAAAACCAAACTCCCTTTGTGCAGTCGCACTGAAATGTAGAGACGTTGCCCGTGTGACATTTTAGTACAACTACACAAAACACTCTTAAGAAAAAAAAGTGATTTGTGCAGTTCACCAAAAGGTCGCAATAGCAACGAGGTGAAATGGATAGCCCTGTTTGCAAAAAAGAGGTAGAAAGGAAACAATTACTGGCCAATAATAGTTGATGACACATGCGACGACAAGAAAGAAGCATATTCCTTGTACTAAGGGAAGATAACAACACGGTTGTGTTTGTCTAAAACGGCGTGAGGACAAGAATGCAATATGGAAAGTACACCGGATGAGCTACGTTTTGGGCAAAGAACTATGGAAGATCCACATGCAGCGACGTGGGAAGGCGGGCAGTGGAGCAAGGCCGGAGGGGATACCTGGAGGTCGTCGGGATGTAACTAGGTGAGCGGCGGCGGGCGGAATCAGCGAGCAGGTGGCGTAGGCCCTGCCGCGCCGGAGCTTGGTCAGAGAGAACGGCGTGTACCGCAGATCGGGACGTGCTACCTCGGTGCCGTCGAATGGAGAAACGATGCACTTCCTCCCTTTCCCCTGGTGGACGGGATGCGGCCGGATCAATGACCAACGGTGAGAGAGAGAGAGGCCACCACACTCCCTTTCCCCCGGCGGACGGGATGCGGCCGGATCAGTGACCAACGGTGAGAGAGAGAGAGGCACCACAACCTTGTGTGAGATACTCTGAAGAGCGACAAACCAGGCAGGTAGGCTCCATTGTATATAGTGAGCGGACTACCTTTTTGTCCATAAAAATCATTTTATATTCTGTGTACGTGCCATTGAGCGCTATAACTTTATTTAAAAATAACGGGGCAACGCGTCAAGTCGAACTTTGTTTCGTGCACGCGTGGTACACGACCTCTCTAGGTAAACAACCGCTATAGGCATTCAAATTAGCACGTGGGCTGCCATTTCGTAAAGAAATGAGCTCCACCGTGTACCCGCGCGGGTGTGGCTGGGCACGAAGCGTGAGTACATGCACGGTGCACCTATTCTCTTCTTGTATACGTACACCACCTACGTGGGGTTGTGTGAGAGAGATACAAACCTAGAGAGAGATATATAGTGTGTGGGTTCTTGAGAGTTTGGGGGGGGCAATCAAAAAATGTAACATATGCAATATGTGTGAAATAGAGTCCTGGATATAACATATATATAGAGGGGGCGATCCACGAGAAGAGAGTGGAGGTATCATTGGCTTGAGGTGTCCATAGAATCGAAGAGAGGGATGATGTGTGTGTGTGTGTGCGCGCGCGATCGATAGAGTGCCATCAAATTTGTGTGTGCCCACGTGAAAGATATAGAGTGGCTGGCCTACTGGAACGTGAGACGGGACATGTGCAGTTTGTCTCGGTGGCACGGATACCTACCTGCAGCGCTCGACTATCGGTGTGTGGTGGGGGAAGAGGGAGGCCCAATTAACTATAGAGGTACAATGGTTGGTATATGTGTGGAGGAGGAGAGAGGCCTACCTCATGTATTAAGGAGATCGATCTGCCTCATGTATTAAGGGAGATCGATCGGCATCCATGCATATGTGCAGGAGAGGAATAAGGTTGGGAGAGAGAAAGAGCTAGAGTGTTGGAGGGGGTGGTAGTGGAGTTGCTTCTAACAAATGGTGGGATAGGCTTGCTAGACAAACGGAGGACACGCCCGCAATATCAATAAGAGAGGAGATGGCTGCTTGTTGTCTGTGCACGTGCGTGTGAGAGACAGGTCAGGAGGCATGCACGAATGATGAGGGGGGACGATGTGGCTGTGGTAAGCAGACGTAACTACATAGGAAGATCAATCGCCCTTTGTTAGAGAAAGGAGAGACATAACTTGTGAGGTACGTCGATCGATGGGGGGGGGTAGTTAAAGTCGATCTAGGTATATGTTGGGAGATCGATCGGTATACATGCATGTGTGTGTTAGAAGCAAATGAGGCACGAGGAGAAGGATAGAGAGAGAGGGATGCATGTAGGAGGTGGTACGAGAGGCATACTATATCGAGGGGGGAGGAGTGTGCGAGTACAAGAACGATGAAAAGAGTGGTGGGAGTGAGGCATGGACGGTGACAAGAAAAGAGGGGAAGCTTGTGTTTGTGCTAGGCACACCTGGCTAGAGAGGCATATCGATCGATGTGTGCCGTAAAGAAGGAGATGGGGGGCCTACACACACCGTGGGTGAATGACCTAAAGTGAAAAGACGAATTTGCGCGATGGAGCTAGAGAATGCTGAGGGAGGGTGAGAGGGATGCGGGCGTGTGCATGCACAAGAGAAAGTTAGCGCTAGCTACAAAGATAAGAGGGCTGTGTGGGTGTAAAAGACGAATAGAGATCATATATACTTCATTATTAAAAGTGAATTCGGATATTTGAAGAATTTATCATAGTGTTTCAAACCGACGCATGTGTGAATATATATAACGGTGATGCACATGGTGTGGTTATGAACATGTTATACTACATTTAATATATTTTATATCTACTCTTATAAAAAACGGAGTTGTTGATGATGGTGTGCCTACCATCCTGCATTATAGGCCGTCCGATTTATATCTGGCGGATAGCAAGGAAACTATGATGGTTGAAGTTGGCAACAATCATGATTGTAGATTCTTATTGAAATAGAGAAACAAATTCAAATTTAGTTCGAATTGCAGCAGTAGTATAGATATTTGGAATGCACTAAAATGTTGGTATGAGTAGGTCACATGCATTATACAGCAAGCAAAAAAATTTAATCGGACATAACATGGATTCATACTCCCTCCTTCCATCTATATAGGGCGTAATGAGATTTTTAAGACCGCCTTTGACTATTGACACGATTAATAGTACATGACATGCACAATGTGAAAATTATATCATTGAAAGAACCTTTCACAAACGAATTTAACGGTGTGCTTTGTGTAAGTTGCATGTCATATATCATTGCTCTAATATTTGGTCAAAGTTAGCATCGAAAAACGCATTATGCCCTATATAGATGGAAGGAGGGAGTAGCTTTGAATAGCATTTGTATAGTAAAACGGGGCAAGACTCTCTCTTTGTGTGGTGTGAATAGTTTGATTTTTTTTGTTTTCTTTTTCGTTGAGGGAAGTGTGAATTGATTTGGTACGTACAAGTACAATATTACTACACGTTAGGCTTGTCCCTAAAATTCAACCCGCGTCTTGTTATATCCCGAAAATTCAGATATCGTGCTCCCAAAACTGGCGCCTTCACAACCCGCGCCTTGCTATCCCGAAATTACAACGTGCGCAAAAACTCCCTCCAGCTGCCAAATCCCGACACGCGAAATCCCACTTTGAACCCTGAGACGAAAGGGCCGCTAGTTCAAATCGGTGGGGGGCACTTTTGTAATACACCCTACATTTTGGACAAGCGCGTCCCTAAGTCATGCTTCACCCCTCCCATCGCCCCCTTTTTGCCATTCGAAATCCCAGGCCATCATAACCTCTCCGCTCCAGCCGCAAAACCCCACCCTCCTCCGTCCGCCACGTCACCGCTACCCAGCCAGAGCCTCTTCCCTGACGACGTCGTCCACCGCAATAGCTCGACGTCCCTCATCCACCTCCCCGGATGAGGATCCATCGTTCATCTCGCCGTCCCGCCGGTTCAGCCGCCCCGTCCTCCACCTCCAAGGAGCTGCTCCGACGATCGCCTCGTCTATCGCGGCTGCTCCATCCCCACACCACCGCCTTAACCTGCTCCACCGGAACCGCATCATCCTCACCGACTCCTCGGATGAAGCTGAGGCCTACGCGGCGCCACCAAAGAGGTTGTACACTCATCGCATCGCACCTTCTCCTTAACTCGACCTCCATGGAGCGGCTACCTTGAAGTCGGCGCCGCGGGCGACGTCCATACCAGCTGGATCTATTGCTGCTGCTCCGGCTCTCGCTCGCTCGCTCGCTCGCCCAACTGCTGCTGCTGCTGTCCCCCTCGCTCGTGTTGTTGCTCTGCTCCGATTAAGCCACACTTCAGTCGATTGAATCGACTTTTGGGTCAGTCGATTTTCAAGGTTGGGGGGGCTCGCCGGAGTTAAGGAAGAACCACCAGTAGCGGGGACGGGGGCTCGCCGGAGAGGTACCCCACTATCTATCTTAGGATTCAGGGTGGGGGCGGGGGGCCTAGAGGGCTGGCCGGGGCGGCGGTGGCGAGTTGTTTCGGGGCGGCGAGGCGGCGCTGGGGCCGGCGGTTCGGCTGGTGGTGGCTCGCGGCTCAGGGGGGTGCAGGTTGAAGATGAACTGCAGGCCCTCCCTAAACTGCATGTCAAGTGCCTCTCTGCTACCATTGCGTTCAGTTTCGACAGTAGCATTCAGATTCCACAGTAAATTTTAGTTTCGACAGTTAAGTTCAGAGTCAATAGTTTTTACCTTATCTGTTGTAGTCAGGTGGTTTTTGGTGATGTTAATTTTACATCCATTTTACGTCATCTATTGGAGATGCTATTAGAATCCCACTTGAGATTGATGATGTCTGTCTTGTGCTGCTTCAGCCTTGATGTCTTACGGCTCATCGGAGCTGCTCCAACGACAGAACGATCCATCACAATAGAGCAGTGCCCTGGACACCGTCTACAGATTCCTCAGATCTTCCTCCACACCTCCGACAGCCACCTCTGGCTCAACTGCTTCAGCGACCAACCGAATGATGCTGAGGTCGACATGGCTATGGCAAAGAGGTTGTACACTTGTTGCATCACTTATTACTATACATTCACGTCGATCCATTAGGGCTATTTTGGTTTAACAGAAAAACGTCGATCCACTTGTTGTTACCATCACTCTAAATTTCTGCATGCTCTCCTTACATAATCTCACCATATTTTTTCGTATGCATGTCAGATATTGTACACAGTCATGCTGAACATGTAGAGAAAAACAGAAGAGTTTTGCGCGACAATACAATGTCATGCAGACATCGCTCCATGGTGGGTTCAATGGCAAACCCTCCCCACCCCTCTCCAGATTGTAATCCAGAGGAAGATATCTGTTCTGAGGCGGATTCAGACGCCGCTGACCACTCCTATTTACCCCCCAAGGTGTTTGCTCTACCTTGGCATGATGATGTTAGTCATATCATGCATATGTTGACTTGTAGTGCGTACTTCTGACATCATATATGTCATCTGCTTAGTTTAGACATGTTCTGTAATGCCACCTGTTTAGTTTCTATATCATATATGGGAATTATGCAGTCTCATGTATTTTAGCCAGCCATAATATATGTGAAATGTGCAATGCCATCATGTTTAACCAGGCATCATATATTTGAATGATATCTTGCCCATCCTTTTCTTCATTACATTTCCATTTGTCGACAATGTTTGTACATTAAACTACTCTTCCTGTGAATCAGCCATTTGGGTGGGAGATGGAAAAATCTGGAGTGAAAACAAGGCCTTCAGAGCAGACAGTGCTACCTGTCAAAGCAGATCTCTTGTTGGGTCCCGATAGCTCCTCAGAGATGGATTCAGAGACAGATGACCAGTCCTATTCCCCCACTGAGGTGTATGCTCTAACTTGGCACGATTATACTGCTCATATCATGCATACGGTGTCTTGCATTGCATAGTTTGGACATCATATACACAATATTCGACACCATGTTCTTAGTTCAGACATCATATCGAATGCCCTCTGTTTAGCATATAAATCACATATGTGAATTAAATGATGTGATCCTAATTACTTAGATAACATGTAGGTGAATTATGTCATGCGATCCTGTTTAGTTATTCATCATATCTTTGAATTATGTTATGCTATGCTATCTAGTTTAGATAGACATCATATATGTGAAATTATGTCATGCTATCCGTTTTAGTTAAACAATATACATGTCAACTATTTCATGCCCTCTTTTTTCCACACTATCTATTGCATCTGTCTCTCATACAATGTCTGTTCATTTAACTATGTTTCCTGTTTATCAGCCATTTGAATTGGAGCGGGTGATGCCAGTATCTAGCGGACTAAAAACACGGTCTTCAAATAAAACTGTGCTACCTCTTGGTGGAGATAGCACCCCGGTTGTACATGCACAAGAACCAGCCCTACCACAGATAAACCAAACTCTCGCAGATTGTACCCCTACTGCGATGGACAGAGAACCAGCTTCACCCAATCTAACACCAACCCCAGCCGATAGCAACCCAATTCCTGTTGACACAGCACCATCTCCACCACAGAGCTCCCAAACAAGAGGAGTTAGTAAGGCAGCTCCAGTGCCCAAAGGACCAGTACTATCACGACGAACCCCAACTCCACCAGTTAGTACGCCTATTCCTGTGGAGGAAGCACAACCAGCTAGTCGTAGTTTAGCATCTATCGCATTTGATGTTGTTAAATCGTATGTGCGTATCTTCCCATCTTCGACATATTATACTAAAAATGAAGGAAAATGCCAATTGCAGGTGTTTGTCCAGGAGTTATGTGTAAGTAATGTTATTCATGGCAATTACTTTGCTTTGTCCCATACATCCTACCTCCATGATGGTTATAATACAACAATTTTTCCCATTTTTCTCTATAGAGAAGGACCTATTTGGAAACTCAGGATGAGGTAACTTGTGCTAATACCTCTGCTATCTTCAAGAATGCTTGGTGGCAGTATCAGAATTACTTGAAGAAACGTACTTCACCGGCAAAGAAACTCATCAAATTCCCTTACGTTCTCCTGAGACACGTTTACTGGACGATGACTGGGAACACCTTGTTCTGTACTGGTCCCGAACCAAGAATGTGGTAATGTCTATGAGCTCATTTTCGATTTTTAAGTATTATATTCTTGCGTCTTACTGTACTCTGTTCATGTAGAACAAGTGCCTAAACCTGAAGAACAACTGTTCTAATTTAAGATTCCATTGCTATCATAGTTCAAAAAAGCGTTAGACGTTAATT
Organism: Aegilops umbellulata; assembly: GCA_032464435.1. Lineage (NCBI taxonomy): Eukaryota > Viridiplantae > Streptophyta > Magnoliopsida > Poales > Poaceae > Aegilops > Aegilops umbellulata. The sequence continues at coordinate 349,336,236 of CP136054.1, forward strand.
GTGCGTTTTGCCACCGTCTTGCGCTTTACTGACCAAAGCGCATGCTTATGCGCAGTTATGCACAGATTATGCGTAGTTATGCGCAATGCGTTTTGCCAACGCCTAGAGCCTAGGCGCGCTTAAGCGCTTGCCTAGGCGTGCCTTTTTTAACTATGATTGCTTTGCTCTTGTATCACTGTATTTACTCATACAAACTTATTTTTAAATTGAAGGATCCAACCGAAACTCCAATGGCACAGCAGATATGTTTACGCATGTTTCTTTAACAGTTTTGCTCTTATCAATAGCTCTGTTGATCTCAATTTCAATTGTGTATACAGTTGACTTTCATATCATGCACATTACTAGCATCACAACAGAGCCAATAGTGTTGTTGTACACGTAGACCTGTGGTACCCATCTGAAATCTTGTTGTGCCGTGTAGTTTCCCACGCTTTGTATTCTTTCACTGCTGCTTTGTCTTGAACTGATATGATTTGAACCGTGTCTCTATTTTGATTTGGCAAGACAATGCAGTGACCATAGGACATAAATATATGTTTGTTTGATGCTTTTATTATGTTCTAGTACTTGGCAATAAAAGACTTGGTAGTTTAATCCTGTCCACCTTACTAATGAACTGGTTGACCGAAATGAGTTTCATATACTAGTACATGCTAAACTTGTTATGTGCCTGCTTGTTTCTTCTTTTAGAATGCTGACAGAATATTGGGGAAGAGTGCCTTATTAAGCAATGGTAAAGGAAGTAATGCAGATAAGGCTCAGGATAGTGACACATCCTTGTTGGTCTCCAACAAAGCTTATAAAAGAACTAAGGAAGACTATCTTGAAGACAGCGAGACAACCCCAAAGTCCTGTCTTGGTTTAGTGTTCAAGTTACTGGCCACTACCGCTTGCACAAGCTATTCAAACTCACTGTCTGAATCAGTTCGGTTTCTTGAGTCTCAACTACAAGCTGTAAGACATCGATCAGCTGTGCTGCGGCAAGAAGCGGAAGGACTGCGGAAGTCCCTGGAGCATTCAAATGCATACTTTCTGGTGCAACAGCAAGCGTTGGAGGATTTTGGTGCCAAACAGGACAAAGCTAATCAGCTTGCTAAGCTTATTGCCAACATGGTGGATACCCAGGATAACGTTTCTTGAGCTCTTCTGAAGTTGTTTGAGTTATGCTCTTGTTTTGCTGCCGCGTCTATTTGCACTGGTGGCCAATTTTACCGGCTAGTGTATGTAATGTGCTGCTTTGTTCCCTATATTTGCACTGGTGGCGAACTTTGATGCCCAGTGGATATAATATGTGTAATAGCGGTAATAGGCTAGCGTTAATTGCTTGATTATTTATTTCCTTATTGTCTTGTTTAGTTGTTTGCTTGTAGTCACTGCAGTTCTTTTTCTATTTTTTTCTAGTGGCCACAATAGCCTATTTTGGTAACTAGGCCAAAATAATCATGGCAACACACGGACTGTTGTAACCATGGGCCTCCTGCAGGCCGTATGATCCATGGGCCTTCGTCCGTCCGTAGGATCCATCGGCCTTCTATACGGGACTTAGGGTCCATGGGCCTTCTACGGGCCGTAGGGTCCATGGGCCTTCTACAAGCCATGTGATCCATGGGCCTTCTACGGGCCGTACTGTCCATGGGCCTCATACGGGCCGTAGGATCCATGGGCCTTCTATGGGGTGTATCATCATTTCGCCAATCATGGGCCATATTATTCGTGGACCATAACGGGCCGTTAATAGGCCGTATTTGATAACTCTATGAAAACAGCCCAACGGTTTTTTTTACATGAAAACGGCCCAAGGTATTAACGGTCCGCAAAGGTCCGACTGTAACGACGGGCTGAATTTGGCCCACAAGCAGTAGGCGAATGTAAGCGAATGCTACAAATGAGCCCAAGAATCAATGGGCCCTGAGAAGGCCGAAAGATAACTTGGGCTGGAAACGGCCCAATGGAATAACGGGCCGTTAATGGGTATAAAGTGATACACTGTTCATTAAGGGCCAGTTTCACCACGGGCCATTAATGGGCCAAGAGTTACAAAGGTCCTCATATGGGCCGAAAGAAGTCATGGGCCACACATGGGCCGGAAGTTAAAACGGGCTGAATCATATTGGACGGCCTAGATGACGCTACTGGGCCTAATTGGGATAGGGCATAACGGGCCCTGGGTTAGCGGTCTACAAATGGGCTATATGCGAACAGGCCGTTAATAGGCTTTCCGTGGGCCGGCCCGCCACCTTTTGACCAAGTCAAACGGGACGGCCTTTTCACAGGAATGGGCCTCTATTGGGTCGTGCCATGTGTCACCGTATCATAGGCGCCTTCAGTTCAATGAGCGGATGACATATGTCCCAACAGTGAGCCGTCACGTGTTTCCTCTAGCCAATGATGATTTTACACGTGGAAAATCCCCATTGGTCGGGGCTGTTAACGGGTTATCGGATCCAAAACCCGACCCGATAGCTTAACGGCGTTCCATTACGGTGGATGCCACGTGTCGGTCACCCTTGACGAAAGCACTTCTATGACGTGCGATTTATCGTCATGGAAGTGGACACTTCCGTGATGATAATTTTGGTAATGTCATGGAACACTTCTACGACAGCACAGGTATGACTATCTTGATTCTGTCATAAATTTGTCATGGATGTACATGCATGACAAAAAATGCGACCTACTGTGACAAACATGTATCATCACGGAAGTGTATTTTTTTGTAGTGAACCCCTAATCGCGTTGGTTGCATTGAGCTATTTGTTTTGTGTAGGTACGAGGGACTCGCACGTAGCCTCCTACTGGATTGATACCTTGGTTCTCAAAAACTAAGGGAAATACTTACTCTACTCTACTGCATCACCCTTTCCTCTTCAAGGAAATCAAACGCAGTGCTCAAGAGGTCACACCCCCCCTCCGGCAGGGTGCCGGAATGGGTCTAGATTGGTTTTCCGTGGCTATAGAGGCTTGCGGCGTGGAACTCCCGATCTAGGTTATTTTCTGGAGGTTTCAGTATTTATAGGAATTTTTGGCTTCGGGAACAAGTAAGGGGGGGTCCTCGAGTCGTCCACGAGATAGGGCGGCGTGCCCGGGGGGTAGGCCCCCCCCACCCTCATGGACAGCCGGGGACTCTTCTGGCCCAACTCTTTTACTCCGGGGGCTTCTTTTGGTCCATAAAAAATCATCAAAAATTGGCACATCAATTGGACTCCGTTTGATATTCCTTTTCTGCAATACTAAAAAACAAGGAAAAAACTAAAACTAGCACTGGGCTCTAGGTTAATAGGTTAGTCCCAAAAATCATACTCCCTCCATTCCTAAATATAGGGTGTATAGTTTTTGGCACGGGAATTAAAGAACACATGTGGAGGAAAATTTTCAGAAGTTTTGGGTGAGATTACACATGACTAATTGACATGAGAAAATAGAGGAGCTTGTATGATATAAGGAAATGTAATCAAATCCCTAAAAAAATTGTCCAAATGAGTGGTGCAACGCAATACACCTTATATTTTGGACTTTTTCTCAAAAACTTATACACCTTATATCAAGGAACAGAGGGAGTATAAAATAGCATATAAATGCATATAAAACATCCTAGATGGATAATATAATAGCATGGAACAATCAAAAATTATAGATACGTTGGAGACATATCACTCCCCACATTTGTCTCAGGTTTGCAAGGGAAATCATGTCCGGACAGTCCTGCGGACCGACACAAGACCGCGTTGGATGGCTTCTGCGGTCCGGACAATTGAGGAAGGTTTGCGGGTCCGCTTTGGAGATGCCCTCAAGTCAGAGCATGTTTTTGCTATAAAAAAAGTCCTAGAATAATTATTTTTTACATCAAAGCATTTCTATATTGCATGGTGATCATCTTTACATCGTTTTTTTGGAAAAGGAGGCTTGCCCCGGCCTGTGCATCTGAGCGATTCATGCGACCATATTATTAAAAAGTTCAAAATAACACATAGTTTTAAATTCATTATAGCTTGCAAATGGAGCAAAAAAACTCATTGCCACAACCGGTTGGTACAATAGGACAAGATCCCTAGACTCCTATCCTATTATGAGACCGCCTTCCAAACCGGTTGAATATAGCCTGTGCTACCATCTCCCACTGGTTGCACCCAGTAACCAAAGGCTCCCTGGAGTCTGTAGGAGCGAGTAAGGACCACGTATATATCCATGTCGTAGCTCTGAAGATGACCAACAAGAAAGTTAAAATATGTTATCTGTTAAAAATCGTATCATTCCTGCAGTTCCAGATAGCCCAAATATGCGAACATATTCCAATTCGAATACAAGACGCAGTAATATGTTTTACTCCACGTCTCAAATAACGATTCAGTGCTAACTAGAGGATTAATGTTAAAGGCTATATGAATCATTCGCCAAAGTAATTTCGCGAGAGGGAAATCAATGAATAGGTGTTGTATTGTTTCGTCATGATCACAAAAACAACATCGTGTACTACCTACCCAACATCGCTTTAGTAAATTATGTTTGGCAAGGATCACTTGCTTATGGACAAACCACATGAAGATTTTAATACACAAGGGAACCTTTAATTTCCAAATATGTATCGATCTCGGGATTGGGCCAGAATTAATTAGATCCATATACATAGATTTGACCGTAAACACTCCGTTTCTAGTTAACTTCCACTGAAAGGAATCCGGTTGGTAGGATAATTGAATATCAATCAACCTCCGTACCAAGTGTCGCCAGGAGTTCCAACGCTTCCCAATTAAAGATCTCCTAAAGTGAATATTTAAGGGTACCGATAGTAATATTGTGCCCACGTAGTCCTACTTACGTTGTACAATATTATATAAGGTGGGGTACTGTATGGCTAGAGGCATCTCCCCTAATCATGTATCCTCTGAAAATCTTGTTGTTATTCCATTGCCAACAAAGAATTTGGCCCTACGTAAGAACAAATCTTGCATTCTCATAAGTCCATTCTAGAATGGCAAATCATTAGGTCTTGCGGTAACTTGGGCAAGAGATTTGGATTGCAAATATTTGTTGCATAATATCTATGCCCACATACCATCATTCTCTACTGATAACCTAGACAGCCATTTACTCCTAAGGCATTTATTTTTAATTTCTAGGTTCTCAATTCCGAGACCCCCCTGGTCCTTGGGTCGGCAGATGATATCCCATCTTGCCAGACGATACTTCTTCTTAGCCTCATCTAACTACCAAAAAAATTGAGATCAGAAAAAGTCTAGTCTCTTTCGTACCCCTTTCGGTACTTCGAAGAATGATAGCAGGAACATCGACATACTAGTTAGTATTGAATTAATGAGCACTAACCGACCTCCATAAGACATTAGCTTGCCCTTCTAGCAGCTAAGTTTTTTTCCAGTTCGATCTTCGATGCATTTCCATTCTTTGTTAGTAAGTTTGCGATGATGAATCGGGATGCCCGAGTAACTAAAGGGTAGAGATCCTAATTCACATCCGAACAATTGTCTATGCGCATCTTGCTCCTCTTTAGCCCTACCAAAGCAGAACAGTTCGCTCTTGCGACAATTGATTTTTAGACTCGACAATTTTTCAAAGAGGCATAACACCAGTTTCATATTCCGAGCCTTTGCAAGGTCATGCTCCATGAAAAGAATAGTGTCGTCGGCATACTGTAAGATCCCCCATCGACTAGATGAGGAACAAGTGCACCAACTTGGTTGTTCTCTTTGGCCCTGCCTATAAGAATGGTCAACATATCCGCCACTATATTAAATAAGAGAGGAGACATTGAATCTCCTTGTCTCAAGCCCTTGTGAGTGTGAAAAGAGTGGCAGATATTATCATTAACCTTTACTCCGACAATACCTTTTTGGACTAGAGAACACACTTGGTTCCTCCATGTCTCGTTGAATCCCTTCATGCACATTGCCTGCTGAAGGAAAGGCCACTTTACTTTATCATATGCCTTCTCAAAATCCGCTTTGAAGATGACCCCATCTAGTTTCCTCGAATGAATTTCATGGAGAATTTCATGTAAAACAACAACCCCTTCTAGGATATGCATGTCTTAACGGCATGGAGCCGTCTAACTCAGCTGCACCACCGAATGGGCGATCCATGTCAGTCTATTAGTACCCACTTTTGTGAATATGTTGAAACTCACATTCAGAAGACAAATTGTCCTGAACTGCTCGATGCGAACCGCTTCTTCTTTCTTTGGCAATAGCGTAATCAAACCAAAGTTAATATTAAAGAGTTCCAGGTGACCATTCAAAAAAATCATGAAACATAGGTATAAGATCATCCTTTATAATATACCAACATTTCCTATAGAATTTCGCAAGGAACCCATCTGGTCCCGGTGCTTTATTTGGTTTCATTTGTGATATTTGCTACCTCTTGAGCACTGCGTTGGTTTTCCCTTGAAGAGGAAAGGGTGATGCATCAAAGTAGCGTAAGTATTTCCCTTAGTTTTTGAGAACCAAGGTATCAATCCAGTAGGAGGCTACGCGCGAGTCCCTCGCACCTACACAAATCAAATAAATCCTCGCAACCAACGCGATAAGGGGTTGTCAATCCCTACACGGTCACTTACGAGAGTGAGATCTGATAGATATGATAGGATAATATTTTTTTGGTATTTTTGTGATAAAGATGCAAAGTAAAAAGGTAAGTGTTGGAACATTAATATGATGAAGATAGACCCGGGGGCCATAGGTTTCACTAGTGGCTTCTCTCAAGAGCATAAGTATTTTACGGTGGGTGAACGAATTACTGTTGAGAAATTGACAGAATTGAGCATAGTTATGAGAATATCTAGGTATGATCGTGTATGTAGGCATCACGTCCGAGACAAGTAGACTGACTCCTGCCTGCATCTACTACTATTACTCCACTCATCGACCGCTATCCATCATGCATCTAGAGTATTAAGTTCATAAAAAGAATCTTTCTTAGCACGCATCCTAGCGGTTCTTTCTTTGCACTCATCAATGGAAATTCTCATGGCTTTGAGAGACTCATTGATATCATGCTTAGGAGGAATAGATCTAAGTTTTAAAGAATCAACATCAAGAGAAATTCTATCAACATTCCTAGCCAAACCATCAACTTTAAGCAATTTCTCTTTAAGCAAAGCATTTAAATTCTTTTGAGAATTCATCAATTCCTTAACACTATTCTCAAATTCAGAAGGCATCTTATTAAAATTTCCATAAGAATTGTTGTAGGAATTACCATAATTATTAGAGGAATTACTAGGATAAGGCCTACGATTAAAGTTTCCTCTATACGCATTGTTACCAAAATTATTCCTACCAACAAAATTCACATCCATAGATACATTATTATTCTCAATCGAAGTAGACAAAGGCATATCATTAGGATCAGAAGAAACACTCTTAGTAGCGAATAATTTCATAAGTTCATCCATCTTTCCACTCAAAACATTAATTTCTTCTATCGCATGCACTTTTTTATTAGTAGATCTTTCAGTGTGCCATTGAGAATAATTAACCATAATATTATCTTAGAGTTTAGTGGCTTCTCCTAAAGTGATTTCCATAAAAGTGCCTCCCGCGGCCGAATCTAAAAGATTTCTGGAAGCAAAATTCTATCCGGCATAAAATTTTTGTATAATCATCCACAAATTTAAACCATGAGTAGGGCAATTACGTATCATTAATTTCATCCTCTCCCAAGCTTGTGCAACATGTTCATGATCAAGTTGCTTAAAATTCATAATATCGTTTCTAAGAGAGATGATCTTAGCGGGAGGAAAATACTTAGAGATAAAAGCATCTTTGCACTTATTCCAAGAATCAATACTATTTTTAGGCAAAGACGAAAACCAAGCTTTAGCACGATCTCTAAGCGAAAAAGGAAATAGCTTCAATTTAACAATATCATTATTGACATCTTTCTTCTTTTGCATATCACACAAATCAACGAAGCTATTTAGATGAGTAGCGACATCTTCACTAGGAAGGCCGGCGAATTGATCTTTCATGACAAGATTCAACAAAGCAGCATTGATTTCACAAGATTCAGTATCGGTAAGAGGAGCAATCAGGGTGCTAAGGAAATCATTATTGTTGGTATTGGTAAAGTCACATAATTTCGTATTATCTTGAGCCATCGTGACAAGCAAGCAATCCAACACACAAGCAAACAAGAGGCAAGCGAAAAAGAGGCGAACGGAAAAGAGAGGGCGAATAAAACGGCAAGGGTGAAGTGGGGGAGAGGAAAACGAGAGGCAAATGGAAAATAATGTAATGCGGGAGATAAGGGTTTGTGATGGGTACTTGGTATGTTGACTTTTGCGTAGACCCCCCCCCCCCCCCCCCCGGCAACGGCGCCAGAAATTCTTCTTGCTACCTCTTGAGCACTGCGTTGGTTTTCCCTTGAAGAGGAAAGGGTGATGCAGCAAAGTAGCATAAGTATTTCCCTCAGTTTTTGAGAACCAAGGTATCAATCCAGTAGGAGGCTACGTCGAGTCCCTCACACCTACACAAAACAAATAAATCCTTGCAACCAACGCGATAAGGGGTTGTCAATCCCTACACGGTCACTTACGAGAGTGAGATCTGATAGATATGATAGGATAATATTTTTTTGGTATTTTTGTGATAAAGATGCAAAGTAAAATAAAAGCAAAGTAAAAAGATAAGTGTTGGAAGATTAATATGATGAAGATAGACCCGGGGGCCATAGGTTTCACTAGTGGCTTCTCTCAAGAGCATAAGTATTTTACAGTGGGTGAACGAATTACTGTTGAGCAATTGACAGAATTGAGCATAGTTATGAGAATATCTAGGTATGATCATGTATATAGGCATCAGGTCCGAGACAAGTAGACTGACTCCTGCATGCATCTACCACTATTACTCCACTCATCGACCGCTATCCAGCATGCATCTAGAGTATTTAGTTCATAAAAACAGAGTAACGCCTTAAGCAAGATGACATGATGTAGAGGGATAAATTCATGCAATATGATAAAAAACCCGTCTTGTTATCCTCGACGGCAACAATACAATACGTGCCTTGCTGCCCCTACTGTCACTCGGAAAGGACACCGCAAGATTGAACCCAAAGCTAAGCACTTCTCCCATTGCAAGAAAGATCAATCTAGTAGGCCAAACCAAACTGATAATTCGAAGAGACTTGCAAAGATAACCAATCATACATAAAAGAATTCAGAGGAGATTCAAGTATTGTTCATAGATAATCCTGATCATAAACCCACAATTCATCGGTCTCAACAAACACGCCGCAAAAAGAAGATTACATCGAATAGATCTCCACGAGAGAGGGGGAGAACATTGTATTGAGATCCAAAAAGAGAGAAGAAGCCATCTAGCTAATAACTATGGACCCGAAGGTCTGAGGTAAACTACTCACACTTCATCGGAGAGGCTATGGTGTTGATGTAGAAGCCCTCCGTGATGGATGCCACCTCCGGCAGAGCTCCGGAACAGGCCCCAAGATGGGATCTCGTGGGTACAGAAGGTTGCGGCGGTGGAATTAGGTTTTTGGCTCCGTATCTGATCGTTTGGGGGTACGTAGGTATATATAGGAGGAAGGAGTATGTCGGTGGAGCAACAGGGGGCCCACGAGGGTGGAGGGCGCGCCCTGGGGGGGGGGGTTAGGCGCGCCCCCTACCTCGTGGCCTCCTCTTTTGTTTCTTGACATAGGGTCCAAGTCTCCTGGATCATATTCTTCCTAAAAATCACGTTCCCAGAGGTTTAATTCCGTTTGGACTCCGTTTGATATTCCTTTTCTGTGAAACTCTGAAATAGGAAAAAAGCAGCAATTCTGGGCTGGGCCTCCAGTTAATAGGTTACTCCCAAAAATAATATAAAAGTGAATAATAAAGCCCAATAATTTCCAAAACAGTAGATAATATAGCATGGAGCAATCAAAAATTATAGATACGTTGGAGACGTATCAATATTACATCGAGAACATCTTTCTCAGTAAACGGTGCAGATAAAATCTCATTTTCATCTAACCGGAATTGAGGATATCTCCGATAATAGATTCATCCAGGGAAACTGTATTCTCAACCGGAGGCCCGAAAAGTTGTTTATAATAGTTGGAAATATATGACTGCTACCTCTTGAGCTTGCGTTGGTTTTTCCCTTTAAGAGAAAAGTGTGATGCAGCAAAGTAGAGTAAGTATTTCCCTCAGTTTTGAGAATCCAAGGTATCAATCCAGCAGGATACAACGCTCAAGCCATCGAATACCTGCACAAACAAACACCAACTTGCACCCAACGCGATAAAGGGGTTGTCAATCCCTTCACGGTCATTTGCAACGTGAGATATGATAGAGATGGATAAATGGCAAATTAATATTTATGGTATTTTTGGTCTATGGAATGGAAAGTAAAAGATTGCAAAGAAAGTAAATTGGAAACTAGAATTGTAGATCGGAAACTTATATGATGGAAAATAGACCCGGGGGCCATATGTTTCACTAGAGGCTTCTCTCAAGATAGAAACTATTACGGTGGGTGAACAAATTATTGACGAGCAATTGATAGAAAACCACAAATTTATGACGATATCTAAGGCAATGATCATGAACATAGGCACCACGTCCGTGTCAAGTAGACCGACTCCTGCCTGCATCTACTACTATTACTCCACACATCGACCGCTATCCAGCATGCATCTAGAGTATTAAGTTCATAAAGAACGGAGTAACGCCTTAAGCAAGATGACATGATGTAGAGGAATTAACTCAAGCATTATGATAAAAACCCCATCTTTTTATCCTTGATGGCAACAATACAGTACGTGTCGGTTCCCCTTCTGTCACTAGGATCGAGCACCGCACGATTGAAACCAAAGCTAAGCACTTCTCCCATTGCAAGAAAAACCAATCTAGTTGGCCAAACCAAATCGTGCATATAAGAATTCAGAGAAGATTCAAATAATATTCATAGATAAGCTAATCATAAATCCATAATTCATCGGATCTCGACAAACACACAACAAAAGAGTATTGCATCAAATAGATCTCCAATAAACCGAGGAGAACTTTGTATTGAGAATGAAAGAGAGAGAGAGAAGAATCCATCTAGCTACTAGCTATGGACCCGTAGGTCTTTGGTAAACTACTCACACTTCATCGAAGAGGTAATGGTGTTGATGTAGAAGCCCTCCGTGATTGAATCCCCCTCCGGCATGATGCCGGAAAAGGCCCCAAGATGGGATCTCACGGGTATAGAAGGTTGCGGTGGTGGAAAAGTGGTTTCGTGGCTCCCCTTGAAGTTTTTGGGGTATTTGAGAATATATAGGAGGAAGATCTAGGTCAGGGGGTCACTAAGAGGCCCACAAGGTCAAGGGCATGCCCTCCACCCTTGTGGCCGCCTCGTGGCTCTCCTGACTTGCACTCCATGTTTCCTGGGTGTCTTCTGGTCCAACAAAAATCATCGGGAAAGTTTTATTCCGTTTGGACTCCATTTGGTATTCCTTTTCTGCGAAACTCAAAAACAAGAAAAAACAGGAACTGACACTAGGCTCTAGGTTAATAGGTTAGTCCCAAAAATCATATAAAATAGCATATTAATGCATATATGATAACCACAAGTATAGGGGATCGCAATAGTTTTCGAGGGTAGAGTATTCAACCCGAATTTATTGATTCGACACAAGGGGAGCCAAAGAATATTGTCAAGTATTAGCAGTTGAGTTGTCAATTCAACCACACCTGGATAACTTGATATCTGCAGCAAAGTATTTAGTAGCAAAGTAGTATGGAAGTAACGATAACGGTGGCAAAAGTAACAGTAGCAGTTTTGTAGTAGTTGTAATAGTGGCAACGGTAAAGTAACTAAGCAAAGATCAATATGTGAAAAGCTCGTAGGCATTGGATCAGTGATGGATAATTATGTCGGATGTGCTTCTTCATGCAACAGTTATAACATAAGGTGACACAGGACTAGCTCTAGTTCATCAATGTAACATAGGCATGTATTCCGAATATAGTCATACGTGCTTATGGAAAAGAACTTGCATGACATCTTTTGTCCTACCCTCCCGTGGCAGCGAGGTCCTATTGGAAACTAAGGGATATTAAGGCCTCCTTTTAATAGAGTACCGGACCAAAGCATTAACACTTAGTGAATACATGAACTCCTCAAACTACGGTCATCACCGCGAGTGGTCCCGGTTATTGTCACTTCGGGCTTACTGGATCATAACACATAGTAGGTGACTATTGACTTGCAAGATAGGATCAAGAACTCACATATATTCATGAAAACATAATACGTTCACATCTAAAATCATGGCACTCGGGCCCTAGTGACAAGCATTAAGCATAGCAAAGTCATAGCGGCATCAATCTCAGAACATAATGGATACTAGGGATCAAACCCTAACAAAACTAACTCGATTACATGGTAAATCTCATCCAACCCATCACCGTCCAGCAAGCCTATGATGGAATTACTCACGCACGGCGGTGAGCATCATGAAATTGGTGATGGGGGAAGGGTGATGATGACGACGGCGACGGATTCCCCTCTCCAGAGCCCCGAACAGACTCCAGATCAGCCCTCCCGAGAGAGATTAGGGCTTGGCGGTGGCTTCATATCGTAAAATGCGATGAATCCTTCTCTCTGATTTTTTCTCCCCGAACGTGAATATATAGAGTTGGAGTTGAGGTCGGTGGAGCTCCAGGGGCCCATGAGGCAGGGGGCGTGCCCCAGGGGGGTGGGCGTGCCCCCACCCTTGTGGACAGGGTGTGGGCCCCCTGGTGTTGATTCTTCCGCCAGTATTTTTTATTAATTCCAAAAATATTCTCCATGAAGTTTCAGGTCATCCCGAGAACTTTTATTTCTGCACAAAATTAACACCATGGCAATTCTGCTGAAAACAGCGTTAGTCCGGGTTAGTTCCATTCAAATCATGCAAGTTAGAGTCCAAAACAAGGGCAAAAGTTTTTGGAAAAGTAGATACGATGGAGACATATCAACTCCCCCAAGCTTAAACCTTTGCTTGTCCTCAAGCAATTCAATTGACAAACTGAAAATGATAAAGAAAAACTTTTACAAACTCTGTTTGCTCTTGTTGTTGTAAATATGTAAAGCCAGCATTCAAGTTTTGAGCAAAGATTATGAACTAACCATATTCAAAATAACACTTAGGTCTCATATTTACTCATATCAATGGCATAATCAACTAGCGAGCAATAATAGTAAATCACGGATGACAACACTTTCTCAAAACAATCATAATATGATATAACAAGATGGTATCTCGCTAGCCCTTTCTGAGACCGCAATACATAAATGCAGAACACCTCTGAAGATCAAGGACTGACTAAACATTGTAATTCATGCTAAAAGAGATCCAGTCGTAGTCATACTCAATATAAACTAGTAGAAATGGATGTAGATGACAACGGTGCTCTCCAACTGGTGCTTGATACGTCTCCAACCTATAATTTTTGATTGTTCCATGCTATACTATATTCTGCTTCGGACATTAATGGGCTTTATTATACTCTTTTATATTATTTTTGGGACTAACCTATTAACCGGAGGCCCAGCCCAGAATTGTTGTTTTTTTGCCTATTTCAGAGTTACGTAGAAAAAGAATATCAAATGGAGTCCAAATGGAATGAAACCTTCGGGAACATGATTTTCGGAACGAACGTGATCTAGAGGACTTGGACCCTACATCAAGACATCAACCAGGAGGGCACGAGGTAGGGGGGCGCGCCTACCCCCCAGGCGCGCCATCCACCCTCGTGGGCCCCATGTTGCTCCACCGACGTACTTCTTCCTCCTATATATACCTGCGTACCCCCAAACTACAAGATACGGAGCCAAAAACCTAATTCCACCACCGCAAGCTTCTGTACTCGTGAGATCCCATCTTGGGACCTTTTCCGGAGCTCCGCCGGAGGGGGCATCGATCACGGAGGGCTTCTACATCAACACCATAGCCTCTCCGATGATGTGTGAGTAGTTTACCTAAGACCTTCGGGTCCATAGTTATTAGCTAGATGGCTTCTTCTCTCTTTTTGGATCTCAATACAATGTTCTCCCCCTATCTTGTGGAGATCTATTCGATGTAATCTTCTTTTGCAGTGTGTTTGTTGAGACCGATGAATTGTGGGTTTATGATCAATTTTATCTATGAACAATATTTGAATCTCCTCTGAATTCTTTATGTATGATTGGTTATATTTGCAAGCATCTTCGGATTATCAGTTTGGTTTGGCCTACTAGATTGATCTTTCTTGCAATGGGAGAAGTGCTTAGCTTTGGGTTCAATCTTGAAGTGTCCTTTCCCAGTGACAGTAGGGGCAGCAAGGCACTTATTGTATTGTTACCATCAAGGATAACAAGATGGGGTTTATATCATATTGAATGAGTTTATCCCTCTACATCATGTCATCTTACTTAAAGCGTTACTCTGTTCTTATGAACTTAATACTCTAGATGCATGTTGGATAGCTGTCGATGTGTGGAGTAATAGTAGTAGATGCAGGCAGGACTCGGTCTACTTGTCTCGGACGTGATGCCTATATACATGATCATACCTAGATATTCTCATAACTATGCTCAGTTCTATCAATTGCTCAACAGTAATTTGTTGACCCACCGTAATACTTATGCTCTCGAGAGAAGCCACTAGTGAAACCTATGGCCCCCGGGTCTATTTTCCATCATATTAATCTTCCAAGACTTAGCTATTTTTATTGCCTTTTATTTTACTTTGCATCTTTATCATAAAAATACCAAAAATATTATCTTATCATATGTATCAGATCTCACTCTCGTAAGTGACCGTGAAGGGATTGTCAACCCCTTATCGCGTTGGTTGCGAGGATTTATTTGTTTGTGTAGGTGCAAGGGACTCGTGCGTGGTCTCCTACTGGATTGATACCTTGGTTCTCAAAAACTGAGGGAAATACTTGCCCTGCTTTACTGCATCACCCTTTCCTCTTCAAGGGAAAACCAATACAGTGTTCAAGAGGTAGCAAGAAGGATTTCTGGCGCCGTTGCTGGGGAGTCTACGCAAAAGGCAACATACCAAGTATCCATCACAAACCCTTATCTCCCGCATTACATTATTTGCCATTTGCCTCTTGTTTTCCTCTCCCCCAATTCACCCTTGCCGTTTTATTGGCCCTCTCTTTTCCGTTTGCCTTTTTCTCGCTCGCTTCTTGTTTGCTCGTGTGTTGGATTGCTTGCTTGTCACGATGGCTCAGGATAATACTAAATTGTGTGACTTTACCAATACCAACAATATTGATTTCCTTATCACTCCGATTGCTCCTCTTGCCGATACTAAATCTTGTGAAATCAATACTGCTTTATTGAATCTTGTCATGAAAGATCAATTCGCCGGCCTTCCTAGTGAAGATGTCGCTACCCATCTAAATAGCTTCGTTGATTTGTGTGATATGCAAAAGAAGAAAGATGTGGACAATGATATTGGTAAATCGAAGCTATTTCCTTTTTCGCTTAGAGATCGTGCTAAAGCTTGGTTTTCATCTTTGCCTAAAAATAGTATTGATTCTTGGAATAAGTGCAAAGATGCTTTTATCTCTAAGTATTTTCCTCCCGCTAAGATCATCTCTCTTAGAAACGATATTATGAATTTTAAGCAACTTGATCATGAACATGTTGCACAAGCTTGGGAGAGGATGAAATTAATGATACGTAATTGTCCTACACATGGTATGAATTTGTGGATGATTATACAAAAAATTTATGCCGGATTGAATTTTGCTTCTAGAAATATTTTAGATTCGGCCGCGGGAGGCACTTTTATGGAAATCACTTTAGGAGAAGCGACTAAACTCCTAGATAATATTGTGATTAATTATTCTCAATGGCGCACCGAAAGATCCACTAATAAAAAAGTGCACGCGATAGAAGAATTAATGTTTTGAGTGGAAAGATGGATGAACTTATGAAATTATTTACTAATAAGAGTGTTTCTTCTGATCCTAATGATATGCCTTTGTCTACTTTGATTGAGAATAATAATGAATCTATGGATGTGAATTTTTTTGGTAGGAATAATTTTGGTAACAACGCATACAGAGGAAACTTTAACCCTAGGTCGTATCCTAGTAATTCCTCTAATAATTATGGTAATTTCTACAACAATTCTTATGGAAATTTTAATAAGATACCTTCTGAATTTGAGACTAGTGTTAAAGAATTTATGAATTCGCAAAAGAATTTCAATGCCTTGCTTGAAGAAAAGTTACCTAAGATTGATGAATTGGCTAGGAACATTGATAGAATTTCTCTTGATGTTGATTCTTTGAAACTTAGATCTATCCCTCCTAAGCATGATATCAATGAGTCTCTCAAAGCCATGAGAATTTCCATTGATGAGTGCAAAGAAAGAACCGCTAGGATGCGTGCTAAGAAAGATTGCTTTGTGAAAGCGTGTTCTTCTAATTTCTATGAAAATAAAGATGAAGATCTAAAAGTTATTGATGTCTCTCCTATTAAATCTTTGTTTTGCAATATGAATCTTGATAATGATGAGACTGAATGCGATCCACCTTTACCTACAAGGCGTACCAAAAATTCGGAGTTTTTAGATCTTGATGCTAAAATTGATAAAAGTGGGATTGAAGAGATCCAAAATCTAGATATTAATGAACCCACTATTTTTGATTTCAAGGAATTTAATTATGATAATTGCTCTTTGATAGATTGTATTTCGTTGTTGCAATCTGTGCTAAATTCTCCACATGCTTATAGTCAAAATAAAGCCTTTACCAAACATATCGTTGATGCTTTGATGTAATCTTATGAAGAAAAACTTGAGTTGGAAGTTTCTATTCCTGGAAAACTTTATGATGAGTGGGAACCTACTATTAAAATTAAAATTAAAGATCATGAATTCTATGCTTTGTGTGATTTGGGTGCTAGTGTTTCCACGATTCCAAAAACTTTGTGTGATTTGTTTGGTTTCCACGAATTTGATGATTGCTCTTTAAACTTGCACCTTGCGGATTCCACCATTAAGAAACCTATGGGAAGAATTAATGATGTTCTTATTGTTGCAAATAGGAACTATGTTCCCCTAGATTTTATTGTTCTTGACATAGATTGCAATCCTTCATGTCCTATTATTCTTGGTAGACCTTTCCTTTGAAAGATTGGTGCAATTATTGATATGAAGGAAGGGAATATTAGATTCCAATTTCCGTTAAGGAAGGGCATGGAACACTTCCCTAGAAAGAAAATAAAATTACCTTATGAATCTATTATGAGAGCCACTTATGGATTGCCTACCAAAGATGGCAATACCTAGATCTATCCTTGCTATTATGCCTAGCTAATGCACTACAAAAAAATACACTTCCGTGCTGATACGTGTTTGTCACAGTAGGTCGCGTTTTTTGTCATGCATGTACATCCATGACAAATTTATGACAGAATCAAGATAGTCATACCTGTGCTGTCGTAGAAGTGTTCCATGACATTACCAAAATTATCATCACAGAAGTGTCCACTTCCATGACGATAAATCGTGCGTCACAGAAGTGCTTTCGTCAAGGGTGACTGACACGTGGCATCCACCGTAACGGAACGCCGTTAAGCTATCGGGTCGGGTTTTGGATCCGATAACCCGTTAACAGCCCCGACCAATGCGGATTTTCCATGTGTAAAATCATCATTGGCTGGAGGAAACACGTGTCGACTCATCGTTGGGACAGATGTCATCCACTCAATGGACAGAAGGCGCATATGATACATCGACACGTGGCACGGCCCAACAGAGGCCTATTCCTGTGAAAAGGCCGGCCCGTTTGACTTGGTCAAAAGATGGCGGGCCGGCCCATGGAAAGCCTGTTAACGGCCTGTTCGCATATAGCCCATTTACAACCTGCTAACCCAAGGCCTGTTGCGCCCTATCCGAATTAGGCCCAGTAGCGTCATCTAGGCCATCCAATATGATTCCAGCCCGTTTTCACTTCTGCCCCATGTATGGCCCATGACGTCTTTCGGCCCATATGAGGACCTACGTAACTCTTGGCCTATTAACGACCCGTGGTGAAACTGGCCCGTAATGAATAGTGTATCACTTTACACCTATTAACGGCCCGTGGTGAAACTGGCCCGTAATGAACAGTGCATCACTTTATACCCACTAACGGCCCGTTACTCCGTTGGGCCGTTTCCAGCCCATGTTATCTTTCGGCCTTCTCATAGCCCATTTATTCTTGGGCTCATTTCCAACATTCGTTTACTTACGGCCCGTTACTGTCATTTTTTGCTTGTGGGCCAAATTCAGCCCGTGGTTACAGTCGGCCCGTTTGTGGTCCATTAATATGTTGGGCCGTTTTCATAGCGTCATCAAATACGCCCTATTAACGATGGCCCGTTATGGTCGGCCCATGAACGGACGAGTCCAACTCTAGCCCGTTTACAGCCATAATTCAGCCTGTTATTGGCCCATGTTTGGCCAATCGATCATACGGCCCGTATAAGGCCCATTGATGATACGACCCGTAGAAGGCCCATTGTTTCTACGGCCCGTAGAAGGCCCATTGTTTCTACGGCCTGTAGAAGGCCTACTATTTCTATGGCCCGTAGAAGGCCCACTGTTTCTACGGCCCGTAGGAGGCCTAGTGTCACTACAGTAAATATTAGCCCATGGTTATTGTGGCCTAGTTTTAAAAAGTAGGTTATTGCAGCCACTAGCAAACCGCGGAAAAAGAACTGCACTGACTACAAGCAAACAAATAAACAAGACAACAAGGAAATAAATAAGCAAGCAACTTATGCTAGGCTATCACGGCTATTACACATATTACATCCACTGGGCATCAAAGTCCGCCACCAGTGCAAATATAGGGAACAAAGCAGCATATAAACGCCGCAGCAAAACAAGTCCAGAACTGAAACCACTTCAGAAGAGTTCAAGAAACAATATCCTGGGTACCCATAATGCTGGCAAGATGCTTAGCAAGCTTATTAACTTTCTCTTGTTTGGCGCTTAAATCCTCCAGCGCTTGCTGTTGCACAAGAAAGTACGCATCTGAATTCTGTAGGGACTTCATCAGTCCTTCGGCTTCTTTCCGCAGCACAACTGACTGATGCCTTTTAGCTTGTAGCTGAGACTGAAGAAGCTGAAGTGATTCAGGCAGCGAGTTCGAAGAGCTTGTGCCAGCGGTACTGGCCAGTAACTCGAACACTACATCAACGCAGGACTGTGGGGGTTTCTCATTGTCTACAAGATCGTTTTTATCACCTTTCTTGGAGACCAACAGGGTTGTCTCACTATCTTGAACCTTATCTGCATTACTTTCTCTACCATTTCATAGTGGGGTGCTCTTCTCCAATATTCTGTTTGCATACTACAAGAGAAACAAGCAGACACATCACAGGTTTAGCTTGTAGTATACGAAACTCATTTTGGTAAACCGGTTCAGTAGTAAGGTGGAGAGGATAACAGCATGAAACAAACATATATCTATGTACTATGGTCACTGTATTGTCCATATCATTCTACTTTATGTTCCCCAATCAAGATAGAGACACAGTGCAACTCATATATTTTTAAGACACAGCGGCATAGACAGAATATAAGTGTGAGAAACTACACAGCATTGGCAGCACTTGTAATGTGCATCACATGAGAACATAACTGTTTATACAACTTAAAATGAAATCAACATAGAGCAAGAAGTTAGAACAGCAATCCAGTTAAAGAAATAGGTTTAAAACATACCTATTGCGCCATTGGAGTTTCAATTGGATCCTTCAAATTTGAAAGTAGTTGGTATGAGTAAATACAGTGATGCAACAGCAAAGGAGTATGGACCATAGCTATGGAATCTGACCTGAGAACAGTTGCTCTTATGCTTTAAACATGGAGTTTGGGTTAGCTGTGGTGGTCTTCATGCTTTGGGCACTCAGTAGCTTTACAAACTGCTCGTGTGGGGGTACTCTGTGGTGGACAGGGTGCTTTGTCAACTATAAGGGCGTTACTATCCGTTGGGGTTGCGGTTAGATGGGTTGTAGCTGGTTCTCTGCCCAATGGTGTAAGTGTGCAATCTAGAAGAGTCTCGATTATGTGTGGTGGGGCTAGTTTGTGGGCCAGTACAACCATAGTTCTATCTGCAATTCAAATGACTGATAAACAAGAAAAGAAATTGAACGTATAGACATTGTATGATAGACAGATGTGGTAATTCACATATATGTTGTCTAACCAAACAGGACAGCATGACACAATTTCACATATATGATGCCTAACTAAACATGATAGCATGACACAGTTTTAGATATATGATGGATAACTTAACATGATATAATGGCATAATTCAACATATGATGAGTACCTAAACAGGATGACATGACAAAACTACATGATGTCTTTCTAAAATAGGTTGGGATGAAATAATTCACATACATGTTGTCTAAGTATACAGGATGGCATGATATGATTGACATAATTGATTCATATACTAAGCAGCTGGCACTCGCATGTATGATCTCTAAACTAAGCAGATAGAATTCAATATTGTGCATATGATGTCTAAACTAAGCAATGCAAGACACCCTATGCATCATATGAGAAATATAAACATTGCAACTCAGAGCATACACCTCATGTGGGATATAGGACTGGTCATCTGTCTCTGAATCCTCCTCTAAGGAGCTCCCTATAACCATCGAGATATATGCTTCAACAGGTACCATTGCCTGCTCTGAAGACCTTGTTTTCACTCAAGATTTTTCCATAACCGGCTCAAATGGCTGATACACATGAAGAGTAGTTCAATATACACAGATTGTCGACAAATGGAATACGTAATGAAAAAAAAGATGGCATGAGATAATTCACATATATGATGCCTGGCTCCATGGCGGTGCATAATTCACATATATGATAACTGGCTGAAAAACATGGCATTGCATAATTCACATATCTGATATAGCAAGCAAACATGAGGCATTCACACAAAGCATGTCTAATCTAAGCAGATGGCATGGCAATGCAAGACACCATATGTATGATATGAGAAATACAACCCAGCCAAGTTAGAGCATGCACCTCGGGGGGGGGGGGATACGACTGGTCATCTCTCTCTGAATCCTCCTCTGAGGAGCTATATGTAACCAGCAAGAAATCTGCATCGACAGGTAGCACTGACTGCTCAGAAGACCTTGTTTTCACTCCAGATTTTCCCATGACCGACTCAAATGGCTGATGCAGAGGAAGAGTAGATGAATGTATAAACATTGTTGACAAATGGAATACATTATGGAAAAAAATATGGCACGATACAATTCACATATACGATGACTGGCTAAACAGGATGGCATTGCATGATTCATGTATATGATGCCTGGCTAAAGAAGATGGCATTGCATAATTCCCATATACTCCCTCCGTTCCTAAATATTTGTCTTTTTAGAGGTTTCAAATGGACTACCACATACGGATGTATATAGACATATTTCAGAGTGTAGATTCACTCATTTTATTCCGTATGTAGTCACTTGTTGAAATCTCTAAAAAGACAAATATTTACGGATGGTGGGAGTATGATATAGAAACCAAACAGGTGGCATTCACACAAAGCAAATCTAAACTAAGCTGATGACATATAAGATGTATAATGTAAGCAATGCAAGGCTCCATATGCATGATATGACCAACATCAACATGCCATGTTAGAGAAAACACCTCAGGTGGTAAACAGGCGTGGTCGGCTCCTTCTGAATCTCCATCTGAACAGTTATCTTCCTATGGAATACAATCTGGAAATGCAGGAGGGGGGGCACTTCGCCCACCATGGAGCGGCGTCTGCATGACATTATATTCGCACGCAACGGTCTTCTCTTTTTATCTACATGTTCAGTACGGTTGTGTACAATATCTGACATGCATAATAAAAAAATAGTTAGATTTTGTAAGGCCTAAGGGGTGCATGCAAAAATCAAGACTGATGGTAGCAAACGAGTGGATGGATCCAAAACTAATGATAGCAGGTAGATTATAGCTTTAGTTTAAAAACATAGACAATGGATCATCTATTGTTTGTTGCCCACCCAACATGAACCACATAGAAGACCCCAAGATGAACTAGATAGTAGACAGATACTATTCATTGCTGGCTCGATATGAGACCCATGGGCAATTCAAAACTCAAGATTGAACGATAAAGTAGCAGGTAATAATAACCGATGTATAACGTAAGCAAACACGAAAGACTGCGACCTCTCTTCCGGAACTGTGTAGTCCTCAGGTTCATCTGCTCAGTTGATGATGGTAATGCAGTTGGCGTGGCTGCCGGCAACGAGGAAGATGATCTGAGGCGGCGAAAGGAAGTCTGCAGGGGGGATCTCTGCTGCAGTGAATGCTTCTATCGATGGTGCACCTCAGGTGGGGTGGATGACAGCACGGCAGGAGCAGGACATAACACACAAAGTTTTCTTTGACGCCTATTTGAAAATGAAGTAAATCTGTAAGGGCTCCTTAGAATTGGAGGATTCTATAAGTGCAGGGACAGGAAAAACACAGGAATAGGATAGGAATGCACGTGCAAAACAGAGCATTTGGAAACATAGGATTTCAGTCAACCTGGGTGTTTGGCTCACATGAATTGGAAGAACAGAGGAATGGCGACGAGTGTACAACCTCTTTGGCATAGCCTTGTGGACCTCAGCATCATTGGGTTGGACGTGGAGGATGGTGATGATGCTGGTGTGACTGTCGGAGGCGAGGAAGAAGATCTGAGGCCTCTGGAAACGGCGCCGAGGGTACTGCTCCGCTGTGATGGATGGTTCCGTCGTTGGAGCAGCTCCGCTAAGGTGTACGGCAACGAGGCTGAAGCATGACAAGACATACAACATTAATCTCAAGTGGGACCGTAATATCATCTGCAATAGATGATGTAAAATACATCACCAAATAGTGCTAGATGTAAAACGCATCAGCCGTGCCACGGCCGGTCCGACAGATGCTGTAAGTACTGTTCACTCTGAACTTAACTGAAGAAAATGAACTTCACAGTCGATACTGAATTTTACTGTCGAAACTGATATAACTAGTAACAGAGCATTGCAATAGATGTTTAGGGCGTTCGAGCACTACTAGCAAAGAAGCAGTGACCTAAATCAGCAGACGCTCGAGCAGGGAACGCACTAGTAGAGAGCAAGTCATGCAGTAGCACCGCGAGCGAGTGCTAAAGCAGCAACTCCTGTAGCTGCCGGAGGTCGTGCAGCAGCAGTAGCAGCGCAAGCGAGAGCAAGAGCAGAGCAGCAACACGAACGAAAGCAGGAGCAATGCAGCAGTGCGACCGACAGCAAGAACAGAGCCGCAACGCGAGCGAGAGCCGGAGCAGCCGCAGCTAGTGCCGTTGTGGAAGTCGCCGCCGAGGAAGCAACGACATGGGGGGGAGACGCCATGGATGATGTGGCCGGTGACGGCGCCGTCGATGGAGACACGCCATGTCTGCCCGGTATCGAGCATCGACAGCCCCGTGAGATCGAATAAAAGACAAAAATGCAGTGGTGAGTGCAGAACCTCCTTGGTGGCGCCGAGTTGGCCTCGACTTCATTGGAGGAATAGGTGATGGTGCTGCGGTTCCGGTGGGGCAGGTCAAGACGGCGATGTGGGGATTGAGGTGGCGTAATATACGAGGCAAACGTCAGGGCATCTCCTTGGAGGTGGAGGACGGGGCGGCTGTTCCGGCGGGACGACGAGATCGACAACGGATCCTCATCCGGTGCGGTGGATGAGGGACGGTGAGCTGTTGCGATGGACGATGTAGTCGGGGAAGAGTCTCCGGCTGGGCGGCGGTCAGGAGGCCAACGGAGGAGCGTGGGGTTTCGCGAGTTTTGGCGGCCTCGGTGTATGAATGGGGGCGAAGGGGGAGGGGGAGCCAAGCTTAGGGATGTGCTTGTCCAAAATGTAGGGTAAGTTACCAGCGTACCCCCACCGGTTTTGACACCGCGACGTGGAGCTTCATTTCCGGCTGAGGGGTAGAAGGGGGATTTCGCGTGTCTGGGCTGCGGGAGCGATTTCGGATGAGGAGGGAGTTCTCGCGTGCGTCCAAATTTCAGGATAACAAGGCGCGGCGCGGGTTGAAGAAGCGGGAGTTTCAAAGCAGGTGAGACAAAAGATACTCGAGTTTGAAAATTTCGGGATAACAAGGTGCGGATTCCTTGTTCGGCAGAACAAACTTAACGTGTAAAAAAACAATTCATACAAGACACAAGAGAGTCATGTCCCCTTTTACTATATTGCTATAGATGCCATTGAAAAAACTACAAGAAAAATGTAAAAAAATCGGGAGAACAAGATTACCCTGCACAGTACCAAATCGATTTGCACTTCCCTCCACAACAACAGAAAACAAATCAATTCCCACCAAAGAAAGAGTAATGTCCCTTTTTATATGATTACATATGCCATGGTCTCGAATTTCAATTTTTGAATCCACGTTATGTTGAATTCGAATATATCGTTAGGTGACCTTGCGGTTTATAATTGATGTAGTCGTACATTTTGATATTCCATCATATATGAACATTTTACTCCATCGTGTGAACATATATATTGTCGTCTACCATATGGACTAAATTTGAATCAATTTTCCTTATTTGAATACGATTGTTGTCAAGTTAAACAATAATTTAAATATTGTCTTGATAAAACATACATATAGCAGTAATCATATTTCACTATGAACTACATGTACCATACGCTCTCCAATTGAAATATTTGTATCCATTTTATGTTGAATTCAAATCAAAGTACATTATTGGTCTAGGTAGCGAGATGTTTGGGATAATCTAAACCCTGTTTTCATACGTATAATTTTTGGCTGAATTGGGACAAGTTTTGGTATAAGCCTCTTGCAAAACCGGAGATTCTCTCAACAAGCCTCGTGGTTCCGAGAGGAAACGTGTCACCTTTGTGTGCGAAATGATATACGTTGCCTCCCCCATGATTTTATTTACAGAGGCAACATAGAACTATATGAGTGCCCTATTAAATTTTGGAATTATTTCGGGTTCATTTGGCCCTTTTATACATTAATTGAGTTTCTGGACTTTTAATGTGCATAATCTAAATATGAATTGCATGCACATGCTCCGGTGCACCAAAGTGGGTTGAAAAATCACATGTGTGTCCTTGGTTGAATTTCTAGATCCCATGGAAGAAATGAGAATGAAATTCAAACATCTGGGCGCCATGACTCGGCCGAGAACATCGAGAAACTTTGATTTTAAATTCATGTAAATCCAAAACTCGCCTGGAAATCATGAAACTTGGCATGGTGTCATGTCATGGCACTAACATGTTGTGGTAAAAAATTGGGCCGACCTGGAAGCTCGTGGTTCTAAGAGGGAACGTGCCACCTTTGAGTGTGAAACGATATACGCTCCCCCCCCCTTGAGTTTCTTAACAAAGGCAACATAGAACTACATTAGTGCCCTGTTAAATTTTGGAATTATTCCAGGTTTGTTTGTTGTTTTTTATACATTAATTGAGTTTCTGGTCATTTAATGTGCATAAGTCAAATTTGAACTACAAGCACATGCTCTCATGCACCAAAGTTGCTTGAAAAATCACATTTGTGTCCTCGGGTGAATTTCTAGGTCCCATGCAAGAAATGAGAATAAAATTAAAATATCTGGGCATCGTGGCTCGGCCGAGAACATTGAGAAACTTGGTTTTAAAATTCTTGTAAATCCAAAACACGTCTGAAAATCATGAAACTTGGCATGGATGTCATGTCATGGTACTACCATGTTGTGGTAAGAAAATTGGCCGATTAGGAACAAATTTTGGTATAAGCTTCTTGCAAACCGAGGCTTCTCTCAAGAAGGCTCGTGGTTCTGAGAGGGAACATGCCACCTTTGAGTGCGAAACGATATACGTTGTCCCCCTTGAGTTTATTTACAAAGGCAACATAGAACTACATGAGTGCTCTGTTAAATTTTGGAATTATTCCAGCTTCGTTTGGCCTTATTTACATATCAATTGAGTTTTTGGTCATTTAATGTGCATAATTCAAATTTGAACTACAAGCACATGCTCCCGTGCACCAAAGTTGGTTGAAAAATCACATTTGTGTCCTCGGGTGAATTTCTACTAGGTCCCATGCAAAAAATGAGAATAAAATTCAAACATCTAGGCATCGTGGCTCGGTCGAGAACATTTTCAAACTTGGTTTTAAAATCATGAAACTTGGCATGGTGTCATGTCATGGTAGTACCATGCCGTGGTAAAAAAAACTGGCCGAATAGGAACAAATTTTGGTATAAGCTTCTTGCAAATCAGAGCTTCTCTCAAGAAGGCTCGTGGTTCTGGGAGGGAACGTGTCACCTTTGTGTGCATAATTCAAATTTGAAATACAAGCACATGTTCCAGTGCACCAAAGTTGGTTGAAAAATCACATGTGTGTCCTTGGGTAAATTTCTAGGTTCCATGCAAGAAATGGGAATGAAATTCAAAATTCTGGGCGTCGTGGCTGGGTTGGAAACATTGAGAAACTTAGTTTTTTAATTCCTGTAAATCCAAAACACGCATGAAAATAATGAAACTTGGCTTGGTGCCATGACATTGCACCAACATGTTGTGGTAAATTTGCAGTCCGATTTCCGAAGGCGCACACGTTAACAATCAACAAAGTCATTTTGGAACAAGTGTTGTCACGTTACAATCGGAAACACAAGTATTATTGAAACCGTGGGCGTTCTACTTACTAGTACCATTTACGTGCCGCCACGCGTCCCCATTTTTTATTAGATAGGAGGTGTCGTGCAGGGTAGCTATTTGAGTACGAGAGGCGTGCTATCAGATCCCTGCGCGTGCTTATCGGGAGGAGAGCCCTTTGACCTCCATCTTCCGTCCACCTCTCTCCCAAGGTCTCCATTAATGGTGCCCGAGCCTCTGTTTAATGGCGTGGCTATGTCTCACTCGACTGAGATTTAAGAGAGAAAAAAGAAAATCTGAAAGCACGGATCTTGATGTAAGATCCGACGGACCTATATAGCATCTACTATGACTTATAGCAAGACTATGAATATATAAGGACGATTAAAAAAATTGATCAAAGAAGGGCTTGCCCCTTCCGATTTTCATTACTGAAAACCACCACAATTCACAAGAAGTTTAGCACAACTCTAGCCTAACACGAAGGACTAAAAGCTAGCATATTGAAATCGCAACATCCCAAGAGGCCAACAAAGGCCAAACATTCGCGCTAGAACCCAACATTTCACAACCGATGACACAATCCACATCCTAAACCAATTATTACATCAAAAGAAACCAGGAAACTAAAGGACACACGCTCTGGTGATCGGCGAGCTTGTGGTAAGTGACGTAGAGCCCACAGCCTTCGTGCGGGCACTCCACCCTCACCGACGAAAGGACGGAGTCCACCGCCGTGTTCCGCACGTCGAAGCCACCGCCGCGCTCGCACTTCTGGCACTGCCGCTGGTTCTCGGGGCGGTCGACGCGGCAGTCCGCGCAGGCCAGGTGCCCTCCCTTGCACTGCAGAAATCAATCGAACAACACATCAATCAAGAAACCTGCACCTTGCTCAATCAGCCGAACGGACGAGGTGTATTCGAACCTCATACACTGGAGGCGTCAATGGGCGGAGGCACAAGGGGCAGTGGAGCACGGTGAGGTCCATCGAGACCTTAGAGAGCTCTATCGTCGGGTCCTGTTCGGTCTGCATGATCTCGCCCTCCTCGTGCACAACCATCTCTCGACTTGGGCCGGGGTATTACAAAGCTTTACCGTCACATATTTTATACTACTTCAAGGTGCATTAAATCAACACATGCAAGTATCAAAAGGAGAGTCACGGCATGCATGCATGCGTTGTAATTAATTCATCTGTAAACTCAAATTATTTAAATATATAGAGTGCAGCGCTTTGATGTGTCGCGTCAACTCGTACATCAACGAGAAGTTTGATTATCCTCTCCCTCGCGGACTTAACTGCACCTGCCTTTGGCTGTATGACAGGTTGGCCACACACCTGTCGGGCCCACCTATCATACACGCAAAGGCAGGAGCGTCCCTCCCTCGCCCATGAGCGTGGTGGCTGGCAAGACTAGGAGAAGCTTTTGCTACACGCTCTCCCTCCCGCACGCGGTGGACATGCAGCAGTTCAATCTGGATCACCTACATTGCTCCGGTGCCAAATTAACTCACGCAATGAAAAAACACTGCGTGGGAGAGAGAGAGAGAGGACCGAGGCAATAAAAAACACTTGTTTGAGAGAGTGAGAGGCTGGTGTGGTTGGTTTGATTGATTTGTTTATACATGTGGGTCTGTGTGCACAGCGGTGCCAACTCTCTCACATAGCGAGAGCGGTGCCAAAATCTTTTGATTTGACATCAATGCGTATTATGTGGCATACTTTTGCGAAATATGGCATCGGCCACATAGTGGAAGGCAACAAATGCCCAAGCTCTTCACGTGCTCCTAGTTAAATGAGAGGAAACAGAAAGAGAAAGAGACAGAGAGAGAGAGAGAGTGAAAAAATATCACTAGCCAGCCAACCCTATCGTATGAGCGAATGATAGTGGTACCTCTTGATGACACGACAATCTTATGGAGCCAGCTGCTCTAATATGTTCTCTTCTTTTGCAGATAAAAAAAGACCCGAAAGTGAAAAATGTGCTGCACTATAACAATCTCATCGAATGCCTTGATCTCCATCTTATAGAAATTGATTTGATCGACTACCGAGGCAGCACATCTGAGATTAAATTGACCAGGTTCTTTGTTCTGGAGGAAACAAGTGTGCTCAAGGTAATGAGGTTTGGCGTTCTCTGGCGCAACAATGAATGGCGTGCTGATCACCGCAAGCATCTAAGCCTAAATGACAAAGTCTCCACAGAAGCTGAATTTGTTTTTGAAACATCAAGTGACCAGAGACTCGAAAACTTATTTGCCCATTAGTGACTTGTCAGGGCGGTGGATTTTAGTTTGTACAATAATGCTGCATCCACCTAAAGTAACGAAAGTTCTTACGTAAACTTCCTAGTAATTCCATCTTCGTAGGTGCATCATTACTCCTAACATTTGTAATGTCAGTTTGAAACTTGTAATATTGCCGTGTCCTATTCTTGCGTTTTCAAAATCCTGCGAACCAAACAGGTCCTGAGTTGGTGATGATGTTGTGCCTCCCATCTTTCACCAATAGCCGTCGGATCTAGATCTGACGCATACAAACCAAGCTTCTCCATTTTTGCAAAAAGATGCCCGCACTTGTTCCCTATTCACAAACAACTCCTTTTCTCTCACAATCAGCCTTATCTCCTCCCCACCACATCTAGAAGGCCGTGGAAAAATCTGGCGCGATGGCCGCTGCCGGAGCCATCCACCCCCAATCTTGGTGTTCCGTGCAATGCACGGGCATCTACGCACGGGAAATTATGTCGAACAGGGCTAGTTGTAAGCAGGCTAGCTCTACAGCCATGATGATAGTGACTGCAGACGGTGAGGCTGACTATGGTATGCCGAACACGGCGCCTATACTCAGGTGTCATCTCCGGCGCAGGGTCTTGTCACTTCACTGTGAGGAGCAACACGTAATAATTTGACCAACGGGTAGTACAGTGCTAGTACTCCTACTACTACATTGGTAGTACTACTACTAGCACTAGTAGCATCACCGTCTGGAATTACCACGTCCATCTGGATTTTAGTAGTTGACTAGCAATATCTAGTAATGCATGTCACAAAAAATGTACTACTCCCTCTATAAATAAATACATGGTGTTTTATTCCTATCGGCGAGAGAACTTAATGTTTTTTGCTAACTAGAGTACTAATAGGATTACATGCAATGAACTAAACACTTCATGTCATGTTTGGTAGTATCAAGTCATTGAAAGCATGCACGGCCCACATCTCTCATTGGTTGATATGTCACGAAATAAGAAACAAGGAGGGAGTTAATGCACCGTGCCTAAGTATTTTGGGATTATTTGGTTTTCATAAGGTGACTTACACAACATTTTTGCTTACATGCATTAACATTTTATTAGTTAAATCAAAGGTCAAAACTTGGCGCAAAATGCAAAGGGGACCAATAAACCAGTAAACATCAAACTTCTCTCGTTTGGCCCCAACTAGAGGTCCGGTGAGATGACTATACTGCATCGACACTGAGGGGGACGCAGCTTCATTGACTTACGACAACTGCCTTTGGGTGAATGACACGTGGGCCCAGGGGGTGGCTAGCCCACCTATCATACAGCCAAAGGCAGGTGCAGTAGAGGGCCGAGGAGTAGTGCGAAATCCTACGCACCTACGCACGCTAACTAAGGGCAAGAGTGCTCACTCGAATCGCAAGATTAGTTGACTAGAAGCTAAGCTAGACCCATGGAGGTGATGAGCGTGAGCATCAGCCGGCTGTGCCAGATGGTCCACGACGCCGGCCTGCGGCCCGGCACCGAGGAACGTCTGTGCCAGATGGTCCACGACGCCGGCCTGCGGCCCGGCACCGAGGAACATCTCTAGGTAGTATTGGTTGAGGCCGCCAGGGCGAGGGGGCGCTTGGACGACAGCTTCGTCTCCTTGTTCGACGAGGTCCTCGTCGGTTTCCTCGACAAGTTCACTGTCGTCAAGAAGCTTGCGGATGACTTTGACGTAAGCCTCCAGCCGACGTGCCCAGGCTCTGCGATGCTCGCCACCCTCAACCGCCACTATGGTGACAACCTCTTCGACGCACTGGTGGCCCTGCGACTGCCAGCCGTCACGCCGGAGAATGTCCACCTTGAGGTCGCGCAAGCCACGCAGCTCCTGGCGCAGCAAGACACCATCGACATAACCCACGTCTACGCGCAAATCGTCCACAAGGACTACTACATGCAAGAGGAGGACGATAGGACGTTGGCCTTCTTGGACCGTAGGGCAACCTTGGACGGCACTGTTCAGAAGCACGTTGAGCTCTCCGCCAACGCCGCTGCTCCTCACACGTCGGTTGGTGACCCGGCGCACTAGGGCATGAGGATGTCGTTGATGGATCTGTATTTATTTTTATCTTTCCATCAAATCCATGTAGTAGTATATGATACTACAGTAATTATCTTACCTTTCTCATCAACTTCATAATTTTCGTACGTACTCCATGCATGAACGGCGCCAGAATGGAGGGAGTAGAATGGATGCAAGTTTTTGTATTGGGAAGAAAAGTACATCCATATATTGATAGAGCGTAATTTACTAGATGTTCTATCACTTTTAGCTAGCACAAAGGCTAGAGATGAGATTAGTGCACTTGTTGATACTCCTACTAGAATAGAGGCTAGACATGAGACTAGATGCGAGGAAGCAACGTCTACTTCTTTACACTCCAAGAAGAAAGAAGCACGCAAGATCGAGCCTCTGCCGATCAACAATGAATGCATCGAGAAGGCACTAATCCAACTTACAGGAGTAGTAAAATGTATTCTTGTGGTTCTTGTTTTCTTTGGTCTTGCTTTTCTAGTCAAAATTATCGTTGGAGTTCATGCAAAACGGAGGTCCGTTTGGGGTCGTGCGTTGGAGTTGGCCTTACAAGTGGGACCGCAGTTAAGGAAACCGACTATCGGCAAACCCCCACCTCGCCCGCCGCGCGATGGCTGAAGTTAGAGAAATGACGAGGTTGAAGAGATTGCTCTAGCACGGACTCCAAGAAATAATATGGTGTCATATGGATGCCGTGGTGGTGGCGTGTGCCGTACTCCTGGACGTGAATGCTTGTTCTGGCCCATGCCACCCTACTACTCCTACTACTTACTCCTACTATATAGTACTAGTATCGAGGATTCGAGGTGCTGGTTACGTACAACGAACACATTAACATATGGCTACAGTAAAAACACCCGCCCGACGCGCGAAGCATGTGAAGCTAGTACAAATAGTGTACTACTATTGTTTTTTTTTGCATGGTAATACGTGTCTCATTCAAATTAGAAAGAACAAAGTACAAGTCACGTAAAGACCGACATGACAAAACTGAAAAGATAGCAGAACATCTCTGAGCTTGACACCAACGCCTGTCACCTGCCTCCGGCACCACCACAGCAGCCACCGAAGGAAATAATGACGAATCACCTCCTCACCCGAGCTCGACGCGGCTCCATCGCTGATATGCAGCTTTGCGGACCTCCAAGGTGGCTCACTAAAATTGAAGCCCTTACCGTTGAACGAATCAGACTGGGGCAACACCCCGGACACGCCATCGAACTCTAGATCTGGCACCCCACCACGACTAAAACGCCAAAGGAGGAAACCATATCTGCCATCCATGAACCACGAGCCCAGCACATGCTCCGTCTTCCAGATGTCGTCGATGCAGACCACAATCTGCATCCGCTCCTGGACTACCTCCCAAGCTCCGCGCCGACGCTGGAGCAAACGCCGTCGCAACGGCGGATCCTGAGGACACAGGTCCACCACGAGGATGCCGCCACCGCCACGCCATCCTTGCTTGAATAGACTGGTTTTCAAATCCATCCCCAACCATAGGACCGATGGCCTCGTCAGGGAAGGATCCGAAGAATCTTTATTCAGCATTGTCATCGTCGCCGCCGAAGCAAAGATGATGAACAACCTAAAAACCTAGACTATGAGAGAGTAAAAGCGATCCACACGCATGGATCCGGCGACCCCCCTCACCACCGACGACCGAGCTCGCCAGCGGAGGGGAGCCGCCGGAGAGCGACATTGGAAGATCGGCCTCCCCTGGTGGCGGCTAGGGTTCCAGCCGCCAGGGACGAGAGGAAACAGGAAAGAGTACCTTGAGCATCTCGTCGTGTACTACTATTGTTGATTGGCCTCATCCGATAACCTATTGCAATGCACGTACAATTATGTATTCGGAAAATATATTTTTTTGCCTCGTCGCACCACTTACTCAGAGAAGCGACTCGAAAGCCATTCATAAATTTAGTAAGTTTATCACAGGCATATCATTTTATTACATAGAACAGGTCATCAACCCACATCGACAATGAGGATACATTATAAATACTAAAGTTTTCACCACACAACAAATAACAAGCAATGAAATGAACTTCAACTCAACCATTCCTCGGCGTTGTAAACGCTTGCTTTGAACCACAAGTGATTCTCTGGGACGGGCCATCCATTGTCGATCTGGAGACCAACGCAGGACTGATCATCCAGGCTGAAGCGGCCTACTATATCGGTACCAGGGTAGGGAACCAACCAAATGTCCGAGGTATAGACACAGTTGCTTCTCATAAATGGTACTGGTAACGTTGTGTCAACAGTACTTGGATCGCCTTTCACCATCATCAGATAGTTTTGTCCAAGGAAGAGCGAGTTTTCTCCAAGACTATCAATTCTGTACCAGGAAGAAGGAGTTGGCGCTAGCACACTAGTATCCATCCTGAATACCATGCAACGGGTGTTGGAATTGGTCCGGAGAGTGCGACCATGGGAGACTCCTGCTTCCTTAGCAGTAACATCATCAGTGGGATGTATACACACAAGAGGAGGTGATCCATCAGAATTAGTTGCCAAGCGCCACAGAGTATATGAGCGCGGCTCGTCCTCATGCTCGTGATCATCACCATTGGCATCTCCCCCTTGGTTATAAAAAATTTCAAGTATAGGTGGTGGAATGCTCACACGACCTTGGAAACACAAGAAGGTTAATTAGTAAAGGGAAACTTGCTAACCCGCATGCATGTGGATGAAACAATTATAATTACAGTGGAAGACAAACGTACCAAAAATACGAGGATCCCATGCAAAAACAGTGCCACGAGTGGTGGCTGCAAACACAAGGCCCTCGTATTGAATTGCATCACAGTACTCATCCGTGTACAGAAATTGATTTTTGAGCAATATCCATCGAGTCAAACCATCAAGGATGATAACAAGCTTGTCGAAGATAGCAACAACTTCATAGTTGTTGTAATTCCAAGAGCGGTTGGGAACTCGACAAATTGCTATCTTCCATAGAAGACAGTCACTATGATGGTATTTGAACGTGCGTACAATACCGGTGTGCTCAACCTCTGGGCAGTGTGCTGAGATTTTTGGAAGTGGAACCCGGTCATGAGTGTACACATTCACAGGTTCCCTCTCGCAGTTGGACCCAATGTAAACAACCCAATCTCCATTTGCGCCCGCCCAAGCCTTGCCCTCAAGCGATGGCATCTTAACATCATACGTATCATTATCAAGCGGCAACAACTTGCACAGGGCGAGGCCTCCGTCGTGCCGGCGCCAGTCATCAGGGTCACGGTGAAGAAGATAGGGGAGATCAAACCGCTCCTTGACTCTTGGGTTCCTTGTAATGATGTTATTAGTTGAGTCGAGAATGGGCTTGGACGAACCTACCATGCTAGCCGAGGTGATGACGTCGCACCGATCAATGAGTTCTTGCACCACGTCATCTTTCAGATCGGGGCAAGAATAACGGGGTCGTTTCCGGCCTATTCCCTCCATGGAGAAGATGATCGAACAATGGCAGAAGAAAGGGTGAAGGGCTGAAGGAAAATGGAAAAGGGAGAGGAAGAGTGTGCGTCAGCAGTTCCAAATCGAGAGGGAAAGGCGAAGAGTCGGTGGACGGTTGCGAGTTTGCCACGGTTCACAAAGAGGCGCCCCGGCCTACACGTCTGTTCAGAAATACTCCTACTACTCGTCGTCATCTCACTGATATGTTGGAATGGGACCACATGTCAACGAAACATGGTGTGTAATTTCTCGTGCGAAATGCGATCTGGCCGCGTTGGCCCGAGGTGCCGCATTAGTTATCGACCTTTATTTTTTTAATGGCGTGCCGATCAGTTTTGAAGCACGACTAACTGGTAATGTACGCAGAGAAAATATAAACTACTCTACCACTACTCCACCTCCAGTACTAGTAGTATAAAAAATATATATAGGCTGGAGATTCAGCGCTTTCTTGCTAAGGGCTGCCCACTTGCTTCTCACACTACCACCCTCTATCCAGATCTAAAAAAGACGGCCCTCTCTCCCTCCTCACCGGTGGTCACAGATCCGCCGGGGAAGAAAAGGACGTGCAGCGTTGACGCACTCGTCGTCGGCGAGCGAGGTCACGCACTCACGACAAGGCCGTCCTCTCAGACCTAGCGCCCGCGCGGGATGGCCTCCGTCCCCAAGCTCGTTGACATAGTGTGTGCGGAGGACGACGACCACGAGCGAAGCCACTTCACGCCGACCCTAAGGTATGCTACCTCTTTTCGAACCATAACCTTGTTCTAATGCCCCATCTGCCACGTCGTTGCATGTGGATCTTTTTCCACTCCACCTTCTTCCCAATTTGCTATCCTCTGCTCTGCTGGCCACGCAGACGAAAACCATAATTTGCACTATTAAAGGAAACCCTACTTCATGCATACTAATCCATGTCTGGGTTGAATAAGAAAAGGAAGGGAGACTGTACTGTCCAAGAGAGTAGGCATCGAACCCGCATCTAGGTTGAAAAGGGGAAAATCAGTAGCTAAGGAACGAGTCTCGTGTCTCTTGGTTGAAGAAGGGTAGAAAGGCGTGACAACGCAATAGAGAATGACCAGGTCGATCGGTTTGTTGTCCTCGCATAGTAAAAAGGTGGCTAAAGAGAACAAAAATGGGACGTAATCCACATATGCTGCCTGGATATTTGTTGCTCTGGGCAACCATACCTCCCTCATCACTCTGCGTCCTTGGAGGTACATCGTACTGGTGCGCCCACTGTCCGAATGGGCCTGCCATGCTCTTATTGCCACTTTTTTTGTTGTTAGTATTACGCCAGCAGTCAAGTGAAGGAATGCTACTGCTAAAGTGATGCCACATTTAACTAATGCCGCTCTCAGTCTAATGCCACCGATAAATTTAAGCAATGTCATTTAATGTCACTGGATTATTTCAGGGTTAGCTATTGATTGTGGATGTATTAAAGATCTTTCAGCTAAGGCATTCTAATGTTGTTGCACAGCCAGTATACCAACGATGAAACTTGTTACTACCTTCAAATTTTTGCACTGTTAATGCTTATAGATTACATACCTCACTTTCATGAGATAAGTTAATTTTTTTTTGCAGTGTCACCAAAATGCCAAGGCGCTGATGTCATTTTATTTTGGTTAAACTGCACAGACAATTATGAAGACAAGAGGAAAGGTCAAGAGTGGGCACCTCCTCCTCCTGCTGTTCTCTTGATTCGTTCGATCAAGTTTTTATGTTTGATCGATTATCAAGATTGGGATAGCAATTTTGAAGGTCCCCCCGAGTTCGAAATGATATTTACCTTGGAGGTACATGGTTTGCAATTTTTTATACTGTCATTAGTTAATAATGCTAGTTACCTTCAGACTTTTGTATTTGGCTTAATGCTCATGCACAGCTAGTATACCAATGCTGAAACTTGTTGCCTTTACATTTTGTATTGTTAATTCTTATAGAAACCTACCAGTGCTAGAGTTTATTGAAATCTGTTCAGTAAAACCATTGTACTGTACCCTGTAATAAACTAACTACTCTACTGTTGCACTAGCCACTGGATTAGTGTATATTTGTAGTATACGAATGGTGTTGCATTAGCGTATGGACATAAATAAAGTGTGGCAAGCTTTCCCAGATATGCTCAAGAAAACTACTACCTGTTTTTCTAAATACTAGACGTTTGGGTACTTTAAATTGAACCGCGAAAACGTCTTATATTAAGGAACAAATGGTGTAGAGTTCACTCAAATTATCCCGGTAAAGCTACTCACACCTTTGTTAAAATTAATGTTCATTATGTTATCGGAGGAGCTCGGAATGGCTTAGTTTTTCAGAAAAAACTATGTATGCCTTCCTGACATCAGCCGATGTTGCTTTATTTATTCCTTCAAACAGGTGGTTAGAAACAGTCTTGCTACCTTTTCCATTAAGAAATTGGAATGCTTATATTTGTGAATCTATGCTTCAACTAGTGCCACTTTTAGAGTAATCACACTTTCAATATCTATGCAAACAGGGATGCTCGATTTTAGTGGAACTGCACAAAAAGTCCAACTGGTTCAACATTAGGAGCATGCTTTTTCCCAAACCTTTATATCCAATTGGTGGCACTATGAGCTGTTCATTACGAAGGTACATGGTTTCCTACTATCTTGCTACTCTTTTTGTACTGTCATTAGATAGTAATACTAGTGGTTTGCATGTGAATTTATTGGCAGGGTGGACCTACATTGGAGGTGCAGGACAGAATTCAATGATTGGATGCTCAATTTCGGTTGTATTGATTTCACCTCTTCCATCACTGCGAACATGGATATCCTTGGTTTGATGAAGAATGGGCGCTATATTTCTGTTCTGAACCAGCAAATCAATTCAGTATGAAATTGTCCAGGGCAAAACATAACTGTATCAGATTGTCAAGTGCAG
Organism: Aegilops umbellulata; assembly: GCA_032464435.1. Taxonomy (NCBI): domain Eukaryota; kingdom Viridiplantae; phylum Streptophyta; class Magnoliopsida; order Poales; family Poaceae; genus Aegilops; species Aegilops umbellulata. The sequence continues at coordinate 349,373,598 of CP136054.1, forward strand.
AACATGACAGATGCTAAGCGGAAGAGACATGTTTAAACCGAAAATACAAGGTGTGGCATATGTTTACTAGCTGCTTGATATTTGTGCAGACAGAGATGTCTGCCCGTTGCTATTTGGCAAACAAACAAAGTGTCCGCAATTTTGGTTGAACTGCACAAGAGAATAGTATAGTCACTGCATGCAGTGCCATTTGAAAATAGACACAGAAAGATTGGATAGTCACTTCATGGACTGTAGAAAAGTAGTACTGTACTATTTATTGGCCAACACTAGGTGCTTCATTACTTTGGTCTGATTATACAATGGGCATCATTTTGCCTGAGTTAAAGTTTGTATTCCGAAAATAGTCTCGCGGTGTGATCGAGAGAAGACCAAATCATATTGCAGTGGATGTTCCTCCATCATGTGTGGTTCATTCTCATGGTTCCAGCTGTTAGTGAAACCACTTACGTTTGCAAGAGGAATTGTAGACTTCACAAACAAATTTGTCTTTCAGTCTGTACTAAATGTTGGCCAAGAGAAGCATCCATGTTAGTAGGAAGAACAGATGTTTTTTCTAGATCTTTGCTTTTGGAGCTACATATTTGTATATGATCTGTGAATCATTGAGATGCATTAACATGTTGATCTTATGTATGGGAATTGTACTAGGCAGTTTTAGTTGCGACGCAACATCCGAAGTGGCTGATCTTTGCTTTTGGAGCTACATATTTGTATATGATCTGTGAATCATTGAGATGCATTAACAGTTACTTATTTCTGTTCGCTCAGTGTTTACAAGTTACTGATCGATCACTAGCTAGCCTACAAATGCGCTCCTGGCAGTTTTATTTGCGCCGCAAGATGCGAAGTGGCAGTTTTTTGAATAAAAATGCCTACCTCTGAAGAAACTGACAAGCTACACTATCGATCCTACATGGATAAAAATGCCTACCTCTGAAGAAACTGACAAGCTACACTATCGATCCTACACGGATAAATAGCGGATCACGCATGTACTACCTCCTTTCCGGTTTGCAGGGCCCAATTCAAGAAACGACCTACTCGATCCTACACAAATAAATAGTGGATCACGCACGTACTAGTACCTCCTTTCCGGTCAGGGCTTAATTCAAACCTCTTACCAACCAAGGTACTCCCTCCGTCCGGGATTTATTAGTCCCGTGAGCAAAGCAGCAAGACCAAGGCATGACAATAATTAACGGCATGCAGAAGTTTAAGCCTAATTAATTCCAGCAATTTAAGTGCGTGCATGCGTGCCCTCGGCTGCGACTCGTTGCATGCTGCTTCGCGTACTGCCTGCGAGCGATTCTGAGTGCCTGCATGCAGCTGACCATAATTAAGGCAGCTAACTGATGCGAAAAAGATACGCTTTAATTGGTGCGGGCTTTTAAAATCAGTGGAATCATTATTGACAAGGAGGGAGATGATTCGAGTGCACTCGTTTGACCGCCATGCCGGCGTGCGACCCAGACGGGACGGGACGGCACAGTCATAATTTTAGTTTCTCTAGTTTTCCACGGCAAGCTGGCGCGCTAAGCCATTATGCATTGAATTTCGATGACCGTCGCGCTACCTTCCGCCTATAAGTACTATTTCCCGGCCTTCTCCGGTGCCACCGTGACCCAACTCGCCATATCCTCATAAGCCCCCACCGGCCCGACGTCGCTCGCCACGTCCGCCATGCCCCCGCCCGTCCGCTATAGGCGACGCCGGAGGCGGTCACCGCCGGAACTAGTGTTCGGGTTTTCACTGGAAGGCAGACGGAGGGAGGAGGCATTCTATCTGTCTTTAGATGGCAATGCGGAGATCGAGGAGTTGTTGGAGCGCGACCACATGGCGGAGGAGCAGGAGTTGTTGGAGCGCGACCGCCTGGCGGAGGAGCAGCGTATCACCGATTTGCACCGCCAGCGGGACATGGAGCTGCAGCGCATCGACGCTCTGAGTCACGTGCAGAGTGCCCGCAACTGGGCTGACTACGTGGAGGCTGGCGCCCGGCAAATAGCCCTGGAGGCTGTCGGGCACGCACGCGTTCGTGACGCCGATTTTTACTACCAACTCATCAAGTGGGTTTCCCGCTTGGAAGCCGAAGCTTCGGTGGACCACGCCGTCATGGAAAGGGCCAACGCGCGCGAGCAACGCACCCTATCGCACCTCTTGCAAGTCCGAGGCGAGGCGCACGACGCCGGTGCCGGCGTTTAGCGTGTACCACAGATGGCGGACGGCATCGTCTAGTTAGCTAAGAGTAAGTTAGTACTTGTACGCTACTAGAGTATTAGTGGGAGTAGATAGTTAACTTGGCTATGATGGTTGTCAACGTGGAAGTTCAGTACTCTATATGTGGATCAGACCTGTTACTTTGCTCTGAATGTTGAACTTTCCGTTTGAACGTATGCAATGGGCTGTTATTTTTTTAAGTGGGTTGTATTTGCTCTCCACGGGTTTAGAGGCTGACTTGTGGGCCTAGCAAGTTGACGCATACACAATCAGGAGATGATTGTACGTGGAGAGGATGACAGCAAGGACCCGCCAAGGTCATGGCAGTACGCAAGCAAGTGCCTCCTTATTTCAAGCCAATAAAAAATGGCTCCTCCTAGTGGATTTCTGACATCTGGGTCCTATGCCATTGTCAACGTAGTCAATAAATGAGAGAATTGCACAATGAGCGGCTGACACCAGGGACCCAGCAGCTCGCCCAGTTATTTTTGTTTTGGGTTAATTTGATAAATGCCACTCCAAATCTGGTGTATCCGAGAAACGCCACTGCAATTTCCAAACTTTGAAAAATGCCATTTCATGCCATTTCTAGAGGCATTTTTCGAAGTCCGGAGTGGCGTTTTTCAAAGTTTGCAAACTGATGTGGTGTTTTTCAAAGTTTGCAAAAATTACAGTGGCATTTTTCAAAGTTTGGAAATTGCAGTGGCATTTTTATGAATCGCCATTTATCTAATTTGTTTTTGAGACGGAAGCAGGGTGTCAACTGGGCTGTGCGGGACACTCTGGCCTGTCTAGATAGCCTTTTCTTTTATGTTTACCACAGACCAGCCCAGTAGTTTTTTTTCTTTCTGAAAATGGCTAGCCTAGTTTTTTTGTGATTTGTCAAGTAAGTCGCTTTATCAGGCCTGTTGAGCTACAAATCTTTCAAGACGAGGAGAGCTTCATTCGGCTGGCCGAGAAAAAATGGCCTATCAGTAATGAGAAATGGGTTGTACATTTTTAAAACGCATCAAACAGGCAATTAGTTTCAAATATTTTTTTTTTCATTTTGAGATTTTAAATTGCATTGATTTTTATGCGTGGACAATTTATTGGGTTTTATATTGATATACATATATTTTTAAAATCAGTCTGAATGTGACTCGAAATTTCGGAATTAAAAACAGTTCAGACCGCACCGACATATGCAAAATTTCGTATAATTTTTTAACCGTGGCCACAATATGGGCTGTAATGCTAACAAAAAGAATATGGGCTCCAAACAAACCCGTAAGAATTAGCAAATGGGCTGTAAATTATTTGAAATAATGGCAGATGGGTTGTATGCTATTTTCCACAGTTCCACAGATGGCCTGTATACTGTTGGATGTCCATCCAATGGTCGTCGTGCTTTTTCAATCTCTGATCTTCCTGCTCCAGCCGCTCAAACAAGCGCCGGCGGGACTGCCTGCTCCCTCCTCCCCGCGACCGGATATGCTGCCGCGCAGGCCTCACCGCCCCACCATACTCCCATCGCTGTGGCCTAGCCATCCCTCTACTCACCCACACCTGTTGTTATTCTCCAGCGACGACAAACGAACCAGTAAACCCTCATACAGTCATACTCCCCTCCGCGTGGGAAACAAAAACAACTGCCGAGTCTTCCCTGCCTCCGTGTCGTTCCCTTCCTAGGCCTCGTCGTCGTCCACCGCCCTGGTGCTCTCGGCGCGGCCTGGTCAATGTGGTCAACGACCGACATGCATCTGAAGTGGACTGTACGTGGAGAGGTCGACAGCTGGGTCCACGGCCGCACGCAAGGAAATGCCTCCTTATTACGCGCAAATGATGATTCCTCCACCTGACATCTGGGACCCACCGAAAGGGCCTCTGTATTTCACAAAAAAAACGTTACCGCCGCTGACAGCTCGGACCCACCAGCTATATCTTCACATGCAAGGAAGTGCCTCCTTATTACGCACAAAAAAATGAATACTCCCCCTGCTAGCTGGGACCCAGTATAGTGGGCCGACTAAGTTGACGGGGACGAAGGGCTTTGTCAACTTAGTCAATATGCATGATTCTAGCTCGACTGACCGTACGATGTCCATCCAACAGCCGTAGTTCTTCTTCAACCTCTGGTCTTCTTGCTCCAGCCACCCAAAGCAGCGCTGGTCGTGTCGCCTGCTCCTGCCTCCCGTGGCCGGCTGTGCTGCCGCGGAGGCCTCACCGCCCCCATACTACTCCCACCGCTGGCCAGGCCATCCCTCCACTCCACTCAGCCACACCCGATGTTATTCTGCGGCGACGGCAGCGCAGCCGAACCAGTGAACCCTCGTACTCCTCCCCGCATGGGCATCCACTGCCGCGTCTTCCCCAGCTCCGCGTAGTCCCCTTCCTAGGCCTCGCCGTCGTCCACTGCCGTGGTGCTCTCGGCGCGGCATGGTCAATGTGGTCAACGACCGAATTCCATTGGAAGAATACTGTACGTGGAGAGGCTGACAGCTGGGTTCATGGCAGCCGCAAGGAAGTGCCTCCTTATTACGCGGAAAATAATTATTCCTCCACCTGACAGCAGGGACCCACCGGACGCCCACCAGTATTTCACGAAAAAAAACGTTTGCCCCTGACTGCTGGGACCCACCCGACGGGCCACCATATTTCGTGAAAAAAACGTTCCCCCTGCTGTCAGCTCGGACCCACCGGAAGTGCCTCCTTATTACGCACAAAAAAATGAATACCCCCTACTAGCTGGGACCCACCTTGGTGGGAGGCTGACTTGTGGGCCTACTAAGTTGACGGGGACGGAGGGCTTTGTCAACTTAGTCAATATAAATGATTCTAGCTCCAGTGACCGTACGATGTCCATCCAACGGCCGTAGTGCTTCTTCAACGTCTGGTCTTCTTGCTCCAGCCGCCCAAAGCAGCGCCGGTCGTGCCGCATGCTCCTGCCTCCTGTGGCCGGATGTGCTGCTGGGGAGGCCTCACCGCCCCCTACTATTCCCACCGCTGGCCAGGCCCTGCGGCGACAGCAGCCACACACCATAGCCGAACCAGTGAACCCTCGTATTCCTCTCCGCGCGGGGTTCCACTGCCGCGTCTTCCCCGGCTCCGCGTCGTCCACTTCCTAGGCCTCGCCGTCGTCCACCGCCCTGGTGCTCTCGGCGTGGCGTGGTCAACGGGCTCAAGGAACGACTTCCATCGGATGTGGACTGTACGTGGAGAGGCTGACAGCTGGGTCCACGGCCGCGACAAGGAAGTGCCTCCTTATTACGTGCAAAATAATTATTCCTCCACCTGACAGCGGGGACCCACCATACGGGCCACCTTATTTCGCAAAAAAACGTTTGCCCCTGACTGCTGGGACCCACCAGCTACATCTTCGCACGCAAGGAAGTGCGTCAGGGCAAAAAAATGATTCGCCCTCCTGACTGCTGGGACCCACCAGCTACATCTTCGCAGGCAAGGAAGTGCCTGACAGTCGGGACCCACCTGGTCGAAGTGTGTTGCGTTGTCATTCTAGTCGCGAACGTGTACGTACATATATACTGGTGGATGTAGAGGCGCGCACATGTCGTAGTAGAGGCGCGTACATGTCGTAGTAGAGGCGCGCACATAGCATGTACACGTACGTACAGCGGCCAGGGTGCAAGAAAGAAGATATGGCCACGTATGTGTACATACGGGCGGGGTCTCGAATGCCTACTCGTGCATACGTACGGCCAGGGCTCATGTACATGGCTGGGTCGGAATGGAGAAACAACGTCGTCGTCGTGTTCATGGGGAGGCAACGGAATGCATCGTGTTCATGGGGAGTCAACGGAATGCGTCGTGTTCATCGGGAGGCAACGGAAGGCTGGGTCAGAACGGAATGCATGGTCGTGTTCATCGGGAGGGCTTGGACAGAACAGGCGATGGAAACGAGGCCTGGCGTACCGCACAACGGAGGAAACGGACCTCCTACGTTCGGAATAGGGTCCTGTTGATCGAGAGGGGTGTGGCATACCGCAAAACGGAGGAAACAGACCTCCTACGGTTGAAACGGGGGTCTTGTTGATCGGGAGGGGTGTGGCGTACCGCAAAACGGACGAAACAGACCTCCTACGGTCGAAACGGGTGTCCTGTTGATCGGGAGGGGTGTGGTGCACCGCAAAACGGACGAAACGAACCTCCTACGGTCGAAACGGGGGTCCTGTTGATCGGGAGGGGTGTGGCGTACCGCAGAACGGGACTCCACGGGATACTGTTCATCTCCACCGTCGACCTCCTCCAGCCTCCACGGGCTACCGTCGACCTCCTCCAGCCTCCACGGGCTCCTGTTCATCCAGCCTCCACCGCGCGCTACTCCACTGGCTACTGTTCAACCACCCCTCCACCGTCTACTGTTCATCCAGCCCTCCACACCACGGGGCCCTGTTCAACCACCCCTCCACGGGCACCCCTCCACCTTCTACTGTTCATCCAGCCCTCGACACCACGGGGTCCTGTTCAACCACCCCTCCACGGGCACCCCTCCACCGTCTACTGTTCATCCAGCCCTCCACCACACCACGGGGTCCTGTTCATCCAGAGGCAACGCCACCGCTCACTATTCATCCAACCCCCCCCCCCCCCCGGTAACGCTCACTTTTCATCCAATCGATCGGCTTCAGTTAGCAACAGTAGCGAAGGAATCACTCGATCGGGTTCAGTTAACAGCCATCGATCGATCGCTCGGGTTCCGTAACGCGTTGCCTGCAGTGCAATCACTTGGGTTCAGTTAGAGCCCAATGCCTCGCTCGGGTTCGGTTAGAGCCAACGCCTCGCACACACGCGCGTACGTGTACGAGAGAAACGCGCATTGCTCGGCCCCCGACCTCCCACCATAACCGGGAACTCGCCGAAATTTTCCTCGCCCTCGCTTCTACCACGGTTTTTTCCGTCATGGACGGCCCAAAGAATGTCATGCAGCTGCGTCTCCGACCCGCCCAGGACGAAAAGCCCATTTTCTGTCATGATTTTTAGTCATAGAAGTAGGAGCCCACCACATCTATGATGATACCGGGTTTTGTCACAATTATCGTCATAGAAGTTTCATATGTATGACAGAAAAAAAATTCGTTCGGCCCAAAATGTCACGGATGTGTCTTTTTTTTGTAGTGATGGCGTTAAACGATAGCACTTGTTGGGAGGCAACCCAATTTTATTTTTAGTTTTTTGCTTTTTGCTTTTGTTTAGGAATAAATCTTTGATCTAGCCTCTGGTTAGATGTCTTTTTATGTTTTAATTAGTGTTTGTGCCAAGTTTAACCTATGGGATCTTCTTGGATGATAGTTATTTGATCTTGCTGTAAATTCCAGAAATTTTCTGTTCACGAAAATAATTGTTAAAAATCACCAGAACGTGATAATATTGATTCCGATTGCTGTTGATCAATAAACAAATTGTCTAGGTCATCCTATTTTGGTAGATTTTTTGGAGTTCCAGAAGTTTGCGTTAGTTACAGATTACTACAGACTGTTCTGTTTTTGACAGATTCTGTTTTTCGTGTGTTGTTTGCTTATTTTGATGAATCTATGGCCAGTAAAATAGTTTATAAACCATAGAGAAGTTGGAATACAGTAGGCTTAACACCAATATAAATAAGGAATGAGTTCATTACAGTACCTTGAAGTGGTCTTTTGTTTTCTTTTGCTAACGGAGCTCACGAGATTTTCTGATGAGTTTTGTGTTGTGAAGTTTTCAAGTTTTGGGTGAAAGATTTGATGGATTATGGAACAAGGAGTGGCAAGAGCCTAAGCTTGGGGATGCCCATGGCACCCCAAGATAATCTAAGGACACCTAAAAGCCAAAGCTTGGGGATGCCCCGGAAGGCATCCCCTCTTTTGTCTACTTCCATTGGTAACTTTACTTGGAGCTATATTTTTATTCGCCACATGATATGTGTTTTGCTTGGAGTGTCTTGTATTATTTGAGTCTTTACTTCTAGTTTACCACAATCATCCTTTGTTGTACACACCTTTTGAGAGAGTCACACTTGATTCGGAATTTATTAGAATACTCTATGTGCTTCACTTATATCTTTTGAGCTATATAGTTTTGCTCTAGTGCTTCACTTATATCTTTTACAGCACGGTGGTGGAATTTTTTTATAGAAACTATTGATATCTCATGCTTCACTTATATTATTTTGAGGATCTTAAAATAGCATGTCAATTTGCTTTAATTAATATCATGAGAAATTTGATGCTTGATAATTGTTTTGAGATATAAAGGTGGTAATATCATAGTTGTGCTAGTTGAGTAATTGTGAAATTGAAAAATACATGTGTTGGAGTTTGTGATTCTCGTAGCATACACGTATGGTGAACCTTTATGTAACGAAGTCGGAGCATGAGGTATTTGTTGATTGTCTTCATTTGTGTGGCGGTCGGGATCGCGCGATGGTTAACTCCTACCAACCCTTCCCCTAGGAGCATGCGTAGTAGTACTTTGCTTCGAGGGCTAATAAATTTTTGCAATAAGTATATGAGTTCTTTATGACTAGTGTGAGTCCATGGATTATACGCACACTTACCTTTCCGCAATTTTCTAGCCTCTTCGGTACCGTGCATTACCCTTTCTCACCTTGAGAGTTGGTGCAAACTTCGCCAGTGCATCCAAACCCCATGATATGATACGCTCTATCACACATAAACCTCCTTATATCTTCCTCAAAACAGCCACCATACCTACCTATCATGGCATTTCCGTAGCCATTCCGAGATATATTGCCATGCAACTTTCCACCGCTTCGTTTATCATGACACGCTCCATCATTGTCATATTGCTTTGCATGATCATGTAGTTGACATTGTATTTGTGGCAAAGCCACCGTTCATTATTCTTTCCTACATGTCGCTCTTGATTCATTGCATATCCCGGTACACCGCCGGAGGCATTCATATAGAGTCATATTTTGTGCTAAGTATTGAGTTGTAATTCACGAGTTGTAAGTAAATAAAAGTGTGATGATCATCATTATTAGAGCATTGTCCCAAGTGAGGAAAGGATGATGGAGACTATGATTCCCCCACAAGTCGGATGAGACTTCGGACTAAAAAAAAGAGGCCATAAAAAAAGAGAAAAGGCCCAAATAAAAAAATAAAAAAAGGGAAAAGGAGAGAAGGGACAATGTTACTATCCTTTTACTACACTTGTGCTTCAAAGTAGCACCATGATTTTCATAATAGAGAGTCTCTCATTTTGTCACTTTCATATACTAGTGGGGAATTTAATTATAGAACTTGGCTTGTATATTCCAGTGATGGGCTTCCTCAAATGCCCGAGGTCTTCGTGAGCAAGCAAGTTGGATGCACACCCACTTAGTTTCTTTTTTAGCTTTCCTACATTTATAGCTCTAGTGCATCCGTTGCATGGCAATCCTTACTCCTCGCATTAATATAAATTGATGGGCATCTCCATAGCCCGTTGATTAGCCTCGTTGATGTGAGACTTTCTCCTTTTTTTGTCTTCCCACATAACCCCTACCATTATACCTTATTCCACCATAGTGCTATATCCATGGCTTGCGCTCATGTATTGCGTAAGAATTGAAAAGGCTGAAGCGCATTAAAAGTATGAACCAATTGCTTGGCTAAAACTGGGGTCGTACATGATATGAATATTTTGTGGGGGGAACATGGAGCATAGCCAGACTATATGATTTTGTAGGGATAACTTGCTTTGGCTATGTTATTTTGATAAGACATAATTGCTTAGTTAGTATGCTTGAAGTATGATTGTTTTTATGTCAACATTAAACTTTTATCTTGAATCATATCAAATCTGAACATTCGTGCCACAATAAGAAGAATTATATTGAAATTATGATAAGTAGCATTCCACATAAAAAATTCTGTTTTATCATTTACCTACTCGAGGACGAGCAGGAATTAAGATTGGGGATGCTTGATACGTCTCCAACGTATCTATAATTTTTTATTGTTCCATGCTATATTATATTCTGTTTTGGACATTAATGGGCTTTATTATACACTTTTATATTATTTTTGGGACTAACCAATTAACCGGTGGCCCAGCCTAGAATTGTTGTTTTTTGCCTATTTGAGAGTTTTGCAGAAAAAGAATATCAAACGGAGTCCAAACGGAATGAAACCTTCGGGAATGTGATTTTCGGAACGCACGTGATCCAGAGGACTTGGACCCTACGTCAAGACATCAACCAGGAGGGCACGAGGTAGGGGGCGCGCCTACCCCCCCTCCCCCCAAGCGCACCCTCCACCCTCATGGGCCCCATGTTGCTCCACCGACGTACTTCTTCCTCCTATATATACCTACGTACCCCCAAACTACCAGATACAGAGCCAAAAACCTAATTCTGCCGCCGCAACCTTAGGTACCCATGAGATCCCATCTTGGGGCCTTTTCCGGAGCTCCGCCGTAGGGGGCATCGATCACGGAGGGCTTCTACACCAACACCATAGCCTCTCCGATGATGTGTGAGTACTTTACCTCAGACCTTTGGGTCCATAGTTATTAGCTAGATGCCTTCTTCTCTCTTTTTGGATCTCAATACAATGTTCTCCCCCTCTCTTGTGGAGATCTATTCAATGTAATCTTCTTTTGCGGTGTGTTTGTTGAGAACGATGAATTGTGGGTTTATGATCAGGTTTATCTATGAACAATATTTGAATCTCCTCTGAATTCTTTTATGTATGATTGGTTATCTTTGCAAGTCTCTTCAAATTATCAGTTTGGTTTGGCCTACTAGATTGATCTTTCTTGCAATGGGAGAAGTTCTTAGCTTTGGGTTCAATCTTGCGGTGTCCTTTCCCAGTGACAGTAGGGGCAGCAAGGCACGTATTGTATTGTTGCCATCGAGGATAACAAGATGGGGTTTATGTCATATTGCTTGCGTTTATCCCTCTACATCATGTCATCTTACTTAAAGTGTTACTCTGTTCTTATGAACTTAATACTCTAGATGCATGCTGGATAGCGGTCGATGTGTGGAGTAATAGTAGTAGATGCAGGCAGGAGTCGGTCTACTTGTCTCGGACGTGATGCCTATATACATGATCATACCTAGATATTCTCATAACTATGCTCAATTCTATCAATTGCTCAACAGTAATTTGTTCACCCACCGTAATACTTATGCTCTCGAGAGAAGCCACTAGTGAAACCCATGGCCCCCGGGTCTATTTTCCATCATATTAATCTTCCAACACTTAGTTATTTTTATTGCCTTTTATTTTACTTTGCATCTTTATCATAAAAATACCAAAAATATTATCTTATCATACCTATCAGATCTCACTCTCGTAAGTGACCGTGAAGGGATTGACAACCCCTTATCGCGTTGGTTGCGAGGATTTATTTGTTTGTGTAGATGTGAGGGACTCGTGTGTGGTCTCCTACTGGATTGATACCTTGGTTCTCAAAAACTAAGGGAAATACTTACGTTGCTTTACTGCATCACCCTTTCCTCTTCAAGGGAAAACCAACGAAGTGCTCAAGAGGTAGCAGTGCTTTTTAATAATAGGAGGATGACTCAACATGAAAATAAATAGATAAGCCCTTCACAGAGGGAAGCAGGGATTTGTAGAGGTGCTAGAGCTCGATTTTGAAATAGAGATAAATAATATTTTGAGCGGCATACTTTCATTGTCAACATAACAACTGAGAGATCTCGATATCTTCCATGCTACACACATTATAGGCGGTTCCCAAACAGAATGGTAAAGTTTATACTCCCCCACTACCAACAAGCATCAATCCATGGCTTGCCCGAAACAACGGGTGCCTCCAACTAACAACAATCCTCGGGGAGTTTTGTTTGCAATTATTTTGATTTGGTTTGAGCATGGGACTGGGCATCCCGGTGACCAGACATTTTCTCGTGAGTGAGGAGCGGAGTTGTAACGCCCTCGATGCGGCTATATCTCCCACGTGTCGAGGCACGACTTAGAGGCATAACCGCATTGAAAGCAATGTCGCAAGTGAGGTAATCTTCACACAACCCATGTAATACATAAGGGAAAGAGATACATAGTTGGCTTACAGTCGCCACTTCACACAATACATAAATAAACATTCATCATCCAGATTACACTCAAGGTCCGACTACGGAACCAAAATGAAAGAAGACTACCCCAAATGCTACACAGATCCCCGGATCACCCCAACTGGGCTCCACTACTGATCATCAGGAAAAGACACATAGTAACGGCCACGTTCCTCGTCGAACTCCCAAGTGAGCTCGGTTGCGTCATCTGCACTGGCATCGTTGGTACCTGCAACTGTTGTGGTAGAATCTGTGAGTCACGGGGACTCAGCAATCTCATACCCGCGAGATCAAGACTATTTAAGCTTATAGGTAGGAAAGGATTGTGAGGTGGAGCTGCAGCAAGCGACTAGCATATATGGTGGTTACAACGCAAAAGAGAGCGAGAAGAGAAGCAAAGCACGGTCGAGAAGCTAGAAGTGATCAAGAAGTAATCCTAGAACAACCTACGTCAAACATAACTCCAACACCGTGTTCAATTCCCGGACCCCGCCAAGAAGAGACCATCACGGTTACACACGCGGTTGATGTGTTTTAATTAAGGTTAACTTTGGGTTTTCTCCAACACCGTGTTCAATTCCCGGACCCCGCCAAGAAGAGACCATCACGGTTACACACGCGGTTGATGTGTTTTAATTAAGGTTAACTTTGGGTTTTCTACAACCGGACATCAACAAATTCCCATCTGCCTCATAACCGCGGGCACGGCTTTCGAAAGATAATACCCTGCAGGGGTGTCCCAACTTAGCCCATTATAAGCTCTCACGGTCAACGAAGGATATTCCTTCTACCGGGAAGACCCGATCAGTCTCGGAATCCCGGACTACAAGACATCTCGACAGTAATAAAACAAGTCCAGCAAAGCCGCCCGATTGTGCCGACAAATCCTGATAGGAGCTGCACATATCTCAGTCTCAGGGCACATCCGGATGAGACAGGCTACGAGTAAAACCAGGCATCGAGTTTCCCCGAGGTGGGCCCGCAGGCGGCTCGGTTCGGGCCAGCACTTAGAGAAGCACTGGTCCGGGAAGGCTAAAATAAAGATGACCCTCGGGCTCGCGAAAACCCGGGGGAAAAAGGAGTAGGTGGTAGGCAAATGGTAAAACCAATGTGGGCCTTTCTGGAAGAGTCTTATTCAAAGCGAACTGTCAAGGGGGTCCCATAAATCACCCAACCATGTAAGGAACGCAAAATCAAAGAACATAGCGCCGGTATGACGGAAACTAGGGTGGCAAGAGTGGAACAAAACACCAGGCATAAGGCCGAGCCTTCCACCCTTTACCAAGTATATAGATGCATTAATTAAATAAGAGGTATTGTGATATCCCAACAAGTAAACATGTTCCAACAAGGAACAACAAGTCCATGTTCCAACAAGGAACAAACTTCATCTTCACCTGCAACTAGCAACGCTATAAGAGGGGCTGAGCAAAGCGGTAACATAGCCAATCAACGGTTTGCTAGGACAAGGATGGTTAGAGGCTGACATGTCAATATGGGTGGCATGATATAGCAAGTGGTAGGTATCGCAGCATAGGCATAGCAAAAGAGCGAGCATCTAGCAAGCAAAGATAGAAGTGATTTCGAGGGTATGATCATCTTGCCTGCAAGGTTCTCAGAGTTGTCGAAAGCTTGGTCCTCGAAAGCGTTCTCAACAGGTTCCTCGTTCACGTACTCGTCTCCCGGCTCTACCCAAAGCAAGAACACAAGCAAAAGGGACAAACATCAACCACGATGCAATGCACAAACAATATAATGCAAAACATGGCATGATATGCGAGATGTGATATGCAATGCATATGCGTGCTTCGGAAGGAAAAAGATGAACAAGGCATATTCTTGGCAAACCAAGTATACCACTTGATAGGTGAGGTGATTTCGGTTGAAATCGATATAAAGATCACCGGAATCGGATGCACGGTTTGCAAATGACAAGCAAAACAAGAACGACAATAATCTGCCATTAACAGCATGATGCTACTTAGCAAGCAACAAGAAATTAAGCTACTGCACCCAAACATATCAACAAAGCATATTACAGTAATTTACTCAAGATGCTTGACAAAAGATGAACACTGAGCTACGGCTAAATCACACAACAACAGGTTCAAATAAGCATGGCAAAAGTGCAAAAGATAACAGGTTCACAGACTTAGTGAAAATAACATGCCAGAAAATAACATCAGGATGACATGTTTAGAGCAAGAAAACAACATGCTACAGGAACAGGACATAGCAAAACAATGCATGGCATGAATCTGCTCAAAGCACTTAATAAAAGTCCCTTACTGACCATAAGCCAAAAAGGATCACAAAATATAATAACACCCATGTCAATTAAGCAAGTTTCGTTACAGGTTTCAGACTTAGCAGAAAACTGGACATGTCAAAAAGAGATAACAAGTAGGCATGTTCGTGAGCTCGATGCACTCACTACAGAGCATTCCATGATAAACTAAGCATACATACATCAATAAGACATGCCATAGAAGCTAGAAAAGGCTAGAACAACATCATAGCATGCAAGGATCAACTACAACAAGCTTGGCAAAGTCGAATAACATGTAAACAATCTGCCAGCAACATTTTATAGCAAAAGTAGAGCTCGATTGACTCAAGCTATGGCACTCCATAATTACAAACAAAGGCATGGATGGATATAGCAAATCCATATGCTAAAACACCCTTATTGAACATTCCCAAAAGAGGCATAGATCTCTCTGAAACAACATGAACACATGGCTTAAAAATAACAGCAGGCAGGGACTTAGTGAAATTACTAAGTCTCTGAAGTCGGCAACTTTATGTACCCTAGTTTGCATGCTTGTGCTAGTCACCACAAAGACCACAAAAATACATGGCATAATTCTCTGGAAATATAGCATGGTATATTACAAAACTCATGTAGGACTCAACTTCATTGGATGCACGCATAAATCATGGCAAAAATGACAAAAGTGCATGTTCTCATAAGAATCAGAAACTAACATCACATAGCCCTCTTCCAACAGCATTTCGGGCATCAAGATTAACTCAAATGAAAATGATGCAATGCAATGAAATGATTTACTCATCGAGACGAACAATTTGACATATTATACGCACGAAACGGAGCAACATACAGTAAGTTATGATGTGACGAAGATGCAACAAAATAACTGCAGAGGAAATGACTTGGGGGGAAAATCGACCTCCGAGATCTAGGGTTTGCACGTAGATCGAGGCAGGCAGCGCGAGCTCGCCGGAGTTGGCGTGGGGGACGCCGGAGATGGCCGGGGATGGCCGGCGAGGCGGATCCGAGGCGGATCCGGCCGCGGGGCGCGCGGCGGAGGGGCGCGGCGCCGGCTGGAGGCGGGACCGGGCAGCGCGGGCGCGGCGGGTGGCAGCGCGCGAGGCGGCGGCGCGTCGGCGGTGGACAGAGGCGGCGCGGGCGGCGAACGGAGGCGGCGCGGGCGGCGGACGGAGGCGGCGCGCGCCGGGGGGCGCGGGAAGCGGCTGGGCCGCGGGGGCCCTCCCCGGGCTCGGCGGGCCGCGGGCGGCGCGCGGTGGCCAGGGCCATGTGGTGGCGCGGGAGTGGCCGCAGGCGGCGGCGGGATTTCGTCCGGCTCGGGCCGGACGTGTCCGGCGGCGGCGGGGGCGATTGGTCTAGGCTTAGGGTAGGATTTCATCCGGGATTTCTGAGGGGGAGGTGTTTTTATAGGTAGAGGGGGCTAGGAAGCTCCAAATGGAGTGCGGTTTTCGGCCACGCGATCGTGATCGAACGGCGATGGACATGGGAGTGACTTAGATGGGTTATTGGGCTGTTTTGGAGGGGTTTTGGTCTGCAACACACACGAGGCCTTCACGGTTACCCGGTTAACCGTTGGAGTATCGAACGACCTCCGAATGACCCGAAACTTGACAGGCGGTCTACCGGTGCTATACCAAGGCCGCTTGACAAACCTCGGTTCATTCCGAGAAAGTTTAATACCCGCACACGGAAAAAGGTAAAAGGGGACGCCGGGGGACATAGGAGCGCTGGATTGGAAAACGGACAACGGGGAAAATGCTCGGATTCATGAGACGAACACGTATGCAAATGCGATGCACATGATGACATGATAGGAAATGCATGACATGAACAAAATGCAAAATGACGGGAAACCCAACCACGGAGGGAATATCATATCACATAGCCGAAAATGGCAAGAGTTGGAGTTACAATTATGGCAAGTTATATCCGGGGTGTTACAACACTCCACCACTACGAGAGGATCTCGTCCCGAGATCTAGAACTGAAAGAACTCCGGATACTCGGAACGTAGGTGGTCCTCGCGCTCCCAGGTGGCTTCTCGGTCTGAATGGTGTGACCACTTCACTTTCAGGAATTTGATTGACTTGTTGCGAGTCTTGCGCTCAGTTTCTTCAAGAATAGCAACGGGGTGCTCCTGATAGGACAAATCTTCTTGAAGATCAATCTCTTCGAAGTTGATGGTGCGCTCAGGTGTCTTGAAGCACTTGCGAAGCTGTGACACGTGGAAGACATCGTGCACATTTGCAAAGTTGGAGGGAAGCTCAAGTTGATAGGCGAGATCGCCTCGTTTGCCGATGATCTTGAAAGGGCCCACGTATCTAGGGGCAAGTTTCCCCTTGATACCGAAGCGACGAGTTCCTTTCATTGGAGAGACGCGGAGGTAGACATGGTCTCCGGTCTCGAATGCCAAATCTCGGTGTTTGCTATCGTAATAGCTCTTCTGGCGCGATTGCGCGGCTTTGAGGTTCTCACGAATGACCTTGCACATTGCCTCAGCCTCTGAGATCAAATCGTTGCCGAGCAATTGGCGTTCGCCCGTCTCAGACCAGTTGAGAGGAGTACGACACTTTCTGCCATAGAGAATCTCGAATGGGGCTTTGCCCGAGCTGGCTTGAAAGCTGTTGTTGTAAGAGAACTCAGCATAAGGAAGACAATCCTCCCACTTCATGCCGAAAGAGATAACACAAGCTCTGAGCATATCTTCAAGAATTTGGTTGACACGCTCGACTTGTCCACTAGTTTGAGGGTGGAAAGCTGTGCTGAAGCGAATATTTGTGCCCATGGCCTTCTGAAAAGAATCCCAAAACTTGGAGGTAAAGATGCTGCCACGGTCTGAAGAGATCAATTATGGAATGCCATGCAAGAAGACAATTCTGGAGGTGTAGAGCTCTGCCAGCTGCGTTGCTGTGATAGACTCTTTGATAGGAAGAAAGTGAGCCACTTTGGTGAGCTTGTCGATGACGACGAAGATAGCATCATTTCCATGCTTGGACTAGGAAACCCAGTCACGAAGTCCATTTCGATATGATCGAACTTCCATTCTGGAATAGCAAGAGGTTGGAGAAGACCAGCTGGTCGTTGGTGTTCTGCTTTCACCCTTCGACAGACATCACATTCATTCACGAATTGAGCAATTTCGCGCTTCATACGAGTCCACCAATACGACTGCTTGAGGTCATGGTACATCTTCGTACTTCCAGGATGAATTGACAGAAGAGAGTTGTGCGCCTCGTTCATAATGACTTTATGAAGATCACCCTTTGGAACCACGATCCGGTCCTCGAAGAAAAGAGTATCTCTGTCATCAACTTGATAGCACTTGTATTTGGAAATGCCCTTGTCAATACCACGTTTCACCTTCTTCACCATGGTATCCAACAGTTGTGCCTCACGAATTTGATCTTCCAAAGTAGGAGAGACGATGAGGTTGGCAAGAAAACCTTGAGGAACAACTTGGAGATTCAACTTGCGGAAAGCTTCACAAAGATCCGGTTGAAAGGGCTTGAGGATTAAGCTGTTGCAGTAAGCCTTCCTGCTCAATGCGTCTGCAATCACATTAGCCTTGCCTGGGGTATATTCAATACTCGGATTATACTCTTGAATCATTTCGACCCATCGAGTTTCCTTGAGGTTGAGGTTGGGCTGAGTGAAGATGTACTTGAGACTCTTGTGATCGGTGAATATGTCCACTTTCCTTCCCAACAGGAGATGTCTCCATGTTATTAGTGCGTGGACAACTGCCGCCAACTCAAGATCGTGAGTGGGGTAGTTCTTTTCGTTGGGCTTCAACTGACGAGAGGTATAGGCTACAACCTTCTTCTCTTGCATTAAGACGGCACCGAGGCCTTGAAGAGAAGCATCACAGAATACTTCATAAGGCTTGGATTCGTCAGGAGGAGTCAAAACTGGAGCAGTGACGAGTTTCTCTTTGAGAGTGTTGAAAGCAACATCACACTCAGGAGACCAGACATACTTCACATGCTACTGGAGGAGGTTGGAAAGAGGCTTTGCAATCTTTGAGAAATTCTCAATGAATCTTTGGCAATAGCTTGCAAGTCCATGAAAACTGCGAAGCTGCTTGACATTCTGAGGAGGTTCCCAATTCACAACTGCAGACACCTTCTCAGGATTAACAGCGATGCCCTTGGCAGAGATGATATGGCCAAGATAAAGAACTTCATCAAGCCAAAATTCACATTTGGAGAACTTCGCATATAATTTATACTCTCTGAGCTTGTCGAGCACCAATCGCAAATGTTTGGCATGATCCTCCTTATTCTTGGAGAAGACCAAAATATCATCGAGATAGACCAAGATAAATTCGTTGATGTAGGGGTTGAAGATGAAATTCATCAAGCGAGTGAATGCTGGAGGAGCATTGACAAGGCCGAAAGACATGACAGTATATTCATAAGAACCAAAGCTTGTTCTGAATGCTGTCTTGGGAATATCTTCTTCACGAATGCGAATCTGCTGATACCCCATACGAAGGTCAAGCTTGGAGAACACTTTAGCACCTTTAAGTTGCTTGAATAGCTCATTGATGTTGGGAAGTGGGTACTTGTTCTTGATTGTCTTCTTGTTCAATGGACGGTAATCGACGCAAAGTCGGTCCGTGCAATCCTTTTTCCAGACAAAAAGAACACCACAACCCCAAGGAGAAGAACTCGGTCTGATCAGACCCAGACGCTCTTGTTTATCGAGTTGTTTCTTCAATTCCTTCAACTCATCTGGTCCAAGCTTGTAAGGACGCTTGCAAACGGGTTCCGTGCCAGGCTCAAGATCAATAACGAATTCAACTGGCCGGCGGGGAGGCATACCCGGAAGCTCTTCTGGAAAAACATCTTGGTACTCACAAACGACTGGAATTTGAGAGATAGCATCCAATTCACCATTCTCATTGAGAGAAAACAACCGAATGGTATCATCACGAGCGGCATAGATGATCACATCGTCAGAAAAGTGAGTCAATTGAATTTCCCTGGTAGCACAATCAATCTGAGCCTTGTGCTTAGAAAGCCAGTCCATCCCGAGAATAAGATCAATATCAGAGTCACCAAGAACAATTGGTTTAGCCAGAAATCTATAGTCACCCATCTTGATACCGACATTCGGAACGCACATGGTAGATCTCAAACGTTTAGTCGGGGAAACAACTTGCAAAGCTTTAGGTAACGCCTCTGTGTCAAAATTGTGCTTCGACGCAAAAGGATATGACATGAAAGAATGCGATGCACCAGTATCAAATAAGACTTTTGCAGGAATGTCATTAACAGGAAGATTACCCATGATCACTTCAGAAGAATCCTATGCTTGAGATGCATTCATCATGTTCACCTTTGCAGACTTAGGATTATGCTTGACCACTGCATTGTTGGAAGATCTCACAGGAGGAGGAGGCGGAAGGCGCCTTTGGTTGAACCACTTGTTCGCATAGTGACCCTTCTGCTGACATTTGTTACAAGTCACCTCTGAGAGCGGACGGTGATAAGGAGCACTTGGCCTTGGAGCTTGATTCTGAGACTTGTTCTGATAGCCAGGGTTGGGTGGGTGGGAAGATCCACGACCACCTGAGTTCTTCTGCTGATAAGGCTGACGGAACTGAGGAGGAGGAGGCAACCAGAACTTCTGTTTCTTAGCTGCCACAAGTGAGGAAGAAGAAGACTGAACTGCATCTCTGACTCTCTTCTTAGATGCCTCACACTTGAGCTGAGCAGCTTCTTCTTTCAGCGCCATGTTGTAGAATTCATCATACTTTAATGGCTCGAAAAGCACGAGAGCAAGTTGCAGATCTTCTCTGAGACCACGCCTGAATTGGTAGGTCATACTCTTCTCATCAGGGATGTCTTGCCTCGCAAAACGAGAGAGCTTCTGGAACTGAGTGTTGTATTGATAGACAGACATGTTGCCTTGCTTGAGATTGCGGAATTCCTCACGCTTACTCTCAACAACACTTTCTGGAATGTGGTGAGCTTTGAAGTCACAGCGGAAATCATCCCAGGTAATCACACGACCTCCTCTGGAATCTTTGTATTGCTGGAACCACTCAGCAGCTTGATCTTTGAGTTGAAAAGAGGCAAACTTGACAAAGTCCTCAGGTCTGACATTACTGCACTCGAAATGCTTGCTGATATCCACGAGCCAATCATCGGCGTCTGTGGCCTCGACACAGTAGCTGAAGGTCTTTGGCTGATTAGCAAGGAACTGGTTGAGTGAAGCGAAGTGCGGCTGATTGTTGCCTTGGCCTTGATTCCCTTGATTACCTTGCCCTTGGTTGTGATCTTGCAAGAGCTGAATCAGAATCTGAGCGTTGGCATTTGTGGCAGTCATCAGGGCTTGCCATGCCTCCGGAGGCGGAGGTGGTGGCGGAGGGTTAGCCTGACTTCCTTCATTGCGTTCCGGATTCTGACGCGTTGGAGGAGCCATCCTGAAGAGGGTGACATCCATTAGCATCTTGAAAAAGATATATTCAAGCTGAATCAAAGGATCGAAATTGCAACATATAGTCTTCACAATAAACATTCGAACAAGAATGAACAAATGAATTCCAAAGTAAATCATCACACTTCCATAAGTTGAGAAGCCACTTAGAAAAAGGTATGGAATAAAATCAACAAGGTACGGATGTGAACAAATACTTGGTAAGGATTACCCAATCACGAACCAAATATCTACGGGAAGAAATACTACAGCTACATGAATTCCCACTTATAAACTCCCGAAACTTTCTGGTTATGCAATCAGGTGTTGGGGATACAGGGGACACAAAATATATCACCCAAACTAACAATACCTAGATCCAGCTGTATCCATCCTTCAACACATAACCAAGAAACCTTCAGAAATCGTCTACCTCAACCTTCGAAAAGCATCCGTTATACGAGTCATGGCAATACTCCCGCACTCGCCTCAGTACTGGGCTATCAGGGTTATCTCACCAACAACTGTACAAAAGAGATTTTCGATGTCGGCGTACTAAACTCAGGTATTCCAGAACTGTAACGATAAAATTATGACGACAACACCTCGGAGCTCAACTCCCCGGGACACCTCCATTAAAACCCCTGCTGACGGGAGGCAACCAAGACAATGTTGTCAACATAAAACCATCGGAACGATTCTAAGATACCCGCGTGATCCTAATTTTTTTTTGTGAAATTTGAGAAGAGAAGAGTCAAAACTCTACGTCAGGATGCCTTACCAGAGCGATGGATATAGCAAATCCATATGCTCAAAACACCCTTACTGAACATGCCCAAAAGAGGCATAGATCTCTCTGAAACAACATGAACACATGGCATAAAAATAACAGCAGGCAGGGACTTAGTGAAATTACTAAGTCTCTGAAGTCGGCAACATTATGTACCCTAGTTTGCATGCTTGTGCTAGTCACCACAAAGACCACAAAAATACATGGCATAATTCTCTAGAAAGATAGCATGGCATATTACAAAACTCATGTAGGACTCAACTTCATTGGATGCACATATCAATCATGGCAAAAATGACAAAAGTGCATGTTCTGATAAGAATCAGAAACTAACATCACATAGCCCTCTTCCAACAGCATTTCGGGCATCAAGACGAACTCAAATGAAAATGATGCAATGGAATGAAATGATGTACTCATTGAAACGAACAATTTGACATATTATACGCACGAAACGGAGCAATATACAACAAGTTATGATGCGACGAAGATGCAACAAAATAACTGCAGAGGAAATGACTTGGGGGAAAAATCGACCTCCGAGATCTAGGGTTTGCACGTAGATCGAGGCAGGCGGCGCGAGCTCGCCGGAGTTGGCGTGGGGGACGCCGGAGATGGCCGAGGATGGCCGACGAGGCGGATCCGAAGCGGATCCGGCCGCGGGGCGCGCGGCGGAGGGGCGCAGCGCCGGCCGGAGGCGGGACCGGGCAGCGCGGGCGCGGCGGGCGGCAGCGCGCGAGGCGGCGGCGCGTCGGCGGCGGACGGAGGCGGCGCATGCCGGGGGGGCGCGGGGAGCGGCTGGGCCGCGGGGTCCCTCCCCGGGCTCGGCGGGCCGCGGGCGGCGCGCGGTGGCCGGGGCCACGTGGCGGCGCGGGAGTGGCCGCGGGCGGCGACGGGATTTCGTCCGGCTCGGGCCGGACGTGTCCGGCGGCGGCGGGGGCGATTGGTCTAGGGTTAGGGTAGGATTTCATCCGGCATTTCGGAGGGGGAGGTGTTTTTATAGGTAGAGGGGGCTAGGAAGCTCCAAATGGGGTGCGGTTTTCGGCCACGCGATCGTGATCGAACGGCGATGGACATGGGAGTGACTTAGATGGGTTATTGGGATGTTTTGGAGGGGTTTTGGGCTGCAACACACACGAGGCCTTCACGGTTACCCGGTTAACCGTTGGAGTATCAAACGACCTCCGAATGACCCGAAACTTGACAGGCGGTCTACGGGTGCTATACCAAGGCCGCTTGACAAACCTCGGTCCATTCCGAGAAAGTTTAATACCCGCACACGGAAAAAGGTAAAAGGGGACGCCGGGGGACATAGGAGCGCCGGATTGGAAAACGGACAACGGGGAAAATGCTCGGATTCATGAGACGAACACGTATGCAAATGCGATGCACATGGTGACATGATAGGAAATGCATGACATGAACAAAATGCAAAATGACGGGAAACCCAACCACGGAGGGAATATCATATCACATAGCCGAAAATGGCAAGAGTTGGAGTTACAATTATGGCAAGTTACATCCGGGGTGTTACAGGAGTCCACTCCTCTTGAGAATAACCCGCCTATCATGGAGGATACAGACAACCCTAGTTGATACATGAGCTATTCGAGCATACAAAACAGAATTTCATTTGAAGGTTTAGAGTTCGGCACATACAAATTTACTTGGAACGGCAGGTAGATACCGCATATAGGAAGGTATGGTGAACTCATATGGAATAACTTTGGGGTTTATTGAAGTGGATGCACAAGTAGTATTCCCGCTTAGTACAAGTGCAGGCTAGAAAAAGACTAGGAAGCGACCAACTAGAGAGCGATACATGCATTAAAATTAATAAACATTGAGTGCAAGCATGAGTAGGATATAATTCACTATGAACATAAATATAGTGGAGGCTATGTTGATTTTGTTTCAACTACATGCGTGAACATGTGCCAAGTCAAGCCACTCGAATCGTTCAAAGGAGGATACCACCCTATCATACCACATCACAACCATTTTAATAGCATGTTGGCACGTAAGGTAAACCATTATAAACTCCTAGCTAATTAAGCATGACATAAGCAACTATAATCTCTAATTGTCATTGCAAATATGTTTCATTCATAATAGGATGAATCAGGAACGATGAACTAATCATATTTACAAAAAGAAGATAGGTCGAGTTCATACCGGCTTCTCTCATCTCAATCAGTCCATCATATATCGTCATTATTGCCTTTCACTTGCACGACCGAATGGTGTGGACAATAATAATAGTGCACGCGCAATTGGACTAAGATGGAATATGTTGGCATTTTAATATATAGGAGAAGACAAGGTAATATGGGCTCTTTGTTAAATCAACAATAATGCATATAAGAGCTACTTCAACATTTTCATCATGGTCTTCTCCTCTCGACCCCCAAAGAAAAGAAATAAAACTATTTACACGGGAAAGCTCCCAACAAGCAAAAGATGACGAGAAATCTTTTTGGGTTTTCTTTTAATTATTACTACTGCAGGCATGGAAAGTAAACTAACTAAAAGCTACAACTATTTTTTTGTTTTTCTTAAGGTTTTTCAAACACACAAGAAGAAGAATAGAAAATAAAATAAACTAGCATGGATAGTACAATGAAAAAGTATGAGCACCGACAACTGGAATGAGTGTGTGAACATGAATGTAATGTCGGTGAGAAATACATACTCCCCCAAGCTTAGGCTTTTGGCCTAAGTTGGTCTATGGCCGCAGCTGGCCTGGCGGATATCCAAAGTAGTAGCTGGGGTCGTACTAAGATGCAGCAGCTATTGCCTGATGAGCTGCAACTTGGAGGCGAGCTTCCTCCGTCCTCCTCTCATATTCGTTTGCCTCCTCCCTGGTTATAACATATCTCCTTTTTGCCTGAAAGTCAAAGAAAGTAGGAGCAGGGAGAGCAACATGGATAGTGCGACGTTTGTCGAAGATTAGTCGGTATTGGAGGAACTGTTCATTCATCTCAACAAACTAATGACGAACCATAGCATTATAATCTAGATAAGCAGGAGTCAATTCCATATCATTTTCATGTATAGGTATCTCAAGATAATTAGCTAGACGGGTTGCATAAATTCCACCAAACAAATCTCCACTAATACTGTTATGATGCAACCTTCGTGCAACAATAGGCCCCAAGTTATATTGTTTATCTCCTAATACCGCACTCTTGATAACACTAAGATCCAGAACACACATGCGACATGCCTCATCTTTGCCGTTAATACATCTACCTATAAAGAGAGCAAAATAATGTATAGCAGGAAAATGAATGCTCCCTATGGTAGCTTGTGTTATTTCTCTAGATTCCCCCATAGTGATACTAGCAAGAAAATCTTTAAACTCATATTTGCGAGGTTCACTAGCACTACCCCATTGCGGGAGTTTACAAGCAATATTTAAATCTTCTAAGTCCATGGTATAAGATTTATCATAAAGATTAAATAGAACATTGTGAGAATTGCGTCAGGATGTAAATTTAAACCTTGTCACAAAGGAATCAGTTAGATGGTAATATTGGGGGCGCTTATCTAACATGAAGCCCTCGAGTTCAGCATTACACACATATGCGTCAAATTCCTCCTTAATTCCTGCTTGGACCATGAAATTTTCTGACGGCCATTCACAAGGCCGCACTTGAGCTTCTCTTGGTAGTTCATAGTCCGACTCATGTATTGCGGGCCTGGGTCCTTGCTTCCTTGAAGAACCACCTTGGTACATTTTCCTAAACATATTTCTTCTTCTGAAAAATTTCTGAAATTTTTAGTGACTCAAAATAAAAGTGAACCAAACTCAACAAGATTGATAGCAACTACTCCCACAAGTGCCTAGAGACTATATCATGCATTAGAACTACTTGGGACCAAATAAATTTTACATGCAAGCTCAATAATAGGGTCATCTAAGCAGAAAAAATTGCAATAAATAAAGCACTAGAACAAAAACTATTTGGACCATTGGAGCAGTCACATACCGAAGAATAATCTCCCAAAGCAGTTTTGTGAGTGGAGCTTTGAGAAAGGAGATCGAAAATCACAGCAAAACAAGCTAGAACACGGGTTTGAGATGTGTGGTGATTTTTTCTGGAGGAAGAAGCAGTGTGTGGGTGCAGGAATAAGAGGAGGGGGCCACGTCGGGCCCACGAGGCAGGGGCGCGCCCATGGGGGTTGGGCGCGCCCTGGGCCC
Source organism: Aegilops umbellulata (assembly GCA_032464435.1). Lineage (NCBI taxonomy): Eukaryota > Viridiplantae > Streptophyta > Magnoliopsida > Poales > Poaceae > Aegilops > Aegilops umbellulata. Next base: position 349,399,546 of record CP136054.1, read on the forward strand.
TTGTGGCCAGGTGATTGCCCCCTCTGGTGTGTTCTCAATGCCAACAATTCTTAAATATTCTACAAAAAATCATATTTCATTTTCGGGACATTTGGAGAGCTTTTATTTTCAGGGTATTTTTTATTGCAAGGATAATTCAGAAAACAGACAGAAAATACTATTTTTGCTTTATTTAAACTAAATAACAGAAAGTAAAAGGAAGGTACAGAGAGTTGTGCTTTCTAACTTCATCCATCTCATGCTCATCAAAAGGAGTCCACTAACAAGGTTGATCAAGTCTTGTTAACAAACTCTTTCCGAATAACATGGAACTGGAGAAATTTCGAATAACACTAGGTTACCTCAACGGGGATATGCATGTCCCCAATAATAAGAATATCATATTTCTTCTTGACAGTAGGAAGAGGAAATCCAAAACCTCCAATAATAATCAATGGAATTTTTCCAATAGAATTGATACTGTGGACTTGAGGTTGTTTCCTCAAAAAGTGTACCGTATGCTCATTACCATTAACAAGAAAAGTGGCATTGCCTTTGTTGCAATCAATAACAGCCCCTTCTGTATTCAAAAAGGGTCTACCAAGGATAATCGACATACTATCATCCTCGGGAACATCAAGAATAACAAAGTCCGTTCAAATAGTAACGTTTGCAACCACAACAGGCACATCCTCATAGATGCCGACAGGTATAGCAGTTGATTTATTGGCCATTTGCAAAGATATTTCAGTAGGTGTCAACTTATTCAAATCAAGTCTACGATATAAAGAGAGAGGCATAACACTAACACCGGCTCCAAGATCACATAAAGCAGTTTTAACATAGTTTCTTTTAATGGAGCATGGTACAGTTGGTACTCCTGGATCTCCTAGTTTCTTAGGTATTCCACCCTTAAAAGTATAATTAGCAAGCATGGTGGAAATTTCATCTTCCGGTATCTTTCTTTTATTTGTAACAATATCTTTCATGTACTTAGCATAAGGATTCATTTTAAGCATATCAATCAAATGCATACGCAAAAAGATAGGTCTAATCATTTCAGCAAAGCGCTCAAAATCCGCATCATCCTTTTTCTTGGAAGGTTTAGGAGGAAAAGGCATGGGTTTCTGAACCCATGGTTCTCTTTCTTTACCGTGCTTCCTAGCAACAAAGTCTCTTTTATCATAACGTTGATTGTTTGATTGTGGGTTATCAAGATCAACAGCAGGTTCAATCTCTACATCATTGTTATTGCTAGGTTGAGCATCAACATGAACATCATCATTAACATTATCACTAGGTTCATGTTCATTACCATATTGTGTTTAAGCATCAGAAATAGAAATATCATTGGATTTTCAGGTGTGTCTACAACAGGTTCACTAGAAGCATGCAAAGTCCTATCATTTTTCTTTTTATTCTTCTTAGAAGGACTAGGTGCATCAACATTAGTTCTCTGAGAATCTTGCTCAATTCTCTTGGGGTGGCCCTCGGGATACAAAGGTTCCTGAGTCATTTTACCCCCTCTAGTCATAACTCTAACCGCATTATCATTTTTCTTATTATTTAATTCATTGAGCAAATCATTCTGAGCTTTAAGCACTTGTTCTACTTGAGTGGTAACCATAGAAGCATGTTTACTAATGAGTTTAAGTTCACCTTTAACTCTAGACATATAATCACTCAAGTGTTCAATCATATAAGCATTATGTTTCAATTGTCTACCAACATAATCATTGAAGTTTTCTTGTTTAACAATAAAATTATCAAACTCATCTAAGCATTGGCTACCAAACTTAGTAGACGGGATTTCAGCTTTATCATATCTATAGAGAGAATTTACCTTTACTACCTGTGTCGGGTTATCAAGACCATGTATTTCTTTAATAGGTGGTAAATTCTTAACATCTTCAGCTTTAATACCCTTTTCTTTCATAGATTTCTTTGCCTCTTGCATATCTTCAGGACTGAGAAATAGAATACCCCTTTTCTTCGGAGTTGTCTTAGGATTTGGTTCAGGAAGTGTCCAATTATTTTCATTAGTCAACATATTATTCAATAGCAATTCAGCTTGATCAATTGTTCTTTCCCTGAAAACACAACCAGCACAACTATCCAGGTGGTCTCTGGAAGCATCGGTTAGTCCATTATAAAAGATATCAAGTATTTCATTTTTCTTGAGAGGATGATCAGGGAAAGCATTAAGTAATTGGAGAAGCCTCCCCCAAGCTTGTGGGAGACTCTCTTCTTCAATTTGCACAAAATTATATATTTCCCTTAAAGCAGCTTGTTTCTTATGTGCGGGGAAATATTTAGCAGAGTAGTAATAAATCATATCCTGGGGACTACGTACACAACCAGGATCAAGAGAATTAAAACGTGTTTTAGCATCACCCTTTAATGAGATCGGAAATAATTTAAGGATATAGTAGTAGCGAGTTTTCTCATCATTAGTGAATAGGGTGGCTATATCATTTAGTTTAGTAAGATGTGCCACAACAGCTTCAGATTCATAGCCATAAAAAGGATCAGATTCAACCAAAGTAATTATCTCAGGATCGACAGAGAAATCATAATCCTTATCAGAAAAGATAGGTGAACTAGCTAAAGCAGGGTCATATTTCATTCTAGCATTCAAAGATTTTTCTTTCAGCTTAGCTAATAATTTCTTAAGATCATATCTATCATTGCAAGCAAGAAAGTCTCTAGCAGTTTCTTCATCCATAACATAACTGTTGTAGGGTGGAACCCTAAGTGAAGATCTTTCACGAATTGGAGGGGGAATCCCCAAGAACAAGATGAACACAAGAGAGAAAACAAGAGGAACACTCAAGAACAAGTCCAATCACACATCCACTAGACCAACAAAGACACAAGATCCACAAGGTACATGAACAATCAAAGGGAAACAAGATACATGGTAGAGTTCATCCCAAATCCTATGAAGGAGATGAGGGCTTGATGATCCTATGATGGGGATCCTTCCCCAAGAAGGAGGGCTTGAGTTTGGTCACTCCAAGAGGAGGTCTTGATCTCCTAGTGGAGTGGATCCATGGAGCAAAGCTCACAAATATCTATCATATACTTTGCTATCCTCTCAAATGAGCTAGGGGAAGAGTATATAAAGGCTAGGGACGAAATTGTGGGAGGTAGGGATACAAAGGTCCATTTTGACCCTGAAAACAAAAACCCTTCGGTGTAGTCCGGGCACCCGGGGTGCGGAGGACCGGGCACCCGGACCGGACAGGGGCGGGCGCCAAGAGGTGGTCGGGCACCCGGGGCGCAGAGGGCCGGGCACCCGGACCGACCTGGGAGCCGGCTGGAGGGGGGTCGGGCACCCGGGCCCAACATGGCCGGGCACCCGAGGAGGGTCGAGGCCGCGCCAGGAGCTGGCTCGGGCACCCGGGGGTGATGGCCCGGGCACCCGATGCAAGGGGCCGGGCACCCGGAGTGGGCCGGGCCGGCGGCTGGAAGAGGCCCGGGCACCCGGGGCGTCTAGGGAGCACCGACTCCTCTCGTTCTTCTCGCTTCTCTCCTTCTCCTTCTTCTTGTGTGTCCGGATCTTTGTCCTCGCCTCCACACGGTCATCTCCTTGGTACCTGAGAGTGCAATATATCTCCGTTTGAGGTAGGACCCGGTTCACCTGTGAAATCAAATGGAGTTCGAAGAGGAAGGAGTTAACCTCGGTTTTGGTGGCACGTGCGTGTGCTCTTGTCATCGGTCTTCTCCGTCCTTGCGGTGGTGGTGCGACGCCCATGGTGATGGTCGAGGGATGCTCCGCATCAATAACCCTCAGGCACAACAGGCAATTCATATCTAGGGGGAGAATCTTCATCATCACTTTCATCAATATTATCAGTTTAAATAATTTCATTTTCTCTAGCCCTAGCAAGTTGTTCATCGAGAAATTCACCTAAAGGCACAGTAGTATCAAGCATAGAAGTAGTTTCATCATAAGTATCATGCATAGCAGAAGTGGCATCATCAATAACATGCGACATATGAGAATTAATGGCAGAAGCTGGTTTAGGTGTCGCAAGTTTACTCAAAATAGAAGGAGAATCAAGTGCAGAGCTAGATGGCAGTTCCTTACCTCCCCTCGTAGTTGAGGAATAAATTTCGGTTTTCTCGTCTTTGAAGTTCCTCATAGTGATCATCAAATATAAATCCCAAGTGACTCAAAGAATAGAGCTATGCTCCCTGGCAATGGCGCCAGAAAATAGTCTTGATAACCCACAAGTATAGGGGATCCCAACAGTTTTCGAGGATAGAGTATTCAATCCAAATTTATTGATTCGACACAAGGGGAGTCAAAGAATATTCTCAAGTATTAGCAGTCAAATTGTCAATTCAACCACACCTGGATAACTTAATATCTACAGCAAAGTATTAAGTAGCAAAGTAGTACGGAAGTAACGGTAACGGTGGCAAAAGTAACAGTAGCAGTTTTGTAGTAGTTGTAACAGTGGCAACGGTAAAGTAACTAAGCAAAGATCAATATGTGAAAAGCTCGTAGGCATTGGATCAGTGATGGATAATTATGTCGGATGCGATTCTTCATGCAACAGTTATAAGATAGGGTGACATAGAACTAGCTCTAGTTCATCAATGTAACGTAGGCATGTATTCTGAATATAGTCATACGTGCTTATGGAAAAGAACTTGCATGACATCTTTTGTCCTACCCTCCCGTGGCAGCGGGGTCCTATTGGAAACTAAGGGATATTAAGGCCTCCTTTTAATAGAGTACCGGACCAAAGCATTAACACTTAGTGAATACATGAAATTCTCAAACCATGGTCATCACCGGTAAATATCCTGATTATTGTCATTTCGGGGTTAACGGATCATAACACATAATAGGTGACTAATGACTTGCAAGATAGGATCAAGAACTCACATATATTCATGAAAACATAATAGGTTCAGATATGAAATCATGGCACTCGGCCCCTAGTGACAAGCATTAAGCATAGCAAAGTCATAGCAACATCAATCTCAGAACATAATGGATACTAGGGATCAAACCCTAACAAAACTAACTCGATTACATGTTAAATCTCATCCAACCCATCACCGTCCATCAAGCCTACGATGGAATTACTCACGCACGGTGGTGAGCATCATGAAATTGGTGATGGAGTAAGGTTGATGATGACGACGGCGACGGATTCCCCTCTCCGGAGCCCCGAACGGACTCCAGATCAGCCCTCCCGAGAGAGATTACAGCTTGGCGGCGGCTCCATATCGTAAAACACGATGAATCCTTCTCTCTGATTTTTTTTCTCTCCGAACGTGAATATATAGAGTTGGAGTTGAGGTTGGTGGAGCTCCAGGGGGCCCACAAGGCAGGGGGCGCGCCCCCACCCTTGTGGACAGGGTGTGGGCCCCCTGGTGTTGATTCTTTCGCCAGTATTTTTTATTAATTCCAAAATATTCTCCGTGAAGTTTCAGGTCATTCCGAGAACTTTTATTTCTGCACAAAAATAACACCATGGCAATTCTGCTGAAAACAGCGTCAACCTGGGTTAGTTCCATTCAAATCATGCAAGTTAGAGTCCAAAAGAAGGGCAAAAGTGTTTGTAAAAGTAGATACGATGGAGATGTATCAATATAAAACATCCAAAACACATAATATAATAGCATGGAACAATCAAAAATTATAGATACGTTGGAGACGTAAGAAGCATCCCCAAGCTTAATTCCTGCTCGTCCTCAAGTAGGTAAATGATAAAAACAGAATTTTTGATGTGGAATGCTACCTAACATATTTTTTCATGTAATTCTCTTTATTGTGGCATGAATGTTCAGATCCGTAAGATTCAAAACAAAAGTTTATTATTGACATAAAAACAATAATACTTCAAGCATACAAACAAAATAATTATGTCTTCTCAAAATAACATGGCCAAAGAAAGCTTATCTCTACAAAATCATATAGTCTGGTTATGCTCCATCTTCGTCACACAAAACATTTAAATCATGCACAACCCCGATGACAAGCCAAGCAATTGTTTCATACTTTTGATGTTCTCAAACCTTATCAACTTTCACGCAATACATGAGCGTGAGCCATGGACATAGCACTATAGGTGGAATAGACAGTGGTTGTGGAGAAGACAAAAAGAAGGAGATAGTCTCACATCAACTCGGTGTATCAATGGGCTATGGAGATGCCCATTAATAGATATCAATGTGAGTGAGTAGGGATTGCCATACAACGGATGCACTACAGCCATAAGTTTATGAAAGCTCAAAAAGAAAACTAAGTGGGTGTGCATCCAACTTGCTTACTCATGAAGACCTAGGGCGTTATGGGGAAGCCCATCATTAGACTATACAAGCCAAGTTCTATAATGAAAATTCCCACTAGCATATGAAAGTGATATCATAGGAGACTCTCTATCGTAAAGATCATGGTGCTACTTTGAAGTACAAGTGTGGCAAAAAGGATAGTAACATTGTCGTTTCTTTCTTTTTCTCTCATTTTTTTCTTTTCTCTTTTATTTTGGGCCCTCTCTTTTTTTGGCCTTTCTCTCTCTCTCTCTTTATTTCCTCACATGGGACAATGCTCTAATAATGAAGATCATCACACTTCTATTTACTTTTAATTTAAAAATTACAACTCGATACTAGAACAAAAATATGACTCTATGTGAATGCCTCTGGCGGTGTACCGGGATGTGCAATGAATCAAGAGCGACATGTATAAAAGAATTATGAACGGTGGCTTTAATAAAGAGAGTAAATGAAAATAAAGAGAGTAAATGAAAACAAAGAGAGTATGATGATATTTTTTCTACAAGCTTGATCAAAGTGTATAAAGTTTGACTTTAGACAAAGGTAATATGCGGAGTAAATGAAAACAAAAAGAGTATTTTTAAAGACATTTATTTATTATCATTTATTAATTAAATGCTCTAAACCAGCCACTGCCAGCAGTAGTTTGGGAAGAGTTACTTTCAACACCCCTGCTACTGCAATGAATCCCAGCGTTTTGAGCCCGTAGAACGGGTCCATCCGAGTCGTCCATCCGCTACCGCTACCTCTCCACCAACCAACCGTGTCTCCTCCTCCGTCTTTACTTCGCGTTTTCTCCCCTGTGGACCAAGCCGAAGCTTTTACATCACGTTTCAGTTTCCACGGTCACAGGTCGCAGCTACACTAGCTAAAAAAAAAAAAGGTACGAGTAGGAAGCGTTCGCGAGAGAAAGCAGAGGCGCGTGACCTTCTTCCACTTTAGCAGTCCACCACGGGTCGCACGCCCGGCACCCCCTGCTGCAGCATGGGCCCCGCCGTGCTCGCGCCCCACATGCCAGCGACGGGCGCTCCTCAGCTGCACACCTGGCCCGTGCCACCACGCCAAGCCACGAGGCTATTGCGAAACTACGCACGAGAACGAGGCGAGAATTGCGACCGGGCCGGGGAAGAGCACATAAATAAACACCACCGGCCCGTTTCCGCTCCTGTACTCTCTTCCCCCCTCTCTCTTCCTTCCTCTGCTTCTGCCAACTGGAAGTCTACTCTAGAAGCATTAAAGACGAAGGAATTCCGGAGACGAGCATCTCCGCTGCGCTGCTGTTCCAAGCGTCGCCCACGCACGCGGCGGCGCTGCCGGCTTGTTGATCGGGGAGTTCACGCGCGCTCGGCGGGCGATGGGCCGGCCGCCGGCTGCGTCGCGGCGTCTCGCGGCGGCGGCGGCGGTGGCGGTGGCGATTTTGTTGCTGGTCATCGCGTCGGCGGAGGAGGAGCGCGGGCAGAAGGGTGTGGCCGTGCGGCAGGGCGAGGGGCGAGGGAGCCACCACCGGCACGCGTACGCGGCGATGATGTACATGGGGACGCCGCGGGACTACGAGTTCTACGTGGCGGTGCGCGTGATGATGCGCTCCCTCTCCAGGGTCGGCGCCGACGCCGACCGCGTCCTCATCGCCTCCTCCGACGTGCCCCTCGACTGGGTCCGCGCAATGTGAGTGCACGCCCGCCCCTCCCTCCCTTGGCCTCTTCCGCCGCTTTGCTTCCGTTTGGACGCAGTTGACCGCGAGCAGAAACGGATTGGAGCTCCATTGCTGACGCGTTGCAATTAATTTTTAGTATTAAATTATATGCAAGCGTTTCTTTCCTTTTCTTTTTTGACAATGGCAAGCGTTTCTTTCCTTGTGTTGGTGGGGAGTGGGGACGAAGGCGAAGACGAGGGGGTTGTTTTTGGGAAGTAACTCGTCCGCGCGATGGTTTTGCGGGGGCGAGTCCTGGGCCACCTGCACATACGATTATAGTACTACTATAGGAAGGTTCTGGAGTATTTTTTTTATCAAGTCTCCATGCTGTTCTTTACAGAGTCTCCATGCTGTTTGCCACAAGGGATATTCAGTGCGTGCTCAGTCTGCTTAAGCAAATGTTCTTGACTGACACATCACCGCTTAAGCAAATGTTCTTGACTGACACATCACCGCTGTGTGCTGTTAATTAGAGTACTCGCAGAGAATATGCTGTATTGTGTGAGTACATACTGTGAGCTTTGACGAGTAGGAGTATTTGTTTGGTGGCTTCTCTTCAAAGAAATCGGTTGGTTTCCAATTAGAGTGGTCAACTTTCCTTCCTCTTAATAAAATTTATTTCAGAATATATATTTTGGATACGGTCAAATCCCAAATGATTGGTTTGAACCATGACTCCGCCCCGACAATCGCTAATTCGTTTATAAAATGCAACGTGAACAAATATATCCATTCCGTTCCCAGTATAATTTTTTTTTTTGAAACGGAAGTATGAATTGAAATATGACATTTCTGATGGTGGTGAACGGGAACAGGAGGGAGGAGGATGGCATGAGGGTGGTGGTTGTCGAGAACCTGAAGAATCCTTACGAGGGCAATCTTGGAGGAATGAACAGGAGGTTTAAGCTGACATTGAACAAGCTCTACGCATGGAGCTTGGTCGACTATGAGCGTGTCGTCATGATCGACTCCGACAACATCTTCCTCCAGAACACCGATGAGCTCTTCCAGTGCGGCCAGTTTTGTGCTGTTTTCATCAATCCATGCTACTTCCACACTGGCCTTTTCGTGCTCCAGGTATGGCCCCAGTTCTTCTTATGGTTTGTACCTTGCAATTGTACCGCCTGTACCAAACGTCAAACTCTTCTTCTGCTTGAAATGTTATGGACCTGCTGAGTTGATCATGTGACGGTCTGTGTTTAATTAGATGGTATCCTTTAGTATGCTGATTATAGCACAGTTCCTTTTGGCACATTCAGTTCCTAAATTGAGCCATATTGCTACCTAAATTAAGCCAGTTGAGCAACTATTAATAGATGGACTTTGGATTGACTCACCAACAATCACATGTGCATGGTTGGCATGATGGCTCCACTAAACCACCACAAGCACATAGCCAGAACATTTCTCTTAAATAGTCGTCTATATAGTTTCAGATCGGAAGGTATGCAATGAGCAACATCATTGCATTGATCATAGCTAATGCACCTCTAGATATCTTTTATGCAGTCTTTAAAAAGTATCTGATGTTGATGTTTTTGTCCAATATACAGCCTTCTATGGATGTGTTTAATGGCATGCTTCATGACCTGGAGATTGGCCGTGACAACTCTGACGGTGCAGACCAAGGCTTTCTAGTCGGCTGCTTCCCAGACTTGTTGGACAAACCATTGTTCCACCCTCCTGAAAATGGCACCAAACTCAACGGAACATATCGCCTTCCTCTCGGCTATCAGATGGACGCATCATACTACTGTGAGCATCTCTGCACTTCAGCTCCATTCTCTAACCTTTGTATGGTTCTTGCTTCCAAAGATATTTACCCACATTTACTGAAATATTGCAGATCTTAAACTCCACTGGCATGTTCCATGCGGGCCTAACAGCGTGATCACATTCCCTAGTGCCCCTTGGTTTAAACCTTGGTACTGGTGGTCCTGGCCAATCTTACCACTGGGCCTGTCCTGGCACAAGCAACGCTGGGATGATCTTGGGTGAGTGAAAGCAACAATTTACGACCACGATATATACTTGAGCAGATAGAAAAGAAATCATGTGGCATGCATTCTGCGCATTTAATTTCTGCCTGCTAACATTCCTTCCCTGGTCCACATTTGACAGTTATGCTGCTGAAATTCCTGTGGTCCTCATGGAGCTGCTAATGTACACAGCGATCATAGCCCTCACCAGATTGGCAAGGCCACAGATGACAAAACTGTGCTATAATCGGCGACCTGAGAAACAAGGTGCCCTGGTGCAGTGGCTAATCAAGCTGGCCGGGATTGTGGCCATGGTGGCCGCATATGCGATCCCGTTCTTTGTAATCCCGTGCACAGTTCACCCAATCATGGGTTGGTCCATGTACCTGTTTGGTGTCCTCGCCTTCTCAACGGTCGTGATCAATGCATTCCAGCTCCCACCGCTTGCTGTGCTCACTGCATGGCTTGGGATTGTTGGAATGCTCTTTGTCATGGCATTCCCATGGTACCATGATGGTATCGCGAGGATTCTGGTAGTCGTCGCCTATGCGTTTTGCTCTGCACCATTCCTGTGGGCATCCATCGTAAGGGTGGTGGACTCATTGCAAACAATGCTTGAGAGGGATCTGCACTTCCCTCGGCTCGGTGACCCAGCACCTGAGACTGAATTTAGCAAACTGTACTGATTCTTTTGTAAAGGTTTGATATGCTTCATGATCATCATATGGACAGCTGATTCAGATCGGCTGATTCTTGATTCATTCTGACTATTTTGTCTCAAGCAATCCTCTTTGTATCAGAATCAACTTTAAAACATTGCCTCAGCAACTAACATTTGAATGCAGATACAGAAGATAGATCAGTTGTACTGAACTGAACTAAAAAACGGCATGTTCATTGCATCCGGTGGGGAATGGACTGTTGTAAATCACCTTTTGTCTTGCTATAGGTCTGACGGTTCAAACTATGTTTGAGCAAATTATTTCCAACTCCGTGATTGGGAATATGCATATAATTGATTCAACTGAAAGCTTTTCTTTCCATTTTGCCGGAAAAGAGTCTTGTGGACCTGGGGACTCGATACCGCATGGTTGAAAGCTATAAAAAAAAGTAGACGGTTCTTCATAATAATTATTCTAGAAATCTATGAATCAGGTACATAAGTATCTCGAAAACAAAGTGTAGATACAAAATGGATAAGAGAGCTAACGATGAGGTTGCGTAGTCAATTGAAGTTAGCTGATCGTATTATATGTTCAGGATGTAAAGCCCTCTCTAACAGAACATAATGGTTAAATTCTACCATCAGTAGGTAGTGTGTTGTCTAAACTGGGAAAAACTAGGACACCCCTTCCTAAATTTCGGCATCTTGCCTTGATTTTGCTATTAATTTGTCCTGCAGTTCCTGTTGCCTAGGAAGAACAATCTGAGCCCCTTGACCTGACGAGGAGAAGTATCTATCCAGAATCATCTACAGCCAGAGTAAACTATAGTCAAATTGGAAGTTGGGACACACAAAAGCCGGTAAAAAGTGTGAATAGGCCAGAATGATATGTACCACAGCAGCATACGCATCAGATTTGTCGTCACGGGCAGACTTCTTAACACCCCTGAAGAACATGATTTGAGACTGAGACAACTTCTTGTTTTTTTGGTGGTTTTCGAAGTAAAGTTTATGACAAGTAGTAGCACACTTGCCATCCATGACAGGGTAGACAGCCTACCTTGAGATCATGTAATGGAGGGCGTCCACTGATGTTCCATGTTCATCCTGCAAATAAACCCTCAGGCCCCTGCGCTGTTCAAACAAACACACTGAGCCGACTCAAAGTACTGAAACACTGAACCCCCTCTGAAGAACACTGCAACAAGTCTTTTCCCTCCTGCCCATTCTGTAACTGGAACTCAGAAGCCCAGGCAACGCCAGCGCACGCACCTGTCGGCCGCTTGGACGGCAAGCCTTCCGACGACGCTCCGCACTTTGTTGGACTGCGGCGTCTCTCTACCGTCGGCCGAGACCGGCAGCCCGATGATCAGCTCGCCCGCCTCCTGCGAAACGGAGCAGGAGCAGCAAATTCACGCGCAATTGAAATGCCGGGCAGACTCGGGCCACAGAGAAGAGAACGAGAAAGAAGAAGTAGTATATTTCTACCTGCTGCTGAGCTACATCGAGCAGCATCAGCTCCAGCTTCTGCCCCCGCAGCTTCAGAACCTGACGGAATCCAGTAACCCATCTTCAGACCCCCAATAAACCGAACGGAGCAAAGCGTAGTAGATTTCGAGTGTGAGGGCGCGTACGGTGAGGGGACGGGGCTGGGTGATGCCACGGCCGATGGCGAGCCCTGTGCGTGCGGCGCCCAGGTCCACGCCAAGGCTGAACCCGCCGCCGTGCCAGAGCGGCCGGCGCGCGTTCGGCTGGAGCCTGGCAGGAAGCTCGCCTCCGGCGTCCCCGCTGCAGGTGGTGGGAGGAGGTGAGGCCATGGTAATTCCTGCCCTTTGGCGCCGCGGTAGGCACAGTGGAAGAATTCGCGGGTAGGCGGCAGCCCGTGGGAGCGGCACCGGCGCCACTGGCTTCGCGGTTGCCATGGCGAATCCGCGTTGAGAGGGGCAGTGCGAAAGAGACCCCCTGCATTTTGTGGCTGGATTTGGTTGGATAAGGGCCCTTATGGGCTTTATTGATCCAAGTAACCTTCGCTGAGCCTGTCAGCCACCTGGGCCCGTTAGCGTCGGCTCACTTTGCTCGGCGGCCCAGCGTAGCACGATCAAGGCATACAACAGCACAACTTGAGCTAAAAAAACACAGTAGACTTCGGTAAAAAAAAACAGTAGACTTTAAGGCCAATTGGTTTGATGTCAACATTTGGTAATTTTAAAAATTTGGCAACTTTTTGTGAGGTTGTCAAGTAAAATTGGCAACCAACCAAACATTAGCCAATATTTGGCATTTGCGAAATGTTGGCATGATAACTTTTGATATCAAACCAATCATGCTTTTTGCTTTGTTCACCATTTGTCCATAGCCCTTGGGTCAAAAAGAGCTCCAATAGCAACAAAAAAAAAAGTACAGGAGTGATATATTTAGGTCTCACAAGCACAAGACAAAAGACTAAAACCGCAACTGTGGGAACGCCAACCGCCTGATCTGAAATTTTCCGTCGCGACCACCAACAACCATCGGATGCCATGGAAGGCATCCTCGACGCGACTGCCGCCACCTGCAGCCTCCCCACCGTGACCGCCTGCCCAGCAGGCGCCCTTCCCGTGCTTCCCGCCGCCGATGCTGAGAAACTGAAGGCAGTCCGCTTTATAGGACTTAGACCGCTACCAACCACCGTCGTGGCCACTGGCGAAGCGTTGTAGGACCCCGCCAAGGCTTCCTCGCAAGAGAAGAAGCTGGCTGGGAAGAGGGCGCCACGAGATCCATTGGCCAGGGTTGCGACCCACACGAAGAAGGAGGAGGCAACTACGCTGAAGGCCTGCCCATCCGCGATCCCTCCCACCACGCCCCCAACTCTTCTAACACCGCCTACGGCCATTTGGCCATCCCTCCCACCACCGCATAAGGACGGGTCGACGTCACCCGTCATCACAACCGCCATCATCCCCAATGTGTTCAGTGAAATGACCGAGAGGTAAAAAATCATTCTACGTTTTTCCTTTGATATTCATGTGCTTTGTCATTTTGTATGCAAATTTTTATGTGATGTGCATGTCTTCTGTTCAAATTTGATGTATGTTGTGTGGATGATGAACTTTTATTTCCATCACCAGAAGTTCCGTCTCAAGAATATTCACTGCAAGAAGAGCACCTTTGTGACGTGGAAGATGAGGGTTTTGTTGATGCGAGCAAATTACACTACCAAAGAAGACAAGTTGTTGTGTGATGCATGAAAGAAAATTAGTCCTGATCCGGTTATAGGTATTGAGCAACCAATCTCAGGTTATTGGGAGTGTATCTGTGAGTACTTCAGGGCACGTAACACTAGTGGCATTTATAAGTTTTGGTTCGATAGCGATGGTAAATTATATTGGCGGATTGTCAAAAGTGGTCGGCATACTTGGCAGAATTTGACCGTCTCAACCCAAGTGGTAGAAATGCCGGAGATAAGGTGACTATTTTTTGCATTGATCGATTATTTCTTCATCTCTTGTATACATTGGTGGATATCTTATTTTCTCACTTGTGGTATGTAGCTCAACATTGCTCAAGAGTTGTTTAGGAGCCAACAAAAATACAAGGGAAGAGGTTAAAAAAAGGCAATACATTCAATTTGCACCCTTCTTGATGGAGATTGAAAATGAGGAGAATAGGAAGAACCCACGAATACAACTAAATTCGAAATAAGAAGAAGTTGAGGATCTTGGTTGGCGATGCAATACAAGTTGACACTGATGATGGTGCACCAAGTGTTGAGGATGGAAAGAGAAGCCCCACACCTAACTCGGTTGCTAACACGAGGTCTGATGGGAGGAAGAACGACAAGGACAAGTTGAAGAAGGGAGGAGACAATCACTTAAAGGACTCATTGGACAACATCATGGCAATAATGAAGGAGATGGCCAGAAAAAGAAGAACTTGAAGGCCAAAAAAATGGAGGAGAGGAGGGAGGTTGAGGATAGGAGAACGACGACCAAGAAGAGGAGGGCCGAATTTGAGGAGAGGAAGGCCGCCTACGATGAAAGAATCAAGAGCTTGGAAGTGAGCAAAAGTTATGTCCATGGGCCCAGTTGATCTTGATGAGAAGGGAATAACATACTTTCAACTTATGCGCATTCAAGTGTTGGCCGAAAGGTCAATGGGAGGCTTCTTGGGAGGTTTGTAGGCATGGGTGGCATGGCAGGATTCATGGGTTGCAATTGCATGGGTGACAATGGAAACAATGGTGCCAATGATGGTCATGGAGTGAATGCAAGCACTAGTGATGGCAATAGAGGAAAAATCTTATGAGAGCACATGTTCCTTAAAAAAATCTAAAAGGCGGTCTGAAGCCTGTAAATTTGGTATTAGTTTTTTGAAGTTGTCGGGGCAATGGAAGGGCTGCTAGAAAGCTCGGGCAACCCCAAATAGGCAAGGGGAAATGTTTTCATCAACCGACCAATATTGTGGATCGATCGATAGCCCACGCGAGCATGGCTCTGCCCATCTTGCTTGCTCTATGCAGCTCGTGTGCGCTGCCCATTGAAGTTGGCTCGACAACACCCTTGTAATAGACCGAGTCACGGTAGCACACAGGAGCAGATGGCACCCCCTCAAAAATTGTGAAATAAATTTTAGTACTTTGAACGTAACACTAAATATGTATCAAGTTGTTACTATTTCAAGACTATTTGTTGATATTATGATGATGTTTGATGTAAATTTTGAACTGTGGCACCCCAAGGATGAGATTCTAGGTCTGCCACGTGCACCCACAGCCTCTTAAGAGGCCCTCTCCTCTGGCAAAGGGATGGTGCTTCTCCTCCTTTCTCCATCGGCACGGCAGGGATATATCACGTGAGCCCGCTACACCACCAAGACAATCTTGGTGGAGCTTGATCCTAGGTTCTCTACTATGGGAGCCTTCGTGAGACCATGCATAAAGGGAATACGTAAAGGGTCGCCGGATCTGACACCGATACGGTCTGATAAGCTAGATTTGACGCCAGTGAGCTCGGGTGGCGAGGTCCATCTAAAAAATGGACAATTAGTAATTTTGTCAACTTTAATCTTGCATACTTCTCTTGATTCTCTACAAGCTCACGTGTGTTTGGTGCAAACACACGAGCAACATACGAGGTATATGTATAAAATGTTGGATTCATGCTGCAAGGGTTGGCCTCTATGTTGCAATATGATGCTTTTTTGAAGATTTTCGTTGAGAACATTTGTACAAAAAATTGCTTCACAGGTTGTTCTGAAGGTTGTGATGTTTCTCTGCATCTAATTACTTTTTTTACAACAACATTGCAAACGTACACAAAATTCTTGCAAGCGGAAGCTTTTGCAACAATGCTTGTACAACCAGAGTTTGGTTTTAAGTGGATCTAACGACACACGGGTAGCCGATCTGGTTTTTTATCGCCGGATGATTCTCCTAATTGTGAGGCGCTCTTCGCGAAAGGGCTTTGCGAGTTGCTTGTATGCATGGAGGCGGCTAGCTCTTGATCTGGCAAGATGATTGCTTGTCTACAGGTGGATAAGGCTACTAGGGGCAATAACAAGAAGGCGACGAAGGCTCTCTGAAACAAAGACAAGAAGGATGACGTAATAGAAAAGGCGTTCACGACTGCTATATGGATAATTCTCAGTTTCTTGGACTGTCCCTGTAGTTTGACTTGCCTCAGTTGATTTGATGGTCTTCGATGTCTTGGTCAAGGTGAATTCCTTGGGGGTTTATTTGCAATGTAGAAGTGTGTGGGATTGTGGATGTTGCATGTCACATGTGTTTGTGGGTTGATCGTGCGGTCACGAGGTTTTATTTTTTGAGAGTAGTTCGCATGTGGTTGGTTTGTATAAGTATTCCGCTGATTTTCTTTTCTATTATCTGGTCAACTCTCTTCTATTTAATTAATCAATGAGGTAAATCTTTTGCCTCTGTTTTTTTTTCTGAAAAAGAACAGGAGAACTAGAGGAAGAAAACGATGGCAAATTTTGAAATTAGGATGCTCTAGGTAGGAAAGTGACCGCTAGCGTGCTAGCTAGCGGGTTGGCGCTAGAGAGCCGCCCCTCATTTCCTTATGCATTTAGTTTGTCCTTTGGCCAGATCGCTTTTGCTAACAGCAGTGGATCTTGCGCACACGCATCTCAGACAACCCTGGTAGAAAGATGTTTTGCAATACAATGATCGTTGTATTGATGGGGTGCTGGTGCACGTATACATAAGTATATGGTAGGCCTCAACCTCAACTATACATAACTAGGAGGTGGGCCACAATACGTAATACATGCAACACAAAGTACAACTCAACCCCCCCCCCCCCCCCCCGCGCAGTCGAAGCGTCGCCAGAGACACAGAGACTGGACCGAAACTCCTCGAAGACGGAGGTGGGCAATCCCTTAGTCATCACATCAGCAAAATGTTGCGATGTCGGCACGTGAAGGACCCGAACATGGCCAAGGGAAACGTGCTCGCGCACAAAGTGAATATCGATCTCAATATGCTTCGTACGTCGATGGTGCACCGGGTTGGCGGAAAGGTAGACCGCGCTGACATTATCGCAGTAGACAAGAGTGGCCTTATGAACATCACAAAGCAACTCCTGGAGCAGCTGACGGAGCCAAGAGCACTCGGCCACGGCATTAGCCACGGCGCGATACTCTGCCTCGGCGCTGGAGCGGGAGACCGTGGGCTACCGCTTCGATGACCAAGAGATCAACGAGGGCCCAAGATAGACGCAGTAGCCTGGCGTGGAGCGTCGAGTGTCGGGGCAGCCAGCCCAGTCGGCATCCGAGTAGGCCACGAGGTCGGTGGAGGCGGAGGCCGTCAGGGTGAGCCCCAAAGACATGGTGCCGCGTATATATCGGAGAATACGCTTCACCAAGGTCCAGTGGGAGTCACGCGGAGCGTGCATGTGGAGGCACACCTGCTGAACAGCGTACTGCATGTCGGATCGAGTGAGCGTCAAGTACTGTAAAGCACCAACAATGGAGCGATAAAACGCTCCATCGGATGCGAGAGACCCCTCCAGAGCAGAGACCTTCGCCTTTGTGTCGACGGGGGTGGGCGCCGGCTTGCAGTTAAGCATACCGGCACACTCTAGGAGCTCGTGGGCGTACTTCTGCTGATGTAGAAAGAAGCCATCAGTCCGGCGGGCCACCTCGATGCCGAGGAAGTAATGCAGGGGGGCCAAGTCCTTGAGGGCAAACTCATCACGAAGACGAGCAGTCAGCCGCTGAAGGAGATTGGGGATGGACGCCGTGAGGATGATATCGTCGACGTAGAGCAGCAGATATGCAGTGTCAGCTCCCTGATGATACACGAAGAGTGAGGCATCGGAGCGAGTGGACCGAAATCCCAGAGACTGCAGGAAGGCTCCAATACGCTGGTACCAAGCCCGAGGCGTCTGCTTCAACCCATAAAGAGAACGGGAGAGCAAGCACACAAAGTCTGGGTGCTCAGCGTCGACGAAGCCAGTGGGCTGCTCACAGAACACCTGCTCGGCGAGATGGCCGTGCAAGAAGGCGTTGGAGACATCCAACTGGTGCACAGGCCAGGCGCGTGAGACCGCCAGCTGGAGCACGACGCGAATCATGCCCGGTTTCACAACCGGGGCGAAGGTGTCGGTGAAGTCCACGCCCCCGCGCTGCCGAAAACCACAAATGACCCACCGAGCCTTGTAGCGCTCGAGAGAACCGTCCGGGCGAGTCTTGTGGCGAAACACCCACTTGCCAAAGATGATGTTGGCACGAGGGGGTCTCGGACAAGCTGCCACGTGCAGTTGCGCTGTAGGGCATCGAACTCCTCCTGCATAGCAGCTAGCCAGTGGGGATCCCAAAGGGCAGCGCGAGCGGAGGTGGGGACAGGTGATGGCGTAGGCGGCGCACACATACTCATTGGCGGAGTAGCGTGTGCTGGGCCGAAGCACTCCTGCTCGGGCACGGGTAGTCACACCAAGTGACGGGGCAGCAGGGCCGGCGGGTGCCGCGGCGGAGGCCGCAGAGGCGGCAGCGGCGGGGGCCGCAGCGGCAATAGCGTCGGCCGATCCGGTGGCGGAAGAGGCGACGGGAGAGGTTGACGTCGAGCCCGTCGCAGGGGTGGCGGAAGGGGTGCCGGGCTCAACCTCGTATGAGGGAGACGGGGACCCGGGGGCCCGCTCGGACTCGACCTCGGGGAGGGAGTCACGAAGCCGGGTGGTGGCGACGGAGGGCGTCGTGCCGGGAGGGCCGCCGGGGGGTCCCGCCACGCATCGCTTCACGAAGGGGGCGCGGAGGCTAGCGCCAAAGGGGCCGAGGCCGGAGGAACCTGAAAAAAAGGGAACACCATCTCGATGAAGTACACGTGCCTCGAGGTGTACACATGATGAGTGACAGGATAATAGCACCGGTAACCTTTGGTGTTGGAAGGGTAGCCAAGGAAGATGCATGGGACGGATCGTGGTGCGAGCTTGTGTGGCGTGGTGGACGCGGTGCTAGGATAACAGACACCCGAAGATGCGGAGACCATCATCGGATGGTGGTGTGCCGAAGAGAAGGTGGTGAGGGGCGTAGTTGCACCGAGGGCGACACGAACGAATGTTAACTAAAAGAGTGGCGGTAGCGAGGGCATCGGGCCAAAACCGAGCGGACACGTTAGAGTGAAAGAGTAATGTGCGAACGCAGTCATTAAGAGTGCGGAGAATGCGCTCGGCGCGGCCGTTCTGCTGTGAAGTGTAAGGGCAAGTCAGACGGAAGATGGTGCCGTGAGAGGCGAGAAGTGTACGAAGAGCGACGTTGTCAAATTCTTTTTCGTTATCAGTTTGGAGTGTGAGTATGGGACGATCGAACTGGGTGGTGACATAGGAATAAAAGGCGGTGAGTGTGGCTAAAGCATCGGATTTACGACGAAAAGGAAAATTCCACACATAATGATGAGAATAATCATCTAAGATCACCAAGTAGTATAGATAGCCCGTGTTACTCGCAACGGAGACGTCCAGACATCACTATGAAGTAGTTGAAACGGAAAAGTGGATACTGAGGTAGACACACTAAAGGGAAGACGAACGTGCTTGCCTAAGCGACATGCCTCACAAGAGTGCTCGTCGAGCTTGGTACATGAGAAAGAGAAACTCCTAAGAATTTGACGTAACACGGTGGGGTTGGGGTGGCCCAAGCGAGCATGCCAGAGGTCAACGCCGGCGGCAAGGGCGACTGGTGTGGAGGTGGTGGCACCGGTGTGCACGGGGTAGAGTTGATCGGGACTGTCACATCGATCAAGGATCATCCGGGTGCGGGCGTCTTTCACAGAAAAGCCAACACCGTCAAATTCAACAGTAAGTGGGTTCTCACGAGTAAGACGACGAACAGAAACTAAGTTTGTGACTAATTCAGGTGAAACAAGAACATTAGACATAGTAATGGGTGTGGAAGTGGAGGAAAAACTAGTGCTGCCGATATGAGTAATAGGTAAGAAGGAGCCGTTGCCGACGGTGATACGAGCGGGTGTGCGAATAGGAGTGGAGGAGGTTAGATTACCGGGATGAGCTGTCATGTGCGCAGTAGCACCTGAGTCCATGTACCAGTCGCCTCCACCGATAGAGCTACTCGGCAACGATGCGTAGTGCTGGGCGGCGAGGAGGGTGGGGTCCCATGACACAGGTACCGGCAGCGACGGGAGGCCCTCGTAGGGCGGCGCCGGGACGGGTGGACCATAGCCGCCGACGGGAGGCGGCGCAAGGAGGGCGCCGTAGCCGGCGCCAAGCGACAGCAAAGGGTCGACGGGCAGAGTTGGAGTCGGTGACGGAATGACGATGGACTGATCGGAGAGCGCCGGTGGTGGGGTGGCTGCGTATGCCAGCGGGGCCACGAGCAGGTCGCCGTACGCAGTCCACTCACTGGAGGGAGCCGCAGCCCAGGTGCCATGTACGCCGAATCGCGTCATGCATGCATGCATGTACCGCAGGTGCTGGCGATGTGCGGGCGCTGCGCCGGTGATCGGTTGTGCGGGCGCTGGCGATGTGCAGGCGCGGGCGGGCGCTGGTGATTGGCGGCCAACGGCTTAGCGAGGCGTGGGCGATCGGATCGGGAGCAGCAGCAGTTAGCGAGGCCGGCGGCGGGATCGAGATCGGGAGCAGCTGGGGAAGCTCTCGCGAAGGGAGACGAGGGAGCGGCGGCCGGCGCCAGAGGTGTGCAGACGGCGGCGGCTGGGTGCCGGCGGCGGCGGCGACGGCGGCGCGGGAGGAGCACGCAGCGGCGGCGGCGCGGAAGGAGCGAGCGGCAGCGGCGGCGCGGAAGGAGCGTGCGGCAGCGGCGGAAGACGAGGATTAAAACCTAAAAACTGATACCATGTAGAAAGATGTTTTGCAATACAATGATCGTTGCATTGATGGGGTGCTGGTGCATGTATATATACGTACATGGTAGGCCTCAACCTTAACTATACAGAACTAGGAGATGGGCCACAATACGTAATACATGCGACACAAAGTATAACTCAACAAACCCCATTGACACTGTTTGTTCCCATCGACCTCGTCTTCTCTTCTGCTCCTCGTGAAAGACCACTTCAGTTTGATAGCAATCTGCAACCTTTCCCCCTCAAAAACAGTCTGCACATGATGCTTCCCTTGATTATGGTTATGGAGTTTGAAGCAAACGAGCCTACCCGAGTGATGTGCACACGGCACTGTATGCCGTGGTTTGCTGAGAGCACGATGCGCTATACTTTGTCCCATTGAACGGCCTTTTTGCTGTCACACTTTGTGACCTGGCAGTGGCAGCAATCAGAAGATCCATACGCTAATGACGCACGAGGTTGGCATAATAAGATGCGGAAGCAAATAAAGGTGCCATCCTGCACGCTGCACTCGATCTCCATCAATTGCGCTTGGCCCTCTTGATCGTGTTCACTTCACTCAACCGACAGCTAACTAACCTGCGTGCGTGCATGCATTGCAGCCTCAGCCCATGGACACACACTGCAGTCCAGAGCCCACCTGCTACCCTGCAGCAGGTCACACCACTTCCCATGTTTTAATGTGGCATTCTTTAACAACGTGTGGTTACCTCCACCTCACTCCAGCTAATTGCACGCACGAGCTGCATATATAGTGCTTAATTTCTCGGCGCGCAGTAGAGTGTGTTTTCGGCCTCATGGGACCGGGACTCTTTAAAAAAAAGGACATTTAAATATATGCCTTTAACTCGAACCCACTACTCAGTTTTGTCCCTAATTTTTAGGTATGCTCAATTTTGCCCCTCCGTCGTTAGTTTCACTTATAGAAATGCCCTTCTCTGCTGTTACCGTCCGGTCAAAGGTATTTGACCGTCCTGAAAAATAGCAAAAAATAAATTTAAAAAATTGAAACTTTGTGGGATCGAAGATACTCATGTCTGTAAGGTGCGTACATTTTTTCATGCCGTTCGGACACCCTGGGAGCTCGTGGCAAAGGAAAACATAAATTTTGTACGCATGCGAACAGTAAATTCAAAAAAATAGAAAAAAAATAAAAATATATGAAATTACGCGGGACTGAAGATACTCAGGTGCGCAAGATGTGTGCACATTTTTGTTGTGTTTGGACATCGTAGGAGCTCGTGGAGAAAAAAACAAATTTTAGCTAAAAAAAACTTTGAAAAAATGCACTATTTTGTTTTTTTATCTAGAGCGCCTCGTACGTCATTTGATCACCAAAACTTGCAAGCACCTTGTGCACTCAAGCCTCTTTGACGCCAAATAAATTCAATTTTTTAAATTTTTTTGCTATTTTTTTTCAAATTTACTGTTCATAGGCATAAATTATTCTTGTTTTCCTTTGCCACGAGCTTCCGGAGTGTCCAACCAACACAAAAATGTGCACGCACCTTGTGGACATGATTATCTTCGATCCCACAAAATTTCATATTTTTTTGATTTTTTGCTATTTTTTCTGGATGGTCAAAGTACTTTGACCGGACGGTAACGACGCAAAAGAGCATTTTTATAAGTGACACTAACGGCAGAGGGGCAAAACAGAGCATACCTGAAAATTAGGGGCAAAACTGAGTAGTGGGTTCGAGTTAGGGGCAGAACTGGAATTGGCCCCAAAAAAGACAGCTTGGACTTTATTAATTAGAAATAATTGTTACATCGCCTATCATAAGAGTTACAAGATTTTTCATGGGCTCCTCTATCCAATTCCTAGTCATGGAACATTTTGCTAATCTAGCAAGCTCATGAACTACTTTGTTCGCTTCTCTATTACAATATTCAAAACTGGTTTGTGAAAAATCACAGGCCATAAAAAAACAATCCTCAAAAATCGCCGCCGCTGCTCCCGCAGACTCTCCACCGTTCTTCATTGTGTCAATGACTTCCATATCATCAGAATTGATAATGAGACGATTGCAGCCCGTTTTTTGTGCCAACACTAAGCCAAACCTGAGTGCTAACGCCTCCGCTGTCAGAGCTTCCGCAGAGTACTGAATCTTCCAGTTACCACCTACTATGAAGTTTCCTTTGTCATCTCTGATAACAGCACCCGTTGTGCCCCGTAGATGATCATGATGAAAAGAAGCATCCACATTCATTTTAACAAACCCCATGGGAGGTTTGCACCATCCTTCATTCTTTATCTTTGCTTTAGGTGAGTGGGCATTTACATAATTCGTTGTTATAGCCCTAATCTCCATGGAGGTTTGAGACGCCTATTGACACTTACCCTCATGGACTAGTTTCCGTCTATTCCACGATAAATACCAAGAAGCTATAGCTATTAGTTCCCATGCATTCCGGGAGCCCAAGATAGGTAATTCATGATTAGGCATAAGGAGTAAGAATTCAAGGACTGCCTCTCCCGCACGGTCAATGACGCATGCTTTTTTTACCACTTCATACAACCCCAAATATTCCCACACTTCTTTTGCCTTCTGGCAAAAAAATAATATATGTTCCGTGTCCTCCGGCCCATCCAAACATGCTGGGCATATTGGCTGAGTTTTTATATGTCTGTTGGCCAGTGTAACGCGACACGGTAGAGTCTCGTGGAGCGTCCGTCAAATAATTTTTTTAACCTTCGCCGGACAAGCTAATTTCCAGATCTTACCCCAAATAGGATTGGTCTTACTTCTACCCATGCCATCTGAGTATTCCAATTTCCTCAATTTTTTCCATTCCTCCACATACACTGATCGTACAGTGTATAAACCGTTTTTTGTATAGCTCCAAGCAATAAGTCCGACATATTGTGCATCAATTGGCCACAAATTTCCTCACAGGGATCGCTAGGACTCTACGGGCATCAATTGGCCACAAAGTTTGTCTCATCAAATCTTCATCCCAACAATTCGTGATTGGGTCAATAAGATCAGAAACTTTTGTCAGGAGATTCCCCCTTCTCGGTGTAATAATTTTCCTATCTGCACAATTTGGGATCCATGCATCTCTCTATATGTCAATATTTTCTCCTGTTCCGACTCTCCATATATAGCCATCCTGAGTGAATCCACTCCCATAATGCTTTGCCATGTAAAAGAGGAGCCCTTTTTTAATACGTCGCTCATCAAATCACCCTCCGGGAAATACTTTGCTCTTAGAATTGTTGCACATAAGGATTCAGGATTTTCCAAGAGGCGCCAAGCTTGTTTCGCTAACAAAGCCAGGTTAAAGAAGTGTATATCATGGAAACCCATTCCACCTTGGTCTTTTGGAACACACTGTGAACTATGGGTGTTAATCACATGGTGATGAACTATTGATATTAAATCACATGGCGATGTGAACTAGATTATTGACTCTAGTGCAAGTGGGAGACTGAAGGAAATATGCCCTAGAGGCAATAATAAAGTTGTTATTTATATTTCATTATATCATATAAATGTTTATTATTCGTGCTAGAATTGCATTAACCAGAAACTTAGTACATATGTGAATAGATAGACAAACAGAGTGTCCCTAGTATGCCTCTACTTGACTAGCTCGTTAATCAAAGATGGTTAAGTTTCCTAACCATAGACATGTGTTGTTATTTGATGAACGGGACCACATCATTAGGAGAATGATGTGATGGACAAGACCCATCCGTTAGCTTAGCACTATGGTCGTTTAGTTTATTGCTATTGCATTCTTCATGACTTATACATGTTCCTATGACTATGAGATTATGCAACTCCCGAATACCGGAGGAACACTTAGTGTTCTATGAAACGTCACAAGTAACTGGGTGATTATAAAGATGCTCTACAGGTGTCTCCGATGGTGTTTGTTGAGTTTGCATAGATCAAGATTAGGATTTGTCACTCGGATTGTCGGAGAGGTATCTCTGGGCCCTCTCGGTAATGCACATCAGTATAAACCTTGCAAGCAATGTGACTAATGAGTTAGTTGCAGAATGATGCATTACGAAACGAGTAAAGATACTTGTCGGTAACGAGATTGAACTAGGTATGGTGATACCGACGATTGAATCTCGTGCAAGTAACATACCAATGACAAAGGGAACAACGTATGTTGTTATGCGGTTTAACCGATAAAGATCTTCGTAGAATATGTAGGAGCCAATATGAGCATCTAGGTTCCGCTATTGGTTATTGACCGGAGATGTGTCTCGGTCATGTCTACATAGTTCTCGAACCCGTAGGGTCTGCACGCTTAACGTTCGATGACGATTTGTATTGTGAGTTACGTGATTTGATGTATCGAAGGTTGTTCAGAGTCCCGGATGAGATCACGGACATGACGAGGAGCCTCGAAATGGTCGAGACGTAAAGATCGATATATTGAAAGGCTATATTCGGATATTGGAAAGGTTCCGAGTGATTCGGCTATTTTTTTGGAGTACCGGGGAGTTACGGGAATTCGCCGGGGGGGGGGGGGGGGGGTCAATGGGCCTCAGTGGAAATAGAGGGCAGCAGAAGTGTGGGGTGCGCCCCCTTAGGCCCAAACCGAATTGGTTTAGGGCTTTGGGGGCCGGCTATCGTGGATCTAAGACTGACAGTAGAATGGGGGGTAGGTATGAGGAGGCAAGATCCTAGCTATGGCGAAGTTGTACACGCGAGTTTTACGAGTTCAGGCCCTTCTCAGAAGAAGTAACAGCCCTACGTCTCGGAGCCCAGAGGCGGTCGACTGGATTATGCGTGTATGTGTTACAGGGGGTGCGAACCTTGTGCCAGTGGAGGGGGGTGGCTTATATAGAGTGCGTCAGGACCTCAGCCAGCCCACGTTACAAGGAGTTCAATGTACATAAAGAAGGAGCGTTACAGGTAACGTCCGTAATAAAGTGCTATAAATGACTATTAAGTCTAAGAGTAACGTCCGGCCATTGTCATGTAGACTGACTTTAGGTCTTCTGTGCGTCGAGTGGTTTCTGTTACGGTCGAGTGGCCTTGATTCTTCCGAGTGGAATGTTTCTGGTCGAGTGGATGATGGTACCCTTCGGATGCTTCTGACTTTAGGATTATGTCCTTGGGGAGGGTGTTTAAGTCATGCCTATGACCCTACCTTAGGTACATAGCTTCATCATTAGCCCCCGAATGGATCAGGGTTTGAGTGGAGAAGGAGTTGGAAATACTTCCGACTCGATTTTCATGCCTCGAATGTGTCTTGTCCGGATCGATGAACCAACATGGTGGCACCAACTTCTTTTTCAGTCGCCTTGGTCCATTCTTGGTTTTTGTCGAGTGAACTTTTACTAAAAATCTTCAAGTTTTAATATGGAGTAGATCTTCCGTCTGATAGGTTGCTCTGCTGTCCGTGGATCTTGCGGGATTCGAATTTTGGGAAGCGTGCGGGACGGAGGAGACCGCAGTAATCGGGCTGGATAAGGCAGGGTCGCCTCGATTCCGCGCCACCTTTTTCGCCATGTATCGTGCGTGCGACTGTTGCGGGATTTGATAAGATCGCCCGGGCCTACTAGTCAGTCACTCGGGAGTAACCTCATATAAGGCGCCGGACCGGGGTTTTTGCACAGTGCATCCCCATTCTCCTTCTTTCCTCTCCGTTTTCTCCTCTGGATCCGCTCCTGGTCCAGCGTCGCAGCCCCGCTCGAGCTCTGCTCGCCGTGATGGAGAAGGTGAAGATGATGGCTTTGGAGCGCGCGAAGAAGGCGACGGCGAAAGCGAAGGGGAAAAAGTCCAGCCGGGGCGGATCCTCGTCGAGGTCCGGTCTGCCGCGCGGCTGGATCCAGGGCGATTGGATCTGGTCGACGATCCGCTAGGATGACCTCGACGATCTGGCAGAGGAGGGGCTGATTCCCCACGAATCTGCGCGGCTCCCGGAGGGTGAGACTGAACCTCGACCGCAGGAGGGTGAGTGCGTCCTCCTCGCCACTCACATCGACCGCAGATTTTCTTTGCCTCTGCATCATTTTTTTTCTGAGCTTTCTTGAACTTCTTTGGAGCACAACTTCATCACTTTTCTCCCAACACCATCGTGTATTTTGCTGCTTTCGTGTCTTTGTGCGAAAATTTCTTGGGTTGTCGACCACACTAGGGCCTCTTCAAGCACATTTTCACGTGTCGCTCCCAGTCGGTCAAAAAGGCAAATCCGAGTGACGAGAGGACCCAAGTGATCCATAAGTGTGGGGTTCTTGGGATTCAAATGAGGGGTAAGAGCTCTTTCTCAGCCATAATTCTTCCCGAGTCAGTCCGAGGGTGGCAGTCGACCTGGTTTTATTGCAAAGACCAGCCGACTCCAGGCCAGTCGACTAGACTTCCTCCTTTTTCTATGGCTCGCGTAGAGAAGCCCTCCGCCTTGAAAGTGACACCAGGGGAGAAAGCAGAGGTGAAAGTACTGGTTGAGCGAGTGGTCCACCTCATCCGTGAGGGTGTGACCGGAATGGATCTGCTGGAAGTCTTCCTCAGACAACGTATTCAGCCACTTCAGGCCTGTGACCATCCGATGTGGATGTACTCGGGCATTGAAGATTCCACTCGGGTGCATCCAGAAGAAGTCGACGAGGACACGGTGGAGAAGTGGTTGAGGAGTATCACTGGCAACAAGGATAACCCCAGGGGGACAGGAGAATCCCTCCACTCGACCAATCCTATGAACCAGACAAGGTCCAATTCTGCATTACCGAGTGTCATCTTGATTTATCATGCAACTGTTTATGCCCCACCGACTGACCTTGTCATGCTTGTTTTCTTCTAGGCCCTTACTGAGATGTGCTCGATGCCCAACGGAGAGCAGGAGCAGGACCCGGAAGGGGAGGCAAGCGAAGGTGAAAGCGGCGAGTGGCATTCTGACGGAGAAGGGGACGAGGAGAGCGATGACCCGAGTGATGAAGAAGAGGTCGACTCTCCTCCCCGCAGGGAAAGGCGATCCAAGCTCACCCATGATCCCGCGAGCACCTGCGACAAGGTGACCATTCAGACCGGGCAGTCGTCAAAGCGTCCTCCGAAGTCTTCTCCGGCGCCGACTGAAAAGGCCCCGAAGCAGTCTAAGGTTGTAGTGCAGAAGACTCGGAAGGCGATGCCCAGAATCAAAATTGATAGCCCTATTGCTTCTGCGTGAGTGTTCTTCTTTCGCTTTTACTCGACGTTCTATGCTGTCTGTTTTTCCTTGGTTTGGCCGAATGAATCTGGAAACTAGCAGTGCTGCTACCTCTGGGACCTCTGCTTATAAAAACGAGGATGAGGACATGGAAGATGCGGTCACCTCTAACCCAGGTATAACTTTCGTGATCTTGTCTTTGTTTTGTCGATTGAACTGCGGTATAACCAATGAGGATGAATTTTTGGCGACTGATCTTTTTGCAGCTCCTCACAACATCATTGACCTCCCAGACGACGAAGAGGACGAGCCACCAAGACCCTTGTGAAGGCGAAGCAAGAAAACGCCTACTGGCAAGACACCTCAGTCGACGCCAGTGGTGGAACTGGTAATTCAGGAGGCTAGTGACGCCAATCGGACGTCTGTCACCTTCGCTATCCCACTATCAAGTGCTCAGCCTTCCGCGTCAGCCGTGCAGACTTCAGCTGATCCACCTTCACTTTTTGCTGCACATCACGTCCCAGAGGACCAAGTGGGTGCTGCCAAAGAAGCCATACGCTAGGCGGGCATCATGATGGAGCAGATGAAGACGGTCTGGGAAGCCGGCCAAGCCACCTATGACGCCAGCTCCGCTCTTCAGAGCAACGTCCAGGTTAGCAGACTGTCGACTGGCTCTTTCGGCTTGTTGCTTGTTCTGTTAGGATATGCTATCTGAAACATTTCCTTGAGGAATCTTTGCATATGTCTGTGTTTCGCATTCATACACCCACTGGGTGTTTTAACTTGCTACTTGTCACAGCCCTAGAATTTGTTTGCAAATAGTTGCACAAGCATCCATGCATCATGTCTAACTTCAATTGAATTCTTGAAATGGGGATGTCCAAACCCTAGCACAAATGAATCCAACTAGGTTCAAATAAAAATCATTTTCAATGAACCCAAAATGCCTTTGGAAAAGTTCATCACTTTTGAATTGGTCTATAACCTCTGGCAAAAATGATGAACATATTTCTAGGCTATTTCTGGATTATTGAATTAATCCCTAAATATTTGCATTTGGACATTAAGATACTATAAATATTTTTACATGTCCAAATAATTCTAAAAGTACTTGAGGGCTGTTGGAAATAATTTCAGAAGTGCCCAAAATTATTTTCAGCATTTTATCAAATGGTTTAGTATTTTTACTAAATCAAAACATACAAAGAAAATAGAAAACAAAAACAGAAAGAAAAGAAAGGGCACTGTACCTGGCTTACCTATCCAGCCCAGCCGGCCCAGCCGACTGGCCTCTGCCAGTCGTCCCTCTCCTCTCGCCAGGAGGACAGGGGCACGCGCCTGACACACGCCGGCACGCGCCCGGCCACCTCCAGGCTGCCTGCCTGTCCCCTCCTCTCCCTGGACGCCCCGGAGTACGCCAGGACAACCAGTCACTCCTCCCCCTCTTTCCCGTGGCCCTCCTCTCCTCCAGCCCCTTCTCCACCCTGCGGCCGAGCACTGCCGCCGCCGCTGATGCGCACCACCGCGGCCCACGCCTCTCCCTCGTCCTACCAAGCAGTCCAGAAGCTCCGCCACCTCGTCCTAGATACTCTCACTGATCCACGCCCCGTGAGAAGCCCCCGAACGTCCTCACCAGGCTCGTCTTCAACCCCCCGACGACGAGATCGACTTCGCCGCCCCGCCAACTCCAGTCCTTCCCCGAGCCCGTTTCGACGCCCTCTGCACTCGCCGTGAGCTCCTGCTCCTTCTCCCCCTCCCCGTTTGCTCTGCTGCATGCCGTAGCCGCCACATCGCGCTCGCCCGCACGCGCCGCTGCCTGAGCCCCTCGTTGCCGAGGCCACTTCCACCTGAGCTCGAAACTGAGCGCATTACCGCGCTCAGCGCGTCACCACGGGGCCGTGGCGGCCATATGTTGCTCCTGCCGTGCTCTGCGGCGTCGAATCCGTCGACGTCCGAGCTCCGGCGCCGCTCTGCTCGTCGGTGCCGTCGACTCCGACCACCCCGCCCCCTCTCGCGTGATTTCCTGGACGCGGCGCACGCCCAGGAGCCCGTAGAGCCAAACCGCGAGTCGAAAGGACGCCGGACGGCGAATCCCGAACGTCTCCGCCGCGACTTGAGGTCGCCGGCGGCCTAACCCCGGCCATGCCGACGTGGCGTCGTCATTAGCGACTAATGACGCCACTAACTAACCCCCACGCTCACTGACGCACGGGCCCCACGCCCTTAATTAACCTGGATTAGTTTCTGTTTAGGATAAGATTAAGTCCAGTGGGTCCCGGCTGTCAGGGTTGACCTGCCCAGTCAGCTTTGACCGGGCCCCACTGGTCAGCCTCTGTTCCTGCCTTGTCACACCGACATGCGGGACCCACGTTTCAGGTTTGACCCGGACCAGCCCCCGTTGACTTGCTGACGTCACACTGACGCGAAGCTGACGCAGTAAACCCTTTTCTGGATTTATTCTTATATAGGAAATTCCAGAAAATAATGCAAACTTCTAAAAATCATAGAAAATCAACCGTAACTCCAAATGCAAAGATTTATATATGAAAAATGATTAGAAGAATCCAATCTATCCATCTGTACTACTTTCATGCATGTTAGATCAACTTATACCTGCTGATCAGGTCAAATCAATTAAATGGCATTTGAATTTCACATATGGAGTTTGAATTTGAACCTAGGGTTCAAACCAACTCCATTTAATATGATGCTAGTTGCATTAGCTCAAAACCACAACATATTGCCATGTCATGATCATGAATCATATTGTTGCATTGCATTGATTGTGTTCTTCTTTGTTTGCCGGTAATTGTCCCCTCTCGATAGACGTGGTTCCGACGATGAGTTCGATGACACCGATGAAGAGCTATATTATCTTCAGAAGTGCCAGGAAAGCAAAACCCCCTTGTTCATTCTGATACAATCCCACTCTCTCGCTCCTGCTCTCTTTTACTGCATTAGGACAACACCGATTCAACTGTTACATGTTGCGGTAGTTGAACCCCTTTCCTCTGCATGACCTGTCATTGCCACAGTAAATAGATGAAACGCACTAGCATGAGTAGGAGTTGTTTGAGCCCTGATGTGCCTACTCATTCATGCTTGTTGTCATGCCTGCTACTGCTTAGAGTTGAGTCGGGTCTGATTCATCGGGAATGAATTGGAATGTGGTGAACATGTCCTACTGTTGAGAGCTAAGTGTGTGAACACGATTTGGTAAAGGTAGGGTGAGAGGCCATGTAGGAGTACATGGTGGGTTGTCTCATTGCAGCCGTCCTCAGGAACTAAGTTCTGCGTTTGTGATCCATGAACAGTTACTACCACACATTGGGCTCCGGGCGCTCCAAGCCCTCTCGACTTATTAATCAACATGATCTCTGTCCAGGAGTTGCAACTAGTTACTGGTGTTTGTAGGTAGTGTTAGTAGTCTACCAAGTGGTACCCGGTACAGGTGGGCTTGGGATAGACTAGGCACCGTGGCACGGTGTACCAAGCGTAGATCCATCCGTCGAGGTGGGCTTGGGAACCCTGCACACATCGTTTGGGGCCGTGAGCGACACCCCGGCCGGATCTCCTTGTGGATGGAACCCGAATAGGCGATAAACCTGGACTAGAGACTTGTGTGGTTAGTCAGGTCGTGGCCGACTCCCTCGCCCGGCTTCCGCTTGAAGGTTGCCGAGGTACATGACGTGTACAGGGCGATAAGTGGCGAGAGCATGTGTGAAGAAGTACACCCCTGCAGGGTTATCATTATCTATTCGAATAGCCGGATTCCTCGGATATGGAAACTTGGACCCCTTGCATAGTTCATAGACAAGTGAAAGTGGATACTCTAAAATGCGCAAGATAAGTGTGAGTGCTATGGATGGCGTTCTCGTAGGGAGACGGGAGCGGATCCATAGTGGTGTATTGATGTGGTGAATATGTGGACTCGTGTGCGCCACCTCAAAAGAGTTGCTTGCAGTCGTAGTTCAGGATAGCCACCGAGTCAAAGCTGGCTTGCTGCAGTTAAACTCCACCACCCCTTTGTTGATACCGATGCATATGTAGATAGTTCTGATGTAAGTCTTGCTGGGTACATTTGTACTCACGTTTGCCTATTTTATGTTTTGCAGAGAGACTTCAGTCTCGCTAGTAGTTCCGCATGGACTTCGACGTTTAGCTTGATACCTCAGCTACGATCTTGTGCCCTCGGCAGGATCTGGTAGATAGTCAGGCTTCTCAGCCTTTTTCATTTATAGATGTCTGTACTCAGACATGTTAAGCTTCCGCATGTGCTTGTTGCTTGTATGCTCTGAATGTTGGGTCATGAGACCCATGCTTGTAATATCTCGCTCCTCGGAGCCTAATGAATAAATACTTGAGTCGTAGGGTTATGTTGTGATGCCATGTTGTATTTGAACATATCGGGCATATTGTGTGTATGATTGAAATGCTTGGTATGTGTGGGATCCGACAATCTAGTTGTTTATCCTTGGCAGTCTCTCTTATGGGGAAATGTAGTCTAGTGCTTCCTTGAGCCATAGTAGTCCGCTACAGCCCGGTTCACCGGAGTCCTTGTCGGATCACGGGTTCTGGCAGACCCTTAAGGTTCGAACTCTGGGGTGCGCACGAAAATCGTGCCCTCTACCTCTCCGTCTCGCTGGGATCTAAACTACTGCAAGAACAACACAAGAGACACAGGGTTTATACTGGTTCGGGCCACCATTGTGGTGTAATACCCTACTCCAGTGTGGTGTGGTGGATTGCCTCTTGGGCTGATGAGGAAGAACGATACAAGGAAGAACGACCTCGCGAGGGTCTGTTCTCAGCTAGGGGATGAACTGCTAGGTGGAGTTCGATCGCCCCTCTCTCTCTGTGTGTGTGTCTATCCGTGTCCCTCTCTACTTGTTCTCCACTTGCTCTAGATGCTCTCTCCTCGATGCCCTCTCTGGGAGCGGCTAGTCCCTATATATAGGCAAAGGCCCTGGGCCTCTTCCCAAAAATTTGAGCGGGAAGGGCGCCAACAATTGGCCGATTTGAAGGGGAACATCGGGTACACTTATCCTGACTAAAGTTGGTCTTCCCCTGCCAAAGGTTCTGGTGATGACGCCGGCTTGGGCTCCACAGTGACTTCCTCCTTGTTGTGGAGTTGGTCTTGGTCTCGTTGCACCGAAATGGGTGCCTTTGCTTGACCCTCTCGCCTGCGCTTGTCCCCTTTGCACCAAAGAGGAAAGGGAGGATGCTGCGCGGGCTGGCGCCCACCAGGCACCTTTGATCGTCATGGCTTGTGTCATGGGCACCTCGTGAGGTACCCCACCTTGATCTCTCCGCCTCCTCACGAGCCAGCCTAAGGAGGCCGTGCCGGAGGAAGCGCCGTGTCGTCTGCCTTGCGAGGCTTGGCCCCTTGTGAGGGTCTTGAGCCTTGTGTTGATGAAGATGGGCCACGCTGGGCCCCCATTCGAGCTGCGCCGCAGGCCGCAGGCAGGCAAGTCTGGTGACCCCCGTTCCCAGAACACCGACAGTCCTGCTAGCCCAGCACTACTGCTCAGGACACTTGACTGGCCGGCATGTGCTTCACTTCGTTCCTGTGTCTGTCCCTTCGGGGAAATGTCACGCGGTGACATCCGGAGTCCTTCCTAGCTTGCTACAGCCCGAGTTACCGGAGTCCTGTTAGCCCAGTGCTACAGCCCGGATTCACACGCTGTTGACGGACATGCTCGAAGTTGATTCATGTATGCCTGTCCCCATGGGTTAGTGCCACTTTGGGTTCACGACTAGCCATATCGGCCCGGGTTCTTTGTCATATGGATGCTAGCGACACTATCATATACGTGAGCCAAAAGGCGCAAACAGTCCCGGGCCAGGTAAGGTGGCACCCGTGGGAATACCGTGCGTGAGGCCGCAAGGTGATATGATGTGTTACATGCTAGATCGGTGTGACTTAGGATCGGGGTCCTGACAGCTTTGGTATCAGAGCCTGACTGCCTGTAGGATTATCGAGCCAAACTGGTCGAAGTTGTGTCTAGAAATGCTTTAGTTATATAAGGGAATTGATTGTGGATGGGAACGTAAGGCTCTTTTTACTCCTTATCCTCATGACCTTCTGATCTGAGTCATCTTATCTTTTCTACGGGGTTAAGAACTAGGCTTATCTTGTATCTCTCAGGATGACGTGTTACTAAAACGTAGTTGCCTAGGATTGTTGAGTTCAAGCCTCAGTTCAGTTCCTACTACTTCCATATGTTCATAGCTGGCCTCAGAACCTTGATATTGTGATGTTGAGTGGTTATGCCACCATTTTTGCAGGATGTCTCAAATCATTTTGAGCATTTACAGCCGTTATGCTGTCCGACTCATCCCAGTTTCTAAATAGTCTGATGCATTTGCAAATCCCTTCTTTCCATTCTCGATGTTCCTTTGGGCCAGATTAACCACACTAATCGTCAAGTTGGGGTATTCCGTTGCCTCGGCATATATGTTGGAGCCATTATTATGACCCTAGGTGTCTTATGAAACTATCTAGTAATCTGTCCATGTTTTGTGTTCCCAGTGTGATGATTCTGGCCACCATTCTCGAAAGCATCCCATGATGCCATTTAGTAGTAGGTATTCTACTCCTGGGTTCTTGACCCAAGATTCACCCTACTTCATGTTGTTAGAATTTTCTAGTTCCGTTAAGATATTAGTAACCTTGCAACAGTCCTCGAGGTCCGTGGTATCTCCTTCTTCCAAATACCATGAACCATTAAGGCAGATGTTCTTCAACCAAAAGCTCACAAGCAGAGTACTCTTGAGGAGTTCTCCATCCATAATTGTGAATCTGCCAGTCCTTCTTCTTCTGCGTGGGTTATCCGGAAGAAATATGTTGAACTTGTTCGACATACTAATCCATGCGTCCACAACTCAAAAAAAATTATATGTTCCTTGAGTTGTCCCCCTTTAGTTGTATTCCGACCTTAGCCTATCAGTTGATAGTCAAGAGTATGTGTGCATTCGTGTTTATCGGTGCCTTTTACTCTTGTGGTCCGTCAAGCCATTCTATTCCGGAATGACGAGGAGAAACAAACTCCAGTACCCTGTCCATTTCGAGGATTGGGTCAAAGTAGTTGTATCCCACAGATCAAAATGCCAATTCAGCTTTTACTCTGTTCTACGTCGGAGTATTACCCCTTTTATGTCAGGATTGTCATGAGAATTGCACCATCTCTTATAAATTCCTGATTTAGTGATACTTCTTGCCATCATTGTTCATTCCTCAGTTCCCGTGTTGTTGCAACCAGAATACCGACAAGTGAACCGTGATGTGTGAAATCAATACTCCTAGTAACTAGTTGCTTGGTAGCAAATGGACAATATTCTCATTCTTAGCGTGTTGGTTATTGAATCATCATTCTAAGATTGATCGTGCTACCTAGTCCTTATTTCTGGTGCACTCTTCGATCAATGAGTTAGGATTGTGTCAATCCCTCACTCTTTTGATCATATCATCTTGCCTAAAAAGCAAGGTTGTTCTCGAGCTTAGTAACATATCGGTGGTTCGTGATGTTCCGAATATCTTGTCGGAAGTGTTACCAGGTTGTCACCTGACCCCTATGTTGAGTTCGTGATCAAGTTGGTTTTCTTATAAATCACCCCTTCTCCAAGAATCTGTGTTGGATACCCCTGAGCTAGTTGGTCAAGCTAAACAATAACTTGGAGAGTTGGAAGATGAAAGTTTGTCCGACTTAGTTCATCACTAAGGGATATCTTGTATCCGTGTTGAAGAAAGATGGTATTTTCATCGATTGATCCTCGTGATCAGTTAATGGACCTATCATCTTATCCAAACTTTGATTTGAGTGTGGGCTATCATCAGATCAAATCAGAACCAACAATATTCGTAATGTTGTCTTACTCGTGGTTGTTTCCTCGAGCATACACCATTATATCTTTTGGGTCTGACCAATGCTATCGCTTTGTTCACATAGTTGTGGAATTCCATCTTCATGGAAATCTGGATGACATGTTGTTGAGCCCATCAGCAATATTTTCATCTTATCCATGATTCATGTTGGACATCTATGTTAGTGTTGGAAACTTTTATAAGCATTATCTTCATGTCCCATTCATGAAGCATATGTTGGATGAAAGAAGTGACTTCCTCTAATTCATGTGCATTTGATGCAAGTTGCCGCCATGAACTCGAGAAAGTTTGTTTTTGCTTCCTCTGGAACCATCCCAAGTTAGTCACGCATATGTGCGAAGTACTCTATGGTTTGATAGGTTGGCCGCCTCCACTCCATATGTGTTCCTAGCACACCAAGCCACTGGTTGAATTGTTTAAGGAGAAGAAGCTCCTTCCTAAGAGCTAACCCGGGCTTATTAAAGGACTTTGTTATTCGCAATGATGGTTCCCCACCTGAACTCGGTAGTGTTTTATTATAAAACTACTACGTGATCATGCTTGTCTGGGACAGTGTGTTCACATGTATGTAGCAGAACCAGCTCATGTTTTGGAGCTTGCTATCGTAGTTCATTTCCCGAGAATCTCGCAACGTCATCTCGTCGGTTTGTGTTGCAAACTTTCTTTTCCAGACATGCTGTCTGAAATATCCTGTTTCCAACCAGATCTGAATCTCAGGCAAATACGATGGTTGGAACGTTTCCCGAGAACTATAATATTGGTCTCTCTGTAACCCGTTAAAGTGGATGTTGTGGTCAACACACCAGCCGGAAGACCTATTATCATAGTATCTCGATTGAAGAAGTTGGTCACCTCCCCATAAGGATCTCGCAGGATCTGCCTCTGTAGTTATTCCTTATGGATTCTCGAGCTTCCGAAGTCCGACCCTTTACTTGATGTTCTAGTTATCAAGCCATATCTATAAATGGGTTGCGCTAGCACATCAAGGAGAATATTAGAAGCGGAGTGCTAAATGTCTCTCGGTCGATCATCCAAATTTTGTTTCCTTGGCCTCGCTAAGGTGAAATCTGAGAAGGTGTTATCTTCCTTTGCATCTGCATCGTCCATCACTATTCATCATGGTAGTATGTTGTGTTGCCAAGATCCTTGACACGGATGTAGGTAGAACCTTGATGAATATGGAAATGCTCAAGTTCTTGAGAGCACGCGCAAGCAAAATCATCCCTTGCGTTGTGTTCAACAAGGTAGTTCACATCATCCATTCTAAACCGAGTGTGTCGTTCTCTCGAACTCCGTCAAACGAATGTTTGTAAATTGCCTTAGGCTGGTATAAAGAGTTTCAATGATCTCCGAATCAAAAGTAATTCTTTTTGCCACTTAAGGGAATATTTTTGCGAGTCACCTTCTCTGAGGTGTCCCGTCATGGTATCATGGGCAACTTAATTCCTCGCTACTTGAAACCCCCGTCACCATCTACTTAAGCGTCGAACTGTTGCCTACCAACTTGAACCTTTGTCATATGTTTCTCATCCATCATCTCTGATGTGTGTTTTGCGTCTTAGCTCAAGGGATGTTTCTACGTCTCATTCCGTGAGTTGATCTTGTGTTCATTAAGATAGATGATCCATCCTTGTAGAGTTATCTCGCTCTTTTGTCCTCGTGTTGGGTGAGGATCTCGCAAGCAAAGATGTCAAAGATCAATATGAAGCAATGAATCAATGTCTTCGAGATGGCAACCTGGATCGTAATGATTGTGTTGGTCTTGTGCCCCCTCTGTCTTCTTACCTCACGTCTTGAATCTCGGGACGAGATTCTTGTTTAGTAGGGGTGAGTTGTCACAGCCCTAGAATTTGTTTGCAAATAGTTGCACAAGCATCCATGCATCATGTCTAACTTTAATTGAAATCTTGAAATGGGGATGTCCAAACCCAAGCACAAATGAATCCAACTAGGTTCAAATAAAAATCATTTTCAATGAACCCAAAATGCCTTTGGAAAAGTTCATCACTTTTGAATTGGTCTATAACCTCTGGCAAAAATGATGAACATATTTCTAGGTTATTTCTGGATTATTGAATTAATCCCTAAATATTTGCATTTGGACATTAAGATACTATAAATATTTTTACATGTCCAAATAATTCTGAAAGTACTTGAGGGCTGTTGGAAATAATTTCAGAAGTGTCCAAAATTATTTTCAGCGTTTTATCAAATGGTTTAGTATTTTTACTAAATCAAAACATACAAAGAAAATAGAAAACAAAAACAGAAAGAAAAGAAAGGGAACAGTACCTGGCTTACCTGTCCAGCCCAGCCGGCCCAGCCGACTGGCCTCTGCCAGTCGTCCCTCTCCTCTCGCCAGGAGGATAGGGGCACGCGCCTGACGCACGCCGACACACGCCCAGCCACCTCCAGGCTGCCTGCCTGTCCCCTCCTCTCCCTGGACGCCCCGGAGTACGCCACGACAGCCAGTCACTCCTCCCCCTCTCTCCCGTGGCTCTCCTCTCCTCCAACCCCTTCTCCACCCTGCGGCCGAGCACTGCCGCCGCCGCCGATGCGCACCACCGCGGCCCACGCCTCTCCCTCATCCTCCCGAGCAGTCCAGAAGCTCCGCCACCTCGTCCTAGATACCCTCACCGATCCACGCCCCGCGAGAAGCCCCCGAACGTCCTCACCAGGCTCGTCTTCAACCTCCCGACGACGAGATCGACTTCGCCGCCCCGCCAACTCCAGTCCTTCCCCGAGCCCGTTTTGACGCCCTCTGCACTCGCCGTGAGCTCCTGCTCCTTCTCCCCCTCCCCGTTTGCTCTGCTGCATGCCGTAGCCGCCATATCGCGCTCGACCGCACGCGCCGCCGCCTGAGCCCCTCGTTGCCGAGGCCACTTCCACCTGAGTTCGAAACCGAGCGCATTACCGCGCTCAACGCGTCTCCACGGGGCCGTGGCGGCCATATGTTGCTCTTGCCGCGCCCCGCGGCGTCGAATCCGTCGATGTCCGAGCTCCGGCGCCACTCAGCTCGTCGGTGCCGTCGACTCCGACCACCCCGCCCCCTCTCGTGTGATTTCCTGGACCCGGCACACGCCCAGGAGCCCGTAGAGCCAAACCGCGGGTCGAAAGGACGCCGGACGGCGAATCCCGAATGCCTCCGCCGCGACTTGAGGTCGCCGGCGGCCTAACCCCAGCCATGCCGACGTGGCGTCGTCATTAGCGACTAATGACGCCACTAACTAACCCCCACGCTCACTGACGCACGGGCCCCACGCCCTTAATTAACCTGGATTAGTTTCTGTTTAGGATAAGATTAAGTCCAGTGGGTCCCGGCTGTCAGGGTTGACCTGCCCAGTCAGCTTTGACCGGGCCCCACTGGTCAGCCTCTGTTCCTGCCTTGTCACACCGACATGCGGGACCCATGTTTCAGGTTTGACCCGGACCAGCCCCCGTTGACTTGCTGACGTCACACTGACGCCAGGCTGACGCAGTAAACCCTTTTCTGGATTTATTCTTATATAGGAAATTCTAGAAAATAATGCAAACTTCTAAAAATCATAGAAAATCAACCGTAACTCCAAATGCAAAGATTTATATATGAAAAATGATCAGAAAAATCCAATCTATCCATCTGTACCACTTTCATGCATGTTAGATCAACTTATACCTGCTGATCAGGTCAAATCAATTAAATGGCATTTGAATTTCACATATGGAGTTTGAATTTGAACCTAGGGTTCAAACCAACTCCATTTAACATGATGCTAGCTGCATTAGCTCAAAACCACAACATATTGCCATGTCATGATCATGCATCATATTGTTGCATTGCATTGATTGTGTTCTTCTTTGTTTGCCGGTAATTGTCCCCTCTCGATAGACGTGGTTCCAACGATGAGTTCGATGACACCGATGAAGAGCTATATTATCTTCAGAAGTGCCAGGCAAGCAAAACCGCCTTGTTCATTCTGATACAATCCCACTCTCTCGCTCCTGCTCTCTTTTACTGCATTAGGACAACAACGATTCAACTGTTACATGTTGCGGTAGTTGAACCCCTTTCCTCTGCATGACCTGTCATTGCCACAGTAAATAGATGAAACCCACTAGCATGAGTAGGAGTTGTTTGAGCCCTGATGTGCCTACTCATTCATGCTTGTTGTCATGCCTGCTACTGCTTAGAGTTGAGTCGGGTCTGATTCATCGGGAATGAATTGGAATGTGGTGAACATGTCCTACTGTTGAGAGCTAAGTGTGTGAACACGATTTAGTAAAGGTAGCGGTGAGAGCCCATGTAGGAGTACATGGTGGGTTGTCTCATTGCAGCCGTCCTCAGGAACGGAGTTCTGTGTTTGTGATCCATGAACAGTTACTACCACACATTGGGCTCCGGGCGCTCCTAGCCCTCTCGACTTATTAATCAACATGATCTCTGTCCAGGAGTTGCAACTAGTTTTTGGTGTTTGTAGGTAGTGTTAGTAGTCTACCAAGTGGTACCCGATACTGGTGGGCTTGGGACAGACTAGGCACCATGGCACGGTGTACCAAGCGTAGATCCATCCGTCGAGGTGGGCTTGGGAACCCTGCACACATCATTTGGGGCCGTGAGCGACACCCCGGCCGGATCTCCTTGCGGATGGAACCCGAATAGGCGATAAACCTGGACTAGAGACTTGTGTGGTTAGTCAGGTCGTGGTCGACTCCCTCGCCCGGCTTCCGCTTGAAGGTTGCCGAGGTACATGACGTGTACAGGGCGATAAGTGGCGAGAGCATGTGTGAAGAAGTACACCCCTGCAGGGTTATCATTATCTATTCGATTAGCCGGATTCCTCGGATATGGAAACTTGGACCCCTTGCATAGTTCATAGACAAGTGAAAGTGGATACTCTAAAATGCGCAAGATAAGTGTGAGTGTTATGGATGGCGTTCTCGTAGGGAGACTGGAGCGGATCCATAGTGGTGTATTGATGTGGTGAATATGTGGACTCGTGTGCGCCACCTCAAAAGAGTTGCTTGCAGTCGTAGTTCAGGATAGCCACCGAGTCAAAGCTGGCTTGCTGCAGTTAAACTCCACCACCCCTTTGTTGATACCGATGCATATGTAGATAGTTCTGATATAAGTCTTGCTGGGTACATTTGTACTCACGTTTGCCTATTTTATGCTTTGCAGAGAGACTTCAATCTCGCTAGTAGTTCCGCGTGGACTTCGACGTTTAGCTTGATACCTCAGCTACGATCTTGTGCCCTCGGCAGGATCTGGTAGATAGTCAGGCTTCTCAGCCTTTTTCATTTATAGATGTCTGTACTCAAACATGTTAAGCTTCCGCATGTGCTTGTTGCTTGTATGCTCTGAATGTTGGGTCATGAGACCCATGCTTGTAATATCTCGCTCCTCGGATCCTAATGAATAAATACTTGAGTCATAGGGTTATGTTGTGATGCCATGTTGTATTTGCACATATCGGGCATATTGTGTGTATGATTGAAATGCTTGGTATGTGTGGGATCCGACAATCTAGTTGTTTATCCTTGGCAGCCTCTCTTATGGGGAAATGTAGTCTAGTGCTTCCTTGAGCCATAGTAGTCCGCTACAGCCCGGTTCACCGGAGTCCTGCTAGCCCAGCACTACTGCTCAGGACACTTGACTGGCCGGCATGTGCTTCACTTCGTTCCTGTGTCTGTCCCTTCAGGGAAATGTCACGCGGTGACATCCGGAGTCCTGCCTAGCCTGCTACAGCCCGGGTTACCGGAGTCCTGTTAGCCCAGTGCTACAGCCCGGATTCACACGCTGTTGACCGACATGCTCGAAGTTGTTTCATGTATGCCTGTCCCCATGGGTTAGTGCCGCTTTGGGTTCACGACTAGCCATGTCGGCCCAGGTTCTTTGTCATATGGATGCTAGCGACACTATCATATACGTGAGCCAAAAGGTGCAAACGGTCCCGGGCCAGGTAAGGTGGCACCCGTGGGGATACCGTGCGTGAGGCCGCAAGGTGATATGATGTGTTACATGCTAGATCGGTGTGACTTAGGATCGGGGTCCTGACACTACTGAACAAATTTGAATCTTGAGTCGACTAGGTCGTGTCGATCGGATCTTTGAACCAGTGGGGGCACGCTGAGTGCACCCACTGGGTGTAGTCCCCGAGACTATAGTGGACTGCAGGCGGTCGATTGTAGTCTTAAGATCTGAATCTCCTCACTTGGTCTGGTCGGACCATGTCGAGTGGAACTTGAACAAGTAGGGGCACGCTAAGTGCACCCACTGGGTGTAGTCCCCGAGACCATGGTCGACTGCAGGCAGTCGACTATGGTCTGAAGACTCTCTCTCTCTCTCTCTCTCTCTCTCTCTCTCTCTCTCTTGCACTCGTGTTGGACAGACCATGTCGAGTGTAAACTGGACCAGTGGGGGCATGCTAAGTGCACCCACTAGGTGTATTCCCCGAGACTACTGTTGGATGTTTGATTCGGTAGTAGTCTTTGCTGAATTTATCAGATTACTGTTGTGGAGTAACCAACTCCTCCATCCGTCGATTGACCGACCTTTGTTTACAGAAATCTTGTGAACTTGGAGCTCGCTTCGCCGAACTGGAGAAGAAACAGATTCAGCTCAACCTTGACCTGGAGCTAGCCAAGACAAATCTGCAGAAGGCCAAGGATGAAGCTACTGGTAAGTAAAGTTTGTCGACTTATTTGCTTCTTAATTGGGATGTTGTTTGCCCTTTCTGAATCTTGATGCTTTTTGCCCTTTCTGAATCTGTATGTTAGAAACTCCAAACCAAGCTCTGGACAAGAAAGATCAAGAACTTGCAGCCGCACAGAAGATGGCTAAAGAGAAAACTGCCCTTGCTGAACAGAAGCCAGCTTCAGTCGGCAAGCTGGAGGAAGAGAATGCTAAGCTGGAAACTTCTCTTTATGAGGCCAACAAGGAGGCGACCCGTCTGAAGAAGGACAAGAATAACCTGACCGAAAAGATGGAAGACATTGCTCGTAAGCGGAACGAACTGGAGGACTTTCTGGGAGGCCTTGCCAAAAAGTTGTTCACCATGCTTGAAGGTGCTTCCTTTTACT
The DNA here is from genome assembly GCA_032464435.1 of Aegilops umbellulata. Taxonomy (NCBI): domain Eukaryota; kingdom Viridiplantae; phylum Streptophyta; class Magnoliopsida; order Poales; family Poaceae; genus Aegilops; species Aegilops umbellulata. The sequence continues at coordinate 349,442,527 of CP136054.1, forward strand.
CGACTGTCTTGTCATTGTCGATTCGTCATACCACTACTGACTCTTTCGAATTGTGCGTGTAGAATTTTGTCAGAACTTCGAGGAGGAAACTGGGTGAGTTGAAACAAGCCTGGACCCCATTCTCTCTCCAGTGAAGGACGAAGCTGCCATGAACATACCCCGCCTGGAATCTCGCGTTGCTGGCGTTGTCAACTACCTTGCTCAACTGAAAGCCACGATGTCACGGATCGACACAGCGCTTTGGCCAAGGGCAACGCTCTAGAATGACCTCGAGTCTCTGATGACTTGACTTAACGAGATCCCTGGTCGAGTGCAGGAATGGAAGAAGTCTTCGGCTCGATGTGGTGCTGACGTGGCTCTGTCCTTGGTTCGTGTCCACTGCAAGGAAGCACGAGAGGAGAAGCTGGCGGCGATCAGGGTTGCCAATACCAAGAAGCTAGACTTCTAGTCTTTCATGGAAACCTTCATCGCTGCTGCCACTCGAATCGCTGGCGGAATCGATCTGGACGAGTTCGTCGAGCCTGCTAGCCTTCCTCCTGCGGAGTGAACAAACTTTATGCTCCACCTTAAATTTGCCTCGGAATGCCGAGTGATTTTGTAATCATTAAACTCCTTCAGGCTGAATGTCCGAGTACTTTGATCTGTGGTCTTGAAATTTAGGATTTATCTGAACTTGATTTATCTCTAAATATGCTTGCGTTTGCCTTCGAGTGGAATTTGTTCTTCACTTGGAATAATCTTTGTGCTTGAGATGCAGCTATGAGGTGGAGACTCCAGTCGACCTGCACCTCGTCGTCCTTGCGGATGAGGATGGAGCGCATGTTGTACTTGTGGTGCAGCTCCAAAGGAGAAGGTTGCAGTCGACTTGCACCTCATCGTCCTTGCGGATAGGATGGAGTGCATGTTGTACTTGTGGCGCAGCTCCGAAGGAGAAGGTTGCAGTCGACCTGCACCTCGTCGTCCTTGAGGATAGGTATGGAGCGCACGTTGTACTTGTAGTGCAGCTCTGAAGGAGAAGGTTGCAGTCGACCTACACCTCGTTGTCCTTGCGGATAGGGATGGAGCGCACGTTGTACTTGTAGCGCAGCTCCGAAGGAGAAGGTTGCAGTCGACCTACACCTCGTCATCCTTGCGGATAGGGATGGAGCGCACATTGTACTTGTAGCACAGCTCCGAAGGAGAAGGTTGCAGTTGACCTGCACCTCATCGTCCTTGCGGGTAGGGATGGAGCACACGTTGTACTTGTGGCACAGCTCCGAAGGAGAAGGTTGCGGTCGACCTGCACCTCTCGTCCTTGCGGATAGGGATGGAGCGCACATTGTACTTGTAGCGCAGCTCTGAAGGAGAAGGTTGCAGTCGACCTGCACCTCGTCATCCTTGCGGATAGGGATGGAGTGCACGTTGTACTTGTGGCGCAGTTCTGAAGGAGAAGGTTGTGGTTGTCCTGCACCTCGTCGTCCTTGTGGATAGGGATGTGTTTCAAACTTAGGCGAGTACTGGACTGCAGCTAAGCCCCCGAGTGAGAGGCTTGCTCACCACTCGGCAGGATTTATAAACTTAGGCGAGTATTGTCGTGGTTCTAAGTCTGACAGTAGTGTAGGGGGGTTAGTATGGAGAGGCTAGATCTTAGCTAGGTAGAAGCTGTAAGCACACAAAGATGTACGAGTTCAGGCCCTTCTCAGAGGAAGTAAAAGCCCTACGTCTCGGTGCCCGGAGGCGGTCGACTGGATTATAAGTGTGAGAATGACAGGGGTGCAAACCCTTGATACTGAGGAGGGGGGTGGCTTATATAGAGTTCGCCAGCCCTCTCCTGCCCTCAGTAATGTAGGGTTTAAGGTACATTAAGGTCGAGCGTTACAGGTAACGCCTCTAATAAAGTGGTATGATGACCATAAAGACTACTTAATGACCGACCGTTTGCCTATGGAGTGACTTTAGATCTCCTGGCAGTCGAGTGGTTGGCTTCGTGGTCGAGTGGTAGCTTCTTGGTCGAGTGTCTTGAACCCGTCGAGTGGGTACCTTCAAGTCGATTGAAAGGTGACTTCTTCTAAGGATGTCCTTGGACAGGGCTCTTAGGACAGGTCCGTGCCCATAGATGGTAGACCTGATCATAGCCATTTCTCTCTCCTACTCTAGGAGGTCGACTGCGTCCTGCCGGGCTTGCTCTGCTTCATCCTCGGTGTAAAGCTTGACTCGGGGTGCATTGTGAAGTAGATCGCTCGGTAGGACTGCTTCGGCTCCGTAAACTAGAAAGAACGGAGTTCTTCCAGTCGACCGGTTCGGGGTGGTCCTCAATCCCCACAGAACTGATGGAAGCTCGTCGACCCAAGAGCCTGCTGCGTGCTTGAGATCACGCATCATTCGAGGCTTTAGTCCTTTGAGAATTAGACCATTTGCCCTTTCAGCTTGTCCATTTGACTGGGGATGCGCGACCGAGGCGTAGTCGACTCGTGTGCCTTGAGAGGCACAAAATGCTCTGAACCTGTCTGAATCGAAGTTTGACCCATTGTCCGTGATGATGCTATGTGGGACTCCATATCTGAATGTTAGCTCCCTGATGAAACTGATCGCAGTGCAAGCATCAAGATTCTTGATAGGTTTGGCCTCAATCCATTTGGTAAACTTGTCGACTGCCACAAGCACGTGCGTGAATCTGCTCCTGCCAGTTCTCAGTGGTCCAACCATGTCCAGTCCCCAAACAGCGAAGGGCCAGACAAGTGGAATGGTCTTGAGGGCTGATGCTGGCTTGCGCGACATGTTGGAGTAGAATTGGCAACCTTCACACTGGTCAACTATCTCCTTCGCCATTTCATTTGCTCTGGGCCAGTAAAAACCCGCTCGGTATGCTTTAGCCACAATGGTCCGAGAGGATGCGTGGTGACCACAGGTCCCCGAGTGGATATCATCAAGGATTATCTGACCTTCTTCTGGCGTTATGCACTTCTGGCCGATTCCAGTTGTGCTTTCTCTGTACAACTGACCCTTTATGACTGTGAAGGCTTTGGATCGACGGATGATCTGTCGAGCCTCTTCCTCGTCTTCTGGGAGTTCTTTCCTCAAGATATAAGCAATGTACGGTACTGTCCAGTCGGGAGTGATTGCCAAGACTTCCATGATTAGGTCGACCACAGCAGGAATTTCGACTTCAGTCGGATCTGTGGCACTTTTCGGCTGCGGGGGTTCCTCTGTAAAAGGATCCTCCTGGATTGATGGCGAGTGGATGTGCTCCGAGAACACATTGCTAGGAATGGCTTCTCTCTTGGAGCCTATCTTTGCCAAATCATCAGCTGCTTGATTTTTCAGTCGGGGGATGTGATGAAGCTCTAAACCCTCGAACTTCTTTTCCAGCTTTCTTACTATGTTGCAGTAGCCAGTCATAGCTGGGCTTCTGACGTCCCACTCCTTCATCACCTGATTAACCACCAAATCTGAGTCGCCATAGACCATGAGGCGACGGACGCCGAGTGAAATGGCCATGCGCAACCCATACAAAAGTGCTTCATATTCTGCTTCATTTTTGGAGGAATCGAAGTGAATCTGGAGAATGTAGCTGAGCTTATCTCCTCGGGGGGAGACCAATACTACCCCAGCACCGTAACCATTCAGCATCTTAGATCCATCGAAGAACATGGTCCAGTGCTTCGAGTGAACTTGAGTCGGAAGTTGCTGTTCAATCCACTCGGCGACGAAATCTGCAATTGCTTGGGACTTGATAGCCTTCTTTGCTTCGAACTTGATATCTAAGGGAAGAAGTTCAATCGCCCACTTCGCCACTCGACCAGTTGCATCTCTGTTGTGCAAAATCTCTGACAGTGGAGCGCCGCTGACGACTGTAATGGAATGATCAGAGAAGTAGTGTGCAACCTTCTTCGTGGTCATGTAAATCCCATACACAAGTTTCTGGTAATGAGGATATTTTTGCTTTGAGGGGGTCAAAACTTCAGACACATAATATACTGGGCGTTGAACTCTGAAGGTCTTTCCTTCTTCTTCCCACTCGACCATAAGTACTGTGCTGACAACTTGTCCTATGGCTGCAATGTAAAGCAGCAGAGGCTCTTTACTGATTGGGGCAGCGAGCACCGGCTGGGTGGAGAGCAGAGCTTTAAGGTCTGCAAACGCTGCATCAGCTTCTGGAGTCCACTCGAACTTGTCAGACTTCTTCATGAGTCGGTAAAGAGGCAACGCCTTTTCACCGAGACGGGAAATGAATCGACTTAAAGCGGCCAAGCAACCTGTAAGCTTCTGGACATCGTGCACACGCACGGGACGCTTCATCCGGAGTATGGTGCCAACCTTTTCGGGATTGGCGTCGATTCCCCGTTCGGAAACGAGAAAACCGAGTAACTTTCCACCTGGGACTCCAAACGTGCACTTTGATGGATTGAGCTTGATATCATACCTCCTGAGGTTGGCAAAGGTTTCGGCAAGGTCAGTCAGTAGGTCGAAAACCTTTCTGTGACTTGACCACAATATCAGCCATGTATGCTTCCATGTTCCGACTGATCTGAGTGAGTAAACACTTCTGAATCATCCTCATGAACGTGGCTCCAGCATTCTTGAGGCCGAAGGGCATGGTGACATAGCAGAAGCATCCGAATGGAGTGATGAAAGCTGTTTTGATCTCGTCGGGTCCATACAGACGGATCTGATGGTGCCCTGAATAGGCGTCTAGGAAAGACAAACGCTCACACCCCGCGGTCGAGTCGACTATCTGGTCGATGCGGGGGAGAGGGAAATGATCTTTCGGGCAGGCCCGATTGATATGCTTGAAGTCGATGCACATGCGAAGCGACTTGTCCTTCTTGGGGACCATGACAACATTGGCGAGCCACTCAGAGTGGTAAATCTCTCTGATGAACTCCGCTGCTAGTAGCCGAGCCACCTCCTCGCCAATGGCTTTCCTCTTCTGGACGGCGGACCGTCAAAGATGTTCTTTCACAGGCTTAAATTTCGGGTCGACTCGTAGACGGTGCTCAGCCAGTCCCCTGGGAACTCCAGGCATGTCAGAGGGTTTCCATGCGAAGATGTCCCAGTTCTCACGATGAGCGCTTCTTCCTATTTGGAGTCGAGCGTCATTGAGATGTGAGTCGGAGCTGCACTGGGATCGGACGGGTGAATGTGAACTGGCTTCGTCTCGCCGGACGACTGAAATGCTGACTCTAAAGCAGGCTTCTTGTCTCGAAGCAATTCACTCGGATCTGCAGTCTTCTGATACTCCTACAACTCGACCACTGCCATCTGGGCGTCAGCAATCTTTGAACCCTTCTGAAAACACTCTTCTTCTTTCTTCCGGTTGCCCGTAACAGTGATCACACCTCTAGGGCCAGGCATCTTCAATTTGAGATACACGTAACATGGTCGAGCCATGAAGCGTGCATAAGCTGGTCTGCCCAAAATAGCATGATAAGCACTTTGGAAGTCCACAACCTCGAATGTCAACTTCTCCTTGCGGTAACTCTTCGAATCACCGAAAACCACATCAAGAGCAATCTGGCTAAGTGACTCGGCTTTCTTCCTGGGAATGACTCCATGGAAGCTCATGTTACTGGTACTGAGCCTGGACATCGGAATGCCCATCCCTTTCAACGTTTCTGCGTACAGAATGTTCAGGCCGCTGCCACCATCCATCAGGACTTTGGTCAGTCGAGTGCCTTCGACGACTGGGTCGACCACCAGCGCTTGCCTCCCGGGGGTGGCAATGTGCGTGGGGTGATCAGACTGGTCGAACGTGATGGCAGTCTGAGACCACTTCAGGTAGTTGGGTGTTGCCGGGGCAACCATATTTACTTCACGGTTAATGACTTTCAGTCGACTTTTGCTCTCGACATCAACAAAAATCATCAGGGTGGAATTGACTTGGGGGTACCCGTCGTCACTATCTTCCCTATCCTCAACTTTGTCTGACTCTTTTTCCTTGTCCTTGGACTGCTTGCCCTGGAACTGCTGAATCAGGAGCCGACACTGTCGAGTGGTATGCTTGGGGTAAATGAGTTTACCCTCTTCATCTTTCTTGGTGTGAATGTGACACGGCAGATCCAAAACGTCGTTTCCGTCCTGATCTTTTAATTTCTTGGGGTTCCAGGGCCCCTTAGGTTTCCCCTTGAATTTTCCCTGGGTTACGGCCAGGGCCTCCCCAGGAGTGGCTGGCTCGGCCTTCCGTTTCTGCTTCCGACTGGAATTGCCTCCGGTTTCCTGGGCGACTGCTTTCTGCTTGCCACTCCGGAGTCGATCTTCATCTTCACCATTAGCGTATTTGGTGGCAATTTCCATCATCCGATTCAGAGACATTTCTCCGGTCCGACCGAACTTCAGGTTCAACTCTCTGTTCTTGACGCCTTCTTTAAAGGCATAAACTGCTTGATGATCTGGTACATTCTCAACTGTGTGATGCAGAGTGATCCACCTCTGGATGTAATCTCTCAGTGTTTCACTCGGCTTCTGCACGCAAGACCGCAATTCTGTAGGGCCTGCCGGTCGTTTGCATGTTCCTTCGAAAGTCGTGACAAACACTCGGGAGAGGTCCTCCCAAGTGTAGATGCTACTGGGTGCTAGCTGATTCAGCCACGCTCTGGCTGAGCCCTCTAACAAGAGAGGCAAATGCTTCATAGCCACCTCATCATTGCCGCCACCAATCTGGACAGCCACTCGGTAATATTCGAGCCAAGTGCCAGGCTTAGACTCACCAGTGAACTTGCTGACTCCAGTCGCCAATCTGAAGTTGGGAGGAATCACTACGGCCCTGATGGCTCGACTGAAACACTCTGACCCTGAAACATGTACTCTGCTGCTGGTAGGAGCATCTCTGTCATGTCCTTCTCTGTGAGCTCTGTTCCTGTCGACCAAACCTTGAACGAGGATGGACCTCGCGTCAAAGCCTGGTTCCCTGGGATCGACTGGAATCCTCCGCCCAACACTATGAGGACGTCTGTCATCCTGCTGTCGAGGCGCATATGACCCACTCCTCGGGGGAGGGGTTGGCACTCGACGTCAATCACCACGATCGAATCGGTGGTCATACTGCTCGTTTCTTCTGTACTGATCTGGCCGGTCTCCACGCCCCTCACGCCTCGGGGGCGATCCTGGGCTGTGAGCCGACTGCACTGTATCCGCTGCAATGGATCGACTGTGGACCCTATTCCGCGACTGAGAGACAGCGGAATTCTGGTTTCCCGCTGCCCTGAGCAACACTCTGATTTGCAATAAGCCTCTGCCAGCTTCTGACTGTGAAGGCTGAATTGATTCTGCTATTTGGGCCGCGGCCGCCAAATTCTGAACGGGAGTTCGATATACCTGCGTAGGCGGGAAGAGCTGACATCGACTGAACTCGGGAGCCCGCTGACGCGCTCTCTCATCGAGTGCTCGCTGGAGATTCTCCAGTCGAGTGCGCTCGGCCAAGTTAGCCAAGCGCGCGTCCTCCAAGGCTCGGGCCTCGGGGGTTTCTCCAATGATAGGAGTGTGGAGTGCATCCATGTTCCGGCGGCGAAGCTCCTCTCGCTGCTGCGACGTGAGAGGCTCGGGGAGATACTCCTCGTGGATATGTGCCGAGTCGTCCCCACCCGCGCCTCCGTCGGTACGGGGAAAACCTGGAGGGCTGCGAGTCCCATCAATCACCAGAACCTCCGCTGCAGGGTCACTGCTGTCGCATTCGGATGCGGTCTCTGCGGAGCCAGTCGACAGATCGAAGAGGCTGTAGAGAGATTCGTCGGGCTCGATTGCCGTGACTTGAGGAGTGGCCGTCTGGCGAGCCACCGCATGCCTCACCCACCTCTGAAGTCTCGACCGGCCGGAGCGCTTGCGTCGGCGAGAGACAAGGTGGGGAGGTGAAACGAGAGCTCACCGATACCGGGTCGACGGCTGCCGCAGGAGGACGCCACGAACACATGCGCGGAAGTGCGTCGCCCCGCGGACGGGGAGCACGTCGATGTCGAGTGGAGCCTCCTGAAGCCAAGCGGAGTCGTTGGCGATGAACGTGAGCACGCCGAGACGAATCTCGCGGCCCTCCACCAAAACTCCGCACGAAACCATGATCAAGGAGATCGGAAAAATCGCAACTCCTACAACCAAGCGCTAAGATTCCAGTCCCAAGGTGGGCGCCAACTGTCGTGGTTCTAAGTCTGACAGTAGTGTAGGGGGGTTAGTATGGAGAGGCTAGATCTTAGCTATGTAGAAGCTGTAAGCACACAAAGATGTACGAGTTCAGGCCCTTCTCAGAGGAAGTAAAAGCCCTACGTCTCGGTGCCCGGAGGCGGTCGACTGGATTATAAGTGTGAGAATGACAGGGGTGCGAACCCTTAATACTGAGGAGGGGGGTGGCTTATATAGAGTTCGCCGGCCCTCTCATGCCCTCAGTAATGTAGGGTTTAAGGTACATTAAGGTCAAGCGTTACAGGTAACGCCTCTAATAAAGTGCTATGATGACCATAAAGACTACTTAATAACCGACCGTTTGCCTGTGGAGTGACTTTAGATCTCCTGGCAGTCGAGTGGTTGGCTTCGTGGTCGAGTGGTAGCTTCTTGGTCGAGTGTCTTGAACCCGTCGAGTGGGTACCTTCAAGTCGATTGAAAGGTGACTTCTTCTAAGGATGTCCTTGGACAGGGCTCTTAGGACAGGTCCGTGCCCCTACCCCAGGTACATGGCTTCATCAAGTATTGGACTGAGCTAAGCCCCCGAGTGAGAGGCTTGCTCACCACTCGGTAGGGTTTTTCAAACTTAGGCGAAACGGATTCGCGGCTAAGCCCCCGAGTGAGAGGCTTGCTCGCCACTCGGTAGGATTTATGAACTTATGCGAGTACTAGACTGCAGCTAAGCCCCTGAGTGAGAGGCTTGCTCACCACTCGGTAGGATTTTTCAAACTTAGGCGAGTACTAGACTACAGCTAAGCCCCCGAGTGAGAGGCTTGCTCACCACTCGGTAGGATTTTCAAACTTAGGCGAAACGGATTCGCGGCTAAGCCCCCGAGTGAGAGGCTTTCTCGCCACTCCGTAGGATTTATAAACTTAGGCGAGTACTGGACCACAGCTAAGCCCCCGAGTGAAAGGCTTGCTCACCACTCAATAGGATTTTTCAAACTTAGGCGAAACGGATTCGCGGCTAAGTCCCCGAGTGAGAGGCTTGCTCACTACTCGGTAGGATTTATAAACTTAGGCGAAATAGATTCGCGCTAAGTCATCCACTGGGGGATTTGAGACACAAACATAAGCAACAACAATCGTTTTAGAAGACTGTAAAGCTCTTGTCTTTAACAAACAAACTACAAAGGTATTTCTTATTACATCTCATCAGAATGAGTGCTTAAGTATAAAAGGGGCAGAGCAGCTCCGCATTCCAAGCGCGTGGCTCGTCTTTCTTGTGCTCGACATTGTAGAGGTGGTACACTCCGTTGTGGAGCACTGTGGTGACAATGAAGGGACCTTCCCAAGCAGGAGCAAGCTTGTGTGGTTTCTGCTGATCCACTCGGAGAACCAAGTCTCCCTCTTGAAATGCCCGACCCCTCACGTTCTGGCGTGGAATCGACGCAAGTCTTGCTGGTAGATGGTCGACCGGATCAGGGCCATATCTCTTTCTTCTTCCAGGAGATCAACTGCATCTTGCCGTGCCTGCTCTGCTTCATCTTATGTGAAAAGCTCGACTCGGGGTGCATTGTGGAGCAAGTCACCTAGAAGTACAGCTTCAGCTCCATAAAGCAAGAAGAAAGGAGTTTGACCAATCGACCGATTGGGAGTTGTCCTCAGTCCCCACAATACTGACGGAAGTTCATTGACCTAGGCTCCTGCTGCATGTTTGAGATCACGCATCAGTCGAGGTTTCTACCCTTTGAGAATCAATCCATTTGCTCTTTCAGCTTGTCCGTTCGACTGGGGGTGAGCAACCGATGCATAGTCGACTCGAGTACCTTGGAAGGCACAGAAGGCTCTAAACTCATCAGAGTCGAAGTTCGACCCATTGTCAGTGATGATGATGTGTGGAACACCATATCTGAATGTTAACTCTCTGATGAAGCTGACAGCAGTACTGTCTTCAAGGTTTTTGATAGGCTTGGCTTCGATCCATTTGGTGAACTTGTCGACTGCCACAAGCACGTGAGTGAAATCGCTTCTACCCGTCCTCATAGGTACAACCATATCCAAACCCTAAACAGCAAAGGGCCAGACGAGTGGAATGGTCTTCAGGGCTGATGCTGGCTTGTGAGACATGTTGGAGTAAAACTGGCAACCTTCACATTTGTCGACTATTTCCTTTGCCATCTCATCTGCTCGCGGCCAATAAAATCCTGCTCGGTATGCTTTGGCCACGATGGTCCGAGAGGACGCATGGTGACCACAGGTCCCTGAGTGGATGTCATTGAGGATCACTCGATCTTCTTCTGGCGTTATGCATTTCTGACAGACTCCAGTCACACTCTCTCTGAACAACTGTCCTCCTATCACCGTAAAGGCTTTGGATCGACAGACGATCTGTCGGGGCCTCTTCTTCATCCTGTGGAAGTTCCTTTCTAAGAATGTATGAAATGTATGGCACTGTCCAGTTGGGAGTGATGACCAAAACCTCCATGATCAGGTCGACCACAGCTGGGACTTCGACTTCAGTCGGATCAGTGGCACTCTTTGGTTGTTGGGGCTCTTCGATGAAAGGATCTTCTTGAACTGAAGGTGTATGAATATGTTCCAAGAACACATTGCTGGGAATGGCCTCCCTCTTGGAACCTATCTTTGCCAGATCATCGGCTGCTTGATTTTTTAGTCGGGGTATGTGATGAAGCTCTAACCCCTCAAACTTCTTCTCTAACTTTCTCACTACATTACAGTAACCAGTCATAGCTGGACTTCTAACGTCCCACTCCTTCATCACTTGATTGACCACTAAATCCGAGTCACCATAGACCATGAGGCGACGAACGCCGAGTGAAATGGCCATACGCAACCCATATAGAAGTGCTTCATATTCAGCTTCGTTGTTGGAGGAGTCAAAGTGAATCTGGAGAACATAGCTGTGTTTGTCACCTCGGGGGGATACCAAAACCACTCCAGCAGCGGAACCATTTAGCATCTTGGAGCCATCAAATAACATGGTCCAGTGCTCTGAGTGAATCTGAGTCGGCAGTTGTTGTTCAACCCACTCGGCGAGAAAATCTGCTATTGCTTGGGACTTGATAGCTTTCTTTGCCTCAAACTTGATATCTAAGGGAAGGAGTTCAATCGCCCACTGAGGGAGTCCTGGATTAGGGGGTGTCCGGATAGCCGGACTATACCTTCAGCCGGACTCCTGGACTATGAAGATACAAGATTGAAGACTTTGTCCCGTGTCCGGAAGGGACTTTCCTTGGCGTGGAAGGCAAGCTTGGCGATACGGATATGTAGATCTCCTACCATTGTAACCGACTCTATGTAACCCTAACCCTCTCTGGTGTCTATATAAACCGGAAGTTTTAGTCCGTAGGACAGAACAACAACCATACCATAGGCTAGCTTCTAGGGTTTAGCCTCCTTGATCTCGTGGTAGATCTACTCTTGTACTACCCATATCATCAATATTAATCAAGCAGGACGTAGGGTTTTACCTCCATCAAGAGGGCCCGAATCTGGGTAAAACATCGTGTCCCTTGTCTCCTGTTACCATCCGCCTAGACGCACAGTTCGGGACCCCCTACCCGAGATCCGCCAGTTTTGACACCGACATTGGTGCTTTCATTGAGAGTTCCTCTGTGTCGTCACTTTTAGGCTCGATGGCTCCTCCGATCATGAACAGTGATGCAGTCCAGGGTGAGACCTTTCTCCCCGGACAGATCTTCGTCTTCGGCGGCTTCGCACTGCGGGCCAATTCGCTTGGCCATCTGGAGCAGATCGAAAGCTATACCCCTAGACATCAGGTCAAATTTGGAAGCTTAAACTATACGGCTGACATCCGCGGGGACTTGATCTTCGACGGATTCGAGCCACTGCCAAGCACGCCGCACTGTCACGACGGGCATGATCTAGCTCTGCCGCCGAACAGTGCCCTAGAGGCCGCACCTGCATCGGCTTCGACCCTTAATTTGGAGCCAACAGCGCAGATCGAGGATGGGTGGTTGGACGCCGCCTCGGGGGCTGCGATCCCAACGGCGATCGAGCCGAACACCAGCCCCGCGCTCCGCGAGGCTCGTGACTCCAAGGAGCCAGACTTCTCTCCGGACTCCGAGCCTTCCGCACCCCTGCCGACCGAATCCGATTGGGCGCCGATCATGGAGTTTACCGCCGCGGACATCTTTCAGCACTCGCCCATCGGCGATATCCTGAAATCACTAAAGTCTCTCTCTTTATCTGGAGAGCCCTGGCCGGACTATGGTCAGCAAGGTTGGGATACGGATGATGAAGAAATTCAAAGCCCACCCACCACCCACTTTGTAGCCACTGTCGACGATCTAACTGACATGCTCGACTTCGACTCCGAAGACATCGACGGTGTGGATGCCGATGCAGGAGACGATCGAGAACCAACGCCTATGGGGCACTGGAAAGCCACCTCGTCATATGACATATACATGGTGGACACCCCAAAAGAAGGAGATGGCGATGGAACAGTGGAGGATGACCCCTCCAAGAAACAGTCCAAGCGCCGGCGTCAGCGGCGCCACTCAAAATCCCGCCAAAGCAAAAACGGTGATTCCGGCACGGGAGATAATAATACTCCGGAGAGTGCCGAAGAAAACCCCTCCGGCAAGATTCAGCACAGGAGGATGGAAAAGCCAGCCCTCATGAGAGAGCGGCAGACAGAGAGGTCAAGGACGATAATTATATGCCTCCCTCCGAAGACGAGGCAAGCCTCGACGACGATGAATTCGTCGTGCCAGAGGATCCCGTCTAGCAAGAGCGTTTTCAATGCAGGCTTATGGCCACGGCAAGCAGCCTCAAGAAAAACAGCAACAGCTTAGAGCTGATCAAGATTTGCCAGCTGATAGATGGACTGAAGTCCTTGCGGCTGAAGAGTATGAACTCGAACGCCCCTCCAAGAGCTATCCAAGGCGCAGATTGCTACCCCGATTAGAGGAGGAAGCACCTAAACCTGCATCACCAGCACATGACACGGCCGACCGGCCACCTCGTGGCCGCAACAGAGAGGCCTCTCGGCCCTCCACTCAAGCCGCACCCCGGCGCCGCTCAAAACATACCAAGGCACGGGAAAATGCGCCAGACCTGCGCGATATATTATGCAACTAATAATGATTACAACTCGATACTAGAACAAGATATGACTCTATTATGAATGCCTCCGGCGGTGTACCGGGACGGTGCAATGAATCAAGAGTGACATGTATGAAAAAATAATGCATGGTGGCTTTGCCACAAATACGATGTCAACTACAAGATCATGCAATGGCAATATGACAAAAGTAAAGCATGTCATGATGATGATGATGATGATGATGATGATGGTGGTGGTGGAAGTTGCATGGCAATATATCTTGGAATGGCTATGGAAATGCCATGATAGGTAGGTATGGTGGCTGTTTTGAGGAAGATATAGGGAGGTTTATGTGTGAAAGAGTGTCTCATATCACGGGGTTTGGATGCACCGGCGAAGTTTGCACCAACTCTCAATGTGAGAAAGGGTAATGCACGGTACCGAAGAGGCTAGCAAATGCGGAAAGGTAAAAGTGCGTATAATCCATGGACTCACATTAGTCATAAAGAACTCATATACTTATTGCAAAAGTTTATTAGCCCTCGATGCAAAGTACTACTACACATGCTCCTAGGGGGATTGATTGGTAGGAAAAGACCATCGCCCATCCCCGACCGCCACTCATAAGGATGCACAAGCCAGGTACACTTCATGTTTCAAATTTGTTACACAACTTTACCCATACGTGCATGCTACGGGACTTGCAAACTTCAACACAAGTATTTCTCAAGTTCACAATTATCAACTAGCACGACTTTGATATTATTACCTCCATATCTCGAAACAATTATCAAGCATTAAATTTATCTTAGTATTCAATTCACTCAAAAGAAAGTTTCACATATCTTGAACACTAAGTATATTAACATTAAGCAAATTACCATGCTATTAACGACTCTCAAAATAATATAAGTGAAGCATGAGAGTTCATCTATTTCTTCAAAATAAAACCACCATTGTGCTCTAAAAAATATAAGTGAAGCACTAGAGCAAATGACAAACTACTCCAACAAGATATAAGTGAAGATCAATGAGTAGCTAAATAATTATTATACAACTATGTGAAGACTCTCTCTCGTTTAAAAATTTCAGAACTTGGTATTTTATTCAAACAGCAAGCAAAGCTAAAGAAAATAAAATGATGCTCCAAGCAAAACACATATCATGTGGTGAAAAATATAGCTCCAAGTAAAGTTACCGATGAACGAAGACGAAAGAGGGGATGCCATCCGGGGCATCCCCAAGCTTAGGCTCTTGGTTGTCCTTGAATATTACGTTGGGGTGCCTTGGGCATCCCCAAGCTTAGGCTCTTGCCACTCCTTATTCCATAGTCCATCAAAGCCTTACCGAAAACTTGAAAACTTCACAACACAAAACTTAACAGAAAACTCGTGAGCTCCGTTAGCGAAAGAAAACAAAATACCACTTCAAGGTACTGTAATGAACTCATTCTTTATTTATATTGGTGTTAAACCTACTGTATTCCAACTTCTCTATGGTTTATAAACTATTTTACTAGCCATAGATTCATCAAAATACGCAAACAACACAATGAAAACAGAATCTGTCAAAAATAGAACAGTCTATAGTAATCTGTAACTAACGCAAACTTCTGGAACTCCAAAATTTCTAAAAAAAAATTGGACCTGAGGAATTTGTCTAGTAATCATCTGAAAAAAGAATCAACTAAATAGCACTCAGCATTAAAAAGTTCTAGCTAATCTCGTGAGCGCTAAAGTTTCTGTTTTTTACAGCATGATCATAAAGACTTCACCCAAGTCTTCCCAAAGGTTCTACTTGGCACAAACACTAATTAAAACATAAAACCACATCTAAACAGAGGCTAGATGGATTATTTATTCCTAAACAGAACCAAAAAGCAAGAAACTAAAATAAAATTGGGTTGCCTCCCAACAAGCACTATCGTTTAACGCCCCTAGCTTGGCATGATGATTTCAATGATGCTCACATAAAAGATAGGAATTGAAACACAAAGAGAGCATCATGAAGAATATGACTAGAAAATTTAAGTCTAACCCACTTCCTATGCAGAGGGATTTTGTGAGCAAACAACTTATGGGAACAATAATCAACTTGCATAGGAAGGTAAAACAAGCATAACTTCAAGATTTTAAGCACAGAGAGAGGAAACTTGATATTATTGCAATTCCTACAAACATATATTCCTCCCTCATAATAATTTTCAGTAGCATCATGAATGAATTCAACAATATAACCAGCACCTAAAGCATTCTTTTCATGATCTACTAGCATAGAAATTTTACTACTCTACACATAAGCAAATTTATTCTCATCAATAATAGTGGGAGAAAACTCAACGAAATAACTATCATATGATTGAGAATTAAGATCA
Organism: Aegilops umbellulata; assembly: GCA_032464435.1. Classification (NCBI taxonomy): domain Eukaryota; kingdom Viridiplantae; phylum Streptophyta; class Magnoliopsida; order Poales; family Poaceae; genus Aegilops; species Aegilops umbellulata. The sequence goes on from CP136054.1 coordinate 349,458,063, forward strand.
AGATGACAAGTTTCATGGTTATCATTGTTCTTTATAGCATAGGTGTCATCACAATATTCATTATAGATAGGACACATGCTTTCATCATAGTAAATTTGCACATCAAAACTTGGGGGACAAAAAATATCATCTTCATCAAACGTAGCTTCCCCAAGCTTGTGGCTTTGCATATTATTAGCATCATAGATATTCAAGGAATTCATACTAACAACATTGCAATCATGCTCATCATTCACATATTTAGTGCCAAATAATTTAATGCATTCTTCTTCTAACACTTTGGCACAATTTTCCTTTCCATCATACTCACGAAAGATATTAAATGGATGAAGCGTATTAGGCAAGCTTAATTCCATTTTTTTGTAGTTTTCTTTTATAAACTAAACTAGTGCTAAAACAAGAAACAAAAAGATTCGATTGCAAGATCCAAAGATATACCTTCACTTACCTAGCCTCCCCGGCAACGGCGCCAGAAAAGAGCTTGATGTCTACTACACAACCTTCTTCTTGTAGACGTTGTTGGGCCTGCAAGTGCACAGGTTTGTAGGATAGTAGCAAATTTCCCTCAAGTGGATGACCTAAGGTTTATCAATCCGTAGGAGGCGCGAGAATGAAGATGGTCTCTCTCAAGCAACCCTGCAACCAAATAACAAAGAGTCTCTTGTGTCCCCAACACACCCAATACAATGGTAAATTGTATAGGTGCACTAGTTCGGCGAAGAGATGGTGATACAAGTGCAATATGGATAGAAGATATAGGTTTTTGTAAACTGAAAATATAAAAACAGCAAGGTAACAAGTGGTAAAAGTGAGCGTAAACGGTATTGCAATGATAGGAAACAAGGCCTAGGGTTCATACTTTCGCTAGTGCAAGTTCTCTCAACAATAATAACATAGATAGAACATATGACAAGCCCTCAACATGCAACAAAGAGTCACTCCAAAGCCACTAATAGCGGAGAACAAACGTAGAGATTATGGTCGGGTACGAAACCACCAGAAAGTTATTCTTTCAAATCAATCCGTTGGGCTATTCCTATAAGTGTCACAAACAACCCTGGAGTTTTTACTAGAATAACACCTTAAGATACAAATCAACCAAAACCCTAATGTCACCTAGATACTCCATTGTCACCTCAAGTATCCGTGGGCATGATTATACGATATGCATCACACAATCTCAGATTTATCTAACCAACATAAAATTACTTCAAAGAGCGCCCCAAAGTTTCTACCGGAGAATCAAGAACGTGTGCCAACCCCTATGCATAGGTTCCCAATGTCACGAAACCCGCAAGTTGATCACCAAGACATACATCAAGTGTTCTCATAAAGACTCAATCCGATAAGATTACTTCAAAAGGGGAAACTCAACTCATCACAAAGGAGTAGAGGGGGAGAAACATCATAAGATCCAACTACAATAGCAATGCTCGGGATACATCAAGATAATTCCATAGAGGAACACGAGAGAGAACACGAGAGAGAGAGAGATCAAACACATAGCTACTGGTACATACCCTCAGCCCCGAGGGTGAACTACTCCCTCCTCGTCATGGAGAGCGCCGGGATGATGAAGATGGCCACCGGAGATGGATCCCCCCTCCGGCAGGGTACCGGAAAGGGGTCACGATTGGTTTTTGGTGGTTCTGGAGGCTTGCGGCGGCAGAACTCCCGATCTATCTTCTGTTCTGGAAGTTTTAGGGTACGACGGTATATATGGGTGAAGGGGGAACGTCGGTGGAGCTACGGGGGGCCCACGAGGCAGGGGGGCGCGCCCAGGGGGGAGGGCGCGCCCTCCACCCTCGTGACCGCCTTGTGGCTCTTCTGACGTGGGGTCCAAGTCCACCAGGTGGGTTTCCTTCCAAAAATAACTTCTCCAGTTGATTTCGTTCCGTTTTGACTCCGTCTCATATTCCTTTTCCTCGAAATACTGAAATAGGCATAAAACAACAAATCTAGGCTGGGCCTCCGATTAATAGGTTAGTCCCAAAAATAATATAAAAGTGGATAATAAAGCCCAATATTGCCTAAAACAGTAGATAAAGTAGCATGGAGCAATCAAAAATTATAGATACGTTGGAGACGTATCACCCAATACAGAGGCGCCGCACACCCACTATGCTTCACAGATGAAGTAATGGATCATCAAATCCCCGAGGGTTTCAAACCCGTAAACATCGAATCATATGATGGCACAACAGATCATGCGGTATGGATCGAGGATTATCTCCTTCATATCCACATGGCCCGTGGCGATGATCTACACGCCATCAAATATCTCCCACTCAAGCTTAAAGGACCAGCTCGGCATTGGCTTAACGGCTTGCCAGCAGAATCAATCAGTTGTTGGGAGGACCTGGAAGCCGCATTCCTCGACAATTTCCAGGGCACTTATGTGCGACCACCAGACGCCGATGACTTAAGCCACATAATTCAGCAGCCAGAGGAATCGGCCAGGCAATTCTGGACGCGGTTCCTAACAAAGAAAAATCAAATAGTCGACTATCCAGACGCAGAGGCCCTAGCAGCCTTCAAGCACAATATCCGTGACGAGTGGCTTGCCCGGCACCTTGGACAGGAAAAGCCGAAATCTATGGCAGCACTCACGACACTCATGACCCGCTTTTGCGTGGGAGAAGACAGCTGGCTTGCTCGTAGCAACAATATGACCAAGAACCCTGGTAATTCGGATACCAGAGACAATAGTGGCAGGTCGCGTCGCAACAAGCAGAAGCGCCGCATTAACGGCGACAATGCTGAGGATACGGCAGTTAATGCCGGATTCAAAGGCTATAAATCTGGTCAGCGGAAAAAGCCATTCAAAAGAAATACTTAGGGCCCGTCCAGTCTGGACCGAATACTCGACCACTTGTGCCAGATACATGGCACCCCCGAAACGCCAGCCAATCACACCAACAGGGATTGTTGGGTGTTCAAGCAGGCAGGCAAACTAAATGCTGGAAAAAAAGACGAGGGGCAGCATAGCGATGACGACGAAGAGCCCCGGCCGCCGAACAACAGTGGACAGAAGGGTTTCCCCCCACAAGTGCGGACGGTGAACATGATATACGCAACCCACATCCCCAAGAGGGAGCGGAAGTGCGCGTTAAGGGACGTATACGCGATGGAGCCAGTCGCCCCGAAGTTCAACCCATGGTCCTTCTGTACGATCACCTTTGACCGAAGGGACCACCCCACTAGCATCCATCATGGAGGATTCGCCGCATTGGTTTTACACCCAATCATTGACAGATTTCATCTCACTAGAGTCCTTATGGACGGCGGCAGTAGCCTGAACCTGCTTTACCAGGATACAGTGCCGAAAATGGGCATAGATCCCTCGAGGATTAAGCCCACCAAAACGACCTTTAAAGGCGTCATACCAGGATTAGAGGCCAACTGCACAGGCTCAGTTACACTTGAAGTGGTCTTCGGATCTCCGGACAATTTCCGAAGCGAGGATTTAATCTTCGACATAGTCCCGTTCCGCACTGGCTATCACGCACTGCTCGGGCTAACCGCATTCGCCAAGTTCAATGCGGTACCACACTACACATACCTCAAGCTCAAGATGCCAGGCCCTCGAGGAGTAATCACGGTCAATGGAAACACCGAACGCTCCCTCCGAACGGAGGAACACACGGCGGCCCTTGCAGCGGAAGTACAAAGCAGCCTCTCTAGGCAGTTCTCCAGTCCGACCATCAAACGTCCGTACACCGTCAAGCGCGCCCGGAGTAACCTACAACAAGACCGCCTGGCACGTTCCGAGCAGGCGTAGCAATGCGGCCCCAACCCCAGCCCTCGCGAAAATGCGACACCAGTGCTTCGTGTACATAACTACGCTCTAGAAATACCATGGGCACAGGGGGAGGGGCACCATCACGGCACGCCCGAAATACGGCTTAAACCGCACTAGGGGCTGCCGATTTTTTAATTTTCTCTTACTTTCAGGACTCCATTCTTCGGAAGGCCTATCCGGCAGTACAATTGCCGCACAAACGATGCAAGAACTAGGGAAGCAGACAAGCCACGCCGCATTAACGGAACTCCCAGGTGGTCTCTATCACGAGCAGTATACCTGTTTCGCATACCATTCCGCAGCCTGCCCCTGGAACGGACATGTTAAATAGTCCAACCTTTTGCTTATCGCGTTATTTGTATCGTTCTGCCTTGATCGCAGCCTTTTTTTAATAAACAATGCATAGCTTTTGTCTATTTTTGCATTACTCTTTTTTACAAATATATGTTCATTAATGACATGCTGCACCCGTACACTTTGGTACGGCCAAATACGCCAGGGGCTTTAGTACCCCTAAATATGGTGTGAGAAGCCCGAACACTTTAACAAGTGCAGCACCCCGAACTTATAGCATTATATGCATCGGCTCCGAATCATGTCATGGGTCAATAGTTGGGTTTGCCCGGCTCCTATGTTTTGGTGCCTTACGTTCCGCTATATTGGCTAAGGTAGCACTAGGAGAACTACTGCGATTGTGCCCCAGTTGAGCTGGGCTAAGAACCTCAGTAGAGAAAGCTAAAACTGACTGTCATGATGAAGCGAGAGCTGGTCGCTGTTCGAGAGGTTTTTCGAGTCCCTAAAGACTTATGCCGCTTAGAGCGAGGAGTTGGCTCTGTCCGGCCAGCGTGTGGATAGCGCCCCGAACTCGGTCTTCCGAATACCAGGGGCTTTGCCGAAATTTAAAATTATAGAATTCTATGGCTAAGTGAGAGTATTCAAGCATTATAGTCCGATTGCCTTGTTCGTTGTGCTAAGCGCCTCCCTCGAAGGACCCAAACATGGGAAAAAGAGCGCTCAGGTTTATCCCGAACACCCCAGCACTAGTGGCACGGGGGCAGAAGCCGACGACTCGCCATCTCTCAAATTTTATAAACAGCCGCACAGAAGGTAATATTTTAAATTCAAAAAGCATTGCTTAGCGCATATGAACAAGTTTTCAGCGCACAGGACAAAACGAGCGAGTTTAACTCAAAAATTACATCCCTGGAACATTCATCCGCCATAAGGCGGGCACCCTTCACAACGTCCTTATAATAATTCTCGGGCTTGCGATGCTCTTTCCCCGGTGGTGGCCCATCCTTCACAAGCTTCTCAGCATCCATCTTGCCACAGTGCACCTTAGCGCGGGCAAGGGCCCTACGGGCACCTTCGATGCAGACGGAGCGCTTGATAACTTCGAGCCTTGGACAGGCCTCCACCAGCCGCCGCACCTGTTGGGGAACGTAGTAATTTCAAAAAAATTCCTACGCACACGCAAGATCATGGTGATGCATAGCAACGAGAGGGGAGAGTGTTGTCTACGTACCCTCGTAGACCGAAAGCGGAAGCGTTATATCAACGCGGTTGATGTAGTCGTACGTCTTCACGATCCGACCGATCCAAGCACCGTTACTCCGGCACCTCCGAGTTCTTGGCACACGTTCAGCTCGATGACGTTCCCCGGGCTCCGATCCAGCAAAGCTTCGGGGAAGAGTTCCGTCAGCACGACGGCGTGGTGACAATCTTGATGTTCTACTGTCGCAGGGCTTCGCCTAAGCACCGCTACAATATGATCGAGGTGGAATATGGTGGAGGGGGCACCGCACAAGGCTAGGGAACGATCTCATGGATCAACTTGTGTGTCCTAGGGTGCCCCCTGCCCCCGTATATAAAGGAGCCAGGGGGAGGGGCGGTCGGCCAGGGTTGGGCGCGCCAGGGGGAGTCCTACTCCCACCGGGAGTAGGACTCCCTCTTTTTCTTATTCGGAGTAGGAGAAGGGGGGAAAGAGGAGGAGGGGGAAAAGGAAAGGGGGGGCGCCGCCCCCTTCCCTTGTCCTATTCGGACTAGGAGGGGGAGCGGCGCGCGGCCCCTTCCTTCCCCTTTCTCCCTTCTCTCTTAAGGCCCATAGTGGCCCATTAAACCCCCGGGGGGTTCCGGTAACCCCCCCGGTACTCCGTTATTATCCAAAACCATTCGGAACCATTCCGATGTACGAACATAGCCGTTCAATATATCAATCTTGACGTCTCGACCATTTCGAGACTCCTCGTCATGTCCGTGATCACATCCGGGACTCCGAACTAACTTCGGTACATCAAAATGCATAAACTCATAATATAACTGTCATCGAAACCTTAAGCGTGCGGACCCTACGGTTCGAGAACAATGTAGACATGACCGAGACACGTCTCCTGTCAATAACCAATAGCGGGACCTGGATGCCCATATTGGCTCCTACATATTCTGCGAAGATCTTTATCGGTCAGACCGCATAACAACATACGTTGTTCCCTTTGTCATCGGTATGTTACTTGCCCGAGATTCGATCGTCGGTATCCAATACCTAGTTCAACCTCGTTACCGCCAAGTCTCTTTACTCGTTCCGTAATACATCATCTCGCAACTAACTCATTGGTTGCAATGCTTGCAAGGCTTATGTGATGTGCATTACCGAGAAGGCCCTGAGATACCTCTCCGACATTCGGAGTGACAAATCCTAATCTCGAAATACGCCAACCCAACAAATACTTTCGGAGACACCTGTAGAGCACCTTTATAATCACCCAATTACGTTGTGACGTTTGGTAGCACACAAAGTGTTCCTACGGTAAACGGGAGTTGCATAATCTCATAGTCATAGGAACATGTATAAGTCATGAAGAAAGCAATAGCAACATACTAAACGATCGGGTGCTAAGCTAATGGAATGGGTCATGTCAATCAGATCATTCAACTAATGATGTGACCTTGTTAATCAAATAACAACTCCTTTGTCTATGGTTAGGAAACTTAACCATCTTTGATTAACAAGCTAGTCAAGTAGAGGCATACTAGTGACACTCTGGTTGTCTATGTATCCACACATGTATTATGTTTCCGGTTAATACAATTCTAGCATGAATAATAAACATTTATCATGATATGCAAGGAAATAAATAATAACTTTATTATTGCCTCTAGGGCATATTTCCTTCAGCACCAGCCCGAAGTAGTAGCTCCCAGGCAAGGCCTCTCCAGGCCACAGCCGAACTATGAAGCCCTTCATGGCCTGTTCGGCCGCCTTGTGGAGCTCGACCAGTTGCTTCAGCTGGTCGCTCAGGGGCACAGGGTGTCCGGCCTCAGCATACTGAGACCAGAACACCTTCTCCGTCGAGCTGCCCTCCTCGGCTCGGTAGAATGCGGCGGCATCGGACACGCTACAGGGAAGATCTGCGAATGCTCCTGGAGAGCTTCGGATTCGGGTAAGTAACAAGTAACTCACTCTTACATGTTTGCTTTGCATAAAGAATGCCTTACCCGCCGCTATCTTTTTCACCGCATCCAACTCCTGGAGGGCCTTCTGGGATTCGGCCTTGGCAGAATTGGCATTTTCAATTGTCGCCGCGAGCTCGGACGCTCGCGTCTTTGAGTCGAGCTCCAAACTCTCATGTTTTTTCATGAGGGCCTGGAGCTCTTGCCGCACCTTGCCAATCTGGGCCTCATACTTCTCCCGCTCGGCGCACTCCGTGGCCGCCCTCTTCTCGGCCTCGGACAGTGCTTGCTTAAGGGTCGCCACCTCAGATGTGGCCCCTACAATAGCCACGTTAATCCTGTCATTTTTTGCAATTGCACTTTTTTATATATTTAAACAAGGTATTTCTTACCTTCCTTGTCCTCGAGCTGCTTCTTGGCAAGCCCGAGCTCTTGCTCGGACTGCTCGAGGTTCTGCTTTAGCACGTCCACCTCCACAGTCAGTGCGGCGGACGCCATCAGAGAAGCATGCATACGCATATTGACTCCTTTCTGTTAGACTCCTGCGAATTTTATTTGATCCTCTATTCGGCTGTTCTCCCCGAACGCCAAACAGAGCATCAGGGGCTACTGTCTATGTGGTAATATTTTTACACATTCTTTACTTACCTCAAAGCCTGTTAAAAGGCTGGCACAAGCTTCAGTCAGTCCGCTCTTGGCGGACTGAACCTTCTGGACCACCGCATTCATAATGGTGCGGTGCCCCTCATTGATGGAGGCGCCCTTAAGCACCTCCAACAGATTGTCCGCCGCCTCCGGTTGGACGGGGGTCACCGGCTCGGTGGGCTTGCTCCTCTTGGAAGGAGGTCGCCCGCTGGACTCTAGAACCTTTGAAGGTTCCGGAGCGGTGTCCGGCCTAGGGCCGGACTTGGAGTCCTAGGGGGATCTATCCCCTTTACTCCTGGAGTCCAGGAGGTCGCCTTGCGGCTCCTCCAGGACCACCCTCTCCTGGCTTGGAACCTGTTGGGACGCCACCTCGGCATCGTCCGCAGTGCGGGGGGAGGTAGCGGGCAGAAGTGAATTCACCTCCGACGAATCCAGGGAGCTGCCCGACGACTCATCGAGCCCGACCTTGGGCGGATTGCATAGATATATTCGACATAAGGGAAAGCTGTGCAATAAAGGAACACTACGAGTTACCCTGGTGTTCGAACACTTATGATCCTGCCGGGCGCCTGGCCCTGTGCGGCCACTCCTCTTCGCCGTCGTCGATGTCGGTGGAGTAGTCCGAAGGAAGGGTCTTCCCCTTCTTGGACCCTTCGGCCTCCCCGGTCGGGGCGGCCTTCCTCTTCTTTCCTCCCTCCGCTGGGGGGGGGGGAGAGGTTTCTTCTTCCTCCTCCTCGTTTTCGCGGGAGGAGTGTGTCTCGGAGTCGTCGGATGACGAATCCGACACCTCCAGGCGTCGGGCACTCTTTCGAGTCCCTGTGGCCTTCTTCCTGGCCTTCTTCTCCGGCACCACATAAGGTGCCTGAACCAGCAGCTTCGCCAAGCAAGCATCGGCTGGGTCTTCGGGCAAAGGAGCCGGACAGTCGATCTGTCCGGACTTCGCCCGCCAATCCTGTCAAAGGTAAGGGAGCTTAGATCCCGCATAGAGTCAAACTATGAAAAACTAATACCCTGTAAAAGGTACAAATGGCATACCGCGCTAGCATGACGCTGCGTGTTGAATCCGCGATCCTCGGAAGCAGATGTGGGAGCCTCGACGCCCTTGCAAAGCACCTTCCAGGCATCTTCGTACGTCGTGTCAAAGAGCCTGTTCAGAGCTCGGTGCTGCACCGAGTCGAACTCCCACAGATTGAAGGCCCGTTGTTGACACGGGTGGATCCGGCGGATGAGCATAACCTAGACTACGTTGACAAGCTTGAGCTGCTTGTTCATTAGGGTTTGGATGCATTTTCGCAGTCCAGTCACCTCTTCTTTGCTGCCCCATGACAGGCCCATCTCTTTCTAGGACGTGAGCCGCGTAGGGGGTCCAGACCGGAACTCGGGGGCTGCGACCCACTCAGGGTCGCGTGGCTCGGTGATGTAAAACCACCCCGATTGCCACCCCTTCAGGGTCTCTATGAAGGAGCCCTCGAGCCATAGAACGTTGGGCATCTTGCCCGCCATGGCGCCTCCACACTCCGCCTGGTTGCCGCGCACCACCTTCGGCTTGACATTGAAAGTCTTGAGCCATAGGCCGAAATGGGGGCGGATGCAGAGGAAAGCCTTGCACACGACGATAAACGCTGAGATGTTGAGGATGAAGTTCGGGGCCAGATCGTGGAAATCTAGGCCGTAGTAGAACATGAGTCCCCAGACGAATGGGTGGAGAGGAAAGCCCAGTCCGCGGAGGAAGTGGGGAAGGAACACTACCCTCTCATGGGGCCTTGGGGTGGGGAGGAGCTGCCCCTCTTCGGGAAGCCGGTGCGCGATGTCGTTAGACAAGTATCCGGCCTTCCTCAGTTTTTTGATGTGCCCCTCTGTGACGGAGGAGACCATCCACTTGCCTCCCGCTGCGGACATGACTGGAGAAGGACGAGGTGGGGAATGCGGGCTTGGGCTCTAGAGCTCGAGTGCGCGGAAGATGGATAGGCAAAGGAGGAAGAAGGCGTAGGTAAAAAGGTGGATCCTTATCCCCTTATATGGGCGGATGCGGCTATGCGTCCCCACCAGCCTGATAAAACTCGCTTATCTCCCAAGCGCCGTAATCAATGGCGCAGTTGGGTTACCCACGTCTGTATTGATGAGAATCCCGTAAATGAAGGGGACACGATCTCTGCTTTGACAAGACGTGCCAAGGAAACCGCCTCGCGAAACGCGCTGAGGTGGGGGAGTAAAAACGATTCGAATAAAGGCTTGGCCGTAGTGTGATGTCACGCTACGGAATACGTCAGCAAATTAGATTTGTGTAAATATTATTCTCTCTATAGCAATATGTGGAAACTTATTTTGCAGAGCCGGACACTATCCTTTGTGTTCAAAATCTTCTATGAAGTACTTGGAGGAGGAACCCGCCTTGCAATGCCGAAGAAAATCTGCACGCCGGACTCGTCGTCGTTGAAGCCGGGCTAGGGGGCTACTGAGGGAGTCCTGGATTAGGGGGTGTCCGGATAGCCGGACTCCTGGACTATGAAGATACAAGATTGAAGACTTTGTCCCGTGTCAGGAAGGGACTTTCCTTGGCGTGGAAGGCAAGCTTGGCGATACGGATATGTAGATCTCCTACCATTGTAACCGACTCTATGTAACCCTAACCCTCTCCGGTGTCTATATAAACCGGAGGGTTTTAGTCCGTAGGACAGAACAACAACCATACCCTAGGCTAGCTTCTAGGGTTTAGCCTCCTTGATCTCGTGGTAGATCTACTCTTGTACTACCCATATCATCAATATTAATCAAGCAGGACGTAGGGTTTTACCTCCATCAAGAGGGCCTGAACCTGGGTAAAACATCGTGTCCCTTGTCTCCTGTTACCATCCGCCTAGACGCACAGTTCGGGGCCCCCTACCCGAGATCCGCCGGTTTTGACACTGACACCCACTTTGCCACTCGACCAGTTGCATCTCTGTTGTTCAGAATCTCTGACAATGGTGCGTCGCTGACGACTATAATGGAGTGATCAGAGAAATAGTGTGCAACCTTCTTCGTGGTCATGTAAATTCCATAAACAAGCTTCTGATAATGTGGATATCTTTGCTTGGATGGAGTCAGAACTTCAGAAACATAGTATACTGGGCGCTGAACTTTATACGCTTTTCCTTCTTCTTCCCGCTCGACCGTGAGTATTGTACTGACAAGTTGTCCAGTGGCTGCGATATAAAGCAGTAAATGCTCTTTGCTGATTGGGGCAGCAAGCACCGGCTGGGTGGAAATCAGGGCTTTGTGCTCTGAAAATGTTGCATCAGCTTCGGGAGTCCACTCAAACTTATCAGATTTCTTCATCAATCAGTAAGGAGGCAATGCCTTTTCACCAAGGTGAGAAATGAATCGAGTCAAGGCGGCCAAATAACCAGTAAGCTTCTGGACATCATGCACGTGCACAGGGCGTTTCATCCGGAGTATAGCACCAACTTTCTCTGGGTTAGCATCGATCCCTCGTTCGGAAACGAGGAAATCGAGTAACTTCCCGCCAGGAACTCCCAATGTGCACTTTGATGGATTGAGATTAATATCATACCTTCTGAGGTTGGCAAAAGTTTCAGCAAGGTCAGTCAGCAGGTCGGAACCTTTACGTGACTTGACCACAATGTCTTCCATGTAAGCTTCCACATTCCGACTGATTTGAGTGAGTAGGCACTTCTGAATCATCCTCATGAATGTGGCTCCAGCGTTCTTCAGGCCGAATGGCATGGTGACATAACAGAAGCATCCGAATGGAGTAATGAAAGCCGTTTTTATCTCATCGGGTCCATACAGCCGGATCTGATGATACCCGGAATAGGCGTCCAAAAAAGACAATCGCTCACACCCCGCAGTCAAGTTGACGATTTGGTCGATGCGGGGGAGAGGAAAATGATCTTTTGGGCTGGCCCGATTGATATGTTTGAAGTCAATGCACATGCAAAGTGAATCGTCCTTCTTGGGGACCATGACAATATTGGCAAGCCACTCGGAGTGGTAAATCTCTCGGACGAACTCGACTGCCAGAAGCCGAGACACTTCCTCGCCAATTGCCTTTCTCTTTTGTACGGTGTACCGTCGAAGATGTTCTTTGACTGGCTTCACTTTCGGGTCGACTCGCAAACGATGCTCAGCCAGTCCCCTGGGTACACCCGACATGTCAGACGGTTTCCATGCAAAGATGTCCCAGTTCTCACGGAGGAACTGGAAGAGCGCTTGTTCCTATTTGTTGTCGAGTGAAGTTGAGATATGAGTCGGAGCAGCATTGGGATCGGTCGGGTGAATATGAATCGGCTTCGTTTCACCAGACGACTGAAATGCAGAGTCTGTGGCAGGCTTCTTAGCGCAACAAATCACTCGGATCTGCATTTTTCTAGTACTCTTGTAATTCTACTACTGCCATTTGTGCATCTACGATTCTTGAACCTTTCTGGAAGCACTCTTATGCCTTTTTCTGATTGCCATTGATAGTGATCACTCCTCTGGGACCAGGCATTTTCAACTTGAGATACACGTAACACGGTCGAGCCATGAAACGTGCATAAGTAAGCCTACCCAGAATGGCATGATAAGCACTTTGGAAATCCACTACTTCAAATCTCAACTTTTCTTTGCGGTAATTCTTGGAATCACCGAAAACCACATCAAGGGCGATCTGGCCGAGTGATTTAGCCTCCTTGCCAGGTATGGCACCATGAAAACTCATGTTGCTTTCACTGAGTTTGGACATCAAAATGCCCATTCCCTTCAAGGTTTCCACATACAAGATATTCAGGCCACTTCCACCATAGATCAACACTTTAGTCAGTCGAGTGCCTTCAACAACTGGGTCGACCACCAGCGCTTGCCTCCCGGGGGTGGCTATACTAGCTGGATGGTCAGACTGGTCGAATGTGATGGCAGTCTGGGACCACTTCAAGTAACTTGGAGTTGTCGGAGCAACCATGTTCACCTCTCTATTTATAACTTTCAGTCGACTTTTGCTTTCAACATCAGCAAAAATCATCAGAGTGGAATTGACGTTGGGAAAACCATCGTCGTCTTCCTCCTTATCCTCACCTTTGTCTGACTCCTTTTCCTTTTCCTTGGGTTGTTTCTCTCGGAACTGTTGGATCAGGAGCCGACACTGTCGAGTGGTATGTTTAGGGTAAATCAGATTACCCTCTTCATCTTTCTTGATATGCATGTGACAGGGTAAATCCAACACATCATTTCCGTCTTGATCTTTAACTTTCTTGGGGTTCCATGGCCCTTTAGGCTTCCCCTTGAACTTCCCTTGAGCCACAACTAAAGCTTCACCAGGAGCTACTGGTTCGGCCTTGCATTTCTGTTTCCGACTGGAAGTCCCTGCTCCGGTCTCTTGGGCGACCGTTTTGTGCTTGTGTAGGATCAGAAGTATGTCTAGAGGGGGGTGATTAGACTACTTGACCAAATAAAAATCTAGACTTTTCCCAATTTTAGCTCTTGGCAGATTTTAGCTATTTTAGCACAAGTCAAGCAATCTCCACACAATTCAAGCAAGCATGCAAAAGAGTATATGAGCAGCGGAAAGTAAAGCATGCAACTTGCAAGAATGTAAAGGGAAGGGTTTGGAGTATTCAAACGCAATTGGAGACACGGATGTTTTTGGCGTGGTTCCGATAGGTGGTGCTATCGTACATCCACGTTGATGGAGACTTCAACCTACGGAGGGTAACGGTTGCGCGAGTCCACGGAGGGCTCCACCCACGAAGGGTCCACGAAGAAGCAACCTTGTCTATTCCATCACGGCCATCGCCCACGAAGGACTTGCCTCACTAGCGGTAGATCTTCACGAAGTAGGCGATCTCCTTGCCCTTACAAACTCCTTGGTTCAACTCCACAATCTTGTCGGAGGCTCCCAAGTGACACCTAACCAATCTAGGGAAGTAATGAATGGTGTGTTGATGATGAACTCCTTGCTCTTGTGCTTCAAATGATAGTCTCCACAACACTCAACTCTCTCTCACAGGATTTGGATTTGGTGGAAAGAAGATTTGAGTGGAAAGCAACTTGGGAAGGCTAGAGATCAAGATTCATATGGTAGGAATGGAATATCTTGACCTCAACACAAGTGTAGGTGGTTCTCTCTCAGAACATGTGTATTGGAAGTGTAGATGTGTTCTGATGGCTTTCTCCACGAATGAAGAGTGGGTGGAGGGGTATATATAGCCTCCACACAAAATCTAACCGTTACACACAATTTGCCAAACTCGATGGGACCGAATGGTTAAACTCGGTCGGACCGATTCAGAAAACCTAGTGACCGTTAGGATTTTCGGTGGGACTGAGATGCAACTCGGTAGGACCGATATGGTTAGGGTTCGGGCATAACGTAATCTCAGTGTGACCGATTACACAAACTCGGTAGGACCGATTTTGGTAATAAGCTAACCAGAGAGTTTGTCAGGTAAACTCGGTGGACCGGTTCGCTCATTTCGGTGAGACCGAAATGTTACGAAAGGGAAACAGAGAGTTTAGATTGCAATCTCGGTGAGACCGATCGCTCACTTCGGTTAGACCGAAACGTTACGAAGGGAAACAGAGAGATTACAATCCCATCTCGGTGAGACCGAGATCCCTATCGGTGAGACCGATTTGGCTAGGGTTTGTGGCAGTGGCTATGACATCTGAAACTCGGTGGCGCCGGATAGAAAGAATCGGTGGGGCCGAGTTGGACTTTTGGTTTAGGTCAAATGTGGATGTAGGAAGATAGTTGAGGATTTTGGAGCATATCACTAAGCACATGAAGCAAGAGGCTCATTAAGCAACAACTCATCCCTCCTTGATAGTATTGGCTTTTCCTATGGACTCAATGTGATCTTGGATCACTAAAAATGTAAAATGTAGAGTCTTGATCTTGAAGCTTGAGCCAATCCTTTGTCCTTAGAATTTTGAGGGATCCACTTTCCTCATCCATGTCATGCCATTCATTGAGCTTTTCCTGAAATATTGATCTTGGAATAATGTTAGCTCAGTGAGCTATATGTTATTAGGAATTACCAAAACCACCGAGGGATAGTTGCACTTTCAATCTCCCCCTTTTTGGTAATTGATGACAACATATAGATCAAAGCCTCGACAAATGATAATAAGAGTGAAAGATATTGTCGCTTTGAGAAGTATGTGAAAAGCAAGAGCTCCACCTAAATTTGTGCATATCTTAAGATTTGCTTTGGACAGCAAATGCACAATGAGTTAGGATCATGGGTTACTCTTCCATGTCACATACATCTCGGTGGAGCGCTCAAAATGATAAGAATAAAATACATGCACTCATCACCAAGCAAAGTGAATGATCAAATAGGGAAAACATGATAGTATCATCCAACAAGCATAAGTGTAGCTTATGATCAACCACATGATCATCAATGTCTCACAGATAATAGCATAGTATCTCAAGCAATCAAAAGCAAATAAAGTTCAACCAGAAGACAAGAGAGAACAAAATCAAACTCTCTCTCTCGAAGCCTATGATCTATACATTTTTCTCCCCCTTTGGCAACAAGTTACCAAAAATTTCATAGAAAATGCATAGCACTAAAACGACTCTCAGGCTTGGTCTTCAGGTGGTGGAGTCTGGATAACGCCAAGGACGAAGGCTTCAGTTGAAGTATATGGAGCTGCTGGGGTATGTGCTGGAGCTGGTGGCACTGATGTTGTAGCCGGTGCAGATGAAGTGGCTCTGTTGTCAGTTACTGGCACTGCAGATGATCTCTGAGCTCTAGGCACTCTGGCAAATGCATCAGTTGTTGTTTTGCCCTTCCTCTCCTGCATGTCATCCTGTAATTGCTCCACAGCAGACTGGATCTTAGTTACTTTCACATCTAAGTCATAGAACTTTTGTTCCATGATTCTTTCCAAGCTCTCTTGGTTTCGAGTCAGGGTGGCCAGTCCTTTCTCAATCCTCAGAGTTGATGCTATCAAATAACTAAGCTGCTCCTGCTTGTTCTTCAGAAAGTACTCAGATGCCTCCTCTTGAGTTGGCATCTTGGCAGCCTTCTCCATCTTTGCCTTCTCCTTCTTTGCTTGTGCTTGCACTGATGATGGTTCATTCTCATTCATCACAACTTGATTATCCTCAAAATTTGGATGAATGGGCAAGTGTTCCTTATCCAACAGGTATGTGCCTGTGCCCATCTTCGAGTTAATCAACTCCTGAATATGTGGGGCATACCCACAACTTCTCTTTTGATCGGTCGCTGTCCTCTTGATAGTCTCAACAATGAGGCTCATGACTTTGAACTTCTGTGGCACATCAAATATGTGTAGCAAATTCATTGCATGCCCTCTGATCATGTTTTGGTCACCTGACTTGGGCAAGAGAGTGTGCCTTAGGATCCAGTTGATTGTAGGCAGCCCTGACAGAAGATAGTGGACTGATTCAAACATGAAAGTCTCAAGAGCATTGTCTGGGATCTCCTTATACATGTTTGACATGGAATTGTGATCCATCTTCTTCTTGGCATGGACATCCAAGTCATCTTCTTCTTCCTTTGGGGCATTGATCATACTGGCCCATTCCTCAATAGTTGAGTTGTGCCTTGTACCTTCAGACATCCGAACTATCCTGCCATTTGGATAGAAATGTGCTGTGGAGTAGAATTGCATTATGAGCTCCTCATTCCACTTTGTGAGCTTCTGCCCAACAAAGTCTGCAACTCCACAAGCATTGAAGTTGTCATACACACCAGGATAGTGTGCCTCATTCTCCTTGATATAGGTCCAGTCGACCCACCTCATATCACACACTATTGGTTTCTTGTCCAGCAGCATTGTCTCATAGAAGTCTTGTTGTTCCTTTGTGTGCAACCTGTAGTCAACAGCAGTCCTTCTCCTGGTAGCATATGGATCTGTTTCTCTCCATTTCCTCAGCCCTGAATCTTTTCTGAGCTTCATGTTCTCAGCCACAGGATGAGCATCGTTGTGGTATGGAATCTTGGGTTTGAGCTTCCACAGAACTTATCCTTCATCATCTTCCTCAGTAGCAACATCAGGCACTGGGGTCTTGTTCTTCTCAGCAGCTGGTATGTTCCTGGTATTCCTCTTAGGTTTTGGCTTTGGAACTGGAGCAGTAGACTTAGCAGTAGCTTTGGGTGCTTCTTTGGGCTTTGATGTTGCAGCCCCTGACTTTATAGCATCACCTGAGGGAGTCCTGGATTAGGGGGTGTCTGGATAGCCGGACTATACCTTCAGCCGGACTCCTGGACTATGAAGATACCAGATTGAAGACTTCGTCCCGTGTCCGTAAGGGACTTTCCTTGGCGTGGAAGGCAAGCTTGGCGATGCGGATATTCAGATCTCCGACCATTGTAACCGACCTTGTGTAACCCTAACCCTCTCCGGTGTCTATATAAACCGAAGGGTTTTAGTCCGTAGAACAACTCCAACATACAATACTCATACCATAGGCTAGCTTCTAGGGTTTAGCCTCCTTGATCTCGTGGTAGATCTACTCTTGCACTACCCATATCATCAATATTAATCAAGCAGGACGTAGGGTTTTACCTCCATCAAGAGGGCCCGAACCTGGGTAAAACATTGTGCCCCTCGTTTCCTGTTACCATCCGCCTAGACGCACAGTTCGGGACCCCCTACCCGAGATCCGCCGGTTTTGACACCGACATTGGTGCTTTCATTGAGAGTTCCTCTGTGTCATCGCTTTTAGGCCCGATGGCTCCTTAGATCATCAACGACGATGCGGTCCAGGGTGAGACTTTTCTCTCCGGACAGATCTTCGTCTTCGGCGGCTTCGCACTGCGGGCCAATTCGCTTGGCCACCTAGAGCAGATCGAAAGCTACGCCCCTAGCCATCAGGTCAGATTTGGAAGTTTAAACCGAGCCACAGCCGAGCGCGCTGCACTGTCTCGATGGGCCTGATCTAGCTCTGCCGTCGAACAGTGCCCTGGAGGCCGCACACGCTTTGGTTCCGACCCTTAATTCGGAGCCTACTGCGCCAATCGAGGTTGAGTGGTTGGACGCCGCCTCGAGGGCTACTATCTCAGAGGCGATCGAGCCAGACACCGGCCCCGCACTCCGCAAGGCCTGTAACTCCGAGGGGCCGGATTTTCCTCCGGACTCCGAGCCCCCCGCGCGCCTGCCAATCGAATCCGATTGGGCGCCGATCATGGAGTTCACCGCCGCGGACATCTTTTAGCACTCGCCCTTCGGTGACATTCTGAAATCGCTAAAGTCTCTCTCTCTATCAGGAGAGCCCTGGCCGGACTACGGTCAGCAAGGTTGGGATACGGACGATGAAGAAATTCAAAGCCCACCCACCACCCACTTCGTCGCCACTGTCGACAACTTAACCGACAGGCTCGACTTCGACTCTGAAGACATCGACGGTATGGACGACGATGCAGGACACGATCAAGAACCAGCACCTGTAGGGCGCTGGAAGGCCACCTCGTCATACGACATATATGTGGTGGACACTCCAAAAGACGGAGATGGCGATGGAACAGCAGGGGATGACACATCCAAGAAACACCCCAAGCGCCGGCGTCAGCGGCGCCGCTCTAAATCCCGCCAAAGCAAAAACGGTGATTCCGGCACGGGAGATGATAATACTCCGGATAGCGCCGAAGAACACCCCCTGCAGCAAGATTCAGCACAGGAAGATGGAGAAGCCAGCCCTCACGAGAGAGCGGCAAACAGAGAGGTTGAGGATGATAATTACATGCCTCCCTCCAAAGACGAGGCAAGCCTCGACGATGACGGATTCGTCGTGCCAGAGGATCCAGCCGAACAAGAGCGTTTCAAACGCAGGCTTATGGCCACGACAAGTAGCCTCAAGAAAAAGCAGCAACAGCTTAGAGCTGATCAAGATTTGCTAGCTGACAGATGGACTGAAGTCCTTGCGGCCGAAGAGTATGAACTCGAACGCCCCTCCAAGAGTTACCCAAAGCGCAGACTGCTACCCCGATTAGAGGAGGAAGCACCTACATCTCCAGCGCATGACATGGCCGACCGGCCACCTCGTGGCCGTGACAGAGAGGCCTCTCGGCCCTCCACTCAAGCCATGCCCGGGCGCCGCCCAAAATATGCTAAGGCACGGGAAAATGCGCCAGACCTGCGAGAGATACTGGAGGGCAAGGCAAGACAAACAAGATCGATCTACGGATCGCGTGGGCGCTCTACGACACGTGATGGTGATCGTCACTCCGGACATAATAAATCTGGCCGGGCCGAACACAGTAGACAAAAGTCATTCGAGCTGCGTCGTGATATAGCCCAATACAGAGGCGCCGCACACCCACTATGCTTCACAGATGAAGTAATGGATCATAAAATCCCCGAGGGTTTCAAACCCGTTAACATCAAATCATATGAAGGCACAACAGATACTGCGATATGGATCGAGGATTATCTCCTTCATATCCACATGGCCCGCGGCGATGATCTACACGCCATCAAATACCTCCCACTCAAACTTAAGGGACCAGCCCGACATTGGCTTAACAGCTTGCCAGCAGATTCGATCGGTTCTTGGGAGGACCTGGAAGCCGCATTCCTCGAGAATTTCCAGGGTACTTATGTGCGGCCACCGGACGCCGATGACCTAAGCCACATAATTCAGCAGCCAGAGGAATCGGCCAGGCAATTCTGGACACGGTTCCTAACAAAGAAAAACCAAATAGTCGACTGTCCGGACGCAGAGGCCCTAGCAGCCTTCAGGCATAATATCCGCGACGAGTGGCTTGCCCGGCACCTGGGACCGGAAAAGCCGAAATCTATGGCAGCCCTCACGACACTCATGACCCGCTTTTGCGCGGGAGAAGACAGCTGGCTAGCTCGCAACAACAATTTAACCAAAAAGTGTCTGGGAAGTATAAATGGAGACTTCGATGCCAAGGATCCGAAAATGGAAGCTTACCGCAACGCTGTCTTAAAAATGTCAGCTCGGTTCGAGGGGCTCGAATTTCACCACATAGCCCAGGAAAACAATCAGGCGGTAGACGTCCTGGCACGCATCGGCGCAAAACGCGATGCAGTCCCCCCAACATCTTCTTGGAAAGGTTGTTCAAGCCATCCGTAGTATGGGAAGGGGAACCTGGCAATAACAGCCCGGACCTAACCGCACTGTCCGGCACCGAACAATCTGACACAATCAGAGGCTCTGCCAATGAAATTACGACTTCAGCCCACGTAATAATGGCCGTCATCGCCCCGTGGACAGAACCATTCCTAGCCTACCTTACTAGGCAGGAGCTCCCAGAGGACCAAAATGAGGCACGCTGCATAGTGCGGCGATCTAAAGCCTACAAAGTCCATGAGGGAGAACTTTACAAGAAAAGCTCTACCGGAGTCCTTCAAAGGTGCATCTCCGAAGAGGAAGGGCGGAACTTGCTGGCTGAAATTCATGCCGGACTCGGTGGTCATCACGCTGCAGCTCGGTCCCTCGTAAGCAAGGCTTTCCGTGCAGGCTTTGATTGGCCGACTGCCCGGGCAGACGCTCAGGACTTGGTCCAACGATGCGTCGGTTGCCAGCTTTTCGCAAACCAAAGCCACATGCCACCCACCGCCCTTGAAACTATTCCCATTACTTAGCCTTTCGCGGTCTGGGGGCTTGACATGGTTGGACCCCTTAAAGGCGGAACCCACAAGAAAAAATACTTACTGGTCATGGTGGACAAGTTCACCAAATGGATAGAAGCCAAGCCTGTTAAGACTGCCGAATCCGGACCGGTGATAGATTTCATATCCGGGGTCGTACACCGTTATGGTGTCCCCCACCGCATCATCACTGATAACGGCACGAACTTTACGGCCGACGAGGTAAAACTCTGGTGCAAAAACAAGGGCATCAAGCTCTATTATGCATCCGTCTATCACCCACAAACTAACGGCCAGGTCGAACATGCAAATGGTCTTATTATGAGTGGCATCAAACCTAGATTAGTGTGGTCCCTCAAGGAATCCAACACGCACTGGGTAGAGGAGCTCGACTCCGTACTCTAGGGGCTGCAGACCACGCCGAATCGCACCACCGGATACACACAATTCTTCATGGTGTACGGCGCAGAGGCGGTTTTGCCTTGCGACATCATTCATGACTCACCTCAAGTGCGCATGTACGAAGAAAGAGAAGCCGAACTCGATCGGCAGGACAGCTTGGACGCCTTAGAGGAGGAGCGTGACGTGGCAAAAGCCCGTTCCGCATTCTATCAACAGCAGGCTCAAAGATATCAAAGCAGAGAAGTACGAGCCAAAAATTACAACGTTGGCAAACTAGTTCTACGCCTGCCGGACAAGAAAAAGGACAAACTGAAGCCCAAGTGGGAAGGTCTCTTCATAATCGACCAAGTCCTGACTGGCGGAGCATACCGCCTACGAGATGTGTCGGACAACCGACTCGAGCCGAACCCATGGAACGCAGCCCGTCTCCGAAGATTCTATGCCTAGCGCCGGACTCTGTGTTCGTCTCCTACCTCTGTCTATTTTTTCTGTTTTTTGTCTTACATTTCTCTCCTTCCCTAAAAAAACTCATAAAAAGACGCGCTACCCGCGCTTACTATACCTGGGGGCTTCTTTAAACAGAAGCTTATTTATACGGGCTTCGCACCCAACACATGTGTCAAACTTCCGCATGTACCTTTTCTTCACCATTATATGCATCGATATGACTTAAGTTTTGGCCAAGCTGGGTTGCCTGACTCCTGTGCTTACCCCTACGTTCCCGGTTGTTCGGCTAGGTGGTAAAGGGAGCACCTCTGCGATTGTTACTGCCGGGTCAGCCGGATGTGTACCTCAGACTGGGTGAAGCCGAAAGCTAGCGTTCTTAAGGGAATATTCGGTCGGTGAACTAAAGATGACATTTTTTTACTTATTTATGCGCCCCCGACGTTTTTTCTGCGTTCGCAGTCCGGACATGCACTTTAGGGCATGCCTCCCAGAGAAAGGAACCCCTAACGGAACTATTCTCTCTGGAAGATGTTTCTTACTAACCATGTAATATAACATAACTAGTTGGGCACTTGTCTGATAAAGCACTAATGACCCCTACGCCTGGTCTCCATGCATACCCCGGTTCTTATATAGCCGCCAGGGTATTCGGACACACTCCGGACCGTCAGGTCCCGAGGTCGAAGCGAAAAGGTCGGCAATGACAAACGATCTACAATCCGGCTAGAAGGCATTACACATGTCAATTAAAATTACATAGTCACTATGACTTATTGTATTCCTCTTCAATACCATCTAATAGGCTGTATAATTTACAGTCCTGCTGGGAATACTTTGCGGCCAATTCTACTTGGCCGTACACTAAGCTTAAGTGAATCTCCTTCCCATCGGGCCCCACAGGTCCGACCTCAGCCATGTGGTTTGGGTCAGCCTTTGTGTACCGCGTCTTCACCATGGCCCAGGCCTCCCTAGTGCCCTGACGGCAGGCTGATATCTTCCACAACCGGAAGCGCCGGCGCGCTCCCTTCAGCTTCTCGGCGAGCTCTCCAAGGCCCTCGGGCATGGAGAGGGATGGCCATAAGGCCTGGGCAACGCCTTGCATCGCCTGCCAAACTCGCTCGTGCAGTTGCGAGAGCTCGGGAAGAAGGTCACCCGTAGAATCGGGCATCTCCTCTGCAGGACGACCTGTTAGCATACCTACAGACATAACTTTGTTAGTCGACTTCCTCGCCGAACTCCTTTTTGAGAGTTCGTTCAAGCACTTACTAAATATGCCGCGTCGAAGCCGCCGATTCTCCTTAACGGAGTCCGGCAGCTGGGCTCGAACATCTTTTAGTTCAACACCCAGCTTGGTGTTGGCATCCTGAAGATCATTCTTCTCCCGCCTCACCTTTGTCAGCATGCTCTCGCCAGCCTTTAGCCGACGTAGGAGTTGTTGCCTATCCGGATCTGGTCTGGCGCCATCTGCAATTTCATTTGTCAGATTTGCACATATGCCGCATTTCACACTTATCTTTTTGAAGCATATAGTACCAGAGGGGGTCTCCTTAGGCTCCCCCGTCGCGGCCAGTGCGGCCTCAAGTTGGGCTTGGCACTCTTTTAACTCCTGAGACAACTAGGTATTCTTCTCTGAAAGAACCTGCATATTACATGATCCTTAAATCACTTATACTCACTGCTTCAAGTCTCGGGGGCTACTGGTATATATAACCATTAAAAATTTCCTCACCTGTATGTCTTTTACATATTGCTCCGTGGCTCTGGCTAGACCATTCTGAGCGGCACGGAGGTATGCATCTCCCGAATTGAAGGCATCCAACGCCTCTTGGGAGAAACAGACGTCGCGAAGAACTGTCCGACGACGCATGTGGTTCATGGCACTTTCCACCTTGGAAGGGGTGTAGACAGCCTATCCGCGTCCTCTGTCGGAGGAGCGTCCGGTGCGCGCCTCGTGTCCGCCTCCGCCTCCGGTCTGGGCTTTGGAGCCTGGCTGGTGGAGGCACGGTTGGCAACATCTCCGGATAAAGTCCGGTGAGGTCTCTTTGTCCTGAATAGGGCACGAGTGTTAATATGACTTGAAGGAATAACACCTGGGAATAAGAGGGCGCGCTATACCTTTGCACCGGCGCCTCAGTTCGGACTTCACTTCTTTTCATCCCACGGGGCCCTGCTGCCCCTTGTTGGCTAGTCGCCGCAGGCTCAGCCTCCCGCCTTAAAAATCTTCCCTGCAAAATACGGTTGTTGTCACGAAACTAAAAACACACAAGGACGGATTCCTTTCGAGGTGCTGGGACTCCGGTCTCAGTTACCTGGGAGGCCGGGAGTAGCCCCGGGTAATCTACCGTAATGGCCACCAGGGCATTGTCCCTGCTCAACTGATAAAACACCCCGTCAATCAGCTCCACCGAAATGTCCGGATCCTCTTCGGAGGACGGATCGAGGGACCGTTCAGGATCCTCGGGCTGTGGAGGACGGCTGTTTATATCCTTTACTTCCTGACGCAGTTCCTGCGTAGGAGTCATTAAGACTATATATTTAATCATGGGAATATAAAACGGATGGGCAAGCAAGATTGTCCGCTTACCCAGCTTGGAGGGTTGTACATAGTAAATCCACCCTGAGGGTTGACCCGGAGGAATTCCTCCTCTTCTCCCTTGTACAAAGAGGACAAGATCTTTACTAGAGCGGCAGCTGAGTCCGGCCCCTTACGACCATAACGAGTGGCGTCATCCTCCCCGTTAAAATCCCACATAGGGTGGATTCTATATTGAAGCGGCTGCACCCCCCGCATGATGCATGCGGCCATGACTCCGATCATGGTTAGTCCGGAATGAGCTAGCAGTCTTATCCGGCCCATCAGGTAAAGGACGTCCCTGTCACTTTCTTTCTGGGAGCTCCGTGGACGCCAGCTTAGGCACTTCTTCAGGGGAGCACTGTTGAACTCAGGGAGGCCGCTCCGAACAGGATCCGGCAGCGGGACATCCTCTATATAAAACCATTCTGAAGCCAGTCCTCGGACGCCTTCTTTGGGGTTTCGGATAAATATCCGGTCCCAGCGATGCGCCATACTTCGGCTCCGCCCACTTGATATATTGACCCCCTCTGAGAGCGGGGCACCAGGCAGAATAGCCTCTTCCACAGCGCGAAGTGAGCCTCAACACCTAAGAACAGCTCGCAAAGGGCAACAAAGCCCGTGATATGCAAGATAGAGGCGGGCGTGAGGTTGTGCAGCTGGAGGCCATAGAACTCCAGAAGCCCCCGGAGAAACGGATGAATTGGAAATCCAAGTCCCCTTATTAGATAAGGGACAAGGCATACCCACTCTCCTTTAGAGGGAGTAGGGGCGCTCTCCGCCTGCTCTCCGCCATTGTAGGTGGCGAGTCCGGCTTGAACCGGGACCATGTAGGCCGGAGGGAGGAATCCCTTGGTCTGAAGCGATACTAACTCGTTATGCGAGATGGAGCACCTCTCCTAGTCTCCGGGCTTAGGGCTGGAAGGGTGAGAGGAGGAGTTGCGACGGCTGGCCATGGTGGAATGGACCTTTGTCGGATGCGCTCTGATGAACACTCTGGAAGGGAGAAGGTGTGGTTTGGATCTAAATCCCCATTCCTTTAAATAGGCAGCTCATTTACGCAGCTAGGGGTGTAAATGTAAAAACACCCATACCTTTCATATTCGTTTGACACGTGGAAGACAGCCATTATTGGGCATAGAAGCCAAGGAGCGCTACATTATAAAACCGGACATTATTCAACAGGTACACGGAATTTGGAGAAGAACCCGCCTTGCAATGCCGAAGACAATCTGCGCGCCGGACTCGTCATCATTGAAGCCTGGTTTGGGGGCTACTGAGGGAGTCCTGGATTAGGGGGTGTCCGGATAGCCAGACTATACCTTCAGCCGGACTCCTGGACTATGAAGATACAAGATTGAAGACTTCGTCCCGTGTCCGAAAGGGACTTTCCTTGGCGTGGAAGGCAAGCTTGGCGATGCGGATATTCAGATCTCCTACCATTGTAACCGACCTTGTGTAACCCTAACCCTCTCCGGTGTCTATATAAACCGGAGGGTTTTAGTCCGTAGAACAACTCCAACATACAATACTCATACCATAGGCTAGCTTCTAGGGTTTAGCCTCCTTGATCTTGTGGTAGATCTACTCTTGTACTACCCATATCATCAATATTAATCAAGCAGGACGTAGGGTTTTACCTCCATCAAGAGGGCCCGAACCTGGGTAAAACATTGTGTCCTTCGTTTCCTGTTACCATCCGCCTAGACGCACAGTTCGGGACCCCCTACCCGAGATCCGCCGGTTTTGACACTGACATCACCCATTAGCTTATGTGCCTTGGGTGCTGGTGCAACAACCTCTTCTTCCTCTTCTTCTGAATCTCTCCTCATGGAGGGTTTGCCTAGAACTCTGGCAGTAGTGGTTCTGACTCTCTTTTTCTTTTTGTCTTGGCCAACAGCTTCCTGTTCTGACTCCATGGTAAACTTCAGGGTTTCTCCAGTGGCAACCTTCCTAGGTTTAGAAGTGGGAACTCTCCTTGCATGTACCTTCTTCTGCATGCCTGGCTTTGTGGCTGCAGCTGAGCCATATTCCTTCTTGAGCACTTTCTTCTTTGAGGTGGCTTCCTCTTCCTCTGCAATATAATCTTCATCTTCAGACTCTGAAGTCCTTTTCTTGCTTGCTCTAGTGGCAGCCTTGGGCAAGTTGCTTGGGGTGCTTCTACTATCCTCATCTGAGCTGCTAGAGGGACTAGTGCCCTCACTCAAGTGAACCTGCTCCTCTGACTTGTTCTAGCTGTCACTTTGGTCAGACATGTTGCAAACACTGACTGCAGACCCTGTGTATAGATTGTAGATGAGATAGAGTGGATGAGCATCACAAAATGCAGAGATTTTTGCAAAAGAATGAGTCAAAAACTTAGTTTTAGTTTTCCACAGAAAGCATTTCGGATCAACCAATTTGCGAACTCGGTGATACCGAAGCAGCTGTTGGAACCAAAACTAGTGAACTCGGTCAGACCGAGTCACAGTTCGGTGGCACCGAGACTGCTAGGGTTTCACAAAGTCCTGAACTCGGTCACACCGATTTGCAATTCTCGGTCAGACCGAGAACCACATGTGCAATGGCCTTGGCCGAATCGGTGGAACCGAGTTCTGCAACCCGGTGGGTCCGAGATGGTTTCGGCGAAAACCTAACCCTAAATTTTTGATTCAATTCTAATCTACGGAATGTTTTGACTGGACAAAAGTGTTTCAATCATGGCAAGATTCATAATGAACACAATGTGCTAGGAATCGGACGAGGATAGCACTATGATCAAGTCCATACCCTAGTTCGGCGATGAACTCGCTACGGCGGCAACGGCGGAGATGAAATCCGTTGACGCGGCGGAGACCAGCGACAGGAGGCGGCTGGCGACGAGGAGGACGATCCGGAGACCCGGGAGGCAGAGCGAGCTTATGCGCGGGCGAAGGGGTTTCGGAGAAATTTCCAAATTTTGCCCGTGAGTATATATAGCCCGACCCTGTCGGTGTGACCGAGTGGAACAACTCGGTGGCACCGAGATGCATGACTGTTGAAAGTTACAGCAACTCGGTGTGACCGAAAAGTTCAAATCGGTTGCACCGAGATGAAAACCTAGATCGACTTAGTGATCTCGGTATGACCGAAATGGAGGAATCGGTCAGACCGAAATGCACAAAGAAGTTTTGGAAGTTTAAGTCTATGACGAATCGGGGACTCCGAGTGCTCCTCACATAGAGTGGTTCGAATCTGACTTGATCAAATTTTGTGATGTAGCGTGAATAGAGTTTGAGACGAGAAAAGCATAGATAGCTAGAGAGGGTTCTTAGGCATTCTTGTCCATCCACTTGGCAAAAGAAAAGAAAACCAATCAATCAAAACAACAAGTGGATGTCCTCGAATGAGTAAAATATGCAATCAACATGCTCACACAATAAAATGGCAATTGAAATATGTGGCAAAGCATGCACAACCAATTCTAGCATCTATCAAACAATTTGCGATGACTAGGTCATCTATATATGAGTATATTGACTTAGGAGTCAAATGAGAACATTTGATCATAGGTCATACTCATCATTTAAGCACAAGTGGGGTTACCACTTTTACATAAAGCATTGTTGTGTTCACACCATTAGAGTTGCTTTAGCTCAATTTTTTAGAGTAAAGCTCCCCCTAGATGTGAGATCCCCCCTAAGAGGGATGAACTAACCATGGGTTTTGTCGATGATGACTTCATGTAGATGTTGAAGATGTGGATGCTCAATGTTGATGTAGATCATTTGGAGCTATCCATTTGAGTGAGTTGCACTTTCAATACCTACACGGGCTAGTCCCACAAGGAACAAACAAGGATATCCATAGACATAGAGTGATGCGCACACAAGATGATGTCAATGAAAGCTTTTAGGTTACCTTGTCCCTTGTCTTACCAACAAGAGGGTTTGTGACTCCTTGAACTAGTGCAAGATGTGGAAGTTGATTTCACTTGTTCTTGCCAAGATGATAAGAGTGAAATATGTTGGCGGAGTCACCCTCAAGAACTCACTAGTTCTTCTTCTTCTGGATCCACACCATCTTGATAGGAATCCTTGGAGTTGTAGTTGTACTCGATGAAGTGGAACTTGAAGTAGTCTTGGGAACCCATTTGACCAAGGCCTTAGGAGCTTCTTCAAATGCATCAATTTCCTCTTGAAGCTTGTCCTTGCCTTTTTGCTTGTGGTCTTGTGGTGGAAGATCATCTTGAGCTTGTGTCCCCTTGAAACAAGTAGGATCATACTTCTCTTGTTGAGGAACAAACTTCGTCTTGGGGTAGTGTTCTTCTTCCCACTCAACTCCATTGGCATTGAACTTTCGTTCAAAACCAACACCTTGATTCTTCCGGTGCCTTCCTTGCTTGCGTACAATTTCCTCGAATTGCTTACTTCCGGCAAGGCTCTTGTAAACACCTTTCTCTATAATTCCCTTCAATAAGCTATTTTCTTGCTCAAGTGTAACTTGGCTAAGAGAATCATTAGTGGAATCAAGAGAACTACTAGAAGCAACAATATTGGATTTAGCATGATCATTGTTACTACTGGAGGAAGAATATTTCTTGTTCTTGTTACTAGACTTGACTTGAGGCATGTAAGTGGATAAGAGTAAACACTTGGCAATGTAAGAAGAACTTTTCTTATGAAGATCATCATTGATTGCTTTTAAGAACTCATGCTCTTGCTCAAGGTTGAGCTTTTCAAAGCGTAATTTCTCATGAGTCCTTAAAAGTTATTGATGATCTCCTAAGATAGTTTAATGAGCTAACTTAAGAGTGTTTAGTTCTTTAGTTAGAGACTCAATCTTCTCCTTATAATTGTCATTCGTTTTATCTTGATTAGCATGATTAATTGACGTTTCATCATAGTATTCATCACTAGAGTTGTCAACAAGTAAATCATCATCACCTAACAAGTCATCTTCATCACTATTGAAATCAACATACTCGGGGTGTGATACCTTTGGGCCTTTAGCCATGAAGCATGTTCCAACTCCTTCATTTGGTGAGTCAAATATGTCGTAGGAGTTGGTTGTCACAAGTGCTAGACCGGCAACACCTTCATCTTGAGTATATTCAGAATCGGAGTGATAGCTTCTCTCGGAGTGGTTGTCGGAGTCGGAGCCGGATACCCATTCACCAACATGAGCTTGATGTCTTCGTTTTGTGTAGCACCTTGATGACTTGTCCTTTCTTTCCGAATCCTTGCTTCTCCGTGAGGGTCTTCGTTCATAACGATCATCTCTACTCCTTCTTTCTCTAGATGGTGATTCTTCTCTTCTACTTCTTCTCTTGGGAGAATCTTCTCTCCTCTTGTAGGGGGCCGTACACTCATTGGAATAGTGTCTGGGCCTTCCACAATTGTAGCAGTTTCGCTCTCGACTAGAAGATCTTTTGTCATTGTAGGACCTTGACTTGGATCTTCTATCTTTGCTTCTACTCTTGTAGACTTGTTGAAGTTTTTCACCATTAAGCTCAATTCTTCATTGAAGGTTTGTTTCTCACTTGATGATGTGGGGGCTTCACATGAGGCTTTGTAAGCACCACTTGATTTGTTGTGAAGTTCCTCTTTATCCTTGAGTGACATCTCATGAGCAACAATTCTTCTGATGACTTCCGTTGGCTTGAGATCTTTGTAATTGGGCATCATTTGGATCAATGTGCACACGGTATCATATTTTCCATCCAAGGCTCTGAGGATCTTCTTGATGATGAATCTATCGGTCATCTCTTCACTCCCTAAGCCGGCAATCTCATTTGTGATAAGAGCAAGACTAGAGTACATTTCAGCGACACCTTCACCATCCTTCATTTTGAACTTGTCAAGTTGACTTTGAAGCACATCCAATTTGGATTCCTTGACGGAGTCGGTACCTTCGTGCATATCAATCAAAGTATCCCAAATAGCCTTTGCATTCTCAAGACGGCTGATTTTGTTGAATTCTTCGGGGCACAATCCGTTGAAGAGAATATCACAAGCTTGAGCATTGTATTGCAGCATCTTCAACTCTTCCGCGGTAGCTTCACGGTTCGGTTCTTTCCCATCAAAGAATTCACCTTGCAAACCAATACACAAAATAGCCCAAATGGCGGGGTTATGTCCAACAATATGCATTTTCATCTTATGCTTCCAACTAGCAAAATTAGTACCATCAAAGTAAGGACCTCTACGGTGATAATTTCCCTCGCTAGACGCCATACTCTCCTAGGTTGTGAAACCAAGGCTATGACCACCAAAAGCTATGGAAATCAAACCAAATGGAGACCAAAGCTCTGATACCACTTGTAGGATCGGAAGTATGTCTAGAGTGGGGTGATTAGACTACTTGACCAAATAATAATCTAGACTTTTCCCAATTTTAGTTCTTGGCGTATTTTAGCTATTTTAGCACAAGTCAAGCAATCTCCACACAATTCAAGCAAGCATGCAAAAGAGTATATGAGCAGCGGAAAGTAAAGCATGCAACTTGCAAGAATGTAAAGGGAAGGGTTTGGAGTATTCAAACGCAATTGGAGACACGGATGTTTTTGGCATGGTTCCGATAGGTGGTGCTATCGTACATCCACGTTGATGGAGACTTCAACCAACTGAGGGTAACGGTTGCGCAAGTCCACGGAGGGCTCCACCCACGAAGGGTCCACGAAGAAGCAACCTTGTCTATTCCATCACGGCCATCGCCCACGAAGGACTTGCCTCACTAGCGGTAGATCTTCACGAAGTAGGCGATCTCCTTGCCCTTACAAACTCCTTGGTTGAACTCCACAATCTTGTCGGAGGCTCCCAAGTGACACCTAACCAATCTAGGAGACACCACTCTCCAAGAAGTAACAA
Source organism: Aegilops umbellulata (assembly GCA_032464435.1). Classification (NCBI taxonomy): domain Eukaryota; kingdom Viridiplantae; phylum Streptophyta; class Magnoliopsida; order Poales; family Poaceae; genus Aegilops; species Aegilops umbellulata. The sequence continues at coordinate 349,488,781 of CP136054.1, forward strand.
ATGGTGTGTTGATGATGAACTCCTTGCTCTTGTGCTTCAAATGATTGTCTCCCCAACACTCAACTCTCTCTCACAGGATTTGGATTTGGTGGAAAGAAGATTTGAGTGGAAAGCAACTTGGGAAGGCTAGAGATCAAGATTCATATGGTAGGAATGGAATATCTTGACCTCAACACAAGTGTAGGTGGTTCTCTCTCAGAACATGTGTATTGGAAGTGTAGATGTGTTCTGATGGCTTTCTCCACGAATGAAGAGTGGGTGGAGGGGTATATATAGCCTCCACACAAAATCTAACCATTACACACAATTTGCCAAACTCAGTGGGACCGAATGGTTAAACTCGGTCAGACCGATTCAGCAAACCTAGTGACCGTTAGGATTTTCGGTGGGACTGAGATGCAACTCGGTAGGACCGATATGGTTAGGGTTCGGGCATAACGTAATCTCGGTGTGACCGATTACACAAACTCGGTAGGACCAATTTTGGTAATAAGCTAACCAGAGAGTTGGTCAGGTAAACTCGGTGGGACCGGTTCGCTCATTTCGGTGAGACCAAAATGTTACGAAAGGGAAACAGAGAGTTTACATTGCAATCTCGGTGGGACCGATCGCTCACTTCGGTTAGACCGAAACATTACGAAGGGAAACAGAGAGATTACAATCCCATCTCGGTGAGACCGAGATCCCTATCGGTGAGACCGATTTGGCTAGGGTTTGTGGCAGTGGCTATGACATCTGAAACTCGGTGGCGCCGGATAGAAAGAATCGGTGGGGCCAAGTTTGACTTTTGGTTTAGGTCAAATGTGGATGTAGGAAGATAGTTGAGGATTTTGGAGCATATCACTAAGCACATGAAGCAAGAGGCTCATTAAGCAACACCTCATCCCTCCTTGATAGTATTGGCTTTTCCTATGGACTCAATGTGATCTTGGATCACTAAAAATGTAAAATGTAGAGTCTTGATCTTGAAGCTTGAGCCAATCCTTTGTCCTTAGAATTTTGAGGGATCCACTTTCCTCATCCATGCTATGCCATTCATTGAGCTTTTCCTGAAATATTGATCTTGGAATAATGTTAGCTCAATGAGCTATATGTTGTTAGGAATTACCAAAACCACCTAGGGATAGTTGCACTTTCAGCTTGCCACTCCGAAGTCGGTCCTCTTCTTCACCATTGGCATACTTGGTGGCGATCTCCATCATTCGACTCAGGGACATATCTCCCGTCCGACCAAACTTCAGGTTCAACTCTCGGTACTTAACACCCTCCTTGAAGGCGCAAACTGCTTGATGATCTGACACATTCTCTACTGTGTGGTGCAATGTGATCCATCTCTGAATATAATCTCTCAAGGTCTATTTGGTTTCTGCACACAGGACTGCAACTCTGTCAATCCCATTGGTCGTTTGCATGTACCTTCAAAGGTTCTAACAAACACTCGGGCAAGTTCCTCCCAACTATATATGCTGCCAGGTGCTAACTGATTCAACCACGCTCTGGCCGAGCCCTCCAACATCAGAGGAAGATGCTTCATGGCCACTTCATCATTGCCGCCACCAATCTGCACGGCCACTCGGTAGTCCTCAAGCCAAGTGTCAGGCTTGGACTCACCAGTGAACTTGCTGACTCTAGTCACCAACCTGAAGTTGGGAGGAATCACTGTTGCTCTGATGGCTCTGCTGAAACACAAGGGACCTGAAACATGCACTATGCTGCCAGTCGGATAAACTCTATCATGGCCATCTTTGTGTGCCCTGTTCCTGTCAACCAAACCTTAAACGAGAATAGATGAAGTCTACTACACAACCTTCTTCTTGTAGACGTTGTTGAGCCTCCAAGTGCAGAGGTTTGTAGGACAGTAGCAAATTTCCCTCAAGTGGATGACCTAAGGGTTATCAATTCGTTGGAGGCGTAGGATAAAGATGTTCTCTCGCAAACAACCCTGCAACCAAATAACAAAGAGTCTATTGTGTCCCCAACACACCCAATACAATGGTAAATTGTCTAGGTGCACTAGTTCGACAAAGAGATGGTGATACAAGTGCAATATGGATGGTAGATATAGGTTTTTGTAATCTAAAAATATAAAAACAGCAAGGTAACTAATGATAAAAGTGAGCGTAAATGGTATTGCAATGATAGGAAACAAGGCCTAGGGTTCATACTTTCATTAGTGCAAGTTCTCTCAACAATAATAACATAATTGGATAATATAACTATCCCTCAACATGTAACAAAGAGTCACTCCAAAGTCACTAATAGCGGAGAACAAATGAAGAGATAATGGTAGGGTACGAAACCACCTCAAAGTTACTCTTTCCAATCAATCCGTTGGGCTATTCCTATTAGTGTCACAAACAACCCTAGAGTTCGTACTAGAATAACACCTTAAGACACACATCAACCAAAACTCTAATGTCACCTAGATACTCCAATGTCACCTCAACTATCCGTGGGAATGATTATACGATATGCATCACACAATCTAAGATTCATCTATTCAACTAACACATAGAACCTCAAAGAGTGCCCCAAAGTTTCTACCAGAGAATCAAGACGAAAACGTGTGCCAGCCCCTATGCATAGGTTCATGGGCGGAACCCGCAAGTTGATCACCAAAACATACATCAAGTGGATCAATAGAATACCCCATTATCACCACGGGTATCCCACGCAAGACATACATCAAGTGTTCTTAAATCATTAAAAGACTCAATCCGATAAGGTAACTTCAAATGGAAAACTCAATCCATTACAAGAGAGTAGAGGGGGAGAAACATCAAAAGATCCAACTATAATAGCAAAGCTCGCGATATATCAAGATTGTACCACCTCAAGAACACGAGAGAGAGAGAGAGAGAGAGAGAGAGAGAGATCAAACACAAAGCTACTGGTACATACCCTCAGCCCCGAGGATGAACTACTCCCTCCTCGTCATGGAGAGCACCGGGATGATGAAGATGGCCACCGGTGAGGGTTCCCACCCTTCGGCAGGGTGCCGGAACAGGGTCCTGATTGGTTTTTGGTGGCTACAGAGGCTTGCGGCGGCGGAACTCCCGATCTATTATGTTCCCTGAAGTTTTTAGGGTATATGGATATATATATATAGGAGGAAGAAGTATGTCAGGGGAGCCACGAGGGTGGAGGGCGCGCCCCTGCCTCGTGCATCCCTTGTTGCTTTCCTGACGTGCACTCCAAGTCTCCCGGGTTGCTTTCATTCCAAAAATAACTTCTCCAGAAGGTTTCATTCTGTTTCGACTCCGTTTGATACTCCTTTTCTTCTAAACACTGAAACAAGGGAAAAACAGGAACTGGCACTGGGCTCTGGGTTAATAGGTTAGTCCCAAAAATAGTATAAAAGTGTTTAATAAAGCCCACAAACATCCAAAACAGATAATATAATAGCATGGAACAATAAAAAATTATAGATACGTTGGAGACATATCAGCATCCCCAAGCTTAATTCCTACTCGTCCTCGAGTAGGTAAATGATAAAAACAGAATTTTTGATGTGGAATGCTACTTGGCATAATTTCAATGTAATTCTTCTTATTGTGGCATGAATATTCAGAACCATAAGATTCAAGACAAAATTTTGATATTGACATAAAAATAATAATACTTCAAGCATACTAACTAAGCAATTATGTCTTCTCAAAATAACATGGCTAAAGAAAGTTCATCCCTACAAAATCATATAGTTTAGTCATCTCCATTTTCGTCACACAAGAATGCTCTCATCATGCACAACCCCGATGACAATCCAAGCAATTGTTTCATACCTTAGTAATATCAAACTTTATAAACCTTCACGCAATACATGAGCGTGAGCCATGGATATAGCACTATGGGTGGAATAGAGTATAATGATGGGGGTTATGTGGACAAGACAAAAAAGGAGGAAGTCTCACATCAATGAGGCTAATCAATGAGCTATGGAGATGTCCATCGATTGATGTTAATGTAAGGAGTAGGGATTGCCATGCAACAGATGCACTAGAGCTATAAATGTATGAAAGCTCAACAAAAGAAACTAGTGGGTGTGCATCCAACTTGCTTGCTCACGAAGACCTAGGGCACTTGAGGAGGCCCATTGTTGGAATATACAAGCCAAGTTCTATAATGAAAAATTCCCACTTGTATATGAAAGTGACAAAACAAGAGACTCTCTATCATGAAAATCATTATGCTACTTTGAAGCACAAGTGTGGTAAAAGGATAGTAACATTGTCCCTTCTCTCTTTTTCTCTAATTTTTTGGGCCTTCTCCTTTTTTATGGCCTTTCTCTTTTTTTTATTCCTCACTTGGGACAATGCTCTAGAAAATGATGATCATCACACTTCTATTTTTTTACAACTCAATGATTACAACTCGATACTAGAACAAGGTATGACTCTATATGAATGCCTCCGGCGGTGTACCGGGATATGCAATGAACCAAGAGTGACATGTATGAAAGAATTATGAATGGTGGCTTTGCCACAAATACTATGTCAACTACATGATCATGCTAAGCAATATGACAATGATGAACGTGTCATGATAAACTGAATGGTGGAAAGTTGCATGGCAATATATCTTGGAATGGCTATGGAAATGCCATAATAGGTAGGTATGGTGGCTGTTTTGAGGAAGATATAAGGAGGTTTATGTGTGAAAGAGCGTATCATATCACGGGGTTTGGATGCACCGGCGAAGTTTGCACCAACTCTCAGTGTGAGAAAGGGCAATGCACGGTACCGAAGAGGCTAGTAATGATGGAAAGGTGAGAGTGCGTATAATCCATGGACTCAACATTAGTCATAAAGAACTCACATACTTATTGCAAAAACCTACAATTCATCAAAAACCAAGCACTATGCGCATGCTCCTAGGGGGGATAGATTGGTAGGAAAATACCATCGCTTGTCCCCGACCGCCACTCATAAGGAAGACACTAAAACAACACCTCATGTTTCAAATTTGTTACATAACGTTTACCATATGTGCATGCTATGGGACTTGCAAACTTCAACACAAGTATTTCTCAAATTCACAACTACTCAACTAGCACAACTTTAATATCACTACCTCCATATCTCAAAACAATCATCAAGCATCAAACTTCTCTTAGTATTCAACACACTCATGAGAAAGTTTTTACTAATCTTGAATACCTAGCATATTAGGATTATTTAAGCAAATTACCTTGATATTTAAGACTCTCAAAATAATCTAAGTGAAGCATGAGATTTCATCTATTTCTACAAAATAAAATCACCACTGTGCTCTAAAAGATATAAGTGAAGCACTAGAGCAAACAACAAACTACTCTGAAAGATATGAGTGAACATCAATGAGTAATTGTATAATTATGTAACTATGTGAAGACTCTCTAACCTTTAAGAATTTCATATCTTTGTATTTTATTCAAATAGCAAGAAAAACAAAATAAAATAAAATGACGCGCCAAGCAAAACACATATCATATGGTGAATAAAAATATAGCTCCAAGTAAAGTTACCGATAAACGAAGACGAAAGAGGGGATGCCATCCGGGGCATCCCCAAGATTAGGATCTTGGTTGGCCTTGAGTATTACCTTGGGGTGCCTTGGGCATCCCCAATCTTAGGCTCTTTCCACTCCTTATTCCATAGTCCATCGAATCTTTACCCAAAACTTGAAAACTTCACAACACAAAACTCAACAGAAACCTCGTAAGCTCCGTTAGCGAAAGAAAACAAAATAACACTTCAAGATACTGTAATGAAGTCATAATTTATTTATATTGGTGTTAAACCTACTGTGTTCCAACTTCTCTATGGTTTATAAACTATTTTACTAGCCATAGATTCATCAAAATAAGCAAGCAACACAATGAAAACAGAATCTGTCAAAAACAGAACAGTCTGTAGTAATATGTAACTAACGCAGACTTCTGGAACTCCAAAAATTCTAAAATAAATTGGTGGACCTGAGTAATTTGTCTAATAATCATCTGCAAAAAAAATCAACTAAATATCACTCTCTAGTAAAAAGTTTAAGCTAATCTCGTGACCGCTAAAGTTTCTATTTTTTACAGCATGATCATAAAGACTTCACCCAAGTCTTCCCAAAGGTTCTACTTGGCACAAACACTAATTAAAACATAAAACCACATCTAACCATAGGCTAGATGATTTATTTATTCCTAAATAGAACCAAAAAGCAAGAAACTAAAATAAAATTGGGTTGCCTCCCAACAAGCGCTAACGTTTAACGCCCCTAGCTAGGCATGATGATTTCAATGATGCTCGCATAAAAGATAAGAATTGAAACATAAAGAGAGCATCATGAAGAATATGACTAGCACATTTAAGTCTAACCCACTTCCTATGCATAGGGATTTTGTGAGCAAACAACTTATGGGAACAATAATCAACTAGCATAGGAAGGCAAAACAAGCATAACTTTAAAACTTTAAGCACATAGAGAGGAAACTTGATATTATTGCAATTTCTACAAGCATATGTTCCTCCCTCATAATAATTTTAAGTAGAATCATGAATAAATTCAACAATATAACTAGCACATAAAGCATTCTTTTCATGATCTACAAGCATAGAATTTTTATTACTCTCCACATAAGCAAATTTCTTCTCATGAATAATAGTGGGAGCAAACTCAACAAAATAACTATCATGTGAGGCATAATCCAATTGAACATTAAAATCATGATGACAAGTTTCATGGTTATCTTTATTCTTTATAGCATACAAGTCATCACAATAATCGTCATAGATAGCACTTTATTCTCATAATCAATTGGAACATCTCCCAAAATAGTGGATTCATCACTAAATAAAGTCATGACCTCTCCAAATCCGCTTTCATAATTATCACAATAATATTCAACATCCTCCAAAATAGTGGGATCATTACTTCCTAAAGTTGACACTCTTCCAAACCCACTTTCATCAATATAATCATCATAAATAGGAGGCATGCTATCATCATAATAAATTGTCTCATCAAAACTTGGGGGCCAAAACATATCAAACATAGCTTCCCCAAGCTTGTGGCTTTGCGTATCATTAGCATCATGGATATTCAAGGAATTCATACTAACAACATTGCAATCATGCTCATCATACCAAGATCTAGTACCAAACATTTTAATGCATTCTTCTTCTAGCAGTTGAGCACAATTTTCCTTACCATCATTTTCACGAAAGATATTAAAAAGTTGAAGCGTATGAGGTAAACTCAATTCCATTTTTTTGTAGTTTTCTTTTATAAACTAAACTAGTGCTAAAACAAGAAACAAAAAAGATTCGACTGCAAGATCTAAAGATATACCTTCAAGCACTCACCTCCCCGGCAACGGCGCCAGAAAAGAGCTTGATGTCTACTACACAACCTTAATCTTGTAGACATTGTTGGGCCTCCAAGTGCAGAGGTTTGTAGGACAGTAGCAAATTTCCCTCAAGTGGATGACCTAAGGTTTATTAGTCCATGGGAGGCGTAGGATGAAGATGGTCTCTCTCAAACAACCCTGCAACCAAATAACAAAGAGTCTCTTGTGTCCCCGACACACCCAATACAATGGTAAATTGTATAGGTGCACTAGTTCGGCGAAGAGATGGTGATACAAGTGCAATATGGATGGTAGATATAGGTTTTTGTAATCTGAAAATATAAAACAGCAAGGTAACTAATGATAAAAGTGAGTGTAAATGGTATTGCAATGATAGGAAACAAGTCCTAGGGTTCATACTTTCACTAGTGCAAGTTCTCTCAACAATAATAACATAATTGGATCATATTACTATCCATCAACATGCAACAAAGAGTCACTCCAAAGTCACTAATAGCGGAGAACAAACGAAGAGATTATGGTAGGGTACGAAACCACCTCAAAGTTATTCTTTCCAATCAATCCGTTGGGCTATTCCTATAAGTGTCACAAACAGCCCTAGAGTTCGTACTAGAATAACACCTTAAGACACACATCAACCAAAACCCTAATGTCACCTAGATACTCCAATGTCACCTCAAGTATTTGTGGGAATGATTATACGATATGCATCACACAATCTCAGATTCATCTATTCAACCAACACATAGAACCTCAAAGAGTGCCCCAAAGTTTCTACCGGAGAATCTAGATGAAAACGTGTGCCAACCCCTATGCATAGGTTCATGGGTGGAACCCGCAAGTTGATCACCAAAACATACATCAAGTGGATCAATAGAATACCCCATTGTCACCACGGGTATCCCACGCAAGACATACATCAAGTGTTCTCAAATCATTAAAAGACTCAATCCGATAAGATAACTTCAAAGGGAAAAATCAATCCATTACAAGAGAGTAGAGGGGGAGAAACATCATAAGATCCAACTATAATAGCAAAGGTCGCGATACATCAAGATCGTACCACCTCAAGAACACGAGAGAGAGAGAGAGAGAGAGATCAAACACATAGCTACTGGTACATACCCTCAGCCCCGAGGGTGAACTACTCCCTCCTCGTCATGGAGAGCATCAGGATGATGAAGATGGCCACTGGTGAGGGTTCCCCCCTCCGGCAGGGTGCCAGAACAGGGTCCCAATTGGTTTTTGGTGGCTACAGAGGCTTGCGGTGGCGGAACTCCCGATCTATTCTGTTCCCCAAAGTTTTTAGGATATATTGATATATATAGGAGGAAGAAGTACGTCAGGGGAGCCATGAGGGGCCCACGAGAGTGGAGGGCGCGCCCAGGGGGGTGGGCGCGCCCCCCTGCCTCGTGCCTCCCTTGTTGCTTTCCTAACATGCACTCCAAGTCTCCCTGGTTGCTTTCGTTCCAAAGATAACTTCTACAGAAGGTTTCATTCCGTTTCGACTCCGTTTGATATTCCTTTTCTTCGAAACACTGAAACCAAGGGGGAAAACAAGAACTGGCTCTAGGCTCTGGGTTAATAGGTTAGTCCCAAAAATAGTATAAAAGTGTTTAATAAAGCCCATAAACATCCAAATCAGATAATATAATAGCATGGAACAATCAAAAATTATAGATACGTTGGAGACGTATCAATAGATCTCGCATCAAAGCCCGACTCTCTGGGGTCGACTGGAATTTTTCGTCTGCCACTGTGAGGACGCCTGTCATCGTGTTGCCGAGGCACATGTGACCCACTCCTCAGAGGAGGTGTAGGTGCTCGGCAGCGGTAATCGCGGTCGAGTCGGTGATCATACTGCTCACGGTTTCTGTACTGATCTCACCGGTCACCACGTCCCTCACGCCTTGGAGGCGATCTTGGGCTATGAGCCGACTGAACTGTGTCTGCCATAACATATCTGCTATGGATCCTATTCCGCGACTGAGATACCGCTGTGTTCTGCTATCCCGCTGCTTGGAGTAAAGCTCGGATCTGCATCAAACCTGTGCCAGCCTCCGACTGAGAGGGCTGAATCGACTCTGCAACTGTGAGATTTTGAATCGGAGTTTGGTATACCTGAGTCGGAGGCAGAAAAAGCTATCTTCGACGGGACTCAGGAATTCGCTGCCAAGCATGTTCGTCGACTGCGTGTTGGAGGTTCTCCAGCCGAGTGCGTTCAGCCAAGTTGGCCAGGCGCGCCTCCTCCAAGGCCCGGGCCTAGGGGGTTTCTCCAACGATAGGAGTATGAAGTGCATCCATGTTGCGGTGGCAAAGCTCTTCCCTTTGCTGCGAAGAGAGGGGCTCATGGCGGTACTCCTCGTGGACGCGCGACGGATCGCCGCCACCACCGCCGCTGTCGTCGTGGGGGAAGCCAGGAGGACTGCGCGGTCCGTTGACTATCAGGACTTCCGCCGCGGGGTCACTGTTGTAGCACTCAGATGCAGTCTTGATGGAGCCAGTAAATAGGTCGAACATGCCGTAGAGAGTTTCATCGGGGTCGATCGCCGCGATTTGTGGGGTGGCCGATTGGCAGGCCACCGCATGCCTCACCCACCGCTGGAGCCGCGACCGACTGGAATGTTTGCGCTGCGAACAACTGGGAGTGAGGACGCTATAGGAGTCGACTGATACTGGGTCGACGGCTCCCGAAGAAGGACGTCGCGGACGCACGCGCGAAAGTGCGTTGCCCCGCGGACGGGGAGCGCCTCGATGTCGAGTGGAGCCTCTTGGAGCCAAGCGGAGTCGTCGGCGACGAACACGAGCGCGCCGAGACGGATCTCGCGGCCCTCAGTCAATCCTCTGCCGGAAACCATGATGATGGGAATCGGAAAAATCGCTACTTCTCCAACAAGTCGCTAAGACACCTGCCCCACGGTGGGCACCAACTGTCGTGGATCTAAGACTGACCGTAGAATGGGGGTAGGTATGAGGAGGCAAGATCCTTGCTATGGCGAAGTTGTACACGCGAGTTTTACGAGTTCAGGCCCTTCTCAGAAGAAGTAACAACCCTACGTCTCGGAGCCCGGAGGCGGTCGACTAGATTATGCGTGTATGTGTTACAGGGGGTGCGAACCCTTGTGCTAGTGGAGGGGGGTGGCTTATATAGAGTGCGCCAGCACCTCAGCCAACCCACATTACAAGGAGTTCAATGTACATAAAGGAGTAGGATTCCCCCCTTCGGGTGCACCCTATGAGGCCGTCGGCCCCCTCCCCTTGCTCCTTTATATACATGGCCAGGGGGCACCCCAAAGACACACAAGTTGACAATTGCCTTAGCCGTGTGCGGTGCCCCCCTCCACCATAACCCACCTTGGTCATATCGTCGTAGTGCTTAGGCGAAGCCCTGCGCCAGTAACTTCATCATCACCGTCAACATACCGTCGTGCTGACGAAGCTCTCCCTCGAAAGTCAGCTGGATCTAGAGCTCGCGGGACGTCACCGAGCTGAAAGTGCGCAGATCGCGGAGGTGTCGTACTTTCGGTACTAGGATCGGTCAAATCGTGAAGACGTACGACTACATCAACCGCGTTGTCATAATGCTTCCGCTTTCGGTCTACGTGGGTACGTAGACAACACTCTCGCCTCTGATTGCTATGCATCACCTAGCTGGATCTTGCGTGTGCGTAGGAATTTTTTGGAAATTATTGCGTTCCCCAACACACACATCTTCCACCACGCCATCCAGTGCATCCTTTTCTGATTGTACTCGTCACCCCACCCAAATTGCGGCATCGCGTCTATGATTCCTTTGCAAACCGTTTTAGGAATTTTAAAGACGGACATTGCATATGTTGGGATATCTTGAAGAACAGACTTAAGAAAAATTTCCTTTCCACCAGCCGAGAACAACTTTTCTTTCCATCCACTAATATTCATAATAATACGATCAATCAAGAACTGGAAACAATCGCTTTTGTCCATGCCCGCATTGGCAGGTAGTCCCAAATATTTATCGCTAAGTGCCTCAGTCATAATATTTAAAATTGTACAGATCTGCACTTTGTCCTCCACTTCTGTATTGGGACTAAAAGTATATTGGATTTTTACACTCACCATTTGCCCCAAGGCGGCAGAGTAAGAGTCCAGAACTGCTCTAAGGGCCTCCATGTTCGCAGCATTTGCTCGCATGAGGATCAAAGAATCATCCGCAAATAATAGATTGGAAACTAAAGGGGCTTCCCTGCTAACCTTTATGCCAGAAATATTTCCCCTCTCCTCCGCATTTGCTAAAAGGGCAGTCAAGCCCTCCGTACATAACATGAATAAGTAGGGGGAGAGGGGGCCCCCTACCTTAGCCCTCTAGTGCATTTGACGTTATCAGTCTCATCTGCATTAAACCGAACCCTGTACTCCACAGAGGACACACATTGCATAATCAAGTTCACACAGTTTTCTTTGAAACCCAGGTTCACCAAAATTGCTTTTAAGAAAGATCATTTCACTCAGTCGTAAGCTTTGTGCATGTCCAACTTGATAGCACAACCCCTACCTCCCTGTTCTTTTCTTTTTAATTGTGTGGAAACACTCATATGCTACTAAAATATTATCTATGATTAGTCTCCCAGGAAGAAAAGCACTCTGAGTTGGGTTGATAATACCTGACAGAATTAATTTCAAACGCGATGCAATCATTTTTGAAATAACCATATACACCACATTGCATAAGATAATAGGTCTAAATTGAGTAACCTTTTCTGGGGAGTTAACCTTTGGAATCATGACAATTGCAGTATCATTCCATCCTATCGGTATTGAACATGTATTCACCGCCTGGAGGACCTCTTTTGTCAGGTCCTCTCCCAACATAGACCAAAAACTCTTTTAAAATAGCATGTAGACCATCTGGACACTGCGCTTTTAAATCACCAATGTCAAATAAGGCTTTCCTAACTTCCTTTTTTGTATATGGGGCCATGAGGGCCCTATTCATTTCATCTGTCACTTTTCTTTTGACAATAGACAGAACTTCCGTGTCTGGTTGAGAGACTTCTGATGTGAAGAGAGTTGAAAAATACCTTTTAATATAATCCTTCATTTCCGTACCTTGCAACAAGACTCCGTCATACCCAAGCAATTTTTTAATCTGATTCCTTTTCTTTCTTGCTGTTGCCGCGTTATGAAAAAAAGAAGTGTTGGGATCCCCATGGAATAACCAATTTGCACGACCATGCTGTACCCAATTGTAAGTGCATCTAGTGCCCCTTAGTGATTTTGGTGTATTGAAGACTTATAGGTTAAGGATCTAATGTGTTTATGAGTGTACACAGGTCTATAAGTCTATGAGGAGTTTGATATTTACAGAGTAAGTCGACGCCTAAAAATGAAGTTCTTCGACTGAAGACTTTGGTCTTCTGAAGACTTTCTGAAGACTTTGAAAGTGAAGAAATTGGTGTGACCTTGAAGACTTGGTATTCATTCGAGGAACATGAAGCATGAAGACTTTTGTTTTCGTAGTTTCATTTTCTCTTTCTTGAGTCAGAGGAAACGTCGTACTGTTAAAGGGGGTCGAGGAAATACTAAGGAAAAATTTCCATGAGATGCTCAACTCAAATCCTACACCTACCAATCCCTTCGAGTGAAGCCATTGGAAATCTCATACAGTTCAGTCAATTTCTTCAGTGACAGAGACGAAGTTCTTCTGGTCACTGAGGAACTTTGCATCTTTTGGCATCAATATTATGTGTATCACTAAGATCGAGATTCAATAAACCATTTATATCAAGTGTATGACCATAAAAGGTTTTATTCATGTAAACAGTTATTCTTTGACTTAAATGAATAACCTTATAGGTTAAGGATCTAATGTGTTTAAACCTTGTTGTTCTGTTTACATGAATAAAACCTTTTATGGTCATACACTTGATATAAATGGTTTATTGAATCTCGATCGTAGTGATACACATAATATTGATGCCAAAAGATGCAAAGTTGATAATGGTAGTGCAACATACTTGTGGCACTGCCGTTTAGGTCATATTGGTGTAAAGCGCATGAAGAAACTCCATGCTGATGGGCTTTTGGAATCACTTGATTATGAATCACGTTATGCTTGCGAACCATGCTTCATAGGCAAGATGACTAAAACTCCATTCTCCAGAACAATAGAGCAAGCAACTGACTTATTGGAAACAATACATACTGATGTATGCAGTCTGATGAGTGTTGAGGCTCGCTGTGGGTATCGTTATTTTATGACCTTCACAGATGATTTGAGCATATATGGGTATATCTACTTGATGAAACATAAGTATGAAACATTTGAAAAGTTCAAAGAATTTTAGAGTGAAGTGAAAAATCATCGTAACAAGAAAATAAAGTTTCTCCGATCTGATCGCGGAGACGAATATTTGAGTTACGAGTTTGGTCTTCATTTGAAACAATGTGGAATAGTTTCGCAACTCACGCCACCTGGAACACCACAGCGTAATGGTGTATCCAAACGTTATAACCATACTTTATTATATATGGTGCGATCTATGATGCCTCTTACCGATTTACCACTATCGTTTTGGGGTTATGCAGTAGAGACAACTTCATTCACGTTAAATAGGGCACCATCTAAATCCGTTGAGACGACACCATGTGAACTATGGTTTGGCAAGAAACCTAAGTTGTCGTATCTTAAAGTTTGGGGCTACGATGCTTATGTGAAAAAGTTTCAACCTGATAAGCTCGAACCCAAATCGGAGAAGTGCGTCTTCATAGGATACACAAAATGTTGGGTACACCTTCTATCACAGATCCGAAGGCAAGATCTTTGTTGCTAAGAATGGATCCTTTATAGAGAGGGAGTTTCTCTCTAAAGAAGTGAGTGGGAGGAAAGTAGAACTTGATAAGGTAATTGTACCTTCTCCCAAATTGGAAAGTAGTTCATCACAGAAATCAGTTCCAGTTATTCATACACCAATTAGTGAGGAAGCTAATGATAACGATCATGAAGCTTCAGATCAAGTTACTACCGAACCTCGTAGGTCAACCAGAGTAAGATCCGCACTAGAGTGGTACGGTAATCCTGTTCTGGAGGTCATGTTACTTGACCATGATGAACCTATGAACTATGAGGAAGCGATAATGAGCCCAAATTCAGCAAAATGGCTTGAGGCCATGAAATCTGAGATGGGATCCATGTATGAGAACAAAGTGTGGACTTTGGTGGACTTGCCCGATGATCGGCAAGCCATTGAGAATAAATGGATCTTCAAGAGGAAGACGGATGCCGATAGTAGTGTTACTATCTACAAAGCTCGAATTGTCGAAAAAAGGGTTTTCGACAAGTTCAAGGTGTTGACTACGATGAGATTTTCTCAATCGTAGCGATTCTTAAGTCTGTCTGAATCATGTTAGCAATTGCCACATGTTATGAAATCTGGCAAATGGATGTCAAAACTGCATTCCTTAATGGATATCTTAAAGAAGAGTTGTATATGATGCAACAAGAAGGTTTTGTCAATCCTAAAGGTGCTAACAAAATGTGCAAGCTCCAGCGACCCATCTATGGACTGGTGCAAGCATCTCATGAGTTGGAATATACGTTTTGATGAGTTGATCAAAGCATATAGTTTTATACAGACCTGCGGTGAAGCCTGTATTTAAAACAAAGTGAGTGGGAGCACTACAGCCTTTCTGATAAGTATATGTGAATGACATATTGTTGATCAGAAATGATGTAGAATTTTCTAGAAAGCATAAAGGAGTGTTTGAAAGGAGTTTTTCAAAGAAAGACCTCGGTGAAGATGCTTACATATTGAGCATCAAGATCTATAGAGATAGATCAAGACGCTTGATAAGTTTTTTTCAATGAGTACATACCTTGACAAGTTTTTGAAGTAGTTCAAAATGGAACAGTCAAAGAAGGAGTTCTTGCCTGTGTTGCAAGGTGTGAAGTTGAGTAAGACTCAAAGCCCGACCACGGCAGAAGATAGAGAGAGAATGATAGTCATTCCCTATGCCTCGGCCATAGGTTCTATAAAGTATGCCATGCTGTATACCAGACCTATTGTATACCCTGCCCTGAGTTTGGCAAAGGAGTACAATAGTGATCTAGGAGTAGATCACTGGACAGTGGTCAAAATTATCCTTAGACGACTAAGGAAATATTTCTTAGTTATGAAGGTGATAAACAGTTCTTCGTAAAGAGTTACATCGATGCAAGCTTTGACACCGATCTGGATGACTCTAAGTCACAACCCGGATACATATTGAAAGTGGGAGCAATTAGCTAGAGTAGCTCCGTGCAGAGCATTATAGACATAGAAATTTGCAAAATACATACGGATCTGAATGTGGCAGACTCGTTGACTAAACTTCTCTCACAAGCAAAACATGATCACACCTTAGTACTCTTTGGGTGTTAATCACATGGCGATGTGAACTAGATTACTCACTCTAGTATACCCTTTGGGTGTTGGTCACATAGCAATGTGAACTATGGGCGTTAATCACATGGTGATGTGAACTATTGATATTAAATCACATGGCGATGTGAACTAGATTATTAACTCTAGTGCAAGTGGGAGACTGAAGGAAATATGCCCTAGAGGCAATAATAAATTTTTTATTTATATTTCCTTATATCATGATAAATGTTTATTATTCATGCTAGAATTGTATTAACCGGAAACTTAGTACATGTGGGAATACATAGACAAACATAGTGTCCCTAGTATGCCTCTACTTGACTAGCTCGTTAATCAAAGATGGTTAAGTTTCCTAACCATAGACATGTGTTGTCATTTGATGAACGGGATCACATCATTAGGAGAATGATGTGATGGACAAGACCCATCCGTTAGCTTAGCACTATGATCGTTTAGTTTATTGCTATTGCTTTCTTCATGACTTATACATGTTCCTATGACTATGAGATTATGCAACTCCCGAATACCGTAGGAACACTTAGTGTGCTATCAAACGTCACAACATAACTAGGTGATTATAAAGATGCTCTACGGGTGTCTCAGATGGTGTTTGTTGAGTTGGCAACAAGATTAGGATTTGTCACTCCGATTGTCGAAAAGGTATCTCTGGGCCCTCTCGGTAATGCACATCAGTATAAGCCTTGCAAGCAATGTGACTAATGAGTTAGTTGCAGGATGATGCATTACAGAACGAGTAAAGAGACTTGACGGTAACGAGATTGAACTAGGTATGGTGATACCGACGATCGAATCTCGTGCAAGTAACATACCAATGACAAAGGGAACAACGTATGTTGTTATGCGGTTTGACCGATAAAGATCATCGTAAAATATGTAGGAGCCAATATGAGCATCCAGGTTCCGCTATTGGTTATTGACCGGAGATGAGTCTCGGTCATGTCTACGTAGTTCTCGAACCCGTAGGGTCTGCACGCTTAGCGTTCGATGATGATATGTATTATGAGTTATGTGATTTGATGTACCTAAGGTTGTTCGGAGTCCCGGATGAGATCACGGACATGACGAGGAGTCTCAAAATGGTCGAGATGTAAAGGGTGATATATTTGAAGGCTATATTCAGACATCGGAAAGGTTCCGAGTGATTCGGGTATTTTTCGGAGTACCGGAGAGTTATGGGAACTCGCCGGGGGGCAATGGGCCTTCATGGGCCTTAATGGAAAAATAGGGCAGCAAGGAAGTGTGGGGTGCGCCCCCCTTAGGCCCGAAACAAATTGGTTTAGGGCTTTGGGGGCCGTCCCCCTCTTTCCTTCTCCCCTTCTCCTCTTTCCTTCCCCTCCTAGTTGGACTAGGAAAGGGGGAACCTACTCCTAGTAGGAGAAGTATTCCCCCTCGGGGAGCACCCTAAGAGGTTGTCGGCCCCCTCCCCTTGCTCATGTATATACGTGGCCAGGGGGCACCCCAAAGACACACAAGTTGACAATTGTCTTAGCCGTGTGCGGTGCCCCCCTCCACCATAGTCCACCTCGGTCATATCGTCGTAGTGCTTAGGCGAAGCCCTGCGCTGGTAACTTCATCATCACCGTCAACACGCCGTCGTGCTGACCAAGCTCTCCCTCGAAAGTCAGCTGGATCTAGAGTTCGCGGGACGTCACCGAGCTGAACGTGTGCAGATCGCGGAGGTGTCGTACTTTCGGCACTAGGATCGGTCGGATCGTGAAGACGTAAGACTACATCAACCGCGTTGTCATAACGCTTCCTCTTTCGGTCTACGAGGGTACGTACACAACACTCTCGCCTCTCGTTGCTATGCATCACTGATAACCCACAAGTATAGGGGATCAATTGTAGCCTTTTTCGATAAGTAAGAGTGTCGAACCCAACGAGGAGCCGAAAGGTAGAACAAATATTCCCTCAAGTTCTATCGACCACCGATACAACTCTACGCACGCTTAATGTTCGCTTTACCTAAGACAAGTATGAAACTAAAAGTACTTTGTAGGTGTAACGGGATAGGTTTGAAAGATAATAAAGAGCACGTAAATAAACACTAGGGGCTGTTTAGATAAAGACACAATAAAGTTAGTATAGCGAGTGTGGAAAAGTGGTGGTAGGAGTTGCGAAATTGTCCCTAAGCAATTGACTACTTTACTAGACCGATAGCAAGTTTTATGTGGGAGAGGCCACTGCTAGCATGTCATCCCGGACTTGGAATTCTATGCACTTATGATTGGAACTATTAGCAAGCATCCGCAACTACTAATGTTCATTAAGGTAAAAATCAACCATAGCATTAAGATATATTGGTCCCACTCAATCCCGTATGCATCAATTTCTATGCTAGGTTGAAGCTTCTGTCACTCTTGCCCTCCAATACATAGTCCTATCAACATACAACTAACCCTATGGTGTGATCCACGCGCGCGCTCATATGATGGGCACCAAAGGACAGCAACATAACGACAAGCAAATTAAACCAATCGTAGCAATTCACCAATTACCGATAGGATAACAAAAATCTACTCAGACATCATAGGATGGCAACACATCATTGGATAATAATATGAAGCATAAAGCACCATGTTCAAGAAGAGGGTACAGCGGGTTGTGGGAGAGTGAACTATTGTAGATAATGAAGATGTTGGTGAACATGACGGAGGTGTTGGTGTAGATTGGGGTGACGATGATGGCCCCGGCGGCATTCTGACACTCCCGGGAGAGAGGGGGAGAGAGCCCCCTTCTTCTTCTTCTTCCTTGGCCTTCTCCCTAGATGGGAGAAGGGTTTCCCCGTCCATGGCCTCCATGGTATGGGAGGGGCGAGAGCCCCTCCGAGATTGGATCTGTCTCTCTATCTCTCTCTGTTTCTGCGTTCAGATTCTGCCCCTTCACCGTTTCTTAAATTCCCAAAGATCGGTAACTCCGATTGGGCTGAAATTTGGACACGATTTTTATCCGGATATTGGATTTCTTGTGGCGAAAGAAGGGCACCAACCGCCTTACGGAGTGGCCACGAGGGCCCAGGGTGCGACTTACCCCCTGGGGCGCGCCCCTCACCCTCGTGGCCCCCTCGGGCATTGTCTGCGTTAATTCCACTTCCCAAAATTCACATATATTCCAAAAAAAATCTCCGTCAGTTTTTTATCCCGTTTGGACTCCGTTTGATATGGATTTTTTACGAAACAAAAAACATGCAACAAACAAGAACAACACTGGGCACTGGATCAATATGTTAGTCCCAAAAATAGTTATAAAAAGTTGCCAAAAGTATGTAAAAGTTATAGAATATTGGCATGGAACAATAAAAAATTATAGATACGACAGAGACGTATCAATCACCTAGATGGATCTTGCGTCTGCGTGATGACCCACAAGTATAGGGGATCTATCGTAGTCCTTTCGATAAGTAAGAGTGTCGAACCTAACGAGGAGCAGAAGGAAATGATAAGCGGTTTTCAGCAAGGTATTCTCTGCAAGTACTGAAATAAGTGGTAACAGATAGTTTTGTGATAGGATAATTTGTAACAAGCAACAAGTAACAAAAGTAAATAAAGTACAGCAAGGTGGCCCAATCCTTTTTGTAGCAAATGACAAGCCTGGACAAACTCTTATATAAGGAAAAGCGCTCCCGAGGACACATGGGAATATCGTCAAGCTAGTTTTCATCACATTCATATGATTCGCGTTCGGTACTTTGATAATTTGATGTGTGGGTGGACCGGTGCTTGGGTGCTGTTCTTACTTGAACAAGAATCCCACTTATGATTAACCTCTATTGCAAGCATCCTCAACTACAACAAAAGTATTAAGGTAAACCTAACCATAGCATGAAACATGTGGATCCAAATTAGCCCCTTACGAAGCAATGCATAAACTAGGGTTTAAGCTTCTCTCACTCTAGCAACCCATCATCTACTTATTACTTCCCAATGCCTTCCTCTAGGCCCAAATAATGGTGAAGTGTTATGTGGTCGACGTTCACATAACACCACTAGAGGCTAGACAACATACATCTCATCAAAATATCGAACGAATACCAAATTCACATGACTACTAATAGCAAGACTTCTCCCATGTTCTCAGGAACAAACGTAACTACTCACAAAGCATATTCATGTTCATAATCAGAGGGGTATTAATATGCATAAAGGATCTGAACATATGATCTTCCACCAAATAAACCAACTAGCATCAACTACAAGGAGTAATCAACACTACTAGCAACCTACTAGTACCAATCCCGGACTTGGAGACAAGAATTGGATACAAGAGATGAACAAGGGTTTTGAGATGAGATGGTGCTGGTGAAGATGTTGATGGAGATTGCCCTCTCCGGATGAGAGGAGCGTTGGTGATGATGATGGTGATGATTTCCCCCTCCCAGAGGGAAGTGTCCCCGGCAGAACAGCTCTGCCGGAGCCCTACATTGGTTCCGCCAAGGTTCCGCCTCGTGGCGGCGGAGTCTCGTCCTGAAAGGTTGCTTATTAATTTTTCCTCGACGAAATACCTCATATAGCAGAAGATGGGCATCGGAGGGCCAACAGGGGGCCCACGAGGTAGGGGGTGCGCCCAGGGGGTAGGGCGCTTCCCCACCCTCATGGCCAGGTGGGGCCCCCTCTGGTGAACTTCTTCCCCTCAATAATTTTTATATATTCGGAAAATAACTTCCGTGGAGTTTCAGGACTTTTGGAGTTGCACAGAATAGGTCTCTAATATTTGCTCCTTTTCCAGCCCAGAATTCCAGCTGTCGGCATTCTCCCTCCTTATGTAAACCTTGTCAAATAAGAGAGAATATGCATAAGTATTATGACATAATGTGTAATAACAGCCCATAATGCAATAAATATCGATATAAAAGCATGATGCAAAATGGACGTATCAGTGCGTAGGATTTCTTTTTTTGAAATTACTGCGTTCCCCAACACACACATCTTCCACCACGCCATCCAGTGCATCCTTTTTTGATTGTCCTCGTCACCCCACCAGAATTGCGACATCGTGTCTATGATTCCTTTACAAATCTTTTTAGGAATTGTAAAGACGACCATTGCATATGATGGGATAGCTTGAAGAACATACTTAAGCAAAATTTCCTTTCCACCAGCCGAGAACAACTTTTCTTTCCATCCACTAATCTTCATAATAATACAATCAATCAAGAACTGGAAACAATCGCTTTTGTCCATGCCCACATTGGCAGGTAGTCCCAAATATTTATCGTTAAGTGCCTCAGTCATAATATTTAAAATTGTACAGATCTGCACTTTGTCCTCCACTTTTGTATTGGGACTAAAAGTATATTCACCATTTGCCCCAAGGCGGCAGAGTAAGAGTCCAGAACTGCTATAAGGACCTCCACGTTCACAGCATTTGCTCGCATGAGGATCAAAGAATCATCCGCAAATAATAGATTGGAAACTGAAGGGGCTTCCCTGCTAACCTTTATGCCAGAAATATTTCCCCTCTCCTCCGCATTTGCTAAAAGGGCAGTCAAGCCCTCCGTACATAACATGAATAAGTAGGGGGAGAGGGGGGGCCTGCCTTAGCCCTCTAGTGCATTTGAAGTTATCAGTCTCATCTGCATTAAACTGAACCCTATACTCCACAGAGGACACACATTGCTTAATCAAGTTCACCCAGTTTTCTCTGAAACCCAGCTTCACCGAAATTGCTTTTAAGAAAGATCATTTCACTCAGTCGTAAGCTTTGTGCATGTCCAACTTGATAGCACACAACCCCTTCCTCCTTGTTCTTTTCTTTTTAGTTGTGCGGAAACACTCGTATGCTACTAAAATATTATCTGTGATCAGTCTCCCAGGAACAAAAGCACTCTGAGTTGCGCTAATAATATCTGGCAGAATTAATTTCAAACGCGATGCAATCGTTTTTGAAATAAGCTTATACACCACATTGCGTAAGCTAATAAGTCAAAATTGAGTAACCTTTTCTGGGGAGTTAACCTTTGGGATCATGACAATTGCAGTATCATTCCATCCTGCCGGTACTGAACATGTATTCACCGCCTGGAGGACCTCTTTTGTCAGGTCCTCTCTCAACATAAACCAAAATCTCTTATAAAAAATAGCATGTAGACCATCTGGACCCGGCGCTTTTAAATAACCAATGTCAAATGAGGCTTTCCTAACTTCCTTTGTCGTATATGGGGCCATGAGGACCCTATTGATTTCATCTGTCACTTTTCTTTTGACAAGAGAGAGAACTTCCGGGTCTGGTTGAGAGACTTATGATGTGAAGAGAGTTGAAAAATACCTTTTAATATAATCCTTCATTTCCGTACCTTGCACCCAGACTCCATCGTCCACAAGCAATTTTTTAATCTGATTCCTTTTCTTTCTTGTTGTTGCCGTGTTATGGAAAAAAAGAAGTGTCACGATCCCCATGGAATAACCAATTTGCACGACCGCGCTGTACCCAGTAAATCTTCTCTTGTTCTAGCAAATTTTCAAAGAGGACCAAAATCTCCTTTTGTCATGCTTGGGAATCCACATTCATAGGACCCATTTGTATCTTTCCCAACTCTTTTTTGAGCTTTTTTATACTTTGTTTTGGGCCTCTCAAAACCTCACAGTCCCAAATATGCAAATCTAACTGAAGCGCACGAGTACGATCAGCGAGCTTTGGCCCAATACCCATCATTTTTGCCTTTTGCCATGTTGTGCGAACAATTTCACTGACCATCTCTTCTTGATCCATCGAGCTTCAAACTATTTTACTCGTCCCCTTGGGGCATTAAAATTATTTCCATCAAAATATTATGTGTCCAATACGAGTAGACGATGATCAGAATGAACATGTTCCTCATTAATAATCGCGGCCCGAGGGAATTTGTTCGCCCATTCCACATTGCACACCGCACGGTCAAGTCTCTCTCTAGTATCACCTCTCCTCCTAGTGAAATGGTCACCGATACAACCCATATCCTCGAGGCCACACTCTCCTAAACAATTTCGAAAATCTCTCATCATAGCATTTGGTCTCGCATTTCCACCCTCTTTTCTGACGATAGTAAAATTTCATTAAAATCCCCTAAGATCACCCAGGGTGATGACCCATATTATGTAAATTCCGAATATTATCCCATGATAACTTACGTTCACTCCAAACCGGATGACCATAAAAACCTGTGAACCGCCAATGTACATCTTCATCATTCATAAAAAGAATATAAATAAAATGAGACGACACATAGTTCAAAACAACTTTATTCAACTTATTATAATACAAGACTAGGCCACCAGCCTGACCATCACTCTCTACTACATTCATCGAATCAAAAGATAAAAAACAACACAACTCATCGGCTTTACATTTATTCAAGTTAGACTCAGAGAGAAGAATCAAATCAGCCTCGGTGTGGTGTTGGATCTCCAAGAGCTCACGAACTGCCGCGGGGAGTGTATACCACGACAGTTCCATCCTAGGATCCTCATTTGGCCCGGCGGTCCTCCTCCTCGGAGGCCACCGATGCGCCATCATCTCCAACTGATTCCCTCCTCTGTTGCACGTATGCCTCCTCCTCCTCTGTTTCCTTTGCTACATGTGTGGCTATCCCATCCCCATCCCTCGTAGTTTCAACTCTACCCATACAGACTCGTTTAGAAGAAACACTCATCTCACCATACAACACACATTCATAGCTATCCATTTCCCTCTCAAAAGAAAATTTTTGGTCACTCCCTGTTGGTGGTACCCCAAAAGGATTACCCCTCTTTTTCCCGATGATATCTTTTCAAGCACTCTCAGCTTTCTCATCCCCTCCCTTATTTTTACCTTTCTTCTCCTTTCTCTTTGTGTGGCCCTGCATAGGATTCTTTTTAACAGCAAAAGTAAACATTGCAGATTCCTTAGCCATAGCCGGGCTAGCTAGCCTCGCAGCCACAGCTCCTGTAAGTGCCTCCAGCACACTAGGCGCGAACAAAACCTGATTTTGCATGTTAAGAGTGCCAACCGCATCAGGTACAGCACTAGCTGCACCCTTGAGTGGATCCCCTGGCCCTCCTGGCCAGCAGGACACTCTACATGGACAGCAGTAGTAGCTATCACTTGTGTAGTTGGGGGCATTCCCAAATGCATCCGCACATGGCCATCATGGCCTTGGTGCGAAAGGAGTGTAGTAGCGCCCAAGCATGCAGCCTGGTTCTCCTGACCAGGGGCTCCACTTCCCAGGGATAGCAGCGACGCCACAGAGGCTCGGCCCTCCTATCCGAGCTATAGCGTTCCCCTGGTGGATGCCCCCCTTGCCGCTAGGCCCTGGCCCTCCTGGCCCAAGACCGGCGGATACGAGCGGCCCTTGAGCCAGGTCCACCTAATCCGTAGCCGAGGACACCGGTAGAGGACTTACATGACCCCGACCCTCCTGGCTGACTGAGTGCCCCCCGTGGCCTGGTCCCCTAGTCGGCAAGGTCGTCTTCTTAGTAGACGACACGAAATCTTTCTCCTTCACAGTGAGATCACCTAGAGCTTTGGTCACTTTAACCACCATTCCTTCGGTGGCCTTGGATGTGTTGTTGTTCCTATAGCATGTGTACAAAATGGCTCTTCCACTAGATGTTTGACCTTTCCAGTAGGCCTCTACACCTAGATTTTTTGCAAAATTTTCTACTCTACTCTCCTTAGGAATCCTACAGAACCGCTCAGACACATGTCCTACAAGCCCACAACACTCACAATACGACGGCAGTTATTCATAGCGAACATCAAACTGAAGTTCTTCTTTGCTACCTAAGGGAGTAAATTCTACCCTACTCCTGATTGGCTCATGTAGCGGGATTCTCACACGCACACACAAATACTTCTCTACAATCATATGGTTTTGGTGTGAAATGGCTATCACTTCACCAATTTGGCCCCCTAGGGACTTGCCCATATCTTCAGTTTTAAGCTCAAACAAGAGGTCACGAACCTGGGCCCATATAGCCATGGTTCCAAGATCCACCTCCGCCGGGTTACCCTTGCCGTCAAACACGGAAAATATGATCTCGTCGCGCTTGTGGTGCCATGGTTGGGCCTTCAACACAAAACGTCTGTCTGCGTCGACGGATAAGTTGAGGATGAACCTCCTGTCGTCGCTAGCCACCTCCTGAACGGTGACCTCACCTTGCAGCCTCCAAGCCGACGAATCATGAAGGTCATCGACGAGGATCCATGGGTTTACTTGGAAAGGCGATAGGAGCTGCCCTACCACCAAGAAACCACTGACGACCCTTCTCACTGCCTCCATGTCAACAATGAGCGCGGAACCATCCCCACGGGGCCACCACGACACCGCCTTTCCCTCGCCCTTAGGCAAGGGGGCCAGAATAGGAGACCCCCTCCCCATGATCGCTGGCACACTCCCAGACCCTTGTCCTACCTCCCTCTTCCCTTCCCCTTCTCCATCTCTCCCCTTCTCACAACAACATGCCCTCCCGAGAAGAGACACAAGAAGGGAAGCAATATTTCCTTGTCTGTAAGATGTACTCAGGACCCAAGACACCCCCCCATTGTTGAAATAGGTTCTCCCCTCTCACGAATTTGCCGAATACGCAACGGAATTTGTGTAATTAACAAAAAATAAAGGAACATGAATGAGCGGTTTCCAAAGCAAATCCCCCCTAATTTCTCTCTTTCCCCTAAATATGCAGATAACATTCCTTCCCTGATTCAGCCCCAAATTGATATACATATCAAAGAATAAATGATCTTGAAAAGGCCGTTTCCAAATTAAAATCACGTTTGTTTTTTCCTTGTCCCTAATTGTACAGAGGCTATCAGTATCCCAATTCACCTCTCCTTCCTTAAATGCACTCCAAGGATTACTCTGCTTGCTCCCCTAACTATGGGGATTTCTTCCCAATCCGGCTGAAATCGAATTAGATACCTCGCCCACAAAAGAGAGAAATTTCCGCCTATTAATTTCCCTAAAATCTATCAACAAGGGAAAATCCTTACCCAAATTGGCTTGGGCCGACCCCTCTACCACCAGATCAGATACGATCTCACCTGGATGCCCGCCAATCAACCCTTCTGCATGCCTCTTCATCCTCTCTCAGCATTGCTTCCGATTTGTGGATCGCCGGAGGATTTCTCGCGATCTAGCCTTGAAATTGTCCCACTCCTGAGCGCTGAAGGGCTCCTCGTGGGTACCCACCCCTGTACGGGCATCTTTCCCCGCCGGAGAAACCGCTAGAATTGGCACTGCCATCTCCCCACTTTTCCCTCTCGGTTGCCATGCCTTGGCCTTGAGTTTGCTCCTTTCTTGGGCGCAGATGGTGGCACACACTCCCGTACGGGCACCTTCCCCCGTCACAGAATCCGCGGAAGCTGTCGGGGTCGCCGCCGCCATCTCGCCCGCTCTTCCTCTCCGTCGCCGCTTAATCACGAGAGCTTTTTTTTCTCTCGTCCACAAGGATCCGTAGAACTCCTATTCATGGGACCGGGACTGCCATTTTAGAAGTTGTAAAAGCATTTCAACTCTGTGCAACAGCTAACCTTTTATAGTTGGTAGCGCCAGCCGCTCGGTTGCTTTGAATGGATTCTCATGTTCTGCTCGCATAATAATCATAGCACAATCTTCCCAATTTCTTGGGGAACATCGATCCCGACCAGGACCGTGCCTCGCTCATAACCAACTAAAGCATCTACACGTAATATTGTATAAAAGTCACACTTAATTAGCAGGTGCTTAATTTTTTTACCTTTTTAGAACTTATCCAGGAGAGCATGGTTAATACTATAGCTAACAGATGGTTGTCTCATCATGTAGAGTCATTATTTATAATTTACTCGTATAATGTGGATAGCTAACAATGTTGGGAAACGTAGTAATTTCAAAAATTTCCTACGCACACGCAAGATCATGGTGATGCATAGCAACGAGAGGGGAGAGTGTTGTCTACGTACCCTCGTAGACCGTAAGCGGAAGCGTTATATAAACGCGGTTGATGTAGTCATACGTCTTCACGATCCGACCGATCCAAGCACCGAAAGCACGGCACCTCCGAGTTCTGCACACGTTCGGCTCGGTGACGTCCTCGCCTTCTCGATCCAGCAAGAGGGGCGAAGTAGAGTTCCGGCAGCACGACGGCGTGGTGACGGTGTTGGTGAAGAACAATCTTCGCAGGGCTTCGCCTAAGCACTATGAAAACTATGACGGAGGATCAACTAGAGGAAACGGGGTTGCCGGCACACGGCTTGGTGTTTCTTGATCTGTCTTGGGTGCTAGCCCTACCCCTCTATTTATATGTTGAGCCTTGGGGTCGAAACTTGGAGTAAAAGCCTCCACAAAGTCGGTTTCACCCGAAAGGCAAGAGTCCTTCTCGGACTCCAGGGCCAGACGCCAGGGTTCCCGGCGTCTGGGCCCAGACGCCAGGGACCCTGGCGTCTGGTCTCTGGACTCCGCAAAACTTCCTTTTGCACTTTCCAAAAACCTCGTGGGCTTTCCCCTTTGGCCCAGATAAAGTGTTCTCGTGCCCAAACATTTCGGGAAACATTCGGAACCCCTTCCGATGGATTCCAGAACCTTTCTGGAGATCAAACATTACTA
This sequence comes from Aegilops umbellulata, assembly GCA_032464435.1. Taxonomy (NCBI): domain Eukaryota; kingdom Viridiplantae; phylum Streptophyta; class Magnoliopsida; order Poales; family Poaceae; genus Aegilops; species Aegilops umbellulata. Next base: position 349,516,079 of record CP136054.1, read on the forward strand.
TCCACATATCAATCTTTACTTCCGGACCATTCCGGAGTTCCTCGTCATATCCGTGATCTCATCCAAAACTCCGAACAACATTCGGTCACCAACATACATAACTCATAGTACTATATCGTCAACGAACGTTAAGCGTGCGGACCCTATGGGTTCGAGAACTATGTAGACATGACCGAGACACCTCTCTTGTCAATAACCAATAGCGGGACCTGGATGCCCATATTGGCTCCTACATATTCTACGAAGATCTTTATCGGTCAGACCGCATAACAACATACGTTGTTCCCTTTGTCATCGGTATGTTACTTGTCCGAGATTCGATCGTCGGTATCCAATACCTAGTTCAATCTCGTTACCGGCAAGTCTCTTTACTCGTTCCGTAATACATCATCTCACAACTAACATATTAGTTGTGATGCTTGCAAGTCTTAGGTGATGTGCATTACCGAGAGGGCCCAGAGATACCTCTCCGACTATCGGAGTGACAAATCCTAATCTCGAAATACGCCAACCCAACAAGTACCTTTGGAGACACCTGTAGAGCACCTTTATAATCACCCAGTTACGTTGTGACGTTTGTTAGCACACAAAGTGTTCCTCCGGTAAACGGGAGTTGCATAATCTCATAGTCATAGGAACATGTATAAGTCATGAAGAAAGCAATAGCAACATACTAAACGATCGGGTGCTAAGCTAATGAATGGGTCATGTCAATCACATCATTCTCCTAATGATGTGATCCCGTTAATCAAATGACAACTCATGTCTATGGATAGGAAACTTAACCATCTTTGATCAACGAGCTAGTCAAGTAGAGGCATACTAGTGACACTCTGTTTGTCTATGTATTCACACATGTATCATGTTTCCGGTTAATACAATTCTAGCATGAATAATAAACATTTATCATGAAATAAGGAAATAAATAATAACTTTATTATTGCCTCTAGGGCATATTTCCTTCAGTCTCCCACTTGCACTAGAGTCAATAATCTAGTTCACATCGGCATGTGATTTAACAGCAATAGTTCACATCACCATGTGATTAATACCCATAGTTCACATCATCATGTGACCAACACCCAAAGGGTTTACTAGAGTCAATAATCTAGTTCACATCGCTATGTGATTAACACCCAAAGAGTACTAAGGTGTGATCATGTTTTGCTTGTGAGAGAATCTTAGTCAACAGGTCTGTCACATTCAGATCCGTATGTATTTTGCAAATTTCTATGTCAGTAATACTCTGCTCGGAGCTACTCTAGCTAATTGCTCCCACTTTCAATATGAATCTAGATTGAGACTTAGAGTCATCTAGATTGGTGTCAAAACTTGCATCGACATAACCCTTTACGATGAACCTTTTTGTCACCTCCATAATCGAGAAACATATCCTTATTTCACTAAGGATAATTTTGACCGCTGTCCAGTGATCTACTCCTAGATCACTATTGTACTCCCTTGCCAAAATCAGTGTAGGGTATACAATGGATCTGGTGCACAGCATGGCATGCTTTATAGAACCTATGGCCAAGGCATAGGGAATGACTTTCATTATCTTTCTATCTTCTGCCGTGGTCGGGTTTTGAATCTTACTCAATTTCACACCTTGTAACACAGGCAAGAACTCTTTCTTTGACTGTTACATTTTGAACTACTTCAAAATCTTGTCAAGGTATGTACTCATTGGAAAAACTTATCAAGCGTCTTGATCTATCTCTATAGATCTTGATACTCAATATGTAAGCAGCTTCACCAAGGTCCTTCTTCGAAAAACTCCTTTCAAATACTCCTTTATGCTTCACAGAATAATTCTACATTATTTCCGATCAACAATATGTCATTTACATATACTTATCAGAAATGTTGTAGTGCTCCCACTCACTTTCTTGTAAATACAGGCTTCACCGCAAGTCTGTATAAAACTATATGCGTTGATCAACTTATCAAAGCGTATATTCCAACTCCGAGATGCTTGCACCAGTCCATAGATGGATCGCTGGAGCTTGCATATTTTGTTAACACATTTAGGATCGACAAAACCTTCTAGTTGCATCATATACAACTCTTCTTTAATAAATCTATTAAGGAATCCAGTTTTGTTTATCCATTTGCCAGATTTCATAAAATGCGGCAATTGCTAACATGATTCGGACAGACTTAAGCATAGATACGAGTGAGAAACTCTCATCGTAGTCAACACCTTGAACTTGTCGAAAACCTTTTGCGACAATTCTAGCTTTGTAGATAGTAACGCTACTATCAGCGTCTGTCTTCCTCTTGAAGATCCATTTATTTTCTATGGCTTGCCAATCATCGGGCAAATCCATCAAAGTCCATACTTTGTTCTCATACATGGATCATATCTCAGATTTCATGGCCTCAAACCATTTCGCGGAATCTGGGCTCATCATTGCTTCCTCATAGTTCGTAGGTTCGTCATGGTCAAGTAACATGACCTCCAGAATAGGATTACCGTACCACTCTGGTGCGGATCTCACTCTGGTTGACCTACGAGGTTTGGTAGTAACTTGATCCGAAGTTACATGATCATCATCATTATCTTCCTCACTAATTGGTGTAGTAGTCACGAACAGATTTCTATGATGAACTACCTTCCAATAAGGGAGCAGGTACAGTTACCTTATCAAGTTCTACTTTCCTCCCACTCACTTCTTTCGAGAGAAACTCCTTCTCTAGAAAGGATCCATTCTTAGCAACGAATGTATTGCCTTCGGATCTGTGATAGAAGGTGTACCCAACAGTCTCCTTTGGGTATCCTATGAAGAAATATTTCTCCGATTTGGGTTTGAGCTTATCAGGATGAAACTTTTTCATATAAGCATCACAACCCCAAACTTTAAGAAACGACAACTTTGGTTTCTTGCCAAACCACAGTTCAGATTGTGTCGTCTCAACGGACTTAGATGGTGCCCTTTTTAACGTGAATGCAGCTGTCTTTAACGCATAACCCCAAAAATGATAGTGGTAGATCGGTAAGAGACATCATAGATTGTACTATATCCAATAAAGTACGGTTATGACGTTCGGACGTACCATTATGCTGTGGTGTTCCAGGTGGCATGAGTTTGTGAAACTATTCCACATTGTTTTAATTGAAGACCAAACTGGTAACTCAAATATTTTACCTCTGCGATCATATCGTAGAAACTTTTATTTTTGCTACGATGATTCTCTACTTCACTCTGAAATTCTTTGAACTTTTCAAATGTTTCAGACTAGTGTTTCATTAAGTAGATATACTCATATCTGCTCAAATCTTCTGTGAAGGTCAGAAAATAATGATACCCGCCGCGATCCTTAACACTCATCGGATCGCATACATCAGTATGTATTATTTCCAACAAGTCAGTTTCTCGCTTCATTGTTCCGGAGAACAGAGTTTTAGTCATCTTGCCCATAAGGCATGGTACGCAAGCATCAAGTGATTCATAATAAAGTGATTCCAAAATCCCATCAGCATGGAGTTTCTTCATGCGCTTTACAACAATATGACCTAAACGGCAGTGCCACAAATAAGTTGCACTATCATTATTAACTTTGCATCTTTTGGCTTCAATATTATGAATATGTGTATCACTACGATCGAGATCCAACGAACTATTTTCATTGGGTGTATGACCATCGAAGGTTCCATTCACGTAAGCAGAACAACAATTGTTCTCTAACTTAAATGAATAACCGTATTGCAATAAACATGATCAAATCATATTTATGCTCAACGCAAATACCAAATAACACTTATTTAGGTTCAACACTATTCCCGAAAGTATAATGAGTGTGCGATGATGATCATATCAATCTTGGAACCACTTCCAACACACATCGTCACTTCACCCTTAACTAGTCTCTGTTTATTCTGCAACTCCCATTCCGAGTTACTAATCTTAGCAACTGAAGTAGTATCAAATACTGAGGGATTGCTATAAACACTAGTAAAATACACAACAATAATCTGTATATCAAATATACCTTTGTTCACTTTGCCATCCTTCTTATCCGCCAAATACTTGGGGCAGTTCCGCTTCCAGTGACCAGTCCCTTTGCAGTAAACGCACCCAGTCTCAGGCTTAGGTCCAGACTTGGGCTTCTTCACTTGAGCAGCAACTTGCTTACCGTTCTTCTTCAAGTTCCCCTTCTTCCCTTTGCCCTTTTCTTGAAACTAGTGGTCTTGTTAACCATCAACACTTGATGTTTTTCTTGATTTCTACCTTAGTCGATTTCAGCATCACGAAGAGCTTGGGAATTGTTTCAGTTATCCCTTGCATATTATAGTTCATCACGAAGTTCTACTAACTTGGTGATGGTGACTAGAGAATTCTGTTAATCACTATTTTATCTGGAAGATTAACTCCCACTTGATTCAAGCGATTGTAGTACCCAGACAATCTGAGCACATGCTCACTAGTTGAGCGATTCTCCTCCATCTTTTAGCTATAGAACTTGTTGGAGATTTCATATCTCTCAACTCGGGTATTTTCTTGAAATATTAACTTCAACTCCTGGAACATCTCATATGGTCCATGACGTTCAAAACGTTTTTGAAGTCCCGATTCTAAGCCGTTAAGCATGGTGCACTTAAACTATTAAGTAGTCATCATATTGAGCTAGCCAAACGTTCATAACGTCTGCATCTGCTCCTGCAATAGGTCCGTCACCTAGCGGTGCACCAAGGACATAATTCTTCTGTGCAGCAATGAGGATAAACCTCAGAATACGGATCAAATCCGCATCATTGCTACTAACATTTTTCAACACAATTTTCTCTAGGAACATATCAAAATAAACATATGAAAGCAACAACGCGAGCTATTGATCTACAACATAGATATGCTAATACTACCAGGACTAAGTTCATGATAAATTAAAGTTCAATTAATCATATTACTTAAGAACTCCCACTTAGATAGACATCCCTCTAATCCTCTAAGTGATCACATGATCCAAATCAACTAAACCATAACCGATCATCACGTGAAATGGATTAGTTTTCAATGGTGAACATATTTATGTTGATCATATCTACTATATGATTCACGCTCGACCTTTCGGTCTCCGTGTTCCGAGGCCATATCTGCATATGCTAGGCTCGTCAAGTATAACCCGAGTATTTTGCGTGTGCAAAACTGGCTTGCACCCGTTGTAGATGGACGTAGAGCTTATCACACCCGATCATCACGTGGTGTCTGGGCACGACGAACTTTGGCAACGGTGCATACTCAGGGAGAACACTTCTTGATAATTTAGTGAGAGATCATCTTATAATGCTACCGTCAATCAAAGCAAGATAAGATGCATAAAAAGATAAACATCACATGCAATCAATATAAGTGATATGATATGGCCATCATCATCTTGTGCTTGTGATCTCCATCTCCGAAGCACCGTCATGATCACCATCGTCACCGGCGCGACACCTTGATCTCCATCGTAGCATCGTTGTCGTCTCGCCTATCTTATGCTTCTACGACTATCGCTACCGCTTAGTGATAAAGTAAAGCATTACAGGGCGATTGCATTGCATACAATAAAGCGACAACCATATGGCTCCTGCCAGTTGCCGATAACTCGGTTACAAAACATGATCATCTCATACAATAAAATTTAGCATCATGTCTTGACCATATCACATCACAACATGCCCTGCAAAAACAAGTTAGACGTCCTCTACTTTGTTTATTGCAAGTTTTACGTGGCTGCTACGGGCTTAAGCAAGAACCAATCTCACCTACGCATCAAAACCACAACGATAGTTTGTCAAATAGACTCCATTTTAACCTTCGCAAGGACCGGGCGTAGCCATACTTGGTTCAAATAAAGTTGGAGAAACTGACACCCGCCAGCCACCTGTGTGCAAAGCACGGCGGTAGAACCAGTCTCGCGTAAGCGTACGCGTAATGTCGGTCCGGGTCGCTTCATCCAACAATACCGCAGAACCAAAGTATGACATGCTGGTAGGCAGTATGACTTATATCTTCCACAACTCACTTGTGTTCTACTCGTGCATATAACATCAAACCATAAAAACCTAGGCTCGGATGCCACTGTTGGGAAACGTAGTAATTTCAAAAATTTCCTACGCACACGCAAGATCATGGTGATGCATAGCAATGAGAGGGGAGAGTATTGTCTACGTACCCTCGTAGACCATAAGCGGAAGCGTTATATGAACGCGGTTGATGTAGTCGTACGTCTTCACGATCCGACCGATCCAAGCACCGAAAGCACGGCACCTCCGAGTTCTGCACACGTTCGGCTCGGTGACGTCCTCGCCTTCTCGATCCAGCAAGAGGGGCGAAGTAGTAGAAGAGTTCCGGCAGCACGACGGCGTGGTGACGGTGTTGGTGAAGAACAATCTTCGTAGGGCTTCGCCTAAGCACTACGAAAACTATGACGGAGGATCAACTAGAGGAAACGGGGTTGCTGGCACACGGCTTGGTGTTTCTTGATCTGTCTTGGGTGCTAGCCCTACCCCTCTATTTATATGTTGAGCCTTGGGGTCGAAACTTGGAGTAAAAGCCTCCACAAAGTCGGTTTCACCCGAAAGGCAAGAGTCCTTCTCAGACTCCAGGGCCAGACGCCAGGGTTCCCGGCGTCTGGGCCCAGACGCCAGGGACCCTGGCGTCTGGCCTCTGGACTCCGCAAAACTTCCTTTTGCACTTTCCAAAAACCTCGTGGGCTTTCGCCTTTGGCCCAGATAAAGTGTTCTCGTGCCCAAACATTTCGGGAAACATTCAGAACCCCTTCCGATGGATTCCAGAACCTTTCTGGAGATCAAACACTACTATCCACATATCAATCTTTACTTCCGGACCATTCCGGAGTTCCTCGTCATATCCGTGATCTCATCCAAAACTCCGAACAACATTCGGTCACCAACATACATAACTCATAGTACTATATCGTCAACGAACGTTAAGCGTGCGGACCCTACGGGTTCGAGAACTATGTAGACATGACCGAGACACCTCTCTTGTCAATAACCAATAGCGGGACCTGGATGCCCATATTGGCTCCTACATATTCTACGAAGATCTTTATCGGTCAGACCGCATAACAACATACGTTGTTCCCTTTGTCATCGGTATGTTACTTGTCCGAGATTCGATCATCGGTATCCAATACCTAGTTCAATCTCGTTACCGACAAGTCTCTTTACTCGTTCCATAATACATCATCTCACAACTAACATATTAGTTGTAATGCTTGCAAGGCTTAGGTGATGTGCATTACGGAGAGGGCCCAGAGATACCTCTCCGACTATCGGAGTGACAAATCCTAATCTCGAAATACGCCAACCCAACAAGTACCTTTGGAGACACCTGTAGAGCACCTTTATAATCACCCAGTTACGTTGTGACGTTTGGTAGCACACAAAGTGTTCCTCCGGTAAACGGGAGTTGCATAATCTCATAGTCATAGGAACATGTATAAGTCATGAAGAAAGCAATAGCAACATACTAAACGATCGGGTGCTAAGCTAATGAATGGATCATGTCAATCACATCATTCTCCTAATGATGTGATCCCATTAATCAAATGACAACTCATGTCTATGGCTAGGAAACTTAACCATCTTTGATCAACGAGCTAGTCAAGTAGAGGCATACTAGTGACACTCTGTTTGTCTATGTATTCACACATGTATCATGTTTCCGGTTGATACAATTCTAGCATGAATAATAAACATTTATCATGAAATAAGGAAATAAATAATAACTTTATTATTGCCTCTAGGGCATATTTCCTTCAAACAACACTAATTAGGCTGACACATAGGAAACCTAACAGCCTCCCTCCCTCTCCCCTACAACCGCCGCCTCCCACCTCCCCGCTGTTAGAGATTAGTAGTCAGGCCAAGTCTTGACGCTGGTCTATGACAACGACGACTGGGTGATCTTCGCTACAACAGCCTTCAATGGTGAGATGCGGTCTACGGGTAACGACTTGAGTGACTTGAGGCAGAGGGTATGATTGTGCATGACATGTTTTACGCCGGACCGGGGGTTTCTGGTGGCGAAGCGTCTATGCCAATGACCCCATCTGCAAGTAAGAAAATGACAACAATGACCTTATGTGTCCTCCACTCGAACGTGCAGACCGCACCGTGGACGTGACCTACTAGGCGGTTGTCGGAATGGTCCAGAGGGTCTTATGGCCTTCAAATCCGTGTGACAGCTAGTGCGACTGGTGCATGCATAAAGCTCTCATTAGAAATAGCCAAGTCTCCAAGTTTTCTTACCATGATAAAAAAATTGGGGGGTGGGTGGGTGGGTCGGTAACAACACACACTAGAAATAACAAATAAAGACAAGAAGAAAAAATTAAACAATAACTCTAATGCGATGACTAATGACATGATGCTTCCCATACATGGTGTCAGAAAAGGTGATTGATACTCTTTGAAATTTGGTTTGAATAGCAGAACGTTGATGTACCTTTCACCAGAGAAGCGACCTTGGGTATCAAACCTATGGAAGAATGTACGCTACGACAAAATGTCAAACAAGTAGTGGCTCTCGTTTTAAATTCCAGGTTTTTATCCTGACTTTTAACAACCTTTTTGGAAGCAAACAATAATATTGAAATAGGCATGGGTATGGTATCTTACTCTCACAACCTTATACTTGTGCTTGGGATCTCATCTTGATAATAAACATTGCCCTGGAAGACAACCCTTACAATGTATTCACAACGCGGTGAAGTGGGGGATGTGTTCAAAGTATGTCACGACCGGTCACAACCTGCATCAAGAGTCAGTTGTCCAACCGATGGTCTTACCGTCTCAAGGGGTTACCTCGGTTATTAAGAATTACTTCAGACAAGAACATTGGGCATTTTATGGGCACACCTCATTTATCCTCAAGGAATTGCTTTCCGCTGTCATACTAATTGTTTTTCTCACTGTTGTTTAGAATAGCGTTCCAAGAATCCTCGCTTCTTATCCCCTCCTTGATTGATCTACTGGATCCTGAATACCCATAGAGCCTTAGAACAAGAAGAAGACAAAAGACAACTCCATTGCATCACAGATATACAAATAATACGCAAAGTGATTCCAACAATCCCGTGCACAAGTACATAGGGCTGCAAGGTCTTGCCTCAACCCATTGCCTTAGCGAATTCCTCACACATCTCGACAGGATCGCAAGATGAACTCATTGAAGACAATATAAAAATGAATGATTGGTTGATAATACGTCTTACAATAGTGTTGATTGCGATGCACCGATTGCAAGCATGACTAACTTGGAGAGAATGGCCATGGTGATGAAGGTGGTGAGGGCGGTTATGGAGATGAGACAAGAAATGATGGCGGCTAAGATTAGAAGACGACTTCTAGTTCTGTGTTTTGCAAATGGTTGCTCCCCTATTGAGATTCTGACATGGCTCCCTTCATAAAAGTTGTTCAAGTGGACGATCTGGTGCCAACCGCGAGCAGTACAACCGCTGGTATGAGCGCACGCGCTTGTACCATGCTCGTCTTGTACTCTCAATTAATCCTAGCACCTCTTGTTGACCTGCCTTGTTCACCACACTTTGTATTTTCTTCTATGTCATGACATTCTTCCATGTTTAAGCCCATTTCATGCATTAAGCAAAGATTTTTGTAATTTCTTGCATTCATTAGTCATTAGCAATGATATCTAAGTGATTCTATCAAAAATTCTGGAATTATCTGGTTGAAAAAATGGTGGAATAAGCGCAAAAATATCGCTCATCACCACCACAGTTTGTAACCATGTTGGAGGTTGATTTATCGATTGCTAAGATGCATCTTATAGTATCAGGTCTACTAGGATCGTCAAAGTCTCCTCCACAAGAAATAGATCTCATGTTCTCATCGAAAGATCAGGACATCCTAGCACATGTCAGCCCAACAAAACTCGACAATATAAAAAAGTTGCAGCAGACATTATCGATGCTGCCACATCAAGGATGGCGCAACTAACCTTGAGTCTGATTCAAAAGCATGTGGAAGCAAGGCAATGCTAGTCGCCGATAGCTATCTCATCGCCTTGTGATGGGTCCTCTTGTTCGGTTTTGCCATCGGAACAATTAGGCACGTCATCTCTCTCAGATCAGTTTCGTCCCGAAAGCAAATGTCACCTTTCTTGTATTGCTTCATAGGATCGAGTGTTTCACATTGCCTCCAGCCGATTATGGTGATTCATGTCCCTCAACCCGATTTCGCACACCGCATCGACAAGCAAACACTACTAGGGATAAGCCCCTTCCCTCTCCCTTCCCTACAACCACTGCCTCCCACCTCCCCGGTTCTAGAGACTAGTAGTCAGGTCCAGTCTCGACACTGGTCTATGACAGCGACGGTTTGGAGCTCTTTGCTTCGATGGCCTTTGAAAGTGAGATGTGGTCTACCGGTGACGACTTGAGGCAGAGGATATAATTGTGCAAGAGATGTTTCAGGCCGGACCAGGGGTTTCTTGTGGCGAGGTGTCTGTGGTAGTGGTCCCATCTGCAGGTAAGCGGACGAAAACAATGACCTTATGCGTCCTCCACTCGGACGCGCAGATCGCACCGTGGACCTGAGCTGCTAGGCGGTTGTCGGAATGGGCGAGAGGGCCTTGGACCTTTACATCCAGTGATAGCTAGTGTGATTGGTGCGAGCATAAAGTTTTCATTAGAAATAGCGAAGTCTCAAAGTTTTCTTACCATTATATTTTGGGGGGGGGGGGTGGGTGAGTCGGTAACAACACACACTAGAAATAACAAATAAAGACAAGAAAAAACTTAAAGAAGAACTAAAATAGAAACTTAAACAGTAACTCTAATGCAATAACTAGTGACACGGTGCTTCCCCGACAATGGCGTCAGAGAATGTGGTTGATGCTCTTTGAGATCCGGTTTGAATAGCAAAAGGTTCTTGTATCTTTTACAAAAGGAGCGACCCTGGGTATCGAAACCACGAGAGGATGTGCACTATGACAAAAAGTCAAACAAGTTGTTGCTCTCGAATTAAATAATAGTTTTTAACCTGGCCTTTAATAACCTTTTTGGAAGCAAACAATAATATTTAAACATGCATGGGTAGGTCTTACTCTCACAACCTTATACTTGTGTTTGGGATCTCATCTTGATAATAAACATGGACAACCGTTACAATGTGTTCACAACACGATGATGTGGAGGATGTTTTGAAAGTATGTCATGACCGGTCATGGTTTGCATCAAGAGTCAGTTGTCCAACAGATGACCTTACAGTCGCTCGGGGTTACCTTGGTTATTAAGAGTTACTTCGGACAAAAGCATTGCGCGTTTAATGACCACATCTCATTTATTCGCAAGGAATTTGTTTCCGCTATCGCACTAATCGTTTCTCTCACTACTATTCAAAATAGTGTTCCGTGCATCCTTGATTCTTATCTCCTCCTTGATTGATCTACGATATCCTAGGTCCCCACACAGCCTTACAACAAGAAGAAGACAAAAGACAACTCCGTTGCAATCACACACATACAAATAATACGCAAAGTGATTCCAGCGACACATGCAGAAAAACATAGGGTTGCAAGGCCTTGCCTCAACCATTGCCTTAATGAGTTCCCCACACATGGCGATCGGATCGCAAGATGAACTCATTAAAGACGATATAAAGATGAATGATTGATGGATAATATGTCTTGTAATAGTCTTGATTGTGATGCACCGATTGCAAGTATGACTAACTAGGAGAGAATGACTGCGGTGATGAAGGTGGCAGCGGCTATGGAGATGAGACGAGAAATGACGGTAGCTAAGGTTGGAAGATGGCTTCTAGTTCTGTGTTCCGAAAATGGTTGCTCTCCTATTGAGATTCTAACATGGCTCCCTTTGTAAAGGTTGTTCACGTGGACGCCATGGTGCCACGGCGTGCGGTATAACCGTTGGTATGAGCGTGTGCATTTGTACTATGGGTCGTCTTGCGCTCTGGATTGATCCTGGCACCTCCTGTTGACTCACCTTGTTCACCACACTTTGTATTGTCTTCTATGTGATGACATGCTTCCATGTTTAAGCCCGTTTCTTGTGAAAACACATTAAACAAATAATTTCGTAATTTCTTGCATTCATTAGTCATTAGTATCGATATCTGAGTGATTCTCTACAAAAATCGGGAATTGTCTGGTTTAAAAAAGGTTGAATAAGCGCAAAAATATCGCTCACCACCACCACAATTTGTAAACATGATGGAGGTTGATTTATCGATTGCTAAGATGCATCTTATACTGTCAGGTGTACTCGAATAGTCAAAGTCTCCTCCGCGAGAAATAGATCTTGTGCTCTCATCAAAAGATCGGGACATCCTAGAGGATGTCAGCCGAACAATACTCGGCAATATAACAAGTTTTGTACTAGACATTATCGACGCCATCACATCAAGGATGACTCAGCTAACCTTGAGTCCGATGCAAAAGCATGTGGAAGCGAGGCGGTGCTAGTCGCCGATGGCTATCTCGACGCCTTGGTGATGTGTCCTCTTGTTCGGATTTGCTACCAGAACAATTAGGCATGTTGTCTCCCCTGGATCAGTTTCGTCCTCAACACCAATTATTGCCTTCCTCGTATTGCTTCGTAGGATTCAGTGTTTCGCATTACCTCCTTCCAATTAAGGTGATTCATGCCTTTTAGCCCGATTTTGCATACCGCATCAACAAGCGAAAGTTGGAGCCAACTTCAATGTCGTGTTTCCGATGAGTGTTCCTTCTGGTGGTATGTGCCCACTCGGATTCATGTCATTGGTACCGGTGCTTGTATTTTTCAGAATTTATTTTAGAATTCTTAATGTTATTCTTTCATTGGTAGGTGACGTGCTCATCAATAATGGGGTAAGTATATGACTTCGTCAATCTTGAGATTTGACATCTTTCTTTGAAAATGATTACAAGCATGTCTTTTAGAGCTTGTTAATCTTTGCCCTATGGGATTGTGGAGTTCCAACTTTTTCGACAATGGGCGATTTATTACTTAAAATGTTTAAGCATTTACCCGGCTTCTACATAACTAAGATGCAGACAGGCAAACAATGTCCTCTCACAAAAGGTAAAAATAAAAAGATGTGAAATACAAAGAAACATGTAGAGTACGTATAACGCCTAAACCGGAGTGGGTCAATCCTAAGATCATGTTGCCACCCATGTTGGTAAAACTATCTCTCGCCGTAGTCTCCAATCATGTACACATCTCCATAAATGGGTCTTGATTCTCCATGTGTTGTAGAGAGGACTATAAACGAAGAGTCCCGGTACATTCATAGATAATCCGCATAAGAGAAGTAATTTTATCATTAAAAATCTTATCTTTTCTAAATAGCCAAAATGACAAAATAACAGTAAGCGTTCCGACCCTGAGAAGAGTCCTAAACATCAATGGCGAAGCCACGTTAGCGCTGTGGGGTCAGCTGACCCCACAGGTTTTTGTTGTTTCTTTGACCCCCAGCTATTAGTAGCTGCTTTGACCCCACATATTTCAAAGGTTGACCCCACATGCTTGGAATCCTGGCACCGCCGCTGCTAAACATGTGATCAATCTTATGTAACTAGTTGCAAATATATTAGCAACACTACAAAGAGGATACAAGCCAGAAGCTATTTGAATGACTGGCCATATAGAACGAGCCAATTTACATTGGAAGAACAAATGTTTTGTTATCTTATCATGCTGACAAAAGACACATTACATACTTTCATGCTGATTTCTCTTAATAAAGTTATCTTTAATAAAAATGACCCGTAGTTAATTAATTAAGTTCCATGCTTCATCCGCAAAACGAAAAGAAAAAGTTGCATGCTTGCCTACAAAAATCAGTCTCCTGTGAGCAAATGTACGAAGTGATTAGATACTATACCAATCAAGCTTCTACGAAACCCCTGGCCTACTTGGCACGTCCAAGGAGTTATCACTAATCAGGAGACGTATGCCCAGTGCACTGTCACAGTCTTCGTTATATTTCTGGCGATGTTTCTCCCGTTTGGTTTGGGACATAGACATGAACTAACGCTATGTATTTCACACCGGCATGGTAGCTAGCTAGCCAGGCCTTTATGAAGTTCGCCAAATAGTACGTGTGCGTGCGGGCACGTTAGTGTTTTTTTTAGAGAAGGAGGATATACCCCGGCCTTTGCATTTTGACTGTATTTTATTATTTATTCACAAACACCATACAAAGTAATAGTATATTGGTAAGGCTAAAGCCACAATCTAAACAATATCTGTTGCTACTCGTATCCCTTTGATAAAGGTGTGCCGAATGTTCGAGCCGAATACCAAACAGACATCGCACCAAAGCTTAAGCCTAACATCTAAAACCGAATGCCCCAGCCCAGCCACATACCGGTACTGGGTTGCACACCGGTCCGACGCACTCTCAGAGGCTGCCGCCGCCATCTTTCACTGGTCCATCTCCAGAGCAGAAACTGACGCGTCGACCTTGCTTGGCCTGTTGTCGACGCCACCACGGCGCCAGACAACGCCACCATCCTGCATGTATCCGTCCACACGCGCCCGTCGCCGAACTTCCGCAGCACCATGCCGTCGGGATCCTTCATCGGCCTTGCGGTAGATGTAACACTGCTCCTCCTCTTGTCCCCTACAGCCAGTTGTTACTCCAAACGATGTCCCCAGGAGGCAACGACATCGAAGGTGCCAACATCGTCCTATCCGGTAGACCCAGATCTAGAGTTTCCCCCAGAGCATCACGAGTGGGGTGCCACGACCTGCAACGACGATGCTTCAAGAAGGGAACGACGTCACAGACGTCGCCATCGTCCATCATGACCGTAGTCGGCGTGATTTTCATCGGAAGTCACGTCTCCCCGATCTCGCAACTGGGTGGAGCCGAACGGAGCCTCGCCATGAAGACGAGGGTCGTCGTCGGCATGCCGGCAGGAAACCTCCAGCTGCCCCTCACCAGTCCTCCTCGCGCCACCGGCCGGCCAAGGCCAAATCGTGACGGATCTGGACAGGACGCCAGATCCCCAGCCATCGATGCCACCCATCTGCATGCAGCCGCCACCCTCGTTGAGTGGAGCACCGCCACCGCCACCACCCAACCTCAGGTCACCACCGGCCATGGAGGCTTCGATCGCCGCCGCGCAGCAGGGGCGCTGCCCTGACTGCCATCCCCGGCCTCCCCGCATGAAACTCCGCCTCACAGGGGATACCGCAGCGACCACCCGCCTGTATCTGGCACCACAGCCCTGCTGAAGTCGACACGCTGATTCGCTCGAGGCCTTCAGCGAGCCGCCACCGACGGGATCCAAGCCAGGAGAGAGAGAACGCCCCGCCGCCGCCGCCGTCCTCAAACCCACGCAGTCTTCGCCGGCAAGGCCTCAGGCGGCGGCGAGACAAGTAGGAGACCGGTGGGTTGCCTCGGCCGGGCGCGCTAGTGTTGTCTTCCGTCTTCCACTAATTCACCTTCAGACCCGCTGTTTACATGACCAATCAAACGCCTCTCTTTTTGCTTAACGAAAAAACTCAAAGCCCGGTCATTTCCCCGTCATGCGCACACCAAGATGGCAGACTAATTTGTTAGATTGGATCCCTAACTAATAATTACCCCATTGACATGCCTAAATCTCATCATCAGCCAGCAATTTTATACTGTACTTACTAGTATAATTATAAGCTTACTATACACTAGCAGTAGTAGATACTCTCCGTCAGGAAGGGATTCCAGTCTGTGCAGGCGACAACGCACGGCAGGAAGGACTTCGCTCTCCGATTCGCTTCACTAGATGTACAAGATGCAAGGTAGGTTGCTCACATAAAAAGAAAAGATGCAATGTAGTACGACACTCGAATCTCATGATCAGCTCACGACTTGAGTTAAGTTTTCGAGGACTTGAGTCGATGCAGCCGAGGTACTAGTACTGCTAGCTAGCTACTCCACCAGGGGTAGGCGCGACGCCACCACCAGCACGCATCCCGTCACGCGTCGCGCGTCAGATACGGCGTTGACCGCTGCGCGCGACATGTCTCACTCTGTACGCATATATGGCCGTGAATCCCACTCTTGGTGAAACCATGGACGGGAGGAGAGAAATGCCGATCGATCGGGTGGGATTTACCTCGTAGAGAGCCTAATTCAGGCAGGTAAAATGGGCAGGAAAAGAAGCCGATGGCCAACCGCGCTAGGCTCCAGAAGCGGGGAGGAGACAGACAAGTCGCAGGCAGAGCGTGGCCAGGACGAGAAGCGACGGCGGCGAGCAATTTAGCGCCGTCCGTCCGTACCTGCCGAGCGGCGAGCACCAGCTACACTGCCGCTGGCCCCGGCTTCCACGGTCCCACCTGCAGCCTCACGCCACCCGCCGAGCCCGTGCCGTGTGGTGGCAGATACAGGAGTAGGCGAATAAATACTCTTACTACAAGACACGGACAAGTACTCGTACTCTACTAGTGAGAGCTCAGCAGCGCAGGGGCCTTTTCACGGGGAAGCAAACAGAAGAAGCAGCAGCAGCAGCTGTTGCGTCCAGGAAGCGTAGCTCGGCACACCTAAAAGCGGAACCAACCAACCGACTCACACACTCTGTCGCGGCGGACCCTACTACTGTACTGCCAAAAAAGAAAGTGAGAGAGCTGCTGAGTGTACATGGCCGCTGAACTGAACCGTTGATGCACTGCCAATAGGCAAATGACACTGTGACCAACAACAATTTAGGCTTTGTAACAATTCAAGCGTTCAGTGAGTCAATTGTTGTTTATATCCAAGCACATTATAGGAGCCAGAGCATTGGCAGTTTCGCGAGCTTAAGTGGTGAGCTGTTTCTGTAAAGTTCGACAAAGCGTTGCTTAATGGCACAGGTCAAATCCCAGTGAGAGATATGGTGCGGAAAAAAAAAAGAACTAAACAGAGTAACATGTAGATACAGTGGACAAAAATGAATCCGGACGTTCAGCTAGTTCAGGCCAACCAATCACAATAATGTATTGTAACTGAAAAGAAAAGGCAAAAAACGAGAGATTTTTTTATTGCTTGACTGTTCTCCACCTGGATCTTGCATGGATGAAGAGCCCTTGCCTCGAATCCATCCATGCACGCTGAAGCTGGGCTGCCAGTCCATGAGCTCATCTGAGCACATCTGGTGAAGTGGCGATCGATCCGGACGACGGCTGGTCACAACTCACAAGTCACAACAGCTGACCTCACTGTCTGCTGCTGCCGAACTCGGCGTCGTACACGGCGGAGAGCTCGAAGTCGTCGTCGAACGCGGCCGGCACGTTGAGATCGAAGGACCCGAAGCTGTCCCCGCATTTCGCCGGAGGCGACGAGGCGGCGAGGAGCGCGCCGCCGAACGGCATGTGCGCGCGCTTGTGGCCGCCCAGGGCCTGCCCGGAGCCGAACACGCGGAAGCAGAACGGGCACTCGTGGACGATCGGGGCGTCGGCGCGGCAGGCCTTGCCAACCGGTGGCGGCACGCAGCCGCCCTTGCCTTTCTTGACGCTGGCGCGGTGGCCGCCGAGAGCCTGGTACGATCGGAACACCTTCTTGCATGCGCCGCACTGGTGCCTGGCGCGTGGGTGCACGTGCACCGCCGCCGCCTCGACGTAGTAAGCCTCGCCGGCCACGTCGCGGCCGTCCTCGTCCTCGTCGAACACGTGAGCGCCGTCGTTGTTTTGCTCGGCCTCCGAGGTCCAGCGGGGCTCCGGCTCGGATCTGGACCGCGTCCACGAGTCCTGAGACAGCATCACGAGCGACATGGCCACGTCCTCCTCCTGCGTCGAATCGGAGACGGTGCTCGCCGGCTCGGGATCCGGCGCAGGCGGTGGCGCGCGCCGCCGTGCCCGCTTGGAGCGCCGTCGGCTCACGGCGAACCCCGCGCCACCGCGCGGGGACTCCGTGTCGCTCTCGCCGTCCTGCACGACCGACGACTCGCCGGCCGCTGCGGTGACCCCGCCGAAGCATCCGCCTGAGAATTCAGGCGCGCCTACCTTGCAGCTTCTCGCGGGATCCTCACGCAGGACCCAGGACAGTCGCTTCGGTTGAGCTGGCTTACCATCCGTGTCCGTCGACGAGGTGGATGCCAAGGACAGTGGCGGCGACTGCTGCTGCAGTGGCGGCGTCGAGTACGCAGCAGCTGCGGCAGCCGCCATGACATGGGAGCGCATGTGGCCGCCCAGCGCACGGCCATTCTGGAACCGCCGGAAGCAGAGCTTGCAGGTGTGCCTGTCCATCGCCGAACGAGCAAGACTAATCCCCAGACAAGGCAATGGAGCAGCAGAGATCAGATACCGCAATGCTTGGAATCACGAGCAGCTTGTTTGTTCCTCTCTTGCTTGCTCAGCCGAGGGACAACTGATAGTCCAACGGGGAAGATCCAAGCAGAAGAAGTGTGAGCGGTGGAAGAGGAAGAGAGAGTGGGGAGCTTAAAAGGCAGAGTAGTAGGTGACAAGCAAGCATCCCTCCACCTCCGCCAAGGAGGAGGAAGAAACAAGTGGGGAGGCGGTGAGAAAGTTGCTTCGGCGCATCCCACACTTAAATACGCAGCAACGCAAATGGCCGAGCAATCGAAAACAAGGCAGAATTTTATGGCATTTCACGTTGCAAAACCGAAGAATCTGGAAATTAACTGCTCGAGCAAAACGGCCCACCTGCAAGCGCCACGAAACCGACGCGAAAAATTGGGCTGTAAAACTGGCAAGATCAAGAAGATCGTCGGCTTTTTGGAAGATCTTCAATTCAATTTGGTCATGCGCCATACTACGAGCATATGCGTTGCTGGCGGGAGTTACGCCCGTCACGATCCCGTACGTTTGGCCTCGCTTTTAGCAGAGAATTAAGGAGCGGAGGATCGGCTGTCGAACGCATCTTGAGGACGGAGGGGAAAACTCGGGGGAAATTATTTATTTATTGGCTGTGCGTGTGGGATACTCCACTTTGCTGTTTTATAAAGATTTGACCATCAAGAGGTTTATGTTAGTATGTGGTCTCATCAAGGCCAGAAACAGACCGGATTAATCCTGGAGATACTGACATAAAATCAATTCCCCAATTCAATTCCTTCTCCAATCGCTCTGAGGGGCTGTTTGGTTCTAGGCCTAGCATTGCCACATTTTGTCACACATTTTTGCCAAGCTTGCCTAAGGTTAGTTCATTAAAATGAGAGCCACAAGTTGGCAAGCCTAAGAGAATCTTGTCACACTTTTTATGGATATGGCATGTGGGCTCCAAGTGTGGCTTGCCTAAGGTGTGGCTTGAACCAAACACTCACCTAAGTTGGTCAAACTTGCCTAACCTTAGGTGTGGCAATCTTTGGCAAAGTTAGTCACAAACCAAACATCCTCTGAATGCCTATCTTGGGGCCACGATTTGGCTACATGTATGTATGGATTCCTTGAGGCGTATCCTCGTGTCTCCGACGTCGGGTCACAATTTTGCTTTTGTTTTTGGAAAGAAGACATGCTTGCACAATGGGCAAAGATCACTGCGGCATGTGGCTGCACACAGCTGCACATCAAATGCTAGATCGATCCATTGTTGCCGGTGCTGGTACAGGCAGGGCATACGGTCTAGTCTCACATGGACGTCGGCGGATCCGAACTGCCAGGATCCAGATTAGACATGTGGACTCAGTATGCGGTAAAATCTGGGTTACAGACTCACAGTTAATGCGTCACGGGTAAATATCAACAGATGGCCTGCACTACAATCTTGGACTGGAAGCAATGAGAAAATGGTAAATTAATGAGAAAAATATGCAGATGGGATCTTAGGGCGGATGGGAATGAAAAGCTGCTGTTTTGTCTTGCTTTGATTTCCTTCTTCCGTTTTGGTTGGGTCGGCCACACCAGAAAGACGTCCTACCAGCGCAGAGGAAGCACGGGACGCGAACGAACAAGGAAAAGCTGTCATCTGTTTCTGTAGCCAAGATTTGATTAAAAGAATCGTTCATAAAGTCGGCCGCTGGGATCATGCGTCGTCCCCCTCCCAATCACAGCTAACAGCCGGTCACCCTATTTTCGGAGGAGTACTAAGCGAGAAGATTCATGCCATTTCAGAGTATACTAGAAGGGTTGGGCGCGCTTTGCTGCGGCGTTGGTGTTGTTGGTTTCTTAAAAACGTTACTCACTCGGTTTCAAAAAATAAGGTGTAGTATTATTTAAAAAATCAAACATTTTTAAGTTTGATCAAATTTTAACGAAATATATCAAAATCAATAATATCAAATCGGTATAATTAGATTCATCATGAAATAAATTTTCATTTTTTTTCTTTAATATTGTGGGTGTTGACATTCTTGGCTCTGAACTTGGTTAAAGTTAAAGGAATTTAACTTTCCAAAAAACTAATACCCCTTATATTTTAGAATTGATGGAATATTTAGTTTGGCGGGGCGGGGAGATGGAGTGTATAATTTGATGATTTGGTGGGCCTTTCTCGATGTGATTCTGTGTTATCCGCTAAGAAACCCATATTTATGTGGGGAAAATTCTGCATCAATATCTGCATGTACTATATTGATGCTATAATATCATATGGTGGCGTTCTTTTTTCTAGGTGATGAGAGGTTGCACGGGATTGATATGCTTTTAGAAGCCGTTTGCTACTAACTGATTTGAAAAATCATTGGTCCGATCAAAATTGTAACCAAATTCATAATTGAATACCTCAATTGAATTGAAAAGCTTTCAAATTAGGGAACAATAGTGAATTAAAATAATTGAATAGGAGAGCTCCTTGAGAAATTGTTGACACAGTCAAAATTAAGTGACTCGATTTTAAATTGAAGACCCCAATTAATTTTAACGCCTTAAAAATTAGGAAGCATAGTGTCTAGCATAAAAGAATTGAATGAGAGAGCTTTGACAAATTGTTGACCCGGTCAAAATTGAGCGACTCAATTTTAGTTGAAGACCTCAATTTGTTGCGAGTCCTTTAAAATTAGGGAGCTTAGTGTTATAGAGGATGCTTCTGTCAGGCTATAACCTCTTCAGATTTGATGCCTGTTTGCATCAGAAATTTTGACTACCGTTTGGGAAAGTAATTTTCATCAGTTTCTTGTAGTATTAATGTAGAAAGAGATTCATTTCGCAAAAGAAAAGTGAAAAAGAGATTATTCCCTTGTTTTACTAAGGGCATCTCCAAGGCTCGCCTGCAAATTTGCTCCGGCATTCGTCCGTGAACACGGATGCGAGAGGCGGCCATCCAACTTTGTCCACATATATTTCAAGCCGTATTTCAACTAACCGGACGAAATTAATGCAAACACAACGGATTTCATCAAAGTTCAGATAGAAATAACATAAATCATCCATACATAGCATACGAAAAAAATCTAGTACAACAATAGTTGAAATTTAAAGAGGTTAACCGGATATTCGACAAGTTTTTCATGAGCGAACCATGTCGTCCCACACATACTGCCCCTTCAGCTTCATTCAACTGTGTATGTGGTAAATGGTTGTCCCTCTATCGTGTGGTACATCACGTCAGCACATACTGGCTAAACAATGTGTAGAGCAACATTGAATGAATCAATCAACAAGTTGAGCAAGAAGAAGCAAAACTTCGGCTTGCGCGCGCAATGGCCACCTCAACCGCCCCACAAAACTTGGTGAGTATGGTCTGGATGGTGTACCATCGATACGATAATGATTTCACATTGCGATCATGGATGATGTGCATGTTGTAGGGCGCAATGTGCTTTCACGTGTGAAACGAATCATGCACGCACTGCCAGAAGAGCTCCTGCTCCTACCTACGAAATCCGTGGATACAGTGAACCACGCATCGCACATCAACTCATCCTCCATGGCCGAATACCCCCGCCATCCTTCGCACTCTAAAAAAAACCAATACGACGTTTGGAAACAAGCTCAATGGCATTTGACCGAACACCTACCGGGTATGGTATCCACCATGGACAACATTGACAGGGGGAGTGTACCTGCCTACGGGCGGGTCCTGGGTGGACGACGCCGTCGTGAAAGGAGAGCGGGCGCGTCGGTGCTGGTTGCAGAGGTCCGACAATGTCTGTGTGCCGGCCTGAGAGTTGCAGTGGCAGCGTCGGAGGAGGAGAGTGCGGACACAAAGCAAGGGTGGGGAAAGGGCCGATTGGAAGAAAATAGGACCAGGAGAGGGGTTTAGTGGGCCGGGGATGTCGGAGTCCTACATGGTTGATGTTTGGACTCCCTTAATGCCCCTCCTCAAGTTTGCTTCCACTTTGCGAGAGAAAGTGCATCCAGATCACTATGGACTGATACAGACACGCGTTGGATGGCACAACACGTCTGGACTGCACGATTCAAACGTAGACGAACAGTTTGAGGGTCGGCGTTGGAGATGCCCTTAGAAAGGAAAATGTTCTAACAAAGACGACACAAAAGGATGAACAGTCTATAAAAACACATGTAACCACACTACACAATACCAAGGATACATATAGAGATTCCTAGCGATCGTTCTGTATACTAGATAACCAGTTGCGTCAAATGGCGCAAAGACCCGTTTAAAACCATGTTCATGTTGAAAATATTTGCATTTTTTCAATAACTGTATATTTGAGTACATTTGGTAAGAACTTATACCCCTATATATAAAGGAAATTAAATGCAAATATTTTCTTAAGGTAATAATGCCACAAATTAGATCATCGGTAGGTCAAGATAGTTGAGTCTACAATTAGGAACACCGAGTAGCTGTAAACTTGCATTTAAAAAGAGTAAACACAAGTGACACAATAAAATGTACTTAATACATGAAATCGTGAACATTGTGTACAGGAGAAGTTAATAGAAATAGTGGTCAATTACATCATATAATTTGGTTCTATACTCTTTTGTGTATATATCATGAATGCTACGCCTTTGTGATCAACTCTTTGTCCTTCGAATCAAATGTCACAGCTACTGCCCCTTGTGGAAAAAGAAAGGACTCTGTAATACTCATAGAAAACATCATGTGATGCATCTCAACCCGCGCAAAACAATGTAAAAACCACACATGCTATCTACATACTCTCATTGTCTAGCAAAGCATAAGTAGCTGAGGGACCCTGTACAAAAGAATTGACAATTAGCAAGAAAGAAGCATGCCATCAGTTGTCTAGACAACAATAAAACAATAAGTGGCAAAAGCCCCATCAGAATTAGCATTTGCCATCCAGTTTATTAGCTAAAGTTGAGCATTAACCAGTCGATAAAACATATTAAGCATCAACTATTAATCAAAATCTATTTTCCTAATAAGACAACATAGATATGAAATGGGCAAACTCTATTTTGCCATCCAGTTTATGAAGTAAAGTGGAAAGCTATGGTCACAAATGCATAAATAAGCAATATAGAAAATTAGTTAAATAGATTCTGTTTTTCCCTTGAAATACCTGAAGGAGCCCGCTAATTCCAAGTGTGCTTTGAAAAATGTACAATTTATTACTTGTTTTAGTCGTGGGCAAACACATTCTGCTTTATAACCTTTAATAATAAGATATACATAGTTTTGGAAAGGATGTGCATTTTTAGAAGCATGTGTATTTTGAAGTAATTTTCTGTGTGAGCAAGGATGCATCGTTAAAATTTATGGCCTTGCATACAAAAAAGAAACAGAGAAGGAAAAGCAATCAAAAAATAAAAATATATATAATGGAGCCAAATAGAACCCTTGGAAGCATCTCATGGGGAAGTAATAGGACTGGGAAAGCAGTAGAAGACCAGCGTGCAGGGTAGCCTGCTCATAGGCGTGCATAAAACCACATTGCACCGTATTCCATGAGAAAGCCCTCAGTGGCACCCCCTTTGGGGCGGTGTGAAAACACTGTCAAAGCCCGCTATCTTGCTCCCTCCATATGCTCTAGATGACCAGAGAGATAAAAGCGTTCATAGTTTTGTTTTGCTCACACTGCATTCTTGACCAAGCATCCTGCCACCAGGCCTGGAGAGCAAGATTAGTAGGGAGTGACCTCATTTCGGAATCATTATAAAAATAAAAATAAAATACCTAAAGGCCTTCAATAGAAAAGAACACAAAATTCTTGAGTATTCACCGAGGCATCTATATGTAAATCTGGAAGAGACAAAAATCAAAGACATCACAACATAAAACAGGATAGATAAATTCATCCAGATCACATGGACATGCTGGCTGCGTGTATGAGTCAAATGTATACAGAAATGAGACCGAGAGGCCAACTTGTTGCTATTTCAATGCACACAAAGCCGTATCTTGTATGAATCTACAAAATAACCAAAGTTTATGAATAAGACGGAGGACAATTCTAAAATATTATCCGATGGAAGCTTTGATTGCAAAACGAACAAAACGGTTATATCCTACTGTTGTTTGAGGTTTCATAATTCAAGAAGAAAAACATTATCTTTAACCAACAATACAACAATGTAACAAAACGGTTCCTCTTGTAGTGCTCGTTCTGGCCCAAGATGAGCGAACACCTTGACTGTATGAACCGTGGACACACACAGCAGCTGGCCTGGTTGCACTCGTCCAACTTGAAAGCATGCCTTGAGTGCTCGCTCAGGGTGCCCCTACTGGTCTCGTTCCGTACATGGCTCAGGATGACGATGCCCAGCCGGTAGCACGACTGTCAAGGCTCATCAGAGCCGGGTCTTGAACACGAAGGGCCGGTTGACCCAGCCCTGCCAGGTCTTGAACGCCTACAACAGCAAAGGTGAATAATCCTCTGAGTTACTAAAAAATATGTGTTGAGTGGCAATAATGTCATTCCGGCAGCAGAAAAGAAATCTCCAGCATATTTGCCACTACTTTTTCTGAAGATGCCACTACCTATTGTGAAGTTTAATATCAATGGACCAATACTCATTTCAAACTGCGAAAATAGAATGTCGACAGAGACCAATGATATTCAACTATCTAACAATCTCATGAGTTAAAAAGGGGAAGGCAAGAATATAGAAACATCTGCGCGATTTGAGTATAGTTCAAGCAAAACCTACATAGGTAGCCATATAGAGCTGTAAACCAAGACAGAGGCCACCCAAGGCAGAACATCAAACAGTGACAAAGGAACATCAAAGCATTATATAAAACACTTGGCAATACACATAGCAGAGAGCCTAATGCTTGAACTCTGATGGAGTTACCAATATAAGCTTTAAATACTATTGTGAAGGAGCTTTACCTAGGCTATAGCACCAGAGTACATGAATCCAAAAAAACTAACCATTAGAATTAAGTCCCAAGAGCCTAGTATTTAGAAACCTATAACTCTGGGTGAACATAAGATCATTCATACAGTCAATCCGCTAATAACTAAGCAACACGTAGTAGTTATCTTCCTGCTAGTAAGGAGAGCCAACCAAACAACCAATATGCCTAGGCTTTAGAGAAAAAAATTGCCTGAAGGAATAACCTTGCCAGATAATTTATAAATACACCACGAAAATCATCACCAAGTTTAACAGGTACGTGTTACTTTAAATCAAGAGAACACAAAAGGACCATAACATGGTTCTTACCTTCTATCATTTTGGAAATTATTGTACGCTGAAATCTACAGCTTCTGCTGGACAATGAACATATGTTAAGAAGAAAAGTATAGTTTAGGAAGGTGTGCATAACAAAATATGGAGCGCGTGTCCCCTCCTCCCATTCTCTTCTACCCTGCAATGACAGAGAGTAAAATTCCTCGGTTCTTCGGCTATCTATGAATCAAGCTTTTGGTCCTAGGATGCACAACCAATAAAAAGCATTACAATTTTATAAGGCATGAACAACTGTACTTTGAAGCACGATCAACATGCAGGACCTAGCTCGTAATTCTTTTTAGGAATCATCATCTTCATAAAGTAACAAGTAAACTTGGTCATCCATGCACCGACTGTAGCTTGCTTGCTAATTTTCACCTATGTCACAAATAGGACAATCATGTTCAAACTAAAGGTGAAAGCAGTACACATTCAGTTTCTTATTTAATTTAGTATACTGATAAAATCTCTATGAAGAAGCAGACCAACTGCTGGAAATAAACTGGCATGGAACGAAATCAGTGCCACAAAACGATATAGACATGCATGCTTCGGCCTTGTTATGATGACTGGCATATGAAAAAAGGATAGAAAAATGCATTGAAAGCTTGGACCTAAAATGTAGAAGATTACCCCCTTGATCTACCGATGGAAAGTACACCTAAGCGTTAACCAAATGCAATCACAGTCAAGTATGATTTCTTTAATCTATTTAGGGTGTTTTTCACGTACTGTGCAAGTAGCAAGGGGCTGTTCTTCAGTAACAACATCTTATTAGCTTCAGATGACGCCCATTGACACTATACTGCTAATTTAAATTAAGTTGTGATCCTAATATTCGGGTAAAAAATCACATGGAAAGCTCAAACTGAACCGGGATTATCGATCTGCATATTATAACCTACCAAGGTTACCATGACAATGCAGATAGTTTGGAGGCTAACTTAAGAATGTAAACAAAAAATATATATAGACATTTCACGACATCAAACATTTACGGGTTGCGGTTTTAAACAGAAATACATGATGGATCATTGCATACAGCTACGATTACAAAGGTACACTATGTTTTCTAACAAATGAAAAGACAACCACTCTTACCGTCTATAATATAATTCAATTCTTTGTCGATAAGAAAGCAACCATCATTGTGGATGCCTTTATATGCTTCCAGTGATCCTGTGAGCATATGCTAATACTCCTTAACATAAATCTCACTTGTCATCGCCATCGTCATTGTCTTGCTGGAATCACATCCTCTATCTGCAAACTGAAATAATAGCAACATCAAATCCCTCTTGAAGGTCTCACCCTAGACCGTCCCCCTGTTGATCTGCACAGGCATGGCCTTCCATTAACCAAGCAAACTCAACAATCCACACCATGCATATAATATCTCAAGTAAACTTCTTCAGGAAAGTCACATTACACTTCAACCCACTTGATTTATACACATGAACTTAACGGGATATGAGCACAACAATGCATGGTTAATGTATAACTGAAGCGACAAATTGAGACAATCAAAATCTTGCCTTAATGAATAAGCGGGGCAAGGAGGAGACTTCAAGGGCAACCACTTGTGTACTCTGAACAACAAAATGACCATATTCATTAAATATCACATTCAGCATACCCTCAAATCGACTGATGTAGATTATTGGTCTAATCTGCAAAAAGAAAAGCTAACAGGGGCTCTTCTCCTTGTGCAGATGTGTACTGAATTGGAAGGTTGACTTGCCTAAAGTACCGCCGAACGACAGCAGGCATAGCACTGACCGAAACATGCAGTTACAACTAATCAAAAGAGGAGAGCAGCAGGAAGGAAGAAGGAACCTGCGGACGTGTGGGTTGTACAGAGCCATCTCTGGCCCAGCGCGGTGTGAACAATGACGAGCTGTTCCTTCCGGTGACCCTCTCCCGTCCGCCGCCGCACATTCCTCTCCTCTTTCCTCTCTATTTCTCCCTTCTCTCCTTCCTTCTCTCTCTCCCTCTCATCTTCTCTCTCTCCTGTAGATCAAATCGAGCGCCACCGCCGTCGCCCTTTGACTGCAGGTCGTCACCGCCGCCGGAGAAGCTCACCTCCGTGCCCGCACGAGATGATGAGGGGTGGGCAGCGGTGGCGTAGGAGAGGAGAAGCCAGCGCTGCCGAATGCCCTTCTTGGGAGCCGCCTTGTCTCTCCGGACGGGGCGCACTCCATGGCCAGCCCATCGTGCCGAGCTCTCCTAGGAGGCGACTGAGGTGGGAGGAGGAGGAGGAGGCAGCGGCGACTGAGGTGGGAGGAGGAGGGGGCGGCGGCTAGGGTTGTGAGGAAGGATGGGAGTAGGAGGGGGTCGGGCATGAGAGGAGGAGGAGGGGCGTGGGAGGACGTGGGGTCATTTCTTTTTGTTTCGCTGCCGCTTTTTCGTTCGCTGGCGCCTGAGTCGCAGGACTATTCACGGTCGACGTGGATGCCGTGGTTGTGACTACCAACCCTCTCATCCTTTATAAGTTCAATTGTGACATATACGAAAGAGCCGTCACGCTAGCATGACTCACGAGCACGCAAGAGCGCGCGAGACCAAGACGCGACGAGTTACAAAATTGGACCACACGACCTCACGCCACCCCATCCATCCCCTGACTTTTAGAGCATCTACAACCGGGCGTCTTAAACCCTCTCTCATACGTCCACGAACGTGTCCGATCAGTGACCGAACAGGAGAGAAGGAACCCTCATATCATTCCTATACGTCTGGTTTGTCCGCGAACCCTCATATTGAGGACAAATGTAGGAAGGATATGAGGGCACCGGGGTGTGCCCAGGCAATCCGCCATGTAGAACACGGCCCACCCCGGACCACCTTTTTCTCTTTGTTTATTCTTTTTTTCTCTCTCTTTCTTCTCTCCATCAATTACAGCAAATGACCGGACATATAAGAAAAAAAAATTAAAAAGTGTGGATGCATGAAGGAAAAATAAAGGCTTAAAACGGACACGCCCATTCATTGATCGGGCGCACCCACGGGCATTTAGGTGTCAGATTTGCTAGTCCGGCTATAGACGCTCTTATCCACAAGAAAAGAAGAAAATGGAAGAGATCCCCAACCCATCTCCGCCTAGGACCCCCAAAACCTTCCTGTCAGTTATTTAACGCCACCATGTTGAATCTTTGTGAAGACCCAAAATTATAGCGTTGCAGTTCAGACCCAGAATATCACTTTTGTCCTAAATTTTAGCGCTGCAGTTCAGACCCAAATTCTAGCGTTGCAACTCAAAATACCACATATGTCATTTCTTCGTGAAACTTTGTCAGTGAGTAGAGTGAACGACCAGGTTTGATACCCTGAAATTTTGACTTTTTTTATTTTCTCTAGTATTTTTTTATTTTACTATTCATACAAAGTGCATTTTCGAAATTACCAGCCCCTATTCAAGCTTCTTACCCCCAAAAAGTTTGAGATTAGAAAAAAGACGGGTCATTTGTGTTTCAAAATCAATACCCTCTACATGCCATATTTGAGTTACCATACTTGATCATGTTTAGCCAGCGACGGAGCTGATCTGCGACCGCAAGCAACAAGAGATGAAAACATCGCGGGGGTGGAGGGTTAGAGCATCTACAGTCGGGCGCCCTATATCCGTCTCAAATGTTCGGACAGGCTGTCCGATAAAAAAAACCAACCCAATCGGAGCTCTCAAACGGGCCTCAAACATACGGGTTGACCGGCACCCCTCATATATGTCCCGAATCCCGGGTGGACATGACGTCAGCCCGACCCACCGCTGGCCCACCCCGACCCTGCAAAATCCCGCGTTCGGAAGAAACCCTAGCTTACTCCGCTCCGCTCCCTGACGCTCCCATTTCCCTAATCCGTCCAATCCCTAGCGTCGGCGAGCATGTTCAGCACCGACAGCCACTCCGACGGCAGCTCCGGAAGCGAGGAGGAGTTGGCACTCCGTATTGCACTCGAGCGCTCACGGGTCGGTACGGGAGGCAGCTCCGGGTCTGGTGTGACGCCACCTGTCGCCCGTCACCGCAACGCTGATGTGGGCGCCGACCCTTCCCGCCCCATGCGTGGATCTGTGAGGCATGCCTGATCTGCTCCTCCCGCCCGACGGCCTCCTCTACCTCCGGCCGCTGCTTCGCACGGGTAGCGGTGGGTTCTAGTGTCCGCATCCATGGGGCAGCGGTGGGTTCTAGTGTCCGCTCCGTCGATGCCACGGATGCGGACTCCAGAGTCGGAGGCACGTGCCGCTTGTCGTGGGAGGCAGATGGAAAGGGAGACGGGGGCAGGTCCGACGCGGATGCACAGTTCGCCCGCCGCCGCTGCGTGATGCCGGTGCCCGACGATGAGGACCGTCTCCTCGAGTCGGTGTGCCGTCCGTCACTTACTGTGGCGAAGACGAAGGCCCGACTGCTCCGAAGGATCAACGCCAAGCAGCTCCGGCTCGACATTGAGCAATCCGAGCAGGAGGCGGCTGAGGCAGCGACACAGGCAGCGAGGGTGGCCAAGCTCAAGCGCAAGCAAGACCGCATCGTCAGGCGCTTGCAAGGTGTAACATCCCAAAATTCTAAATTTTGGAATGTTATAATAAATAGATAGACTGGATCGATTGTTTGATTGATTGATTGAAAGTGAGTGAAATTCGAAACTTTTGAAAGTTAAATGAGAGGGAATAAAATGACTTTCCCAAACTTTCATCTTTGCTTTTTAATCTCCGGGAATTCAAATACTTTTCATCACAAAACCCTGGAGAGAAGATGACATGACTTCTTCCATTTATTTAAATGACAAGGGGTATTGAAAGTACTTGAATTTCATTTGAGGATGTTTCCAATTCTGAAACTTTATGCAACTCATGATTTTCACGAGCGAACATAAAATGACTTATTCAAATTATATGAAATATGAGTTGGGAGTTTCAAAATATTAAATTCATAGTTCTTTTGAATTTATTTTCAATTTGGGTTATTTGAGTTTTATTCAAATTATTTTTCTCCAAAAATAAAATATATGGAAAATAGGGTACCATGATTCCCTACATCAGAAAATTGGAGAAAAATAAATTTGAATTCATTTTAGTATTTTTAAAAATGATTTTTCTGGATTTTAGTAGAGCAGGAGCACTCTTTGAATTATCTGAATTTTTGTATATTTTATTTAAAGTTATAAAAATGTTCACGTTGTAGATAATCTTTTTCTGAAAATTTTGATATATAATATGCCTATGTTATATTTTTATTTTATTTTATTTTGCTTATTTTCTTGTGTGCGAAAATGTAAAAAAAGAACAATTTTCAGACCGACCGGACTGGGCCGAAGCCCAGCCAGCCGGCCCACCCAGCCAGCCCCGCGCCAGGCCAGCCGGCCCAACAGGCCGCGGCCCAGCCCATCGCCACGCCGCCTTCCTCCTCCCGCAGCTCGCCTGCCGCCGCACGCCGTTGTCGCCTCGGCGTCCGTGCCGCCTCCGGACTCCGCATCCCGCGCCGTCTCCCCTGCTCCCTTCCCCACGCAACGCGCCCTCCCCTTCTCCTATAAAGCCGCCCCGACCCCGTCTCCTCTCTGCATCATGCCGCCGCCCCGCGCAGAGCCGTTGCTGCCGCCAGATCTCGCCGCAGCTCCGCAGCTCCGCCTCCCCGCCCCCGCGCCGCCGCCGCTGCACCGCGCCGCCACCGCTCGCCGCCACCCGCGCCGCGCCGCCCCGTGTCGTCCCGCGCAGCCGCCGTCGGCCGCGTCTCGCCGGAGCCGCCGTCCCGCCGGCGGTTTTCTCCGCCTAAACCGCCGAGCCGGTCGAACCGGTAAACCCCAAACCGGTTTTTCTTTTAAGTTCGTTTTTCTTAAAAAAAATAAAAAAATAAAATAAAATAATATTAAACAGCGAACGTCCGCTGTTTTGCTCTTATGAACGAACGTTCGTTATTTAGTCGTTTTGTTTTCTGTTGATTTACGCCAGGGACCTATACGTAATTATCTTTCTTACACTTTAGTTCCTGATTTTCAAACGACCGTAACTTTTTACTCGTTAATCCAAATTCAACGAAACCAACGCCCATGTCTTCGTTATGAACCCCTCTATCCAGTAATACAACTCAAACATATTTTTGAAAGTTTTAAAATTTGAATTTGACCAGATTTGAATTCAAACTTTGTTTGATCATAACT
This sequence comes from Aegilops umbellulata, assembly GCA_032464435.1. Classification (NCBI taxonomy): domain Eukaryota; kingdom Viridiplantae; phylum Streptophyta; class Magnoliopsida; order Poales; family Poaceae; genus Aegilops; species Aegilops umbellulata. Next base: position 349,547,687 of record CP136054.1, read on the forward strand.
TGAGTTTCGTAACTCCGATTTAGTTGATTCTTTTTGAAAATTGAAGCTCTTGACCTAAGCTTTCTGATAAGGCCAAATTCACATAATTTTGGTGCTGTTAGAAATTGTTTTATGTTGCAAGAGTTATTTGTTTGGTTTTGATGTTTTCCGAATCGTCTTCTTTGATCTTTCCGATCTTTTGAGTGATTGCTTATGTGTGGTTACTATTGCTTGCTTACGGTAGATTGACCAGAGTGTGACGAGTAGAACTATCAAGAGTTTTGAGTGCGAATCATCTTCATCAACATTGCAGGCAAGTAACACTTTGATCATACCTTCTCATTGCCCAGTTTTTATTGCATTAGATCAATCCTCAAACACTGCATGATTAGGATCTAATCAAATTGTGGGATGGGAAGTAGATGAGGTAGTACCTATTACCTGTTTTATTATGAAACCCTTGGGAGTTACTCTACGTTGTTTATTATGCCATGCCATGCTAGTAGACGTGGATTGGGTGAGTGATATCCATGACAGATGTGAGCTTGTTAATTTAATGGTTTACTTAAGGTGGCAACTTAAACACACATCTGGGTGGATTGAGGCACCTGGTTTCTATCAGGACTTGCCTGTTTTTCTTTTGAACCGCCACCCAGGATCAAAGGGATCATAAGATTATTCATGCTAGAAACTTCCGTGTGCAGCCATAAGCCATTATGGGCTCTGGCATAGTTGATTAAGTCATGCGAACTCTTACAGGGTAGAGTAGCAGATGTAGGGGAAAGTAGGTGTACCGGTCTATCCAACGTAAGGTGCTAGCGCTTTTGAAAGACTATGTCTCGGTCATCCGTTTCTCAAACACCATGCAGTGCGAGAAATCCAACGGAGGCGATCGAGTCTCGTGGGGAAAAGTGCGCAAACCTCTGCAGAGTGTACAAACTAATCATGATTAGCCGTGTCCCCGGTTATGGACATCTTGAGTATCTAGTTCTTGGATTATCCTGTTGATCTCATCATGTTACTTTAATTAATTTTGTTGGGTTTTAATGATGATGTTTAATTGGGATTGAGAATGCTGTCAACCATTCTCAATGTTTAACAACCACCATGATAGTTAAATAAATTTATTCCTTTGCAGTAGGAAAAAAATGGCTTTTCGCAAAAACATTATAACCATAGAGCTTTTCCACCAGCCATATATGCATGTAGTGATAGCCATTATTCATCATTCTCTATGGTGTGAATTTGCCAGTACATTCAATGTACTGACCCGTTTCGGGCTGCAACGTCTCATGTTGCAGGTTTCTTACGACGAGTAAGTGATACGTCAGGGTTACGATTTCTACACTCAACTTTGCCGTTGGTGTTGATGGGAATCCACAAACTTGTTGCTTCCGCTATATTGGATTGAGGTAATAGTATTTACGTTACTTTATACATGTGATTTACCTCTGTTATAAATCCTTCGAGTACTGTGTGTGTCAGCATACCGATCCAGGGATGACACGTAAGCACAGAGACTTGTCCCATTCGGGTCGGGTCGCTACAAGATGGTATCAGAGCACATGTTGACTGTAGGGCGTGACCCTAGAATCTGGCAAGCCCATAGGAAAGATTTTTCTCTAAAACTTTCTTTTCAAAAGGATCTTTTACCTCTCTTCTCTTCTGAGTTTATTTAAATATTCCCTTTAGTGAGACCATACCCTTTTCCCTTTTGACCACTCGAAGATTCGACTGATGAGATCACTTCAAGGAGGATAAGATATCGGACAACTAAGACCATTCGGAATGGAGAAAATTTTACCATACATTATGATTATGGAAACTACAACGGCTGAAGACTCCGAAGACTAGGAGAACTTGGAGGCTCGGAAGAATTTCCGAATTTGTATGACCTAGGAAGGCTACCCTTATGGAACTTTGCAGACTAAGGAAGCTGTCAATACCCGAGATCAAGGTGTATCGGAGAAAGACCGGAACATGGAGAGTTAAAAACTCAAAGTTCTGTCAAGGAAAACCCTAAGGCAGGAGATATCAACTATGGAATGATAGCTCATGTAAATGACAAAGGGAAGAAACATGGTTATCCATGATGTTATTGCCCGCCTATGCTATTGTCACCGTGCTGAGTTAAGCATGCATATGCATGGAAGGATTGGATGGTGGAAGGCTGATGGAGCACCTATCAGCAAGATGAAGTTTTAACTCTAGCCAGTGTATCACCAGGATCTGGAATGTTACATCAAGAAGTTAAGGTGGACTTACAGGAAGCAGTATTGTTACAAGGAAGTATTTCATGAGGAACTCAGGACCCTGAAGATGAGAGTAGCCAAGCTGGAGGAGCAAAACCTCGAGATACAGGAGATTTGTCAGGGACTGAAGGACAGAAGGACATGGTTCATACCAAGGATGTTGAAATCCAGAAGTTGGAACGTAACTCCAGAAATATTGGAGGACGCCACGAGAGACTTTACGTCAACAAAGATGATTTGGCAAAGGAATTGAGAAGGACAAACACGATCGGAAGAAGCCATCGGAGACATGAACAAGACTTGAAGAGTTTGGCGACTTTGAGGATTTATTGACCTTTAGAAGACCAAACCCCTGTTATGCTTACGTTAGATCCGACGTTTGTGGGCTGTCATTTGTTTGATGTTTTTACGACAGCCACAATAAAATCTGTCTTTTAAAAACCTTTGTTTGTATTGTGTGCATCTCTCTCGATCTCCCTTATCTCACCCCAAAACCCATGGACCCAATAGATGATGAATGGAGATGATCTCGTATCTTCTGGACCGATGAGTCAATTGGAGAGAGACCGATGGATTCAGAACATGGAGGATCATATGGAGAACAACCCCATAGTCGGAAAGGATATGTCCCAGCATGATCTTCAATGCTTTGAAAGAGGTGCTGCTACTTGGTGGAGGATGTACCAAACCATCAATGGATGGCAAGGAGTAACCACTTGGAAAGAATTTAAGTTGACTTTGCTAAAGTCCCAGTTTGTGTCCCAGAAATTGAAGCCTTATGGAAATAATATGAAGAAAACTTGTGCATGCAAGCTTTGTGGAGAAATAGGACACACCCATAAGGAACACAAAGATGAATGCCCTAATTGTGAAGGAAGTCACCCAGCTGAAGAATGCCCAACTGGGCAGATCACTTGTTTCTTGTGTGAAGGGACTACCCACTACCCTGCTCCATGTCACATTTACCCCATGGTACAAAGAACCATCCAACAGAAGAAAGAAGCAATGAAAGGAGCCCTAATGAGAATTTTAAAAGAACCTGCGATGAAGGAAGAGGTGGAGGACACACCCAAACAGGAACCAATTAAACCCTGCACCAAGTCTTGCTATTCATGTGGAGAAGAAGGACACATCTCCCAGAATTGTATGAATGGGACTCTAGTAGAATTCCCGACGGAGGAAGTAGAGTATGACCCACAGGAAATAGAAGCCCTGATTGGAACAGAAAAGTCCAGAAAGAGAAGTAGATTGGATTCTAGTAAGGATCTGAGTCATATCACCTGTTATAGGTGCAAGGAGTCAGGGCACTACCTCAACAATTGCCCAAAAAGGAAGCCAAGGACCCCAGGAGGCTATATAATCACAAGGAAACCTCGAGATTTGTCAGAAGTAATATGTTTCCGTTGTAATGAAGTAGGGCACTTTGCCAGAGATTGTCCGAAGGAGAAGGAGACTTGAGATAAATAGTTGAGTTTGTAACAAAAGAAATATAGTAGTAGTAGTGAGAACATTTTTTTCCTTATATTGAGGTGTTGAGTCGAGGCATGTAATGGAAAAACATGAGATTGTAGTATTTTGAGAATCAATAAAGTTAGCAGTGTTGGTACTGATTTGGATTTTATGAGTTACTCTATGAGGAAAGATGTTGACCATTTTCGAGGATATGAGAAATATGGTCTATAGAATATTGGAGCATTTTAAGGGTGGTAGTACCCTATAAGAACCGTTGACCCTGGAAATGATAAGGATACTCCCCTGAGTGGATTTCGGACAAAATGAATACGAGTTTTGTCTCGATATGTGTGATACCCCAAGAGTGTGTGGGATGAAGTTGGAGATCATTAGTTTGTTTGGACCAAATGTGATCAAGGAGTCAGAAGAGAATGTTAAGTTGATTCAGGATAGACTGAAGGTAGCTCAGTCCAGGCAGAAGAGTTATGCAGACTAAAAAACGCAAGGAGGAAGTCTATGAAATTGGAGACAGAACATGTCTTCGTGTGTCCCCTCTGCGAGGAGTTAAACGAATTTGAGTTAAGGGAAAGTTAGCCTTGAGATTTGTAGGACCATACCGAGTTTTGGAGCGTATGGGAGAAGTGGCCAACAAGTTGGAGTCACCCGAAGGACTGTCAGGAGTTCATGATGTGTTTCACGTTTCCCAGTTGAAGAAGTGCCAGGCAGAGATGGTCAATATTCCCCTGAAAGGACGCTTGACCCTAGAAAGGATAATGATGTTCTACGAAATGGAGTATGGACTTCATAAGTATAAGTTTTATCTCGGTATGTGGAATATCCCACGAGGATGAAGAGATGAATTATTATTGGATATAAAGGAGGTATGATGTTGGAAATATGGATCAATGGAAATTCCATGATAAGTCTGAGTAATCATGTCCTAGTATGGTGCCAATAGAAGGAAGAAAGACAGTACATTTGGATGGATTTAAGAATACTAGGAAGTTGGAAGTTGGACTAATGATCAGTTGCCCCGATGATGAGTTCAAGGTTTGCAAGTGATGAGATGGGCCATAACCCACAGGCCCCAGGACCTGCCAAGAAGCAAGCACACTCTCGTTGAAGGAAAAACCCTGGAGGAAGTTACGATTTTATCAATAGACGATCTTATAGGAGTTTACGCAAAACCTGAGGGTTGGGAAGGAACGATAGATGTTTGTTTGGCTTGCAGAATCTATGGATTTATCCGAACTTAGTTCGTCGACAAGAAGAAATTCTGCAATGCTTGTGAGGATGACTGAGTGTTAGAATGCGAGATTCGCTAAACCGTATACAAGGTAATGATTTGGGTGCGGGATGGATTGATCATCATACCGACTTACTCTTATTATTCGCCTTGCTATGTGGGATGGTAAATCTGAGTGACTTACCTATAGTAGAGAGACGACGATATTAAACCTTGTTTGAACCTTAGAATGGTATAAGAATTTTTCCCCTGTACAAGGCAGTTTTGCCAATCGTAGGTTATACGGTGAGGATCAACCCAGACCCATTTCCTGCAGGAGAAACCATAAATTGTTGACCACCATGAGATACCGATAGTTGTTTAGTTTTGGCGCCAGACCCGTCAGCTAAGAAGACCCAATATCGGAATAACCTTACCAAGAGGAAAGGACAAAAGAATTGCGGTAAAGGTTATGCCACTATCGGAAGAGCCCAGAGATGGAATTTCCAGATATCTGGGAAGACCGACATTGTCAACAATAAGGATGAAGTATATGAGTTTTGATGGAACCGTAACCATGTTTCTAAGGGTGGTAGCACCCGAGACCCCAGTGACGATCGATGGATTTTGAGAAGACCCCAAACCTAACCTATTTCTTTCTAGCCTCTCCGAATCTCGAGGACGAGATTCATTTTAAGGGTGGTAGGTTTGTAACATCCCAAAATTCTAAATTTTGGAATGTTATAATAAATAGATAGACTGGATCGATTGTTTGATTGATTGACTGAAAGTGAGTGAAATTCGAAACTTTTGAAAGTTAAATGAGAGGGAATAAAAGGACTTTCCCAAACTTTCATCTTTGCTTTTTAATCTCCGGGAATTCAAATACTTTTCATCACAAAACCCTGGAGAGAAGATGACATGACTTCTTCCATTTATTTAAATGACAAGGGGTGTTGAAAGTATTTGAATTTCATTTGAGGATGTTTCCAATTCTGAAACTTTATGCAACTCAATGATTTTCACGAGCGAAGATAAAATGACTTCTTCAAATTATATGAAATATGAGTTGGGAGTTTCAAAGAATTAAATTCATAATTCTTGTGAATTTATTTTCAATTTGGGTTATTTGAGTTTTATTCAAATTATTTTTCTCCAAAAATAAAATACATGGAAAATAGGGTAACATGATTCCCTACATCATAAAATTGGAGAAAAATAAATTTGAATTCATTTTAGTATTTTTAAAAATGATTTTTCTGGATTTTTGTAGAGCAGGAGCACTCTTTGAATTATCTGAATTTTTGTAGATTTTATTTAAAGTTATAAAAATGTTCACGTTGTAGATAATCTTTTTCTGAAAATTCTGATATATAATATGCCTATGTTATATTTTTATTTTATTTTATTTTGCTTATTTTCTTGTCTGCGAAAATGTTAAAAAAAAAATTCGGACCGACCGGACTGGGCCGAAGCCCAGCCAGCCGGCCCACCCACCCTGCCCCGCGCCAGGCCAGCCGGCCCAACAGGCCGCGGCCCAGCCCATCGCCGCGCTGCCTTCCTCCTCCCGCAGCTCGCCTGCCGCCGCACGCCGTCGTCGCCTCGGCGTCCGTGCCGCCTCCGGACTCCGCATCCCGCGCCGCCTCCCCTGCCCCCTTCCCCACGCCACGCGCCCTCCCCTTCTCCTATAGAGCCGCCCCGACCCCCTCTCCTCTCTGCATCTCGCCGCCGCCCCGCGCAGAGCCGCCGCCGCCGCCATATCTCGCCGCAGCTCTGCAGCTCCGCCTCCCTGCCCCCGCGCCGCCGCCGCTGCACCGCGCCACCGCCGCTCGCCGCCACCCGCGCCGCCGCTGCACCGCGCCGCGCCGCCCCGTGTCATCCCGCGCAGCCGCCGTCGGCCGCGTCTCGCCGGAGCCGCCGTCCCGGCGGCGGTTTTCTCCGCCTAAACCGCCGAGCCGGTCGAACCGGTAAACCCCGAACCGGTTTTTCTTTTAAGTTCGTTTTTCTTTTAAAAAAATAAAATAAAATAAAATAATATTAAACAGCGAACGTCCGCTGTTTTGCTCTTATAAACGAACGTTCGTTATTTAGTCGTTTCGTTTCCTGTTGATTTACGCCAGGGACCTATACGTAATTATCTTTCTTACAGTTTAGTCCCTGATTTTCAAACGACCGTAACTTTTTACTCGTTAATCCAAATTCAACGAAACCAACGCCCACGTCTTCGTTATGAACCCCTCTATCCACTAATCCAACTCAAACATATTTTTGAAAGTTTTAAAATTTGAATTTGACCAGATTTGAATTCAAACTTCGTTTGATCATAACTTGAGTTTCGTAACTCCGATTTAGTTGATTCTTTTTGCAAAACGAAGCTCTTGACCTAAGCTTTCTGATAAGGCCAAATTCACATAATTTTTGTGCTGTTAGAAATTGTTTTATGTTGCAAGAGTTATTTGTTTGGTTTTGATGTTTTCCGAATCGTCTTCTTTGATCTTTCCGATCTTTTGAGTGATTGCTTATGTGTGGTTACTATTGCTTGCTTACGATAGATTGACCGGAGTGTGACGAGTAGAACTATCAAGAGTTTTGAGTGCGAATCATCTTCATCAACATTGTAGGCAAGTAACACTTTGATCATACCTTCTCATTGCCCAGTTTTTATTGCATTAGATCAATCCTCAAACACTGCATGATTAGGATCTAATCAAATTGTGGGATGGGAACTAGATGAGGTAGTACCTATTACCTGTTTTATTATGAAACCCTTGGGAGTTACTCTACGTTGCTTATTATGCCATGCTATGCTAGTAGACGTGGATTGGGTGAGTGATATCCATGACAGATGTGAGCTTGTTAATTTTAATGGTTTACTTAAGGTGGCAACTTAAACACACATCTGGGTGGATTGAGGCACCTGGTTTCTATCAGGACTTGCCTGTTTTTCTTTTGGACCGCCACCCAGGCTCAAAGGGATCATAAGATTAATCATGCTAGAAACTTCCGTGTGCAGCCACAAGCCATTATGGGCTCTGGCATAGTTGATTAAGTCGTGCGAACTCTTACAGGGTAGACTAGCAGATGTAGGAGAAAGTAGGTGTACCGGTCTATCCAACGTAAGGTGCTAGCGCTTTTGAAAGACTATGTCTCGGTCATCCGTTTCTCAAACACCATGCAGTGCAAGAAATCCAACGGAGGCGATCGAGTCTCGTGGGGAAAAGTGCGCAAACCTCTGCAGAGTGTACAAACTAATCATGATTAGCCGTGTCCCCGGTTATGGACATCTTGAGTATCTAGTTCTTGGATTATCCTGTTGATCTCATCATGTTACTTTAATTAATTTTGTTGGGTTTTAATGATGATGTTTAATTGGGATTGAGAATGCTGTCAACCATTCTCAATGTTTAACAACCACCATGATAGTTAAATAAATTTATTCCTTTGCAGTAGGAAAAAATGGCTTTTCGCAAAAACATTATAACCATAGAGCTTTTCCACCAGCCATATATGCATGTAGTGATAGCCATTATTCATCATTCTCTATGGTGTGAATTTGCCAGTACATTCAATGTACTGACCCGTTTCGGGCTGCAACGTCTCATGTTGCAGGTTTCTTACGACGAGTAAGTGATACGTTAGGGTTACGATTTCTACACTCAACTTTGCCGTTGGTGTTGATGGGAATCCACAAACTTGTTGCTTCCGCTATATTGGATTGAGGTAATAGTATTTACGTTACTTTATACATGTGATTTACCTCTGTTATAAATCCTTCGAGTACTGTGTGTGTCAGCATACCGATCCAGGGATGACACGTAAGCACAGAGACTTGTCCCATTCGGGTCGGGTCGCTACACAAGGCTACATCATCATCTCCTCCTGCTCCAGCTCCGATGACGGGTCCGACAACTCTAACATGGACCCACCTCCTACGCGTGGACTCCTACAGTTGCGCCGGCAACCGGAAGGGCAAAGGACCGGCGAGGAAGTGGTGAAGCTCGCCCTCTCCTATTTATAATCTAGTTCTAGTTCTAGTATGTAGTTACCATGTGCCGGATTGTTGAACTGTGTGACTTATGACCGTTTGGTGATCTTTTGGTGATGTTTATGTGAATTAAGCCTGTCTGGTACCAGTTTATATGTATGTTCCTTTCAATTTTGATCATTTGGTGATCTACGTAGTAGTTGTATGAATTTGTATGGATATAGGGTTTAGAATATGAGATACGCGGGTGTGGAGGCGTGGATTTGGGAAGTGCCCGGTCAATGTCTGAGGGCGTGCCCGGACGCGTCTGCGGAGATATAGGGGGTCGAATTTGCCAAGTCCGGCTGTAGATGCTCTTGCAGAGGGATTACTGATCGATGGTGGGACGGATGGGCTTGTAGATAGACGATTGGGATGGTTTGGGTCTACCCCTTTGGATATTTTACAGGGATAGTAGATAATGTACTCACTCCGTTTCTAAATATAAATCTTTGTAGGATTTCACGACCAATTACATACGGATTTATATAGACATATATTTTAAAGTGTAGATTCGCTTATTTTACTCTGTATGTAGTCTATAATGAAATCTTTAAACAAAAAAGGGTTTCCCCCCACTTTATATTATAAAGCACAACCGCCAAGCATCCAACAACATAAGAGTACAGGTACAGGGTACAGATATCAAATAAACGAGGTCCGGCTGGGAGCACAGCCAAACAAGCTCCAACAATAAAGAAAAGAACTCTAGTCAGGCTCCCGTGGTGGGGGTGGTGATGGCGGAGACATCGCGGCAGCCGTAGAACGAAGACCGGTGACAATGGAGTCAATGGAGCCACGATCATGCCGCTTGATAAGCGGTCTCCAGAGCTATAGATATCCACACATTTTAAAGATGGCGTCAGTGACACCTCAAGGAATGACGTGCTCGATCACTAGTTTATTACGACAGTTCCAGAGGGTCCACGCCAGGGTGCCCACTGCAACCCAAAGGGAGGGTCTACTAATAGGTGGGGAATCTAGGACCTCCCTTAATAGGTCAAGGAGGTTATCATGGCACCATGTCCCACCCACGACGTCCCAGAAGCAACTCCATAAGAATCGCGCCGCCGGGCATCGAAAGAAGATGTGGTTGGAGTCTTCCGGGATACCACATAGGGGGCAGAGGCCATCACCCGAACCGTTCTGCTTCTGGACCTCCGTGCCCGAGGGCAGGCGGCCACGAACCCATTGCCACATGAAGATACGTCTAAGCGGCAACTTGATTTCCCATAGAACCATAAGTTCACTGGGACCTGAAGACGGCAAGATTGCACGGTATAGGGACTTAGTCGATAATGAAATCTTTAAAAAGACTTATATTTAGTAACAGAGGGAGTAGAAAGTTATTCGATTGATACAAATGTTGGAATTTTGCTAGTAGGCCTTCGGCCCAAAGCCCAACTAAAATTCTGAAATTCTCTTGGCCCATTCATGCACACATGTGAGTGGAGTGAGTGAGGCTAAAGTTTAGTCCCACCTCATAAGTTGAGAGAGAGTTGCACATCTTTATAAGTTGAGCTCTTCTACCACTTGTATGAGCATGAGAAGAGGAGACGTACACGCACGCTCCTCCTCCTCGCTCGCCTCGCCACGCCACGCCTCGTCACGACGCGCCGCGCCGCGCCGCGGGTTGCGGGATTGAGCCAAGCCGAGGACAGAGCTATGCACGTTGTCTATATTTTTGCTGCACGGGAAAAATTAATGAGTCATTAATTAATAATTAACTAACGCGTTCATTACTGAACCGTTTTCGATTCTTTTGGATCGTGATGACTCGGACGTGGGGTTTACTCCCATGACCTACCCGGCCCACACTATATAGTCAGCAGACGTCTACCCTAGCCGCCGCTGCTACGTATGGTTTCTCACCACCGTTCCAGATCATTGCGCCGCCAAGCAAGCCTTTCCATCCCTCCTTCCGGCGTGCACCGCGAGAAGGGACAGCAGGCCTCCGAAACCCCGCCTCTCGTGATCCTGTACGGGAGAGGGGCGATCAGGTTTTTGGGGAGCGCACTCGCGCGACTGCTGGCAGCGACGACTTCACGAACGACGACTTCTTCCACGACCTCGGCAACCTCATCCTCGACGACATGGGCGACAGTGTCAACGCCGGCGGTGCTGCACCCGCTGCACCATATGTGATTCTATCCTTCCTGTTCGAGATCGTGGTAGAATTCATGTTTCTAGTATGTGCCCTAGATGTGATATGTACATCTTCTATGCTAGTTCGCATGATTAGTTTAATCTCTCCTGCTGTGGTCATGATTTATCTTCTGTTTATTCGGATTAAATCTCGTAGTAATTTGCTCATATTTCCAACAATCCAAAAACCTGATTATAGGCAATTTAATCCGAGTGGTTTTGCTGCGCATCTGAAGCCGCCTGCCTTTAAGGGGGCTCAATATAAGAGGTGGCGCACGAGAGCAGTCTACTGGTTTCAGACCATGGGCTGCTATGATGCCACCAAGGGCAAGCCTGAGGGCGATCTTAATCCAGCACATCTGGAAGCTTTTGAGAAGATCGATACCCTCTTTAAAGGCGCTCTTCTGAGTGTTCTTGATGACTCCATTGTGGATTCGTATATGTCGTTTGACAACGGCATGGACATGTGGGCTGCGCTCGAGGCCAAGTTTGGTGCCTCGGACGCCGGCAGCGAGTTGTACGTCATGGAGCAATTCTATGACTACAAGATGACCGATGAGCGCCCTGTTGTACAGCAGGCTCATGAGAAACAGTCGCTCGCAAAAGAAAATGAGTACTTCAAGTGTGTGTTGCCGGACAAATTTTTTGCGGGAGGCATCATTGCCAAGCTTCCACCTTTGTGGAACAATTTTGCTACTTCCCTGAAACACAAGAGACAGGAGTTTTCCGTTGCGGATCTCATTGGTACTCTTGATGTTCAAGAGAAGGCGAGAGAAAAGGACACACGTGCTCGAGTTGCTGAGGGAGGTTCTAGTGCGCACATGGTACAGAAGAAGAACTTCCAGCCCAACAAGTTCAAAAACAACAAGAACAAAACTCAGGGCAAAGGCAAGTTTGATACAAAGAACATGCTATCACATTCTACCAACTTCAAGAAGAATTCTCATAAGAAGGGGAAGGGACTTTGCCATGTCTGCGGTGATCCTAATCACTGGGCTCCGAACCTAACCGCTTTGAGGAGCGTGAACATGAGAAGAGCGGCAAGTCCGCTAATGTTGCCATCGGTGATACTGATATGAAGGAATCAGGGTACGGTATTTTTCCTACCATCCTTTCAGTATTTCAATCCCCTGATTGGTTAATTGACACCGGTGCCAATGTACATGTTTGTGCTGACGCCTCCATGTTTTCTTCTTACCAGGCAACAGGGACTTCACCCGTGCTGATGGGGAACGGGTCACATGCCATCGTTCGAGGTGTTGGTACGGTCGATCTGAAGTTTACTTCGAGGAAGACTGTGCGTCCGAAGAACGTTCATCATGTGCCGTCCATCAATAAAAATCTCGTTAGCGGTTCCCATTTATGTCGAGATGGTTTTAAGTTGGTTTTCGAATCCAATAAAGTTGTAATTTCTAAGTGTGGACAATTTGTTGGAAAAGGCTATGAGTGCGGAGGCTTGTTCCGCCTATCTTTGTCAGATATTTGCACTAAAGTTATTAATAATGTTTGCCATAATAATGAGTCTGATATTTGGCATTCACGACTTTGTCATACTAACTTTGGTTGCATGACGCGGCTAGCCAATATGAATTTAATTCCGAAAATCTCTACTGTCAAAGGCTCCAAGTGCCAAGTATGTGTGCAATCTAAGCAACCTCGCAAGTCCCATAAGACTGCAGAGGCAAGAGACTTGGCGCCACTAGAGCTTATACATTCTAATCTTTGTGAGATGAATGGCGTGTTGACAAAAGGTGGAAAGAGATACTTCATGATGTTGATTGATGACTCCACTAGATATTGTTATGTGTATCTTCTGAAATCAAAAGATGAGGCTTTGACTTTCTTTAAAAACTATAAAGCTGAGGCAGAGAACCAACTTGATCGAAAAATTAAACAGCTTAGGTCCGATCGTGGTGGAGAGTATTTTTCCAATGAATTTGATCTGTTTTGTGCGGAACGTGGTATAATACATGAGAGGACGCCTCCCTACTCACCCCAGTCAAATGGGGTAGCCGAAAGAAAGAACCGAACTCTAACTAATATGGTTAACACCATGTTAGACACTTCGGGTCTATCCAAGGAATGGTGGGGGGAGGCGCTAATGACTGCGTGTCATGTCCTAAACCGAGTTCCCACAAAGCATAAGACCATGACTCCATTTGAGGAATGGGAAAGGAAAAGGTTGAAACTCTCTTACCTACGTACTTGGGGTTGTTTGGCGAAAGTCAATATACCAATTCCCAAGAAGTGCAAGCTTGGACCAAAAACCGTGAATTGTGTTCTTCTGGGCTATGCTTTTCATAGCATCGGCTATAGATTTTTGATAATAAAATCTGAGGTATCCGACATGCATGTTGGTACGATTATGGAATCAAATGATGCAACTTTTTTGATGACATATTTCCTATGAAGGATATGTCGAGTTCATCAAATCAGGAGATACCTACTCCATCTAGTGAGGAATTCACTGTAATTCCTGAACCCACCATTGCGATGGAGCACGTTGAGAATCCTGTTGAGGTTGACAATGGAACTCCTATGAGGAGTAAGAGACAGAGGACTGCAAAGTCTTTTGGTGATGATTTCATTGTGTACCTCGTGGATGACACACCCAGGACTATTTCAGAAGCCTATGCATCTCCTGATGCTGACTACTGGAAGGAAGCTGTACGTAGCGAGATGGATACCATCTTAGCTAACGGTACCTGGGAGATCACTGACTGTCCTTATGGGTGCAAACCTGTAGGATGTAAGTGGGTGTTCAAGAAGAAGCTTAGACCTGATGGTACGATTGAAAAGTATAAGGCACGGCTTGTGGCCAAGGGTTATACCCAGAAAGAAGGTGAAGACTTCTTTGATACTTACTCACCCGTGGCTAGACTGACCACAATTCGGGTGCTACTATCACTGGCTGCCTCACATGGTCTTCTCGTTCATCAAATGGACGTTAAGACGGCTTTCCTCAATGGAGAGTTGAAGGAGGAAATTTATATGGATCAGCCAGATGGTTTTGTAGTACCTAGTCAGGAAGGAAAGGTGTGCAAGTTATTAAAGTCTTTATATGGCCTTAAACAAGCTCCTAAGGAGTGTCATGAGAAGTTTGAAAGAACATTAACTGCTGCCGGCTTTGTAGTAAACGATGGTGACAAGTGCGTGTACTATCGCTATGGTGGGGGCGAAGGAGTTATTCTTTGTCTGTATGTCGACGACATATTGATCTTTGGAACCAAACTTGATTTAATCAAGGAGGTTAAGGATTTCTTATCTCGCTGTTTTGAGATGAAGGATCTAGGAGTAGCTGATGTTATCTTAAACATCAAGTTGTTGAGAGATGAGAATGGTGGATCACACTGCTTTAGTCTCATTATGTGGAAAAGGTCTTGAGTCGCTTTGGGTATAGCGATTGCACGCCTTCTCCAACTCCATATGATGCTAGTGTGTTGCTTCGAAAGAATCGACGGATTGCTAGAGATCAAATGAGGTATTCTCAGATTATTGGCTCGCTTATGTATTTGGCGAGTGCCACGAGGCCTGACATCTCTTTTGCTGTGAGCAAGCTGAGTCGGTTTGTGTCAAAACCGGGAGATGATCATTGGCATGCGCTTGAGAGAGTTATGCGCTATTTGAAAGGCACCACGAGCTATGGGATTCACTACATCGGGTATCCAAGGGTACTGGAGGGTTATAGTGACTCAAACTGGATATCTGATGCTGATGAGATTAAGGCCACAAGTGGTTATGTTTTTACACTTGGTGGTGGCGCTGTTTCCTGGAAGTCTTGCAAGCAGACCATCTTAACGAGGTCAACTATGGAAGCAGAACTCACAGCATTAGACACTGCCACTTTTGAAGCAGAGTGGCTTCGTGAACTCTTGATGGACTTACCTATGGTTGAAAAACCAATACCCCCTATCCTGATGAACTGTGATAATCAAACTGTGATCGTCAAGATAAATAGTTCTAAGGACAATATGAAGTCCTCAAGACATGTGAAGAGGAGACTAAAATCTGTCAGAAAATTGAGGAACTCCGGAGTTATTACGTTGGATTATATCCAAACGTCGAAAAACTTGGCAGATCCCTTCACAAAGGGTCTATCACGTAATGTGATAGATAATGCATCGATGGATATGGGTTTGAGACCCACCGCATGAGTTGTCCATAGTGGTAACCCACTCTATGTGATCGGAGATCCCGTGAAGTAGAAGTGGGAGACAAGCTGTTGATCAGCTGGGAGGAGAGTATCCCTATATTAATTATCCCACTCCGTGAAGATGCAATACTCTCATGATCTGCATGGCAGGTTGATACTCATCTTAATGTGTTCCAAGTGGCTTATTCGGGTAAGCAGAGATGTTGTCCTGCAGAACATCTTCTGAGGAACACACCTATATGAATTTGACTATTAACGTCGCAGTCTGTGAGAATTGGGTGTTCTCTAATAAATTCATGAAAGGCCCTGGAGTATGACGTATACGCTCCACCCGCGGGGAAGCCTTGCGACAGCCCAGTATCGGTCAAGAATTTGTGTGAACCTAGTTTCACAGAAAACTTGTAGTTCAAGGCATAGTCCACTATTCAAGTTGTGATCTAGTGTAGCATAAATTTCTAAGTGGAAGTTCTGTTGGAAATATGCCCTAGAGGCAATAATAAAAGCATTATTATTATATTTCCTTGTTCATGATAATTGTCTTTATTCGTGCTATAATTGTGTTATCCGGAAATCGTAATACATGTGTGAATAACAGACAACAACGTGTCCCTAGTAAGCCTCTAGTTGACTAGCTCGTTGATCAATAGATAGTCATGGTTTCCTGACTATGGGCATTGGATGTCAATGATAACGAGATCACATCATTAGGAGAATGATGTGATGGACGAGACCCAATCCTAAACATAGCATAAGATCGCATAGTTCGTTTGCTAGAGTTTTCCAATGTCAAGTATCCTTTCCTTAGACCATGAGATCGTGTAACCCCGGATACCGTAGGAGTGCTTTGGGTGTGCCAAGCGTCACAACGTAACTGGGTGACTATAAAGGTATACTACGGGTATCTCTGAAAGTGTCTGTTGGGTTGACACGGATCGAGACTGGGATTTGTCACTCCGCTTGACGGAGAGGTATCACCGGGCCCTCTCGGTAATGCATCATCATAATGAGCTCAATGTGATCAAAGTGTTTGATCACAGGATCATGCATTACGGTACGAGAAAAGTGACTTGCCGGTAACGAGATTGAACGAGGTATTGGGATACCGACGATCGAATCTCGGGCAAGTAAAATACCGATTGACAAAGGGAATCGTATACGGGATTAATTGAATCCTCGACATCGTGGTTCATCCGATGAGATCATCGTGGAGCATGTGGGAGCCAACATGGGTATCCAGATCCCGCTGTTGGTTATTGCCCGAGAGCCGTCTCGGTCATGTCTGCGTGTCTCCCGAACCCGTAGGGTCTACACACTTAAGGTTCGGTGACGCTAGGGTTGTGAAGATATGTATATGCAGTAACCCGAATGTTGTTCGGAGTCCCGGATGAGATCCCGGACGTCATGAGGAGTTTCGGAATGGTCCGGAGGTAAAGATTTATATATGGGAAGTCGTCATACGGACAGCGGGAAGTTTCGGGGGCATATCGGTATTGTACCAGGGCCACTGGAGGGGTTCTGGGGGTCCACCGGGAGGGACCACCTCTCCCGGAGGGCCCCATGGGCTGTATGAGGAAGGGAACCAGCCCAAAGTGGGCTGGTGCGCCTCCCCCCCAAGGGCCCATGCGCCTAGGGTTGGGGGGGGGGGGAACCCTAAAGGGGGCGCCCCCCTTGCTTGGGGGGCAAGTCCCCCCTCCCTGGCCGCCGCCCCCCTCCAGATCCCATCTAGAGGGGCCG
Organism: Aegilops umbellulata; assembly: GCA_032464435.1. NCBI lineage: Eukaryota > Viridiplantae > Streptophyta > Magnoliopsida > Poales > Poaceae > Aegilops > Aegilops umbellulata. The sequence goes on from CP136054.1 coordinate 349,564,651, forward strand.
ACCCCCCTTGCCCCTTCCCCTATAAATAGAGGGGTGAGGGGAGGGCAGCACACCCTTGCTACTGGCGCCTCCCTCTCCCTCTCCAACATCTCCTCCTCCTCCGTAGAGCTCGGCGAAGCCCTGCCGGAGTACTGCAGCTCCACCATCACCACGCCGTCGTGCTGCTGCTGGAGCCATCTTCCCCAACCTCTCCCTTGCCTTGCTGGATCAAGAAGAAGGAGACATTACGCTGAACGTACGTGTGTTGAACGCGGAGGTGCCGTCCTTTCGGTGCTAGGATCTCCGGTGATTTGGATCACGTCGTGTACGACTACCTCATCCCCGTTCGTTGAACGCTTCCGCTCGCCATCTACAAAGTGGTATGTAGATGCAATCTCTCTCCCATGACTCGTTGCTAGATGAACTTATAGATGGATCTTGGTGAAACCGTAGGAAAATTTTTGTTTTCTGCAACGTTCCCCAACAGTGGCATCATGAGCTAGGTCTATGCGTAGTTCTTCTTGCGCGAGTAGAACAGAATTTGTTGTGGGCGTAGATTTGTCAACTTTTCTTGCCGCTACTAGTCTTATCTTGCTTCAGCGGTATTGTGGGATGAAGCGGCCCGGACCAACCTTACACGTACTCTTACGTGAGACCGGTTCCACCGACTAACATGCACTAGTTGCATAAGGTGGCTGGCGGGTGTCTGTCTCTCCCACTTTAGTTGGAGCGGATTCGATGAAAAGGGTCCTTATGAAGGGTAAATAGAAGTTGACAAATCACGTTGTGGCTTTTACGTAGGTAAGAAAACGTTCTTGCTAGAACCCTAATTCAGCCACGTAAAACTTGCAACAACAATTAGAGGACATCTAACTTGTTTTTGCAGCGAGTGCTTTGTGATATGATATGGCCAAAGTTGTGATGAATGATGAATGATCTATATGTAATGTATGAGATGTTCATGCTATTGTAATAGGAATCACGACTTGCATGTCGATGAGTATGACAACCGACAGGAGCCATAGGAGTTGTCTTTATTTTTGTATGACCTGCGTGTCATTAAGAAACGCCATGTAAATTACTTTACTTTATTGCTAAACGCGTTAGCCATAGTAGTAGAAGTAATAGTTGGCGAGCAACTTCATGGAGACACGATGATGGAGATCATGATGATGGAGATCATGGTGTCAAGCCGGTGACAAGATGATCATGGAGCCCCAAGATGGAGATCAAAGGAGCTATATGATATTGGCCATATCATGTCACGTTTATTATTTGATTGCATGTGATGTTTATCATGTTTTGCATCTTGTTTACTTAGATCGACGGTAGTAAATAAGATGATCCCTCATAATAATTTCAAGAAGTGTTCACCCTAACTGTGCACCGTTGCGACAGTTCGTTGTTTCGAAGCACCACGTGATGATCGGGTGTGATAGATTCTAACGTTCACATACAACGGGTGTAAGACAGATTTACACATGCAAACACTTAGGTTGACTTAACGAGCCTAGCATGTACAGACATGGCCTCGGAACACAGAAGATCGAAAGGTCGAGCATGAGTCGTATAAAAGATACGATCAACATGAAGATGTTCACCAATGTTGACTAGTCCGTCTCACGTGATGATCGGACACGGCCTAGTTGACTTGGATCATGTAATACTTAGATGACTAGAAGAGGGATGTCTATCTAAGTGGGAGTTCATTAAATAATTTGATTAAATGAACTTTATTATCATGAACTTAGTCTAAAATATTTACAATATGTCTTGTAGACCAAATGGCCAACGTAGTCCTCAACTTCAACGCGTTCCTAGAGAAAACCAAGCTGAAAGACGATGGCAGCAACTATACGGACTGGGTCCGGAACCTGAGGATCATCCTCATAGCTGCCAAGAAAGATTATGTCCTACGAGCACCGCTGGGTGATGCACCTATTCTCCCTGCAGAACAAGACGTTATGAACGCTTGGCAGTCACGCTGCGATGATTACTCCCTCGTTCAGTGCGGCATGCTTTACAGCTTAGAGCCGGGGCTCCAAAAGCGTTTTGAGAGACATGGAGCATATGAGATATTCGAAGAGCTGAAAATGGTTTTCCAAGCTCATGCCCGGGTCGAGAGATATGAAGTCTCCGACAAATTCTTTAGCTGTAAGATGGAGGAAAATAGTTCTGTCAGTGAACACATACTCAAAATGTCTGGGTTGCACAACCGCTTGACTCAACTGGAAGTTAATCTCCCGGATGAAGCGGTCATTGACAGAATCCTCCAGCCGCTTCCACCTAGATACAAGAGCTTTGTGATGAACTACAATATGTAGGGGATGGTAAATACCATTCCTGAGGTATATGCTATGCTGAAATCAGCAGAGGTAGAAATCAAGAAGGAGCATCAAGTGTTGATGGTGAATAAAACCACTAAGTTCAAGAAGGGCAAGGGTAAAAAGAACTTCAAGAAGGACGGCAAGGAAGTTGCCGCGCCCGGTAAGCAAGTTGCCGGGAAGAAGCTAAAGAATGGACCCAAGCCCGAGACTGAGTGTTTTTATTGCAAGGGAAGTGGTCACTGGAAGCGGAACTGCCCCAAATACTTAGCGGACAAGAAGGCCGGCAAAACAAAAGGTATATGTGATATACATGTAATTGATGTGTACCTTACCAGTACTCATAGTAGCTCTTGGGTATTTGATACCGGTGCAGTTGCTCACATTTGTAACTCAAAGCAGGAGCTGCGGAATAAACGGAGACTGGCGAAGGACGAGGTGACGATGTGCGTCGGGAATGGTTCCAAGGTCGATGTGATCGCTGTCGGCACGCTACCTCTACATTTACCTACGAGATTAGTTTTAAACCTCAATAATTGTTATTTAGTGCCAAGTTTGAGCATGAACATTGTATCTGGATCTCGTTTAATTCGAGATGGCTACTCATTTAAATCCGAGAATAATGGTTGTTCTATTTATATGAGAGATATGTTTTATGGTCATGCTCCGATGGTTAATGGTTTATTCTTAATGAATCTCATACGTGATGATACACATATTCATAGTGTGAATACCAAAAGAGTTAAAGTTGATAACAATAGTCCCGCATATTTGTGGCACTGCCGCCTTGGTCACATAGGTGTCAAACGCATGAAGAAGCTCCATGCAGATGGACTTTTAGAGTCTCTTGATTATGAATCATTTTACACGTGCGAACCATGCCTCATGGGTAAAATGACCAAGACTCCGTTCTCAGGAACAATGGAGCGAGCAACCAACTTATTGGAAATCATACATACCGATGTGTGCGGTCCAATGAGTGTTGAGGCTCGCGGTGGCTATCGTTATGTTCTCACCCTCACTGATGACTTGAGTAGATATGGGTATGTCTACTTAATGAAACACAAGTCTGAGACCTTTGAAAAGTTCAAGGAATTTCAGAGCGAGGTTGAAAATCAACGTGATAGAAAGATCAAGTTTCTACGATCAGATCGTGGAGGAGAATACTTGAGTCACGAATTTGGCACGCACTTAAGAAAATGTGGAATAGTTTCACAACTCACGCCGCCTGGAACAACTCAGCGTAATGGTGTGTCCGAACGTCGTAATCGCACTCTATTAGATATGGTGCGAACTATGATGTCTCTTACCGATTTACCGCTATCTTTTAGGGGCTATGCTTTAGAGACTGCCGCATTCACTTTAAATAGGGCTCCGTCGAAATCCGTTGAGACGACACCGTATGAATTATGGTTTGGGAAGAAACCTAAGCTGTCGTTTCTAAAAGTTTGGGGATGCAATGCTTTTGTCAAGAAACTTCAACCTGAAAAGCTCGAACCCAAGTCGGAAAAATGCGTCTTCATAGGATACCCTAAAGAAACTATTGGGTATACCTTCTACCTCAGATCCAAAGGCAAGATCTTTGTTGCCAAGAATGGATCCTTTCTAGAGAAAGAGTTTCTCTCGAAAGAAGTAAGTGGGAGGAAAGTAGAACTTGATGAAGTGTTACCTCTTGAACCGGAAAATGGCAAAACTCAAGAAAACGTTCCTGAGGTGCCTGCACCGACTAGAGAGGAAATTACTGATGATGATCAAGATACTTCTTATCAAGCTCCTACTGAAATTCGAAGGTCCACAAGGACACGTTCCGCACCAGAGTGGTACGGCAACCCTGTCTTGGAAATCATGTTGTTAGACAACGGTGAACCTTCGAACTATGAGGAAGCAATGGCGGGCTCGGATTCCGACAAATGGCTGGAAGCCATGAAATCCGAGATAGGATCCATGTATGAAAACGAAGTATGGACTTTGACTGACTTGCCCGTTGAACGGCGAGCCATAGAAATAAATGGATCTTTAAGAAGAAGACAGACGCGGATGGTAATGTGACCATCTATAAAGCTCGGCTTGTCGCTAAGGGTTATCGACAAGTTCAAGGAATTGACTACGATGAGACTTTCTCACCGGTAGCGAAGCTGAAGTCCGTCCGAATCATGTTAGCAATGGCCGCATTCTACGATTATGAAATATGGCAAATGGATGTCAAAACAGCATTCCTTAATGGTTTCCTTAAGGAAGAATTGTATATGATGCAGCCGGAAGGTTTTGTCGATCCTAAGAATGCTGACAAGGTGTGCAAGCTCCAACGCTTGATTTATGGGCTGGTGCAAGCATCTCGGAGTTGGAACATTCGCTTTGATGAAATGATCAAAGCGTTTGGGTTTACGCAGACTTATGGAGAAGCCTGCGTTTACAATAAAGTGAGTGGGAGCTCTGTAGCATTTCTCATATTATATGTAGACGACATACTTTTGATGGGAAATGATATAGAACTCTTGGACAGCATTAAGGCCTACTTGAATAAAAGTTTTTCAATGAAGGACCTTGGAGAAGCTGCTTATATATTAGGCATCAAGATCTATAGAGATAGATCAAGACGCCTCATAGGTCTTTCACAAAGCACATACCTTGATAAGATATTGAAGAAGTTCAATATGGATCAATCTAAGAAAGGGTTCCTATCTGTGTTACAAGGTGTGAAATTGAGCTCAGCTCAATGTCCGACCACGGCAGAAGATATAGAAGAGATGAGTGTCATCCCCTATGCCTCAGCCATAGGTTCTATTATGTATGCCATGCTGTGTACCAGACCTGATGTAAACCTTGCCGTAAGTTTGGTAGGAAGGTACCAAAGTAATCCCGGCAAGGAACACTGACAGCGGTCAAGAATATCCTGAAGTACCTGAAAAGGACTAAGGAAATGTTTCTCGTTTATGGAGGTGACGAAGAGCTCGTCTTAAAGGGTTACGTCGACGCTAGCTTCGACACAGATCTGGATGACTCTAAGTCGCAAACCGGATACGTGTATATTTTGAATGGTGGGGCAGTAAGCTGGTGCAGTTGCAAGCAAAGCGTCGTGGCGGGATCTACATGTGAAGCGGAGTACATGGCAGCCTCGGAGGCAACACATGAAGCAATTTGGGTGAAGGAGTTCATCACCGACCTCGGAGTCATACCCAATGCGTCGGGGCCAATCAAACTCTTCTGTGACAACACTGGAGCTATTGCACTTGCCAAGGAGCCCAGGTTTCACAAGAAGACCAGGCACATCAAGCGTCGCTTCAATTCCATTCGTGAAAATGTTCAAGATGGAGACATAGAAATTTGTAAAGTGCACACGGATCTGAATGTCGCAGATCCGTTGACTAAACCTCTCCCTAAAGCAAAACATGATCAACACCATAACTCTATGGGTGTTCGATTCATCACAATGTAACTAGATTATTGACTCTAGTGCAAGTGGGAGACTGTTGGAAATATGCCCTAGAGGCAATAATAAAAGCATTATTATTATATTTCCTTGTTCATGATAATTGTCTTTATTCGTGCTATAATTGTGTTATCCGGAAATCGTAATACATGTGTGAATAACAGACAACAACGTGTCCCTAGTAAGCCTCTAGTTGACTAGCTTGTTGATCAATAGATAGTCATGGTTTCCTGACTATGGGCATTGGATGTCAATGATAACGAGATCACATCATTAGGAGAATGATGTGATGGACGAGACCCAATCCTAAACATAGCATAAGATCGCATAGTTCGTTTGCTAGAGTTTTCCAATGTCAAGTATCCTTTCCTTAGACCATGAGATCGTGTAACTCCCGGATACCGTAGGAGTGCTTTGGGTGTGCCAAACGTCACAACGTAACTGGGTGACTATAAAGGTATACTACGGGTATCTCTGAAAGTGTCTGTTGGGTTGACACGGATCGAGACTGGGATTTGTCACTCCGCTTGACGGAGAGGTATCACCGGGCCCTCTCGGTAATGCATCATCATAATGAGCTCAATGTGATCAAAGTGTTTGATCACAGGATCATGCATTACGGTACGAGAAAAGTGACTTGTCGGTAACGAGATTGAACGAGGTATTGGGATACCGACGATCGAATCTCGGGCAAGTAAAATACCGTTTGACAAAGGGAATCGTATACGGGATTAATTGAATCGTCGACATCGTGGTTCATCCGATGAGATCATCGTGGAGCATGTGGGAGCCAACATGGGTATCCAGATCCCGCTGTTGGTTATTGCCCGAGAGCCGTCTCGGTCATGTCTGCGTGTCTCCCGAACCCGTAGGGTCTACACACTTAAGGTTCGGTGACGCTAGGGTTGTGAAGATATGTATATGCAGTAACCCGAATGTTGTTCGGAGTCCCGGATGAGATCTCGGACGTCAGAGGAGTTTCGGAATGGTCCGGAGGTAAAGATTTCTATATGGGAAGTCGTCATACGGACACCGGGAAGTTTTGGGGGCATATCGGTATTGTACCGGGGCCACCGGAGGGGTTCTGGGGGTCCACCGGGAGGGACCACCTCTCCCGGAGGGCCCCATGGGCTGTATGAGGAAGGGAACCAGCCCAAAGTGGGCTGGTGCGCCTCCCCCCCAAGGGCCCATGCGCCTAGGGTTGGGGGGGGGGGAACCCTAAAGGGGGCGCCCCCTTGCTTGGGGGGCAAGTCCCCCCTCCCTGGCCGCCGCCCCCCTCTAGATCCCATCTAGAGGGGCCGGCCCCCCTTGCCCCTTCCCCTATAAATAGAGGGGTGAGGGGAGGGCAGCGCACCCTTGCTCCTGGCGCCTCCCTCTCCCTCTCCAACATCTCCTCCTCCTCCGTAGAGCTCGGCGAAGCCCTGCCGGAGTACTGCAGCTCCACCATCACCACACCGTCGTGCTGCTGCTGGAGCCATCTTCCCCAACCTCTCCCTTGCCTTGCTGGATCAAGAAGAAGGAGATGTTACGCTGACCGTACGTGTGTTGAACGCGGAGGTGCCGTCCTTTCGGTGCTAGGATCTCCGGTGATTTGGATCACGTCGTGTACGACTACCTCATCCCCGTTCGTTGAACGCTTCCGCTCGCGATCTACAAAGTGGTATGTAGATGCAATCTCTCTCCCATGACTCGTTGCTAGATGAACTCATAGATGGATCTTGGTGAAACCGTAGGAAATTTTTTTGTTTTCTGCAACGTTCCCCAACAAGTTCAACTTCACAGTCTCCACTAAGCACCGGTATATAAAACAATGTTTTGGAACTAAATGATGAGATGTGCCAATGAGACTTTGTGGGGGATTGTTGGAATTTTGCTAGTAGGCCTTTGGCCCAAAGCCCAACTAAAATTCTGAAATTCTCTTGGCCCATTCATGCACACATGTGAGTGGAGTGAGTGAGCTAAAGTTTAGTCCCACCTCATAAGTTGAGAGAGAGTGCACCTCTTTATAAGGTGAGCTCTTCTACCACTTGTATGAGCATGAGAAGAGGAGACCTACACGCGCGCTCCTCCTCCTCGCTCGCCTCGCCACGCCACGCCTCGTCACGCCGCGCCGCGCCGCGGGTTGCGGGATTGAGCCGAGTCGAGGACAAAGCTATGCACGTTGTCTATATTTTTGCTGCACGGAAAAAATTAATGAGTCATTAATTAATAATTAATGGACGCGTTAATTACTGAACCGTTTTTGATTCTTTTGGATCGCGACGACTCGGACGTGGGGTTTATTCCCACGACCTACCCGGCCCGCACTATATAGTCAGGCAGACATCTACCCTAGCCGCCGCCGCTTCGTATGGTTTCTCACCACCGTTCCAGATCATTGCGCCGCCAAGCAAGTCTTCTCCATCCCTCCTTCCGGCGTGCACCGCGAGAAGGGATAGCAGGCCTCCGGAATCCCGCCTCTCGTGATCCTGTACGGGAGAGGGACGATCAGGTTTTTGAGGAGCGCACTCGCGCGACTGCTGGCAGCGACGACTTCGCGAACGACGACTTCTTCCCCGACCTCGGCAACCTCATCCTCGACGACATGGGCGACAACGTCAACGCCGGCGGTGCTGCACCCGCTGCACCGTATGTGATTCTATCCTTCCTGTTCAAGATCGTGGTAGAATTCATGTTTTTAGTATGTGCCCTAGATGTGATATGTTCATCTGCTATGCTAGTTCGCATGATTAGTTTAATCACTGCTGCTGTGGTCATGATTTATCTTCTGTTTATTCGGATTAAATCTCGTAGTAATTGGCTCATATTTCCAACAACAAATATACTCCTATTTGGCAAGCTGCAACTGTGTATAAACAAACTTGTTTGCATTTTCTGCATGGGAAATAAACTTGTTTGCCGAAACAAGTAATTCCTTTGTTCTTATATATAAGTCTTTTTAGAGATTTCAATGTGAACTACATATGAAATAAAATGAGTGGATTTATACTTTAAAATACGTCTATATATATTCATATATAGTGTATGATGAAATCTTTAAAAAGACTTATATTTAGGAACGGAGGGAGTAAATGTGACTGCAGTTGTAGGCAAAAGGGTACAAGAGGGAAACCTCTCTAGGTAGTTGGGCTGGCTGTTTACATTTGGCGTACTTTTCCTTTTTACGGAGTCTGGTGTAGTTGGGCTGGCTGTTTACATTTTGCGTATTTTTCCTTTTTACGGAGTCTGGTGTAGTTGGGCTGGCTGCTGATTTGAGCCGGGCATGCATTCGCCTTTTGTTTCATGGCCGCGCCGTGTGCATAAGCAATGGCCCAGGGCCGATGCACCTGGCCCTGTTTCACTAAAAAAAGAGAGGAAAAACTGACCCTGTTTCCAGAGCTATGGACAACAATGCAGATAAATGAATCAAACGAATAGATGATTAAAATGCATGAATAACACAAAATGGAACTTTGGTTTCTAATTTCTTGATATCCTTTTACAATAGCTCTAGTAAAACCAATATTTGAGGTCGAGACTTTTAAGATGAAATGCATGGATAGTAGCATGAGGTGACACTAAGACCAAGAAAATTATATTCAACCATAGATACATCCATCTTGCGTGGGGATGGGCAGGTACTGGGGAGAGAGCTAGGTACAGCGAGTTCACTATCTTATCTGCCGAAGCATCTAATAAAGCATGACATAAACCATTCTTATTCGACAAGTTGAAGGCAGCTCTGCAGGACATAATAGCGAGTGATTACATTGAGGAGAATGAGCATGATACTCAAGAAAAGTTTGTGAATGATAATGCATTTGAGCCTAATCGAGATCATATTCTGGTTCGTGATCCCGTAAAAATTTCAACCAAGGGCACACCAAAGCAGAATGTTAAAGGCGGCGGTAAGGATGGTCTTAATGTCACTAAAAATGGGAGACCTAAAGCTTTTGATGAGAAAAGCCAACGTCTATGTGGGAAGTGCGGTCTTCCAGCTCATTATAAGTCCACATGCCCTCAAAATCCCAAGTACGATTTTCATTTGTTCATGTCAATCATGTTGTTTCGTATAGTTGTTGTTTGTGGATTCTCACATATCTTAATGTATTTGTATGCAGGAACTTTGTTTGAAGACAAATGCATGGAAGGTTACTTAGCCCTTCGATTGAAGACAAATTGTTGATGGATTTCTTTAATATTAGACCTATGTTATACGAGACTTATTTTACTTTCTTGATGTCAGACTATGTTATATGATACCGCTATGACTATTGTTCATGTTAGACTATGTTATGCGAGATCTATTTTACTCAGTTCATTTTGACATGTTGATGATGCACTGTAGATGACGTTGGCTGTCGTTGTTTACTGTTGATGCACAGTAGCAGTCGTTTACTCTGCCATCGTTTTTTATGTTTTTTGTGTGTAACTTTTTCATAAAAGTGCCCACCCAGTGTGCCGGCGGGTCTGACCGCAACGACGGTCCAGGTCCCACAGGGCGGCGTATGTCCTCGGTACCTAGAGTAGATCAAAGGAGTTCGACTGACTATGGGGCGCCGACTATTTAAGCTGGTCGCCGCACCCTCCGTCGGGCAAGATGGGACTCAACATAGCCGCGCTAGTTCTCGTCGCCCTGCCGGATTATTGGGCCGGCCGATGTCCTCACGCTGAAAGGTTTATTGGGTCGGCCCACGGGTCACGCGCGTCGCCTCCAATGCGGCCGACCACCGATGACGCAAATGTTTAGTCCCACCTGGCCCGCCGAATGGCGCGTCGACCGGCTTATATACGCGACGTCGTGACTGCAATCGAATTTCCCTTAATGTCTGACCATTACTTGGTCGTCTTGGCCGCCCTGTTGGCATGGTGGAACGCCGTTGGTGCCGCCTTGGCTTGATATCGACGTCCAAAGTAAGATAGCCGGTACTCCGGGAGGGCCTTTTTTTTAAGAAAATTAAATATAACTACACAAAGTGTCGTCTTTTTTATTTATTTTTTGACAAACAAAAATTGAAGTACAATTATATATGCGGTCGGTGATTCAACAGTGTAAATGCGGGTAATTAAACATTATAAACGACGACAAAAAGACAAATAATAGTCCAAATATCATTCTCAACTAAAATATTTCAAGAAGTATTGCCTTCTCCATCAATAAATATCATTCTCAAATTAAATGAAAACACCATTTCAGCCTTAAAATATTTGTGCTACATAAAATTTATCGCATTTATTTCTTTTTTGCAAGCCGGGTAACTTTGTCTTTCACATCGTTGAGCTTGTTTCTCTCTGAAAAAACAAGCTGCGCAATCATTAAGTTCCTTGATTTATCAATTGACCCCTATTAAAAAAATCATATTATCCAATGTGAATTGTATTATATAATTAATTAAATGAATTGTGCACATTTGAAATAAAACCAGACCTGTGAAAATAGGTCTGTCCATTTATCACTGCCCCGGTATTAAAAGCATCGAAGGAAAAATATTCCACATGAGTTTCTGGTTCATATATAGTATGATTCATAAGTATGCATTTCATGTATAGTACGAAAATAATGTGAAAATATATACGCACCGATCTTCCTACTTACGTTCTAATAAAATTGCTCGTGCGTTGCTACGGACGGCAATGCATGTAAATGAATCAAACGAATAGATGATTAAAATGCATGAATAACACAAAATGGAACATTGGTTTCTAATTTCTTGCTATCCTTTTATAATAGCTATAGTAAAACCAATATTTGAGGTCGAGAAGACTTTCAAGATGAAAATGCATGGATAATAGCATGAGGTGACACAAAGACCAAGAAAATTATATTCAACCATAGATACATCCATTAGTACTGTTTTAGTTTAATATATTGATGTCCAAGAGCAGAACTTTAGTTTAGAAACTGTTCAGGTCTCCCTCAACTCCGTGCTTCACCAACTATGTGAAGCGGGGGCTTCCCTCGGTGCAATTTGGTGAAACTGCCAAAGTTTAACTTCGTGAATCCAAAATCACAGGAATGCCACTGCCAAATCGAGTGACGCTTCATTGTAAATACCCCTTCTCACGAAACCTGTTGAAGCGTTATCCCAACGACGTCGCCATTGTTCCCACGAGCCTGCCACCGCCTTAGCCGCCACCCTCTGTCGTCGCCCTATTCCACACCGTTGGCCTCCTTCCCAGCGTCGCCCTCTACCCCAACGTAAACCACCTCCCCGTGTCTACCTCTACTCTGTTCGTGGCAACCCCTCATCCTGTGGAAGATGAGCAACGCGTCCCAAATGGTGCAGCTCCTCCAAGGAAGCTAGAGCGTGGCGCTGAAGCTTCAACGCTTTTGAACAGGCTTACATCTCTGTTTCTTGCCCTGGAGTTGCCGCCTAGTGAAATATTTTAGTAGTGTTAACTTCAGCAAAAATAAATTAGTATATATACTCTGGTAATAGCTCATCCAAATGAATGCTGTTTTTCACTTGTATATTTTGCGTGTAATCTTTAGTCAAGCTCCCACAAAGATATAAAATCACTGACATTCAATTGCCAATTCTAATATATTTCTCTAATGAACCTTTTTATTCTATATTTTCCTAGATCTAAGGTCAGGAGTACCAGATTTTTAGATAATAGAATGTATGAGTATATCCTCGCTGCTAAAATAAAAAGAATGAGAACATGGTACAAACTTCAGTATCACTACATCTACAATCCATATGATAAACAACAGTGACCTGTAGCACATACAATATCCATGTTAGAAGATTGAGCACACTTTCTTGCTCCACCCTTGCTACAGCTGAGTACTGCAATGTGAGTGGCAATGTACAGACCCCAAGTATTTCAAATCAAATAGGCATAGAGAGAATATATTGCATTACTCGACTCTCCAAGAGTGTCACCTCTCCTTAATGGATCCAATAAATTGATATCCAGGTTTGCATGCTTCTATAAAAAAAATATAATAGTTCCAATAAATTGGTATCTAGGTTTAATGACTACTATAAGAAGCTTTACTTCCTCTAGCATGTAGACACTTGAAGCATGCATCCTAGGTACCGAATATGAAGCATGCTGCGGCTGGCCTGCTTCATATGTAGCATGTAGCATGTAGCACACTTGAAGCTTTACTTCATAGGTTCAATCTTTCCAAGAGAAAGATCCGTACACAGTTGAAGATTTTCCTGTAATCTGTACACAGTTGAAGCAGGAAGATGCTGGGAAACGTAGTAATTTTTTTTAAAAAATCTACGCACACGCAAGATCATGGTGATGCATAGCAACGAGAGGGGAGAGTGTTATCTATGTACCCTCGTAGACCGAAAGCGGAAGCGTTATGACAACGTGGTTGATGTAGTCGTACATCTCACGATCGACCGATCCTCAGTACCGAACGTACGGCACCTCCGCGTTCAGCACACGTTCAGCTCGGTGACGTCCCGTGAACTCACGATCCAGTAAAGCTTCAGGGAGGAGCTTCGTCAGCACGATGGCGTGGTGACGGTGTTGATGAAGTTACCGACGCAGGGCTTCGGTTAAGCACCGCTACAATATGACCGAGGTGGATTATGGGGGAAGGGGCACCGCACACAGCTAAGAGAGATCAATGATCAACTTGTGTGTCTATGGGGTGCCCCCTGGCCACGTAAATAAAGGAGTGGAGGAGGGGGAGAGGGCCGGCCCCTATGGCGCACCCTGGAGGAGTCCTACTCCCCCCTTCCCTAGTTGGACTAGGAGAGAAGGAAGGGGGAGAGAGGGAGGAAGGAAAGGGGGGGCACCCCCTCCTAGTCCAACTCGGACCAGAGGGGGAGGGGGCGCGCGGCCTGCCCTGTCCTCCTCCTCTCACTCTCTCTCTCTCCACTATGGCCCATTCAGGCCCATACAATTACCGGGGCATTCCGGTAACCTCCGGTACTTCGGTAAAATCCTGATTTCACCCGGAACCATTTCGATGTCCAAATATAGGCTTCCAATATATCGATCTTTATGTCTCGGCCATTTCAAGACTCCTCGTCATGTCCGTGATCATATCTGGGACTCCGAACTACCTTCGGTTCATTAAAACACAAAAACTCATAATACCGATCGTCACAAAATTTTAAGCGTGCAGACCCTACGGGTTCGAGAACTATGTAGACATGACCGAGACACGTCTCCGGTCAATAACCAATAGCAGAACCTGGATGCTCATATTGGTTCCTACATATCCTACGACGATCTTTATTGGTCAAACCGCATAACAACATACGTTGTTCCCTTTATCATTGGTATGTTACTTGCCCGAGATTCGATCATCGGTATCTCAATACCTAGCTCAATCTCGTTACCGGCAAGTCTCTTTACTCATTCTATAATGCCTCATCCCGCGACTAACTCATTAGTTGCATTGCTTGCAAGGCTTATAGTGATGTGCATTACCAAGAGGGCCCAGAGATACCTCTCTGACAATCGGAGTGACAAATCCTAATCTTAATCTATGCCAACTCAACAAGTACCATCGGAGACACCTGTAGAGCACCTTTATAATCACCCAGTTACATTGTGACGTTTGGTAGCACAGTCATCGGAACATGTATAAGTTATGAAGAAAGCAATAGCAGTAAACTAAAACGATCAAGTGCTAAGCTAACAGAATGGGTCAAGTCAACCACATCATTCTCCTAATTATGTTGTTGGGGAACGTAGTAATTTCAAAAAAATTCCTACGCACACGCAAGATCATGGTGATGCATAGCAACGAGAAGGGAGAGTGTTATCTACGTACCCTCGTAGACCGATAGCGGAAGCGTTATGACAACGCGGTTGATGTAGTCATACGTCTTCACGGCCCGACCAATCAAGCACCGAAACTACGGCACCTCTGAGTTCTAGCACACGTTCAGCTCGATGACGATCCCCGGACTCCGATCCAGCAAAGTGTCGGGGATGAGTTCCGTCAGCACGACGGCGTGGTGACGATCTTGATGTTCTACCGTCGTAGGGCTTCGCCTAAGCACCGCTACAATATTATCGAGGATTATGGTGGAGGGGGGCACCGCACACGGCTAAGAGAACGATCACGAAGATCAACTTGTGTGTCTAGAGGTGCCCCCTGCCCCTGTATATAAAGGAGCAAGGGGGAGGCCAGCCGGACCTAGCAGGGCGCGCCAGGAGGAGGAGTCCTCCTCCTAGTAGGAGTAGGACTCCCCTCTTTCCTACTCCTACTAGGAGGGGGAAAGGAAGGGGGAGAGGGAGAAGGAAAGGGGGGCGCCGCCCCCCTCTCCTAGTCCAATTCGGACCAGAGGGGGAGGGGGTGCACGGCCCACCCTGGCCGCCCCTCTCTCTCTCCACTAAGGCCCATTAGGCCCATACTTCTCCCGGGGGGATTTCGGTAACCCTCCGGCACTCCGGTTTTCTCCGAAATCACTCAGAACACTTCCGGTATCCGAATATAGTCGTCCAATATATCAATCTTTATGTCTCGACCATTTCGAGACTACTCGTCATGTCCGTGATCACATCCGGGACTCCCAACAACCTTCGGTACATCAAAACATATAAACTCATAATGAAACTGTCGTCGTAACGTTAAGCGTGCGGACCCTACGGGTTCGAGAACAATGTAGACATGACCGAGACACGTCTCCGGTCAATAACCAATAGCGGAACCTGGATGCTCATATTGGCTCCCACATATTCTATGAAGATCTTTATCGGTCAGTTCGCATAACAACATACGTTGTTCCCTTGTCATCGGTATGATACTTGCCCGAGATTCGATCGTCGGTATCTCAATACCTAGTTCAATCTCATTACCGGCAAGTCTCTTTACTCGTTCCGTAATACATCATCTCGCAACTAACTCATTAGTTGCATTGCTTGCAAGGCTTAAGTGATGTGCATTACCGAGAGGGCCCAGAGATACCTCTCCGACAATCAGAGTGACAAATCCTAATCTCGAAATACACCAACCCAACATGTACCTTTGGAGACACCTGTAGAGCACCTTTATAATCACCCAGTTACATTGTGACGTTTGGTAGCACACAAAGTGTTCCTCCGGCAAACGGGAGTTGCATAATCTCATAGTCATAGGAACATGTATAAGTCATGAAGAAAGCAATAGCAACATACTAAACGATCGGGTGCTAAGCTAATGGAATGGGTCATGTCAATCACATCATTATCCTAATGATGTGATCCCGTTAATCAAATGACAACACATGTCTATGGTTAGGAAACATAACCATCTTTGATTAACGAGCTAGTCAAGTAGAGGCATACTAGTGACGTTTAGTTTGTCTATGTATTCACACAAGTATTATGTTTCCAGTTAATACAATTCTAGCATGAATAATAAACATTTTTCATGATATAAGGAAATAAATAATAAATTTATTATTGCCTCTAGGGCATATTTCCTTCAGTCTCCCACTTGAACTAGAGTCAACAATCTAGATTACACAGTAATGATTCTAACACCCATGGAGCTTTGGTGCTGATCATGTTTTGCTCGTGTAAGAGGCTTAGTCAACAGGTCTGCTACATTCAGATCCGTATGTATCTTGCAAATCTCTATGTCTCCCACCTAGACTAGATCCCGGATGGAATTGAAGCGTCTCTTGATGTGCTTGGTTCTCTTGTGAAATCTGGATTCCTTTGCCAAGGCAATTGCACCAGTATTGTCACAAAAGATTTTCATTGGACCCGATGCACTAGGTATGACACCTAGATCGGATATGAACTCCTTCATCCAGACTCCTTCGTTTGCTGCTTCTGAAGCAGCTATGTACTCGGCTTTGCATGTAGATCCTGCCACGACGCTTTGTTTAGAACTGCGCCAACTGACAGCTCCATCGTTTACTGTAAATACGTATCCGGTTTGCGATTTAGAACCGTCCGGATCAGTGTCAAAGCTTGCATCAACGTAACCATTTACGACGAGCTCTTTATCACCTCCATATACGAGAAACATATCCTTAGTCCTTTTCAGGTATTTCAGGATGTTCTTGACCACTGTCTAGTGATCCACTCCTGGATTAGTTTGGTACCTCCCTGCTAGACTTATAGCAAGACACACATCAGGTCTGGTACACAGCATTGCATACATGATAGAGCCTATGGCTGAAGCATAGGGAACATCTTTCATTTTCTCTCTATCTTCTGAAGTGGTCGGGCATTGAGTCTTACTCAATTTCACACCTTGTAACACATGCAAGAATCCTTTCTTTGCTTGATCCATTTTGAACTTCTTCAAAACTTTGTCAAGGTATGTGCTTTGTGAAAGTCCAATTAAGCGTCTTGATATATCTCTATAGATCTTAATGCCCAATATGTAAGCAGCTTCACCGAGGTCTTACATTAAAATAACTCTTATTCAAGTATCCCTTTATGCTATCCAGATATTCTATATCATTTTCGATTAGCAATATGTCATCTACATATAATATCAGAAATGCTACAGAGCTCCCACTCACTTTCTTGTAAATACAGGCTTCTCCAAAAGTCTGTATAAAACCAAAAGCTTTGATTACACTATCAAAGCGTTTATTCCAACTCCGAGAGGCTTGCACCAGTCCATAAATGGATCGCTGGAGCCTGCACACTTTGTTAGCTCCCTTTGGATCGACAAAACCTTCTGGCTGCATCATATATAGCTCTTCTTCCAGAAATCCATTCAGGAATGCAGTTTTGACATCCATCTGCCAAATTTCATAATCATAAAATGCGGCAATCGCTAACATGATTCGGACAGACTTAAGCATCGCTACGGGTGAGAAGGTCTCATCGTAGTCAATCCCTTGAACTTGTCAAAAACCTTTTGCAACAAGTCGAGCTTTGTAGACAGTAACATTACCATCAGCGTCAGTCTTCTTCTTGAAGATCCATTTATTCTCAATTGCTTGCCGATCATCGGGCAAGTCAACCAAAGTCCATACTTTATTTTCATACATGGATCCCGTCTCAGATTTCATGGCTTCAAGCCATTTTGCGGAATCTGGGCTCACCATCGCTTCTTCATAGTTCGTAGGTTCGCCATGATCTAGTAGCATGACTTCCAGAACAGGATTACCGTACCACTCTGGTGCGGATCTTACTCTGGTTGATCTATGAGGTTCAGTAGTGACTTGTTCTGAAGTTTCATGATCATTATCATTAGCTTCCTCACTAATTGGTGTAGGTGTCACAGAAACTGGTTTCTGCGATGTACCACTTTCCAATAAGGGAGTAGGTACAGTTACCTCATGAAGTTCTACTTTCCTCCCACTCACTTCTTTCGAGAGAAACTCCTTCTCTAGAAAGGATCCATTCTTAGCAACAAATGTCTTGCCTTCAGATCTGTGATAGAAGGTGTACCCAACAGTCTCCTCTGGGTATCCTATGAAGACACATTTATCCGATTTGGGTTCGAGCTTATCAGGTTGAAGTTTTTTCACATAAGCATCGCAGCCCCAAAATTTCAGAAACGACAACTTTGGTTTCTTGCCAAACCACAGTTCATAAGGCATTGTCTCAACGGATTTTGATGGTGCCCTATTTAACGTGAATGCGACCGTCTCTAAAGCATAACCCCAAAATGATAGTGGCAAATCTGTAAGAGACATCATAGATCGCACCATATCAAGTGAAGTACGATTACGACGTTCGGACACACCATTACGCTACGGTGTTCCGGGTGGCGTGAGTTGCGAAAATATTCCGCATTGTTTCAAATGTAGACCAAACTCATAACTCAAATATTCTCCTCCACGATCAGATCGTAGAAACTTTATTTTCTTGTTACGATGATTTTCAACTTCACTCTGAAATTCTTTGAACTTTTCAAATGTTTTAGACTTCTGTTTCATTAAGTAGATATACCCATATCTGCTTAAATCATCTGTGAAGGTGAGAAAATGACGATATCCACCACGAGCTTCAACATTCATTAGACCACATACATCTGTATGTATGATTTCCAACAAATCTGTTGCTCTCTCCATAGTACCGGAGAACGGCGTTTTAGTCATCTTGCCCATGAGGCACGGTTCGCAAGTACCAAGTGATTCATAATCAAGTGGTTCCAAAAGTCCACCAGTATGGAGTTTCTTCATGCACTTTACACCGATATGACCTAAACGGCAGTGCCACAAATAAGTTGCACTATCATTATCAACTCTGCATCTTTTGGCTTCAACATTATGAATATGTGTATCACTACTATCGAGATTCATAAAAAATAGACCACTCTTTTAAGGGTGCATGACCATAAAATATATTACTCATATAAATAGAACAACCATTATTCTCTGATTTAGATGAATAACCGTCTCGCATCAAACAAGATCCAGATATAATGTTCATGCTCAACGCTGGCACCAAATAACAATTATTTAGGTCTAATACTAATCCCGAAGGTAGATGTAGAGGTAGCGTGCCGACCGCGATCACATCGACTTTGGAACCATTTCCCACGCGCATCGTCACCTCGTCCTTGGCCAGTGTTCGCTTAATCCGTAGTCCCTGTTTCGAGTTGCAAATATTAGCAACAGAACCAGTATCAAATACCCAGGTGCTACTGCGAGCTCTAGTAAGGTACACATCAATAACATGTATATCACATATGCCTTTGTTCACCTTGCCATCCTTCTTATCCGCCAAATACTTGGGGCAGTTCCGCTTCCAGTGACCAGTCTGCTTGCAGTAGAAGCACTCAGTTTCAGGCTTAGGTCCAGACTTGGGTTTCTTCTCCTGAGCAGCAACTTGCTTGCTGTTCTTCTTGAAGTTCCCCTTCTTCTTCCCTTTGCCCTTTTTATTGAAACTAGTGGTCTTGTTGACCATCAACACTTGATGCTCCTTCTTGATTTCTACCTCCGCAGCCTTTAGCATTGCGAAGAGCTCGGGAATTGTCTTATCCATCCCTTGCATATTATAGTTCATCACGAAGCTCTTGTAGCTAGGTGGAAGTGATTGGAGAATTCTGTCAATGACGCAATCATCCGGAAGATTAACCCCCAGTTGAATCAAGTGATTATTATACCCAGACATTTTGAGTATATGCTCACTGACAGAACTGTTCTCCTCCATCTTGAAGCTATATAACTTATTGGAGACTTCATATCTCTCAATCCGGACATTTGCTTGAAATATTAACTTCAACTCCTGGAACATCTCGTATGCTCCATGACGTTGAAAACGTCGTTGAAGTCCTGATTCTAAGCCGTAAAGCATGGCACATTGAACTATCGAGTAGTCATCAGCTTTGCTCTGCCAGACGTTCTTAACGTCGTCAGTTGCATCAGCAGCAAGCCTGGCACCTAGCGGTGCTTCCAGGACGTAATTCTTCTGTGCAGCAATGAGGATAATCCTCAAGTTACGGACCCAGTCCGTGTAATTGCTACCATCATCTTTCAACTTTGCTTTCTCAAGGAACGCATTAAAATTCAACAGAACAACAGCACGGGCCATCTGTAACGCCCCAGATCTGATGCGCCAGGTGTCCGCCAGTTATTCGTCGTCGTTGCCATGTCATTTTCTTGCGTGTTGCACTTTGCCATGTCATCATCTGCATTTAATATCATGTCATCATGTGCATTGCATTGCGTACGTGTTCGTCTCATGCATTCGAGCATTTTCCCCGTTGTCCGTTTTGCAATCCGGCACTCCTATGTCCCTCGGCGCCCCCCTTTTGCCTCTTTTCGTGTGCCGGTGTTAAACGGTCTCGGAGTGGACCGAGGTTTTTCAAGCGGCCTTAGTATAGCACCGGTAGACCGCCTGTCAAGTTTCGTGCCATTTGGAGTCCGTTTGATACTCCAACGGTTAACCGGGTAGCCGCAAAAGCCTCTTTTGTGTGCAGCCCAACACCTCTCCAAAATGGCCCAAAACCCACTTAAAACCCCTCCATCATCTCGGTCGTTCGATCCCGATCGCGTGGCCGAAAACCGCACCCCATTTGGAGTCTCCCAGCTCCCTCTACCTATATATAGGCCCTTCCCCTCCATTTTCGCGGATGAAGCCCTAGCCTAGCCTCTCCCCGCGCCGCCGGACGTGTCCGCCGACGGCCCGACATGTCCAGCCGCTGCCTCCACATCGCCCGGCCAATCAGGCTTCGCCACGTCGCCCTCCTCGCCGCCCACAGCCACTAGGGAGCCGCCACGTCACCCGGGCCGCGCCCCACTTCACCGTCGACCGCGTGGGCCCGCTCGGCCTGGCTGCGCCCCCCAGCCCGCTCCGCCTCGTCGCCCCGCGCGCCGTCCGCCCGCGACCCCGCTCGGCTCCGCCCGCGCGCCCCGCCGCCCTTCCGCCGACTCCGCCCGCGCGCCGTCGCTCGCCGGCACGCTTCGCCGCCGCCGCGCCGCTCGCCGACCCTGCCGCCGTTCCCGCGCCGTGCTCCGCCACTGCGCCGGCGCCTTGCCTCCTCGCCGCCCCGACTGGAGCCGCCGGCCTCCTCCGGCCAGATCCGACGACCCCGAGCCCGGATCCCGCCGTCTCCCTCCTCTCTGGCGCCTCCTCCGGCGAGCCCGGCTCCGCCTCGAACTCCGCGCCCGATCCAGATACCGCAGGTTGACCCCGGAAATATCCTAAGTCATTTATTTTTAGCATTTTGGTGCCCTGTTTGACCTGCTATAACTCCATTCATACTGCTCCATTTTACGTGCATGATATATCTAAATGTTCATCTGGTTGTGCTCTTCATTTTGTCCCATTGTGCCATGTTCATTTGAGTTCATCTTGATGCCCTAATCATCATTGCAAGAGTGCTATATTATGTTGTCTGCTGTAGTTTATCGGAACACGCTCATTTGTTATTTTTGCATCTTTTCGTGTGATTTTCTTTTGAGCATGAAGTCTACATGTGTTATGAGCTACAACATGCCATATTTACTGTGGTGCAACCCATTCTTCATGAAATTACATGTATTGTTTGTTACAAGCTTGCAAAGTAGCCTCCATGATGTTGCTGATTTCAGAGACTTAGAATTTCACCAAGTCTTTGTCTGCTGTTATCTTTATGCCTTGTATTCATGTTGCTACAGTGATATCCATGCCTGTTGTGAGTATGTTCAGTAAGGATGTTTTGGACATATGGTTATGATATATCCATCCATGTCTCTGTTTGCATTTATAGAGTGCTCTAGCATGTCTTAATCTTGCTCTACTTTTACTATAAAATGTTCCTGGCAGATTGTTTACATGTTATTCAATTTTTGCCAAGGTTGTTGCTAGTGATCCATGCATTCTATGACCTTCTCTTGCCATTATTACCTTCATGAACATGTCATCTTGCTGTAGGCATGCTTGTATTGTCACTAAATGCCTTGGGGTGAGTGAATCGAGCTCGCAAAGATGCCTTCATAATTCTATTTATGCCATGCTCTGTTTTTCTGCTAAGTCTAAACCTGTAATGAAACTTGCTATGTTTACATGGGTGCCATCATATCTTCTGGTCCTTTTTGGCTCATGATCAGTAAGGGACTTTTGTTATATACTTTTATTGGATTCATTCCATGCCTTTGGTTGCCATGATAGGTTCATTTAGCATGTTGTTTGATAGCTCTAAACTTTGCAACCTGATGTTATTTCTGCCATGTCCTGTGATTTCTGCTAAGTCTGTGAACCTGTTATTATTTGCAATCTTGCCATGTCCTTTTGAGCATGTTATATTAGTTTATGGAGATAGCTCAGTGTTCATGTTTTGTTATGCTTTACCTTTAAATCATGCCCATGCCTTTTGTTATCATGTTGAGTTACTGTAGCTTGTTGTTCTGGTGCTTGCCAAATGCCTAGTTGCTGTTTTGGACAGTTTGTCCTTTAGACTTGTATGGTGTGTATGTGTTGAAACATTGCTCCATTTTGGGTGTGCTCTATATGAAACTAGCTTATTTTTGCATGTAGATTCATATTACCTTGTTGGATCCATGTTTTGAGGTGTGTGCTTGATGTTTGAATGCTTTTTGCACCTATGCCATGTTTAACTTGTTTTGCTCATATCTTCTAGGCCGTAACTCCGAAACTAATGAACTTTATATGTAACTTGACTAGATTTCCGTGTAGATCATCGTGGTGCATATTAACTTTCTGTTTAACAACTTGAACATAAGGTTTATTCAGATCTGGACCAATTTCTAAATTTGCATATGAGGACTTATCGGAATTGTTCTATGTTGTTTCCGGCCTCATTTAAACTTGCTTTGATGTGTTGCTCTTGTATGCATCATCTCTTGCCATGAGTATCTTCATGTAGCCTTGTCATGCATCATACTTGGTTGAGCATCATGCCTTGTTCATGTGTGGTGTGTTTACCATGTTGTGTGCTTCTTCTCGATAGTTCCTGTTTTGTTGCGATCGTGAGGATTCGTTCATCTACGCTTGGTTCGTCTTCGTGGTTTCATCTTCTTCATGGATTCGTTCTTCTTCCTTG
Source organism: Aegilops umbellulata (assembly GCA_032464435.1). Lineage (NCBI taxonomy): Eukaryota > Viridiplantae > Streptophyta > Magnoliopsida > Poales > Poaceae > Aegilops > Aegilops umbellulata. Next base: position 349,587,731 of record CP136054.1, read on the forward strand.
CAGGATTTCAGGCAAGATGACCGTCACCTTGGATCTCATTACTATCATTTCTATGCTAGTTGCTTCGTTCTATCGCTATACTGCGTTACCTACCCCTTGCTTATCAAGCCTCCCAAGTTGCCATGAATCTCTAACCTTTGTCACCCTTCCTAGCAAACCGTTGTTTGGCTATGTTACCGCTTTGCTCAGCCCCTCTTATAGCGTTGCTAGTTGCAGGTGAAGATGAAGATTGCCCCATGTTGGATTATGTTTATGTTGGGATATCACAATATCTCTTATATTATTAATGCATCTATATACTTGGTAAAGGGTGGAAGGCTCGGCCTTATGCCTGGTGTTTTGTTCCACTCTTGCTGCCATAGTTTCGGTCATATCGGTATTATGTTCCCGGATTTTGCGTCCCTAACGCGGTTGGAATATTTATGGGACCCCCTTGACAGTTCGCTTTGAATAAAACTCTTCCAGCAAGGCCCAACATTGGTTTTACCATTTGCCTCACCTATGTCCTTTTATTTCCCTTGGGTTTCCGGAGCCTGAGGGTCATCTTTATTTTAGCCCCCCCCGGGCCAGCGCTCGTCGCGAGTGTTGGTCCAAACTGTCAGCCGCCGGTGGCCACCAGGGGCAACTCTGGGCTCGCCTACCAGAAGTTTGGACAATCCGGTGTGCCCTGAGACCGAGATATGTGCAGCTCCTATCAGGATTTGTCGGCACATCCGGGCGGCTTTGCTGGACTTGTTTTACCATTGTCGAAATGTCTTGTAATCGGGATTCCGAGACTGATTGGGTCTTCCTGGGAGAAGGTATATCCTTCGTTGATCGCGAGAGCTTATCATGGGCTAAGTGTTGGAAATATGCCCTAGAGGCAATAATAAAAGCATTATTATTATATTTCCTTGTTCATGATAATTGTCTTTTATTCATGCTATAATTGTGTTATCCGGAAATTGTAATACATGTGTGAATACATAGACACCAATATGTCTCTAGTGAACCTCTAGTTGACTTGCTCGTTGATCAACTGATAGTCATGGTTTCCTGACTATGGACATTGGATGTCATTGATAACGAGATCACATCATTAGGAGAATGATGTGATGGACAAGTCCCAATCCTAAGCATAAGCACAAAGATCGTATAATTCGTTTGCTAGAGCTTTTCCAATGTCAAGTATCTTTTCCTTAGACCATGAGATCGTGTAACTCCCGGATACCGTAGGAGTGCTTTGGGTATGCCAAACGTCACAACGTAACTGGGTGACTATAAAGGTATACTACGGGTATCTCCGAAAGTGTCTGTTGGGTTGACACGGATCGAGACTGGGATTTGTCACTCCGTATGACGGAGAGGTATCATCGGGCCCACTCAGTAATGCATCATCATAATGAGCTCAATGTGATCAAAGTGTTTGATCACGGGATCATGCATTACGGTACGAGTAAAGTGACTTGCCGGTAACGAGATTGAACGAGGTATTGGGATACCGACGATCGAATCTCGGGCAAGTAAAATACCGATTGACAAAGGGAATTGAATACGGGATTGATTGAATCCTCGACATCGTGGTTCATCCGATGAGATCATCGAGGAGTATGTGGGAGCCAACATGGATATCCAGATCCCGTTGTTGGTTATTGTCCAGAGAGGTGTTTCGGTCATGTCTGCATGTCTCCCGAACCCGTAGGGTCTACACACTTAAGGTTCGGTGACGCCAGGGTTGTAGAGATATGAGTATGCAGTAATCCGAAAGTTGTTCGGAGTCCCGGATGAGATCCCGGACGTCACGAGGAGTTCCGGATTGGTCCGGAGGTGAAGAATTATATATAGGAAGTGCAGTTTCGGCCATCGGGAGTGATCCGGGGGTCACCGGTATTGTACCGGGACCACCAGATGGGTCCCGGGGGTCCACCGGGTGGGGCCACCCATCCCGGAGGGCCCCATGGGCTGAAGTGGGAGGGGGACCAGCCCTTAGTGGGCTGGTGCGCCCCCCAAGGCCCACTCCCTGCGCCTAGGGTTGGAACCCTAGGGTAGGGGGGGGGCGCCCCACTTGCCTTGGGGGGGTACTCCACCCCCCTGGCCGCCGCCCCCTCTGGAGATGGCATCTCCAGGGGCCGGCGCCCCCCAGGGGCCTATATAAGGGGGGGGGGAGGGAGGGGCAGCCGCACCCTTGACCCCTGGCGCCTCCCTCTCCCCTGTCACACCTCTCCCTCTCGCGCAGACGCTCGGCGAAGCCCTGCTGCACGTGACAACTCCATCCACCACCACACTGTCGTGCTGCTGGATCTCCATCAACCTCTCCTTCCCCCTTGCTGATCAAGAAGGAGGAGACATCATCCGCTCCGTACGTGTGTTGAACGCGGAGGTGCCGTCCGTTCGGCGCTTGGTCATCGGTGATTTGGATCACGACGAGTACGACTCCATCATCCACGTTCTAGTGAATGCTTCCGCTCGCGATCTACAAAGGTATGTAGATGCATCTGAATACTCGTTGCTAGATGAACTCATAGATGGATCTTGGTGAAACCGTAGGAAAATTTTTGTTTTCCGCAACGTTCCCCAACGGTGGCATCATGAGCTAGGTCTATGCGTAGTTCTTTTTGCACGAGTAGAACACAATTGTTGTGGGTGTAGATGTTGTCAACTTTCTTGCCGCTACTAGTCTTATTTTGCGTCAGCGGTATTGTGGGATGAAGCGGCCCGGACCAAACTTACACGTACGCTTACGTGAGACCGGTTCCACCGATTGACATGCAGTAGTTGCATAAGGTGGCTGGTGGGTGTCTGTCTCTCCCACTTTAGTTGGAGCGGATTCGACGAAAAGGGTCCTTATGAAGGGTAAATAGAAGTTGACAAATCACGTTTTGTGGCTTTTACGTAGGTAAGAAAACGTTCTTGCTAGAACCCTAATGCAGCCACGTAAAACTTGCAACAACAATTAGAGGACGTCTAACTTGTTTTTGCAGCAAGTGATTTGTGATATGATATGGCCAAAGTTGTGATGAATGATGAATGATATATATGTGAAGTATGAGATCATGTTCATGTAATAGGAATCATGACTTGCATGTCGATGAGTATGACAACCGGCAGGAGCCATAGGAGTTGTCATTATTTTTATGACCTGCGTGTCAATGGAAACGCCATGTAAATTACTTTACTTTATTGCTAAACGTGTTAGCCATAGTAGTAGTAGTAATAGTAGGCGAGCAACTTCATGGAGACACGATGATGGAGATCATGATGATGGAGATCATGGTGTCGTGCCGGTGACAAGATGATCATGGAGCCCCAAGATGGAGATCAAAGGAGCTATATGATATTGGCCATATCATGTCACTATTATTATTTGATTGCATGTGATGTTCATCATGTTTTGCATCTTGTTTACTTAGAACGACGGTAGTAAATAAGATGATCCATCATAATAAATTTCAAAAAAGTGTTCCCCCTAACTGTGTGCCGTTGCGACAGTTCGTTGTTTCGAAGCACCACGTGATGATCGGGTGTGATAGATTCCAACATTCACATACAACGGATGTAAGACAGATTTACACATGCAAACACTTAGGTTGACTTGACGAGCCTAGCATGTACAGACATGGCCTCGGAACACAAGAGACCGAAAGGTCGAACATGAGTCGTATGGAGGATACAATCAACATGGAGATGTTCACCGATGATGACTAGTCCGTCTCACGTGATGATCGGACACGGCCTAGTCGAGTCGGATCATGTTACACTTAGATGACTAGAGGGATGTCTAATCTGAGTGGGAGTTCATTAAATAATTTGATTAGGTAAACTTAATTATCATGAACATAGTCTAAATAAACTTTGCAATATGTCTTGTAGATCAAATGGCCCAAGCTCATGTCAACATGAACTTCAACGCGTTCCTAGAGAAAACCAAGTTGAAAGATGATGGCAGCAACTATACGGACTGGGTCCGGAACCTAAGGATCATCCTGATAGCTGCCAGAAAACAATATGTCCTAGAAGCACCGCTAGGTGAAGCACCCATCCCAGAGACCCAAGACATTATGAATGCTTGGCAGCAGCGTGCTGATGATTACTCCCTCGTTCAGTGCGGCATGCTTTACAACTTAGAACCGGGGCTCCAAAAGCGTTTTGAGCATCACGGAGCATATGAGATGTTCGAGGAGCTGAAACTAGTTTTCCAAGCTCATGCCCGGGTCGAGAGATATGAAGTCTCCGACAAGTTCTACAGTTGTAAGATGGAGGAAAATAGTTCTGTCAGTGAACACATACTCAAGATATCTGGGTTACACAACCGCTTGACTCAGCTGGAGATTAACCTCCCAAACGAGGCAGTCATTGACAGAATCCTCCAGTCGCTCCCACCTAGCTACAAGAGCTTTGTGATGAACTACAATATGCAGGGGATGGTAAAAACCATTCCTGAGGTATTTGCTATGCTGAAATCAGCAGAGGTTGAAATCAAAAAGGAAAATCAAGTGTTGATGGTCAATAAAACCACCAAGTTCAAGAAAGGCAAGGGTAAGAAGAACTTCAAGAAGGACGGCAAGGATGTTGCCGCGCCCGGTAAGCCAGTTGCCGGGAAGAAGTCAAAGCATGGACCCAAGCCTGAGACTGAGTGCTTTTATTGCAAAGGGAAGGGCCACTGGAAGCGGAACTGCCCCAAATACTTAGCGGACAAGAAGGCCGGCAACACTAAAGGTATATGTGATATACATGTAATTGATGTGTACCTTACCAGTGCTCGTAGTAGCTCCTGGGTATTTGATACCGGTGCCGTTGCTCATATTTGTAACTCAAAACAGGAGCTGCGGAATAAGTAGAGACTGGCGAAGGACGAGGTGATGATGCGCGTCGGGAATGGTTCCAAGGTCGATGTGATCGCCGTCGGCACGCTAACTCTACATTTACCTACGGGATTAGTTTTAAACCTCAATAGTTGTTATTTAGTTCCAAGTTTGAGCATGAACATTGTATCTGGATCTCGTTTAATGCGAGATGGCTACTCATTTAAATCCGAGAATAATGGTTGTTCTATTTATATGAGTGATATGTTTTATGGTCATGCTCCGATGGTCAATGGTTTATTCTTAATGAATCTCGTGTGTGATAACACACATATTCATAGTGTGAATACCAAAAGGTGTAAAGTTGATAACGATAGTCCCACATACTTGTGGCACTGCCGCCTACGTCACATTGGTGTCAAGCGCATGAAGAAGCTCCATGCTGATGGACTTTTAGAGTCTCTCGATTATGAATCATTTGACACATGCGAACCATGCCTCATGGGCAAAATGACCAAGACTCCGTTCTCCGGAACAATGGAGCGAGCAACAAACTTATTGGAAATCATACATACTGATGTGTGCGGTCCAATGAGTGTTGAGGCTCGCGGAGGATATCGTTATGTTCTCACTCTCACGGATGACTTGAGTAGATATGGGTATGTCTACTTGATGAAACACAAGTCTGAGACCTTTGAAAAGTTCAAGGAATTTCAGAATGAGGTAGAGAATCAACGTGACTGAAAAATAAAGTTCTTACGATCAGATCGTGGAGGAGAATATTTAAGTCACGAATTTGGCACACACTTTAGGAAATGTGGAATCGTTTTACAACTCACGCCGCCTGGAACACCTCAACGTAATGGTGTGTCCGAACGTCGTAATCGCACTCTATTGGATATGGTGCGGTCTATGATGTCTCTTACAGATTTACCGCTATCATTTTGGGGATACGCTCTAGAGACAGCCGCATTCACTTTAAATAGGGCACCGTCTAAATCCGTTGAGACGACACCGTATGAATTATGGTTTGGGAAGAAACCTAAGCTGTCGTTTCTAAAAGTTTGCGGATGCGATGCTTATGTCAAGAAACTTCAACCTGAAAAGCTCGAACCCAAATCGGAAAAATGCGTCTTCATAGGATACCCTAAGGAAACTGTTGGGTAACTTCTACCTAAGATCCGAAGGCAAGATCTTTGTTGCCAAGAACGGATCCTTTCTGGAGAAAGAGTTTCTCTCGAAAGAAGTAAGTGGGAGGAAAGTGGAACTTGATGAAGTATCACCTCTTGAACCAGAGAGTAGCGCAGCTCAAGAAAATGTTTCTGTGGTGCCTCCACCGGTTAGAGAGGAGGTTAATGATGATGATCAAGAAACTTCGGATCAAGTTACTACTGAACTTCGTAGGTCCACAAGGACACGTTCCGCACCAGAGTGGTACGGCAACCCTGTCCTGGAAATCATGTTGTTAGACAACGGTGAACCTTCGTACTATGGAGAAGCGATGGCGGGCCCAGATTCCAACAAATGGCTAGAAGCCATGCAATCCGAGATAGGATCCATGTATGAAAACTAAGTATGGACTTTGACAGACTTGCCCGATGATCGGCGAGTGATAGAAAACAAATGGATCTTTAAGAAGAAGACGGACGCGGATGGTAATGTTACCATCTATAAAGCTCGACTTGTCGCTAAGGATTATCGGCAAGTTCAAGGGGTTGACTACGATGAGACTTTCTCTCCCGTAGCGAAGCTGAAGTCCGTCCGAATCAAGTTAGCAATTGCCGCATACTATGATTATGAGATATGGCAAATGGACGTCAAAACGGCATTCCTTAACGGTTATCTTAAGGAAGAACTGTATATGATACAGCCGGAAGGTTTTGTCGACCCTAAGAATGCTAACAAGGTATGCAAGCTCCAGCGATCCATTTATGGGCTGGTGCAAGCATCTCGGAGTTGGAACATTCGTTTTGATGAGATGATCAAGGCGTTTGTGTTTATGCAGACTTATGGAGAAGCCTGTGTTTACAAGAAAGTGAGTGGGAGCTCTGTAGCATTTCTCATATTATATGTAGATGACATACTTTTGACGGGAAATGATATAGAACTTTTGGACAGCATTAAGGCCTATTTGAATAAGAGTTTTTCAATGAAGGACCTTGGAGAAGCTTCTTATATATTAGGCATCAAGATCTATAGAGATAGATCAAGACGCCTCATAGGTCTTTCACAAAGCACATACCTTGAAAAGATATTGAAGAAGTTCAATATGGATCAGTCCAAGAAGGGGTTCTTGCCTGTATTGCAAGGTGTGAAATTGAGCTCAGCTCAATGCCCGACCACGGCAGAAGATATAGAAGAGATGAGTGTCATCCCCTATGCCTCGGCCATAGGGTCTATTATGTATGCCATGCTGTGTACCAGACCTGATGTAAACCTTGCCGTAAGTTCGGTAGGAAGGTACCAAAGTAATCCCGGCAAGGAACACTGGACAGTGGTCAAGAATATCCTGAAGTACCTGAAAAGGACTAAGGACATGTTTCTCGTTTATGGAGGTGACGAAGAGCTCGTCGTAAAGGGTTATGCCGACGCTAGCTTTGACACAGATCTGGATGACTCCAAGTCACAAACCGGATACATGTATATGTTGAATGGTGGAGCAGTAAGCTGGTGCAGCTGCAAGCAGAGCGTCGTGGCAGGATCAACATGTGAAGCGGAGTACATGGCAGCCTCGGAGGCAGTGCATGAAGCAATTTGGGTGAAGGAGTTCATCACCGACCTAGGAGTCATACCCAATGCGTCGGGGCCGATCAAACTCTTCTGTGACAACACTGGAGCTATTGCACTTGCCAAGGAGCCCAGGTTTCACAAGAAGACCACGCACATCAAGTGTCGCTTCAACTCCATTCATGAAAATGTTCAAGATGGAGACATCGAAATTTGTAAAGTGCATACGGATCTGAATGTCGCAGATCCGTTGACTAAACCTCTCCCTAGAGCAAAACAAGATCAACACCAGAACTCTATGGGTGTTCGATTCATCACAATGTAACTAGATTATTGACTCTAGTGCAAGTGGGAGACTGTTGGAAATATGCCCTAGAGGCAATAATAAAAGCATTATTATTATATTTCCTTGTTCATGATAATTGTCTTTTATTCATGCTATAATTGTGTTATCCGGAAATCATAATACATGTGTGAATACATAGACACCAATATGTCTCTAGTGAGCCTCTAGTTGACTAGCTCGTTGATCAACTGATAGTCATGGTTTCCTGACTATGGACATTGGATGTCATTGATAAAGAGATAACATCATTAGGAGAATGATGTGATGGACAAGACCCAATCCTAAGCATAAGCACAAAGATCGTATAATTCGTTTGCTAGAGCTTTTCCAATGTCAAGTATCTTTTCCTTAGACCATGAGATCGTGTAACTCCCAGATACCGTAGGAGTGCTTTGGGTATGCCAAACGTCACAGCATAACTGGGTGACTATAAAGGTATACTACGGGTATCTCCGAAAGTGTCTGTTGGGTTGACACGGATCGAGAATGGGATTTGTCACTCTGTATGACGGAGAGGTATCACCGGGCCCACTCAGTAATGCATCATCATAATGAGCTCAATGTGATCAAAGTGTTTGATCACGGGATCATGCATTACGGTACGAGTAAAGCGACTTGCCGGTAACGAGATTGAATGAGGTATTGGGATACCGACGATCGAATCTCGGGCAAGTAAAATACCGATTGACAAAGGGAATTGAATACGGGATTGATTGAATCCTCGACATCGTGGTTCATCCGATGAGATCATCGAGGAGTATGTGGGAGCCAACATGGGTATCCAGATCCCGCTGTTGGTTATTGTCCAGAGAGGTGTCTCGGTCATGTCTGCATGTCTCCCGAACCCATAGGGTCTACACACTTAAGGTTCGGTGACGCTAGGGTTGTAGAGATATGAGTATGCAGTAATCCGAAAGTTGTTCGGAGTCCCGGATGAGATCCCGGACGTCACGAGGAGTTCCGGATTGGTCTGGACGTGAAGAATTATATATAGGAAGTGCAGTTTCGGCCATCGGGAGTGATCCGGGGGTCACCGGTATTGTACCGGGACCACCAGATGGGTCCTGGGGGTCCACCGGGTGGGGCCACCCATCTCGGAGGACCCCATGGGCTGAAGTGGGAGGGGGACCAGCCCTTAGTGGGCTGGTGCGCCCCCCAAGGCCCACTCCCTGCGCCTAGGGTTGGAACCCTAGGGTAGGGGGGGGGGCGCCCCACTTGCCTTGGGGGGGGGGTACTCCACCCCCCTGGCCACCGCCCCCTCTAGAGATGGGATCTCCAGGGGCCGGCGCCCCCCCAGGGGGCCTATATAAAGGGGGGGGAGGGAGGGGCAGCCGCACCCTTGACCCCTGGCGCCTCCCTCTCCCCTGTCACACCTCTCCCTCTCGCGCAGACGCTCGGCGAAGCCCTGCTGCACTTGACAACTGCATCCACCACCACGCCGTCGTGCTGCTGGATCTCCATCAACCTCTCCTTCCCCCTTGCTGGATCAAGAAGGAGGATACGTCATCCGCTCCGTACGTGTGTTGAACGCGGAGGTGCCGTCCGTTCGGCGCTTGGTCATCGATGATTTGTATCACGGCGAGTACGACTCCATCATCCACGTTCTAGTGAACGCTTCCGCTTGCGATCTACAAAGGTATGTAGATGCATCTGAATAATCGTTGCTAGATGAACTCATAGATGGATCTTGGTGAAACCATAGGAAATTTTTTGTTTTCTGCAACGTTCCCCAACACTAAGCTGGGACACCCCTGCAGGGTTTGAACTTTCGAAAGCCGTGCCCGTGGTATGTGGCAGATGGGAATTTGTTGATATCCGGTTGTAGTAAACTTGAAGTAAACTCTTCTAAAATACACCAACCGTGTGCGTAACCGTGATTGTCTCTTTTCGGGGTTGATCGAGAGGAGAACACGGTTTCTGGGTTATGCTTGACGTAAGTAGGAGTTTAGGATCACTTCTTGATCATTATTAGTTGATGACCGATTGCTTTGCTTCTCTCCTCGCTCTTATTTGCGTAAGTTAGCCACCATACATTGCTTAGCCGCTGCTGCAACCTCACCACTTTACCCCTTCCTTACCCATTAAGCTTTGCTAGTCTTGATACCCATGGTAATGGGATTGCTGAGTCCTCGTGGCTCACATATTACTACAACACCAGTTGCAGGTACAGGTTATGCGATGATCATGACGTGAGAGCGATGTTTATTTGTGTTGGAGTTCTTCTGCTTCTCCGTTGATCAGGGGATAGGTTCCAGGTCGGCAGCCTGGGCTAGCAGGATGGATGTTGTTTGAGTTTCTGTTTATGTTTCATCCGTAGTCGGATGTTGATCTTGTATGTTGTATTGTTGTATTCATGAGACATTGCATGTCTTGGATGTATCCCCACTATTATGTAATGTTGATGTAATGATATCCACCTTGCAAAAGCGTCTTCAAGATGCGCTTCTATCCTTGGTGGGACCTTCGAGTTCCTTTAGGATAGGGTCGCATCTTGGGCATGATACCATCTATCTACAATTAAACATAAACAAGCAGATACTATCAGGTACTAAGTTCATGATAAATTTAAGTTCAGTTAATCATATTAATTAAGAACTCCCACTTAGAAAGACATCCCTCTAATCTTCTAAGTGATCACGTGATCCAAATCAACTAAACCATAACCGATCATCACGTGAAATGGAGTAGTTTTCAATGGTGAACTTCACTATGTTGATCATATCTACTATATGATTCACGCTCGACCTTTCGGTCTTAGTGTTCCGAGGCCATATTTGCATATGCTAGGCTCGTCAAGTTTAACCTGAGTATTCTGCGTGTGCAAAAACTGGCTTGCACCCGTTGTAGATGGACGTAGAGATTATCACACCCGATCATCACGTGGTGTCTGGGCACGACGAACTTTGGCAATGGTGCATACTGAGGGAGAACACTTTTATCTTGAAATTTAGTGAGAGATCATCTTATAATGCTACCGTCAGTCATAGCAAGATAAGATGCATAATAGATAAACATCACATGCAATCAATATAAGTGATATGATATGGCCATCATCATCTTGTGCTTGTTATGTCCATCTTCGAAGCAATGTCATGATCACCATCGTCACCGGCGCGACACCTTGATCTCCATCGTAGTATCGTTGTTGTCTCGCCAATCTTATGCTTCTACGAGTATCTCTACCGCTTAGTGATAAAGTAAATCATTACAGGGCGATTGCATTGCATATAATAAAGCGACAACCATATGGCTCCTGCCAGTTGCCGATAACTCGGTTACAAAACATGATCATCTCATACAATAAATTTTAGCATCATGTCTTGACCATATCACATCACAACATGCCCTGCAAAAACAAGTTAGACGTCCTCTACTTTGTTGTTGCAAGTTTTACGTGGCTGCTACGGGCTTAGCAAGAACCGTTCTTACCTACGCATCAAGAACCACAACGATAGTTTGTCAAGTTGGTGCTGTTTTAACCTTTGCAAGTACCGGGCGTAGCCACACTCGGTTTAACTAAAGTTGGAGAAACTGACACCCGCTAGCCACCTATGTGCAGAGCACGTCAGTAGAACCAGTCTCGCGTAAGCGTACGCGTAATGTCGGTCCGGGCCGCTTCATCCAACAATACCACCGAACCAAAGTATGACATGCTGGTAAGCAGTATGACTTATATCGCCCACAACTCACTTGTGTTCTACTCGTGCATATGACATCTACGCATAAAACCTGGCTCTGATACCACTGTTGGGGAACGTAGTAATTTCAAAAAAATTCCTACGCACACGCAAGATCATGGTGATGCATAGCAACGAGAAGGGAGGGTGTTATCTACGTACCCTCGTAGACTGATAGCGGAAGCGTTATGACAACGCGGTTGATGTAGTCGTACGTCTTCACGGCCCGACCGATCAAGCACCGAAACTACGACACCTCCGAGTTCTAGCACATGTTCAGCTCGATGACGATCCCCGGACTCCGATCCAACAAAGTTTCGGGGATGAGTTCCGTAAGCACAACGGCGTGGTGACGATCTTGATGTTCTACCGTCGCAGGGCTTCGCCTAAGCACCACTACAATATTATCGAGGATTATGGTGGAGGGGGCACTGCACACGGCTAAGAGAACGATCACGAAGATCAACTTGTGTGTCTAGAGGTGCCCCCTGCCCCCGTATATAAAGGAGCAAGGGGGAGGCCAGCCGTCCCTAGCAGGGCGCGCCAGGACGAGGAGTCCTCCTCCTAGTAGGAGTAGGACCCGTCTTTCCTACTCCTACTAGGAGGGGAAAGGAAGGGGGAGAGGGTGAAGGAAAGGGGGGCGCCGCCCCCCTCTCCTAGTCCAATTCGGACCAGAGGGGGAGGGGGCGCCCGGCCCACCCTGGACGCCCCTCTCTCTCCACTAAGGCCCATTAGGCCCATACTTCTCCGGGGGGGGGGGGGGGGGGTTCCGGTAACCCTCCGGCACTCCGGTTTTCTCCGAAATCACTCATAACACTTCCAGTGTCCGAATATAGTCGTCCAATATATCAATCTTTATGTATCGACCATTTCAAGACTCCTCGTGATGTCCGTGATCACATCCGGGACTCCGAACAACCTTCGGTACATCAAAACATATAAACTCATAATGAAACTGCCATCGTAACGATAAGCGTGCGGACCCTACGGGTTCGAGAACAATGTAGACATGACCGAGACACGTCTCCGGTCAATAACCAATAGCGGAACCTGGATGCTCATATTGGCTCCCACATATTCTACGAAGATCTTTATCGGTCAGACCGCATAATAACATACATTGTTCCCTTTGTCATCGGTATGTTACTTGACCAAGATTCGATCGTCGGTATCTCAATACCTAGTTCAATCTCGTTATCGGCAAGTCTCTTTACTCGTTTCGTAATACATCATATCGCAACTAACTCATTAGTTGCATTTCTTGCAAGGCTTAAGTGATGTGCATTACCAAGAGGGCCTAGAGATACCTCTCCGACAGTCGGAGTGACAAATCCTTATCTCGAAATACGCCAACCCAACATGTACCTTTGGAGACACCTGTAGAGCACCTTTATAATCACCCAGTTACGTTGTGACGTTTGGTAGCACACAAAGTGTTCCTTCGGCATACGGGAGTTGCATAATCTCATAGTCATATGAACATGTATAAGTCATGAAGAAAGCAATAGCAACATACTAAACGATCGGGTGCTAAGCTAATGGAATGGGTCATGTCAATCACATCATTATCCTAATGATGTGACCTCGTTAATCAAATGACAACACATGTCTATGGTTAGGAAACATAACCATCTTTGATTAACGAGCTAGTCAAGTAGAGGCGTACTAGTGACGTTTAGTTTGTCTATGTATCCACACAAGTATTATGTTTCCGGTTAATACAATTCTAGCAAGAATAATAAACATTTATCATGATATAAGGAAATAAATAATAACTTTATTATTGCCTCTAGGGCATATTTCCTTCAGATGTGATCCCGTTTATCAAATGAAAACTCATGTCTATGGTTAGGAAACCTAACCATCTTTGATCAATGAGCTAGTCAAGTAGAGGCATACTAGTGACACTCTGTTTGTCTATGTATTCACACATGTATTATGTTTCCGGTTAATACAATTCTAGCATGAATAATAAACATTTATCTTGAAATAAGGAAATAAATAATAAATTTATTATTGCCTCTAGGGCATATTTCCTTCAGTCTCCCACTTGCACTAGAGTCAATAATCTAGATTACAAAGTAATGATTCTAACACCCATCGAGCCTTGGTGCTGATCATGTTTTGCTCGTGAGAGAGGTTTAGTCAACGGGTCTACAACATTCAGATCCGTATGTATCTTGCAAATCTCTATGTCTCCCACCTGGACTTGATCGCGGATGGAATTGAAGCGTCTCTTGATGTGTTTGGTTCTCTTGTGAAATCTGGATTCCTTTGCCAAGGCAATTGCACCAGTATTGTCACAAAAGATTTTCATTGGACCCGATGCACTAGGTATGACACCTAGATCGGATATGAACGCCTTCATCCAGACTCCTTCATTTGCAGCTTCCAAAGCAGCTATGTACTCCGCTTCACACGTAGATCCCGCCACGACGCTTTGTTCAGAACTGCCCCAACTGAGAGCTCCACCGTTCAATATAAACATGTATCCGGTTTGCGATTTAGAATCGTCCGGATCAGTGTCAAAGCTTGCATCAACGTAACCATTTACGACGAGCTCTTTATCACCTCCATAAATGAGAAACATATCCTTAGTCCTTCTCAGGTATTTTAGGATGTTCTTGACCGCTGTCCAGTGATCCACTCCTGGATTTCTTTGGTACCTCCCTGCCAAACTAATAGCAAGGCACACATCAGGTCTGGTACACAACATTGCATACATGATAGAGCCTATGGCTGAAGCATGGGGAACACTTTTCATTTTCTCTCTATCTTCTGCAGTGCTCGGGCATTGAGTCTTACTCAACTTCACACCTTGTAACACAGGCAAGAACGCTTTCTTTGCTTGATACATTTTGAACTTCTTCAAAACTTTATCAAGGTATCTGCTTTGTGAAAGTTCAATTAAGCGTCTTGATCTATCTCTATAGATCTTGATGGCCAATATATAAGCAGCTTCATCGAGGTCTTTCATTGAAAAACTCTTATTCAAGTATCCTTTTATGCTATCCAGAAATTCTATATGATTTCAATCAACAATATGTCATCCACATATAATATTAGAAATGCTACAGAGCTCCCACTCACTTTCTTGTAAATACAAGCTTCTCCAAAAGTCTGTATAAAACCATATGCTTTGATCACACTATCAAAACGTTTATTTCAACTCCGAGAGGCTTGCACCAGTCCATAAATGGACCGCTGGAGCTTGCATACTTTGTTAGCACCTTTTGGATCGACAAAACCTTCTGGTTGCATCATATACAACTCTTCTTCTAGAAATCCATTCAGGAATGCAGTTTTGACATCCATTTGCCAAATTTCATAATCATAAAATGCGGCAATTGCTAACATGATTCGAACAGACTTAAGTATCGCTATGGGTGAGAAAGTCTCATCGTAGTCAACCCCTTGAACTTGTCAAAAACCTTTTGCAACAAGCACTGCAAAAAAATACACTTCCGTAATGATACATGTTTGTCACAGTAGGTCACGTTTTCTGTCATGCATGTACATCCATGACAAATTTATGACATAATCAAGATAGTCATACCTATGCTGTCGTAGAAGTGTTCCATGACATTGCCAAAATTATCATCACGGAAGTGTCCACTTCCATGACAATAAATCGCACGTCACAGAAGTGCTTTCGTCAAGGGTGACCGACACATGGCATCCACCGTAACGGAACGCCGTTAAGCTATCGGGTCGTGTTTTGGATCCGATAACCCGTTAACAGCCCCGACCAATGGGAAATTTCCACGTGTAAAATTCTTATTGGCCGGACGAAACACGTGTCAGCTCGTTAGTGGGTCAGATAGGCGCCTATGATACGTCGACACGTGGCACGACCCAACAGAGGCCCATTCCTGTGAAAAGGCCGGCCCGTTTGACTTGGTCAAAAGGTGGCGGGTCGGCCCATGGAAAGCCTGTTAACGGCCTGTTTGGATATAGCCCATTTACAACCCGCTAACCCAAGGCCCATTACGCCCTATTCGAATTAGGCCAAGTAGCATCATCTGTGCCATCCAATATGATTCCAGCCCATTTTCACTTCCGGCCCATGTATGGCCCATGACGTCTTTCGTCCCATATGAGGCCCTATGTAACTCTTGGCCAATTAACGGCCCATGGTGAAACTGGCCCATAATGAACAGTGTATCACTTTACACCCATTAACGGCCATGGTGAAACTGGCCCGTAATGAACAGTGTATAACTTTACACCCATTAACGGCCCGTGGTGAAACTGGCCCGTAATGAACAGTGTATCACTTTATACCCATTAACGACCCGTTATTCCGTTGGGCCGTTTCCATCCCATGTTATCTTTTGGCCTTCTCAGAGCCCATTTATTCTTGGGCTCATTTCCAGCATTCGTTTACTTACGGCCCATTACTGTCATTTTCTGCTTGTGGGCCAAATTCAGCCCGTGGTTACAGTCGGCCCGTTTGTGGTCCGTTAATACGTTGGGCCGATTTCATAGCGTCATCAAATACAGCCTATTAACGATGGCCCGTTATGGTCACCCATGAACGGGCGATTCCAACTCTAGCCCATTTACAGCCATAATGCAGTCTGTTTGGCCCATGTTTGGCCAATCGATTATACGACCCGTATAAGGCCCATTGATAATACGGCCCGCAGAAGGCCCATTGTTTCTATGGCCCGTAGAAGGCCCATTGTTTCTACGACCCATAGAAGGCCCACTGTTTCTATGGCCAGTAGGAGGCCCAGTGTCACTACAGTAAATATCAGCCCATGGTTATTGTGGCCTAGTTTTAAAAAATAGGTTATTGCAGCCACTAGCTAACCGTGGAAAAAGAACTGCAATGACTACAAGCAAACAAATAAACAAGACAATAAGGAAATAAATAAGCAAGCAACTAACGCTAGGCTATCACGGCTATTACACATATTACATCCACTGGGCATCAAAGTTCGGCACCAGTGCAAATATAGGGAACAAAGCAGCATATCATATACACTGGTTGTCAAAGTTGGCGACCAGCGCAAATAAACGCCGCAGCAAAACAAATCCAGAACAGAAACCACTTCAGAAGATCTCAAGAAACAATATCCTGGGTACCCATAATGCTGGCAAGATGCTTAGCAAGCTTATTAACTTTCTCTTGTTTGGCGCTTAAATCCTCCAGCGCTTGCTGTTGCACCAGAAAATATGCATCTGAATTCTGCAGGGACTTCCTCAGTCCTTCAGCTTCCTGTCGCAGCACATCTGATCGATGTCTTTCAACTTGAAGTTGAGACTCAAGAAGATGAACTGATTCAGGCAGCGAGTTCGAAGAGCTTCTGCCAGCAGTAGTGGCCAGTAACTCGAACACTACATCAAGACATGACTTTTGGGTTCCCTCACTGTCGTCAAGATAGTTTTTATCAGCTTTCTTGGAGACCAACATGGATGTCTCACTATCTTGAACCTTATCTGCATTACTTCCTTTACCATTGGATAACGTGGTATTGTTCTCCAATATTTTGTCCGCATTCTAAAAGACAAACAAGCAGACACATCACATGTTTACCATGTTGTATATGAAACTCATTTTGGTAAATGAGTTCAGTAGTAAAGTGGATAGGATAACAACATGAAACAAACATATATCTATGTACCATGGTCACTTTATGGTCTATATCATTCTAGTTTTGTTGCCAAATCAAGATAGAGACACAGTTCAAATAATATTTGTTCAAGACAAAGCAGAATAGACAGAATATAAGTGTGGGTAACTATAGAGCAATAACAACACTTGTAATGTGCATGACATGAGAACATAACTGTTTATTCAATTGAAACTGAAATCAACATAGAGCAGGTTACAATAGCAAACCAGTTAAAGAAACAGGTTTAAAACATACCTGTTGCGCCATTGGAGTTTCAATTCCATGCTTCAAATTTGAAAATAGTTGGTATGAGTAAATACAGTCATGCAAGAGCAAAGGAGTATGAACCATAGCTACAGAACCTGACCTGAGAACAAATCTTCTTCTCTTTTAAGCGTTGAGTTGGGATTCGGAGTGGTGGTCCTCGTGCTTTGGGCACCGCAGTTACCTTACTAACTGCTCGTGTTTGGGTGCTCTGTGGTTGAGACGGTGCTGTGTCAACTGGAACTGGGTTACTATCTGCCGGGGTTGGGTTTAGAAGGGGTGTAGCTGGTTCTCTGTCCAACTGGGTAGGGGTACAATCTGCAAGAGTCTGGGTTATGTGTGGTGGATCTGGTCCTTGGGCAAGTACAACCGTGGTTCTATCTGCATCAACTAGTAGCACTATCTTTTCTGAAGACCGTGTTGTTACTCCTTTAGATACTTCCATCATGCTCTCCAATTCAAATGGGTGATAAACAAGAAAAGTAATTGAAAGTATAGACATTGTATGATAGACAGGTGCAATGGATAGTGGGGAATAAAAGAGGGCATGAAATAATTCATATTTATGTTGTCTAACCAAACAGGATAGCATGACACAATTTCACATATATGATGGCTAACTAAACAGGATAGCATGACACAATTTCACATTATGATGGCTAACTAAGAAATATGGAAAGACATAGTTCAAAATATGAGACTATGTAAACATGATGACATGACATAACTATATAATGTGTTTATTAAATAGGTTGGCATGCCATAATTCACATACATTCACGGATATAATGCCATAATTAAAAATATGATGACTGTAAACACTAAACAGGATGAGATGATATAACTACATGATGTCTTTATTAAATGGGTTTCCATGCCATAATTCAGATAGATGAGGTGTATGTACTATGTAAACATGATGGCATGATATAATTCAAATATATGATTTATATAGTAAGCAAGTAAGCAGATGGCAATCCATATATGATGTAAAAACTAAGCAATGCAAGACAACATGCATGACATGGGTAATATAACCCTGCCAAGTTTGAGCATAGACCTCAGGGGGGAAATAGGACTGGTCATCAGTCTCTGAATCCTCCTGTGAGGAGCTCTCTGTAACCAGCAAGATGTCTGCTTCAGCAGGTAGCATTGTCTGCTCTGAATACCTCATTTTCACTTCAGATACTTCCATCACCGCTTCAAATGGCTGATGCACAGGAAGAGTAGTTGAATATACAAATGTTGTCGACAAATGGAACACGTAATACAAAAAAATGATAGCATGATATAATTCACATACATGATGATTGGCTAAATAGCATGGCATTGCATAACTCACATATATAATGCCTTTGCAACAAGATAGCATTGTATAATTCACATATATAATGTCTTGCAACAAGATGGCAATGCATAATTCACATATATGGTAATTAGACACTGAACAGGTGGCATTCACACAAAGCATGTCTAAACTAATCAAATGACATAGCAATGCGAGACACCATACGCACGATATGAGCAACATAACCCTACCAAGTTAGAGCATACACCTCAGGGGGGGGGGATAGGACTGGTCATCTGTCTTTGAATCCTCCTCTGAGGAGCTATCCGTAACCAGTGAGATATGCGCTTCGCCTGATAGCATAGTCTGCTCTGAAGACCTTGTTTTCACTCCAGAATTTGCCATCACCGTGTCAAATGGCCGATGCACACAAAAAGCAGTTGAATGAAATAACATTGTTGACAAATGTAATATGTAACAAAAAAAGGATGGCCTGATAGAATTTACATATAAGATGACTGGCTAAGCAGGATGGCATTGCGAAATTCACATATATGATGCCTGGCTAAACAAGATGGCGTTGCATAATTCACATAAACGATGAATAAACTAAACAGACGGCATTCGCACAAAGGATGTCTAAACTAAGCAGATGACATATTTGATGTATAAAGTAAGCAATGCAAGACACCATATGCATGATATAACCAACATCAGCATGCCAAGTTAGAGCGAAGACCTCAGGGGGTAAATAGGAGTTGTCTTCTCCTTCTGAATCCCCCTCAGAACATATATCTTCCTCTCGATTACAATCCGAAATGCGTGCAGGGGAGGCTGCCTTTGCGCCTACCATGGAGCAACGTCTGCATGAAATTTTATTGCCACGCAAGGCTCGTCTCTTTTGCTCTACATGTTCAGTTCCATTGTTTACAATAACTGTCATGCATAGGAATAAAACATAGTGAGATTATGTAAGGAGTGCATGCAGAAATCCAGAGTGATGGTAGCAACCTGTGGATAGACCCAAAACCAATAATAGCAGGCAGATAATGGTTTCAGTTAAAAAATATAGATAATGGCTTCTTTACTGTTTGTTTCCCACCCAACATGAAACTCATAGTAGACACCGGAGATTAACCAGATAGTAGATAGATACTATAGGTAGCGGCCCCGATATGTACCCCACAACCATTTAAAAACTCAAATTTGAGCATTAGTTTGGAGCTGACTCAGAGTCTAATCGGTGAACAGGACGATAAAGTAGCATGTAATATTAAGCGATGCATAACGTAAGCAGACACGAAAGAGTGCAACCTCTCTTGCGGACCCGTGTAGTCCTCGAGGTCATCTGCTCGGTTGATGATGGTAGTGCAGTTTTCATGGCTGCCAACGGCGGAGAAGAAGATCTGAGGCGGCAAAAGACAGTCTGGAGGCCGGATCCCTGTTGCGCTAGACCCTTCTGTCGTTGGAGCAGCTCAGCTGGGTTGGACGACGGCGCAGCAGGAGCGGGACAAACCACGCAAGGTTTTCTTTGACAACTATCTGTAAGAGAAGTAATTCTGTAAGGGCTCTTTTGAATTGGAGGATTCCAACAATGCAGGGATAGGAAATAGACAGGAATAGGATAGGAATGCACGTGCAAAACAGAGAATTAAAAAACACAGGATTTCTGCCAATCTGGGTGTTTGATTCACAATAATTGGAAGATCACGTGATGCAAAGAAGCATGGTGAGATTAAGTCAAACCACAAGAAAATGTACGGTTATAATGCTATTATGCTACTATCTCTTAGTCTTGTGCTTCATGAATATGAATTTGAAAAGGAGGACAAGTGAAAATTAAAATTCCTACGTTTTTTCTTTCAAGGAGACACTAAAGGAACAAATCCGTGTGCTCAGTGGACAATATATATAACATGTAGAGTAAAAAAGAGATGCAACAAGTGTACAACCTCTTTGACGAAGCCATGTCGATCTCAGTGTGACTGGGTTGGCCGGTGAGGCTGCTCCGGCTGACTTGGCTGTCGGAGGAGGGGAAGAAGATCTTAGGTGTCTGGAGATGGAGGCCGAGGTACTGCTCCGCTGTGATGGAGGGTTTCGTAGTTGGAGTAGCACCGGTGAGTTGTACGACGCCGAGGCTGAAGCAGGACAAGAGAGACAATGAACAACGTTAACCTGAGTGGAATTCTAATAGCATCTCCAATACATGACGTAAAATACATAACCACAAAGTGCTAGATGTAAAATACATCAGCCGCTCATCTCTGAACTTAACTGTCGAAACTGAACTTAACTGTCGAAACTGAACTTAACTGTCGAAACTGAATTTTGCTGTCGAAACTGAACGCACTAGCAAGGTGAGGCTACACGTCGGTCGACTGACTTTTTCATCTCTGGTCAATCGATTTTGCAGCCGTTGGATACGAAATCAAGGGCCTGCGGTTCATCTTGAACCTCCACCCCCTGAGCCGGCCAAACAGCAGCCCCCCGCCGCCCGCGAGCGGCGGTGCATCGCCCCGCCCGCCCCAAAAACACTCCCCACCGCCGGTCCGCCGCCGCCCCGGCCATCCCTCTAGGCCCCCCTTGCCGAGCTTTTTCTCCGGCGATTCCCACGCCACCGCCCCGCCAACGCCCCGCCACCGCCGGCGACCACCGCCCCCATCCTGAACCCTAAGATAGATAGTGCGGTACCTCTTCGGCGAGCCCCCCTCCCCGCTGCGGCTAGTTCTTCTTTCACCCCGGCGGCATCGGAGTGAAGTGTAGCTAAATCGAAGCAGCATCACAAGCAAGAGCAAGAGTGAGAGCGGCAGTGCGAGCAAGAGCAATAGCAAGAGCAGACCAGGCAGGGGACCGAGAGCAAGAGTAGAGCAGCAGGGTGAGCGAGAGCTAAAGCAGCAATAGGTCCTACTGATGTGGACGTCGCCGTCGAGGGAGCGACACCGTGGAGGAAGTGGCCGGCGACGCCGCCGTGGATGGAGCCACGCCGTGTCGGCTCGGGACCGAGCGCCGGCAGCACCGTGAGATCGAATCAAGAAGAAAATGCGACGATTAGTGTACAACCTCTTTGGTGGCACCGATTAGGCCGCAGGTTCATCCGAGGAAACAGTGATGATGATGCTCTTCCGGTGGTGCAGGTGAAGACGGCGGTGTGGAAATGGAGGTGGCGCGAAAGACGAGGGGAACGTTGGGGCAGCTCCTTGGAGGTGGAGGATGGGGTGGCTGAACCGGCGGGACGATGAGATCGACGACGGATCCTCATCCGGTACGGTGGATGAGGGACGTCGAGGTGTTGCTGTGGACGACGTCATCGGGGAAGAGGCTCCGGCTGGGTAGCGAACGGAGCAAGGTGTGGGGTTTCGTTGCCGGTTTTAGCGAACTCGGTGTAAGAATGGGTGGGTGGATGGGATGGCAGTGGGGAACCATGGCTTAGAGACGTGCTTGTCCGAAATGTGGGGTAAGTTATGTTGGGGAACATAGCAGAAATTCAAAATTTTCTACGCAACACCAAGATCAATCTATGGAGTAATCTAGCAATGAGGGAAGGAGAGTGCATCTACATACCCTTGTAGATCACTAAGCGGAAGCGTTCAAGTGAACGGGGTTGATGGAGTCGTACTCGTCGTGATCCAAATCACTGATGATCCTAGTGCCAAACGGACGGCACCTCCGCGTTCAACACACGTGTAGCCCGGTGATGTTTCCCATGCCTTGATCCAGCAAGGGGAGAGGTAGAGGTTGGGGAAGACTCCGTCCAGCAGCAGCACGACGGCGTGGTGGTGGTGGAGGAGCGTGGCAATCCTGCAGGGCTTCGCCAAGCACCGCGGGAGAGGAGGAGGGAGAGAGGCAGGGCTGCGCCACGGAGAGGTCAAAACTCATGTGTTGGCAGCCCCAAAGTCCTCAAGTATATATAGGGGAGAGGGAGGGGGAGTGCCCCCTTTAGGGTTTCCACCCCAAGGGGTGCGGCAGCCCCAAACCCATCTAGGGTGGCGGCCAAGGGGGGAGAGGGGAAACTTGCCCCCCAAGCTAGGCGGAGGCGCCCCTCCCCAAACCCTAGGCGCCTTGGGCCCTTGTGGGCGGGCGCACCAGACCACCTGGGGCAGGTCCCCTCCCATACTTGGCCCATGCAGCCCTCCAGGGCTGGTGGCCCCACTTGGTGGACCACCGGGACCCTCCTGGTGGTCCCGATACATTACCGATAAAACCCGAAACCCTTCCGGTGACCAAAATAGGACTTCTCATATATAATTCTTTACCTCCGGACCATTCTGGAACTCCTCGTGACATCCGGGATCTCATCCGGGACTCCGAACAACATTCGGTAACCACATACAAACTTCCTTCATAACCCTAGCGTCATCGAACCTTAAGTATGTAGACCCTACGGGTCCAGGAACCATGCAGACATGACCGAGACGTTCTCCGGTCAATAACCAATAGCGGGATCTGGATACCCATGTTGGTTCCCACATGTTCCACGACGATCTCATCAGATGAACCACGATGTCGAGGATTCGATCAATCCTGTATGTAATTCCCTTTGTCTACCGGTATAGTACTTGCCCGAGATTCGATCGTCGGTATCTCGATACCTTGTTCAATATCGTTATCGGCAAGTCTCTTTACTCGTTCCGCAACACATCATCCCGTGATCAACTCCTTGATCACATTGTGCACATTATGATGATGTCCTACCGAGTGGGCCCAGAGATACCTCTCCGTCACACGGAGTGACAAATCCCAGTCTCGATTCGTGCCAACCAAACAGACACTTTCAGAGATACTTGTAGTGTACCTTTATAGCCACCCAGTTACATTGTGACGTTTGGTACACCCAAAGCATTCCTATGGTATCCGGGAGTTGCACAATCTCATGGTCTAAGGAAATGATACTTGACATTAGAAATTCTTTAGCATACGAACTACACGATCTTGTGCTAGGCTTAGGATTGGGTCTTGTCCATCACATCATTCTCCTAATGATGTGATCCCATTATCAACGACATCCAATGTCCATGGTCAGGAAAGCATAACCATCTATTGATCAACGAGCTAGTCAACTAGAGGCTTACTAGGGACATGGTGTTGTCTATGTATCCACACATGTATCTGAGTTTCCTATCAATACAATTCTAGCATGGATAATAAACGATTATCATGAACAAGGAAATATAATAATAACCAATTTATTATTGCCTCGAGGGCATATTTCCAACAGTCTCCCACTTGCACTAGAGTCAATAATCCAGTTCACATCGCTATGTGAATAACACTCAAGGTCACATCCCATGTGACTAACACCCAAAAATTTCTGGGTTTGATCATGTTATGCTTGTGAGAGATGTTATAGTCAACGGGTCTGAACCTTTCAGATCTGTGTGTGCTTTACGAATCTCTATGTCATCTTGTAGATGCAGCTACCACGCTCTATTTGGATCTATTCCAAATAACTTTTCTACTATACGAATCCGGTTTACTACTCAGAATCATCCAGATTAGTGTCAAAGATTGCATCGGCGTAACCCTTTACGACGAACTCTTTTACCACCTCCATAATCGAGAAAATTCCTTAGTCCACTAGTTACTAAGGATAACCTTGACCGTTGTCCTGTGATCCATTCCTAGATCACACTTGTACCCCTTGACTGACTCATGGCTTGGCACACTTCAGGTGCGGTACACAACATAGCATACTTTAGAGCCTACGTCTAAAGCATAGGGGACGACCTTCATCCTTTCTCTCTATTCTGCCGCGGTCAGTTCTTGAGTCTTACTCAACACTCATACCTTATAACACAGCCAAGAACTCCTTCTTTGCTGATCTATTTTGAACTCCTTCAAACTCTTGTCATGGTATGTGTTCGTTTGAAAGTACTATTAAGCGATTTTGATCTATCCTTATAGATCTTGATGCTCAATGTTCAAGTAGCTTAATCCAGGTTTTCCATTGAAAACACCTTTTCAAATTACCCTGCATGCTTTCCAGAAATTCTACATCATTTCTGATCAACAATATGTTCACAACATATACTCATCAAAAATTATATAGTGCTCCCACTCACTTCTTTGGAAATACAAGTTTCTCATAAACTTTGTATAAACCCAAATCTTTGATCATATCATCAAAGCGTACATTCCAACTCCGAGATGCTTACTCCCGTCCTTAGAAGGATTGCTGGAGTTTTGCATACCTGTTAGCATCTTTCAGGATTGACAAAATCTTCTGGTTGTATCACATACAACCTTTCCTCAAGAAAATCATCAAGGAAACAATATTTTGACATCCTATCTGCAAGATTTCATAAATAATGCAGTACCTGCTAATATAATTCCAACAGACTCTTAGCATCGCTACGAGTGAGAAAGTCTCATCGCAGTCAACTCCTTGAACTTGTCGGAAAACATCTTAACGACAAGTCGAGCTTTCCTAATGGTGATACTTACCATCATTGTCCATCTTCCTTTTAAAATCCATATGTACCTAACAGCCTTATGACCATCAAGTAGTTCTTCCAAAGTCTACACCTTGTTTTCATACATGGATCCTCTCTCGGATTTTATGGCCTCGAGCCATTTTTGGAATCCGGGCCAACCATGCTTCTCCGTAGCTCGTAGGTTCATTGTTGTCTACCAACATGACTTCCAAGACAGGATTACGTGCCACTTTGAAATAGCACGTATGTAACGCCCCGGATCTGATGCGCCAGGTGTCCGTCAGTTATTTGCCGTCCTTGCCATGTCATGTGCTTGCGTGTTGCACTTTGCCATGTCATCATCTGCATTTCATATCATGTCATCATGCGCATCGCATTCGCATACGTGTTCGTTTCATGCATCCGAGCATTTTCCCCGTTGTCCGTTTTGCAATCCGGCACTCCTATGTTCCCCGGCGTCCCCTTTTACCTTTTTCCGTGAGCGGGTATTAAACCTTCTCGGAATGGACCGAGGTTTGCCAAGCGGCCTTGGTATAGCACCGGTAGACCACCTGTCAAGTTTCGGGTCATTCGGAGGTCGTTTGATACTCCAACGGTTAACCGAGTAACCGCAAAAGCCCTCTCTCTTTGCAGCCCAACACCCCTCCATTTTGGCCCAAAACCCATCCTAACCCCTCCATCCTCTCGGTCGTTCGATCACGATCGTGTGGGCGAAAACCGCACTCTATTTGGAGCTTCCTAGCCCCCTCTACCTATAAATAAGTGCACGCCGTCCAAACTCTCGGTCTAACCCTAGCCATTTTTCCTCTCCGCCGCCGGACGAAACCTCCCCACCGCGCCGGACATGTCCGCTGCTCCCCTCCACGTCCCGCGGACCAATGGGGGCGTGCCACGTCATCCCCGCCGCCGCTCTCCACCAACCAGCGCGCGCCACCTCACCGCCTCTCTCTCTCCTCCCGCCGCGGCCCGCGGGACCTGGATCGGGCTCGCGCGAGCCCGCGCCTCCGCCGCCGTCTGCCCGCGCGGCCCGCGCTCGCCCCGACCGCCACCGCCTCGCGCGTCGCTGATCCGCCATCGACCGCGCCGGCGCCCGCCGCCACTGCGCCCCACACCTCCCGCAGCGCCGCCGCTCGCCGCCCCGCGCACCATGAGCGCCGGCGCCGCCGTTCGCCAGCTCGCCGTCGGCGCCGCCCCTCGCCGGCGTCGCGCCTTGCCTCCGCCGCCCGCGCCCGCTCCTCACCGGCGCCGCCGCCTTGCGCCTCGCCTCGCCCCGCGCCCCGAGGCCCGCTCCGCCATCGCCGGCGCCTCGCCCTCTGTCGCCGTCGCCGGATCCCGGCCCGATCCGATCTAGATCCGCCCTGAGGTTGACTTCCAGCCCCCCCCCCCCCCCCGATTTCGTCTAAGTCCTTTTCCATGATTATTTTGTTGCATGTTCATCGTGTCATAACTTTGCATCCGTGGCCCCGTTTTGGGCGTATAGCATATCGAATTGTTCGCCTCGACGAGTACATCATTTCATCTCATTGCATCATTTTCATTTGAGTTCATATTAATGCCCGAAATGCTATTGGAAGAGGGCTATGTGATGTTAGTTTCGGATCTATTCCAGTGCATGCACTTTTGTCATTTTTGCCACGATTGATGTGTGCACCCTATGAAGCTGAGTCCTACATGTATTTTGTAATATGCCATGCCATCTTTCCAAAGATTTATGCCATGTATTTTTGTGATCTTTGTGGTGACTAGCACAAGCATGCAAACTAGGGTACATAATGTTGCTGATTTCAGGGACTTCGTAATTTCACTAAGTCCTTGCCTGCTGTTATTTTTATGCCATGTGTTCATGTTGTTTCAGAGAGATCTATGCATCTTTTTACCGGCAGATTGTTTACATGTTATTCAATTTTGCCAAGCTTGTTGTAGTTGATCCTTGCATGCTATGATGTTATTCTTGCCATGTCTAGCTTCTATGCCATGTCTTCTTGACGGATGTATGCTTAGTTTATCATGCAATGCTCTGTAGTGAGTGCATCGAGCTCACGAACATGCCTACTTGTTATCTGTTTTAGACATGTCCAGTTTTCTGCTAAGTCTGAAACCTGTAACGAAACTTGCTTAATTGACATGGGTGTTATTATATTTTCTGATCCTTTTTGGATCATGGTCAGTAAGGGACTTTCGTTAAGTGCTTTGAGTAGATTCATGACATGCCTTATTTTGCTATGTACTGCTCCTGTAGCATGTTGTTTGCCTGCTATAAACATGTCATCCTGATGTTAATTTCTGGCATGATATTATTTTCTCCAAGTCTGTGAACCTGTTATCTTTTGCAGTTTTGCCATGCTTGTTTGAACCTGTTGTGCTGTGATTTAGCCGTAGCTCAGCGTTCATATTTTGTCAAGCATCTTGAGTAGATCACTGCCATATGCTTTGTTGATACGTTTGGGTGCAGTAGCTTAATTTCTTGTTGCTTGCCAAGTAGCATCATGCTGTTAATGGCAGAATCTTGTCATTCTTGTTTTGCTTGTCATTTGCAAACCGTGCATCCGATTCCGGTGATCTTTATATCGATTTCAACCGAAATCACCTCATCTTTCCAGCGGCATACTTGGTTTGCCAAGATTATGCCTTGTTCATATTTTTCCTTCCGAAGCACGCATATGCATTGCATACCACATCTCACATATCATGCCTTGTTTTGCACCATGTTGTTTGTGCATTGCATCGTGGTTGATAGTTGTTCCTTTGCTTGTGCTCTTGTTTTGCGTAGAGCTGGGAGACGAGTACATGATCGAGGAACCCGTTGAGAACGCTTACGAGGATCAAGCTTTCGACAACTCTGAGTACTTTGCAGGCAAGATGACCATACCCTTGAAATCACTTCTGTCTTTGCTTGCTAGATGCTCGCTCTGTTGCTATGCCTATGCTGCGATACCTACCACTTGCTTATCATGCCTCCCATATTGTCAAACCAAGCCTCTAACCCACCTTGTCCTAGCAAACCGTTGTTTGGCTATGTTACCGCTTTGCTCTGCCCCTCTTATAGCGTTGTTAGTTGCAGGTGAAGATGAAGTTTGTTCCTTGTTGGAACATGGAGATGTTGTTCCTTGTTGGAACATGTTTACTTGTTGGGATATCACAATATATCTTATTTAATTAATGCATCTATATACTTGGTAAAGGGTGGAAGGCTCGGCCTTATGCCTGGTGTTTTGTTCCACTCTTGCCGCCCTAGTTTCCGTTATATCGGTGTTATGTTCCCGGATTATGCGTCCCTAACGCGGTCGGGTGATTTATGGGACCCCCTTGACAGTTCGCTTTGAATAAGACTTTTCCAGCAAGGCCCGACATTGGTTTTACCATTTGCCTACCACCTACCCCTTTCCCTTAGGTCGGCCAGCCCGAGGGTCATCTTTATTCAGCCCCCCGGGCCAGTGCTTCTCTAAGTGCTGGTCCGAACTAGAGCCCTTTGCAGCGCTACCTCGGGGCAAATCGAGACTTGGTTTTAGCTATACGGAGTGTTCATCTGGATGTGCCCTGAGACCGAGATATGTGCAGCTCCTATCAGGATTTGTCGGCACAATCGGGCGGCTTTGCTGGACTTGTTTTATTACTGTCGAAATGTCTTGTAGCCGGGATTCCGAGACTGATCGGGTCTTCCCGGGGAGAAGGAATATCCTTCGTTGATCGCGAGAGCTTATCATGGGCTAAGTTGGGACACCCCTGCAGGGTTTGAACTTTCGAAAGCCGTGCCCGCGGTTATGTGGCAGATGGGAATTTGTTAATGTCCGATTGTAGAAAACCCGAAGTTGATCTTAACTAAAATACAACAACCGCGTGTGTAACCGTGATGGTCTCTTCTCGGCGGGGTCCTGGAAGTGAACACGGTGTTGGAGTTATGCTTGACGTAAGTAGTTTCAGGATCACTTCTTGATCATAGTTGTTCGATCGTGCTTTGCCTTCTCTTCTCGCGTAAGTAGTTTCAGGATCACTTCTTGATCATAGTTATTCGACCGTGCTTTGCCTTCTCTTCTCGCTCTCATTTACGTATGTTAGCCACCATATATGCTAGTCGCTTGCTGCAGCTCCTCCTCATACCTTTTACCCTACCTATAAGCTTAAATAGTCTTGATCTCGCGGGTGTGAGATTGCTGAGTCCCCGTGACTCACAGATACTTCCAAAACCAGTTTGCAGGTGCCGATGAAACCGTGCAGGTGATGCACCCGAGCACAAGGAGGAGCTCGACGAAGATCTTGTTCATTGTGTTGTTTCATTTCAGTTGATCAGTAGTGGAGCCCAGTTGGGACGATCGGGGATCTATGTAGCATTTGGGGTAGTCTTCTTTTATTTTGGTTCCGTAGTCGGACCCTGATTGTATCTGTTTGATGTAATGCTTTATTCATGTATTGTGTGAAGTGGCGATTGTAAGCCATCTATGTATCTCTTTCCCTTATGTATTACATGGGTTGTGTGAAGATTACCTCACTTGCGACATTGCTTTCAATGCGGTTATGCCTCTAAGTCGTGCTTCGACACGTAGGAGATATAGCCGCATCGAGGGCGTTACAAGTTGGTAATCAGAGCCTTCCCCGACCTTAGGAGCCCCCACTGATTGATCGTTTTTAGCGGCCGAGTTGTGTCTAGAAAAATGTTTTGAGTCATTTAGGAATTATGTATCGGAGAGTTTAGGAATTATTTTTACTTCCCAGTCTCCTCATCGCTCTGGTAAGGCATCCTGACGTAGAGTTTTGACTCTTCTCTTCTAAAATTTCACTAAATTTTTTTTAGTATCACGCAGGTATCTTAGAATCGTTCCGATGGTTTTGTGATGACAACATTGTCTTGGTGCCTCCTGTCAGCAGGGGTTTAGTGGAGGTGTCCCGGGGAGTTAAGCTCCGAGGTGTTGTCGTCATAATTTTATCGTTGCGGTTTTGGAATACCTGAGTTTAGTACGCCGACATCGAAAATCTCTTTTGTACAGTTGCTGGTGAGTTAACCCTAATAGCCCAGTACTGAGGCAAGTGCGGGATTATTGCCATAACTCGTATAACGGATGTTTTTCGAACGTTGAGGTAGACGATTTCCGAAGGTTTCTTGGTTATGTGTTGAAGGATGGATACAACTGGATCTAGGTATTGTTAGTTTGGGTGATATATTTTGTGTCCCCTGTATCCCCAACACCTGATTGCATAACCAGAAAGTTTCGGGAGTTTATAAGTGGGAATTCAAGTATCTCATAGGTTATCTTTCCAACAGACACATGATACGATATGGGATCTATCATATGTTTGTTTCCGGCTTATTCTGCAAGCCAATCCTTTGTTTTTGTTTTGTTTTGTGGTATTCGAGTTGCTTCGAAGTCAAATGTTGAATCCATACCTTTCCTAAATGGTGTTCTCATATTTCTATGTGAATACTAATCCTTCTTGATCATCGAGGTTGTCATGTTAATTCTTTTCCAACTTGCGTGTTTCTCTTTAAGTGGATCCCCACCCTCCCACCCTTTTCTCAAGGACTCAGATTTCTTAATCAAGTATCCTTTTTATTGATGGAAGTTTCTTCATTCTTTCCTTCAATGTTCTTATCCGGTGATTATCATGAAGATGGTCAGGAGTTTCAAGTTTATCATTCTTCATTTATTTATTTTTTTCTTCTCTGGTGGTTCCAATTCAAGCTTTATCGATCATATCTTTTCCTCGTTTCAAATGTTTTCTCGTACCGGTGCACCTCTTAGTCATTCACCTCTCGCTCTCCATTTGTTCTGGAGTGCTGAAGATATCTTGAAAGATTCGTTTTCATTCTCAATCCGTTCAAGGTATTTTGAGGATGTTATCTCATTCAAGCCATTTAAATCAACCGGTGCAATCTCTCTTTTCAAGCAATCGTTCAACGGTGTTTCTTTTGAGTGGGCCCTAACCCACAGGCCTTTTCCCAGGATCTTACCTGACTCTTCTAATTTTCCCGGAGCTATTCTCAAATTCATTTAAAAGTTTGACGTAAGAATGGATTCCATCAGTCATATGTCTTTCTCCAAGATCTTTCAAATTCTTTTCATCATTGGTTCAACCTTTCTAATTTTCATTCCGGAGTGCCTCAACAATTCATGGTGGTGTTTCTCATCATCATTCTCAACATTTGAAGACCGAAGAAGAGTAACCCTTAAATCTTGCTCCATTCTCTTCAAGATTCATGGTTCTAGCTTGATGCCATCCTCTCATAATTGTTTTCGATTATGAGAATTATTTTCACCCATCCGGAGCATTTCATGAGTTGTTTCCATTTCTTTCCTCCGAAGGCCATCACGTCATAATTATTCATTCTCAGCTTCGTCTATCGTTCTCCAAATCTTACCGGTGCATCATTCAAGTATTCTCTATTCAGCTCGTGATCTATTCGTTCATTTTTATCTAAATTCTCTCAAGTATCTTCGTTCATTTTTTCTAATTCTTCCCGATGTTTCTTTATCTTTTCTTCGTTCATTTTCAATTCTTACGGTGGTTCGTTCAAGAGTTCTCTTCCTTCGTTATCATATAAATTCATTCGTTGTTTCCATATCCAACCGGTGGTTCCATCAAGACCTTCCCAAGTTTGACCGTGCTTTTACCTTCTCTTCTCGCTCTCTTCTGCGTTGTTAGCCACCATATATGGTAGTCGTTTGCCGCAGCTCCACCTCACAACCCTATCCTACCTTTAAGCTTAAATAGTCTTGATCTCGCGGGTGTGAGATTGCTGAGTCCCCGTGACTCACAGATACTTCCAAAACCAGTTTGCAGGTGCCGATGAAACCGTGCAGGTGACGCACCCGAGCTCAAGGAGGAGCTCGATGAAGATCTTGTTCCTTGTGTTGTTTCGTTTCAGTTGATCAGTAGTGGAGCCCAGTTGGGACGATCGGGGATCTGTGCAGCATTTGGGGTGGTCTTCTTTTATTTTGGTTCCGTAGTCGGACCTTGATTGTATCTGTTTGATGTAATGCTTTACTCATGTTTTTGTGTGAAGTGGCGATTGTAAGCCAACTATGTATTTCTTTCCCTTATGTATTACATGGGTTGTGTGAAGATTACCTCACTTGCGACATTGCTTTCAATGCGGTTATGCCTCTAAGTCGTGCTTCGACACATAGGAGATATAGCCGCATCGAGGGCGTTACAACGTATCCTTGTCGTCCTATGAGGTTTGGTAGTGACTTGATCCGAAGTTTCATGATCACTATCATAAGCTTCCACTTCAATTGGTGTAGGTGCGACAGGAACAACTTCTTGTGCCCTGCTACACACTAGTTGAAGTGACGGTTCAATAACCTCATCAAGTCTCCACCATCCTCCCACTCAATTCTTTCGAGAGAAACTTTTCCTCGAGAAAGGACCCGATTTTAGAAACAATTCCCATTGCTTTCGTATCTGAGACAGGAGGTATACCCAACTGTTTTAGGTGTCCTATGAGGATGCATTTATCCGCTTTGGGTTCGAGCTTATCAGCCTGAAACTTTTCACATAAGCGTCGTAGCCCCAAACTTTTAAGAAACAACAGCTTAGGTTTTTCTAAACCATAGTTCATACGGTGTCGTCTCAACGGATTTGTGTGGTGCCCTATTTAAAGTGAATGCGGTTGTCTCTAATTCCTAACCCATAGTGGTAATTCGATAAGAGACATCATGGTATGCACCACATGAATTAGGGTGCAGTTATGATGTTCGGACACACCATCACACTATGGTGTTCCCGGCGGTATTAGTCGTGAAACAATTTCCATAATGTCTTAATTGTGTGCCAAACTCGTAACTCAGATATAAATCTCTATGATCATATGATAGACATTTTGTCCTCTTGTCATGACGATCTTCAACTTTACTCTGAAATTACTTGAACCTTTCAATTATTCAGACTCATGATTCATCAAGTAAATGTACTTAGCATCTACTCAAATCATCTGTGAAGTAAGAACATAACGATATCCACTACATGCTTCAGCACTCATTGGACTACAAACATCAAGATGTATTACTTCCAACAAGTTGCTTTCTTGTTCCATCTTACTGAAAACGAGGCCTTTCAGTCATCTTGCCCATGTGGTATGATTTGCATGTCTCAAGTGATTCAAAATCAAGTGAGTCCAAACGATCCATCTGTATGGAGTTTCTTCATGCATATCTACCAATAAACATGGTTCCCATGACTCAATCTTTTCAAAAACGAGTGAGTCCAAAGATCCATCAACATGGAGCTTCTTCATGCGTTTTATACCATTATGACTCAAATTGCAGTGCCACAAGTATGTGGTACTATCATTACTATCTTATATCTTTTGGCATGAACATGTGTATCACTACGATCGGGATGATATTATTCAAATAAACAGAGTAACTATTATTCTCCTTAAATGAATAACCGTATTGCGATAAACATAATCCAATCATGTCTATGCCCGACGCAAACACCAAATAACAATTATTTAGGTTTTAATACCAATCTCGATGGTAGAGGGAGCGTACGATATTTGATTACATCAACCTTGGAAACACTTCCAACACATATCGTCATCTCACCTTTAGCTAGTCTCCGTTTATTCCGTAGCCTTTTATTTTGAGTTACTAACACTTAGCAACCGAATCGGTATCTAATACACTGGTGCTACTAGGAGTACTACTAAAGTACACATTAATGTAATGTATATCCAATATACTTCTGTTGACCTTGCCTGCCTTCTCATCTACCTAGTATCTAGGGTGGTTCTGCTTCAGCGATTGTTCCCCTTATTACAGAAGCAATTAGTCTCGGTCTTGGGTTCAACTTTGGGTTTCTTCACTAGAGCAGCAAATGACTTGTTGTTTCATGAAGTATCCCTTTCTTGCCATTGCCCTTCTTGAAACTAGTGGTTTTACTAACCATCAACAATTGATGCTCCCTTTTGATTTCTACTTTCGCGGTGTCGCGAATAGCTCAAGGATCATATCTATCCCTGATATGTTATAGTTCAGCACGAAGCTCTAGTAGCTTAGTGACAGTGACTTTGGAGAACCATCACTATCTTATCTGGAAGTTTAACTCCCACTCGATTCAAGCGATTGTAGTACTCATACAATATGAGCACATGCTCAACGATTGAGCTTTTCTCCTTAGTTTGCAGGCTTAGGAAACTTGTCAGAGGTCTCATACCTCTTGACATGGGCACTAACCTGAAATCCCAATTTCAGTCCTTGGAACATCTCATATGTTCTGCGATGTTTCAAAAACGTCTTTGGTGCCTCAATTCTAAACCATTTAGCATTACGCACTGAACTATTATGTAGTCATCAAAACACGTATGTCAGATGTTCGCAACATCTTCAACGGACGCTTGAGGTTCAGCTCACTGAGCGGTGCATTAAGGACATAAACCTTCTGTGCAGCAATGAGGACAATCCTCAGTTTACGGACCCAGTCCGCATGATTGCTACTATCAACTTTCAACTAAATTTTCTCTAGGAACGTATCTTAAACAGTAGAACTAAAGCGTAAGCTACAACATAATTTGCAAAGATCTTTTGACTACAGTCATGATAATTAAGTTCATCTGATTATCTAATGAACTCCCACTCAGATAGACATCCCTCTAGTCATCTAAGTGATACATGATCCGAGTCAACTAAGCCGTGTCCGATCATCACATGAGACGGACTAGTCATCATCGGTGAACATCTTCATGTTGATCGTATCTTCTATACGGCTCATGTTCGACCTTTCGGTCTTCCGTGTTCCGAGGCCATGTCTGTACATGCTAGGCTCGTCAAGTTAACCTAAGTGTTTCGCATGTGTTCCGAGGCCATGTCTGTACATGCTAGGCTCGTCTACACCCGTTGTATTCGAACGTAAGAATCTATCACACCCGATCATCACTTGGTTCTTCGAAACGACGAACCTTCGCAACGGTGCACAGTTAGGGAGAACGCTTTTATTGAAATTTTAGTGAGGGATCATCTTATTTAAGCTACCGTCGTTCTAAGCAAATAAGATGTAAAAACATGATAAACATCACATGCAATCAAATAGTGACATGATATGGCCAATATCATTTTTCTCCTTTTGATCTCTATCTTCGGGGCTCCGTGATCATCATCGTCACCGGCATGACACCATGATCTTCATCATCATGATCTCCATCATCGTGTCTTCATGATAGTTGTCTCGCCAACTATTACTTCTACTACTACAGCTAACGGTTAGCAATAAAGTAAAGTAATTACATGACGTTTATGTTGACACGCAGGTCATAAATAAATTAAGACAACTCCTATGGCTCCTGCCGGTTGTCATATTCATCGACATGCAAGTCGTGATTCCTATTACAAGAACATGATCATCTCATACATCACATATATCATTCATCACATCCTTTGGCCATACCACATCACAAAATACTTGCTGCAAAAACAAGTTAGACGTCCTCTAATTGTTGTTGCAAGTTTTTACGTGGCTGCTATAGGTTGTTAGCAAGAACGTTACTTACCCACGCCAAAATCAGAACGTGAATTGCCAATTTCTATTTACCCTTCATAAGGACCCTGTTCATCGAATCCGATCCGACTAAAGTGGGAGAGACAGACACCCGCCAGCCACCTTATGCAACTAGTGCATGTCAGTCGGTGGAACCGGTCTCACGTAAGCGTACGTGTAAGGTTGGTCCGGGCCGCTTCATCCCACAATGCCGCCGAATCAAGATAAGACTAGTAACGACAAGCAAATTGTCAAAATCGACACCCACAACTACTTTGTGTTCTACTCGTGCATATAAACTACGCATAGACCTAGGTCATGATGCCACTGTTGGGGAACGTAGCAGAAATTCAAAATTTTCTACGCAACACCAAGATCAATCTATGGAGTAATCTAGCAACGAGGGAAGGAGAGTGCATCTACATACCCTTGTAGATCGCTAAGCGGAAGCGTTCAAGTGAACGGGGTTGATGGAGTCGTACTCGTCGTGATCCAAATCACCGATGATCCTAGTGCCAAACGGACGGCACCTCCGCGTTCAACACACGTGCAGCCCGGTGACGTCTCCCATGCCTTGATCCAGCAAGGGGAGATGGAGAGGTTGGGGAAGACTCCGTCCAGCAGCAACACGACGACGTGGTGGTGGTGGAGGAGAGTGGCAATCCTGCAGGGCTTTGCCAAGCACCGCGGGAGAGGAGGAGGGAGAGAGGCAGGGCTGCGCCATGGAGAGGTCAAAATTCATGTGTTGGCAGCCCCAAAGTCCTCAAGTATATATAGGGGAGAGGGAGGGGGTGCGCCCCCTTTAGGGTTTCCACCCCAAGGGGTGCGGCAGCCCCAAACCCATCTAGGGTGGCGGCCAAGGGGGGGGAGAGGGGAAACTTGCCGCGCCAAGCTAGGTGGAGGCGCCCCCTCCCCAAACCCTAGGCGCCTTGGGCCCTTGTGGGGGGTGCACCAGCCCACATGGGGCTGGTCCCCTCCCACACTTGGCCCATGCAGCCCTCCGGGGCTGGTGGACCCACTTGGTGGACCACCGGGACCCTCCTGGTGGTCCCGGTACATTACCGATAAATCCCGAAACCCTTTCGGTGACCAAAATAGGACTTCCCATATATAATTCTTTACCTCCGGACCATTCCGGAACTCCAGTGACATCCGGGATCTCATCCGGGAATCCGAACAACATTCGGTAACCACATACAAACTTCCTTCATAACCCTAGCGTCATCGAACCTTAAGTGTGTAGACCCTACGGGTTCGGGAACCATGCAGACATGACCGAGACTTTCTCCGGTAAATAACCAACAGCGGGATCTGGATACCCATGTTGGTTCCCACATGTTCCACGATGATCTCATCGGATGAACCACGATGTCGAGGATTCGATCAATCCTGTATGCAATTCCCTTTGTCTACCGGTATAGTACTTGCCCGAGATTCGATCGTCGGTATCTCGATACCTTGTTTAATCTCGTTATCGGCAAGTCTCTTTACTCGTTCCGCAACACATCATCCCTTGATCAACTCCTTGATCACATTGTGCACATTATGATGATGTCCTACCGAGTGGGCCCAGAGATACCTCTCCGTCACACGGAGTGACAAATCCCAGTCTCGATTCGTGCCAACCCAACAGACACTTTCGGAGATACCTGTAGTGTACCTTTATAGCCACCCAGTTACGTTGTGACGTTTGGTACACCCAAAGCATTCCTACGGTATCCGGGAGTTGCACAATCTCATGGTCTAAGGAAATGATACTTGACATTAGAAAAGGTTTAGCATACGAACTACACGATCTTGTGCTAGGCTTAGGATTGGGTCTTGTCCATCACATCATTCTCCTAGTGATGTGATCCCGTTATCAACGACATCCAATGTCCATGGTCCGGAAACCGTAACCATCTATTGATCAACGAGCTAGTCAACTAGAGGCTTACTAGGGACATGGTGTTGTCTATGTATCCACACATGTATCTGAGTTTCCTATCAATACAATTCTAGCATGGATAATAAACGATTATCATGAACAAGGAAATATAATAATAACCAATTTATTATTGCCTCTAGGGCATATTTCCAACAAGTTACGAAAGTACCCCCACCGATTTGAGGCGGTTCGTTCGGTTCAGGGGTACCACGGGCATTTCGCGTGTCGGGATTTCATAGGAGGTGGGAGTTTTCGCGCGCGTTGTAATTTCGGAATAGCAAGGCGCGGGTTGAGATGGAGGGAGTTGTCGGAGCACAACGAGACAAAGATATATCTTAAATATTTCGGGCTAACAAGGTGCGGGTTGAAATTTCCGGACAAGCCTAACGTGTACTGTCCCAAATCAATACGCCCTACAAATGTCATCGAGAACTTTGAATTCATGTTATGTTCAATTAAAATATTTTGCTACGTGTATAATGCATGTAACCTACTACTCAAATGAACGTTTTAGTGCATTCCAAACGTATATACTACTGCTTCAATATGAACTAAATTTGAATTCGTTTCTCTATCTGAATAAGATCTACAATAATGATTGTTGTGAAGTCAAAGCATTTGAATTCATTTCTCTGTTTTAATAAGATCTACAATCCTCATTATTGTCGAGTTAAACCATCGTTTGTGTACTATATTCACATCACACCACATGATTAGTCTCGAGTTACATATGAACTATGTGTACTATATGAACTCGAACTAGATATTTTGAATCCACTTTATTTTGATTTCAAATCACATTACATTTCTAGCTCTAGCTAGATCTTCATAATCTAAACCATGTCTCATATGTATAATGTGTTTATCACATTATGTATGGTGCCCCGCCCCCTACGCCTACAAGTATTTAGATGTGAGTTGCAAACACCACACACATTACCACAAATTCAAATAAAATGTGAGAATGTTCGATATATAGTATTGTTTAGATTGTTCGATATTTAGTTGTAAGCTGCAAACGCCACACATTATCACAAATTCAAATAACATGTGAGTTTGTTTGATGTATAGTATGGTTTAGATTGTTTGGCATTTAGCTGTGAGTTGAAAACGCCATGCATTATCACATTATGGTATAACATGTGCACAACACGTGTATCACCGCTATATTCATGCATGCAATGTTTAAAACACTATGATATCCTATTCAAATATATGAATCCGCTTTCATATCAAATTATGATCTTTGTTAGTCTCTTACACCCACACAATCCTCTAACCTTTGTAGCTACCACTAACTTTCTCTCGTGCATGCACACGCCCTCCTCGCCCTCCCCCTCCCTCGGCATTCTATCCACCGGGAAAAATTCATTTTTTTCATTAGGTCGTTCTCCCAGAGTCTCCACAACTCCTTTCCGACACACACCGATCGATAAACCTCTCCAGCGATGCCTGCCTACAACAGACAAACACACCTTCTTCAATCTCCTCCTTTATGTGTCCTTGCCTCGTGTCTCTCATACGGTCAGACACACATGTAAACTCTCGCCCCTCTTTTCATCGCTCTCACAACCGCACACTCCTCCCCCTATCTAGCTAGTAGTTGGGCCTCTCG
Source organism: Aegilops umbellulata (assembly GCA_032464435.1). NCBI lineage: Eukaryota > Viridiplantae > Streptophyta > Magnoliopsida > Poales > Poaceae > Aegilops > Aegilops umbellulata. Next base: position 349,626,878 of record CP136054.1, read on the forward strand.
CACCACCTCATAGCTCCATTCTCTCTATCTATCCGTCTCGTTGGGCCTTATTTGCCTCTAACAAATGGACGTACACCGACCGATCTCTCGCTATACATATAGCTAGCTAGGTCCTTATAACTCGTTTTTACCCACACGTTAATCGATCTACCTCATTAGTTGTGTATCTCCCTTCCTCCGACAAACAACAATTGATCTACCGATCTAGTTAGGTTTGCTTACCAAAAACATGGTTCCCCTTCATCATCCATGGATGCGTCTCGACAGATCTATCACGCACAGGCACACACAGAAACACATCCCCACTCTTATTGATAACATTGCAGTTCCACCCTCAGTTTGTCTAGTAGGCCTCTGCCAACATCTTCGAGAAGTAACTCCATTACCCATCCAACACTCTACCCTCTCCCTCCCTCTCCCTCCCTCTCTCTCTCCTCTCTCTCTCTCCCTGTCCCATCATATTTCCCGTCCTTCAGTTATGTATGGATGTCGACCGATCTCCCTCAAGACATAGCTGGGTCTCTCGTTCTCAACACATATACGAGTCGTTCTACCTCTATAGTTAGGCCTCTGCCTACCCCTCCGACCACCCCCTGCCCCCCACACACACCGATACATCGAGCGCTCTAGTCATGTCTCCCTGCCACACACGAACTTGACGTGTGCCCTCTAACGTTCCGGTAGGCCAGTCGCCCTATATCTTTGACTTGTACACACACACAATTTCGATGGCTCTCTTCATCGATCTCGCACCCACCCACTTGATCCTCTCTTAGACTCTATCGATAGCTATGACCCCTCCCTCTCTTCTCGTGGACTGCTCGACCCTCTATGTATGATATGGATAGGCCTCCATTTCACAAACATTGCATGCAAAAATTTGTTTGAGATGTCATGGACACATATTCCCACAAATAATTCACGAAATCAACCCCCACCCCACCCCCACCCCAAAACAAAAAACACTCACGAACGTGGTTTGTATCTCTCACACACACCCACGTAGGTGGGGGATGTGCACGAAGAGAAGAGGTGCATGCACGGCACACGTACTCCCGTCTCTTTCCCAACCACACCCGCGCGTGTACACGGTGGAGCTCATTTCTGTAGGAAAAAGGCAGTCCACATGGTAATTTGGCACGTGTACTGGTTGTCCACTTGGTGGAGGGAGGATCGTCTACCACGGGTGAATAAACAAATTGCGACTTGACGCGTTATGTTAAATTAAAAAAAGAGGCAAACCATGTGGGGCCTACCTTAGAGGCAAGGCTCTATACAGTGGAGTACTTTTGATGTGTCCTGTCAACTCGCAGAACGAGGAGAAGCTTGCTTAGTACACCGTCTCCCCCGCCCACGGGCGCGGTGGCTTGCAGGATGAGGTGAAGCTTGCTTACTACGCCTTACGCCCGCTCCCTTGCCCATGCGCGCGGTGGCTCGCAGGACGAGGAGAAAAATTTACTACTCCCTCCGTTTACTCCTCGTCCCTACTACCTTGGTTATAGAGATTATACTATCATATTGTTTGGAATATATATGTCCTTTAGTAGATTTCAATATGAACTACTAGTACATACTCCAAACACTGATGTATATATACATATTTTAGAGTGTAGATTCACTCATTTTGCTCCGTATGTAGCACTCTCCCTCGCCCCTCGACCCTCGCCCACGTGGTGGACGTGCATCTATTCATTCGGTCTCATATAGCCAGAACGATATATACTGCACTACCATTATTGCTCGACTTCCCGAAGAGGTGAAGAGCCAATCGCAAGGTTAATGTTTTGGAGATGCCAAGCGCAAGGTTATAGGAGAACGAGTAGTAGGTGCTGCATCATTTATAAATAAAGTTTTTTTCTTCAGTGGCACGTACGCAATATGATAGGTTCATTTGGAGAGAAAAGGAAACCACTCCACTATATACATAGTCAGGACGGGCCAGCCTACACAGTTGCTTTCTGGGGTTGCTCTCTTCACACTCTCTCGCACAAAACGACTGTGGCCACATCTCTAACATCCCGTCGGATCACGTCTGCTTGGGGAAGGGGTGGATGCTTAGTGTAGATGCGGTGGCCGTTGCCGACGGTGAAAACCCACTGTCGGCACGTCCCGATCAGGGGTCCCCGCCGTTCTCTCTCACAAAGTCGGTGATGTTGCCTTCGTCCCTTGCTCACTGCCGTGACGTGGGCAGTTGCCGCCTCCCGCCGCCCTCCTCAAGGTTGAGCTACGTCCCTCAGGTACAACTCCCTTTACAGCCGGCTCGCACCACTGCTCCAGCTGCCCACATCACTCCTTGTGGATATTTCTCTATACTTCTTTGCCCCGCACATAACTCTACTGGCTTCTACGTAATGTATTTGTGATGAGTTTATGTCTCATCAACTAGACCCAGTAATCTTATTCTAATCACGCTTGTTCAATTTCTTTGCCACAGGGATGCTCATCTCGATTTTGGTAAAACTGCACAAAATGATCCGATGGTCAAAAGGTTGCAAACTTCATTTATTAGGAAGCTCGAACGTTACCAGCAAATTGAAGCCTGGTCAGGGTTCACGTTCAAGGGCTAGGGACTGCATGGATTGTTTTTTTTCTTTAGCTGCCTCTGTTCCAAAATAAGTGTCAACTTTATTAGTAGTACAACTTTGTACACTAAAGTTTGCACAAAGTTGAGAAACTTATTTTGGAACGGAGGGAGTACATATTTGTTATGATCTATCAATCATTGAGATGCAATAGCATGCATGTTAGTCTCCTTTGTATTTGATGAAATGTTGCAACAGGCAACCTTGGACGCAAGATACATGTAACATAAGCTGGAAGCTTCATAGCATTGTACAAATTTATCTCGCTGATAAATTACAGTACGTACTATACTAGTACTTCCTCCGTTCCTAAATGTAAGTCTTTGTAGAGGTTTCACCATGAACCACATGCGAATGTATATAGATGCATTTTAAGTGTAGATTCATTCATTTTGTTCCGTATGTAGTGGAATTTCTACAAAGACTTACTATCTACTAGTAATATCTAGGCCCCACTACTAGGAATTCTCTATCCTCTCCTTGAGCCACGTCATCAAAATTGATGTAGCCGTTAGATGAAGTAAATCAGTCCATAATAGCCATCTGATCTAGACGTTGAGAGGCTCCGCACTAAGACACATGCAAGCATGCAGAAATACCGTGCCACATGCATGTGAGTGGGTTTTAAATCACATCAACATGTCTGCATGCAAGCATGCACCGGTAGCATGCATGTAAGTGAGCTTTTAAGTCCCATTAACATGTCAAAAAGAAAAATATAATCCCATTATGCAGTAGGAGTTGGCTGATCTTTTTTCCTTACGTGGGATGATCTAAATGATGATGGGAGTTTATTTAGTTTGGCTACCACATTTGTCATGCGGTTATAAAGTTTTTTTTGTTCTATGAAATCGATAATTTTGCGCAGAGAGATATCCCGCTGTTCTGCGCCAATGCGCGGGGACTCATCTAGTAGTAATATTTAGGAACGGAGGGAGTACTATGTAAAGAGTTAGGTGTCGCACGATGATAGTGTGAGGTGGGCCATGTAATCACTGAGCCTGTGTGTTTTCACTACTCTTGCACGCCTCCGCTGTAAGAATGGAGAAAATTGTAATCTAGTAGTAGTATACCTCCTTTCGCCGAAGCGTGGGACATCCAGCAGTCCTACCACCTCAGTAATAAAGACCAATGAGCCGTCAAATCACATAGACCCAGCAGTAAGTTGGACGGATGAAGCAACCATCACTCTTGCGCCAGTCAGAGGTCACGTCCGCTCTGCCCGGGCATGAATGCGGCACTGATTCTTTGGAGCGGCACTGACCATTTCGGGGGGAAGCACGTGCGCGATGGAGGGGCTTTGGGTGGGCCAGGCTGGTCAGGAGGGGCGTGGCAGCTGTCCGCATGTCCCTACCGGACACGCCCGGAAACGAGAGGATGCACCAACTCTCGCGGCTAAAATCGTACACTACACAACATCTCTCTGTAGGAGTAGGTCGATCTGTCGCTCTCTCTAACACACACATGGTGTTAAACACACACACACGCGCGCACGCACCTTGGTCCCGTTGCACCTTCTAACATGACTTATTACACCTAGACGGAGGGAGTAGTAAGTATACGAGATACGGTGGCTCACTGACTTAAGTCGAATACAAGTGCCCAAAATTTGTGTGCATGTTATAATAAGGATTCACTTAAAATAGTACGTGAGCGAACGGAGGGATCAATTGGACAGTGTTCCCGAGCAGTAGCGAGATGTGTGAGGTAAGATACACCGCTGGCGCTTTTAATTTTTCTTATTAATTTGTTTGTTTCACCCTTTGACTGGTGGGACCCAACGTACTACGTGGAGAGAGGTAAGGTGATTTCTGCACCACTGTGGATAGTCTTACCACCAAAGCCACATGACACGATTATGATTGAAATCCCAATGACTCCCACACACACAAAAAAACACGGCATGCTTGTCATGAATGCAGGAATGTATAAAAGGTTATTTCCCTCTCGTTGAACATAACAGGAGGGTTGTGTAGCTGGTTAGCCTGTTCGCTCATCAAACTTGAGGTCTCGGGTTCGATAACTACACTTGAGCATAATTTGTGCTAGGAGGATTCATTGACTGGTCAAAATGTTTTCTAGGGTTTGCACGCTTCACACTCTCTCTCTAGTATATATATACACGTTGGAGCCTCAACGCTTGTAGTTGCTCTCTTCACACTCTCTCGCCCTCTCCAGATCTAAACAAGACTTCGTTGGCCTCTCTCTCCCCTCACTGCTGGTCAAAGAGCCGGCAGGATCCGTCCGCCGGGAAGGGAAGGAGGCTTAACGCTGTCGCCGTCGGCGAGGGACTACCGGCGCAACTGTTCACTTTCCACCCAGCGGCGGCGCGGGAGGGCGTCCGACCCCTTCATCATCACCGCCGTCCCGTCGCCCGCCGAAGCACGCCCCAAGAACCTTAAGGTATAATTTACTTACTCCACATGCATTGCTCTAGCTGCATGTATACCATGAATCTAGGACGTGGTTCAAAGAGGAAAGGAGTGGGGGAAAGTAGTGGGAAAATTTGTATATAGCATGAATCTAGGACGTGGTTCAAAGAGGAAATGAAGGGGGAAAGTTGTATAACATTAATCTAGGACGTGGTTCAAAGAGGAAAGGAATGGGGGAAGTAGTGGGGAAAGTTGTATCGCATAAATCTAGGACGTGGGTCAAAAAGGAAAGGAAGGGGCGAAAGTACTAGTTCAAAAAGGAAAGGAAGGGACAAGGCTGTAGAGTTTGAGCAGGACTAGATTTGCTGCGCTCACATAGGGGAAGGCATCTAAAGATAACAAAACTGGGACCAACACGGACTGGCACGGAGTTTTTTTAGTCCCTACACCAAAATGTCCCTGTAAACAAACACCCTCTAATAATGCCACTGGAAAATTGATGCAATGCCACAGTTAAAAGCAAATTACATGTTTAATGAATTTTATTGTTAATATAATCTCTATGTTAATATTAATCAATGCCACCGTTTGAGAAATGCTACTGTCTTGCTTTCTTTCCCATTTAGATAAGGTAGATGCCTATTTTTGTTGGCTTCTGTGTCATCCACCGTTATTGACCACTAATTGTTTCCTTTGCACCTTTGTGTAAACAGGGTTATCTGCTTCACCTCGTTGCCATTGTAACCTTTTGTTGCACTGCACAAACACTTTTGTTTTAAGAGTGTTTTGTGCAGTTCAACCAAAATGTCACACCGACAACGTTGCTTGATTGCTTGATCTTAGTGGAACTGCACAAGAGGAGATCTTAATTCCTATCTGTTAAGGCGAATTTGGTTCAGATCTTCTTCTTGTGAGTTGTTTGAATTCCGCATCATGAGAGGTCAGTACTAGCCTTCTTTCACATGATTCTGCAGTGTGCATTCATATGTTGTGCTACTTGTACGATAATGTTGCTTGATTTTAGTGAACTACACGAATGGAGACAAGACTTCCAATCTGTGTATGCACCGTAATATCCCATTGAGGTAAGATAAGGATATTTCACAACTACTGGCCTGTACTTTGCTACTTTCATCAGGAAGTTAAGTTTAGTACTATACTTGTGCTCCCTAATTGACATGCTGCCAAATCTTACATTGAACGTGAAGCTTGTTTGTTATTGAACCACATGATGAAGGGGAAGAACAAGGGGAAGAAAAACAAAAATCAACTCTCGGTGCTATAATGAAGCACTGGAACTGTGATGACACAAGTAATGATATAGTTTTGCATCTTAATTTATTGCTATGGCTGGAACGAGCAATTGTTTTGCCACTTATTTGATGCCACTCTTAATGTAATATGTAATTATCTCTACTTGTACAAACAAGGATCTTCTTTGAAGATACCATAAATTTTAGTGGAACTGCACAAGAAGATGTTGGAAACATTAAACTAATCGAGGAGTATATAGTAAGCTTGGCCACCACCGTAGATAGCAACAGATGGTTCCGGAGAATTGCTTCATCTGTATGCTCTACACAATAAGCCTCCTAACAAAGGTTGGTACTCGCCCACTGATTTCATCCATATGATTGAGCTTTGTCATCTCTATTGGTGTTGTGCTACTGTTTAGATACTGTCATGAAAAAGTGGCATTGTCCTTGAGAAGTACTTCATCTGTGCTGTTTTAAATATTCCCTTTCCTTTTTTTCGAGCAAACAGTGATGCTAGCATTTAGTAGTCCTCTTGTCTTTGCACAACAGGATCATCTTCCTCTGAAGAATAATATGGAGTACGTGAAGTGACTAGTTCCGATTATGCCAGGATGAAGAAGCCATGTCTATCTTAAAATCAGAAGGAGCAGTTGAAGGATGGTTACATTACTCCCCACAAGACCAAACTAACTTCAGCTCAGAAGGACTGACAAAATCTCCATTTTTTGCTGTGATTCGCGAGTACAATGTTGTTCTAGGATTCTTTCTGGTGAGTTCTATTTTTCTAAAAGTGTGCTCTACATGGACCATGTATGTGCCTGTTGAAACTGTCAATTCATAGTACAGTTTGCTCTATACTAATCACTTTTTTGTATTTGTGCAAATAGGGGTGCTCATCTTGATTTCAATGGGAACTGCACAAAATGTTCATGCATCGAATCATTCATTTCCACCACAAGAAAGGAGGTGCCGATAAGTTCAAGGCATTGCAACATATAAGGGTGAAATCATACAAGCTACGCGCGAATTTGGTTGATTTTGGTGGAACTGCACAAAAATAACAGTTGGTTTATTTAGCACGAGGTGCCATGTCAATGTCCGAACTGATGGCAAACCCTGCCCATTCCACAATCGCAGGCATTTGATATTTTGGAATGGGACAACCTTGTCAAATTTTGCTTATTGATTTTAGCAAGACATGCGTTTGATATTTCCGAATGGGACGCCGTTTGCTGTCAGCAGCGTCGATCAATTTTTTCTTTATTCTTTAGTTGTGAAGTAAATATTGCCTCTGACATGTGAGTTGCTGAGATGCATAATCATCGATTGTTTTGAATGTTCTCTATGGATTGCCAGGCCTGTGTGTTTGATTGCAATGTACAGAAACGCTAAAAAGCTGCTCAAACTCTTTGTACTCCTTCTGTTCCTTTTTACTTCACACATTGTGAAAGTGCATACTTTTTTGTATAAGATTGGTCAAAGTAGAGATACTTTGACTGCAGACCAAACTTTTATGCAGACTAGAAAGGACTGGAGGGAGTACATGTGAAACTGCTGCAAACGAGGTGATCACCCTGGGAATAATGCTAGTACGTATTGTTTTGCATGTTCGTCCAATGCCAGTGATATAGGAATTCGAACTAATCGAAATAAATTCATTCATACACGGTTGGATTTCATATAAACATGCCGGATTTCATTACATTTCATACATTCTTCAACTAAAAAGGGGTACGCTGGAGGTATAACTAATTAACCGAAGCTACCCACCTGTCCCGCTGAGCCGAACAGAAGCTTCAGTGACTTAACTGCAGGTGCGGTTGCGTAACTGACATGTGGCCCAGATGCTTGTTGGGCCCACGTGTCAGTCAGCCAACTGCACCAGCAGTTAAGTAGAAGCAGCGTCCTTCTCCAACATAGCTCTCCGACTCCACGTCGCCGCCAAGAAGCTAACCGGCCGTCTGTGGTCAACCCGCCTAGCTTGTCATAGCGATTAGGGCAACTAGGAGCCCAATGATCAGGATCACCACATGACAAACACCTTTCTTCTTGTCATTCTTCTTCTTGAAGTTCGTGTGTTGCACAACCTTGTTCTTCCCATCAAACTTGCCCTTGTTCTTGAACTTGTGGGGCTGGAAGTTCTTCTGTACCATATTGGCACTAGATCCTCCCTCAATTTCTCAAGCATGTGTGTCCTTTGCTCTCGCCTTTTCTTCCACATCAAGAGTGCCAATCAGATCCACGAAGGAGGAAGCTTGGTGACGAAGGAGGTATAATTAATTAACCGTAGCTACCCACCTGTGTCCCGCTGAGCCGAACAGAAGCTTCAGTGACTAAACTGCAGGTGCAGTTGCCTAACTGACATGTGGCCTGTTGGGCCCACGTGTCAGTCAGCCAACTGCACCAGCAGTTAAGTAGAAGCAGCGTTATTCTCCAGCAGAACTCCTCAACTCCTCGTCGCCGCCAAGAAGCTAACCGGCCATCAATGGTCAACCCGCCTAGCTTGTCTTCAACAGGAGGGTAGCAGTGGTGGCCTTACTTGGACCCGAGCGGCGGCGACCTAATGTGTTCTACTCTTCCTCGTTTTTTGTGTGGCGCGGCCTCGTTGGCAGTGGGGCGGAGCCTCGGCGGAGCCGGCGATGTCCTCTGTCTCGTTGCCGGCGGGCGGCGCCTCAGCGGAGCTGTGGAAATCCTCCTCCGCGTTGCTGGTAGGGTGGGGCCTCGGCTGAGCCGGCGATGTCCTCTGCCTCGTTGTTGGCGGGGCAGGGCCTCGGCGGAGCCGGCGTTGTCCTCTGCCTCGTTGTTGGTGCCGCGGGACCTCGGCGAAGCAGGGCCTCGTCGACGCCAGCGGAGCGGGGACTCGTCGGAGCCGGCATTGTCCTCTGCCTCGTGCCCGGTCTCGCCAAACAGCGCCTCGCCCACTTCATCGCCCTCTTCGCTAGCCTCTTTGTAGGCGGCCGCAGCCTCCGCCACTCGCATGCAGTACCGCCAGCGCTCGAGGCGGCCCTTGCAGGCGGAGCGGTATGAGTCGAGCAGCGCCTCCTGCTCCGCCCACTCCGCGGCGATCTGCTCCCCTGCCTGCAGGTGCTCCTGGAGGAGATGGTGGTTGTAGGCGGCGTCGGCCTGCGCCTCCCGGAACTGCTCCTGACGCATCTGCCTCACACTGTCCATATATTGGGCACGGGCATCGCCGATGGTCATGGTGCAATGCACCGGCGAGGATGGCGCGGAGGAGGGGGTTGGCGCCGGATCGTCGACTACCATGTTCTTCATTGGGACGTCGTCGTCCTCCGGCTGCCTGCCGGCCAGCCGGTCGGCAGTAATGACTTCCATCTCCTTGTGGTCCGTCGTCTGCCCGTCCCGAAGAGCGCTGGAGCGCGAGGAAGCCATGGTGGGAAGTAGTGGTGTGGACAGGAGAAAGGGAACGGATGCGGATGACTGCGGCTATGGCCGGCGTGGCAGTTTATATAACAATGGTGGGCGGGCGGAGGGACGGACGTGTGGCGCTGGAGTAGCTGCCTCGGCAACCGCGTATCATTAATGTGGGCGGCAGATGGACGGACGGATGACACTTGTGTCGTTTGAAGGTGGAGCAATCTCCTGCACCAGGAAGCGGGGCGGGCGGCGCTGACTGTTTTGGGCGGAAAGTGCATGCTGGCGAGGAGATGACTTTACTTGGAGAGGATGACAATGGGGACCCACCAGGTCCATAGCCTCATGTACGCAAGTGCCTCCTTATTATATATATGTATGTATGTATAAAACTATACTCCCTCTGCCTGGGTGAATAAGTCGTATTAGAAGGTGCATCACGACCTAGGTGCAAGCAGATTGGTGGAAAAGAAGAATATTTCTCTCTTCTAAACACAACATTTAATCACAACAGTTAAGAGGATGCCTTATTAGCTACCCATGCAGGCCATCGTAATTCATAGCATGCAAAGTGCTTTTATTTCTTGCCTAATAACCGCATGGACGTGTTGCATGCATTGGTCCTTGCCCGAGCAAAAAAAGGGAGGAAAGGGATTTCCACGGGAGACAACGAGGTAGAGGTGGAAGCGCTCGCTGGAGTAATTTATTTTGCTTCCCCCTGCTTTCCTGACATCACGGTCCCACACCATTGTCAACCTATGTAGTAGTCAATAAACGAGAGAATTGCACAAGAAGCGGCCGACAGCTGGGACCAAGCAGCTCGAGCAGTATTTGTGTTTTTGAGGTGTGAGCACTTCAGAGTTTTTCGATGTTTAGCCCAGATATTAATTTTTCTCCTCTGAACAACAACGAAAACATCGTTGCAGGTATTAACTGGGCGGGCTGTGGCCCGTCTAGCCCAGGCCAGATATCCAGCCCAGATATTAATTTTTTTGAAGCTGAAAATGGCTAGCCCAGCTATACTTTTTTTAGGAATACCCAGGCAAGGTCAATTTGTTATTCTCTGCCCCGCTGGGCTGTAAATGTTTCCTAGGAGGGATGCATTAGGCCTTACAAGAAAATGGGCTTTAAGAGATAATAAATGGGATGTAGTTATAAAAACTGGGCAGTAACTATAAAAAATGCACCAAACACGTGATTACTTTATAAAATATTATTTTTGGATATTGAAAATTTTAATTTCATTAATTGTTGCGAGCGCAGTGTTTTGTTGGATTTTTACGTAATATAAATTTATATTTAAATTGTATTTAATCTGACTAGAAATTTCGGGATAAAAATATTTCGGATCCCATCCAAATGTGGGAAATTTTATTGAATTCTGTTTTGAACGGTTGGTTGAAATGGGGTGTACTTTTAACAAACTGTAAATGGGCTGTAGTAAATTCCATTAGAATTCAAAAATGGGCTACACATTCTTACAAATCTCAAATGGGCTATAAGTTCTCTGCCACACACTTCTGGCCTTACTAAGTTGACGCGTCCCCTAAAAAAACAGAGTTGACGCATATGCAAGGCTTTGTCAACTTATAGTCAACACACGGTTCTAGCAGCAGTGGTCGTTGGATGTCCATCCAACGGATGCCGTGCTTCTTCTTCAATCTCGGATATTCTAGCTTCACGTGCCCAAAAAATGATTCCTCCCCCTGACATCTGGGGCGCACCGTTTCGGAAGCTGACATGTGGGCCTACTAAGTTGACTTACCAAGGGCTTTGTCAATTTAGTCAATATAAACGATTATAGCTGCAGTGACCGTACGATGTCCATCCAACGGCCGTAGTGCTTCTTCAACCTCTGGTCTTCTTGCTCCAGCCGCCCAAAGCAGCGCCGGTCGTGCCGCCTCCTCCTGCCTTACGTGGCCGGCTGTGTTGTCGCGGAGGCCTCACCGCCCCCTACTATTCCCACCGTTGGCCAGGCCATGCAGCGACGGCAGCCTCACACCACAGCCGAACGAGTGAACCCTCATACTCCTCTCCGCGTGGGCATCCACTGCCGCGTCTTCACCGGCTCCGCATCATCCCCTTCCTAGGCCTCGCCGTCATCCACCGCCCTGGTGCTCTCGGCGCGGCGTGGTCAACGTGGTCAAGGAACGACTTCCATCGGACGTGGACTGTACGTGGAGAGGCTGACAACTGGGTCCACGGCGGAAGCAAGGAAGTGCCTCCTTATTAGGCGGAAAATAATGATTCCTCCACGTGACAGCAGGGACCCACCGGACAGGCCACCGTATTTCGCGAAAAAAAGTTTCCCCCTTGACTGCTAGGACCCACCAGCTACACCTTCGTACGCAAGGAAGTGCGTTCGGGAAAAAAAATGATTCACCCCCTGACTGCTAGGACCCACCAGCTACATCTTCGCACGCAAGGAAGTGCTCCGGGTAAAAAAACCAAAACGATTCGCCCCCCTGACTGCTGGGACCCACCAGCCCCACGACTACTGGGACCCACCAGCTACATCTTCGCACGCAAGGAAGTGCGTCCGGAAAAAAAAAACGATTCGCCCCCTGACTGCTGGGACCCACCAGCTACATCTTCGCAGGCAAGGAAGTGCGTGACAGTCGGGACCCACCTGGTCGAAGCGTACGTAGCGTTGTCATTCTAGTCGCGAACGTGTACGTACATACTAGTCGATGTAAAGGCGCGCACATGTCATAGTAGAGGCGCGCACGTGTCGTAGTAGAGGCGCGCACGTAGCATGTACATGTACGTACAACGGCCAGGGTGCAAGAAAGAAAATACGGCCATGTATGTGTACATACGGGCAGGGTCTCGAACGCCTACTCGCGCATACGTACGGCGAGGGCTCATGTACATGGCTGGCTTGGAACGGAGAAACATCGTCGTCGTCGTGTTCATGGGGAGGCAACGGAATGCGTCGTGTTCATGGGGAGGCAACAGAATGCGTCGTGTTCATCGGGAGGCAATGGAACGCGTGGGAGCCAACCGTCTGGGTCGAAACGGAATGCGTGGTCGTGTTCATCGGGAGGGTTTGGACGGAACAGGTGATGGAAACGAGGCCTGGTGACGGTGTCCTGGACTAGGGGGTACTCAACACGTCATCTCCAATCTGATAGATTGGGCCGAGGACCCCCGTGGCCATATACTCATGGGCTAGTTCGGACAGCTGCCGCATACAAGGAAGACTCCACAAGACTTGGCGATCAAGACAAAGACTTCTCCCCACCGGCGTATTCGGCTAGGACTCTTGTTAACTTAGGCCTCTGGTGCATTATATAAACCAGGGCCAGGCTAGTCGATATAACAGACAACACATAACAATCATACCATAGGCTAGCTTCTAGGGTTTAGCCTCCTTGATCTCGTGGTAGATCTACTCTTGTACTACCCATATCATCAATATTTATCAAGCAGGACGTAGGGTTTTACCTCCATCAAGAGGGCCCGAACCTGGGTAAAACATTGTTTTCCCTTGTCTCCTGTTACCATCCTCCTAGACGCATAGTTAGGGACCCCCTACCCGAGACCCGCCGGTTTTGACACCGACATTGGTCCTTTCATTGAGAGTTCCGCTGTGTGATCGACAAAAGGATCAATCGCTCGCCTGCAGATCAACTACGACTTCGGCATCTTCGTCACCAGCTCGACTGGTCACCTTGGTTCGACCAAGAATTGGCGCCCCGTGTTCAGATCACCATGTTCGGACAAGGGCCTTCATCAAACATCAACTCTGATCTCTATCAAGATCACGGAGGAATCATCCATGGAGCTCGGGGGCTCAACGTCAACATTGCCCTCAAGCGACCATGCTGTTTTTCTGGACAACGAACTCGTATCTACTGCCACCACCTCCTCGATTATCGCTTTGACGATCTCTTTGGTGGAATTTTGCGGAATTGAGTCTACAACAACCCTGGAAAATTTCGTCGAGTTCCGGTGGAGGAATCTCTGGCAATCCACGATATACCGGAGCCGTGTCAAATCTGAACGGGAATTTGGATGTGTTTAGGGCATGGTGTCCAGCTTCTAGCTCAGACGTCCTTTGGAAGATCCAATTGTTGATCGGCTGCGGAATTCCTGTATCTAGCACCTCACAAAATTTCAGCTCGATCCGACCATGGAAACTCCGGGAACCTTCCGATTAGTGCATCACTTTTCGGATCTGTTTTCTGCGCAAAAACGAATCCGACCCGAGTTCATCTTTTCTATGAACGGGATTTCGGACATCCCTTTTGAAGGAAGTTTTGTATGGGGTATTGTGTTTTGTTCCCGAACACATCCCACTAACTTTAAGATCTTTTGAACATGATCTTCAAACATCAAGCTAGTGTCAAACCAGTCCGACAATATTACTCCACGGCTGCCAACCTGCGCTAAGACACGGCGTCACTTTGTTGAGCTGAGCTCAACTTCTTCGGATCATCATCTCGGCAAGTCGAACAAGAGTCCAGCATCGCAAAGGATAAATCATCACCAACATCGCCGCCCCACGGATTACACGGAGCGGGCATACCGGCATCGTCGCACGGTCACTTCATCAAGCCGGCATCGACCACGTCACGACCTGCATCGGCAGGGCCGCACTATTGCTTCTTCAAGCTGGTGTCCATCACGCCGACCTACTTCGACTCATCGGCTGACATCGAGGCTTCGGCATCTCGGCTGGACCGGGGGCTTTGCCATCTCTTCATCAACCTACTCCGGACACTTCGGCGTCACTAGCCGACCAGCTCCGTCACGTTAGCCGGGCCGAGGGCTTTGCCTCGGCGAGCCAACCTTTGCCAGCATTGCCATGCCGTCGTTTTATCGCCCATCAGGCAATGGGTGTGCGTATCGAGTCCCAATCTTGGGAATCACCTTCCTTCGGATTGCTGGAACAAATAAACCAGGTGCTATTAATCCCAATATTGTTTGCTTGTCTAGGTTCATTTTTCCCAAGGAATTATTACTCTGGTTTGTCCATCATATGTACACAGGTCTATCAAATGGTGGCCGCATCGACGACACTCGCATGGTGGTTCGGTCAGTTTCCGTAAATAGTCCGGCGAATGCCGCATCCGGAGCTCGGACCGACCTACGAATTCAGGCTTTGCCACGCCTTTACCGCATCATGCTGACGCCCTGCATCGACATTGACTCCGGCGCCAGGCCATATTTCTTTTATTACTCACTTTGCATAAATTATTTATTATGCAACGATTTTTTTTAATTATCATTATTACTATTATCTCCGGTTTGCACTATTTTTTGTGCACAGGTAAATGATCCGGGGACTTCGGCGTCACTCTGCCGGTCTGCATTGACCGTGCTATGTCACCACTTCGGCGTGTCGAGCTCTCCGCTCCGCCACCTCGGGACCGGCTTGGGGGGATGGAACCTTGCCCCGCATCAAGCTCGGACCGCGTCATCAATAGCGAACACATTAACCAACTAAGTCGCTTTCATGCTCAAAGCTTTAATTTCTAACTTGTGTTCGGTTCGTCCAAGCATTATACTTTTTTGGAAAAAAGTTGCTTGTAAAAAATTTCCTTGTCCAAACTTTGTTCGTGACGCATAAATTCAAATACCCAATTCATTTGGGGGCTTCCTTCACGAAGCTTTTCCTGTTGCATATAATTATACTTGTACGGCTTCGTTCCTTGTTCGTGTATTACGCCACAATATGCACCATATTGACTTAAGCGATTTGCAAGATGGGTTGCCTCGCTCCTGTGTTTACCCCTACGTTCCCGATTGTTCGGCTAGGGACTAAAGGGAGCACCTCTGCGATTGTCACGATCGGGTCACCCGAGCCGGACCTCAGACTGGGTGAAGCCGAAAGCTAGCGCTCTAATAGTTATTCAATGATGGTGGGCACACAACGGAACTCATGAGTACAAAAAATCTATTGCACAAGTCTCATAATAACAATGAGCACCGAAGAAAGGTATCGGTGGGGGTACTATTTTCTTCAAATATGCTTCTTACTCTTCGCAGTAATATAGCATAAGTTCCCTGAGCGCGCTTTGTCTGTTACAGCCTTATGGCCTGATTGCCTGGTTATTGGAAACACCTTCGATATTCTCGGTCGATGGAGTACATAACACTTTTCGGTCCTTGACCGAAGAGGGAGAAGCCGACGGTCGGTTAAGACGCATTTAAAGTTCGGTTGAACATAGATATGATATAAGTACTTCGGTACAAGCAATCATTCTTTTAGCCAAGTCACTTGGGGGCTCTTAAATTTATGTGAGCCGTTTTATAATAAGTGTTCTTCTTCTTAGTCGTTGCAAAGTTTTTCTTACTATTATTATTTATCACTCCTCTTTTCGACACGAGTGTGTGGTCACTAGCCGGGGAGCCTAATTTCTCTCTCAAAGCCGCTAGAGTTTAGTTTGCTAAACTGGCTTGATGAGAAGTACTCTGCCCTCGGGATAGGAGGTTGAAGCCGTAGGCTGACCCGCTCGAAGTCTTGAGATAGGATGTATCATGTTAAAGCACGACAAAAGCACTTCTTTTTCTAAGACCAATTTTCGGATTGGCACCGAACACTTGATCTTGTTCGGACGTCATGTTTTTACTGACGTTTCTTGGTTTTCCATGCTTTTTGGAACTTTTAAACTATTTTTGCTTTTCCAGCATTAGTCTCGCAGTGCAACGCCGGACACCTTTAGGGATTCGGCAAAAACATTCTCGGATATTGCTATATATGCATCGGTTTCGAATTGTGTCTTCGGTCAATAGTTTGGTTGCCCGGCTCCTGCGCTTGTCTCCTACATTCCGCTTTGTTCGGCTAGGTGTGCAAAGGGAGAACCACTGCGATTGTGCTTCCAGCTCGCATGGTCAAGCATCTTAGTGGAGAAAGCCGAAAACTGACTGTCACAATAAGCGTAAACTGGTCAGCGATCCGATGACTATGGGCCGTTCATAACATTGGCCGAAGTGTTTACGGCTTGACCTCGACTATCGCCGAACACTACCGGGGGCTATTAACTGGCCTCCCAAACTAAATCCTCGATATTTTGCTCTTACATTAGAGCTGAGGTTTAATGATCATGCTTAGCATGACAACCCAAAGAAAGGAACCGATAGCGGGACTATTTTCTTTGGAAGACATTTCTCCTGTTAAACAGTAATATAACTCTCTGCGTACCTTTGTTTATAAAACCGTATGGCCAGATTGCCTTGTTTGGTGTAAATCTTTGCCCCCATAAAGGCTTTATAAATTAGGACAAACACTCCTCGGCTACTGGCCAAGGAGGTGGAAGCCGATGGTCGGTCAACAAAGTTTTGTACAATGCGGATCCAAGCATTAATGACGTAAAGTACTTGGATACATAGAGTCATTACACATAATTTGTGATTTTACTATGGATATTGATCCTTATTTCGGCCACCCGTGCCCGCATTAAGGCTCGGGGGCTACTGGGCTTCGGGCTTATTATTTACAAATATTAAAGGGGCACATCGATCCCCTGATCTGGTGTTGCCACCCGACCAGTGTCTCGGGGGCTAGTGCATTGCTTGTCCAATGCAGAAAACTTTATGTGCAATATAGTTTCCGAGGAGATTTTGATCCTCAGGTTGGTCGGCCGCACCCAACCTGAGTCTCGAGGACTGAGCACGCCACTTTTAGTGTCCCAAAGTATTCTGTCGAGCTAGGACTTGATCCTCAGGCCGATTTTGCAAATCGACCTGAGTCTTAGCGGCTACTGGGATCAGCGGTCTTATGTCATCCTTCATGTGCATCTCGGGTTTTAGACCGATACCACCTTGAGGGCTACTGGCTATATATCTCGGCAGAGAATAAATTGCACCAATCAAAAATATTGACAAAAATCGGCCCACATTTGGGGTGGTGCACCACCTCGGAAGCAGTCCGGCATAAAGCTCGGGCGCTAGTGGCTGGCTCCACAGAGGGTGTTTCCGGCATTAAGCTCGGTTAAACTCCTTCAAACTTCTTTGAACCAAGGTGATTTATGACACCTCGGATATACAGTCCGGCGTTGGAGCTCGGATACATAGTCCGGCGTTGGAGCTCGGATACATTCCGGAGTTAGAGCTGGGATGCGGTCCGGCGTTGGTGCTCGACTGAAAAAGATACTTCGAATACAGTCCGACGTTGGAGCTCGGACGCAAGAGGACGCTGCCGCCCAGGAACAACTTCAAACCCGAGGTGTGGCATAAAAATAACAAGGCATTGATAAAGGCCGTAAACTTAAAGGGGCTCCTCGGATACCCGACGTGTAAACTCGTCAAATGCATTTCGGCGATCCTCAAGATCGAAGATGAGAAGATTTGTTGAACCAGTTTTCAAGACCGACGACCGAAGATGAAGAACAGTTCGGAAGAATCGAGGAGCGTGCCTAACTTGAAGACCGGTTCAGGGGGCTACTGATGGTGTCCTGGACTAGGGGGTACTCAACATGTCATCTCCCGATCTGATAGATTGGGTCGAGGACCCCCGTGGCCGTATACTCATGGGCCAGTTCGGACAGCTGCCGCATACAAGGAAGATTCCACAAGACTGGGCGATCAAGACAAGGACTTCTCCCCACCGGCGTATTCGTCTAGGACTCTTGTTAACCTAGGCCTCTGGTGCATTATATAAACCAGGGCCAGGCTAGTCGATAGAACAGACAACACATAACAATCATACCATAGGCTAGCTTCTAGGGTTTAGCCTCCTTGATCTCGTGGTAGATCTACTCTTGTACTACCCATATCATCAATATTAATCAAGCAGGACGTAGGGTTTTACCTCCATCAAGAGGGCCCGAACCTGGGTAAAACATTGTGTTCCCTTGTCTCCTATTACCATCCGCCTAAACGCACAGTTCGGGACCCCCTACCCGAGATCCGCCGGTTTTGACACCGACACCTGGCGTACCACACAACGGAGGAAACTGACCTCCTACGTTCGGAATGGGGTCCTGTTGATCGGGAGGGGTCTGGCGTACCGCAAAACGAAGGAAACGGACCTCCTACGGTCGAAACGGGGGTCCTGTTGATCGGCAGGGGTGTGACGTACCGCAAAACGGAGGAAACGGACTTGTGTTGGAGCGCTACGTTCGAAACGGGTGAGGGAGTCCGGGATTAGGGGGTGTTCGGCCATCCGAACTACACCTTCAGCCGGACTCCAGGACTATGAAGATACAAGATTGAAGACTTCGTCCCGTGTCCGGAAGGGACTTTTCTTGGCGTGGAAGGCAAGCTTGGCGATGCGGATATTTAGATCTCCTACCATTGTAACCGACTTTGTGTAACCCTAACCCTATCCGGTGTCTATATAAACTGGAGGGTTTTAGTCCGTAGGACGACAACTCCAACATACAACAATCATACCATAGGCGAGCTTCTAGGGTTTAGCCTCCTTGATCTCATGGTAGATCTACTCTTGTACTACCCATATCATCAATATTAATCAAGAAGGACGTAGGGTTTTAACTCCATCGAGAGGGCCCGAACCGGGGTAAACTTCGTGTCCCTTGTCTCCTGTTACCATCCGGCCTAGACGCATAGTTCGGGACCCCCTACCCGAGATCCGCCGGTTTTGACACCGACATTGGTGCTTTCATTGGGAGTTCCTCTGTGTCGTCACTTTTAGGCCCGATGGCTCCTTTGATCATCAACGACGATGCGGTCCAGGGTGAGACTTTTCTGCCCGGACAGATCTTCGTCTTCGGCGGCTTCGCACTGCAGACCAATTCGTTTGGCCGCCTGGAGCAGATCGAAAGCTACGCCCCTGGCCATCAGGTCAGGTTTGGAAGTTTGAACTACACGGCTGACATCCGCCGGGACTTGATCTTTGACGGATTCGAGCAACAGCCAAGCGCGCCGCACTGTCTCGATGGGCATGATCTAGCTATGCCGCCGAACAGTGTCCTGGAGGCCGCACGCGCGCCGGTTCCGACCCTTAATTCGGATCCCGCGGCGCCGATCGAGCTTGAGCGGTTGGACGCCACCTCAGGGGCTGCGATCTTAAAGGCGATTGAGCCGAACACCAGCCCTGCACTCTGCATGACCCGTGACTCCGAGGATCCGGATTCCTCTCCGGACTCCGAACCTCCTGCGCCCCTGCCGATCGAATCCGATTGGGCGCCGATCATGGAGCTCACCGCCTCAGACATCTTTCAGCACTCGCCCTTTGGCGACATCCTGAACTCACTAAAGTCTCTCTCTGTATCAGGAGAGCCCTGGCCTGACTATGGTCAGTAAGGATGGGATTTGGACGATGAAGAAATTCAAAGCCCACCCACCACCCACTTCATAGCCACTGTCGACGATTTAACCGACATACTCGATTTCGACTCCGAAGACATCGACGGTATGGACGACGATGCAGGAGACGAACTAGAACCAGCACCTGTAGGGCGTTGGAAGGCCACCTCGTCATATGACATATATATGGTGGACACTCCAAAAGATGGAGATAGTGATGGTAAAGCGGGGGATGACACTTCTAAGAAACATCCCAAACGCCGACGTCAGCGGCGCCGCTCTAAATCCCGCCAAAGCAAAAACGGTGATTCCGGCACCGGAGATAATACTACTCCGGATAGCGCCGAAGAACACCCCCTCCAGCAATATTCGGCACAGGAAGCTGGAGAAGCCAACCCTCATGAGAGAGCGGCAGACCGAGAGGTTGAGGATGATAACTGTCGGTGTACTAAAGTAGGGGTACCTTAGTCCCCCGAACTTGTGCACGGGCAGTCGTAGCACCCCGCGGCAAGGCTTGCCAGGCGATCGCCAAAACCCTCCGTGGTCCCTTTTTTTGGGCCATCCAAGAACAAAGTATTTGAGCCAAGGCCCCGGCAGGAGGAGCTTGCTGGGAAGGCCAGCCGAAGAGAGCAAGGCCCCGGCAAGAGGAGCTTGCCGGGACGCCCGCTCGAAGCACAAGGCCCCGGCAAGAGGAGCTTGCCGGGAAGGCTGACCGAGGCACGACAAGATACTTGCTGCGACGCGCCCCGCGTGCCGGCAAGGACCGGTGAGCGACAAGCTCCCAGGCGCGACAAGGCACCAACCGCGGCAAGGCGCTTGCCGCGGCAAGTCACCACCCCGCGCCTGCGCTCTAGCTCATCCACCCACGCGTCTCTTTGGGGCCATTCCAGGCGTACGTGGCGAGAGGCTGCGCAGCCAGGGGCATGCGGTGGCGAAGCAACGCTGACAGAGTAGCCATCATGGCAAACGGTGGCGCTCCAGACGGCCCCTTTCCTACGCCGTCTGGGCGATGCGGACGGGCATTTAATGCCCTTGTCTCCTGCCGTCAGAGTTAGGTATGATAGCACTGTGCAAACAGCTGTACCCAACACAACGTTTTCCAGTTTTACCCCCGCCTACGTTGCCACCTGTGGGTAACCCCTTGCACATATAAAAGGAGGCCCCATGCGCAATGGGAGGGGGAGGAGGCCATTCACGCTCGATCTCGCAAGCAGCTCGCGTGTACTTTAGCACCACACGCTCCCGAGCAAGAACACAATACCAAACCACAAAGCAGCAGTAGGGTTTTACGCATCCGTGCGGCCCGAAGCTGGGTAAACCCCTTGTGTGCATCGCCTCGATCCGCTCTTCGTGCGACCTCCGCCCCCCGCCGAACCAAGAAAGGGGCTCGGTCCCCATAGGTGTTCGAGGAGGCAGATTTCCCCCGACAATAACTATATGCCTCCCTCTGAAGACGAGGCAAGCCTCGATGACGACGAATTCGTCGTACCATCAGACCCCGCCGAACAAGAGCGTTTCAAACGCAGGCTTCTACCAACGGCAAGCAGCCTCAAGAAAAAGCAGCAACAGCTTAGAGCTGATCAAGATTTGCTAGCTGATAGATGGACTGAAGTCCTTGCGGCTGAAGAGTATGAACTCGAACGCCCTTCCAAGCGTTACCCAAAGCGCAGGCTGCTACCCCGATTAGAGGAGGAAGCACCTACATCACCAGCGCATGACATGGCCGACCGGCCACCTCGTGGCCGCGACAGAGAGGCCTCTAAGCCCTCTACTCAAGCCATGCCCCGACGCCGCTCAAAACATGCTAAGGCACGGGAAAACGCGCCAGACCTGCGAGATATACTGGAGGACAAGGCAAGGCAAACAATATCGATCTACGGATCACGCGGGCACCCCACGGCACGTGACGGTGATCGTAACTCTGGATACAATAAATCCGGCCGGGCCGAACACAATGGACAAAGCTCGTTGGAGCTGCGTCGTGATATAGCCCAGTATAGAGGCGCCGCACACCCACTATGCTTCACAGATAAAGTAATGGATCATAAAATCCCAGAGGGCTTCAAACCCATAAACATCAAATCATACGATGGCACAACAGATCCTGCGGTATGGATCGAGGATTATCTCCTTCATATCCACATGGCCCGCGGTGATGATCTACACGCCATCAAATACCTCCCCCTCAAACTTAAGGGACCGGCCCGACATTGGCTCAATAGCTTGCCAGCAGACTTAATCAGTTCTTGGGAGGACCTGGAAGCCGCATTCCATGACAACTTCCAGGGCACTTATGTGCGACCGCCGGACGCCGATGACCTAAGCTAGATAATCCAGCAGCCAGAGGAATCGGCTAGGCAATTCTGGACACGGTTCCTAACAAAGAAAAATCAAATAGTCGACTGTCCGGACGCGGAGGCCCTAGCAGCCTTCAAGCATAATATCCACGACGAGTGGCTTGCCCGGCACCTGGGACAGGAAAAGCCGAAATCTATGGCAGGCCTCACGACACTCATGACCCGCTATTGCGCGAGAGAAGACAGTTGGCTAGCTCGCAGCAACAACTTAACCAAGCACCTTGGTAATTCGGATACCAAGGACAAAAGCGGCAGGTCACGCCGGAACAAGCAAAAGCGCCGCGTTAATAGCGACAACAATGAGGATATGGCAGTAAATGCCGGATTCCGAGGCTACCAATCCGGTCAGCGGAAAAAGCCATTCAAAAGAAATACTCAGGGCCCGTCCAGTTTGGACCGAATACTCGACCGCTTGTGCCAGATACATGGCACCCCCGAAAAGCCAGCAAATCACACCAACAGGGACTGTTGGGTGTTCAAGCAGGCAGGCAAGTTAAGAGCCGAAAACAGAGACAAGGGGCTACATAGCAATGATGAGGAGGAGCCCAGGCCGCCGAACAGCAGTGGACAGAAGGGTTTTCCCCCACAAGTGCGGACGGTGAACATGATATACGCAACCCACATCCCCAAGAGGGAGCGGAAGCGTGCGCTACGAGACGTATACGCGCTGGAGCCAGTCGCTCCAAAGTTCAACCCATGGTCCTCCTGCCCGACCACCTTTGATCGAAGGGACCATCCCACTAGCATCCGTCATGGAGGGTTTGCCGCATTGGTTCTTGACCCAATTATCGACGAATTTCATCTCACAAGAGTCCTCATGGACGGCGGCAGCAGCCTGAACCTGCTTTACCAGGATATAGTGCAGAAAATGAGCATAGATCCCTCGAGGATCAAGCCCACAAAAACGACCTTTAAAGGCGTCATACCAGGTGTAGAAGCGAACTGTACAGGCTCAGTTACACTTGAAGTGGTCTTCGGATCCCCGGATAATTTCTGAAGCGATGAGTTAATCTTCGACATAGTCCCGTTCCGCAGTGGCTATCACGCACTGCTCGGGCGAACCGCATTCGCAAAGTTCAATGCGGTACCGCACTATGCATACCTCAAGCTCAAGATGCCAGGCCCTCGAGGAGTAATCACGGTCAACAGAAACACCGAACGCTCCCTCCGAACGGAGGAGCACACGGCAGCGCTCGCAGCAGAAGTACAAAGCAGCCTCTCTAGGCATTTCTCCAGTCCGGCCCTTAAAAAGCCGAACATTGTCAAGCGTGCCCGAAGTAACCTACAAGAAGACCGCCAGGCACGTTCCGACTAGCGTAGCAAGGCGGCCCCAACCCTAGCCCCCGCGATATAGCAAAACCAGTGCTTCGCGTACATAACTACGCTCTTGAAATACCATGGGCACAAGGGGAGGGGCACCATCACGGCACGCCCAAAACACGGCCTAAACCATACTAGGGGCTGCCGAATTCTTTTTAAAAAAATTTCTTACTTTCAGGACTCCACACTTCGAACGACCTGTTCGGCAATTCAACTGCCGCACAAACGATGCAAGATCCAGGAAAGCAGACAAGCCACGCCGCATTATGGAACTCTCAGGTGGTCTCTATTACGAGCAATATACCTGTCTTGAATACAATCCCGCGGCCTGCCCCTGGCCAGGACATGTTAAATAGTCCAATTTCTTTTGCTTATCGCACTATCTGTATCGTTCTGCTTAGATAGCAGCCTTTCTATAAACAATGCATAGCTTTTGTCTAATTTTTGCATTTTCCTCTTTTTATATATATGCTCATTAATGACAGGTGGCACCCGTACACTGTGGTACAACAAATACGCCAGGGGCTTCAGTACCCCTTAATATGGTGTAAGAAGTCTGAACACTTCATAAGTGCGGCACCCCGAACTTATAGCACTATATGCATCGGCTCCGAATCATGATTTGGGTCAATAGTTGGGTTTGCCCGGCTCCTATGTTTTGGTGCCTTACGTTCCGCTATATCGGCTAAGGTAGCACTAGGAGAACTACTACGATTGTGCCCCAGTTGAGCTAGGCGGAGCACCTCAGTAGAGAAAGTGAAAATTGACTGTCATGATAAGGCGAGAGACCGGTCACTGTTCGAGAGGTTTTTCGGGTCCTTAAAGACCTATGTCGCTTAGAGCGAAGAACCGGACTGTGTCTGGCCAAGGCGTGGATAGCGCCCCGAACTCGGTCTTCCGAATACTAGGGGCTTCGCTGAAATTTAAAATTATAAAGTTCTATGGCTAAGTGAGAGTGTTCAAGCATTATAGTCCGATTGCCTTGTTCGTTGTGCTGAGCACCTCCCTCGAAGGACCCAAACATGGGAAAAGGAGCGCTCAGGTTTATCCCGAACACCCCAGCACTAGTGGCATGGGGGCGAAAGCCGACGACTGGCCATCTCTCAATTTTTTGATAAACGGCCGCACAGAAAATAATATTTTAAATTCAACAAGCATTGCTTAGCGCACATGAACAAGTTTTCAGCGCACAGGATAAACACGAGCGAGTTCATTCAAAAATTACATCCTTGGTTCATTCATCCACCACAAGGCGGGCACCAGCAAGAACATCCTTGTAATAGTTCTTGGGCTTGCGATGCTCCTTCCCCGGCGGCGGCCCGTCCCTCACAAGCTTCTCACCGTCTAGCTTACCCCAGTGCACCTTTGCACGGGCAAGGGCCCTACGGGCACCTTCGATGCAGACAGAGCGCTTGATGACATCGAGCCTTGGACAGGCCTCCACCAGCCGCCGCACCAGTCCGAAGTAGCTCCCAGGCAGGGCCTCTCCAGGCCACAGCCGAACTGTGAAGCCCTTCATGGCTTGTTCGTCCACCTTGTGGAGCTCAACCAGCTGCTTCAGCTGGTCGCTCAAGGGCACAGGGTGTCCGGCCTCAGCGTACTGAGACCAGAACACCTTCTCCGTCGAGCTGCCCTCTTCGGCTCGGTAGAATGCGGCAGCATCGGATATGCTGCGGGGAAGATCTGCGAATGCCCCTGGAGAACTCCGGATTTGGGTAAGTAACATGTAGTTTACTTTTATATGTCTGCTTTGCATAAAGAATGCCTTACCCGCCGCTATCTTTTCACCTCCTCCAACTCTTGGAGGGCCTTCTAGGCTTCGGCCTTGGCAGACTCGGCAGTCTTGACGGCCGCGGCGAGCTCGGACGCTCGCGTTTTAGAGTGAAGCTCCAAACTCTCATGTTTTTTCATGAGATCCTGAAGCTCTTGCTGCGCCTCGCCGACCTGTGCCTCAAATTTCTCCCGCTCATTGCGCTCCGAGGCCGCTCTCTTCTCGGCCTCGGACAACGCTTGCTTGAGGGTCGCCACCTCAGTCGTGGCCCCTACAATCAGCATTACAATCCTGTCATTTTTGCAATTGCGTCTTTTTATAGAAACTTTTTCTGTAAGGTATCTCTTACCTTCTTTCTCCTCGAGCTGCCGCTTGGCAAGGCCGAGCTCTTGCTCGGTCCGCTCGAGGCCCTGTTTCAGGGCACCCACCTCCGCAGTCAGTGTGGCGGTGGCTAGCAGCAAAGCCTGCATACGCATATTGACTTTTTTTATTAGAATCCTGCGAAAATTGATAGATCCTCTATTCGGCTTTTCTTTTCCGAACGCCAAACAGAGCATCAGTGGCTACTTTCTATCTGGTAATATTTTTACGTATTTTTACTTACCTCGAAGCCTGTTAGAAGGCTAGCACAAGCTTCAGTTAGTCCGCTCTTTGCGGACTGAACGTTCTGGATCACCGTACTCATAATAGTACAGTGCTCCTCGTCGATGGAGGCGCCCTTAAGCACCTCCAGTAGATTACCCGGCGCCCCCGGTTGGACGGAGGCGCCGGCTCATTAGGCTTGCTCCTCTTGACAGGAGTTCGCCTGCCGCGGTCCGGAACCGTTGAAGATTCCGGCACGGTGTCCGGCTCAAAGCCGGACTTGGAGCCCTGGGGGGTCTTGTCCCCATTACTCCTGGAGTCCGGGAGGTCGCCTTGCGGCTCCTCCAGGACCACCTCCTCTTGCCCCGGAGCTTGTCGCGACGCCACTTTGGCGTCGTCCGCCATGCGGGGGGAGACAGCGGGCGGAACTGAATTCACGTCCGATGAATCCAGGGAGCCACTCGACGACTCGTGGAGCCCGTCCTTCGGCGGGCTGCATGATAATATTCGACGTTAGGGAAAGCTGTGCAACAAAGGAATATCATGAGTTACTTTGGTATCCGAATACTTACGATGCCGCCGGATGCCTGGCCCTGTCCGGCCACTCCTCATCGTCAGCGTCGGTGTTAGGGGAGTAGTCCGGCGGAGGAGTCTTCCTCCTCTTGGACCCTTTGGCCTCCCCCGTTGGGGCGGCCTTCCTTTTCTTTCCTTCCCCCGCTGGAGGGGGAGAGGTGTCTTCCTCCTCGTCCTCGTTTTCACGGGAGGAGTGCGTCTCGGACTCGTCGGACGATGAATCCAACACCACCACATGACGGGAACTCTTTCGAGTCCCCGTGGACTTCTTCTTCTTGGCCTTCTTCTCCGGCACCACATAAGGTGCCGGAGCCAGCAGCTTCGCTAAGCGAGCAGGGGCTGGGTCTTCGGGCAAGGGAGCTGGACAGTTAATCGGTCCGGACATCGCCTGCCAAGCCTGTCAAAGGTAAGGGAGTTTAGATCCCGCATAAAAGTCAAAGTATGGAAAAACTTAAACATCCTGTAAAAGGTGAAAGTGGCTTACCTCACTAGCTTGACGCTGTGAGCTATATCCGCGGTCCTCGGAAGCGGATGCGGGAGCCTCGGCGCCTTTGGTTAGCACCCTCCAGATGTCTTCATACGTCGTGTCGAAGAGCCTGTTAACGGTTTGGTGCTGCGCCGGGTTGAACTCCCACAGGTAGCGGACGAGCATAACCTGGACTACATTAACAAGCTTGAGCTGCTTGTTCACCAGGGACTGGATGCATGTCTGCAATCCGGTCACCTCTCCTTCGTCACCCCACGACAGGCCCGTCTCTTTCCAGGACATAAGCCGCATGGGGTGTTGGGATCGGAACTCAGGGGCTGCGATCCACTTCAGATCGCGCGGCTCGGTGATGTAAAACCACCCGGATTGCCACCCCTTCAGGGTCTCCACAAAGGAGCCCTCGAGCCATAGGATGTTGGCCATCTTGCCCGCCATGGCACCTCCGCACTCCGCTTGGCTACCGCGCACCACCTTTGGCTTGACGTTGAAGGTCTTGAGTCAAAAGCCGAAATGGGGACGAACGCGGAGGAAAGCCTCACACACGACGATAAATGCCGAGATGTTGAGGATGAAGTTCGGGGCCAGATCGTGGAAATCCAGGCCATAGTAGAACATGAGCCCCCGGACAAATGGGTGGAGTGGAAAACCTAGTCCGCGGAGGAAGTGGGGAAGGAATACTACCCTCTCATGGGGCCTTGGGGTGGGGAGAAGCTGCCCCTCCTCGGGAAGCCGGTGCGCGATGTCTCTGGACAAGTATCCGGCCTTCCTCAGCTTTTTGACATGGCCCTCCATGACGGAGGAGACCATCCACTTGCCTCCCGCTCCGGACATTGCTGGAGAAGGTTGAGGTGGGAAGTGTGGGCTTGGGCGCTGGAGCTCGGGTGCGCAGAAGATGGATAGGCAAAGGGGGAAGAAGGCGTAGGTAAAAAGGTGGATCCTTATCCCCTTATATGGGCGGATGCGGCTGCGCGTCCCCACCAGCCTAGTAAAACTCGCTTGCCTCCCAAGCGCCATGATAAATGGCGCGGTTGGGTTACCCACATCCGTATTGATGAGAATCCCGTAAATGGGGGACACGATCTCTTCTTTGACAAGACGTGCCAAGGAAACCGCCTCGCAAAACGCGCTGAGGTGGATAAGTGAAAATGATTCAAATAAGGGCTTGGCCGTAGTGTGATGTCACGCTATGAAATACGTTAGCAGATTAGATTTGTGTTAATTTTATTCTCTCTATGGCAATATGTGGAAACTTATTTTGCAGAGCCGGACACTACTCTTGGTGTTTACAATCTTTTATGAAGAACTTGGAGGAGGAACCCGCCTTGCAATGCCGAAGACAATCTGCACGCCGGACTCGTCGTCATTGAAGCCTGGTTCAGGGGCTACTGAGGGAGTTCGGGATTAGGGGGTGTTCAGCCATCCGAACTATACCTTAAGCCGGACTCCGGGACTATGAAAATACAAGATTGAAGACTTCGTCCCGTGTCCGGAAGGGACTTTCCTTGGCGTGGAAGGCAACCTTGGTGATGCGGATATTTAGATCTCCTACCATTGTAACCGACTTTGTGTAACCCTAACCCTATCCGGTGTCTATATAAACCGGAGGGTTTTAGTCCGTAGGACGACAACTCCAACATACAACAATCATACTGTAGGCTAGCTTCTAGGGTTTAGCCTCCTTGATCTCGTGGTAGATCTACTCTTGTACTACCCATATCAACAATATTAATCAAGCAGGACGTAGGGTTTTACCTCCATCGAGAGGGCCTGAACCTGGGTAAACTTCGTGTCCCTTGTCTCCTGTTACCATCTAGCCTAGACGCACAGTTCGGGACCCCCTACCCGAGATCCGCCGGTTTTGAAACCGACAACAGGGGTCCTGTTCATCGGGAGGGGTGTGGCGTACCGCAAAACGGGACTCTACGAGATACTGTTCAACTTCACCGTCGACCTCTTCCAGCCTCCACGGTCTCCTGTTCATCCAGCCTCCACGGGCTCCTGTTCATCCAGCCTCCACCGCGCGCTACTCCACTGGCTACTGTTCAACTACCCCTCCACCATGTACTGTTCATCCAGCCCTCCACACCACGGGGTATTGTTCAATCACCCCTCCACGGGCATCCCTCCATCGTCTACTGTTCATCCAGCCCTCCACACCACGGGGTCCTGTTCAACCACCCCTCCACCGTCTACTGTCCATCCAACCCTCCACACCACGGGGTCCAGTTCATCCACCCCTCCACGGGAACCCCTCCACCGTCAACTGTTCATCCAGCCCACTACCACACCACGGGGTGTCCTGTTCATCCAGAGGCAACGCTACCACTCACTGTCCATCCAAACCCCCCGCAACGCTCACTGTTCATCCCATCGATCAGCTTCAGTTAGTAGCAGTAGCGAAGGAATCGCTCGATCGTGTTCAGTTAACAGCCATCGATCGATCGCTCTGGTTCAATAACGCGTAGCCTGCAGTGCAATCGCTCAGGTTCAGTTAGAGTCCAACACCTCGCTCGGGTTCAGTTAGAGCCAACACGCCTCGCACACACTCGTGTACGTGTACGAGAGAAACGCGAATCGCTCGGCCCCCGACCTCCCACCGTAATCGGGAACTCCCCGAAATTTCCCCCCCTCGCTTCTACCACGGTTTTTTCCGTCATTGACGGCCCAAAGAATGTCATGCAGCTGCATCTCCGGCCCGCCACATCTATGATGATACCGGGTTTTGTCACAATTATCGTCATATGTATGACAGAAAAAAATTCGTTCGGCCCAAAATGTCACGGGTGTGTCTTTTTTTTGTAGTGAAGTCGAGCTTTGTAGACAGTAACATTACCGTCAGCGTCAGTCTTCTTCTTGAAGATCCATTTATTCTCGATGGCTTGCCGATCATCGGGCAAGTCAACCAAAGTCCATACTTTGTTCTTACACATGGATCCCATCTTAGATTTCATGGCCTCGAGCCATTTTGCGGAATCTGGGCTCATCATCGCTTCCTCGTAGTTCGTGGGTTCGTCATGGTCAAGTAACATGACCTCCAGAACAGGATTACTATACCACTCTGGTGTGGATCTTACTCTGGTTAACCTACGAGGTTCGGTAGTAACTTGATCTGAAGTTTCATGATCATCATCATTAGCTTCCTCACTAATTGGTGTAGATGTCACAGGAACCATTTTGTTTGATGAACTACTCTCCAATAAGGGAGCAGGTACAGTTACCTCATCAAGTTCTACTTTCCTCCCACTCACTTCTTTTGAGAGAAATTGCCTCTCTAGAAAGGATTCATTCTTAGCAACAAATGTCTTGCCTTCGGATTTGTGATAGAAGGTGTACCCAACAGTCTCCTTTGGGTATCCTATGAAAACACATTTCTGCAATTTGGGTTCGAGCTTATCAGGTTGAAGCTTTTTCACATAAGCATCGCAACCCCAACCTTTAAGAAACGACAACTTTTGTTTCTTGCCAAACCATAGTTCATAAGGCGTCGTCTCAACAGATTTAGATGGTCCCCTATTTAACGTGAATGCAGCTGTCTCTAAAGCATAACCCCAAAATGATAGCGGTAAATCGTTAAGAGACATCCGCACCATATCCGGTAAAGTACGATTACGACGTTCGGACACACCATTACGCTGTGGTCTTCCGGGTGGCGTGAGTTGCGACACTATTCCACATTGTTTCAAATGAAGACCAAACTCGTAACTCAAATATTCTCCTCCATGATCAGATCGTAGAAATTTTATTTTCTTGTTACGATGATTTTCCACTTCACTCTGAAATTCTTTGAACTTTTCAAATGTTTCAGACTTAAGTTTAATTAAGTAGATATACCCATATTTGCTCAAATCATCTGTGAAAGAGAGAAAGAACTGATACGTCTCCAACGTATCTATAATTTTTGATTGCTCCATGCTATATTATCTACTGTTTTGGACTATATTGGGCTTTATTTTCCACTTTTATATTATTTTTGGGACTAACCTATTAACTGGAGGCCGAGCCCAGAATTGTTGTTTTTTGCCTATTTCAGAGTTTCGGAGAAACAGAATATCAAACGGAGTCCAAATGGAATGAAACCTTCGGGAACGTGATTTTCTCATCAGATAAGACCCAGGAGACTTGGACCCTCCGTCAAGAAAGACACGAGGCGGTCACGAGGGTGGGGGGCGCTCCCAACCCCCTAGGGCGCGACCCCCTGCCTTGTGGGCCCCTCGGAGCTCCACCGACGTACTTCTTCCTCCTATATATACCTACATACCCCCAAACGATCATATACGGAGCCAAAAACCTAATTCCACCGACGCAACCTTCTGTACCCACGAGCTCCCATCTTGGGGCCTGTTCCGGAGCTCCGCCGCAGAGGGCCATCATTACGGAGCGCTTCTACATCATCCTAGCCCCTCCGATGAAGTGTGAGTAGTTTACCTCAGACCTTCGGGTCCATAGTAATTAGCTAGATGCCTTCTTCTCTCTTTTTGGATCTCAATACAATGTTCTCCCCCTCTCTTGTGGAGATCTATTCGAAGTAATCTTCTTTTTGCGGTGTGTTTGTTGAGATCGATGAATTGTGGGTTTATGATCAAGTCTATCTATGAATAATATTTGAATCTTCTCTGAATTCTTTTATGTATGATTGGTTATCTTTGCAAGTCTCTTCGAATTATCAGTTTGGTTTGGCCTACTAGATTGGTTTTTCTTGCCCTGGGAGAAGTGCTTAGCTTTGGGTTCAATCTTGCGGTGTCCTTTCCCAGTGACAGAAGGGGCAGCAAGGCACGTATTGTATTGTTGCCATCGAGGATAACTAGATGGGATTTTTATCATATTGCATGAAACTATCCCTCTACATCATGTCATCTTGCTTAAGGCGTTACTCTGTTTTTAACTTAATACTCTAGATGCATGTTGGATAGCGGTCGATGAGTAGAGTAATAGTAGTAGATGCAGGCAGGAGTCGGTCTACTTGTCGTGATGCCTATATACATGATCATACCTAGATATTCTCATAACTATGCTCAATTCTGTCAATTGCTCAACAGTAATTTGTTCACCCACCGTAGAATACTTATGCTCTTGAGAGAAGCTACTAGTGAAACCTATGGCCCCCGGGTATATTCTCATCATATCAATCTCCATCACTTTAATTTTGCTTTGCTTTTTTACTTTGCCTTTTACTTTTCACTTTGCATCTCTATACCAAATATACTAAAAATATTATCTATCATCTCTATCAGATCTCACTCCCGTAAGTGACTATGAAGGGATTGACAACCCCTAATCGCGTTGGTTGCGTTCAACTATTGTTTTTGTGTAGGTACGAGGGACTCGAGCGTAGCCTCCTACTGGATTGATACCTTGGTTTTCAAAAACTGAGGGAAATACTTACGCTACTTCGCTGCATCATCCTCTCCTCTTCAGGGAAATCCAACGCAGTGCTCAAGAGGTAGCAAGAAGAATTTATGGCGCCGTTGCCGGGGAGTCTGCGCAAAAGTCAACATACCAAGTACCCATCACAATCCCTATATCCCGCATTACTTTAGTTGCCATTTGCCTCTCGTTTTCCTCTCCCCCACTTCACCCTTGCCATTTTATTCGCCCTCTCTTTTCCGTTTGCCTTTTTCTCGTTTGCCTTTTGTTTGCCCGTGTGTTGGATTGCTTGTTTGTCGTGATGGCTCAAGATACTACCAAATTGTGTGACTTCACCAATACCAACAATAATTATTTCCTTAGCACTCCGATTGCTCCTCTTGCCAATACTGAAACTTGTGGAATCAATACTGCTTTGTTGAATCTTGTTATGAAAGATCAATTCGCCGGCCTTCCTAGTGAAGATGCCGCTACTCATCTGAATAGCTTCGTTGATTTATGTGATATGCAAAAGAAGAAAGATGTCGATAATGATATTGTTAAATTGAAGCTATTTCCTTTTTCGCTTAAAGATCGTGCTAAAGCTTGGTTTTCGTCTTTGCCTAAAAATAGTATTGATTCTTGGAACAAGTGCCAAGATGCTTTTATCTCTAAGTATTTTCCTCCTGCTAAGATCATCTCTCTTAGAAACGACATTATGAATTTTGAGCAACTTGATCATGAACATGTTGCACAAGCTTGGGAGAGAATGAAATTAATGATACGTAATTGTCCTACTCATGGTTTGAACTTGTGGATGATTATACAAAAAAATTATGCCGGATTGAATTTTGCTTCTAGAAATCTTTTAGATTCGGACGCGGGAGGCACTTTTATGGAAATAACTTTAGGAGATGCTACTAAACTCCTAGATAATATTATGGTTAATTATTCTCAATGGCACACTGAAAGATCCACTAATAAAAAAGTGCATGCGATAGAAGAAATCAATGTTTTGAATGGAAAGATGGATGAACTTATGAAATTATTTGCTACTAAGAGTGTTTCTTCTGATCCTAATGATATGCCTTTGTCTACTTTGATTGAGAATAATAATGAATCCATGGATGTGAAGTTTGTTGGTAGGAATAATTTTGGTAACAATGTGTATAGAGGGAATTTTAATCCTAGGCCTTATCCTAGTAGTCCTTCTAATAATTATGGAAATTACTACAACAACTCTTATGGAAATTTTAATAAGATTCCCTCTGAGTTTGAGAATAGTGTTAAAGAGTTTATGAATTCACAAAAGAATTTTAATGCTTTGCTTGAAGAGAAATTGCTTAAAGTTGATGATTTGGCTAGGAACGTTGATAGAATTTCTCTTAAGGTTGATTCTTTAAAGCTTAGATCTATTCCTCCTAAGCAAGATATCAATGAGTCTCTCAAAGCCATGAGAATTTCCATTGATGAGTGCAAAGAAAGAACCGCTAGGATGCGTGCTTCCAAAGATGCCATTATTAAAGCATGTTCTTCCAATTCTTTTGAAAATCAAGATGAAGATCTAAAAGTTATTGATGTGTCCCCTATTAAATCTTTGTTTTGCAATATGAATCTTCATGAAACTGAATATGATCTTCCTTTACCTAGAAGGCGTTCCAAAAATTCGGAGTATTTAGATCTTGATGATGAAATTGATAAAAGTGGGATTGAAAGAAATAAAACCCTAGATGTTGCTAAACCCACTATATTGGATCTCAAGGAATATAATTATGAAAGTTGCTCTTTAATTGATTGTATTTCCTTGTTGCAATCCGTGCTAAATTCTCCTCATGCTTATAGTCAAAATAAAGCCTTTACCGAACATATCGTTGATGCCTTGATTCAATCTTATGAAGAAAAACTTGAGTTGAAAGTTTCTATCCCTAGAAAACTTTATGATGAGTGGGAACCTACTATTAAAATTAAAATTAAAGATTATGAGTTTTATGCTTTGTGTGATTTGAGTGCTAGTGTCTCCACTATTCCCAAAACTTTGTGTGATTTGCTAGATTTCCATGATTTTGATGATTGCTCTCTAAACTTGCATCTTGCGGATTCCACTATTAAGAAACCTATGGGAAGAATTAATGATGTTCTTATTTTTCAAATAGGAATTATGTGTCCGTAGATTTTATCGTTCTTGATATAGATTGCAATCCTTCTTGCCCTATTAGTCTCGGTAGACCTTTCCATAGAACGGTTGGTGAAATTATTGATATGAAGGAAGGGAATATTAGATTTCAATTTCCATTAAAAAAGGGCATGGAACACTTCCCTAGAAATAAAATAAAATTGCCATATGAAACTATCATGAGAGACACTTATGGATTGCCTACCAAAGATGGCAAAACCTAGATATATCCTCGCTTTTATGCCTAGCTAGGGGCATTAAACGATAGCGCTTGTTGGGAGGCAACCCAATTTATTTAAGTTATTTTGTTTTTTCTTTTGTTTAGGAATAAATAATCCATCTACCTTCTGTTTAGATGTGGTTTTGTGTTTTAATTAGTGTTTGTGCCAAGTTAGACCTATAGGATCTGATAGTTATTTGATCTTGCTGTAGTTTCCAGAATCTTTCTGTTCATGCAAACAATTGTTAAAAATCACCAGAATGTGATAAAATACTGATTCCAGTTGCTGCTGATCAATAAAAAAATTGTATAGGTCGTCCTATTTTGTTAGATGTTTTGGAGTTCCATAAGTTCGCGTTAGTTACAGATTACTACAGACTGTTCTGTTTTTGACAAATTTTATTTTTCGTGTGTTGTTTGCTTATTTTGATGAATCTATGGCTAGTAAAATAGTTTATAATCCATAGAGAAGTTGGAATACAGTAGGTTTAACACCAATATAAATAAAGAATGAGTTCATTACAGTACCTTGAAGTGGTCTTTTGTTTTCTTTCTCTAATGGAGCTCATGAGATTTCTGTTAAGTTTTGTGTTGTGAAGTTTTCAAGTTTTGGGTAAATTCTTTTGATGGATTATGGAACAAGGAGTGGCAAGAGCCTAAGCTTGGGGATGCCCATGGCACTCCCAATATAATCCAAGGACACCAAAAAGTCAAAGCTTGGGGATGCCCCGGAAGGCATCCCCTCTTTCGTCTACTTCCATCGGTAATTTTACTTGGAGCTATATTTTTATTCACCACATCATATGTGTTTTGCTTGGAGCATCTTGTATTATTTGTGTCTTTGTTTGTTAGTGTGCCACAATCATCCTTGCTGTACACACCTTTTGAGAGAGCCATACATGAATTGGAATTTGTTAGAATACTCTATGAGCTTCACTTATATCTTTTGAGCTTTATAGTTTTGCTCTATATGCTTCACTTATATCTTCTAGAGCACGGTGGTGGATTTGTTTTAAAGAAACTATTGATCTCTCATGCGTCACTTAGATTATTTTGTGAGTCTTTAATAGCATGGTAATTTGCTTAATAATAATATGTTGGTATTCAAGATTTGTAAAACTTTCTTTTGAGTGCGTTGAATACTAAGAAAAGATTGATACTTGATAATTGTTTTGAGATATGAGGATGTTGATATTAGAGTCATGCTAGTTGAGTAGTTGTGAATTTGAGAAATACTTGTGTTAAAGTTTGTGATTCCCGTAGCATGCACATATGGTGAACCGTTATGTGATGAAGTCGGAGCATGATTTATTTATTGATTGTCTTCCTTATGAGTGGCGGTCGGGGACGAGCGATGGTCTTTTCCAACCAATCTATCCCCCTAGGAGCATGTGCGTAATACTTTGCTTTGATAACTTCTAGATTTTTGCAATAAGTATATGAGTTCTTTATGACTAATGTTGAGTCCATGGATTATACGCACTTTTCCCTTCCTTCCACCATTGCTAGCCTCTCTAATACCGCACACTTTTCGCCATTATCATGCACCCACCATATACCTTCCTCAAAACAGCCACCATACCTACCTATCATGGCATTTCCATAGCCATTTCGAGATATATTGCCATGCAACTTTCCACCGTTCCGTTTATTATGACACGCTCCATCATTGTCATATTGCTAGCATGATCATGTAGTTGACATCGTATTTGTGGCAAAGCCACCGTTCATAATTCTTTCATACATGTCACTCTTGATTCATTGCATATCCCGGTACACTGCCGGAGGCATTCACATAGAGTCATATTTTGTTCTAAGTTTCGAGTTGTAATTGTTGAGTTGTAAGAAAAATAAAAGTGTGATGATCATCATTTTTAGAGCATTTTCCCAAGTGAGGAAAGGATGATGGAGACTATGATTCCCCCACAAGTCAGGATGAGACTCCGGACCAAAAAAAAGAGGCTATAAAAAAAGTCCCAAATAAAAAATGAGAGAAAAAGAGAGAAGGGACAATGTTACTATCCTTTTACCACACTTGAGCTTCAAAGTATCACCATGATCTTCATGATAGAGAGTCTCTCATTTTATCACTTTCATATACTAGTGGGAATTTTTCATTATAGAACTTGGCTTGTATATTCCAATGATGGGCTTCCTCAAATTGCCCTAAGTCTTCGTGAGCAAGCAAGTTGGATGCACACCCACTTAGTTTCTTTTGTTGAGCTTTCATGTGCTTATAGCTCTAGTGCATCCGTTGCATGGCAATCCCTACTCACTCACGTTGATATCTATTGATGGGCATCTCCATAGCCCGTTGATACGCCTAGTTGATGTGAGACTATCTTCCCCTCTTTTTGTCTTCTCCACAACCATCATTCTATTCCATATATAGTGCTATATCCATGGCTCACGCTCATGTTTTGCGTGAAGATTGAAAAAGTTTAGAAAATGTTAAAGTATGAAAGAATTGCTTGGCTTGTCATCGGGGTTGTGTATGATTTAAATACTTTGTGTGGTGAAGATAGAGCATAGCCGGACTATATGATTTTGTAGGGATAGCTTTCTTTGGCCATGTTATTTTGAGAAGACATAATTGCTTTGTTAGTATGAAGTATTATTATTTTTATGTCAACGTAAACTTTTGTCTTGAATCTTTTGGATCTGAATATTCATACCACAATTAAGAAGATTTGCATTGAAATTATGCCAAGTAGCACTACGCATCAAAAATTCTCTTTTTATCATTTACCTACTCGAGGACGAGCAGGAATTAAGCTTGGGGATGCCTGATACGTCTCCAACCTATCTATAATTTTTGATTGCTCCATGCTATATTATCTACTGTTTTGGACTATATTGGGCTTTATTTTCCACTTTTATATTATTTTTGGGACTAACCTATTAACCGGAGGCCCAGCCCAGAATTGCTGTTTTTTGCCTACTTCATAGTTTCGGAGAAAGAGAATATCAAACGGAGTCCAAACGGAATGAAACCTTCGGGAACGTGATTTTCTCATCAGATAAGACCCAGGAGACTTGGACCCTTCGTGAAGAAAGCCACGAGGCGGTCACGAGGGTGGGGGGCGCGCCCACCCCCCTAGGGCGCACCCCCTGCCTCATGGGCCCCTCAGAGCTCCACCGACGTACTTCTTCCTCCTATATATACCTACGTACCCCCAAACGATGAGATACGGAGCCAAAAACCTAATTCCACCGCCGCAACCTTCTGTACCCATGAGATCCCACCTTGGGGCCTGTTCCGGAGCTCCGCCGGAGAGGGACATCATCACGGAGGGCTTCTACATCATCCTAGCCCCTCCGATGCAGTGTGAGTAGTTTACCTCAGACCTTCGGGTCCATAGTTATTAGCTAGATGGCTTCTTCTATCTTTTTGGATCTCAATACAATGTTCTGCCCCTCTCTTGTGGAGATCTATTCGATGTAATCTTCTTTTTGCGGTGTGTTTGTTGAGACCGATGAATTGTGGGTTTATGATCAAGTCTATCTATGAATAATATTTGAATCTTCTCTGAATTCTTTTATGTATGATTGGTTATATTTGCAAGTCTCTTCGAATTATCAGTTTGGTTTAGCCTACTAGATTGGTTTTTCTTGCCATGGGAGAAGTGCTTAGCTTTGGTTTCAATCTTGCGGTGTCCTTTCCTAGTGACAGAAGGGGCAGCAAGGCACGTATTGTATTGTTGCCATCGAGGATAACAAGATGGGGTTTTTATCATATTGCATGAAACTATCCCTCTACATCATGTCATCTTGCTTAAGGCGTTACTCTATTTTTAACTTAATACTCTAAATGCATGCTGGATAGCGGTCGATGAGTGGAGTAATAGTAGTAGATGTAGGCAGGAGTCGGTCTACTTGTCTCGGACGTGATGCTTATATACATGATCATACCTAGATATTCTCATAACTATGCTCAATTCTGTCAATTGCTCAACAGTAATTTGTTCACCCACCGTAGAATACTAATGCTCTTGAGAGAAGGAGAGCAGCGTTTCGGTGCCCGGGTGCATATGCACCCGGTCAAAAAAAATTCGTAAAAAATTCCAAACAAAATTAGGGTGGTAGAAAATTTGATGCGGGAGGTACGCTACAATTTTCAAAACATTTGGACTTCTGTGCAGCTCTCAGCAAAAAAGACAAATCCGACCAGAATAGTACGTGAACAGTATACATTTTTACAGACCTCCGATTTGTCTTTTTTGCTGAGAGCTGCACAGAAGTCCAAATGTTTTGAAAATTGGAGCGTACCTCACGCATCAAATTGTCTACCACCCTAATTTTTTTTTGAATTTTTTGAATTTTTCTAGTATTTATTTTGATTTTTTTTGTGAGCGCAGGTGCAGATGAGCTCGGGCTCAGATTCGAATTTTCCTGAGAGAAGCCACTAGTGAAACCTATGGCCCCGGGGTCTATTCTCATCATATCAATCTCCATAACTTTAATTTTCCTTTGCTTTTTTACTTTGCCTTTTACTTTTCACTTTGCATCTCTATACCAAATATACTAAAAATATTATCTATCATCTCTATCAGATCTCACTGCCGTAAGTGACCGTGAAGGGATTGACAACCCCTAATCACGTTGGTTGCATTGAGCTATTGTTTTTGTGTAGGACGAGGGACTCGAGCGTAGCCTCCTACTGGATTGATACCTTGGTTCTCAAAAACTGAGGGAAATACTTGCGCTACTTTGCTGCATCATCCTCTCCTCTTCGGGGAAGTCCAACGCAGTGCTCAAGAGGTAGCAGTTACGATATTCGTCGCGAGCTTCAATATTCATCGGACCACATCACCACAAAAAAAATACACTTCCGTGATGATACGTGTTTGTCACAGTAGGTCGCATTTTCTGTCATGCATGTATAGCCATGACGATTTTATGACAGAATCAAGATAGTCATACCTGTGTTGTCGTAGAAGTGTTCCATGACATTACCAAAATTATCATCACGGAAGTGTCCACTTCCATGACGATAAATCGCGCATCACAGTAGTGCTTTCGTAAGGGTGACCGACACGTGGCATCCACCGTAACGGAACACCGTTAAGCTATCGGGTCGGGTTTTGGATCCGATAACCCGTTAACAGCCCCGACCAATGGGGATTTTCCACGTGTAAAATCATCATTGGCTGGAGGAAACACGTGTCGGCTCATCGGTCGGACAGATGTCATCCACTCATTGGACAGAAGGCGCCTATGATACGTCGACACGTGGCACGGCCCAACAGAGGCCCATTCCTAGGAAAAGGCCGGCCCGTTTGACTTGGTCAAAAGGTGGCGGGACGGCCCATGGAAAGCCTGTTAACGTCCTGTTCGCATATAGCCCATTTACAGCCCGCTAACCCAAGGCCTGTTACGCCCTATTCGAATTAGGCCCAGTAGCGTCATCTTGGCCATCCAATATGATTCCAGCTCGTTTTCACTTCTCGCCCATGTATGGCCCATGACGTCTGTCGGCCCATATGAGGCCCTATGTAACTCTTGGCCTATTAACGGCCCGTGGTGAAACTGGCCCGTAATGAACAGTGTATCACTTTACACCCATTAATGGCCCGTGGTGAAACTGGCCCGTAAAGAACAGTGTATCACTTTATACCCATTAACGGCCCGTTATTCTGTTGGGCCGTTTCCAGCCCATGTTATCTTTCGGCCTTCTCAGAGCCCATTTATTCTTGGGCTATTTTCCAGCATTCGTTTACTTAGGGCCCGTTACTGTCATTTTCTGCTTGTGGGCCAAATTCAGCCCATGGTTACAGTCGGCTCATTTGTGGTCTGTTAATACGTTGGGCCGTTTTCACAGCGTCATCAAATACGGCATATTAATGATGGCCCATTATGGTTGGCCCATGAACGGACAATTCCAACTCTAGCCCTTTTACGGCCAGAATGCGGTCTGTTTGGCCCATGTTTGGCCAATCGATCATATGGCCCGTATAAGGCCCATTGATGATATGGCCCGTAGAAGGCCCATTGTTTCTATGGACCATAGAAGGCCCACTATTTCTACGGCCCGTAGAAGGCCCACTGTTTACGCGGCCCATAGAAGGCCCACTGTTTCTATGGCCCGTAGGAGGCCCAGTGTCACTACAGTAAATATTAGCTCATGGTTATTGTGGCCTAGTTTTAAAAAATAGGTTATTTTAGCCACTAGCGAACCGCAGAAAAAGAATTGCACTGACTACAAGCAAACAAATAAACAAGACAACAAGGAAATAAATAAGCAAGCAACTTACACTAGGCTATCATGGCTATTACACATATTACATCCACTGGGCATCAAAGTTCGCCACCAGTGCAAATATAGGGAACACAACAGCATATAAACGCCGCAGCAAAACAAGTCGAGAACTGAAACCACTTCAGAAGAGCTCAAGAAACAATATCCTGGGTACCCATAATGCTAGCAAGATGCTTAGCAAGCTTATTAACTTTCTCTTGTTTGGCGCTTAAGTCCTCCAGCGCTTGCTGTTGCACCAGAACGTATGCATCTAAATTCTGCAGGGACTTCCTCAGTCCTTCGGCTTCCTGTCGCATAACATCTGATCGATGTCTTTCAACTGGAAGTTGAGACTCAAGAGGCCGAACTGATTCATGCAACGAGTTCGAAGAGCTGGTGCCAGCAGTGGTAGCCAGTAACTCGAACACTACATCAAGACAGGACTTTGGGGTTGTCTCAATGTCTTCAATATAGTTTTTATCAGCTTTCTTGGAGACCAACAGGGATGTCTCACTATCTTGAACCTTATCTGCATTACTTGCTTTACCATTGCATAAGAGGGTACTCTTCTCCAATATTTTATCCACGTTCTAAAAGATAAACAAACAAACAAACATATCTCAGGTTTACAATGTA
Source organism: Aegilops umbellulata (assembly GCA_032464435.1). Lineage (NCBI taxonomy): Eukaryota > Viridiplantae > Streptophyta > Magnoliopsida > Poales > Poaceae > Aegilops > Aegilops umbellulata. The sequence continues at coordinate 349,668,378 of CP136054.1, forward strand.
GTATATGAAACTCATTTTGGTAAACCGGTTCAGTAGTAAGGTGGACAGGATAACAGCATGAAACAAACATATATCTATGTAGTATGGTCACTGTATGGTCTATATCATTCTAGTTTATGTTGCCAAATCAAGATAGATACAGTTCGAATCATATCTATTTAAGACAAAGCAGCATAGACAGAATATAAGTGTGGGAAACTACACAACAAAAAAAACACTTGTAATGTGCATGGCATGAGAACATAACTATTTATTCAATTGAAACTGAAATCAACATAGAGCAAGTTACAACAGTAAACAGCCAAACACGTTGAAGAAACAGGTTTAAAACATACCTGTTGCGCCATTGGAGTTTCAATTGCATCCTTCAAATTTGAAATTAGTTGGTATCAGTAAATACAGTGATGCAAGAGCAAAGTAGTATGAACCATAGCTACGGCACCTGACCTGAGAACAATTCTTCTTCTTCTTTAAGCGTTGACTTTGGGTTCGGAGTGGTGGTCCTCGTGATTTGGGCACTGTAGTTTCCTTACTAACTCCTCGTGTTTGGGTGCTCTGTGGTGGAGACGGTGCTGTGTCAACGGGAACTGGGTGTCTATCTGTTGGGGTTGGGGTTAGAAGGGGTGTAGCTGGTTCTCTGTCCAACTGGGTAGGGGTACAATCTGCATGAGTGTGGGTTATGTGTGGTGGGGCTGGTTCTTGGGCAAGTACAACCGTGGTTCTATCTGCATCGATAGGTAGCACGATCTTTTCTGAAGACCGTGTTTTTGCTCCCACAGATACTTCCATCACTCCCTCCAATTGAAATGGCTGATAAACAAGAAAAGTAATTGAATGTACAGACATTGTAAGATAGACAGGTGCAATGGATAGTAGGGAAGAAAACAGGGCATGAAATAATTCACATTTATGTTGTCTAAGCAAATAGAATAGCAGGACATAATTTCACATATATGATGGCTAATTAAACATGATAGCATGACACAATTTCACATGTATGATGGCTAACTAAACAGGATAGAATGACATACTTCAAAATATGATGACCATGTAAACAGGATGACATGATATAACTATACGATGTGTCTATTAAAGTGGTTGGCATGCCATAAATCACAAACATGCCGTCGATGGAAACATGATGGCATGATATAATTCACGGATAGAATGACATAATTTAAAATATGATGACTATGTAAACAGGATGGGATGATATAACTATATTATGTCTTTAGAAAATGGGTTGGCATGCCATAATTCAGATACATGTTGTCTATGTAAACATCATGGCATGACATAATTCAAATATATGATTTATATACTAAGGAAGTGAGCAGAGGGCAATCACATATATGATATGTCAACTAAAGATATGGCATTCAATATTGTGTATATGATGTAAAAACTAAGCATTGCAATACAACATATGCATTATATGAGTAATATAATCCTGCCAAGTTTGAGCATACACCTCAGGGGGATAATAGGACTGGTCATCTGCCTCTGAATCCTCCTCTGAAGAGCTATCTGTAACCAGCAAGATATCTGCTTCAGCAGGTAGCATTGTCTGCTCCGAAGACCTTGTTTTCACTCGAGATTTCTCCATCACCAATTCAAATGGCTGATGCACAGGAAGAGCAGTTGAATATACAAACATTGTCGACAAAAGGAATGAGAAATACAAAAAAGTACGTCATGATATAATTCACATATATGACGCTTGCCTAAACAGCATGGCATTGCATAATTCACATACATAATATCTTGCAACAAGATAACATTGCATAATTTACATATATAATGTCTTGCAACAAGATGGCGTTGCATAATTCACATATATGGTAATTAGACACTAAACAGGTGGCATTCACACAAAGCATGTCTAAACTAAGCAAATGACATAGCAATGCAAGATACCATATGCACGATATGAGCAACATAACCCTGCCAAGTTAGGGCATGCACCTCGGGGGGGGGGGGGGGAATATGAATGGTCATCTGTCTCTGAATCCTCCTCTAAGGAGCTATCGGTAAGCAGCAAGACACGCGCTTCGTCAGATAGCACTGTCTGCTCTGAAGACCTTGTTTCCACTCCAGATTTTTCCATGACCGTGCCGAATGGCTAATGCACAGGAAGAGTAATTGAATGTACTAAAATTGTTGACAAATTTAACATGTAATAAAAAATGATGGCATGATATAATTCACATATAAGATGACTAGCTAACCAGGGTGGCATTGCAAAATTCACATATATGATGCCCGGCTAGAGAAGATGGCATTGCATGATTCACATATACGATAAAGAAACTAAACAGATGGCATTGACACAAAGCATGTCTAAACTAAGCAGATGACATCTTTAATGTATATAGTAAGTAATGCAAGGCACCATATGCATGATATTACCAACATCAGCATGCCAAGTTAGAGCGAAGACCTCATGGGGTAAATAGGAGTGGTCTTCTCCTTCTGAATCCCCCTCAGAACAGTTATCTTGCTCTTGATTATGATCCGAAATGGGTGGAGGGGGGTTGCCTTTGCGCTCACCATGGAAGACGTCTGCATGAAATTTTATTGCCACGCAAGGCTCGTCTCTTTTGCTCTACATGATCAGTTCCATTGTGTACAATAACTGGCATGCATAGGAATAAAACATAGTGAGATTATGTAAGGAGTGCATGCACAAATCCGGAGTGATGGTAGCAAATTGTGGATAGACCCAAAACCAATGATAGCAGGCAGATAATAGCTTAAGTTTAAAAATACAGATAATGGCTCCTTTAATGTTTGTTTGCACCCAACATGAAACTCATAGTAGACACCGGAGATTAACCAGATAGTAGACAGATAGTACTGATTGCTGCCCCAATATGTACCACACAACCATTTAAAAACTCAAGTTTCAGCATTAGTTTGGACCTGACTCGGAGTCTAATAGGTGAACACGACGATAATGTAGCATGTCATCATATTAAGCGACGCATAACGTAAGCAGACACGGAAGAGTGCGAACTCTCTTGCAGACCCGTGTAGTCCTCAAGGTCATCTGCTCTGTTGATGATGGTAATGCAGTTGCCGTGGCTGCCGGCGGCGGGGAAGAAGATCTGAGGCGGCGAAAGATAGTCTGGAGAGCGGATCCCTATTGTGGTGAACCCTTCCGTTGTTGGAGCAGCTGAGCTCGGGTGGAACCCAGCGCCGCAGGAGCAGGACAAACCACACAAGATTTTCTTTGACACATATCTGTAACAGAAGTAATTGAGTAAGGGCTTGTTTGAATTTGAGGATTCTAACAATGCAGGGATAGGAAATAGACAGGAATAGGATAGGAATGCACGTGCAAAACAGAGAATTTAAAAACACAGGATTTCTGCCAATCTGTGTGTTTGATTCACAACAATTGGAAGATCACATGATGCAAAAAAGCATGGTGAGATTAAGTCAAACCACAAGAAAATGTACGGTTATAATGCTATTATGCTACTATCTCTTAGTCTTGTGCTTGATGAATAGGAATATGAAAAGGAGGAGAAGTAGAAATTAGAATTTCTACGGTTTTTCTTTAAAGGAGACACTAAAGGAACAAATCCTACAGTTTTCCTTTGCTCCATTCCTTTGCACCAAATTCATGAAAAGTAGTACCATAGGAAACTTTCCAATTCCGATGTTTTTCATTCACTTTTCCTTTCAAGCACTGGCGATTCTAGTAGGCAGGCTTGAGCAAGGAAAATCCTACACTAAAAAATGTTTTTGTGCTACTTCTATTACTTTGGACCCAGGCCACTGCCATACTAGCTCAACTCCCAGGCCCATCGACAAATGCATAGCTCAAACGCGCAGAGATAAATAATGATGGCATTCAAGAGAGTCCATCACGGATAGCTAAGTTGCCTGGTACCTCACTACTTGTCATATAGTAGGATAAAATAATCATATTTCCCGTTACTACGAGTGCTCAGTGGACAATATATATAACATGCAGAGTAAAAAAGAGATGCAACAAGTGTACAACCTCTTTGGCGAAGCCATGTCGATCTCAGCGTGATCGGGTTAGCCGGTGAGGATGCTCCGGCTGACTTGGCTGCCGGAGGAGGGAAAGAAGATCTTAGGCGTCTGGAGATGGAGCCCGAGGTACTGCTCTGCTGTGATGTAGGGTTTCGTCGTTGGAGCAGCTCCGGTGAGTTGTACGATGCCGAGGCTGAAGCAGGACAAGAGAGACAACGAACAACGTTAACCTGAGTGGAATTCTAATAGCATCTCCAATACATGACGTAAAATACATAACCACAAAGTGCTAGATGTAAAATACATTAGCCGCTCATCTGTGAACTTAACTGTCAAAACTGAATTTAATTGTCGAAACTGAACTTAACTGTCGAAACTGAACTTAACTGTCGAAACTGAATTTTGCTGTCGAAGCTGAATTTTGCCGTTGAAACTGAATGTAACGCCCTCGATGCGGCTATATCTCCCACGTGTCAAAGCACGACTTAGAGGTATAACCGCATTGAAAGCAATGTTGCAAGTGAGGTAATCTTCACACAACCCATGTAATACATAAGGGAAAGAGATACATAGTTGGCTTACAGTCGCCACTTCACACAATACATAAATAAACATTCATCATCCAGATTACACTCAAGGTCCGACTACGGAACCAAAATGAAAGAAGTCTACCCCAAATGCTACACATATCCCCGATCGTCCCAACTGGGCTCCACTACTGATCATCAGGAAAAGACACATAGTAACGACCACGTTCCTCGTCGAACTCCCACTTGAGCTCGGTCGAATCATCTGCACTGGCATCGTCGGCACCTGCAACTGTTTTGGTAGAATCTGTGAGTCACGGGGACTCAGCAATCTCACACCCGTGAGATCAAGACTATTTAAGCTTAAAGGTAGGATAGGGTAGTGAGGTGGAGCTGCAACAAGCGACTAGCATATATGGTGGCTAACAACGCAAAAGAGAGCGAGAAGAGAAGCAAAGCACGGTCGTGAAGCTAGAAGAGATCAATAAGTGATCCTAGAACAACCTACGTCAAACATTAATCCAACACCGTGTTCACTTCCCGGACTCCGCCGAGAAGAGACCATCATGGTTACACACGCGGTTGATGTGTTTTAATTAAGGTCAACTTCGGGTTTTCTACAACCGGACATCAACAAATTCCCATCTGCCTCATAACGGCGGGCACGGCTTTCGAAAGATAATACCCTGCAGGGGTGTCCCAACTTAGCCCATTATAAGCTCTCACGGTCAACGAAGGATATTCCTTCTACCGGGAAGACCCGATCAGTCTCGGAATCCCGGACTACAAGACATTCCGACAGTAATAAAACAAGACCAGCAAAGCCGCCCGATTGTGCCGACAAATCCTGATAGGAGCTGCACATATCTCGGTCTCAGGGCACATCCAGATAAGTCAAGCTACGGGTAAAACCAGGCCTCGAGTTTCCCCGCGGTGGCCCCGCAGGTTGCTCGGTTCGGGCCAACACTCGAAGGAGCACTCGCCCGGGGGGGGGGGGGGGGGGGTTAAAATAAAGATGACCCTCGGGCTCGCGAAAACCTGGGGGAAAAAGGCTTAGGTGGCAAATGGTAAAACCAAAGTTGGGCCTTGCTGGAGGAGTCTTATTCAAAGCGAACTGTCAAGGGGGACCCATAAATCACCCAATCGTGTAAGGAACGCAAAATCAAGGAACATAACACCAGTATGACGGAAACTAGGGTGGCAAGAGTGGAACAAAACACCGGGCATAAGGCCGAGCCTTCCACCCTTTACCAAGTATATAGATGCATTAATAAAAATAAGAGGTATTGTGATATCCCAAAATAATCATGTTCCAACAAGGAACAAACTTCATCTTCACCTGTAACTAGCAACGCTATAAGAGGGGCTGAGCAAAGCGGTAACATAGCCAATCAACGGTTTGCTAGGACATGGATGGTTAGAGGCTGACATGGCAATATGGGTGGCATGAAATAGCAAGTGGTAGGTATCGCAGCATAGGCATAGCAAAAGAGCGAGCATCTAGCAAGCAAAGATAGAAGTGATTTCGAGGGTATGGTCATCTTGCCTGCAAGGTTCTTAGAGTTGTCGAAAGCTTGGTCCTCGTAAGTGTTCTCAACAGGTTCCTCTATCACGTACTCGTCTCCCGGCTCTACCCAAAACAAGAACACAAGCAAAGGAACAACTATCAACCACGATGCAATGCACAAACAATATGATGCAAAACATGGCATGATATGCGAGATGTGGTATGCAATGCATATGCATGCTTCGGAAGGAAAAAGATGAACAAGGCATAATCTTGGCAAACCAAGTATTCCACTCGAAAGGTGAGGTGATTTCGGTTGAAATCGATATAAAGATCACCGGAATCGGATGCACGGTTTGCAAATGACAAGCAAAACAAGAATGACAATATTCTGCCATTAACAGCATGATGCCACTTAGCATGCAACAAGAAATTAAGCTACTGCACCCAAACATACCAAAAACGCATATAGCAGTGATCTAATCAAGAGGCATGATAAAAGATGAACACTGAGCTACGGCTAAATCACAACATAACAGGTTCAAACAAGCATGGCAAAAGTGCAAAAGATAACAGGTTCACAGACTTGGTGAAAACACTAGCATGCCAGAAATTAACATCAGGATGACGTGTTTAGAGCAAGTAAACAACCTTCTACAGGAACACAACATAGCAAGAAAAGGGATGGAATGAATCTACTCAAAGCATAGAACAAAAGTCCCTTACTGGCCATGAGCCAAAAAGGACCAGAAAATATAATTGCACCCATGTCAAATAAGCAAGTTTCGTTACACTTTTCAGACTTGGCAGAAAACTGGACATGTCAAAAACAGTTAACAAGTAGGCATGTTTACGAGCTCGATGCACTCACTACAGATCCTTTCATGATAAAATAAGCATACAACCACCAAGAAGACATGGCATAGAAGCTATACATGGCAAGAATAACATCATAGCATGCAAGGATTAACTACACCAAGCTTGGCAAAATCGAATAACATGTAAACAATCTGCCAGTAACATTATATAGCAAAAGTAGAGCTCGATTGACTCAAGCTATGGCACTCCATAAATACAAACAAAGGCATGGATGGATATAGCAAATCCATATGCTCAAAACACCCTTACTGATCATGCTCAAAAGAGGCATAGATCTCTCTGAAACAACATGAACACATGGCATAAAAATAACAACAGGAAATAACATGGCATACACCCCTGGAAAGATAGCATGACATATTTCAAAACCCATGTAGGACTCAACTTCATAGGATGCACACATCAATCATGGCAAAAATGACAAAAGTGGATGTTCTGAAACAGATCTAAAACTAACATCACATAGCCCTATTCTAACAACATTTCGGGCATCAAGATGAGCTCAAATGAAGATGATGCAATGGAATGAAAGGATGTACTCATCGAGACGAACAATTTGATATATTACACGCACGAAACGGAGTAGTATGCAGCAAGTTATGATGCGATGAACAGGCAACAAAATTACTGAAAAAAATGACTTGGAAGATTTCGGGGGAGGAGAAAGTCAACCCTAGATCCAGATCGGGATCGGGCTCGTGGGCCGAGGCGGCGCCGGAGTTTCGCCGGAGTAGGAGGAGGGGGTCCGGCAAGGGGGGCGGAGGAGGAGGCGCGGGAGGCGACGTCGGCGAGGGAGGCGGCCGGCGACGCGGGCGGCGGCGGCGGAGGACGGCGCGGAACGCGGCGGGCGCGGGGAGCGGCCGGCGGCAACGGCGGCGTCGGCGGAGGAGGCAAGGCGGCGCGTGCGAGGAGGCGCAGGGAGGCGGCGCCGGGCGGCGGCGCGGAGCGCCTCGGGCGCGAGCGGCGCGGTTGCGGGCCGGGAGGGCCCCGCACGGGCCTCGCGGGCCCGCGGGGTTGGCGGCGATGTGGGGCACGGGGTCGCCACGTGGTGCGACGGGGTTTGCTGGGCGCGGCGGCGGACGGTGTCCGGCGCCGGGCGGACGCGTCCGGCGCGCGGAGGGGAGTTAGGTCTGCGGGATTTTGGAGGGGGAGGTATATTTATAGGTAGGAGGAGCTAGGAGGCTCCAAATTGAGCACGGTTTTCGCCCACACGATCGTGATCGAACGGCGATGGATATGGGAGTGTCTTTGATGGGTTATTGGGCTGTTTTGGAGGGGTTTTGGGCTGCAACACACACGAGGCCTTCACGGTTACCCGGTTAACCGTTGGAGTATCAAACGACCCCCGAATGACCCGAAACTTGACAGGCGGTCTACCGGTGCTATACCAAGGACGCTTGACAAACCTCGGTCCATTCCGATAAAGTTTAATACCCGCTCACGGAAAAAGGTAAAAGGGGACGCTGGGGAACATAGGAGCGCCGGATTGCAAAACGGACAACGGGGAAAATGCTCGGATTCATGAGACGAACACGTATGCAAATGCGATGCACATGATGACATGATATGAAATGCATGACATGAACAAAATGCAAAATGACGGGAAACCCAACCACGGAGGGAATATCATATCAGACTACCGAAAATGGCAAGAGTTGGAGTACAAATATGGCAAGTTACATCCGGGGTGTTACAACACTCCACCACTACGAGAGGATCTCGTCCCGAGATCTAGGACTGAAAGAACTCCGGATATTCGGAACAGAGGTGGTCCTCGCGCTCCCAGGTGGCTTCTCGGTCGGAATGGTGAGACCACTTCACTTTCAGGAATTTGATGGACTTGTTGCGAGTCTTGCGCTCAGTTTCTTCAAGAATAGCAACGGGATGCTCATGATAGGACAAATCTTCTTGAAGATCAATCTCTTCGAAGTTGATGGTGCGCTCAGGTGTCTTGAAGCACTTGCGAAGCTGCGACACGTGGAACACATCGTGCACATTTGCTAAGTTGGGGGGAAGCTCAAGTTGATAGGCGAGGTCGCCTCGTTTGACGATGATCTTGAAAGGACCCACGTATCTAGGGGCAAGCTTCCCTTTGATACCGAAGCGACGAGTGCCTTTCATTGGAGAGATGCGGAGGTAAACATGGTCTCCGATCTCGAAATCCACATCACGGTGTTTGCTATCGTAATAGCTCTTCTGGCGCGATTGAGCGGCTTTGAGATTCTCACGAATGACTTTACACATATCTTCAGCCTGTGAGATGAAATCGTTGCCAAGAAGTTGGCGTTCACCGGTTTCAGACCAATTGAGAGGAGTACGGCACTTTCTGCCATAGAGAATCTCGAATGGGGCTTTACCCGAGCTGGCTTGAAAGCTGTTGTTGTAAGAGAACTCTGCATAAGGAAGACAATCCTCCCACTTCATGCCGAAAGAGATAACACAAGCCCTGAGCATAACTTCAAGAATTTGGTTGACACGCTCGACTTGTCCACTAGTTTGAGGGTGGAAAGCTGTGCTAAAGCGAATATTTATGCCCATGGCCTTCTGAAAAGAATCCCAAAACTTGGATGTGAAGATGCTGCCATGGTCTGAAGAAATCAATTGTGGAATGCCATGCAAGGAGACAATTCTGGAGGTGTAGAGCTCTGCCAGCTGCGCTGCTGTGATCGACTCTTTGATAGGAAGAAAATGAGCCACTTTAGTGAGCTTGTCGATGACGACGAAGATGGCATCATTTCCACGCTTGGACTTAGGAAAACCAGTCACGAAGTCCATTTCGATATGATCAAACTTCAATTCTGGAATAGCAAGAGGTTGGTGTAGACAAGCTGGTCGTTGGTGTTCTGCTTTCACCCTTCGTCAGACATCACATTCATTCACGAATTGAGCAATTTCTCGCTTCATTCGAGTCCACCAATACGACTGCTTGAGGTCATGGTACATCTTTGTACTTCCAGGATGAATTGACAGAAGAGAATTGTGCGCTTCGTTCATAATGACTTTACGTAGATCACCCTTTGGAACCACGATCCGGTCCTCGAAGAAAAGAGTATCTCTGTCATCAACACGATAGCACTTGTATTTGGAAATGCCCTTGTCAATACCACGTTTCACCTTCTTCACCATGGTATCCATCAGTTGTGCCTCACGAATTTGATCTTCAAAAGTAGGAGAGACGATGAGGTTGGCAAGAAAACCTTGAGGAACAACTTGAAGATTCAACTTGCGGAAAGCTTCACGAAGATCTGGTTGAAAGGGCTTGAGGATTAAGTTGTTGCAATAAGCCTTCCTGCTCAAATCGTCTGCAATCACTTTAGCCTTGCCTGGAGTATATTCAATACTCGGATTATACTCTTGAATCATTTCGACCCATCGAGTTTGCCTGAGGTTGAGGTTGGGCTGAGTGAAGATGTACTTGAGACTCTTGTGATCGGTGAATATGTCCACTTTCCTTCCCAACAAGAGATGTCTCCATGTTATCAATGCATGGACAACTGCCGCCAACTCAAGATCATGAGTGGGGTAGTTCTTTTCGTTGGGCTTCAACTGACGAGAGGTATAGGCCACAACCTTCTTCTCTTGCATTAACACAGCACCGAGACCTTGAAGAGAAGCATCACAGAAAACTTCATAAGGCTTGGATTCGTCAGGAGGAGTCAAAACTGGAGGAGTGACGAGTTTCTCTTTGATAGCGTTGAAAGCAACGTCACACTCAGGAGACCAGACATACTTCACATGCTTCTGGAGGAGGTTGGAAAGAGGCTTTGCTATCTTTGAGAAATTCTCAACGAATCTTCGGCAATAGCTTGCAAGTCCAAGAAAACTGCGAAGCTGCTTGACATTCTGAGGAGGTTCCCAATTCAAAACTGCAGACACCCTCTCTGGATTAATAGCAATGCCCTTGGCAGAGATGATATGACCAAGGTAAAGAACTTCATCAAGCCAGAATTCACATTTGGAGAACTTCGCATAGAATTTATACTCTCTGAGCTTGTCGAGCACCAATCGCAAATGCTTGGCATGATCCTTCTTATTCTTGGAGAAGACCAATATATCATCGAGATAGACCAAGACGAATTCATTGGTGTAGGGGTTTAAGATGAACTTCATCATTCGAGAGAAAGTTGGAGGAGCATTGACAAGGCCGAATGACATGACAGTATATTCATAAGAACCAAAGCTTGTTCTGAATGCTGTCTTGGGAATATCTTCTTCACGAATGCGAATCTGATGATAACCCATACGAAGGTCAAGCTTGGAGAACACTTTAGCACCTTTAAGTTGCTCGAATAGCTCATTGATGTTGGGAAGTGGGTACTTGTTCTTGATTGTCTTCTTGTTCAATGGACGGTAATCGACGCAAAGTCGGTCCGTGCCATCCTTCTTCTGGAAAAAAGAACACCACAACCCCAAGGAGATGAACTCGGTCTGATCAGACCCAGACGCTCTTGTTCATCGAGTTGTTTCTTCAATTCCTTCAACTCTTTTGGCCCAAGCTTGTATGGACGCTTGCAAACAGGTTCCGTTCCAGGCTCAAGATCAATAACGAATTCGACTGGCTGGTGAGGAGGCATTCCCGGAAGCTCTTCTGGAAAGACATCTTGGTACTCACAAACGACTGGAATCTGAGAGATAGCATCCAATTCGCCCTTCTCATTGAGAGAAAACAACCGAATGGTATCATCACGAGCGGCATTGATGATCACATCGTCAGAAGAGTGAGTCAGTTGAATTTCCCTGGCAGCACAATCAAGATGAGCCTTGTGTTTATAGAGCCAGTCCATCCCGAGAATAAGATCAATATCAGAGTCACCAAGAACAATTGGTTTAGACAAGAATTTATAGTCTCCCATCTTGATGGAAACATCCGGAACCACCAAACTAGAGCTCAAGCGTTTACCAGGAGAAATGACAGCCATGGGTCTATCCAAATTAGAAGACGTGAAATCATGCTTGGCAAAAAACGGTCTTGACATGAAACAATGCGAAGCAGCAGTATCAAATAAGACTTTAGCAGGAATATCATTAACTGAGAGATTACCCATGATCACTTCAGAAGAATCCTCTGCCTGAACCGCGTTCATCATGTTCACCTTGGCATGCTTAGGACTATGCTTGACCACTGCATTGCTGGAAGATTTCACAGGAGGAGGAGGCGGAAGGCGCCTTTGGTTGAAGCACTTGTTCGCATAGTGACCCTTTTGCTGACATTTGTTGCAAGTCACCTCTGAGAGCGGACGATGATAAGGAGCATTTGGCCTTGGAGCTTGGTTCTGAGACTTGTTCTGATAGCCAGGGTTGGGTGGGTGGGAAGATCCACGACCACCTGAGTTGTTCTGCTGATAAGGCTGGCGGAACGGAGGAGGAGGAGGCAACCAGAACTTCTGTTTCTTAGCTTCCACAAGTGAGGAAGAAGAAGACTGAACTGCGTCTCTGACTCTCTTCTTAGAGGCCTCACACTTCAACTGAGCAGCTTCTTGTTTCAGTGCCATGTTGTATAATTCATCATACTTTAACGGCTCAAAAAGCACGAGAGCTAGTTGCAGATCTTCTGTGAGGCCACGCTTGAACTAGTAAATCATACTCTTCTCATCAGGGATGTCTTGCTTAGCAAAACGAGAGAGCTTCTGGAACTGAGTGTTGTATTGATACACAGACATGTTGCCTTGCTTGAGATTGCGGAACTCCTCACGCTTACTCTCAACAACACTTTCTGGAATGTGATGAGCTTTGAAGTCACGGCGGAAATCATCCCACGTAATCACACGACCTCCTCTGGAATCTTTGTATTGTTGGAACCACTCAGCAGCTTGATCCTTGAGTTGAAAAGAGGCAAACTTGACAAAGTCCTCAGGTCTGACATTGCTGCATTCGAAGTGCTTGTTGATGTCCACGAGCCAATCATTAGCGTCTGTGGCCTCGACACAGTAGCTGAAAGTCTTTGGCTGATTTGCAAGGAACTGATTGAGGGTAGCGAAATGCGGCTGATTGTTGCCTTGGCGTTGATTTCCTTGATTACCTTGCCCTTGGTTGCGATCTTGAAAGAGCTGAATCAGAATCCGAGCGTTGGCATTGGTGGCTGTCATCAAGGCTTGCCATGCCTCCGGAGGCGGAGGTGGTGGCGGAGGGTTAGCCTGACTTCCTTCATTGCGTTCCGGATTCTGACGCGTTGGCGGAGCCATCCTGAAGAGGGTGACATCCATTAGCATCTTGCAAGACATATATTCAAGCTGAATCAAAGGATCGAAATTGCAACATATAGTCTTCACAATAAACATTTGAACAAGAATGAACGAATGAATTCGAAAGTAAATCATCACACTTCCATAAGTTGAGAAGCCACTTAGAAAAAGGTAAGGAATAAAATCAACAAGGTACGGATGTGAACAAATACTTGGTAAGGATTACCCAATCACGAACCAAATATCTGCGGGAAGAAATACTAGAGCTACATGAATTCCCACTTATAAACTCCCGAAAATTTCTGGTTATGCAATCAGGTGTTGGGGATACAGGGGACACAAAATATATCACCCAAACTAACAATACCTAGATCCAGCTGTATCCATCCTTCAACACATAACCAAGAAATCCTCGGAAATCGTCTACCTCAACCTTCGAAAAACATCCGTTATACGAGTTATGGCAATACTCCCGCACTCGCCTCAGTACTGGGCTATCAGGGTTATCTCACCAACAACTGTACAAAAGAGATTTTTGATGTCGGCGTACTAAACTCAGGTATTCCAGAACTGTAACGATAAAATTATGATGACAACACCTCGGATTTCAACTCCCCGGGACACCTCCACTGAACCCCTGCTGATGGGAGGCACCAAGACAATGTTGTCATCACAAAACCATCGGAACAATTCTAAGATACCCGCGTGATCCTAAATTTTTTTTTAGTGAAATTTAAGAAGAGAGAGTCAAAACTCTACGTCAGGATGCCTTACCAGAGCGATGAGGAGACTGGGAAGTAAAAAGAATTCCTAAACTCTCCGATATATAATTCCTAAATGACTCAAAACATTTTTCTAGACACAACTCGGCCGCTAAAAACGATCAATCAGTGGGGGCTCCTAAGGTCGGGGAAGGCTCTGATTACCAACTTGTAGCGCCCTCGATGCGTCTATATCTCCCACGTGTCGAAGCACGACTTAGAGGTATAACCGCATTGAAAGCAATGTCGCAAGTGAGGTAATCTTCACACAACCCATGTAATACATAAGGGAAAGAGATACATAGTTGGCTTACAGTCGCCACTTCACACAATACATAAATAAACATTCATCATCCAGATTACACTCAAGGTCCGACTACGGAACCAAAATGAAAGAAGACTACCCCAAATGCTACACAGATCCCCGATCGTCCCAACTGGGCTCCACTACTGATCATCAGGAAAAGACACATAGTAACGACCACGTTCCTCGTTGAACTCCCACTTGAGCTCGGTTGAATCATCTGCACTGGCATCGTCAGCACCTGCAACTGTTTTGGTAGAATCTGTGAGTCACGGGGACTCAGCAATCTCACACCCGTGAGATCAAGACTATTTAAGCTTAAAGGTAGGATAGGGTAGTGAGGTGGAGCTGCAACAAGCGACTAGCATATATGGTGGCTAACAACGCAAAAGAGAGCGAGAAGAGAAGCAAAGCACGGTTGTGAAGCTAGAAGAGATCAATAAGTGATCCTAGAACAACCTACGTCAAACATTACTCCAACACCATGTTCACTTCCCGGACTCCGCCGAGAAGGGACCATCACGGTTACACACACGGTTGATGTGTTTTAATTAAGGTCAACTTCGGGTTTTCTACAACCGGACATCAACAAATTCCCATCTGCCTCATAACCGCGGGCACGGCTTTCGAAAGATAATACCCTGCAGGGGTGTCCCAACTTAGCCCATTATAAGCTCTCACGGTCAACGAAGGATATTCCTTCTACCGGGAAGACCCGATCAGTCTCGGAATCCCGGACTACAAGTCATTCCGACAGTAATAAAACAAGACCAGCAAAGCCGCGCGATTGTGCCGACAAATCCTGATAGGAGCTGCACATATCTCGGTCTCAGGGCACATCCGGATAAGTCAAGCTACGAGTAAAACCAGGCCTCGAGTTTCCCCGCGGTGGCCCCGCAGGTTGCTCGGTTCGGGCCAACACTTGAAGGAGCACTGGCCCCGGGGGGGGTTAAAATAAAGATGACCCTCGGGCTCGCGAAAACCCGGGGGAAAAAGGCTTAGGTGGCAAATGGTAAAACAAAGTTGGGCCTTGCTGGAGGAGTCTTATTCAAAGCGAACTGTCAAGGGGGTCCCATAAATCACCCAACCGTGTAAGGAACGCAAAATCAAGGAACATAACACCGGTATGACGGAAACTAGGGTGGCAAGAGTGGAACAAAACACCAGCCATAATGCCGAGCCTTCCACCCTTTACCAAGTATATAGATGCATTAATAAAAATAAGAGGTATTGTGATATCCCAAAATAATCATGTCCCAACAAGGAACAAACTTCATCTTCACCTGCAACTAGCAACGCTATAAGAGGGGCTGAGCAAAGCGATAACATAGCCAATCAACGGTTTGCTAGGACATGGATGGTTAGAGGCTGACATGGCAATATGGGTGGCATGAATTAGCAAGTGGTAGGTATCGCAGCATAGGCATAGCAAAAGAGCGAGCATCTAGCAAGCAAAGATAGAAGTGATTTCAAGGGTATGGCCATCTTGCCTGCAAGGTTCTCAGAGTTGTCAAAAGCTTGGTCCTCGTAAGTGTTCTCAACAGGTTCCTCTGTCACGTACTCGTCTCCCGGCTCTACCCAAAACAAGAACACAAGCAAAGGAACAACTATCAACCACGATGCAATGCACAAACAATATGATGCAAAACATGGCATGATATGCGAGATGTGGTATGCAATGCATATGCATGCTCCGGAAGGAAAAAGATGAACGAGGCATAATCTTGGCAAACCAAGTATGGCGCTGGAAAGTTGAGGTGATTTCGGTTGAAATCGATATAAAGATCACCAGAATCGGATCCACGGTTTGCAAATGACAAGCAAAACAAGAATGACAATATTCTGCCATTAACAGCATGATGCCACTTAGCATGCAACAAGAAATTAAGTTACTGCACCCAAACATACCAACAAAGCATATGGAAGTGATCTACTCAAGATGCTGGATAAAAGATGAACAATGAGCTACGGCTAAATCACAACATAACAGGTTCAAACAAGCATGGCAAAAGTGCAACAGATAACAGGTTCACAGACTTAGTGAAAACACCAGCATGCCAGAAATTAACATCAGGATGACGTGTTTAGAGCAAGGAAACAACCTGCTAAAGGAATACAACATAGCAAAACAAGGGATGGCATGAATCTACTAGAATCATAGAACAAAAGTCCCTTACTGACCATGAGCCAAAAAGGACCAGAAAATATAATTGCACCCATGTCAAATAAGCAAGTTTCGTTACACTTTTCAGACTTGGCAGAAAACTGGACATGTCAAAAACAGATAACAAGTAGGCATGTTTACGAGCTCGATGCACTTACTACAGAGCCTTTCATGATAAACTAAGCATACAACCACCAAGAAGACATGTCATAGAAGCTAGACATGGCAAAAATAACATCATAGCATGCAAGGATCAACTACACCAAGCTTGGCAAAATCGAATAACATGTAAACAATCTGCCAGTAACATTTTATAGCAAAAGTAGAGCTCGATTGACTCAAGCTGTGGCACTCCATAAATACAAACAAAGGCATGGATAGATAGGGAAAATCCATATGCTCAAAACACCCTAACTGATCATGCTCAAAAGAGGCATAGATCTCTCTGAAACAACATGAACACATGGCATAAAAATAACAACAGGAAATAACATGGCATACACCCCTGGAAAGATAGCATGGCATATTTCAAAACCCATGTAGGACTCAACTTCATAGGATGCACACATCAATCATGGCAAAAATGACAAAAGTGCATGTTCTGAAACAGATCTGAAACTAACATCACATAGCCCTCTTCTAACAGCATTTCGGGCATCAAGATGAGCTCAAATGAAG
The DNA here is from genome assembly GCA_032464435.1 of Aegilops umbellulata. Classification (NCBI taxonomy): domain Eukaryota; kingdom Viridiplantae; phylum Streptophyta; class Magnoliopsida; order Poales; family Poaceae; genus Aegilops; species Aegilops umbellulata. The sequence continues at coordinate 349,685,385 of CP136054.1, forward strand.
ATGATGCAATGGAATGAAATGATGTACTCATCGAGACGAACAATTGGACATATTACACGCACGAAACGGAGTAGTATGCAGCAATTTATGATGCGATGAACAGGCAACAAAATTACTGAAAAAATGACTTGGAAGATTTCGGGGGAGAAGAAAGTCAACCCTAGATCCAGATCGGGATCGGGCTCGCGGGCCGAGGCGGAGCCGGAGTTTCGCCGGAGTAGGAGGAGGGGGTCCGGCGAGGGGGGCGGCGGAGGAGGCACGGGAGGCGACGTCGGCGAGGGAGGCGGCCGGCGACGCGGGCGGCGGCGGCGGAGGACGGCGCGGAAGGCGGCGGGCGCGGGGAGCGGCCGGCGGCGTCGGCGGAGGAGGCGAGGCGGCGCGGGCGAGGAGGCGCAGGCAGGCGGCGCCAGGCGGCAGCGCGGAGCGCCTCGGGCGCGGGCGGCGCGGCTGCGGGCCTGGAGGGCCCCACACGGGCCTCGCGGGCCCGCGGGGTTGGCGGCGATGTGGGGCGCGGGGTCGCCACATGGCGTGACGGGGTTGGCTGGGCGCGGCGGCGGACGGTGTCCGGCGCCGGGCGGACGCGTCCGGCGCCCGGAGGGGAGCGGGGTGCTAGGGTTAGGTCTGCGGGATTTTGGAGGGGGAGGTATATTTATAGGTAGGAGGAGCTAGGAGGCTCCAAATTGAGCACGGTTTTCGCCCACACGATAGTGATCGAACGGCGATGGACATGGGAGTGTCTTAGATGGGTTATTGGGCTGTTTTGGAGGGGTTTTGGGCTGCAACACACACGAGGCCTTCACGGTAACCCGGTTAACCGTTGGAGTATCAAACGACCTCCGAATGACCCGAAACTTGACAGGCGGTCTACCGGTGCTATACCAAGGCCGCTTGACAAACCTCGGTCCATTCCGAGAAAGTTTAATACCCGCTCACAGAAAAAGGTAAAAGGGGACGCTAGGGAACATAGGAGCACCGGATTGCAAAACGGACAACGGGGAAAATGCTCGGATTCATGAGACGAACACGTATGCAAATGCGATGCACATGATGACATGATATGAAATGCATGACATGAACAAAATGCAAAATGACGGGAAACCCAACCACGGAGGGAATATCATATCACACTGCCGAAAATGGCAAGAGTTGGAGTACAAATATGGCAAGTTACATCCGGGGTGTTACAACACTCCACCACTACGAGAGGATCTCGTCCCGAGATCTAGGACTGAAAGAACTCCGGATATTCGAAACGGAGGTGGTCCTCGCGCTCCCAGGTGGCTTCTCGGTCGGAATGGTGAGACCACTTCACTTTCAGGAATTTGATGGACTTGTTGCGAGTCTTGCGCTCAGTTTCTTCAAGAATAGCAACGGGATGCTCATGATAGGACAAATCTTCTTGAAGATCAATCTCTTCGAAGTTGATGGTGCGCTCAGGTGTCTTGAAGCACTTGCGAAGCTGCAACACATGGAACACATCGTGCACATTTGCTAAGTTGGGGGGAAGCTCAAGTTGATAGGCGAGGTCGCCTCGTTTGCCGATGATCTTGAAAGGACCCACGTATCTAGGGGCAAGCTTCCCTTTGATACCATAGCGACGAGTGCCTTTCATTGGAGAGACGCGGAGGTAGACATGGTCTCCGATCTCGAAAGCCACATCACGGTGTTTGCTATCGTAATAGCTCTTCTGGCGCGATTGAGCGGCTTTGAGACTCTTATGAATGACTTTACACATATCTTCAGCCTCTGAGATGAAATCGTTGCCAATAAGTTGGCGTTCACCGGTTTCAGACCAATTGAGAGGAGTACGGCACTTTCTGCCATAGAGAATCTCGAATGGGGCTTTACCCGAGCTGGCTTGAAAGCTGTTGTTGTAAGAGAACTCCGCATAAGGAAGACAATCCTCCCACTTCATGCCGAAAGAGATAACACAAGCCCTGAGCATATCTTCAAGAATTTGGTTGACACGCTCGACTTGTCCACTAGTTTGAGGGTGGAAAGCTGTGCTGAAGCGAATATTTGTGCCCATGGCCTTCTGAAAAGAATCCCAAAACTTGGATGTGAAAATGCTGCCACGGTTTGAAGAAATCAATTGTGGAATGCCATGCAAGGAGACAATTCTGGAGGTGTAGAGCTCTGCCAGCTGCGCTGCTGTGATCGACTCTTTGATAGGAAGAAAATGAGCCACTTTAGTGAGCTTGTCGATGACGACGAAGATGGCATCATTTCCACGCTTGGACTTAGGAAAACTAGTCACGAAGTCCATTTCGATATGATCAAACTTCCATTCTGGAATAGCAAAAGGTTGGAGTAGACCAGCTGGTCGTTGGTGTTCTGCTTTCACCCTTCGACAGACATCACATTCATTCACGAATTGAGCAATTTCTCGCTTCATTCGAGTCCACCAATACGACTGCTTGAGGTCATGGTACATCTTTGTACTTCCAGGATGAATTGACAGAAGAGAATTGTGCGCTTCATTCATAATGACTTTACGTAGATCACCCTTTGGAACCACGATCCGGTCCTCGAAGAAAAGAGTAACTCTGTCATCAACGCGACAGCACTTGTATTTGGAAATGCCCTTGTCAATACCACGTTTCACCTTCTTCACCATGGTATCCATCAGTTTTGCCTCACGAATTTGATCTTCAAAAGTAGGAGAGACAATGAGCTTGGCAAGAAAACCTTGAGGAACAACTTGAAGATTCAACTTGCGGAAAGTTTCACAAAGATCCGGTTGAAAGGGCTTGAGGATTAAGCTGTTGCAATAAGCCTTCCTGCTCAAAGCATCTGCAATCACATTAGCCTTGCCTGGAGTATATTCAATACTCGGATTATACTCTTGAATCATTTCGACCCATCGAGTTTGCCTGAGGTTGAGGTTGGGCTGAGTGAAGATGTACTTGAGACTCTTGTGATCGGTGAATATGTCCACTTTCCTTCCCAACAAGAGATGTCTCCATGTTATCAATGCATGGACAACTGCCGCCAACTCAAGATCGTGAGTGGGGTAGTTCTTTTCGTTGGGCTTCAACTGACGAGAGGTATAGGCCACAACCTTCTTCTCTTGCATTAACACAGCACCGAGACCTTGAAGAGAAGCATCACAGAAAACTTCATAAGGCTTGGATTCGTCAGGAGGAGTCAAAACTGGAGCAGTGACGAGTTTCTCTTTGATAGCGTTGAAAGCAACATCACACTCAGGAGACAAGACGTACTTCACATGCTTCTGGAGGAGTTTGGAAAGAGGCTTTGCAATCTTTGAGAAATTCTCAACGAATCTTCGGCAATAGCTTGCAAGTCCAAGAAAACTGCGAAGCTGCTTGACATTGTGAGGAGGTTCCCAATTCAAAACTGCAGACACCCTCTCTGGATTAATAGCAATGCCCTTGGCAGAGATGATATGACCAAGGTAAAGAACTTCATCAAGCCAGAATTCACATTTGGAGAACTTCGCATAGAATTTATACTCTCTGAGCTTGTCGAGCACCAATCGCAAATGCTTGGCATGATCCTTCTTATTCTTGGAGAAGACCAATATATCATCGAGATAGACCAAGGCGAATTCATTGGTGTAGGGGTTTAAGATGAACTTCATCATTCGAGAGAAAGTTGGAGGAGCATTGACAAGGCCGAATGACATGACAGTATATTCATAAGAACCAAAGCTTGTTCTGAATGCTGTCTTGGGAATATCTTCTTCACGAATGCGAATCTGATGATAACCCATACGAAGGTCAAGCTTGGAGAACACTTTAGCACCTTTAAGTTGCTCGAATAGCTCATTGATGTTGGGAAGTGGGTACTTGTTCTTGATTGTCTTCTTGTTCAATGGATGGTAATCGACGCAAAGTCAGTCCGTGCCATCCTTCTTCTGGACAAAAAGAACACCACAACCCCAAGGAGATGAACTCGGTCTGATCAGACCCAGACGCTCTTGTTCATCGAGTTGTTTCTTCAATTCCTTCAACTCTTTTGGCCCAAGCTTGTATGGACGCTTGCAAACGGGTTCCGTTCCAGGCTCAAGATCAATAACGAATTCGACTGGCCGGTGAGGAGGCATTCCCGGAAGCTCTTCTGGAAAGACATCTTGGTACTCACAAACGACTGGAATCTGAGAGATAGCATCCAATTCGCCCTTCTCATTGAGAGAAAACAACCGAATGGTATCATCACGAGCGGCATAGATGATCACATCGTCAGAAGAGTGAGTCAATTGAATTTCCCTGGCAGCACAATCAAGATGAGCCTTGTGTTTATAGAGCCAGTCCATCCCGAGAATAAGATCAATATCAGAGTCACCAAGAACAATTGGTTTAGACAAGAATTTATAGTCTCCCATCTTGATGGAAACATCCGGAACCACCAAATTAGAGCTCAAGCGTTTACCAGGACAAATGACAGCCATGGGTCTATCCAAATTAGAAGACGTGAAATCATGCTTGGCAAAAAACAGTCTTGACATGAAACAATGCGAAGCAGCAGTATCAAATAAGACTTTAGCAGGAATATCATTAACTGAGAGATTACCCATGATCACTTCAGAAGAAACCTCTGCCTGAACCGCGCTCATCATGTTCACCTTGGCATGCTTAGGATTATGCTTGACCACTGCATTGCTGGAAGATTTCACAGGAGGAGGAGGCGGAAGGCACCTTTGGTTGAAGCACTTGTTCGCATAGTGACACTTTTGCTGACATTTGTTGCAAGTCACCTTTGAGAGCGGACAATGATAAGGAGCATTTGGCCTTGGAGCTTGGTTCTGAGACTTGTTCTGATAGCCAGGGTTGGGTGGGTGGGAAGATCCACGACCACCTGAGTTGTTCTGCTGATAAGGCTGACGGAACGGAGGAGGAGGAGGCAACCAGAACTTCTGTTTCTTAGCTTCCACAAGTGAGGAAGAAGAAGACTGAACTGCGTCTCTGACTCTCTTCTTAGAGGCCTCACACTTCAACTGAGCAGCTTCTTGTTTCAGTGCCATGTTGTATAATTCATCATACTTTAACGGCTCAAAAAGCACGAGAGCTAGTTGCAGATCTTCTGTGAGGCCACGCCTGAACTGGTGAATCATACTCTTCTCATCAGGGATGTCTTGCTTAGCAAAACGAGAGAGCTTCTGGAACTGAGTGTTGTATTGATACACAGACATGTTGCCTTGCTTGAGATTGCGGAACTCCTCACGCTTACTCTCAACAACATTTTCTGGAATGTGACGAGCTTTGAAGTCACGGCGGAAATCATCCCAGGTAATCACACGACCTCCTCTGGAATCTTTGTATTGTTGGAACCACTCAGCAGCTTGATCCTTGAGTTGAAAAGAGGCAAACTTGACAAAGTCCTCGGGTCTGACATTGCTGCATTCGAAGTGCTTGTTGATGTCCACGAGCCAATCATTAGCGTCTGTGGCCTCGACACAGTAGCTGAAAGTCTTTGGCTGATTTGCAAGGAACTGATTGAGGGTAGCGAAATGCGACTGATTGTTGCCTTGGCCTTGATTTCCTTGATTACCTTGCCCTTGGTTGCGATCTTGCAAGAGCTGAATCAGAATCTGAGCGTTGGAATTGGTGGCTGTCATCAAGGCTTGCCATGCCTCCGGAGGCGGAGGTGGTGGCAGAGGGTTAGCCTGACTTCCTTCATTGCGTTCCGGATTCTGACGCGTTGGCGGAGCCATCCTGAAGAGGGTGACATCCATTAGCATCTTGCAAGACATATATTCAAGCTGAATCAAAGGATCGAAATTGCAACATATAGTCTTCACAATAAACATTCGAACGAGAATGAACGAATGAATTCCAAAGTAAATCATCACACTTCCATAAGTTGAGAAGCCACTTAGAAAAAGGTAAGGAATAAAATCAATAAGGTACGGATGTGAACATATACTTGGTAAGGATTACCCAAACACGAACCAAATATCTGCGGGAAGAAATACTAGAGCTACATGAATTCCCACTTATAAACTCCCAAAACTTTCTGGTTATGCAATCAGGTGTTGGGGATACAGGGGACACAAAATATATCACCCAAACTAACAATACCTAGATCCAGCTGTATCCATCCTTCAACACATAACCAAGAAATCCTCGGAAATCGTCTACCTCAACCTTCGAAAAACATCTGTTATACGAGTTATGGCAATACTCCCGCACTCGCCTCAGTACTGGGCTATCAGGGTTATCTCACCAACAACTGTACAAAAGAGATTTTCGATGTCGGCGTACTAAACTCAGGTATTCCAGAACTGTAACGATAAAATTATGACGACAACACCTCGGATCTCAACTCCCCGGGACACCTCCACTGAACCCCTGCTGACGGGACAATTCTAAGATACCCGCATGATCCTAAAATTTTTTTAGTGAAATTTGAGAAGAGAGAGTCAAAACTCTACGTCAGGATGCCTTACCAGAGCGATGAGGAGACTGGGAAGTAAAAAGAATTCCTAAACTCTCCGATATATAATTCCTAAATGACTCAAAACATTTTTCTAGACACAACTCGGCCGCTAAAAACGATCAATCAGTGGGGGCTCCTAAGGTCGGGGAAGGCTCTGATTACCAACTTGTAACGCCCTCGATGTGGCTATATCTCCCACGTGTCGAAGCACGACTTAGAGGTATAACCGCATTAAAAGCAATGTCGCAAGTGAGGTAATCTTCACACAACCCATGTAATACATAAGGGAAAGAGATACATAGTTGGCTTACAGTCGCCACTTCACACAATACATAAATAAACATTCATCATCCAGATTACACTCAAGGTCCGACTACGGAACCAAAATGAAAGAAGACTACCCCAAATGCTACACAGATCCCCGATCGTCCCAACTGGGCCGCACTACTGATCATCAGGAAAAGACACATAGTAACGACCACGTTCCTCGTCGAACTCCCACTTGAGCTCGGTTGAATCATCTGCACTGGCATCGTCAGCACCTGCAACTGTTTTGGTAGAATCTATGAGTCACGGGGACTCGGCAATCTCACACCCGCGAGATCAAGACTATTTAAGCTTAAAGGTAGGATAGGGTAGTGAGGTGGAGCTGCAGCAAGCGACTAGCATATATGGTGGCTAACAACGCAAAAGAGAGCGAGAAGAGAAGCAAAGCACGGTCGTGAAGCTAGAAGAGATCAATAAGTGATCCTAGAACAACCTACGTCAAACATTACTCCAACACCGTGTTCACTTCCGGACTCCGCCGAGAAGAGACCATCACGGTTACACACGCGGTTGATGTGTTTTAATTAAGGTCAACTTCGGGTTTTCTACAACTGGACATCAACAAATTCCCATCTGCCTCATATCCACGGGCACGGCTTTCGAAAGATAATACCCTGCAGGGGTGTCCCAACTTAGCCCATTATAAGCTCTCACAGTCAACGAAGGATATTCCTTCTACCGGGAAGACCCGATCAGTCTCGGAATCCCGGACTACAAGACATTCCGACAGTAATAAAACAAGACCAGCAAAGCCGCCCGATTGTGCCGACAAATCCTGATAGGAGCTGCACATATCTCGGTCTCAGGGCACATCCGGATAAGTCAAGCTACGAGTAAAACCAGGCCTCGAGTTTCCCCGTGGTGGCCCCGCAGGTTGCTCGGTTCGGGCCAACACTCGAAGGAGCACTGGCCCGGGGGGGGTTAAAATAAAGATGACCCTCGGGCTCGCGAAAACCCGGGGGAAAAGGCTTAGGTGGCAAATGGTAAAACCAAAGTTGGGCCTTGCTGGAGGAGTCTTATTCAAAGCGAACTGTCAAGGGGGTCCCATAAATCACCCAACCGTGTAAGGAACGCAAAATCAAGGAACATAACACCGGTATGACGGAAACTAGGGTGGCAAGAGTGGAACAAAACACCAGGCATAAGGCCGAGCCTTCCACCCTTTACCAAGTATATAGATGCATTAATAAAAATAAGAGGTATTGTGATATCCCAAAATAATCATGTTCCAACAAGGAACAAACTTCATCTTCACCTGTAACTAGCAACGCTATAAGAGGGGCTGAGCAAAGCGGTAACATAGCCAATCAACGGTTTGCTAGGACATGGATGGTTAGAGGCTGACATGTCAATATGGGTGGCATGAAATAGCAAGTGGTAGGTATCACAGCATAGGCATAGCAAAAGAGCGAGCATCTAGCAAGCAAAGATAGAAGTGATTTCGAGGGTATGGCCATCTTGTCTGCAAGGTTCTCAGAGTTGTCGAAAGTTTGGTCCTCGTAAGTGTTGTCAACAGGTTCCTCTGTCACGTACTCGTCTCCCGGCTCTACCCAAAACAAGAACACAAGCAAAGGAACAACTATCAACCACGATGCAATGCACAAACAATATGATGCAAAACATGGCATGATATGCGAGATGTGGTATGCAATGCATATGCATGCTTCAGAAGGAGAAAGATGAACAAGGCATAATCTTGGCAAACCAAGTATGCCACTAGAAAGGTGAGGTGATTTCGGTTGAAATCGATATAAAGATCACCGGAATCGGATGCACGGTTTGCAAATGACAAGCAAAACAAGAATGACAATATTCTGCCATTAACAGCATGATGCCACTTAGCATGCAACAAGAAATTAAGCTACTGCACCCAAACATACCAACAAAGCATATGTAAGTGATCTACTCAAGAAATTAACATCAGGATGACATGTTTAGAGCAAGGCAACAACCTGCTTCAGGAACACAACATAGCAATACAAGGCATGGCATGAGTCTACTTAAAGCATAGAACAAAAGTCCCTTACTGACCATGAGCCAAAAAGGACCAGAAAATATAATTGCATCCATGTCAAATAAGCAAGTTTCGTTACAGTTTTCAGACTTAGCAGAAAACTGGACATGTCAAAAACAGATAACAAGTAGGCATGTTTACGAGCTCGATGCACTCACTACAGAGCCTTTCATGATAAACTAAGCATACACCCACCAATAAGACATGGCATAGAAGCTAGACATGGCAAGAATAACATCATAGCATGCAAGGATCAACTACACCAAGCTTGGCAAAATCGAATAACATGTAAACAATCTGCCAGTAACATTTTATAGCAAAAGTAGAGCTCGATTGACTCAAGCTATGGCACTCTATAAATACAAAAAAAGGCATGGATCGATAGAGCAAATCCATATGCTCAAACACCCTTAATGATAATGCTCAAAAGAGTCATAGATCTCTCTGAAACAACATGAACACATGGCATAAAAATAACAACAGGAAATAACTTAGTGAAATTACTAAGTCTCTGAAATCAGCAACATTATGTATCCTAGTTTGCATGCTTGTGCTAGTCACCACAAAGATCACAAAAATACATCGAATACACCCTGGAAAGATAGCATGGCATATTTCAAAACCCATGTAGGACTCAACTTCATAGGATGCACACATCAATCATGGCAAAAATGACAAAAGTGCATGTTCTGAAACAGATCTGAAACTAACATCACATAGCCCTCTTCTAACAGCATTTCGGGCATCAAGATGAGCTCAAATGAAGATGATGCAATGGAATGAAATTTTGTACTCATCGAGGCGAACAATTTGACATATTACACGCACAAAACGGAGCAGTATGCAGCAAGTTATGATGCGATGAATAGGCAACAAAATTACTGAAAAAAATGACTTAGAAGATTTCGGGGGAGAAGAAAGTCAACCCTAGATCCAGATCGGGATCGGGCTCGCGGGCCGAGGCGGCGCCGGAGTTTCGCCGGAGGAGGAGGAGGGGGTCCGGCGAGGGGGGCGGCAGAGGAGGCGCGGGAGGCGACGTCGGCGAGGGAGGCGGCCGGCGATGCGGGCGGCGGCGGCGGAGGATGGCGCGGAAGGCGGCGGGCGCGGGGAGCGGCCGGCGGTGACGGCGGCGTCGGCGGAGGAGGCGAGGTGGCGCGGGCGAGGACGCGCAGGCGGGCGGCGCCGGGCGGCAACGCGGAGCGCCACGGGCGCGGGCGGCGCGGCTGCGGGCCGGGAGGGCCCCGCACGGGCCTCACGGGCCCGCGGGGTTGGCGGCGATGTGGGGCGCGGGGTCGCCACGTGGCGCGATGGGGTTGGCTGGGCGCGGCGGCGGACGGTGTCCGGCACCGGGCGGACGCGTCCGGCGCGCGGAGGGGAGCGGGGAGCTAGGGTTAGGTCTGCGGGATTTTGGAGGGGGAGGTATATTTATAGGTAGGAGGAGCTAGGAGGCTCCAAATTGAGCACGGTTTTCGCCCACACGATCGTGATCGAACGGCGATGGACATGGGAGTGTCTTAGATGGGTTATTGGGCTGTTTTGGAGGGGTTTTGGGCTGCAACACACACGAGGCCTTCACGGTTACCCGGTTAACCGTTGGAGTATCAAACGACCTCCGAATGACCCGAAACTTGACAGGCGGTCTACCGGTGCTATACCAAGGCCGCTTGACAAACCTCGGTCCATTCCGAGAAAGTTTAACACCCGCTCACGGAAAAAGGTAAAAGGGGACGCTGGGGAACATAGGAGCGCCGGATTGCAAAACGGACAACGGGGAAAATGCTCGGATTCATGAGACGAACACGTATGCAAATGCGATGCACATGATGACATGATATGAAATGCATGACATGAACAAAATGCAAAATGACGGGAAACCCAACCACGGAGGGAATATCATATCACACTGCCGAAAATGGCAAGAGTTGGAGTACAAATATAGCAAGTTACATCCGGGGTGTTACACTGAACGCACTAGCAAGGTGAGGCTACTCGTCGGTCGACTCACTTTTTCATCTCTGGTCAGTCGATTTTGCAGCCGTTGGATACGAAATCAAGGGCCTGCGGTTCATCTTCAACCTCCACCCCCCTGAGCCGGCCAAACAGCAGCCCCCCGCCGCCCGCAGGCGGCGGTGCATCGCCCCGCCCGCCCCGAAAACACTCCCCACCGCCGGTCCGCCGCCGCCCCGGCCATCCCTCTAGTCCCCCGTGCTGAGCTTTTTCTCCGGCAATCCCCACGGCACCGCCCCGCCAACACCCCGCCACCGCCGGCGACCACCGCCCCCATCCTGAACCCTAAGATAGATAGTGGGGTACCTCTCCGGCTAGCCCCCCTCCCCGCTGCGGCTGGTTCTTCCTTCACCCCGGCGAGCCCCCCCCCCCCTGAAAATCGACTAACCTGAAAGTCGATTCAGTCGACTGAAGTGTAGCTAAATCGGAGCAGCATCGCAAGCAAGCCCAAGAGCGAGAGCAGCAACGCGAGCAAGAGCAATTGCAAGAGCAGACCTGGCAGGGGACCGAGAGCAAGAGCAGAGAAGCAGTGCGAGCGAGAGCTCAAGCAGCAGCAGCTCCTACTGATGTGGACGTCGCCGCCGAGGGAGCGACACCGTGGAGGAAGTGGCCGGCGACGCCGCCGTGGATGGAGCCGCGCCGTGTTGGCTCGGGACCGAGCGCCGGCAGCACCGTGAGATTGAATCAAGAAGAAAGTGCGGCGATTAGTGCACAACCTCTTTGGTGGCGCCGATTAGGCCGCAGCTTCATCCGAGGAAACAGTGATGATGATGCTCTTCCGGTGGTGCAGGTGAAGATGGCGGTGTGGGAATGGAGGTGGCGCGAAAGACGAGGGGAACATCGGGGCAGCTCCTTGGAGGTGGAGGACGGGGTGGCTGAACCGGTGGGACGACGAGATCGACGATGGATCCTCATCTGGTACGGTGGATGAGGGACGTCGAGGTGTTGCTGTGGACGACGTCGTCGGGGAAGAGGCTTCCGCTGGGTGGCGGACAGAGCAAAGTGTGGGGTTTCGTCGCGGGTTTTCGCGGCCTCGGTGTATGAATGGGTGGGCGGATGGGATGGCAGTGGGGAACCATGGCTTAGAGACGCGCTTGTCTGAAATGTGGGGTAAGTTACGAAAGTACCCTCACCGATTTGAGGCGGTTCTTTTGGTTCAGGGGTACCACGGGCATTTTGCGTGTCGGGATTTCACAGGAGGTGGGAGTTTTCGCGCGTGTTGTAATTTCGGAATAGCAAGGCGCGGGTTGAGATGGAGGGAGTTGTCGGAGCACAACGAGACAAAGATATATCTTAAACATTTCGGGCTAACAAGGCGCGGGTTGAAGAGGCGATAGTTTTGCAGCACGATAGACAGAGACGCTAGCTTGAAATTTCGGCATAACAAGGCGCGGCTTGAAATTTTGGAAGAACAAGCTTAACGTGTACCAAAAAAAGACAATTTGCACCTCAACACGCACAACACACACACAAACACCATTTATACAAGAGTAAGGTACATGTGCATTGCACGCATGAGATTTGGCAACCAAATTATGAATAAATACTACATTATAGCATGCAAGCTTTGAGTCATATATGCATGATGTAGATGTTCATTTAATTCTTATAGTTCATTTCATTCAAAATCATCTAGTTTTTATAAGAAAGCTAATCTATTATGAATAAATACCACATTATAGCATCGAATTGTGTGTCGTAAGACATAAAGTAAAAACAAATAATGGCAAATCATGTAGAAAAACATTTGGGCAATCCTGATACGGAAGATTCTAGAACAAATAAGAAGTGCTTGTGTTTTGATCTTTGTGCATTATGCTTAAGTTCAACCATGGAGTCTTCTAGATTATACATGTGGCGAAATCTGGTGGAATCTAGATGATATCTAACGGCCAGTAGTGCTCAAATTTGCCATCTTTGGACCATCGGATTCGCCTCATCCAACGACCATCTTTCAAAGTTAAAATTACCCGCACACAATATAAAAATATATAAAATATAATATATATAGGGGTATAGATATAGATATGTGATGCGAAAGCCGCCCATCATCTCCAATTAGAATAGTGTGTCCATGCACGGATGCGACATGGCCAAATGATGTCTGCCATCGGTATCTCAAATTCAAATCAGTCTGACCTTGTTCAATGTGTGTACATTACAACATGCTCGTTTTCAAATCACACCGCGCAGATCTCCGTTATATTCATGCATGCATGGGTTTCAAACATCAGGATCTCTTATTCAAATATTTGAACTCAACTTTACATTGATTATGACCTCACCTATTCTTTTACACCCACACAGTAGTCTTCTCTTTATAATTGTACCGCTAACTTTCTCTCGTGCATGCATGCACACACACTACCAGTCGGCATTATCCATCGCACACATGCAATCTTTTTCTTCAGGTCGGTCTCCCATGAAGGCACACACCCACACACATCCCCCTCTCCATCATATCGGGCATTCTTTATCTCTCACGCGTGCATGCACAACGATCGATGTTCCTCTATGTATGTGTGTATATAGCTAGGTCTTTCATAGTTTTCCACACAAACCGATCAATCGATATATCCAGTGAGGTCTCACCCTCTTTCCCACGTCCACATCGATCAATCTATACCTCTCTATATAGGATTAACATATATAGCTAATACACCCACATTAATTATATATCCAACGTCCCCCTCTCATCATCTATGCCTTTCGCTTCATCTCTCAGAAGCATGCACAATGGCGAAGACAGGGGGCAGTAAGGGCCCTGCCCCCCTACCCCCTAACATCACTATATATCGAGGCTAATATGAATGTGATCATTAGACAATTGCTGCTAAAAATGGTTTAAGTTCATGAATTGACCCTCCTCGTAAAGGATTAGCAATGCTTGGCCCCCTAGCTCATTTGTTTTTCATGGCTCCACCACTGCGTGCAACAGCGCACGTGTTCGCCCCCTCTCTCTAAATATCGATCTCTCACTTGTGCATTCCTTCATAGTCTCCCTCCACTCAGCCCCTCGCACCATCTTCTAGCCTCCCACCGGATTTTGCCACATGTACAATCTAGCAGACTCCATGGTTGGACTTAAGCATAATGCACAAACCTCAAAACAACAGTGGTTCTCTTTTGTTCTAGAATCTTCCGTATCATAACTGACCAAACTTTTTTTCTAGTTGAATTGCCATTATTTGTTTTTACTTTATGCTTTACAACGCACAATTCCATGAATCATAAAATAGATTAAGGGCTTCTTTGATTCAAAGGATTCTCAAAGAAATTTTGGAGGATTCTAATCATTAGGAATTTTTCCTATCTTGGTTGTTTGATTCGTAGGATTGTAAACCATAGGAATTTTTACATATGATTCATTTGCACTAGATTTCATAGGAAACATCCCATCCACTCAAACCTCTTTGAAAGAATTCTGCGTTTTTTCTATGCACAAGCAAACACTCGTACAATCCTGTAGGATTCAAGAAGACATTCCACTATAATCCCATGTTTTTCTTATTCCCGCGTTCTTAGCTTTTTTACAAAAACTAATTGATTTTGAATGAGATGAACTATAAGAATTAAACGAAGGGCTACATCAGGCATATATGACTCAGAGCTTACATGCTATAGTGTGGTATTTATTCATAATTTGGTTGCAAAATCTGATGCGTGCAATGCAAGTGTACCTTACTAGTACTTCGAGTATGTGCAAAACACGTAAAGTAGAATACCAATGGCATGCTACAAAGTGTCTCTCTTACAGTTCATGAAGCCACGTGGCACATGTGGAGGCGTTGTCGCGACCTCCTTGCGTGGATTGATCACAGTGACGTGCTGCTGGTTCCATAAGAATGAAATCGTCCTCCCTGAGCCATACTGGCGGTACATGCACGAAACGAAGATGTGCACGCACGCCACGCATGCACTCATTCCCTCGCACGCACATGCGGGTACACGGGCGGACGCAATTTTGTAGCAAGATCCACCCCATGTGATAATTTGACGCGTGTAAAGTCGTTCACTTCATTGATGGTCAATTAATACAGCGCAGGCAAATTGAGTGGACGTGAGGGCGGAAGAAAGACATTATTACTCCACTGCGCGCATGCGAGTAGTTAAATCGTGGGTTGCTAGTAGTACTTCCATTGGTCTCCTTCGTATTTTGTGCCAATTTTTGACAGTAACATAATATTTATGCATTTGAGCAGTGTAGTACTTGAAATTTATGTTCTGCTAAACTCATCAGGAGCCGTTTCGGGCCTCGAAACCAAAACCATCAATTAATCTTTACCTTGTTCCCATCACATTCGAAAGCCTGCTCACACCTACTAGTAAGTACCAAACCTGAACGTGTTCCCTCTATGCAGGTATTAGTACTAGTGCTAGTACTTAGGTTATGAAAAGGGGAACTACGTAACCGAAAATTACTCTACCTTTCCTCCTCATAAGTGCTTCTTCTTCGTCCGTCGTTGCCATGGCCGGTGAGCAGAGCTCTAGGTCGAGAACTACTCGTAACAAGGGAGCGGCAACCATGGCTGCGGAAAAAAAAGAGAGAGCTCGCCACCGCGCAGAGACCTCGAAAGATCTCTCATGGGCAGGCGATGGCTCCCAGGAGCGACCTAGCCGCGGAGGCGAACATGCCGAGCCGGCGGAGCTGGAGTCGTTATCCCTCGACGGCATGCCCGATCAGCGCAATAAGCACCTCAATAAGCAGAAGGAGTTCATCCAAGGCTTGATGGAGTTGCTAAAGGAGAGCCTCGACGACATGCCCGCTGAGCTCAATCAGCAGGGGGAGTTGACCGCCGGCTTGGTGATGCTGCTCAAGAAGAGCATTGCCTCGGAGAAGAAGGCAACCGGCGAAATCATGTGACTTCAGGAGGACAAGGCAAAGCTCTGCCACAAGATCAACCTATTGAAGGAGAAGAACGCCGGCTGGAAGAAGCTGCATGAGAATAGTAGTTCCTCGATGAAAATGCTACAGGCCCTCGTCATGGAACAGAAGGAGGAGTTGGCGAAGCTCTGCATCGAGCACCCGGCTGCTGTCAAGGTACGTAATGTGGCGTGGAACAGATGATGAAGGCTCGCGTCGAGAAATCCCGCGTCATGGACAGAATGAAGAAGATGGCGGAGGAGACGCGCAAGGAGATGGAGGTCGTGGAGGCGATGAAGAAGCAGTTACGACTCCGCGGCGAATTAGATCATTTGGGGTGATAATCTTCCTTCTTCTTTTGCTCCTGTGTTTCATCTTTTGCTTCGGGTGTTTCGCCGCACGTGTCACGTTCTCTGCGAGGCATGAATAGAACAATGGTTTTTTAGGGAATGAATAGAACAATGATAACAATGAGATGACTAGCAAATTAGATCATTTTTTATCGCCATATGGCACTGGGCTGCCGTGTTTCGTGCTCCTCCGTCGCAGTACTACTCCAGTGGAAAACTTGAGTATACTGCACGGTTCTTTGCTCCTCCTCGATCAGGTCGTCGACGCATTTATACGAGCAGTCAAATCACAAGGCCCCGCCTTCCAGCAGTAATGAGCCGTCAAATCACAAAGGCCCTCGCCTCTCGTGAAACCGACCAAGATAGACTGCCCCGCCCTCTAGCCTTTTAAAAATGTATACTTTTGTAGAGCAGTAGTATCGATGGATTGCGCCATGGAGCGAAACTTTAAATTAAAAAAAGGTGGTACATATAGAGAGCGCTCGTTGCCAAATTATGCATATAGTACTATTAAAAAGGCTAGTCACAATAATGGTGTCCAGCACAACCCACCCCTCAAATAAAACTAAGAGGGTGCTTGGATACGTTTTAGTCCCATGACCAAAAGTAGTGGGACTAAAACATGCTAGCCTCACCCATGCTTGGATCCAAATACTAAAAAGGCTAAATCAAGTTAATGAGCATTTATTATCCTCCAAACCCTCCAATCCAGAACTCACCTGTGTTAAAGGAGAGGAGTTAAATGAGTAGAGAGAGGACTAATCCACATTTTAGTAGGGGTACCCCTGACTAAATTTTTTTAGTCTCAAGACTAGTTTTAGCCCCTCTTTAGTCAGGGGTGCTTGGAACTTTAGCCTCTTAAAGAGACTATTTTTAGTCAGACTAAAATAAGTCCCTTGGATCCAAGCACCCTCTAAGCATCCTGGAATTCTTTGACAACACTAAGCACCCTGAAATTCTTTGACAACTAAACTGCTGGCTATATGATGTTGGCCATATATATTGTACGTATATAATGTGAAGAAACGAGTGGTAGTACTATACCAACTAAAAGATGAAATGTAAGAAATACTAGTGTGTACGTACTGAAGAGTTAAAGTAACGAGAAGAAACATAACATAGTTCTGCTGGGGGCTCAGCACAACACACCCCTCAAATTAAATTAAGCACACCTGAAATTAAACTTTGCAACTATTCCGGTAGACACTGCATTAGAACCACCATGAGCAACGACACTGCCACCTTACTCGGAGTCCTCGTCCACGTGCTCGACTTCGTCCTTGTCCCTCTACCTCTTGGCCGATACTTCTTTGCTTGAACCGCACACTTGGCTATTGCTCTTCATCCAACCCTTGTAGATATTGAAGCAAAGGTAGCCATCCATTGCAGCATAGTGGATGTGGTCTCTATCTAGTACAATCCGCTGCCATGCATGATGATGAAACGTGTATGGAGGTTTCTCCAGTTTACCGTACGAAGGATGAACCATGGCTCCTGCCAGGGTCAGCATTGAAGGCTGATGAGAGGACACCAGCCGATTCTTCTGGAGGTCGAAGGTGTTGCCTACAACGAGGCTTATCCGACGCAGGACTTCTTTGTCATTACCAAAGTCTACAGTAACGAATTTGACTAGGTTGCTCTCGAGGAAGTCCTTAAAATCCTGGCACTTAACGTCGGCATGGCATATGTGGTAGACCAAGCATAAGTCGTGCACGCAAACCTGGATCACGGCGGGCTTCTTCCTCTCTTCGCCCTTTAGATCCTTCTCTCGTCCCAGGATTGTGGTGTACTCAACTTCTAGCCCAGCGACCCACTCATCATCTGAGTCTTTGAACATGCGTCTGAAGCGAGAAAGGCATCCTTTCACCGTCGCGGAAGAACGGGTGTAGATGACGTCAAACTCATCGCCGGTGATGGTTCTAACCTTGTACTCACCGCCGATCATGGAGATTTGGGACGCCATGGATTTGGGAGGAGGGTTAGGATTAGTGGAACTGCCGTAATGTGAATGGACGGGACGACTAGGAGCGAACCGCCGTAGTATTGAAGGACGTGCGGGGACGAGTAGGAGCGAACTGCCAGCTTGCAAACGGCAGGGTAGTGGCTTTCCATTCTCCCATGATACGGGCTTCCGAGAGCCCTTGGATCTGAGATCGAACGGTTGCATGGCGTGATTCTAGACCTATGGATGAATATCCTATCCTAGAGGGTTATTCTGCAAATTTTCAGCAACTTAGCATGCGACCGTTTGATCTCAGATCCAAGGGCTGCCAGCAGCCCGTATCATGGTCGCGCCTACCACGACCGTCGCGCCGCTCGCGCGGTCGCGCCCTTGGAGATTTAACACGGTGTGTTAGGCTATCTGATGTTGGCATGTCATACATAGTCATCACTTACTCACTCATACTACAACAAGGTTGGCTATAAGTGTATATTTTTCACTCCTCTCTATCTCTTTCTTCGTACTCCCTCCGTCCCATAATATAAGAATGTTTTTTACACTAGTGTAGTGCCAAAAACGTTCTTATACTATGGGACACATGGAGTACTAGTATTTATTGCATTTGCCAAGGAGTGACCTCTTCCAATGAAATGGTGTTGCTAAGTTTGCTTCATTTAATTAGCTATAGACTCAAAATTGTCTTTTCACCTAGGTACACGCGCTTAGCACCGTTTCTTCCTTGGGTCACCAAACTAGTCTCTCTCTTCTTGATTAACTTGCCACATCAGACTTTATGCCTATGTGGCAAGCTTAAGCACCTGTAGGAGCAAGTAAAAGTAAGTACAATAGTGTGCTTTACATGGCATTTTTGCATATGTGGAGGAAAGAGAGGCAAGGAAAAAGTGGAGAAGTGGGCTCTCATGCAAGAGCCAGCCTCTACTACATGGTGGAGCATTGGGAGGGGCACCTGTATGGAGGTGGTCAGGAATCGGGAGACTCACGCCGGTCGTAGCGCCATAATTAAAATGATAATGGCAAGTCAAATCACAGGGCCCCTCCTGTACAGTAGTAACTCGCTGTCAAATCACACAGCCCTACATTTGTAGCAGCCTACTCCCTCGTCTTCTCGTGTCTCTGTCAAACCGACTAGGCGGAACTACCCCGCTGCCTACCACACAGGAAAAGCCCCGCCCTCGACTTTTAAATAGTATATAGCATACTAATTTTGTATCCATGGATTGCGCCTGCGCCATGGAGCAAAGCGTCTAGAAAACGGCAGTACACATGTACGGAGTATACAACACGCCCGTCGCGTTCGTGTCGCACCCCAGACGGTCGGTCGGTCTGGCACGCTGCTCTCTGAATGGAACGCGCGTCATATTGCGTTTGCACACACATGTGGGACGTCAATTGAGAACCAACCATAGGCACACTCCCCGGCCCCGCAAGTCGGGTGACTTAATAGAAGAGGGAGACGAGCAATAGTACTAGAGAAGTGTTGTACTACGTTGGTGCCTGGATGATCCCTGCGAGACACGGAAGATCAGTTCGTCCATGCATGTGACCAGACTCCAGCAGACACGCCTGGATTGGCTATCGTCTACATATGGTGCAAGCTGTGTTGTACATGGCTATAGTTGTGGTGAGAAATCTAAAAAAAGGTTTCTTGTCATCTCGCAAAATTAGGTGTCATGTGCTTCGGATCACTGTGAGGGTTAAACAGCGACAACTGAGTTGGGCTAGTCATTGGGGGCACATGCACGAATAGTGACTACTCGGCTGCCATCTAGGTCAAGCCTGCTATGTTAATTAGGACATTTACGATGGACCCCTTTTCTATGAGTTTATCTTTAATTTAGCTTTGTTCCTCGTCTAGTTTGTCCGTCGGGATTCATGTTGTCTCCTTTGGGCAATGAGGTTATGATTTTTTGTCATGTGGCATTTTTTCGTGTTATATGTTACAATCCGGCGCTTCAGATCAAAATGACGACAACTGCGCCTCCGGGCCACGTGCATGAAGACTTCTCAACAGTCATTGACGATGTCAAGCCGGCTCCGGTAGACAAAAGAAAACTAGTACTAATCCACTATATTGGCAGGAGCCTCCGCGCTTGCTTGCTAGTGTTGCTCTCTTCACACTGTCTCGGCCTCTCCAGATCTAAACACGACAGCGGTGGCCACAGAATCTCTCTCTCCCTCTGCTCACCGCTGGTCACAGATCCAGCCGGACCCTCTCCGCCGGGGAAGCTGAGAAGGTGCAACATTCACGCGGCCGTCCTCGGCAACGGCTCTTCCCACTTCTGGGCGTGTCCCGATCAGCATGCCTTGCCGTTCTCTCCCAAGCACCGCTGGCGAGGGAGGGCCTCCGACCCCTTCTTCCTTGCTGCCGTCGTGTCGGCAGATCCGGCCTCCCGCCGCCCACCTAGCGAAATCCCGGCGACATTCAGGTATAACTACCTTCGAAACCGTCCTTGCTCTACTTCCCGAGCTCCTGACGTCGCTGCATTTGTATCTTTTGTTGGGGAACGTAGCAGAAATTCAAAATTTTCCTACGTGTCACCAAGATCTATCTATGGAGAAACCAGCAACGAGGGGAAAGAGAGTGCATCTACATACCCTTGTAGATCGCTAAGCGGAAGCGTTCAAGTGAACGGGGTTGATGGAGTCGTACTCGTCGTGATCCAAATCACCGATGACCAAGTGCCGAACGGACGGCACCTCCGCGTTCAACACACGTACAGCCCGGTGACGTCTCCCATGCCTTGATCCAGCAAGGAGAGAGGGAGAAGTTGAGGAAGACTCCGTCCAGCAGCAGCACAACGGCGTGGTGGTGGTGGAGGAGCGTGGCAATCCTGCAGGGCTTCGCCAAGCACCGCGGGAGAGGAGGAAGGAGAGATGCAGGGCTGCGCCATAGAGAGGTCCAAACTCATATGTTGGCTGCCCCCAAACCCTCAAGTATATATAGGGGGAGAGGGGAGGCTGCGCCCCCACCTAGGGTTCCACCCTAGGGGCGGCGGCCAGCCCCAAAACCCATCTAGGGTGCAGCCAAGGGGGGGAAGAGGGGAGACTTGCCCCCCAAGTTAGGTGGGTGCGCCCCCTTCCCCAAACCCTAGGCGCCTTGGGCCCTTGTGGGGGGCGCACCAGCCCACCTGGGGCTGGTCCCCTCCCACATGTGGCCCATGCAGCCCTCCGGGGCCGGTGGTCCCACTTGGTGGACCCCCGGGACCCTCCTGGTGGTCCCGGTACGTTACCGATAAAACCCGAAACTCTTTCGGTGACCAAAACAGGACTTCCCATATATAAATCTTAACCTCCGGACCATTCCGGAACTCCTCGTGATGTCCGAGATCTCATCCGGGACTCCGAACAACATTCAGTATCCACATACAAACTTCCTTTATAACCCTAGCGTCATCGAACCTTAAGTGTGTAGACCCTACGGGTTCGGGAACCATGCAGACATGACCGAGACGTTCTCCAGTCAATAACCAACAGCGGGATCTGGATACCCATGTTGGTTCCCACATGTTCCACGATGATCTCATCGGATGAACCACGATGTCGAGGATTCGATCAATCCCGTATACAATTCCCTTTGTCTAGCGGTATAGCACTTGCCCGAGATTCGATCGTCGGTATCTCGATACCTTGTTCAATCTCGTTACCGGCAAGTCTCTTTACTCGTTCGGTAAGACATCATCCCGTGATCAACTCCTTGATCACATTGTGCACATTATGATGATGTCCTACCGAGTGGGCCCAGAGATACTTCTCCGTCACACGGAGTGACAAATCCCAGTCTCGATTCGTGCCAACCCAACAGACACTTTCGGAGATACCTGTAGTGTACCTTTATAGCCACCCAGTTACGTTGGGACGTTTGATACACCCAAAGCATTCCTACAGTATCCGGCAGTTGCACAATCTCATGGTTTAAGGAAATGATACTTGATATTAGAAAAGCTTTAGCATACGAACTACACGATCTTTGTGCTAGGCTTAGGATTTGGTCTTGTCCATCACATCATTCTTCTAATGATGTGATCCTGTTATCAATGACATCCAATGTCCATGGTCAGGAAACCGTAACCATCTATTGATCAACGAGCTAGTCATCTAGAGGTTTACCAGGGACATGGCGTTGTCTATGTATCCACACATGTATCTGAGTTTCCTATCAATACAATTCTAGCATGGATAATAAACGATTATCATGAACCAGGAAATATAATAATAACTAATTTATTATTGCCTCTAGGGCATATTTCCAACAGTCTCCCACTTGCACTAGAGTCAATAATCCAGTTCACATCGTTATGTGATTGCAATGATTCCAACACCCATGGGGTTTGATCATATCTCGCTTGTGA
The DNA here is from genome assembly GCA_032464435.1 of Aegilops umbellulata. Classification (NCBI taxonomy): domain Eukaryota; kingdom Viridiplantae; phylum Streptophyta; class Magnoliopsida; order Poales; family Poaceae; genus Aegilops; species Aegilops umbellulata. Next base: position 349,707,658 of record CP136054.1, read on the forward strand.
GAGAGGTTACTAGTCAACGGGTCTGAATCTTTCCGATCCGTGTGTGCTTTACAAATATCTATGTCATCTCCTAGATGCAGCTACCATGCTCTATTTGGAGCTATTCCAAATAACTGTTCTACTATACGAATCCAGTTTACTACTTAGAATAATCTGGATTAGTGTCAAAGTTTGCATCGGCGTAACCCTTTACGACGAACTCTTTTACCACCTCCATAATCGAGAAAATTCCTCAGGCCACTAGTTACCAAGGATAACTTTGACCGCTGTCCTGTGATCCATTCCTGGATCACTCTTGCACCCCTTGACTGACTCATGGCAAGGCACACTTCAGATGCGGTACACAGCATAGCATACTGTAGAGCCTACGTCTAAGCATAGGGGACGACCTTCGTCCTTTCTCTCTCTTCTGCCGTGATCAGATCTTGAGTCTTACTCAATACTCACACGTGTAATACAACCAAGAACTCCTTCTTTGGTGATCTATTTTGAATTCCTTCAAAATCTTGTCACGGTATGTATTCATTTGAAAGTACTATTAAGCGATTTTGATCTATCCTTATAGATCTTGATGCTCAATGTTCAAGTAGCTTAATCCAGGTTTTCCATTGAAAAACACTTTTCAAATAACCCTATATGCTTTCCAGAAATTCTACATCATTTCTGATCAACAATATGTCAACAACATATACTCATCAGTGTTGGAAATATGCCCTAGAGGCAATAATAAAAGCATTATTATTATATTTCCTTATTCATGATAATTGTCTTTATTCGTGCTATAATTGTGTTAACCGGAAATCGTAATACATGTGTGAATAACAGACAACAAACATGTCCCTAGTGAGCCTCTAGTTGACTAGCTCGTTGATCGACAGATAGTCATGGTTTCCTGACTATGGACATTGGATGTCATCGATAACGGGATCACATCATTAGGATAATGATGTGATGGACAAGACCCAATCCTAAACATAGCATAAGATCGCATAGTTCGTTTGCTAGAGTTTTCCAATGTCAAGTATCCCTTCCTTAGACCATGAGATCGTGTAACTCCCGGATACCGTAGGAGTGCTTTGGGTGTGCCAAACGTCACAACGTAACTGGGTGACTATAAAGGTATACTACGGGTATCTCTGAAAGTGTCTGTTGGGTTGACATGGATCGAGACTGGGATTTGTCACTCCGCTTGACGGAGAGGTATCACGGGGCCCTCTCGGTAATGCATCATCACAATGAGCTCAAGGTGATCAAAGTGTTTGATCACGGGATCATGCATTACGGTAACGAGAAAAGTGACTTGCCGGTAACGAGATTGAACGAGGTATTGGTATACCGACGATCGAATCTCGGGCAAGTAAAATACCGATTGACAAAGGGAATCGTATACGGGATTAATTGAATCCTTGACATCGTGGTTCATCCGATGTGATCATCGTGGAGCATGTGGGAGCCAACATGGGTATCCAGATCCCGCTGTTGGTTATTGCCCGAGAGCCGTCTCGGTCATGTCTGCATGTCTCCCGAACCCGTAGGGTCTACACACTTAAGGTTCGGTGACGCTAGGGTTGTGAAGATATGTATGTGCAGTAACCCGAATGTTGTTCGGAGTCCCGGATGAGATCCCGGACGTCACGAGGAGTTCCGGAATGGTCCGGAGGTAAAGAATTATATATAGGAAGTGCTATTTTGGCCATCGGGACAAGATTCGGTGTTATCGGTATTGTACCGGGACCACCGGAGGGGTCCCGGGGTCCACCAGGTGGGGCCACCTGCCTTGGGGGGCCACATGGGCCTTAGGGGGTGCGCCTTGGCCCACTTGGGCCAAGGGGAACCAGCCCCAAGGGCCCATGCACCAAGGAAACTTGGAGGAGGCAGAGTCCAAAGGGGGGAAGGCACCTCCGAGGTGCCTTGGGGAGGATGGACTCCTCCCCCCCTCTTGGCCGCACCCCTTCCTTGGAGGAAGGGGCAAGGCTGCGCCCTCCCCCCCTCTAATGCATCTATATAAAGGGGGGCAGGGGTGGGGGCAGCACACCAATTGCCCTGGCTCCTCCCTCCTCCCTGCAACACCTCCTCCTCCTCCCGTAGTTGCTTAGCGAAGCCCTGCCGGAGTTCTGCTGCATCCACCACCACACCGTCGTGCTGGATCTTCCTCAACCTCTCCTTTCCCCTTGCTGGATCAAGAAGTAGGAGACGTCTCCCGTCCCGTACGTGTGTTGAACGCGGAGGTGCCGTCCGTTCGGTACTAGATCATCGGTGAATTGGATCACGGCAAGTACGACTACCTCATCCACGTTCACTCGAACGCTTCCGTTGCGATCTACAAAGTGGTATGTAGATGCTATCTAATCTGAATACTCGTTGCTAGATGAACTCATAGATGGATCTTGGTGAAACCGTAGGAAAAATTTTAATTTTCTGCAACGTTCCCCAACAGTGGCATCATGAGCTAGGTCTATGCGTAGTTCTTCTTGTGCGAGTAGAACACAATTTGTTGTGGGCGTAGATGTTGTCAATTCTTCTTGCCGTTACTAGTCAATCTTGATTCAGCGGTATTGTGGGATGAAGCGGCCCGGACCAACCTTACACGTACGCTTACGTGAGACCGGTTCCACCGACTAACATGCACTAGTTGCATAAGGTGGCTAGCGGGTGTCTGTCTCTCCTACTTTAGTTGGATCGGATTCGATGAACAGGGTCCTTATGAAGGGTAAATAGAGATTAACAAATCACGTTGTGGTTTGAACGTAGGTAAGAAAACGTTCTTGCTAGAACCCTAATTCAGCGACGTAAAACTTGCAACAACAATTAGAGGACGTCTAACTTGTTTTTGCAGCAAGTGCTTGGTGATATGATATGGCCAAAGTTGTGATGAATGATGAATGATCTATATGTGATGTATGAGATGTTCATGCTATTGTAATAGGAATCACGACTTGCATGTCGATGAGTATGACAACCGGCAGGAGCCATAGGAGTTGTCTTTATTTTTTGTATGACCTGCGTGTCATTGAGAATCGCCATGTAAGTTACTTTACTTTATTGCTAAACGCGTTAGCCATAGTAGTAGAAGTAATAGTTGGCGAGCAACTTCATGGAGACACGATGATGAAGATCATGATGATGAAGATCATGGTGTCAAGCCGGTGACAAGATGATCATGGAGCCCCAAGATGGAGATCAAAGGAGCAATGTGATATTGGCCATATCATGTCACGTTTATTATTTGATTGCATGTGATGTTTATCATGTTTTGCATCTTGTTTACTTAGAACGACGGTAGTAAATAAGATGATCCCTCATAATAATTTCAAGAAAGTGTTCACCCTAACTGTGCACCGTTGCTAAGGTTCGTCGTTCCGAAGCACCACGTGATGATCGGGTGTGATAGGTCCTTACGTTCGCATACAACGGGTGTAAGACAGATTTACACACGCAAAACACTTAGGTTGACTTGACGAGCCTAGCATGTACAGACATGGCCTCGGAACACAGAAGACCGAAAGGTCGAGCATGAGTCGTATAGAAGATACGATCAACATGAAGATGTTCACCGATGTTGACTAGTCCGTCTCACGTGATGATCGGACACGGCCTAGTTGACTCGGATCATGTAATACTTAGATGACTAGTAGAGGGATGTCTATCTAAGTGGGAGTTCATTAAATTTGATAAAATGAACTTTATTATCATGAACTTAGTCTAAATATTTACAATATGTCTTGTAGATCAAATGGCCAACGTAGTCCTCAATTTCAACGCGTTCCTAGAGAAAACCAAGCTGAAAGACGATGGTAGCAACTATACAGACTGGGTCCGGAACCTGAGGATTATCCTCATAGCTGCCAAGAAAGATTATGTCCTAAGAGCACCGCTGGGTGACGCACCTATTCTCCCTGCAGAACAAGACGTTATGAACGCTTGGCAGTCACGTTGCGATGATTACTCCCTCGTTCAGTGCGGCATGCTTTACAGCTTAGAGCCGGGACTCCAAAAGCGTTTTGAGAGACATGGAGCATATGAGATGTTTGAAGAGCTGAAAATGGTTTTCCAAGCTCATGCCCGGGTCGAGAGATACGAAGTCTCCGATAAATTCTTTAGCTGTAAGATGGAGGAAAATGGCTCTATCAGTGAGCACATACTCAAAATGTCTGGGTTGCACAACCGCTTGACTCAACTGGAAGTTAATCTCCCGGATGAAGCGGTCATTGACAGAATCCTCCAGTCGCTTCCACCTAGCTACAAGAGCTTTGTGATGAACTACAATATGCAGGGGATGGTAAAGACCATTCCTGAAGTATATGCTATGCTGAAATCAGCAGAGGTAGAAATCAAGAAGGAGCATCAAGTGTTGATGGTGAATAAAACCACTAAGTTCAAGAAGGGCAAGGGTAAAAAGAACTTCAAGAAGCACGGCAAGGAAGTTGCCGCGCCCGGTAAGCAAGTTGCCGGGAAGAAGCCAAAGAATGGACCCAAGCCCGAGACTGAGTGTTTTTATTGCAAGGGAAGTGGTCACTGGAAGCGGAACTGCTCCAAATACTTAGCGGACAAGAAGGCCGGCAAAACCAAAGGTATATGTGATATACATGTAATTGATGTGTACCTTACCAGTACTTGTAGTAGCTCTTGGGTATTTGATACCGGTGCAGTTGCTCATATTTGTAACTCAAAGCAGGAGCTGCGGAATAAACGGAGACTGGCGAGGGACGAGGTGACGATGCGCGTCGGGAATGGTTCCAAGGTCGATGTGATCGCCGTCGGCACGCTGCCTCTGCATTTACCTACGGGATTAGTTTTAAACCTCAATAATTGTTATTTAGTGCCAAGTTTGAGCATGAACATTGTATCTGGATCTCGTTTAATTCGAGATGGCTACTCATTTAAATCCGAGAATAATGGTTGTTCTATTTATATGAGAGATATGTTTTATGGTCATGCTCCGATGGTTAATGGTTTATTCTTAATGAATCTCGTACATGATGATACACATATTCATAGTGTGAATACCAAAAGAGTTAGAGTTGATAACAATAGTCTCACATATTTGTGGCACTGCCGCCTTGGTCACATAGGTGTCAAACGCATGAAGAAGCTCCATGCAGATGGAATTTTAGAGTCTCTTGATTACGAATCATTTGACACGTGCGAACCATGCCTCATGGGTAAAATGACCAAGACTCCGTTCTCAGGAACAATGGAGCGAGCAACCAACTTATTGGAAATCATACATACCGATGTGTGCGGTCCAATGAGTGTTGAGGCTCGCGGTGGCTATCGTTATGTTCTCACCCTCACTGATGACTTGAGTAGATATGGGTATGTCTACTTAATGAAACACAAGTCTGAGACCTTTGAAAAGTTCAAGGAATTTCAGAGTGAGGTTGAAAATCAACGTGATAGAAAGATCAAGTTTCTACGATCAGATCGTGGAGGAGAATACTTGAGTCACGAATTTGGCACACACTTAAGAAAATGTGGAATAGTTTCACAACTCACGCCGCCTGGAACACCTCAGCGTAATGGTGTGTCCGAACGTCGTAATCGCACTCTATTAGATATGGTGCGATCTATGATGTCTCTTACCGATTTACCGCTATCTTTTTGGGGCTATGCTTTAGAGACTGCCGCATTCACTTTAAATAGGGCTCCGTCGAAATCCGTTGAGACGACACCGTATGAATTATGGTTTGGGAAGAAACCTAAGCTGTCGTTTCTAAAAGTTTGGGGATGCGATGCTTATGTCAAGAAACTTCAACCTGAGAAGCTCGAACCCATGTCGGAAAAATGCGTCTTCATAGGATACCCGGAAAAAAGCTGTTGGGTATACCTTCTACCTCAGATCCGAAGGCAAGATCTCTGTTGCCAAGAATGGATCCTTTCTGAGAAAGAGTTTCTCTCGAAAGAAGTAAGTGGGAGGAAAGTAGAACTTGATGAAGTGTTGCCTCTTGAACCGGAAAATGGCGAAACTCAAGAAATCGTTCCTGAGGTGCCTGCACCGACTAGAGAGGAAATTAATGATGATGATCAAGATGCTTCTGATCAAGCTCCTACTGAAACTCGAAGGTCCACAAGGACACGTTCCGCACCAGAGTGGTACGGCAACCCTGTCTTGGAAATCATGTTGTTAGACAACGGTGAACCTTCGAACTATGAGGAAGCAATGGCGGGCCCGGATTCCGACAAATGGCTGGAAGCCATGAAATCCGAGATAGGATCCATGTATGAAAACGAAGTATGGACTTTGACTGACTTGCCCGTTGAAAGGCGAGCCATAGAAAATAAATGGATCTTTAAGAAGAAGACAGACGCGGATGGTAATGTGACCATCTATAAAGCTCGGCTTGTCGCTAAGGGTTATCGACAAGTTCAAGGGGTTGACTACGATGAGACTTTCTCACCGGTAGCAAAGCTGAAGTCCGTCAGAATCATGTTAGCAATTGCCGCATACTATGATTATGAGATATGGCAAATGGACGTCAAAACGGCATTCCTTAATGGTTTCCTTAAGGAAGAATTGTATATGATGCAGCCGGAAGGTTTTGTCGATCCTAAGAATGCTGACAAGGTGTGCAAGCTCCAACGCTCGATTTATGGGCTGGTGCAAGCATCTCGGAGTTGGAACATTCGCTTTGATGAGATGATCAAAGCGTTTGGGTTTACACAGACTTATGGAGAAGCCTGTGTTTACAAGAAAGTGAGTGGGAGCTCTGTAGCATTTCTCATATTATATGTAGACGACATACTTTTGATGGGAAATGATATATAACTCTTGGACAGCATTAAGGCCTATTTGAATAAAAGTTTTTCAATGAAGGACCTTGGAGAAGCTGCTTATATATTAGGCATCAAGATCTATAGAGATAGATCGAGACGCCTCATAGGTCTTTCACAAAGCACATACCTTGATAAGATATTGAAGAAGTTCAATATGGATCAATCTAAGAAGGGGTTCTTACCTGTGTTACAAGGTGTGAAATTGAGCTCAGCTCAATGTCCGACCACGGCAGAAGATATAGAAGAGATGAGTGTCATCCCCTATGCCTCAGCCATAGGTTCATTATGTATGCCATGCTGTGTACCAGACCTGATGTAAACCTTGCCGTAAGTTTGGTAGGTAGGTACCAAAGTAATCCCGGCAAGGAACACTGGACAGCGGTCAAGAATATCCTGAAGTACTTGAAAAGGACTAAGGAAATGTTTCTCGTTTATGGAGGTGACGAAGAGCTCGTCGTAAAAGGTTACGTCGACGCTAGCCTCGACACAGATCTGGATGACTCTAAGTCACAAACCGGATACGTGTATATTTTGAATGGTGGGGCAGTAAGCTGGTGCAGTTGCAAGCAAAGCGTCGTGGCGGGATCTACATGTGAAGCGGAGTACATGGCAGCCTCGGAGGCAGCACATGAAGCAATTTGGGTGAAGGAGTTCATCACCGACCTCGGAGTCATACCCAATGCGTCGGGGCCAATCAAGCTCTTCTGTGACAACACTGGAGCTATTGCACTTGCAAAGGAGCCCAGGTTTCACAAGAAGACCAGGCACATCAAGCGTCGCTTCAACTCCATTCGTGAAAATGTTCAAGATGGAGACATAGAAATTTGTAAAGTGCACACGGATCTGAATGTCGCAGATCCGTTAACTAAACCTCTCCCTAAGGCAAAACATGATCAGCACCAGAACTCTATGGGTGTTCGATTCATCACAATGTAACTAGATTATTGACTCTAGTGCAAGTGGGAGACTGTTGGAAATATGCCCTAGAGGCAATAATAAAAGCATTATTATTATATTTCCTTATTCATGATAATTGTCTTTATTCGTGCTATAATTGTGTTAACCGGAAATCGTAATACATGTGTGAATAACAGACAACAAACATGTCCCTAGTGATCCTCTAGTTGACTAGCTCGTTGATCGACAGATAGTCATGGTTTCCTGACTATGGACATTGGATGTCATCGATAACGGGATCACATCATTAGGAGAATGATGTGATGGACAATACCCAATCCTAAACATAGCATAAGATCGCATAGTTCGTTTGCTAGAGTTTTCCAATGTCAAGTATCCCTTCCTTAGACCATGAGATCGTGTAACTCCCGGATACCGTAGGAGTGCTTTGGGTGTGCCAAACGTCACAACGTAACTGGGTGACTATAAAGGTATACTACGGGTATCTCTGAAAGTGTCTGTTGGGTTGACATGGATCGAGACTGGGATTTGTCACTCCGCTTGACGGAGAGGTATCACCGGGCCCTCTCGGTAATGCATCATCACAATGAGCTCAAGGTGATCAAAGTGTTTGATCACGGGATCATGCATTACGGTAACGAGAAAAGTGACTTGCCGGTAACGAGATTGAACGAGGTATTGGTATACCGACGATCGAATCTCGGGCAAGTAAAATACCGATTGACAAAGGGAATCGTATACGGGATTAATTGAATCCTTGACATCGTGGTTCATCCGATGTGATCATCGTGGAGCATGTGGGAGCCAACATGGGTATCCAGATCCCGCTGTTGGTTATTGCCCGAGAGCCGTCTCGGTCATGTCTGCATGTCTCCCGAACCCGTAGGGTCTACACACTTAAGGTTCGGTGACGCTAGGGTTGTGAAGATATGTATGTGCAGTAACCCGAATGTTGTTCGGAGTCCCGGATGAGATCCCGGACGTCACGAGGAGTTCCGGAATGGTCCGGAGGTAAAGAATTATATATAGGAAGTGCTATTTTGGCCATCGGGACAAGATTCGGTGTTATCGGTATTGTACCGGGACCACCGGAGGGGTCCCGGGGTCCACCAGGTGGGGCCACCTGCCTTGGGGGGCCACATGGGCCTTAGGGGGTGCGCCTTGGCCCACTTGGGCCAAGGGGAACCAGCCCCAAGGGCCCATGCACCAAGGAAACTTGGAGGAGGGAGAGTCCAAAGGGGGGAAGGCACCTCCGAGGTGCCTTGGGGAGGATGGACTCCTCCCCCCCTCTTGGCCGCACCCCTTCCTTGGAGGAAGGGGCAAGGCTGCGCCCTCCCCCCTCTAATGCATCTATATAAAGGGGGGCAGGGGTGGGGGGCAGCACACCAATTGCCCTGGCTCCTCCCTCCTCCCTGCAACACCTCCTCCTCCTCCCGTAGTTGCTTAGCGAAGCCCTGCCGGAGTTCTGCTGCATCCACCACCACACCGTCGTGCTGGATCTTCCTCAACCTCTCCTTTCCCCTTGCTGGATCAAGAAGTAGGAGACGTCTCCCGTCCCGTACGTGTGTTGAACGCGGAGGTGCCGTCCGTTCGGTACTAGATCATCGGTGAATTGGATCACGGCAAGTACGACTACCTCATCCACGTTCACTCGAACGCTTCCGTTGCGATCTACAAAGTGGTATGTAGATGCTATCTAATATGAATACTCGTTGCTAGATGAACTCATAGATGGATCTTGGTGAAACCGTAGGAAAAATTTTAATTTTCTGCAACGTTCCCCAACAGTGGCATCATGAGCTAGGTCTATGCGTAGTTCTTCTTGTGCGAGTAGAACACAATTTGTTGTGGGCGTAGATGTTGTCAATTCTTCTTGCCGTTACTAGTCAATCTTGATAAAGCGGTATTGTGGGATGAAGCGGCCCGGACCAACCTTACACGTACGCTTACGTGAGACCGGTTCCACCGACTAACATGCACTAGTTGCATAAGGTGGCTAGCGGGTGTCTGTCTCTCCTACTTTAGTTGGATCGGATTCGATGAACAGGGTCCTTATGAAGGGTAAATAGAGATTGACAAATCACGTTGTGGTTTGAACGTAGGTAAGAAAACGTTCTTGCTAGAACCCTAATTCATCCACGTAAAACTTGCAACAACAATTAGAGGACGTCTAACTTGTTTTTGCAGCAAGTGCTTGGTGATATGATATGGCCAAAGTTGTGATGAATGATGAATGATCTATATGTGATGTATGAGATGTTCATGCTATTGTAATAGGAATCACGACTTGCATGTCAATGAGTATGACAACCGGCAGGAGCCATAGGAGTTGTCTTTATTTTTTGTATGACCTGCGTGTCATTGAGAATCGCCATGTAAGTTACTTTACTTTATTGCTAAACGCGTTAGCCATAGTAGTAGAAGTAATAGTTGGCGAGCAACTTCATGGAGACACGATGATGAAGATCATGATGATGAAGATCATGGTGTCAAGCCGGTGACAAGATGATCATGGAGCCCCAAGATGGAGATCAAAGGAGCAATGTGATATTGGCCATATCATGTCACGTTTATTATTTGATTGCATGTGATGTTTATCATGTTTTGCATCTTGTTTACTTAGAACGACGGTAGTAAATAAGATGATCCCTCATAATAATTTCAAGAAAGTGTTCACCCTAACTGTGCACCGTTGCTAAGGTTCGTCGTTCCGAAGCACCACGTGATGATCGGGTGTGATAGGTCCTTACGTTCGCATACAACGGGTGTAAGACAGATTTACACACGCAAAACACTTAGGTTGACTTGACGAGCCTAGCATGTACAGACATGGCCTCGGAACACAGAAGACCGAAAGGTCGAGCATGAGTCGTATAGAAGATACGATCAACATGAAGATGTTCACCGATGTTGACTAGTCCGTCTCACGTGATGATCGGACACGGCCTAGTTGACTCGGATCATGTAATACTTAGATGACTAGTAGAGGGATGTCTATCTAAGTGGGAGTTCATTAAATTTGATAAAATGAACTTTATTATCATGAACTTAGTCTAAATATTTACAATATGTCTTGTAGATCAAATGGCCAACGTAGTCCTCAATTTCAACGCGTTCCTAGAGAAAACCAAGCTGAAAGACGATGGTAGCAACTATACGGACTGGGTCCGGAACCTGAGGATTATCCTCATAGCTGCCAAGAAAGATTATGTCCTAAGAGCACCGCTGGGTGACGCACCTATTCTCCCTGCAAAACAAGACGTTATGAACGCTTGGCAGTCACGTTGCGATGATTACTCCCTCGTTCAGTGCGGCATGCTTTACAGCTTAGAGCCGGGACTCCAAAAGCGTTTTGAGAGACATGGAGCATATGAGATGTTTGAAGAGCTGAAAATGGTTTTCCAAGCTCATGCCCGGGTCGAGAGATACGAAGTCTCCGATAAATTCTTTAGCTGTAAGATGGAGGAAAATGGCTCTATCAGTGAGCACATACTCAAAATGTCTGGGTTGCACAACCGCTTGACTCAACTGGAAGTTAATCTCCCGGATGAAGCGGTCATTGACAGAATCCTCCAGTCGCTTCCACCTAGCTACAAGAGCTTTGTGATGAACTACAATATGCAGGGGATGGTATAGACCATTCCTGAAGTATATGCTATGCTGAAATCAGCAGAGGTAGAAATCAAGAAGGAGCATCAAGTGTTGATGGTGAATAAAACCACTAAGTTCAAGAAGGGCAAGGGTAAAAAGAACTTCAAGAAGGACGGCAAGGAAGTTGCCGCGCCCGGTAAGCAAGTTGCCGGGAAGAAGCCAAAGAATGGACCCAAGCCCGAGACTGAGTGTTTTTATTGCAAGGGAAGTGGTCATTGGAAGCGGAACTGCTCCAAATACTTAGCGGACAAGAAGGCCGGCAAAACCAAAGGTATATGTGATATACATGTAATTGATGTGTACCTTACCAGTACTCGTAGTAGCTCTTGGGTATTTGATACCGGTGCAGTTGCTCATATTTGTAACTCAAAGCAGGAGCTGCGGAATAACCGGAGACTGGCGAGGGACGAGGTGACGATGCGCGTCGGGAATGGTTCCAAGGTCGATGTGATCGCCGTCGGCACGCTGCCTCTGCATTTACCTACGGGATTAGTTTTAAACCTCAATAATTGTTATTTAGTGCCAAGTTTGAGCATGAACATTGTATCTGGATCTCGTTTAATTCGAGATGGCTACTCATTTAAATCCGAGAATAATGGTTGTTCTATTTATATGAGAGATATGTTTTATGGTCATGCTCCGATGGTTAATGGTTTATTCTTAATGAATCTCGTACGTGATGATACACATATTCATAGTGTGAATACCAAAAGAGTTAGAGTTGATAACAATAGTCTCACATATTTGTGGCACTGCCGCCTTGGTCACATAGGTGTCAAACGCATGAAGAAGCTCCATGCAGATGGAATTTTAGAGTCTCTTGATTATGAATCATTTGACACGTGCGAACCATGCCTCATGGGTAAAATGACCAAGACTCCGTTCTCAGGAACAATGGAGCGAGCAACCAACTTATTGGAAATCATACATACCGATGTGTGCGGTCCAATGAGTGTTGAGGCTCGCGGTGGCTATCGTTATGTTCTCACCCTCACTGATGACTTGAGTAGATATGGGTATGTCTACTTAATGAAACACAAGTCTGAGACCTTTGAAAAGTTCAAGGAATTTCAGAGCGAGGTTGAAAATCAACGTGATAGAAAGATCAAGTTTCTACGATCAGATCGTGGAGGAGAATACTTGAGTCACGAATTTGGCACGCACTTAAGAAAATGTGGAATAGTTTCACAACTCACGCCGCCTGGAACAACTCAGCGTAATGGTGTGTCCGAACGTCGTAATCGCACTCTATTAGATATGGTGCGAACTATGATGTCTCTTACCGATTTACCGCTATCTTTTAGGGGCTATGCTTTAGAGACTGCCGCATTCACTTTAAATAGGGCTCCGTCGAAATCCGTTGAGACGACACCGTATGAATTATGGTTTGGGAAGAAACCTAAGCTGTCGTTTCTAAAAGTTTGGGGATGCGATGCTTATGTCAAGAAACTTCAACCTGAGAAGCTCGAACCCATGTCGGAAAAATGCGTCTTCATAGGATACCCGGAAAAAAGCTGTTGGGTATACCTTCTACCTCAGATCCGAAGGCAAGATCTTTGTTGCCAAGAATGGATCCTTTCTGAGAAAGAGTTTCTCTCGAAAGAAGTAAGTGGGAGGAAAGTAGAACTTGATGAAGTGTTGCCGCTTGAACCGGAAAATGGCGAAACTCAAGAAATCGTTCCTGAGGTGCCTGCACCGACTAGAGAGGAAATTAATGATGATGATCAAGATGCTTCTGATCAAGCTCCTACTGAAACTCGAAGGTCCACAAGGACACGTTCCGCACCAGAGTGGTACGACAACCCTGTCTTGGAAATCATGTTGTTAGACAACGGTGAACCTTCGAACTATGAGGAAGCAATGGCGGGCCCGGATTCCGACAAATGGCTGGAAGCCATGAAATCCGAGATAGGATCCATGTATGAAAACGAAGTATGGACTTTGACTGACTTGCCCGTTGAAAGGCGAGCCATAGAAAATAAATGGATCTTTAAGAAGAAGACAGACGCGGATGGTAATGTGACCATCTATAAAGCTCGGCTTGTCGCTAAGGGTTATCGACAAGTTCAAGGGGTTGACTACGATGAGACTTTCTCACCGGTAGCGAAGCTGAAGTCCGTCAGAATCATGTTAGCAATTGCCGCATACTATGATTATGAGATATGGCAAATGGACGTCAAAACGGCATTCCTTAATGGTTTCCTTAAGGAAGAATTGTATATGATGCAGCCGGAAGGTTTTGTCGATCCTAAGAATGCTGACAAGGTGTGCAAGCTCCAACGCTCGATTTATGGGCTGGTGCAAGCATCTCGGAGTTGGAACATTCGCTTTGATGAGATGATCAAAGCGTTTGGGTTTACACAGACTTATGGAGAAGCCTGTGTTTACAAGAAAGTGAGTGGGAGCTCTGTAGCATTTCTCATATTATATGTAGACGACATACTTTTGATGGGAAATGATATATAACTCTTGGACAGCATTAAGGCCTATTTGAATAAAAGTTTTTCAATGAAGGACCTTGGAGAAGCTGCTTATATATTAGGCATCAAGATCTATAGAGATAGATCGAGACGCCTCATAGGTCTTTCACAAAGCACATACCTTGATAAGATATTGAAGAAGTTCAATATGGATCAATCTAAGAAGGGGTTCTTACCTGTGTTACAAGGTGTGAAATTGAGCTCAGCTCAATGTCCGACCACGGCAGAAGATATAGAAGAGATGAGTGTCATCCCCTATGCCTCAGCCATAGGTTCATTATGTATGCCATGCTGTGTACCAGACCTGATGTAAACCTTGCCGTAAGTTTGGTAGGTAGGTACCAAAGTAATCCCGGCAAGGAACACTGGACAGCGGTCAAGAATATCCTGAAGTACTTGAAAAGGACTAAGGAAATGTTTCTCGTTTATGGAGGTGACGAAGAGCTCGTCGTAAAAGGTTACGTCGACGCTAGCCTCGACACAGATCTGGATGACTCTAAGTCACAAACCGGATACGTGTATATTTTGAATGGTGGGGCAGTAAGCTGGTGCAGTTGCAAGCAAAGCGTCGTGGCGGGATCTACATGTGAAGCGGAGTACATGGCAGCCTCGGAGGCAGCACATGAAGCAATTTGGGTGAAGGAGTTCATCACCGACCTCGGAGTCATACCCAATGCGTCGGGGCCAATCAAGCTCTTCTGTGACAACACTGGAGCTATTGCACTTGCAAAGGAGCCCAGGTTTCACAAGAAGACCAGGCACATCAAGCGTCGCTTCAACTCCATTCGTGAAAATGTTCAAGATGGAGACATAGAAATTTGTAAAGTGCACACGGATCTGAATGTCGCAGATCCGTTAACTAAACCTCTCCCTAAGGCAAAACATGATCAGCACCAGAACTCTATGGGTGTTCGATTCATCACAATGTAACTAGATTATTGACTCTAGTGCAAGTGGGAGACTGTTGGAAATATGCCCTAGAGGCAATAATAAAAGCATTATTATTATATTTCCTTATTCATGATAATTGTCTTTATTCGTGCTATAATTGTGTTAACCGGAAATCGTAATACATGTGTGAATAACAGACAACAAACATGTCCCTAGTGAGCCTCTAGTTGACTAGCTCGTTGATCGACAGATAGTCATGGTTTCCTGACTATGGACATTGGATGTCATCGATAACGGGATCACATCATTAGGAGAATGATGTGATGGACAAGACCCAATCCTAAACATAGCATAAGATCGCATAGTTCGTTTGCTAGAGTTTTCCAATGTCAAGTATCCCTTCCTTAGACCATGAGATCGTGTAACTCCCGGATACCGTAGGAGTGCTTTGGGTGTGCCAAACGTCACAACGTAACTGGGTGACTATAAAGGTATACTACGGGTATCTCTGAAAGTGTCTGTTGGGTTGACATGGATCGAGACTGGGATTTGTCACTCCGCTTGACGGAGAGGTATCACCGGGCCCTCTCGGAAATGCATCATCACAATGAGCTCAAGGTGATCAAAGTGTTTGATCACGGGATCATGCATTACGGTAACGAGAAAAGTGACTTGCCGGTAACGAGATTGAACGAGGTATTGGTATACCGACGATCGAATCTCGGGCAAGTAAAATACCGATTGACAAAGGGAATCGTATATGGGATTAATTGAATCCTTGACATCATGGTTCATCCGATGTGATCATCGTGGAGCATGTGGGAGCCAACATGGGTATCCAGATCCCGCTGTTGGTTATTGCCCGAGAGCCGTCTCGGTCATGTCTGCATGTCTCCCGAACCCGTAGGGTCTACACACTTAAGGTTCGGTGACGCTAGGGTTGTGAAGATATGTATGTGCAGTAACCCGAATGTTGTGCGGAGTCCCGGATGAGATCCCGGACGTCACGAGGAGTTCCGGAATGGTCCGGAGGTAAAGAATTATATATAGGAAGTGCTATTTTGGCCATCGGGACAAGATTCGGTGTTATCGGTATTGTACCGGGACCACCGGAGGGGTCCCGGGGTCCACCAGGTGGGGCCACCTGCCTTGGGGGGCCACATGGGCCTTAGGGGGTGCGCCTTGGCCCACTTGGGCCAAGGGGAACCAGCCCCAAGGGCCCATGCACCAAGGAAACTTGGAGGAGGGAGAGTCCAAAGGGGGGAAGGCACCTCCGAGGTGCCTTGGGGAGGATGGACTCCTCCCCCCCTCTTGGCCGCACCCCTTCCTTGGAGGAAGGGGCAAGGCTGCGCCCTCCCCCCCTCTAATGCATCTATATAAAGGGGGGCAGGGGTGGGGGGAAGCACACCAATTGCCCTGGCTCCTCCCTCCTCCCTGCAACACCTCCTCCTCCTCCCGTAGTTGCTTAGCGAAGCCCTGCCGGAGTTCTGCTGCATCCACCACCACACCGTCGTGCTGGATCTTCCTCAACCTCTCCTTTCCCCTTGCTGGATCAAGAAGGAGGAGACGTCTCCCGTCCCGTACGTGTGTTGAACGCGGAGGTGCCGTCCGTTCGGTACTAGATCATCGGTGAATTGGATCACGGCAAGTACGACTACCTCATCCACGTTCACTCAAACGCTTCCGTTGCGATCTACAAAGTGGTATGTAGATGCTATCTAATCTGAATACTCGTTGCTAGATGAACTCATAGATGGATCTTGGTGAAACCGTAGGAAAAATTTTAATTTTCTGCAACGTTCCCCAACAATCAGAAATTCTATAGTGCTCCCACTCACTTCTTTGGAAATACAAGTTTCTCATAAACTTTATATAAACCCAAATTCTTTGATCATCTCATCAAAGTGTACATTCCAACTCCGAGATGCTTACTCCAGTCCTTAGAAGGATTGCTGGGGCTTTGCATACTTGTTAGCATCTTTCAGGATCGACAAAATCTTCTGGTTGTATCACATACTACCTTTCCTCAAGAACAAGGAAACAATATTTTGACATCCTATCTGCAAGATTTCATAAATAATGCAGTACCTGCTAATTCCAACAGACTCTTAGCATCGCTACGAGTGAGAAAGTCTCATCGTAGTCAACTCCTTGAACTTGTCGGGAAACATATTAATGACAAGTCGAGCTTTCTTAATGGTGACATTTACCATCATTGTCCGTCTTCCTTTTAAAATCCATGTGTACTCAACAGCCTCACGACCATCGAGCCGTTCTGCCAAAGTCTACACTTTGTTTTCATACATGGATCCTCTCTCGGATTTTATGGCCTCGAGCCATTTATCGGAATCCGGGCCCACCATCGCTTCTCCATAGCTCGTAGGTTCATTGTTGTCTAGCAACATGACTTCCAAGACAGGATTACGTACCACTCTGAAGCAGTACGCATCCTTGTCGTCCTACGAGGTTTGGGAGTGACTTGATCCGAAGTCTCATGATCACTATCATAAGCTTCCACTTCAATTGGTGTAGGTGCCATAGGAACAACTCCTGTGCCCTGCTACACACTAGTTGAAGTGACGGTTCCATAACCTCATCAAGTCTCCACCATCCTCCCACTCAATTCTTCCGAGAGAAACTTTTCCTCGAGAAAGGACCCGATTCTAGAAACAATCCCTATTGCTTTCGGATCTGAGACAGGAGGTATACCCAACTGTTTTGGGTGTCCTATGAAGATGCATTTATCCGCTTTGGGTTCGAGCTTATCAACCTGAAACTTTTTCACATAAGCGCCGCAGCCTCAAACTTTTAAGAAACGACAACTCAGGTTTCTCCAAACCATAGTTCAAACGGCTTTGTCTCAATGGAATTTGTGTGGTTCCCTATTTAAAGTTAATGCGGTTGTCTCTAATGCCTAACCCATGAACGATAGTGGTAATTCGATAAGAGACATCATGGTATGCATCATATCCAATAGGGTGCAGCTATGATGTTCGGACGCACCATCACTCTATGGTGTTCCAGGCGGTACTAGTCGTGAAACAATTTCCACAATGTCTCAATTGTGTACCAAACTCGCAACTCAGATATTCATCTCTATGATCATATCATAGATATTTTATCCTCTTGTCACGACGATATTCAACTTCATTCTGAAATTACTTGAACCATTCAATAATTCAGACTTGTGTTTCATCAAGTAAATATGCTCAGTATCTACTCAAATCATCTATGAAGTAAGAGCATAACGATATCCACTGCGTGCCTCAGCACTCATTGGACTGCACACATCAAAATGTGTTACTTCCAACAAGTTGCTTTCTTGTTCCATTTTACTGAAACCGAAGCTTTCAGTCATCTTTTCCCATGTGGTATGATTTGCATTTCCCAAGCGATTCAAAATCAAGTGAGTCCAAACGGTCCATCTGCATGGAGTTTCTTCATGCGTATATACCAATAGACATGGTTCACATGTCTCAATCCTTTTTCAAAAAAATGAGTGAGTCCAAAGATCCATCAACATGGAGCTTCTTCATGCGTTTTATACCAATATGACTTACATGGCAGTGCCACAAGTAGGTGGTACTATCATTACTATCTTATATCTTTTGGCATGAACATGTGTATCACTATGATCGAGATTCAATAAACCATTCATTTTAGGTGCAAGACCATTGAAGGTATTATTCAAATAAATAGAGTAACCATTATTCTCCTTAAATGAATAACCGTATTGCGATAGACATAATCCAATCATGTCTATGCTCAACGCAAACACCAAATAACAATTATTTAGGTTTAACACCAATCTCGATGGAAGAGGGAGCGTGCGATGCTTGATCACATCAACCTTGGAAACACTTCCATCACATCTCGTCAGCTCACCTTTAGCTAGTCTCCGTTTATTCCGTAGCTTTTATTTCGAGTTACTAACACTTAGCAACCGAACCGTTATCTAATACCCTGATGCTACTAGGAGTACTATTAAAGTACACATTCACACAATGTATATCCAATATACTTCTATCGACAGCCTTCTCATCTACCAAGTATCTAGGGTAATTCTGCTCTAGTGGTTGTTCCCCTTATTACAGAAGGACTCAGTCTCGGGTTTGGGTTCAACCATGGGTTTATCCACTAGAGCAGCAGCTGATTTGCCGTTTCATGAAGTATCCCTTCTTGCCCTTGCCCTTCTTGAAACTAGTGGTTTCACTAACCATCAACAATTGATGCTCCTTCTTGATTTCTACTTTCGCGGTGTCAAACATCACGAATATTTCAAGGATCATCATATCTATCCCTGATATGTTATAGTTCATTACGAAGCTCTAGCAGCTTGGTGGCAATGACTTCGGAGAAACATTACTATCTTATCTGGAAGATCAACTCCCACTCGATTCAAGTGATTGTTGTACTCAGACAATCTGAGCACAAGCTCAACGATTGAGCTTTTCTCCCTTAGTTTGCAGGCCAAGAAAATCGTCGGAGGTCTTATACCTCTTGACGTGTGCATGAGCCTGAAATCCCAATTTCAGCCCTCGAAACATCTCATATGTTCCGCGACTTTTCAAAAAAAAGTCTTCGGTGCTTTAATTTATCATTACCGAACTATCATGTAGTCATCAAAACGTGTATGTCAGATGTTCGCAACATCCACAGACCACGGTCGAGGTCCAGCACACCGAGCGGTGCATTAAGGACATAAGCCTTCTACTGTCCGCATAATTGCTACTGTCAACTTTCAACTATATTTTCTCTAGGAACGTATCTAACTCAGTAGAACTAAAGCGCGAGCTTACGACATAATTTGCAAAGATCTTTTGACTATGTTCAGGATAATTAAGTTCATCTTATGAACTCCCACTCAGATAGACATCCCTCTAGTCATCCAAGTGATTAAATGATCCGAGTCAACTAGGCCGTGTCCGATCATCACGTGAGACGGACTAGTCATCATCGGTGAACATCTTCATGTTGATCGTATCTACCATACGACTCATGCTCGACCTTTCGGTCTCTTGTGTTCCGAGGCCATGTCTGTACATGCTAGGCTCGTCAAGTTAACCTAAGTGTTTCACGTGTGTAAATCTTCCTTACACCCGTTGTATGTGAACGTAAGAATCTATCACACCCGATCATCACGTGGTGCTTCGAAACGACGAACTTTCGCAATGGTGCACAGTTAGGGGGAACACTTTCTTGAAATTTTAATGAGGGATCATCTTATTTACTACCGTCGTTCTAAGAAAATAAGATGCAAAAACATGATAAAAATCACATGCAATCAAATAGTGACATGATATGGCCATCATCACTTTGCTCCTTTCGATCTCCATCTTCGGGGCTCCATGATCATCATCGTCACCGGCATGACACCATGATCTCCATCATCATGATCTCCATCATCGTGTCTTCGTGAAGTTGTCTCGCCAACTATTACTTCTACTACTATGGCTAACAGTTAGCAATAAAGTAAAGTAATTACATGACGTTTATGTTGACACGCAGGTCATAAATAAATTAAAGACAACTCCTATGGCTCCTGCCGGTTGTCATACTCATCGACATGCAAGTCGTGATTCCTATTACAAGAACATGATCAATCTCATACATCACATATCATTCATCACATTCTTCTTGGCCATATCACATCACATAGCATACCCTGCAAAAACAAGTTAGACGTCCTCTAATTGTTGTTTGCATGTTTTACGTGGCTGCTATGGGTTTCTAGCAAGAACATTTCTTACCTATGCAAAACCACAACGTGATATGCCAATTGCTATTTACCCTTCATAAGGACCCTTTTCATCGAATCCGTTCCGACTAAAGTGGGAGAGACAGACACCCGCCAGCCACCTTATGCAACTAGTGCATGTCAGTTGGTGGAACCGGTCTCACGTAAGCGTACGTGTAAGGTTGGTCCGGGCCGCTTCATCCCACAATGCCGTCGAAACAAGATTGGACTAGTAACAGTAAGCATATTGAACAAAATCAACGCCCACAACTACTTTGTGTTCTACTCGTGCATAGAATCTACGCAATAGACCTAGCTCATGATGCCACTGTTGGGAAACGTAGCAGAAATTCAAAATTTTCCTACGTGTCACCAAGATCTATCTATGGAGAAACCAGCAACGAGGGGAATGAGAGTGAATCTACATACCCTTGTAGATCTCTAAGTGGAAGCGTTCAAGTGAACGGGGTTGATGGAGTCGTACTCGTCGTGATCCAAATCACCGATGACCAAGTGCCGAACGGACGGCACCCACTACTAGAAAAAAGCTCATTAGTGGCGCACCACTTTTGGGTATTAGTGGCGCACCTCTGGTGCGCCACTATTACCACGCCACTAGTAATGTGTATTAGTGGCGCACCAGAGGTGCGCCATTACTAATCCAGATATCAGTGGCGCACCACCTGGTGCGCCATTGATATCCCCCCGGGTGCGCCACTGATAATGTATAGGGGTGGCCTGCTGGTGCGCCACTACTAAGTATAAGGGTGCGCCACTGATATTTTTTCAGAATTTTTTTTTTCAATTTTTTTTTTCAAATTTTATTCCAGAATTGCTACAGGTGCGCCACTGATATTGCTACAGGTGCGCCACTAGTAACATTTTTTTTTTCAAATTTTTTTCCAGAATTTTTTTTTTCAATTTTTTTTTCAATTTTTTTTTCAATTTTGGCGGGAATTTTTTTTCCTTAATCTCGGGTCACTATGGCTTAATCTCGGGTCAATATGGCTTAATCTCGGGTCAAATCGCACTCCGTGGTCAAACTTCCCGGAAGGTCACCCATCCTACACTACTCCAGCCCAAGCACGCTTAACTTCTGAGTTCTATCCAACCCCAGCACCAGCTCACTTAGCAGGCACTTGTTGATATATCTATCATATCAATCCTATTAAACCTTGTTGATGTCTAGGAGTTTGTTCATGTTCATGAGTGTGATGAAATTTTGAAAAAATATTTCAAACTTCCCGGTCATTTTACATATCATATTTTGAATTTTTTTTAAAAAAAACTATTTTTTTAAAAAAAAACCATTTTTTTTCAAAAAAACTATTTTTTTTCAAAAAAAACATTTTTTCAAAAAAAACATTTTTTCAAAAAAAACCATTTTTTTCCCAAAAAAAATTTTTTCAAAAAAAAATATTTATTCCAAAAAAAATAGTTTTTCAAAAAAAAATCAAAAAAAGAACTATATTAGTGGCGCACCACACCCACGATGCGCCACTACTATTTTTGAATTTTTTTGAATTTTTTTGCCTCTAGATCTTAAAAGCCCCGTATCTTTTATTCGGTTAGGTTTTTGGGGATTCTAAGAATCTTCAATGGGTAGATCTTAAAAGCCCCGTAACTTTTCGAGTAGATTCTTTTTCATATAAAAAACTTTTTCATCGGAGTTCGTATGCAAAAGTTATGCCCATTTTACAAATTCTCGAGAGATTTTGCAAAAAAAGTCGAAATTCATGTTTGTAAATTTTGCTAACAACTAGACCACAAATCACATTGGAATCTTATTTTTTTTATTTTTTTGACATTTCTATCATTTTCCTTTATTTTTTTTAAACTGAAAAGGCGGTCCAGGGGGGGTGCATTTGGTGAAAATGCGTTAAATCTGAAAAATGATAGAAATGTTAGTAGTGGCGCACCGTGGCAGAGGTGCGCCATTACTAGTTTTAACTAGTAATGGCGCACCTCTGCCACGGTGCGCCACTACTACCTTTGAAAAAAAATTTAAAAAATAAAATGTTAGTAGTGGCGCACCGTGTGGAGGTGCGCCATTACTAGTTCAAACTAGTAATGGCGCACCTCCACACGGTGCGCCACTACTAACTTTGAAATTTTTTTTAAAAAAAAATGTTAGTAGTGGCGCACCGTGTGGAGGTGCGCCATTACTAGTTAAACTAGTAATGGCGCACCTCCACACGGTGCGCCACTAGTATGTCTGGGGAGGGGGGTGTGCACAGAACAAACTTACTAGTGGCGCACCACACACCAGGTGCGCCACTAGTAAAAAAATAGTAATGGCGCACCTGCTTATGGTGCGCCACTGCTATATAGCAGTGGCGCACCACATCCACGGTGCGCCACTAATAGTGATATTACGGATAGCCCTTTTTCTAGTAGTGACCTCCGCGTTCAACACACGTACAGCCCGGTGACGTCTCCCATGCCTTGATCCAGCAAGGAGAGAGGGAGAGGTTGAGGAAGACTCCGTCCAGCAGCAGTACAACGGCGTGGTGGTGGTGGAGGAGCGTGGCAATCCTGCAGGGCTTCGCCAAGCACCGCGGGAGAGGAGGAAGGAGAGATGCAGGGCTGCACCATAGAGAGGTCCAAACTCATATGTTGGCTGCCCCCAAACCCTCAAGTATATATAGGGGAGAGGGGAGGCTGCGCCCCCACCTAGGGTTCCACCCTAGGGGCGGCGGCCAGCCCCAAAACCCATCTAGGGTGCGGCCAAGGGGGGGAAGAGGGGAGACTTGCCCCCAAGTTAGGTGGGTGCGCCCCCTTCCCCAAACCCTAGGCGCCTTGGGCCCTTGTGGGGGGGGGGCGCGCCAGCCCACCTGGGGATGGTACCCTCCCACATGTGGCCCATGCAGCCCTCCGGGGCCGGTGGTCCCACTTGGTGAACCCCCGGGACCCTCCTGGTGGTCCCGGTACGTTACCGATAAAACCCAAAACTCTTTCGGTGACCAAAACAGGACTTCCCATATATAAATCTTTACCCCCGGACCATTCCGGAACTCCTCGTGATGTCCGAGATCTCATCCGCAACTCCGAACAACATTCGGTATCCACATACAAACTTCCTTTATAACCCTAGCGTCATCGAACCTTAAGTGTGTAGACCCTACGGGTTCGGGAACCATGCAGACATGACCGAGACGTTCTCCAGTCAATAACCAACAGCGGGATCTGGATACCCATGTTGGTTCCCACATGTTCCACGATGATCTCATCGGATTAACCACGATGTCGAGGATTCGATCAATCCCGTATACAATTCCCTTTGTCTAGCGGTATAGTACTTGCCCGAGATTCGATCGTCGGTATCTCGATACCTTGTTCAATCTCGTTACCGGCAAGTCTCTTTACTCGTTCCGTAACACATCATCCCGTGATCAACTCCTTGATCACATTGTGCACATTATGATGATGTCCTACCGAGTGGGCCCAGAGATACTTCTCCGTCACACGGAGTGACAAATCCCAGTCTCGATTCGTGCCAACCCAACAGACACTTTCGGAGATACCTGTAGTGTACCTTTATAGCCACCCAGTTACGTTGTGACGTTTGATACACCCAAAGCATTCCTACAGTATCCGGGAGTTGCACAATCTCATGGTCTAAGGAAATGATACTTGATATTAGAAAAGCTTTAGCATACGAACTACACGATCTTTGTGCTAGGCTTAGGATTTGGTCTTGTCCATCACATCATTCTTCTAATGATGTGATCCTGTTATCAATGACATCCAATGTCCATGGTCAGGAAACCGTAACCATCTATTGATCAACAAGCTAGTCATCTAGAGGCTTACTAGGGACATGGCGTTGTCTATGTATCCACACATGTATCTGAGTTTCCTATCAATACAATTCTAGCATGGATAATAAACGATTATCATGAACAAGGAAATATAATAATAACTAATTTATTATTGCCTCTAGGGCATATTTCCAACATCTTTTACTATTTCTCAGGCCCCCTCGTAGATAGGATCGATCGGCTGTTCAAAAACCACCTAATTTTTTATGCTTAAGAGGTAAAACTAGTTCATGCACTCGAATCTAGTAGTACTTGGTTCAAACAAGGAAGAAAGGGGGTGGGGGTGGGGAGGATTTGTTACCTGAATCTAGGACTTGGTTGAAAGAGGAAATAATGGGGGCGAAAAGTAGCAGAGACTGGCTATCCAACTGGTCTCTAGGTCTAATAGAGAAATAAAGGGAAACGCTGTACAAACTCAATATAAACCCAATCTATTGGTTGAAAAAGAAAGAAAGTGGGGACTGGGGGACAAGTCAACAGAGTAAGTCCAACACTAGATTTGCTAGCCTCACACAGTATAAGGTGGCTATGCCGAACAAAAATGGGACCAACCCAGATATCGTGTTCTGATGTTTGTTGCCCTGAGCCACTCTTATGTAATGCCACTGGTACAATGTAGCAGTCACACTGTTAAAAGTAAGGACACGTTAAACCAATGTTGTTTTCAATGTAATGCCTCTAGTAATATGAATCAATGACACTTCTTTACTTGTCCTGCTAAAATTTCCCATTAAGATAAGTTGGTTCTTTTCGTTAGAAATGCAACTGTCCTGGTCCGCCTACTCTCCCGTGCCCAAAGTAATGCCGTATTTAACGGTTGTCATAGTTAATCTTAATGCCCACACTAATATCTAGCAATGCCAGTGTTTTAGAAATTGCTACTGTCCTTGTAGGATTGCCATTCAGATAAGGAACATGCTTCTTTTCATTTTATGCATGTTTCATCACTTGTTAGTCACCCTCCTTTCCACCTTTTTTGCGCAAACAGAGATATACATTTCACGCTCGATCTTAGTTGAACTACACAAATGATATCCAAATTATAGTTGAGCATTCCAGGAGCTTCACAACCAAACTTGATGTTGCTCAATTTTATTGCAACTAATGAAGAAGAAGCTCTGTGGGTTTCATTTTCTGATGGAAATGGAACCGGGGCTGGAGCCCTTTTCTTAAAAAATTTGAAGAAGAAGCTGCTAGCTCACGGGACATTGCTTCATTTTAGGTGAACTGCACTAAAAGGTCCCATGAATTGAATCATCCATGTTGGTGACTCAAAGAGTCAGCTTCAGCATCCCAGTCTAAGCACCCCTGGCCTCCATCCTTGCGACACATGGTACACCTCGTTTGCCACCTGCTCGACCCTAGTGTCACTGATAAAATGAAATAATAATACAGTTAAAATAGAGCGAGTGTCATCTCTATCATTTCATTTCCAATGTAGATAAAGAAAGTGCTTCTCTTTGTTAATGTATGTTCCATCAACTAGTCCCATTGTTAATGTTTAAGCATTTCTGCAAACTGGGGTGCTTAATTTTAGTTGATATGTACAAAAATAGAGATTTGAATGTCTCAAGGCGCCTCCTTGTACTACCGCTATACACTGATGTTCATCATTGGCAGAAGGTGTATCTGGGAGACTTGGGACGACGTCCAGTATGAGGCGTACCGTATGAGGCGTCGCAGGGCCCATCTCGCCCTCGCAGCATGGCATACTATGATACTATCGCAATATTTTCTTCTATTTATTCTGTGTGTTTCATCAACTAGTGCCACTATAATGTAATCACGTTTTTTCATTATCTGTGCAAACAGGGTTATTCAGCTGCATTTTGGTGGAATTGCACAAATGTACGTATGGAACCGGCATATATGCAGAGTGCGAGGTGTGCCAAGTAAAAAATTACCGACACCAACCATGCTGCATGCACGCATTGGCATCCAACACCACTAGTGGGATGTGTGGCGCTCTCTGTGGACGGATCTTTCTCAGCAGCAAATCATCTAACCAAATACTAGTAGCTTATATTGGCAGTTTTCTAGGGAGTACTCTTTTCTGAAAGAAGCACCAATCTATTTTTCTTTATTTGTACACTGTGTCACAACTTTGACCCAAAGGTCCACAGCTATTTTATGGTGATTGGCATAGTACTTGGAGACTGATTGTAAGCATGATTTTCATTAGTTGTCACACTGATTGTAAGAATGAGCAGGTGGAAGATTAGGTTAGTGTGAAGCTTACCTTAAACCCTACCGAAGCCGTTGAAATGAGGCGAGCGTCGAGGGAACCGTGGAGAATAGCGGGGAAGCGACGTCGCGCCATCCGGCCTCCTCTTGCGGTGGGAGAACGAATACTCCTGTGGCTCCGGCTGGCTCTGCACCCTCACGAATGGCACACCATACTCGATTGATTCGTTATCCTTTGGGTGCTCGACCTTCGACCTGTACGCCCACCACCTTCGCCTGACTAGCGCCTCGGGCAAATTTGTCTGCTCCATCGCCCAGAGGAGATACTCGATGAACTCGGAGGACTACGGCGTGACTGCCGCCGAGGAGTACATGTACATCTCCACCCTCATCGCTGTCGTCTCGCTCTTTCGCATACATTGCCACATGGCCTGCACCGTCCTCGAAACCTCCCACTCATTGTTAAACCAACTAAGGATCTCATTCAACCTGGCTAACTTTGCCTGGTCACCGCCGGCGATCTTCCTGATTCGCTGATGCATCCTCTCCATAGATGTCCTTTCTTAGTGGTCCGGTGCTAGCTTTGGAAGATGGGAGGAGAGACAGTGGTCTTGCAATAGAGAAGAGGGAGAGGTGAGACGGTGGTTTTGGAATGGAGATGATGGAGAGGAGAGGAGGTGGTTTTGCAATGGAGGAGATCAGAAGAGGGAGAGGCGAGACGGTGGTTTTGGAATGGAGATGATGGAGAGGAGAGGAGGTGCTTTTGGAATGGAGAAGATCAGAAGAGGGAGAGGTGAGACGGTGGTTTTGGAATGGAGATGATGGAGAGGAGAGGAGGTGGTTTTGCAATGGAGAAGAGGGAGAGGAGCATGCGGCAGCGATTTAGGATTGGACGAGAGGGCCGGTGCGCTGTGAGTGGATCAAAATCAAAATCAATTTACCCTTCAATTAAGAAAGTGACCCCACATTAACTAGCCTCCCTTTTATTCTGGGTCATAATTGACCATGATTTTCGCACATAAAATATATGTTATACGTTGCAAAAATAATATAATTTGAAAGTACATTCAGATACGAACCAAACGATACAATTTTTGGTGACATGCATTCACATTTTTTTGTCAAATACAGTACGTGGTCAAACTTTGACCCAAAATACGCAAAACAACAAAAAAATACTTCCAAGACCAGCGCCGCTCTTCCGCTCTTCTCCTCATAAACCACCGTCGCTATTCTCTTGTTACAATCTAAATGCAGCGCCGCTCCACTCCTCTTCCATTTCAAAACCACCACCCCTCCTCTCCCGTTCCAGTCCAAAACCAGCGTCGCTCCTCTCCCGTTCTAATCCAAAACCAGCGCTGCTCCTCTCCTCTTCCATTCAAAAACCACCGCCGGCGATTGAAGGTATTGTGGAGAAGTAGATCGATGGAGGAGTACAACCGATACATGAGGATCGCAGACGACGACCCTGTGAAGCTAGCTAGGATGTTGGAGATATAGTCTTGGTTTGACAACAAGGACCAACTAGCGGCGACGGCAACATCCTGGCCAAATATCTGCAATAGAGCGAAAAGGCAGCGATACTCCCGGAGGGAGTCGCGCCGGAGTACATAGAGCTGCTCCTCTGGGCCATGGAGCAGACAGATTCACCGAATCTGATTGTGAGGGAGCGGTGGTGGGAGTATCCATCCCAGATGGAGCATCCACCAGAGATTGAAGGATCGAGCATCTACAAGGTGTCGTTTGTGAGGGTGTCCTGCCAGAGCAAGCCGGTGGAGTATTCATCGACCGAACCCAACTGCAAGAGGAGAAAAGCAGTTGGCCTGACATCGCTTCCCCGCCATCGTCTCCCTCGCCGTTCACATCGTCTCACGGGGCGGCTGTCTGCCGCCGAGGAATAGGAGGGGGCTGCCCCCCCAGCCCAATATTCGGGCATGTTGAGAATTGTCAGGAGGAGCTGAGGGTTGTCAATATTTGCAGGTTGTGAATTGTGTTTTGTGTTGTGTATTTTGAGAGTACTTTCAGATATGAATGTCTTTTGAATTTCAGATTTGCAGTATTGAGCATATGAAGTATTTTATTAATTCTAGAGATCTATTTTTAGCACTTAAAAAAATGTAGTTTCATAGGAGTATAAAAGTGCAGACAATGTGATTCTCAGAGAAGAAACTGCAAGTTTTAGTTTCAGATAAGAAACTCCAAGGTCAGTTTCAGATAAGAAACTGCAACTTTCAGAGGGAGAGCATTTATATTAACACGGCCTTTTCAAACAGGGTTAACATCATGTTGGAAGTTTTATTCATGGTCGAAAATTGAACTACCAGCCAGTTAACATCATGCTGATCAACATTCAAACATAGCACATCTTCATATGATGCACAGTCAAAATGCCCACACAATGTCGAGTGTGCGAAACACAGACAAAACGAGGGGTGAAGTTTTGGCAAGTGTTGGACGTGGTTTTGGGCTGCCCCGTCTAGGCTTTCATTTTTAACATGTGCAACCCACGACCTCGGATGGGAGGTCCATAGGCCTGTTTGTATTTTCTTAGGGCCGCAATGCATCGACCGGCCTATGGACCTCCCATCCAAGGTTCTATTTTTGGCAGCCCATTTTAGGTTTTTTTTTTGAAGAAAACGCAGAGGTCTGTTCTATTTTTCTATATAAGAATAGGAATGCCAGGTCCAACTTATGTTTCCCTTCTAACTATATTATATATATTTAAATTATTTTATATGTTATTATATATTATTTTTATTTTCATCATATATTTAACAGATACTTACATATGTAAGAAAACGATATCCCACATCTTATTAACTTATAAAAATAATTTCTTAACAAATAAAATCCTAGATTGTTTTGGCACGAAAATCCTAGTGATTGTGTACAAAAACTTGGTAAGATTTAAGGACGAATGTAATAATATCACTTATTATTTAAATATATTTATAACAAAATGCTCAGCCCCTTTTTATTTATTGATAACATTGCTGGCCCAACCCAACATTATAACTAGAATCAACCCAGCAAAATCATGTATTTCGAGAAAGTGCAAATGGCCTGTAATTTTTTAGGAAATAAAATAAATGGGCCGCATGGACGCTACATTATTTGTTCACTCAGCCTAGCTAATGGATGTAATTAAAAAAGATCAAATTGACTGTAAATTCTACCGCGCAAAAAAAAGACTGTAAATTCTGAAAAAATTGGTTGAATATGTGCCACATTTTTGGAGGTTGTGGGCCAATAGGTCGAAGCGAACGCAAGCCATTGTCAATTTAGTTAACAAATGATTCTAACATGTTAGCCATTGGATTTACATCCAACGACCGGCATCCATCTTCAATCTCTCGTCCTCTTCCTCCAGCGCCGTCGGGACCACCTCCCACCTCCTGCTGCTAGCAGCTCTGCTTAGCATGCTTCGCTATGAAGCACTACTCCATCTTTGGCCAGGCCATCCCTCCATCCCTCCACACCTCCTATTCTTCTCCACCGACTGCCAAACCACACCGCACTAGAACCAGTTAACCCTCATACACCTCTCCGTCTGTGACTCTACTCCTGCGTCTTCCCATCTCCGACTCGTTGCTGTTCGGGGCCTCGCCGTCGTCCACCACCTTGGATGCGCTCGGCGCGGCGTGGTCAACGTGGTCAACGAACGACACCATCGGAAGTAGACTGTGCGTGGAGAGGCTGACAGCTGGGTTCACAACTGCACACAAGGAAATGCCTCCTTATTACGCGCAAAATAATGATTCCTCCACCTGATATCTGGGGCCCACCGGAAGGGCCTCTGTATTTCGCGAAAATTACGCGCCCCCCGCTGACATGTCGGACCCACCAGCTATCTTCGCACGCAAGGAAGTGCCTCCTTATTACGCATAAAAAATGAATATTCCCCCTGCCAGCTGGAACCCAACATAGTGGGAGGCTGACTTGTGGGCCTATCAAGTTGACAGGGATGGAGGGCTTTGTCAACTTAGTCAATATGAACGATTCTATCTCCTGTTACCGTACGATGTTCATCCAACGGCCGTAGTGCTTCTTCAACCTCTGGTCTTCTTGCTCCAGCTGCCCAAACCAGCACCGGTCGTGCCGCGTGCTCCTGCCTCCCGTGGCCGGCTGTGATGCCGCGGAGGCCTCGCCGCCCCCTACTACTCCCACCGCTGGCCAGGCCATCCCTCTACTCACCCACACCCCTTGTTATTCTACGACGACAACAGTCTGACACCGCAGCCAAACCAGTGAACCCTCGTACTCCTCTTCACGTGGGCATCCTCTACTGCGTCTTCCCCGGCTCCGAGTCGTCCCCTTCCTAGTACTCGCCGTCGTCCACCACCGTGGTGCTCTCGGCACGGCGTGGTAAACGTGGTCAACAAACGACTTCCATCGGACATGGACTGTACGTGGAGAGGTTGACAGCTGGGTCCACGGCCGTAGCAAGGAAGTGCCTCCTTATTACGCACAAAATAATGATTCCTCCACCTGACAGCGGGGACCCACCGGACGGGCCACCATATTTTGCAAAAAAACGTTTCCCCCTGACTGCTGGGACCCACCAGCTACATCTTCGCACGCAAGGAAGTGCATCCGGGCAAACAAAAAATGATTCGCCCCTGACTACTAGGACCCACCAGCTACATCTTCGCACGCAAGGAAGTGCGTCCGGGCAAAAAAACGATTCGCCCCCCTGACTGCTGGGACCCACCAGCTACATCTTCACACGCAAGGAAGTGCCTGACATTCGGGACCCACCTGGTCGAAGCGTACGTAGCGTTGTCATTCTGGTCGCGGACGTGTACGTACATATATACTAGTGGATGTAGAGGCGTGCACGTGTCGTAGTAGAGGCGCGCACGTAGCATGTACACGTATGTACAGCGGCCAGGGTGCAAGAAAGAAAATACGGCCACATATGTGTACATACGGGCGGGGTCTCGAACGCCTACTCGCGCATACGTACGACGAGGGCTCGTGTACATGGCTGGGTCGGAACGGAGATACAGCGTTGTCGTTGTGTTCGGGGGAGGCAACGAAATGCGTTGAGGGAGTCCTGGATTAGGGGGTGTTCGGATAGCCGGACTATACCTTCAGCCGGACTCCAGGACTATGAAGATACAAGATTAAAGACTTCGTCCCGTGTCCAGAAGGATCTTTTCTTGGCGTGGAAGGCAAGCTAGGCGTGCGGATATTCGAGATCTCCTACCATTGTAACCGACTCTGTGTAACCCTAACCCTATCCGGTGTCTATATAAACCGGAGGGTTGTAGTCCGTAGGGCAACCATCATCATACACAATCATACCATAGGCTAGCTTCTAGGATTTAGCCTCCTTGATCTCGTGGTAGATCCACTCTTGTACTACCCATATCATCAATATTAATCTAGCAGGAGTAGGGTTTTACCTCCACCGAGAGGGCCCGAACCTGGGTAAAATAAAGTGTCCCTTGTCTCCTGTTACCATCCGACCTTGACGCATAGTTCGGGACCCCCTACCCGAGATCCGCCGGTTTTGACACCAACATTGGTGCTTTCATTGAGAGTTCCTCTGTGCCGTCAGGATCAGGAAGGATGCCTCTTCCCGTCTTTAAAGACGACGCCATTACAAAAGGAGCCTTGGCTGTCGGCCAAACTCTACGACTAGGTGGTTTTCTCGCAACCGCCTGTTCGGCTGTTGCGCTGAAGGTGACCTCCCGGGTCATCGAAAGCACCCTCCACGTCGGCTCAGAACTCGCCGAGCAATTGGATCCGATGGAGCTCTCTTCTACAAACGAGCTCCTGGATCGTATCGCCGCACTGGGCGTCACTACAAATTACGACCAGGTTGGGCTTAAACCCGATCTAAGAGAAATTAGCTCTCCCCAAGTCACCCACCATGTTGCTGTGGTGGAAACACAATGCGGCGACCCCTCATCTATCTTAAGGACTAGCTACGTCCGAATCCCCGAACCCTCCATGCCGGATATCCGCGGAGGGGAGGATACAATCCAAGACTTGAGCTTAAAATCAGGCAAATCAGATAACATCCAAGACTCCGGATCTCAGAATCCGGAAGTTCTTCGGCCTCCTAACAACAAACTGGGCGAGGCCTCAGATTCAACGACACCCGCCCGCCCAATCTTAAGCGATCTTTCCCAAATCAGGCAAATGCCCGAAGAAACAGTACATCATTACTGGGCCAGATTCCTCCTGGCTATGAACAGGATAAAGGACTGCCCCGAGGGAGACACAATTTCAATCTTTTGTAGTAACTGCACGGACAAGGGAATACTCAACGCCGTAAGTCGTCGTAATATTACACGCTTTGCTGACTTGACGTCCATAGTACAAAAATACTGTGCGATGGAAAGTGCCTGGAAAACCGAAATAAAATTTTGGGATAATCCGGCCTTGAATAGCAATCCCGTCCGAATTAAGAGGGCGCATCACAGTAAGGCGCCCGGACTAAATACAAAAAAATCAAAACCCTTTAGAGGGCATGGAACCATACTGGAAAAGTGGCTAGATGGACCCTGCAAGATTCATAGTGCAGAGGACGCCACCCCAACTCACAGCCTCAGGGAATGTTGGATACTCCGGCAGGTGGCCAAAATTGGCGAGGACCTCCTAATTCCAGAGGTCGAAGGAAACCAGCCCGAGAATTTCAGTTCAGTTATCACAGTCTTTGAGACTTTCGCATCAAATAACATGCGAAAAAGAACACTCCACAGGCTCACTGAAGTCTATCAAGTAGCGACAATAAACCCATGGAGTAATACTGCTATCACCTTCAACGTGAGTGACGAACCTAAAATTCGAGCAGCCAGAGCACCAGCCGCATTGGTCCTCAGTCCCATAGTGGACGGCTGTCGCCTCGAAAAGGTACTCATGGACGGAGGTAGTGGATTGAACCTCATTTACGAGGAAACCCTCCAAAAGATGGAAATAGAATGGAACCGCATTGAGCAAAGAAGCACAGCCTTTAGAGGAATAATCCCCAGTCAGGAAGCGCACTGCACCGGAGAGATCACACTAGATGTGGTATTTGGCACGCCGGATAGTTACAGGTCCGAACAGATCATGTTCCAGATGGCCCCGTTCAAAAGCGGATATCACGCTATACTAGGACGGGAGGCTTTCACAATCTTTCAAGCTATACCCCATTAGGGTACATGAAGCTTAAGATGCCTGGGCCAAACGAAATTATCACCCTCACTAGTGATCTGGACATAGCACTCCGCGCCGAGAATAAGACAGCCGCATTGGCCCTCGAGGCACTATCCGAAACCTTAGCGGCCGAAGAACTGACTGTGCTGCGATCCACGGTCAATAGGGATGATGTGATACTCGATAAGAGATCCAAATCCACATCCTTCAAACCAGCGGACGAAATAGTCAAATTCCAGGTCCACCCAACGGACCCCAATAAAACCGCCTCCATCGGGGCAAGACTGAACCCTGATGTAGACGCTGCACTCCGATAGTTCCTACAAGAGAACTGGGACATTTTCGCTTGGCACCCCTCAGACATGCCAGGAATCCCACGCAGTTTGGCCGAACACAGCCTAAATATCCAGAAAGGATTCAAACCTGTCAAACAGGCTCTTTGGCGTTTCTCCGAACCAAAGAGACAGGCTATGGTAGAGGAGCTAGCCAAGTTATTGGAGGCCGGATTCATTAGAGACATAAAACACCCGTACTGGCTAGCAAACTTGGTGATGGTACCAAAGAAAGACAAATCCTGGCGCCTGTGTGTCGATTTCAAAGACCTTAATAAGGCCTGCCCAAAGGATCCCTTCCCCCTCCCTCGAATAGATCAAATCATCGATGCCACTGCAGGACACGATTCGCTGTGCTTCCTCGACGCATACTCCGGTTACCATCAAATCAAGATGGCAGAATCAGACCAAGCCGCAACAGCATTCATCACACCATATGGCCCATTCAGCTTCAACACAATGCTCTTTGGGCTAAAAAACGCCGGCGCAACATTTCAGCGCATGATTCAAACATGCCTGGCAAACCAGATCGGCAAAACAGTGGAGTCGTACGTAGATGATGTGGTCGTTAAATCAAGACATGTCGAATCTCTAGTAGACGACTTGAGGCTTACATTCGACAACCTCCGAAAATACGACATTAAGCTCAATCCGGAAAAATGCGTTTTTGGCGTTCCAGCCGGAAAGCTCCTGGGCTTCATCGTATCCGGTAGGGGAATTGAAGCAAATCCAGCTAAAATCCGAGCTTTGTCACAATTCGATGTCCCAAAAGACCTCAAACAAATACAGAAACTCACCGGATGCGTGGCGGCTTTAAGCCGCTTTATCTCCCGCCTGGGAGAAAAGGCATTGCCCCTTTACCGCCTCCTTAGGCGCACCGAACACTTCGAGTGGACGGAAGCTGCTACGGCCGGACTCGAGGAGATAAAGGCTATCTTGGCAACAAACCCAGTCCTGGCCGCGCCGAACATTGGCGAACCCATGTTATTATACATCGCCGCAACTCATCAAGTTGTTAGCGCAGTACTCGTCGTCGAGCGGGAAACGGACGGACACAAACTCCCCCTTCAAAGGCCGGTTTACTACGTGTCCACTGTCCTTACACCATGCAAATCACGGTACCCAGATTACCAATAGATCGCATACGCAGTGTTCATGGCATCCCGGAAGCTACGTCACTACTTTCAAGAGTGTTCCATAACATTAGCCTCGGAAGTACCACTCAATGATATTATCAACAACCGCGATGCAACGGTCCGGATAGCCAAATGGGCCATAGAGCTCCTCCCGTTCGACATAACCTACAAACCACGACGAGCCATTAAATCGCAAGTCCTAGCCGACTTAGTCGCCGAATGGACAGAGGCCAAACTCCCTAAAGAGTACGACACATATTCAAACTGGATCATGCATTTCGACGGCTCCAAAATGTTGGCCGGACTGGGGGCTGGTGTCGTTTTGACGTCCCCTACAGGAGACACAGTCCAATATGTACTCCAAATTATGTACACGGACTCCAACAATGCAGCCGAATACGAGGCCCTTCTACATGGTCTCCGGATGGCACTATCCATGGGCATTCAACGCCTAGAAGTATGCGGGGACTCAAACCTCACGATATCCCAAATAAATGGCGACTTCGACGCCAAAGACCCAAAAATGGCAGCTTATCGCAATGTCGTCCTAAAAATGTCAGTTCGGTTCGAGGGACTGGAGTTTCACCATATAGCCCGAGAAAATAATCAGGCAGCGGACGTCCTGGCACGCATCAGAGCAAAACGAGATGCAGTCCCCCCCAACATCTTCTTAGAAAGATTATTCAAGCCATCTGTAGCATGGGAGGGGGAACCCTCGGATAACAGTCCGGACGCAACCGCACAACCCGACGCCGAACAATCCGACATAATCGGAGGCCCTGCCACCGAAATCACACCTTCAGCCCACGTAATAATGGCGGTCATCGCCCCATGGACAGAACCATTCCTAGCCTACCTTACTAGGCAGGAACTCCCAGAGGACCAAAACGAGGCACGCTGCATAGTGCGGCGATCTAAATCCTATAAAATTCATGAGGGAGAGCTATATAAGTAAAGCACTACAGGAGTCCTTCAAAGATGTATCTCCGAAGAGGAAGGGCGGAGTCTGTTGGATGAAATTCATGCCGGACTCAGTGGCCACCACACCGCAGCTCAGTCCCTTGTAAGCAAGGCTTTCCGTACGGGCTTTTATTAGCCGACGACCCGAGCAGACTCTCATGACTTAGTCAAACGATGCGTCGGTTGCCAGCTCTTTGCAAACCAAAGCCATATGCCGCCCAACGCCCTCCGAACTATCCCCATCACTTGGCCTTTTGCAGTCTGGGGGCTTGACATGGTGGGACCCCTTAAAGGTGGAACCCACAAGAAAAAAATACTTATTGGTCATGGTGGATAAATTCACCATATGGATAGAAGCCAAGCCTATTAAGACGGCCGAATCCGGACCTGTGATAGACTTCATATCCGGGGTCGTACACCGTTATGGTGTCCCTCACAGCATCATCACCAATAATGGCACAAACTTCACCTCCGATGAAGTAAAGCTGTGGTGCAAAAACATGGGCATTAAGCTCGACTATGCTTCTGTCTATCACCCACAAAATAACGGTCAGGTCGAACATGCAAATGGTCTCATCATGAGCGGCATTAAACCCAGACTAGTGCGCTCCCTCAAGGAATCTAATACGCACTGGGTGGGGGAGCTCGACTCCGTACTCTGGGGGCTGCGAACCACGCCGAATCGTACCACCGGATTCACACCATTCTTTATGGTGTACGGCGCAGAGGCAGTTCTGCCCTGCCACATAATTCATGACTCACCTCGAGTGCGCATGTACGAAGAAAGAGAAGCGGAGCTTGATCGGTAGGACAACATGGACGCCTTATAGGAGGAGCGCGACGTGGCTAAAGCCCGTTCCGCATTTTATCAACAGCAGGCTCGAAGATATCAAAGCAGAGAAGTACGAGCCAAAAATTACAACGTTGGCGAACTAGTTCTACGCCTGCCGGATAAGAAAAAGGACAAACTCAAGCCCAAATGGGAAGGTCCCTTCATAATTGACCAAGTCCTGACTGGTGGAGCGTACCGCCTGCGAGATGCGTCGGATAACCGACTCGAGCCGAACCCATGGAACGCCGCACGTCTCTGAAGATTCTATGCCTAGCGCCGGACTCGGGGTTTGTCTCCTTCCTCTGTCCATTATTATATATATTTTTTTGTTTTTTGTCTCCCCCCACTCTTTCCTTTTATAGCCCTTAAAGGCTCATCATGTGACGCGCTACCCGCGCTCCTTAAACCTGGGGGCTTCTTTAACAGAAGCTTGTTTATATGGGTTTTACGCCCAACGCATGCGTCAGACTTCCGCATGCACCTTTTCTTCACCATTATATGCATCGATATGACTTAAGTATTGGCCAAGCTGGTTTGCCTGGCTCCTGTGCTTACCCCTACGTTCCTGACTGTTCGGCTAGGTGGTAAAGGGAGCACCTCTGCGACTGCTACTGCCGGATAAGCCGGATGTGTACCTCAGACTGGGTGAAGCCGAAAGCTAGCGTTCTTAAGGGAATATTCGGTCGGTGAACTAAAGATGAACCTTTTTTACTTATACATGCCCCCAGATGTTTTCCTGCATTTGCATTCCGGACATGCACTTCAGGGCACGCCACCCCAACGAAAGGAACCATTAACGGAACTATTCTCTCTGGAAGATATTTCTTACTAACCATGTAATATAACATAACTAGTTGGGCACTTGTCTGATAAAGCACTAATGACCCCTACGCCTAGTCTCCACGCATACCTCGGTTCTTATATAACCGTTATGGTATTCGGACACACTCTGGACCGTCAGGTCCCGAGGTCGAAGCGAAAAGGTCGGCAACAACAAACGATCTACAATCTGGTTAGAAGGCATTACACATGTCAATTATAAATTACATAGTCATCCTGACTGATTGTATTCCTCTTCTATACCATCTAACAGGCTGTCTAATTTACAGTCCTGCTGGGAATACTTTGCGGCCAATTCTACCTGGCCATACACTAAGCTTACAGGGATCTCCTTCCCGTCAGGCCCCACCGGTCCGACCTCGGCCATGTGATTGGGGTCAGACCTCGTAAAGCGGGTCTTCACCATGGCCCAGGCCTCCCTAGCGCCCTGCCGGTAGGCCGATATCTTCCTCAAGCGGAAGCCCCGCCGAGCTACCTTCAACTTCTCCGCTAGTTCTCCAAGGCCCTCGGGTATGGAGTGGGCAGGCCACAAGGCTTGGGCAATACCTTGCATCGCCTGCCGAACTCGTTCGTGCAGTTGCGAGACTTCGGGAAGAAGATCGCCCGTTGAACCGGGCATCTCCTCTGCAGGACGACCTGTCAGCATACCTACAGACATAACTCTGTTAGTCGTCTTCCTCGCCGAACTCTTTTTTCAAGAGTTCGCTTAAGCACTTACTAAAAATGCCGCGTCGAAGTCGCTGGTTCTCCTTATTGGAGTCCGACAGCTGGCCATGAACATCTTTTAGTTCAACATCCAGCCTGGTGTTGGCATCCTGAAGATCATTCGTCTC
Organism: Aegilops umbellulata; assembly: GCA_032464435.1. Lineage (NCBI taxonomy): Eukaryota > Viridiplantae > Streptophyta > Magnoliopsida > Poales > Poaceae > Aegilops > Aegilops umbellulata. The sequence continues at coordinate 349,746,196 of CP136054.1, forward strand.
CCGCCTCACCTCTGTTAGCACGCATTCACCAGCCTTTAACTGGCGTAGAAGCTGTTGCCTGTCCGGATCGAGTCCGGCGCCATCTGCAATACCATTTGTCAGATTGGCACTTAAATTCGTACAATACTAAATATTCTGGTGTATTGTTTACCTGCAGGGGTCTCTTTAGACCCCCCTGCTGCCGTTAGTGCGGCCTCTAGTTGGGCCCTGCACCTTTCCAGCTCCTGGGACAGCGCGGTGTTCTTCTCGGTAAGAAACTGCATGTTATATGATTCTCGAATCAGTTAATTCCACTGCTTCAAGTCTCGGGGGCTACTGGCATATCTATATTTACCAAAATTTTCTTACCCGTATGTCTTTTACATACTGCTCCGTGGCTCTGGCTAAACCATTTTGAGCGGCACGGAGGTACGCGTCTCCCGAATTGAAGGCATTTAAAGCCTCCTGGGAGAAACAAGCGTCGCGAAGAACTGTCCGGTGACGCCTGTGGTTCATGGCACTCTCCACCTCGGAATGGGTGGCAGACAGCCTGTCCGCATCCTCTGATGGAGGAGCGTCCTGTGCGTGCCTTATGCTTGCCTCCGCCTCTGGGCCAGGCGTTGGAGTCTGGCTGGTGGAGGCGCGGTTGGCAACTTCTCCGGATAAAGTCCGGCGAGGTCTCTTCGTCCTGAAGATAGCACGAATGTTAATATACCCTGGAGGAGTAAAACACCAGGGAAAAAGAGAGGGTACGCCATACCTTTGCTCTGGCACCTCAGACCGGACTACGTTCCTTTTTGCCCCACGGGGCCCTGCGGCCCCCCGCCGGCTAGCTGCAGCGGGGTCGGCTTCCCCCCTCGGGAATCTCCCCTATAAAGCACGGTTGTTGTCAGAACAACCGAACCCATGAAAACGGAACCCCTCTTAAGGGGGTAAAGCTCCGGTATTTGTCACCTGGGAGGCCGGGATTAACCGTGGGTAATCAGCTATAATAGCTACCAAGGTATCGTCCTTGCTTAGCTGATGAAACACTCCGTCGATGAATTCCACCGCTAAGTCCGGAACCTCTTCGGAGTCCGGATCGAGGGACCGTTCTGGGTCCTCTAGCTGTGGAGGACGGTTGTTTATGTTTTTTACCTCCTGACACAGGCCCTGCGTTGAAATTGTTAGACTGCCTATTTAATCATGGGAATGTAAAATGAACAGGGAAGCACGACTGTCCGCTTACCCAATTCGGAGGATTATACATGGAAAACCCGCCCCGCGGGTCGACGCGGAGGAATTCCTCTTCTCCTCCCTTGTACAAAGAGGATAAGATCTTCATTAGAGCGGCAGGCGAATCCGGCCCTTTACGGCTGTAACGGGTGGCGTCATCTTCCCCGTTGAAATCCCACATGGGGTGGCTTCTGTATTGGAGCGGCTGCACCCCCCGCATAATGCATATGGCCATGACTTTAATCATGGTTAGTCCGGAATGAGCCAGTAGCTTAATCCGGCCCATTAAGTAAAGGACGTCTCTGTCATCCTCTCTCTGAGAGCTCCGAGGGCGCCAACTCAGGCGTTTCTTCAGGGGAGCATTGTTGAACTCAGGGAGACCGGCCCGGATAGGGTCCGGCAGGGGGACGTCGTCTATATAGAACCATTCTGAAGGCCAGTCCTCGGACACCTTCTTCGGGGTTTCGGATGGGTATCGGGTCCCGGCGATGCGCCATACTTCGGCTCCGCCCACTTGATATACGGACCCCTCTTGGGAACGGGGCACCAGGCAGAATATCTTCTTCCACAGCGCGAAATGAGCCTCGACGCCTAAAAATAGCTCGCAAAGAGCAACGAAGCCCGCGATGTGTAACACGGATCCGGGCGTAAGGTGGTGCAGCTGGAGGCCATAGAACTCCAGAAGCCCGCGGAGAAAGGGATGAATTGGAAATCCCAGTCCCCTTATTAGATAAGGGACCAGGCACACCCGCTCCCCTTTGGAGGGACTAGGTGAGCTCTCCGCTTGCTTTCCTCCATTATAGGTGGAGAGTCCGGCTCGGACCGGGACCATGTATGCCTGGGGAAGGAATCCCTTGGCCTGCAGCGACACTAACTTGCTGTGTGGGATGGTGCAACTCTCCCAGTCTCCGGGTTTAGAACTGGAGGGGCGAGGGGAGGAGCTGTGACGGCTGGCCATGTTGAAATGGACCTTTGCTGGAAACGCTCTGATGATAACTCGCGGAGAGGAGAAGATGTGGTTTGGATCTAAAATCCCCATCCCGTTAAATAGGCGGTTCGTTTATATGACTAAGGGTGTGGATGTAAAAACACCCCAAGCTTTTCGCATTCGTTCAGCACATGGAAGACGGGCATTATTGGGCACTGAAGCCGAGGATCGCTACATTACAAAAATCGGACGTTATTCGTACAGGTACACAGGATTCGGAGGAGGAACCCGCCTTGCAATGCCGAAGACGATTTGCGCGCCGGACTCGTCGTCATTGAAGCCTGGTTCGGGGGCTACTGAGGGAGTCCTGGATTAGGGGGTGTTCGGATAGCCGGACTATACCTTCAGCCGGATTCCAGGACTATGAAGATACAATATTGAAGACTTCGTCCCGTGTCCGGAAGGATCTTTTCTTGGCGTGGAAGGCAAGCTAGGCGTGCGGATACTCGAGATCTCCTACCATTGTAACCGACTCTGTGTAACCCTAACCCTATCCAGTGTCTATATAAACCGGAGGGTTGTAGTCCGTAGGGCAACCATCATCATACACAATCATACCATAGGCTAGCTTCTAGGATTTAGCCTCCTTGATCTCGTGGTACATCCACTCTTGTACTACCCATATCATCAATATTAATCTAGCAGGAGTAGGGTTTTACCTCCACCGAGAGGGCCCGAACCTGGGTAAAATAAAGTGTCCCTTGTCTCCTGTTACCATCCGACCTTGACGCACAGTTCGGGACCCCCTACCCGAGATCCGCCGGTTTTGACAGCGACATGCGTCGTGTTCATGGGGAGGCAACGGAATGCGTCATGTTCATCGGGAGGCAACGGAATGCGTTGTGTTCACCGTGAGGCAACGAAACGCGTGGGAGACAACCGGCTGGGTCAGAACGGAATGCGTAGTCGTGTTCATCGGGAGGGCTTGGACGGAACAGGCTATGGAAACGAGGCCTGGCGTACCGCAGAATGGAGGAAACGGACCTCCTACGGTCGAAAGGGGGACTGTTGATCGGGAGGGGTGTGGCGTACCGCAAAACGGAGGAAACAGACCTCCTACGGTCAAAACGGGGGTCCCGTTGATCGGGAGGGGTGTGGCGTACCGCAAAACGGACGAAACAGACCTCCTACGGTCAAAACGGGGGTCCTTTTCATCGGGAGGGGTGTGGCATACCGCAAAACGGGACTCCGTAGGATACAGTTCATCTCCCCCGTCAACCTCCTCCAGCCTCCACGGGCTCCTATTCATCCAGCCTCCACCGCACGCTACTCCACCGGCTACTGTTCAACCACCCCTCCACCGGCTACTGTTCAACCACCCCTCCACCGTCTACTGTTCATCCAGCCCTCCACACCACGGAGTCCTGTTCAACCACCCCTCCACGGGCACCCCTCCACCGTCTACTGTTCATCCAGCCCTCCACACCACGGGGTCCTGTTCATCTAGAGGCAACGCCACCGCTCAATGTTCATCCAACCCCCCTCCCCCCGCAATGCTCAGTGTTCATCCAATCGATCGGCTTCAGTTAGCAGCAGTAGCGAAGGAATCGCTCGATCGGGTTCAGTTAACAGCCATCGATCGATCGCTCGGGTTCAGTAACGCGTAGCCTGCTGTGCAATCGCTCGGGTTCAGTTAGAGCCCAACGCCTCGCTCGAGTTCAGTTAGAGCCAACGCCTCGCACACATGCGCGTACCTGTACGAGAGAAACGCGCATCGCTCGGCCCACGACCTCCCACTGTAACCGGGAACTCCCCGAAATTTTCCTTCCCCTCGCTTCTACCATGGTTTTTTCCGTCATGGACGGCCCAAAGAAAGTCATGCAGCTGCGTCTCCGGCCCGCCCAGGACAAAAAGCCCATTTTCTGTCATGATTTTTTGTCATAGAAGTAGGAACCCACCACATCTATGAAGATACCGGGTTTTGTCACAATTATCGTCATAGAAGTGTCATATGTATGACAGAATTTTTTTTGGTTTGGCCCAAAATGTCACGGATGTGTCTTTTTTTTGTAGTGCACATCAGTATGTATGATTTCCAACAAATTTGTTGCTCGCTCCATTGTTCCGGAGAACGGAGTTTTAGTCATGTTGCCCATGAGGCATGGTTCGCAAGTACCAAGTGATTCATAATCAAGTGATTCCAAAAGTCCGTCAGAATGGAGTTTCTTCATGCGCTTTACACCAATATGACCTAAACGGCAATGCCACAAATAAATTGCACTATCATTATCAACTTTGCATCTTTTGGCTTCAACATTATGAATATGTGTATCACTACTATCGAGATTCATTAAAAATAGACCACTCTTCAAGGGTGCATGACCATAAAAGATATTACTCATATAAATAGAACAACCATTATTCTCAGATTTAAATGAATAACTGTCTCACATCAAACAAGATCCAGATATAATGTCCATGCTCAACACTGGCACCAAATAACAATTATTCAGGTCTAAAACTAATCCAGAAGGTAGATGTAGAGGTAGCGTGCCGACCGCGATCACATCAACTTTGAACCATTTCCCACGCGCATCGTCACCTCGTCCTTAGCCAATCTTCACTTAATCCGTAGTCCCTGTTTCGAGTTGCAAATATTAGCAACAAAACCAGTATCAAATACCCAGGTGCTACTGCGAGCTTAGTAAGGTACACATCAATAACATGTATATCACATATACCGTTGTTCACCTTGCCATCCTTCTTATCCGCCAAATACTTGGGGCAATTCCACTTATAGTGGCCAGTCCCTTTGTAGTAGAAGCACTCAGTCTCAGGCTTAGGTCCAGACTTGGGTTTCTTCTCATGAGCAGCAACTTGTTTGTTGTTCTTCTTGAAGTTCCCCTTCTTCTTCCCTTTACCCATTTTCTTGAAACTGGTGGTCTTGTTGACCATCAACACTTGATGCTCCTTCTTGATTTCTACCTCCGCAGCCTTTAGCATTGCGAAGAGCTTGGGAATTGTCTTATCCATCCCTTGCATATTATAGTTCATCACGAAGCTCTTGTAGCCTGGTGGCAGTGATTGAAGAATTCTGTCAATGACACTATAATCCGGAAGATTAACTCCTAGTTGAATCAAGTGATTGTTATACCCAGACATTTTGAGTATATGCTCACTGACAGAACTATTCTCCTCCATTTTGCAGCTGTAGAACTTATTGGAGACTTCATATCTCTCAATCCGGGCATTTGCTTGAAATACTAACTTCAACCCCTGGAACATCTCATATGCTCCATGACGTTCAAAACATCGTTGAAGTCCCGGTTCTAAGCTGTAAAGCATGGCACACTGAACTATCAAGAAGTCATCAGCTTTGCTCTGCCAGACGTTCATAACATTTGGCGTTGCTCCTGCAGCGGGTTTGGCACCCAGCAGTGCTTGTAGGACGTAATTCTTCTTTGCAGCAATGAGGATAAACCTCAAGTTACGGACCTAGTCCGTGTAATTGCTACCATCATCTTTCAACTTTGCTTTCTCAAGGAACGCATTAAAATTCAATGGAACAACAGCACGGGCCATCTATCTACAACAACATAGACAAGCAAAATACTATCAGGTACTAAGTTCATGATAAGTTAAAGTTCAATTAATCATATATAAGAACTCCCACTGAGATAGACATCCCTCTAATCATCTAAGTGATCACGTGATCCATATCAACTAAACCATTTCTGATCATCACGTGAGATGGAGAAGTTTTGAATGGTGAACATCACTATGTTGATCATATCTACTATATGATTCATGCTCGACCTTTCGGTCTCAGTGTTCCGAGGCCATATTGATGTCTACTACACAACCTTCTTCTTGTAGACGTTGTTGGGCCTCCAAGTGCAGAGGTTCGTAGGACAGTAGAAAATTTCCCTCAAGTGGATGACCTAAGGTTTATCAATCATTGGGAGGCATAGGATGAAGATGGTCTCTCTCAAACAACCCTGCAACCAAATAGCAAAGAGTCTCTTGTGTCCCCAACACACCCAATACAATGGTAAATTGTGTAGGTGCATTAGTTAGGCGAAGAGATGGTGATACAAGTGCAATATGGATGGTAGATATAGGTTTTTGTAAACTGAAAATATAAAAACAGCAAGCTAGCAAGTGATAAAAGTGAGCACGAACGGTATTGCAATGCGTTGAAACAAGGCCTAGGGTTCATACTTCCACTAGTGCAAGTTCTCTCAACAATAATAACATAATTGGATCATATAACTATCCCTCAACATGCAACAAAGAGTCACTCCAAAGTCACTAATAGCGGAGAACAGACGAAGAGATTATGGTAGGGTATGAAACCACCTCAAAGTTATTCTTTCTGATCGATCTATTCAAGAGTCCGTATTAAAATAACACGATGTAAGTGCATCTAGTGCCCCTTAGTGATTTTTGTGTATTGAAGACTTATAGGTTAAGGGACTAATGTGTTCATGAGTGTACACAGGTCTATAAGTCTATGAGGAGTTTGATATTTACAGAGAAAGTCGACCCCTAAAAATGAAGTTCTTCGACTGAAGACTTTGGCTTTCTGAAGACTTTCTAAAGACTTTGAAAGTGACAAAATTGGTGTGACCTTGAAGACTTGGTATTCATTCGAGGAACATGAAGCGTGAAGACTTTTGTTTTCGTAGTTTCATTTTCTATTTCTTGAGTCATAGGAAACACTGTACTGTTAAAGTGGGTTGAGGAAATACTAAGGAAAAAATTCCATGTGATGCTCAACTCAAAATCCTACATCTACCAATCCCTTCGAGTGAAGCCATTGGAAATCTCATGCAGTTCAGTCATATTCTTCAGTGACAGAGATGAAGTTCTTCTGGTCTCTGAGGAATTTGTTCTGACTGAGGAGTTAGGAATTCGCCGGTGCGCATTGCCTACACAGTGAGGAACATGATAGCCCTGAGGAATTTGAAACTCAAATTTCCGACCGTTGTTGTGCCTTGTGCCAGCTGTCCCAAAATATCTACTCACCTAACGGTCATACCATTGAAGGGCATTTACGTCTTATCATGTCGGGCTGCTCCCTAGGCTATAGATAGCCTTCCCCTACAACCATTAGCTGGTTGGATGCTCCGAGAGAAATTTACACTTGTCATTTGAGAGCATCCCATCCTCCGAGGACTTTGAGAGAAAATCATCGAGTGAGGAAACCCAAACCCAAACACCTATAAACCCAAAGTGATTGAGCATCACTGAAGAGATTGATCCTGCGTGGATCCAACGCTTGTTACCTTTGTAGAATGTGCTTCTTTCATACGGTTAGGTTTCATGGTCTAGAGCATCCAAGAGGAATTGTGGATCGCCGAGTGAGCGAGTCTGTGAAGGTTTGGAAGTCACCTGAATACTTACCACGAGTGATTGGGCAAGGTCTGTGTGACGTTAGCTCAAGGAGAATATGGTGAGGACTGTGTGTCCTCAGGTTTAAATACCTAGCCGCTCCAACCAGACGTACAACTGAGACAGCAGTTGGAACTGGTCTACCAAATCATTTTCTTCACCAAGCTTATTGGTTCTACTTCCTCAACTCTTTCATTTCCTCATAACTGTGTTGTGCACTTGTTTATATCTGTGTTTGAAGACTTTGACTAAAGACTTTCTCAATTTCCTTAGTTCAATTTCTTTAGTCTGTTTGTCTTCATCTTGTGTTATCCTGTGTTTACGCTTTCTGTACTCTGTGTTTGTCTTCATTTCATTATGATGACCATGCTTGTGTTCTGTGATGTTTACTTTTGAGTACTTATTCCGCTACAAGTAGTTCTTCGCTAAGGAATTTCCTCACCCGCAAATTCCTCAGTGAAGAATTCATAAAAATCACCTATTCACCCCCCCTCTAGTCGATATAACGCACTTTAATTTGGTATCAGAGCGAGATACTCCCTTGTTTTGTGTGATATTGGTTTAACCATCTGGAGTTTTAGTTATGTCGACCGCATGTATGATCAAGGTCTCTGTTGGGTGTCCTACCTTCGATGGGATGGACTACCTGTAACGCCCTCGATGCGGCTATATCTCCCACGTGTTGAAGCACGACTTAGAGGCATAACCGCATTGAAAGAAATGTCACAAGTGAGGTAATCTTCACACAACCCATGTAATACATAAGGGAAAGAGATACATAGTTGGCTTACAATCGCCACTTCACACAATACATGAGTAAAGCATTACATCATACAGATGCAATCAAGGTCCGACTATGGAACCAAAATAAAAGAAGACTACCCCAAATGCTACACAGATCCCCGATCGTTCCAATTGGGCTCCACTACTGATCAACTGAAACGAAACAACACAATGAAAAAGATCTTCATCGAGCTCCTCCTTGATCTCGGGTGCGTCACCTGCACGGTTTCATCGGCACCTGCAAACTGGTTTTGGAAGTATCTGTGAGTCACGGGGACTCAGCAATCTCCCACCCGCGAGATCAAGACTATTTAAGCTTAAAGGTAGGACAGGGTAGTGAGGTGGAGCTGCAGCAAGCGACTAGCATATCTAGTGGCTACCATACGCAAAAGAGAGCGAGAAGAGGAGGCAAAAGCACGGTCGCACATCTATGATCAAGAAGTGATCCTAGAACAACCTGCGTCAAGCATAACTCCAACACCGTGTTCACTTCCCGGACTCTGCCGAGAACAGACCATCACGGTTACACACGCGGTTGATGTATTTTAATTAAGATCAACTTCGGGTTTTCTACAACTGGACATTAACAAATTCCCATCTGCCTCATAACCGCGGGCACGGCTTTCGAAAGATAATACCCTGCAGGGGGTGTCCCAACTTAGCCCATTATAAGCTCTCACGGTCAACGAAGGATATTCCTTCTACCGGGAAGACCCGATCAGTCTCGGAATCCCGGCTACAAGACATTTCGACAATGGTAAAACAAGACCAGCAAAGCCGCCCGAATGTGCCGACAAATCCCGATAGGAGCTGCACATATCTCGTTCTCAGGGCACACCGGATGAACACTACGTACGGCAACCGAAGATACCCCAAGTTGCCTAGGGGCGGCACCGCAAGTGGCTCTAATTTGGACCAGCACTCGAAGGAGCACTGGCCCGGGGGTTAAAATAAAGATGACCCTTGAGTCTACAGAACCCAAGGGAAAAAGGCTTAGGTGGCAAATGGTAAAACAAAGGTTGGGCCTTGCTGGAGGAGTTTTATTCAAGGCGAACTGTCAAGGGGGTCCCATAAATCACCCAACCGTGTAAGGAACGCAAAATCCGGGAACATAATACCGATATGACGGAAACTAGGGCGGCAAGAGTAGAACAAAACACCAGGCATAAGGCCGAGCCTTCGACCCTTTACCAAGTATATAGATGCATTAATTAAATAAGAGATATTGTGATATCCCAACAAGTAAACATGTTCCAACAAGGAACAACATCTCCATGTTCCAACAAGGAACAAACTTCATCTTCACCTGCAACTAACAACGCTATAAGAGGGGCTGAGCAAAGCGGTAACATAGCCAAACAACGGTTTGCTAGGAAAGGATGGTTAGGGGCTTCACAAGTCAATATGGGAGGCATGATAAGCAAGTGCTAGGCATCATAGCATAGGCATAGCAAAAGAGCGAGCATCTAGCAAGCAAAGATAGAAGTGATTTCGAGGGTATGGTCATCTTGCCTGAAATCCTGCTAGGAAGAAGAACGAGTCCATGAAGAAAACAAACGGACGTAGCCGAGCGAATCCTCACAACTCCGGAACGAAACCGAAGCTAACGCGAGAAGCAACCCGGGAAGAAACAAACAACATAGTAAACAACCACCACATACACATGGCATGATGCACAACCAAGTATGATGCATGTCCGGTTCAATGAGCATGGCATGGCAAAGTGCAACAAACAACGCTACAAATTAAGTGGAGCTCAATATGCAACGAGTTGCATATTGACGAACCACCACAACAATTGTTTAGTTCTCTCCCGTTTATGTACTCAACAATATTAAATGTTGTTAAACATGGCAAGGGGTGAAGCATATGAAAAACTACCTATCTAGGCAAATTTAAATGAGGCCGGAACAACAAACAACAAGTCCGGAAGAACCTCATGTGCATATTATAGATTTGGTACTGATCTGTCCTAAAGCATATTTTAATGCTGTAAACAGGAAAATAAAGTGCATCATGTTAAACTATGCATTTTTTCTACCTCATTTACATATAAAGTTTATTTAAATCTGAGTTACGGTTAATTAGTTATGAATTAAATCATTTTAACATGGCATTTAAGCAAACTAAAGCAAACAGCAAGTTGAACATTTTAAACATGGATGCAAGTGGCATATTATGAAACTAGATGATAACCTCAGCATTTTACATATATAAATTATTTACATATGATGGATGGTTAATTAGTTATTAGATGCATGAACACTAGGGACTTTTCTCTAAAACAACACTCTCTGGATAAATAGCTAAAACGTCCAGAACGGAAAAAAACGATGCGGGCCGAATCTGGAGCACTGCTGGGCTGAACAGAGAGGAGGGCTGTGGGGAGCTCACCCATGGGCTGAGGCCCAGTCGGTGAAGCAGCAAGCCAGCGGGGAGCTGGACTTGACACGGCGCTGGGACTTGGAGGCCGGCCACGCTGGCGCTGGACCAAGTCAACGAGCGGCGGGCCTCGTTCGTGAAGCAGGGGCGGCGGCCTCGGTCAACGCGAGGCGCGGGCTCGTGCGGGAGCAAAGCAGGGAGGTGGCGCGGTGAGGGACTTGGCGAGGAGGGTTCCGCGCGGGAACGACGGAGTCAACGAGCTCTGGCGAGCGGGACTTGGCGCTGGGGTCGTGATCCTCTCGTGCGATGACGAAGCAGAAGGGGACGACGGGGAAGCAGTCTTGGTGCTGCAGAAGGAGGCCGAGCGCGGTTCGCCTGGGTGCAGAGGAGCGCGGGTGGAGGCCATGGTCTCCCAGCGACCTAGGAAGAAGCGGGGCGTGGATGTCTCGTCTCTTCTTGGACGAAGCAGAGGTGCAGCACGGCGGGGCTTGAGCGCCTGATGCGGCGGTGGCAGATCCGGGCGCGCGGAGCATCGATCCATCCAGGCCCGGCACGAAACGACGACGACGGAGCTTGATGCAGCGGCCATGGTGGTCTCCTGTGAGCGAAAACAAAGAGAGGAAGGGGGAGATCGTGAGAAAGAGAGGTAGAGAAGCAGGAGGGGGAAAGGAGCAGGGCTGTCGGGGCACTCATCTCCGGTGATGTACTCGAGCGCCTCGAGCAAAAGATCGAGCAGGGAGGCGCTGCGACTGGCTGAATGCGGCTTGGGCTGCTCGTGGATGGGCGCGCACGACGAGGGAGGTGGTCGGAGGCTACAGGGTGGAGGCCGAAAGGAATTTTTGGATCGGGGAAGATCCCGAGGAAGGAGAGAAAGGACAGGGGTGGCGGCGGCTAGGAGGATCCCTAGAAATTAGGGATTCGGTCAAGGGATAGGCTAATATATATATATATATATATATATATGCGAGTGAGTTAGATTAAGGGCGATCTAGTCCCTCCGATCGAAATCGAACGGCTAAAAAATATATAGGTTAGGAAGTCCAATTAAGAAAACAGAGATGTTTTATAGATGTTTGGAGATGATCCGGACCCAACGGTGACAACTGCGCGGGTCGGGTTCGGGGGCAAGTTTCGGACTAGATTGCGAGGGGGGTGTGAGAGAGGTCGACAAGGACAAGGGGTTTGAGGGGCTCAAAGAAGAAAGAGAAGAGAGCAGTCCGGTGATCTGAGAGGAGTTCAACAAGGACAAGGAGGAAGCGGCAACTACGAGCGGATACAAGTTTTAAGAAAACATGCGGGTGCAATATGCATGATGACATGATGAAATGCAACAACAACAAAAAACAAAAAAACACACGACGGCAACGAAGAACATGGAAGGCGTCTGGAGCGTCGGTCTCGGGGCGTTACAACACTCCACCACTACAAGAGGATCTCGTCCCGAGATCTAAGGACGGCACCGGAGAAAAGCGGAAGAGGAAGAGAAGAGGTAAGGCTAAGTTGCTTCTTTGACAAACGAGTGAAACCATGAACCTTGAGAGGTTGAACAAAGTGAAAGAAAGAATACAATGGAGATGAGGAGATTGCAAACACTCCGTTATCAAAGAGGAACAAGGAACATTACAAGAACCTTGTAGGTTGTAAGGCATGAAACAAGAGCTTAACAAACCAAAGAGAATATGCAACCACCGATATATCGAGATAGCCAAGGAACAAGAATGACATAATTTGGACAGCACTCCGGTAGAAAAGAGAAGGAAAACTTGATAAGATGGAAAGAACTTGAAAAGAGGGCATGACACTCCTGTTGGAAATGGATAAGCATGAAAAGAACACGGTCCTCACAAACCGAGAAGATGAGTGAAAAGAGCAACATCACAATGCCTCCGGAAGAAAGAATAGAAGATAGATCATTGGAATAAAGGAATGGAGAAGAAAATGCCAACTTCTGCCACAAATGAGCTAGGAAAGCCTCCTTGCAAGAAGGTTAGAACGGAGTTGTTGGAAAACTAGCAACGAAAAGAATAAGCTTGAAGTGGGCTTATGGAAATAACTCAAAACTTAGAGGTGTATACATGCCACTACAGAAAACAATTGATTGCTTTAGAGCAACACGGAGATGAAAACTTGATTCGCCGAGAGCATAGGAGAAAAACTTGGATCATTGATAAGCACCATAAGTAGCAACATTCCTTAGGGAAGGCTTTAGGTGAAACATGACACAAGATAAATCCAACGAAGAGATTGGTGGAATTAAAATATCTCATTCTTGACAACATGTGAATCATGAAACGCGAACTCAAATTGTCAAGAATGACATAACACCTCCTCAAATGATAAGCTAGAACGAATTGCACATTGGAATGCAGGAAGAATATTTGAGCTCTTCAAAACAAAACATGTGTTGAACACCATGTTTATCTTTGAGTATAGCTTGGCGGATCTTGACTCCGAGAGAAATCTTGAAGAACAAATGAAGAATTAAAAGAATCCTTGACGAACCACCATGCAGAGCCTCCATGAAGAACTCCGGTAAACAAAAGGATGATAGAAAGAAAGAGAAGTGGAAAACACCAAGTGAAACCTTGCAATGATTTAGATGGATCTTCGTGATGATGAGAGTTTGGAACTCCGGGAAAAGAAAAGATGAAACAATTGAAACCAAGAATTTATTCATCATGAACAAACTCCGAAAGAAGGAATTAATCACATGGATGAAACAAGAACAGGAATTATGTTATGTGTATCCTTCACCAATTTAAATTGATGACAAGCCACGGACTTGACATACTACTTATTCTCGTAGAAAGGATTAAGATAGATATAGCGCCAACTTGGGAAGGTATTGATGGAACCACCGGTAGGATTTGGAAACAAAGAATAAATTAATATGAGAACATAGGAAGAGGGATCTTGAACAAACCGCCATAAGAATTGAAAATGAAAGTTGCAAAGGCACAAATCACCGGGAAAAATTGGAAAATGAACAAAGATACTTGAGAGGATTTAGATACAAATGAACGAATAGATCACGAGCTGATTATAGAATACTTGAATGATGCACCGGTAAGATTTGGAGAACGAGAGCTGAAAGCTGAGAATGAGGAATCACGAAATGATGGCCTTCGGAGGAAAGAAGTGGAAACAACTCATGAAATGCTTCGGATGGTTATGAAAATAATTCTCGCAATCGAAACCAATTATGAGAGGATGGCATCAAGCTTGAACCATGAATCTTGAAGAGAATGGAGCAAGATTTAAGAGAAACTCTTCTTGGGTCATCAAATGTTGAGAATGACGATGAGAAACACCACCATGAATTGTTCAGGCACTCCGGAATGAAAATTGGAAAGGTTGAACCAACGATGAAAAGAATATGAAAGCGAACTTGGAGAAAACATTTGACTGATGATAACTCATTCTTACGTCAAACTTTGAAATGAATTTGAGAATAACTCCAGAAGGAATTAGAAGAATCAGGTAAGATCCTGGAAAAAGACCTGTGGGTTAGGGCCCACTAAAAAGGAACACCGTTGAAAGAATTGCTTGAAAACATAGATTACACCGGTTGAATTAAATGGCTTGACTGAGATAAGAACCTCAAAATACCTTGAACGGATTGAGAATGGAAACGAATCTTCTGAGATATCTTCAACACTCTGGAACAAATGAATAGCGAGAGGTGAATGATTAAGAGATACACCGGCATAAGAAATCACTTGAAATGAGAAAAGGAATATGATCAACACCGAAAGCTTGAATTGAATCCACCGGAGAAGAAAAAAAGAACGAAGAATAATAAACTTCAAGCTCCGTTATTATCTTCATGGGAAATCACCACCGGATAAGAACATTGAAAGAAAAGAAAGAAAAAACTTCACATCTATAAGATGGATACTTGATTAAGAAACCTGAGTCCTTGAAGAAAAAGGGTGGGAGGGCAGGAAAAACAAAGGCAACTTGGGACGAATGAAACAAACACTGTTGAGAATACTTAGAGTTGATCTTGCGGATGTTGAAAATGATCGGATCCACTTGAAGAGAACACGCCGGTTAGAAAAGAATTGACATGACAATCTCAATGATCAAGAAGATTTAGTATCCACATAGGAATATGAGAACACCGCTTAGAAAATGTATGGAATCAACACTTTACTTCGAAGCAACTCGAATACCACAAACCAAAACAAAAACAAAGGATTGGCTTGCAGAATAAGCCCGAAACAAACATATGATAGATCCCATATCGTATCATGTGTCTGTTGGAAAGATATTCTAGGAGCTACTTGAATTCCCACTTATAAACTCCCGAAATTTTCTGGTTATGCAATCATGTGTTGGGGATACAGGGGACACAAAATATATCACCCAAACTAACAACACCTAGATCCAGCTGTATCCATCCTTTAACACATAACCAAGAAACCTTCGGAAATCGTTTACCTCAACCTTCAAAATGCATCCGTTATACGAGTTATGGCAATACTCTCGAGCTCGCCCCAGTACTGGGTTATCGAGGTTATCTCACCAACAACTGCATAAAAGATATTTTCGATGTCGGCGAAACTCAGGTATTCCAGAACTGCAATGATAAAATTGTGACGACAACACCTCGGAGCTCAACTCCCCGGGACACTGCCACAACCCCTAAATGTCAGGAGGCACCAAGAACAATGTTCTCTTCACAAAACCATCAGAACGATTCCAAGATACCCGCGTGATCCTAAAAAATTTTTAGTGAAATTTGAAGAGAGTAGAGTCAAAACTTCTACGTCAGGAGGCCTCACCATAGCGACGAAGGGACTCGGGAGTAAAAATAATCCTACTCTCCGATATATATAATCCTAAGACTCAAAACATTTTTTTCTAGACTCAACAACGCCAGCGATTCGATCAAGCAGGGGGCTCCTAAGTCGGGGATGGCTCTGATTACCAACTTGTAACGCCCTCGATGCGGCTATATCTCCCACGTGTCGAAGCACGACTTAGAGGCATAACCGCATTGAAAGCAATGTCGCAAGTGAGGTAATCTTCACACAACCCATGTAATACATAAGGGAAAGAGATACATAGTTGGCTTACAATCGCCACTTCACACAATACATGAGTAAAGCATTACATCATACAGATACAGTCAAGGTCCGACTACGGAACCAAAATAAAAGAAGACTACCCCAAATGCTACAAAGATCCCCGATCGTCCCAACTGGGCTCCACTACTGATCAACTGAAATGAAACAACACTATGAACAAGATCTTCATTGAGCTCCTCCTTGAGCTCGGGTGCGTCACCTGCACGGTTTCATCGGCACCTGCAAACTGGTTTTGGAAGTATCTGTGAGTCATGGGGACTCAGCAATCTCCCACCCGCGAGATCAAGACTATTTAAGCTTAAAGGTAGGACAGGGTAGTGAGGTGGAGCTGCAGCAAGCGACTAGCATATCTAGTGGCTACCATACGCAAAAGAGAGCGAGAAGAGGAGGCAAAAGCACGGTCGAACATCTATGATCAAGAAGTGATCCTAGAACAACCTACGTCAAGCATAACTCCAACACCGTGTTCACTTCCCGGACTCCGCCGAGAAGAGACCATCACGGTTACACACGCGGTTGATGTATTTTAATTAAGATCAACTTCGGGTTTTCTACAACCGGACATTAACAAATTCCCATCTGCCTCATAACCGCGGGCACGGCTTTCGAAAGATAATACCCTGTAGGGGTGTCCCAACTTAGCCCATTATAAGCTCTCACGATCAACGAAGGATATTCCATCTACCGGGAAGACCCGATCAGTCTCGGAATCCCGGCTACAAGACATTTCGACAATGGTAAAACAAGACCAGCAAAGCCGCCCGAATGTGCCGACAAATCCCAATAGGAGCTGCATATATCTCGTTTTCAAGGCACAACGGATGAACACTACGTACGGCAACCGAAGATACCCCAAGTTGCCTAGGGGCGGCACCGCAAGTGGCTCTAATTTGGACCAGCACTCGAAGGAGCACTGGCCCGGGGGTTAAAATAAAGATGACCCTTGAGTCTGCAGAACCCAAGGGAAAAAGGCTTAGGTGGCAAATGGTAAAACCAAGGTTGGGCCTTGCTGGAGGAGTTTTATTCAAGGAGAACTGTCAAGGGGGTCTCATAAATCACCCAACCGTGTAAGGAACGCAAAATCCGGGAACATAATACCGATATGACGGAAACTAGGGCGGCAAGAGTAGAACAAAACACCAGGCATAAGGCCGAGCCTTCGACCCTTTACCAAGTATATAGATGCATTAATTAAATAAGACATATTGTGATATCCCAACAAGTAAACATGTTCCAGCAAGGAACAACATCTCCATGTTCCAACAAGGAACAAACTTCATCTTCACCTGCAACTAACAACGCTATAAGAGGGGCTGAGCAAAGCGGTAACATAGCCAAACAACGGTTTGCTAGGAAAGGATGGTTAGGGGCTTCACATGGCAATATGGGAGGCATGATAAGCAAGTGCTAGGCATCGTAGCATAGGCATAGCAAAAGAGCGAGCATCTAGCAAGCAAAGATAGAAGTGATTTCGAGGGTATGGTCATCTTGCCTGAAATCCTGCTAGGAAGAAGAACGAGTCCATGAAGAAGACAAACGGACGTAGTCGAGCGAATCCTCACAACTCGGAACGAAACCGAAGCTAACGAGAGAAGCAACCCGGAAAGAAAGAAACAACATAGTAAACAACCACCACATACACATGGCATGATGCACAACCAAGTATGATGCATGTCCGGTTCAATGAGCATGGCATGGCAAAGTGCAACAAACAACGCTACAAATTAAGTGGAGCTCAATATGTAACGAGTTGCATATTGACGAACCACCACAACAATTGTTTAGTTCTCTCCCGTTTATGTACTCAACAATATTAAATGTTGTTAAACATGGCAAGGGGTGAAGCATATGAAAAACTACCTATCTAGGCCAATTTAAATGAGGCCGGAACAACAAACAACAAGTCCGGAAGAACCTCATGTGCATATTTTAGATTTGGTACTGATCTGTCCTAAAGCATATTTTAATGTTTTAAAACAGGAAAATAAAGTGCATCATGTTAAACTATGCATTTTTCTACCCCATTTACATATAAAGTTTATTTAAATCTGAGTTACGGTTAATTAGTTATGAATTAAATCATTTTACCATGGCATTTAAGCAAATTAAAGCAAACAGCAAGTTGAACATTTTAAACATGGATGCAAGTGGCATATTATGAAACTAGATGATAATCTGAGCATTTTACATATATAAATTATTTACATATGATGCATGGTTAATTAGTTATTAGATGCATGAACACTAGGGACTTTTCTGTAAAACAACACTCTTTGGATAAATAGCTAAAACGTCCAGAACGAAAAAAACGATGCGGGCCGAATCTGGAGCACTGCTGGGCTGAACAGAGAGGAGGGCTGTGGGGAGCTCACGCATGGGCTGAGGCCCAGTCGATGAAGCAGCAAGCCAGCAGGGAGCTGGACTTGACGCGGCGCTGGGACTTGGAGGCCGGCCACGCTGGCGCTGGACCAGGTCAACGAGGGGCGGGCCTCGTTCGTGAAGCAGGGGCGACGGCCTCGGTCAACGCGAGGCGCGGGATCGTGCAGGAGCGAAGCAGGGAGGTGGCACGGTGAGGGACTTGGCGAGGAGGGTTCCGCGCGGGAACGACGGAGTCAACGAGCTCCGGCGAGCGGGACTTGGCGCTGGGGTCATGCTCCTCGTGTGCGATGACGAAGCAGAAGGGGACTGTCGGTGTCAAAACCGGCGGATCTCGGGTAGGGGGTCCCGAACTGTGCGTCAAGGTCGGATGGTAACAGGAGACAAGGGACACTTTATTTTACTCAGGTTTGGGCCCTCTCGATGGAGGTAAAACCCTACTCCTGCTAGATTAATATTGATGATATGGGTAGTACAAGAGTAGATCTACCACGAGATCAAGGAGGCTAAACCCTAGAAGCTAGCCTATGGTATGATTGTGTATGATGATGGTTGTCCTACGGACTACAACCCTCCGGTTTATATAGACACCGGATAGGGTTAGGGTTACACAGAGTCGGTTACAATGGTAGGAGATCTCGAATATCCGCACGCCTAGCTTGCCTTCCACGCCAAGAAAAGATCCTTCCGGACACGGGACGAAGTCTTCAATATTGTATCTTCATAGTCCTGGAGTCCGGCTGAAGGTATAGTTCGGCTATCCGAACACCCCCTAATCCAGGACTCCCTCAGTAGCCCCCGAACCAGGTTTCAATGACGACGAGTCCGGCGCGCAAAGTTGTCTTCGGCATTGCAAGGCGGGTTCCTCCTCCGAGTCTTGTGTACCTGTCCGAATAATGTCCGATTTTTGTAATTTAGCACTCCTCGGCTTCAGTGCCCAATAATGGCCGTCTTCCATGTGTTGAACGAATGCGAAAAGCCTGGGGTGTTTTTACATCCACACCCTTTGTCACATAAATGAGCTGCCTATTTAACGGGATGGGGATTTAGATCCAAACCACATCTTCTCCCCTCCGCGAGTTATCATCAGAGCGTCTCCAGCAAAGGCACATTCCAACATGGCTAGCCGTCGCAGCTCCTCCTCTCGCCCCTCCAGTCCTAAATCCGGAGACTGGGAGAGTTGCACCATCCCACACAGCGAGTTAGTGTCGCTGCAGGCCAAGGGATTCCTTCCCCAGGCATGCATGGTCCCGGTCCGAGCCGGACTCGCCACCTATAATGGCGGAAAGCAAGCGGAGAGCATCCCCAATCCTTCTAAAGGAGAGTGGGTGTGCCTCGTTCCTTATTTATTAAGGGGACTGGGATTTCCAATTCATCCATTCCTCCGTGGGCTTCTGGAGTTCTATGGTCTCCAGCTGCACAATCTCACGCCCGGCTCCGTACTACATATTGTGGGCTTCGTTGCCCTTTGCGAGCTATTTCTAGGCGTCGAGGCTCATTTTGCGATGTGGAAGAGGTTGTTCTGCTTGGTGCCCCGTTCTCAAAAGGGGTCTATATATCAAGTAGGCGGAGCCGAGGTATGGCGCATCGCCGGGACCGGATACCCATCCGGAACCCCAAAAGAGGCGTCCGAGGACTGGCCTTCGGAATGGTTTTACATAGATGATGTCCCGCTGCCGGACCCTATCCGGATCGGTCTCCCCGAGTTTAACAGCGCTCCATTGAAGAAACGCTTGAGATGGCGTCCGCGGAGCTCTCGGAAAGAAAACGACAGAGACGTCCTTTATTTGATGGGCCGGATAAGACTGTTGGCTCATTCCGGACTAACCATGATTGGAGTCATGGCCACATGCATTATGCGGGGGGTGCAACCGCTTCAATATAGAGGCCACCCCATGTGGGATTTCAACGGGGAGGATGACGCCACCCGTTACGGCCGTAAGGGGCCAGCCACAGCTGCCACTCTAGTAAAGATTTTAACATCTTTGTACAAGGGAGAAAAGGAGGACTTCCTCCACGTCAACCCGCGGGCCGGATTCACTATGTATGAACCTCCAAGTTGGGTAAGTGAACAATTGCACTTGCCTGTTTTTTCAATGCTCCCATGACTAGATACGTAATCTGACGATTTCAATGCAGGAGCTACGATAGGAGGTGAAGGATATCAACAGCTGCCCTCCACAGCCTGAGGACCCAGAACGGTCCCTCGATCTGGACTCCGAAGAGGATCCGGACATATCGGTGGAGCTCAACGACGGGGTGTTCCACCAGTTAAGCAAGGACAATACCTTGGTGGCCATTACAGCCGATTACCCCGGGTTAATCCCGTCCTCCCAGGTGACAGAAACCGGAATGTTTATTCCCTCAAGAGAGATTCCACATTCACATATTCCGGCGTTTCAAATGACAATTGTATTTTGCAGGGGAGATTTCCGAGGCGGGAGGCCGAATCTGCAGCGGCCAGCCAACTAGGGGTCGTAGGGCCCCGTGGGGCGAACGGAAATGCAGTCCGGACTGAGACTTCGGCACAAAGGTATAATGCGCCCTTTGTTTCCCTGGTGTTATTCTGTCAAGGCATGTTAACATCCGTGCTGTTTCCAGGACGAAGAGGCCTCGCCGGACTGTATCCGGAGAGGCTGCCAACCGCGCCTCCACCAGCCAGGCTCCAACTTCTGGTCCGGAAGCGGGGACGAGCACCAGGCGCGTACCGGACGCCCCTCCAACAGAGGATGCAGACCGGCTGTCTGCCACTAATTCAGAAGTGGAGAGTGCCATGAACCACAGGCGTCGCCGGACAGTTTTGCGCGACGCCTGTTTCTCCCGAGAGGCTTTAAATGCCTTTAATTTGGGAGATGCGTACCTTCGTGCCGCTCAAGATGGTTTAGCCAAAGCCATGAAACAATATGTGAAAGACATACGGGTAAGAAAATTTTGATTAAATATATATGTACCAGTAGCCCCCGAGACTTGAAACAGTTAAAGTAACTGATTTAAGGATCATATAACATGTAGGTTCTTACTGAGAAGAACACCGTACTATCCCAGGAGCTGGAAAAGTGCAAGGCCCAACTAGAAGCCGCACTAGCCGCATCAGGGGAGCCCAAAGAGACCCCCTCAGGTAAGATACACTTCGAAAGATTAGTATTGTGCGGCATGGGTGCAAATCTGACAATTCATGTTGCAGATGACGCTGGACTTGATCCGGCGAGGCAACAACTCTTACGCCGGTTAAAGGCCGGTGAGAGTATGTTGCCAAGGGTGAGGCAGGAGAAGAATGACCTTCAGGATGCCAACACCAAGCTGGATGTTGAACTGAAGGACGTTCGTGGCCAGCTGTCGGACTCCAATAAGGAGAATCAGCGACTTCGACGCGGCATTTTTAGTAAGTGCTTAAGCGAACTCTTAAAAAAGGAGTTCAGCGAGGAAGACGACTAACAGAGTTATGTCTGTAGGTATGCTTACAGGTCATCCTGCAGAGGAGATGCCCAGTTCAACAGGCGATCTTCTTCTCGAACTCTTGCAACTGCACGAACGAATTCGGTAGGCGATGCGAGGTATTGCCCAAGCCTTGTGGCCTGCCCACTCCATACCCAAGGGCCTTGGAGAACTTGCGGAGAAGTTTGAAGGGAGCTCAGAGGCGCTTCCGGTTGTGGAAGATATCGGCCTGCCGGCAGGGCGCTAGGGAGGCTTGGGCCATGGTGAAGACCCGCTTTACGAAGTCTGACCCCAATCATATGGCCGAAGTTGGACCGGTGGGGCCTGACGGGAAGGAGATCCCTGTGAGCTTAGTATATGGCCAAGTAGAATTGGCCGCAAAGTATTCCCAGCAGGACTGTAAATTAGACAGCCTGTTAGATGGTATAGAAGAGGAATACAATCAGTCTTGATGACTTTATAATTGACATGTGTAATGCCTTCTAGCTGGATTGTAGATCGTTTGTCGTTGCCGACCTTTTTGCTTCGACCTCGGGACCTGACGGTCCGGAGTGTGTCCGAATACCATAACGGATATATAAGAACCGAGGTATGCGTGGAGACCAGGCGTAGGGGTCATTAGTGCTTTATTAGACAAGTGCCCAACTAGTTATGTTATATTACATGGTTAGTAAGAAACATCTTCAAGAGAGAATAGTTCCGTTAAGGGTTCCTTTCGCTGGGGTGGCGTGCCCTGAAGTGCACGTCCGGACTGCAAGTGCAGGAAAACATTTGGGGGCATGTATAAGTAAAAAAAGGTTCATCTTTAGTTCACCGACCGAATATTCCCTTAAGAACGCTAGCTTTCGGCTTCACCCAGTCTGAGGTACACATCCGGCTTATCCGGCAGTAACAATCGCAGAGGTGCTCCCTTTACCACCTAGCTGAACAATCGGGAACGTAGGGGTAAGCACAGGACCCAGGCAACGCAGCTTGGCCAAAACTTAAGTCATATCGATGCATATAATGGTGAAGAAAAGGTGCATGCGGAAGTCTGACGCATGCGTTGGGCGTGAAACCCATATAAACAAGCTTCTGTTAAAGAAGCCCCCAGGTTTACGGAGTGCGGGTAGCGCGTCGCATGATGAGCCTTTAAGGGCTATAAGAGGAAAGAGTGGGAGGAGATAAAAACATAAAAATATAAAAAATGGACAGAGGAAGAAGACAAACCCCGAGTTCGGCGCTAGGCATAAAATCTTCGGAGACGTGTGGCGTTCCATGGGTTCGGTTCGAGTCGGTTATCCGACGCATCTCGCAGGCGGTACGCTCCACCAGTCAGGACTTGGTCAATTATGAAGGGACCTTCCCATCTGGGCTTGAGTTTGTCCTTTTTCTTATCCGGCAGGCGTAGAACTAGTTCGCCAACGTTGTAATTTTTGGCCCGTACTTCTCTGCTTTGATATCTTCGAGCCTGCTGTTGATAAAATGCGGAACGGGCTTTAGCCACGTCGCGTTCCTCCTCTAAGGCGTCCAGGTTGTCCTGCCGATCAAGCTCGGCTTCTCTTTCTTCGTACATGCGCACTCGAGGCGAGTCATGAATTATGTCGCAGGGCAGGACTGCCTCTGCGCCGTACACCATAAAGAATGGTGTGAATCCGGTGGTGCGATTTGGTGTGCTTCGCAACCCCCAGAGCACGGAGTCGAGCTCCTCTACCCAGTGCGTATTAGATTCCTTGAGGGACCGTACTAGTCTGGGTTTGATGCCGCTCATGATGAGACCATTTGCGCGTTCGACCTGACCGTTAGTTTGTGGGTGATAGACGGAAGCATAATCGAGCTTAATGCCCATGTTTTTGCACCACAGCTTTACTTCCTCCGAGGTGAAGTTTGTGTCGTTATCGGTGATAATGCTGTGGTTGACACCGTAACGGTGTACAACCCCGGATATGAAATCTATCGCAGGTCCGGATTCGGTCGTCTTGACAGGGTTGGCTTCTATTCATTTGGTGAATTTATCCACCATGACCATTAGGTATTTTTTCTTGTGGGTTCCACCCTTAAGGGGTCCCACCATATCAAGTCCCCAGACCGCAAAAGGACAAGTGATGGGGATAGTTCGGAGGGCGTTAGGTGGCATATGACTTTGGTTGGCAAAAAGCTGGCAACAGACGCATCGTTTGACTAGGTCATGGGCGTCTGCTCGGGCCGTCGGCCAATAAAAGCCTATACGGAAAGCCTTGCTTACGAGGGACCGAGCTGCAGCGTGGTGGCCACCAAGTCCGGCATGAATTTCGGTCAATATACTCTGCCCTTCCTCTTCGGAGATACACCTTTGAAGGACTCCTGTAGTACTTCTCTTATATAGCTCTCCCTCGTGGGCTTTATAGGCTTTAGATCGCCGCACTATGCAGCGTGCCTCATTTTGGTCCTCAGGGAGTTCCTGCCTAATGAGGTAGGCTAGGAATGGTTCTGTCCACGGGGCGATGACCGCCATTATTACGTGGGCTGAAGGCGTGATTTCGATGGCGGGGCCTCCGATTATGTCAGATTGTTCGGCGTCTGGTTGTGCGGTTGTGTCCGGACTGTTATCCGAGGGTTCCCCTCCCATGCTACAGATGGTTTGAATAATCTTTCTAGGAAGATGTTGGGGGGTACGGCATCTCGTTTTGCTCCAATGCATGCCAGGACGTCCACTGCCTGATTATTTTCTCGGGCTATATGGTGAAACTCTAGTCCCTCGAACCGAGCTGACATTTTTAATACGGCGTTGCGGTAGGCTGCCATTTTTAGGTCTTTGGCGTCGAAGTCGCCATTTATCTGGGATATCACGAGGTTTGAATCCCCACGTACTTCCAGGCGTTGAATGCCCATGGAAACTGCCATCCGGAGACCATGTAGAAGGGCCTCATATTCGGCTGCATTGTTGGAATCCGTGTACATGATTTGGAGTACATATTGGACTGTGTCTCCTGTAGGGGATGTCAAAACGACGCCAGCCCCCAGTCTGGCCAACATTTTGGAGCCGTCGAAATGCATGATCCAGTTTGAGTATGTGCCGTACTCTTTAGGGAGTTCGGCCTCTGTCCATTCGGCGACGAAGTCGGCTAGGACTTGCGATTTGATGGCTCGTCGTGGTTTGTAGGTTATGTCGAACGGCAGGAGCTCTATGGCCCATTTTGCTATCCGGCCCATTGTGTCGCGGTTGTTGATAATATTGTTGAGTGGTACTTCCGAGGCTACTGTTATAGAACACTCTTGAAAGTAGTGTCGTAGCTTCCGGGATGCCATGAACACCGCGTATGCAATCTTTTGGTAATGCGGGTACCGTGATTTGCATGGTCTGAGGACAGTGGACACGTAATAAACCGGCCTTTGAAGGGGGAGTTTGTGTCCGTCCGTTATCCGTTCGACGATGAGTACTGCGCTAACAACTTGATGAGTTGCGGCAATGTACAATAGCATGGGTTCGCCAGTATTCGGCGCGGCCAGGACGGGATTTGTTGCCAAGATGGCCTTTATTTCCTCGAGTCCGGCCGTTGCTGCGTCCGTCCACTCGAAGTGTTCGGTGCGCCTAAGGAGGCGATAAAGGGGCAATGCCTTCTCTCCCAAACGGGAGATAAAGCGGCTTAAAGCCGCCACGCATCCGGTGAGTTTCTGTATTTGTTTGAGGTCTTTTGGGATGTCCAATTGTGACAAAGCTCGGATTTTAGCTGGATTTGCTTCAATTCCTCTACCGGATACAATGAAGCCCAGGAGCTTTCCGGCTGGAACGCCGAAAACACATTTTTCCGGATTGAGCTTAATGTCGTATTTTCGGAGGTTGTCGAATGTAAGCCTCAAGTCGTCTACTAGGGATTCGACATGTCTTGATTTGTCGACCACATCATCTACGTAAGCCTCCACTGTTTTGCCGATCTAGTTTGCCAGACATGTTTGAATCATGCGCTGATATGTTGCGCCGGCGTTTTTTAGCCCGAAGGGCATTGTGTTGAAGCAGAATGGCCCGTATGGTGTGATGAATGCCGTTGCGGCTTGGTCTAACTCTGCCATCTTTATTTGATGGTAACCGGAGTATGCATCGAGGAAGCACAACGAATCGTGTCCTGCAGTGGCATCGATAATTTGATCTATTCGAGGGAGGGGAAACGGATCCTTTGGGCAAGCCTTATTAAGGTCTTTGAAGTCGACACACAGGCGCCAGGATTTGTCCTTCTTTGGTACCATCACTAGGTTTGCTAGCCAGTCCGGATGTTTTATGTCTCTAATGAATCCGGCCTCCAATAACTTGGCTTGCTCCTCTCCCATGGCCTGTCTCTTTGGTTCGGAGAAACGCCGGAGGGCTTGTTTGACAGGTTTGAATCCTTTCTGGATGTTTAAGCTGTGTTCGGCCAGCCTGCGTGGGATTCCTGGCATATCTGAGGGGTGCCAAGCGAAGATGTCCCAGTTCTCTCGTAGGAACTCTCGCAGTGCGGCGTCTACGTCAGGGTTTAGTCGTGCCCCAATGGAGGCTGTTTTACTGGGGTCCGTTGGGTGGACCTCGAATTTGACTATTTCGTCCGCTGGTTTGAAGGATGTGGATTTGGATCTCTTATCGAGTATCACATCATCCCTATTGACCGTGGATCGCAGCGCAGTCAGTTCTTCTGCCGCTAAGGTTTCGGATAGTGCCTCGAGGGCCAACGCGGGTGTCTTGTTTCCGGCGCGGAGTGCTATGTCCGGATCACTAGTGAGAGTGATAATTCCGTTTGGCCCAGGCATCTTGAGCTTCATGTACCCGTAATGGGGTATAGCTTGGAAAACTGTGAATGCCTCCCGTCCTAATATAGCGTGATATCCGCTTTTGAACGGGGCCACCTGAAAGGTGATTTGTTCGGACCTGTAATTATCCGGCGTGCCGAATACCACATCTAGTGTGATTTTTTCGGTGCAGCGCGCTTCCTGACTGGGAATTATTCCTCTAAAGGTTGTGCTGCTTCGCTCCACGCGGTTCCAATCTATTTCCATCTTTTGAAGGGTTTCCTCGTAAATGAGGTCCAATCCACTGCCTCCATCTTGCGAGACGACAGCCGTCCACTATGGGACTGAGGACCAATGCGGCTGGTGCTCTGGCTGTTCGAATTTTAGGTTCATCACTCGCGTTGAAGGTGATAGTAGTATTACTCCATGGGTTTATTTTTCGCATGTTATTCGATGCGAAAGTCTCAAAGACTGTGAGAACAGAACTGAAATTCTCAGGCTGGTTTCCTTCAACCTCTGGAATTAGGAGGTCCTCGCCAATTTTGGCCACCTGCCGGATTATCCAACATGCCCTGAGGCTGTGAGTTGGGGTGGCGTCCTCTACACTATGAATCTTGCAGGGTCCATCTAGCCACTTTTCCAGTACGGTTCCATGCCCTCTGGAGGGTTTTGACTTTTTGGTATTTAGTCCGGGTGCTTTATTGTTGTGCACCCTCTTAGTTCGGACGGGATTGCTATTCAGGGCCGGATTGTCCCAAAACTTTATTTCGGTTTTCCGAGCACTTTCCATCGCACAGTATTTTTGTACTATGGACGCCAAGTCGGCAAAGCGTGTAATATTGCGACGACTTACGGTGTTAAGTATTCCCTCGTCCGTGCAGTTACTGCAAAAGATTGAGATTGCGTCTCCCTCGCGGCAGTCCTTTATCCTGTTCATAACCAGGAGGAATCTGGCCCAGTAATGATGTACTGTTTCTTCGGGCATTTGCCTGATTTGGGAAAGATCGCTTATGATCGGGCGGGCGGGTCTCGTCGAGTTTGAGACCTCACCCAATTTACTGTTCGGAGGCCGAAGAACGTCCGAATCCTGAGATCCGGAGTCTTGGATGTTATCTGATGAGTCTAGCCCGTTGCCTGATTTTATGCTCAGGTCTTGGATTGTATACTCCCTTCCGCGGATATCCGGCATGGAGGGTTCGGGGATTCGGAAGTCCTTAAGATAGATGAAGGGTCGCCGCATTGTGTCTCCACCACTGCCATGTGGTGGGTGACCTGGGGAGAGTTAATTTCTCTCAGATTGGGTTTAAGCCCAACCTGGTCGTAATTTGTGGCGACGCCCAGTGCGGCGATACGATCCAGGAGCTCGTTAACCGAAGAGAGCTCCATCGGATCCAATTGCTCGGCGAGTTCTGAGCTGATGTGGAGGTTGATTTCGATGACCCGGGAGGTCACCGTCGGCGCAACAGCCGAATAGGCGGTTGCGAGAAAACCACCTAGCCGGAGAGTTTGGCCAACAGCCAAGGCTCCTTTCGTAATGGCACTGTCTTTAAAGACGGGAAGAGGAATCCTTCCTGATCGCGACGGCACAGAGGAACTCTCAATGAAAGCACCAATGTCGGTGTCAAAACCGGCGGATCTCGGGTAGGGGGTCCCGAACTGTGCGTCAAGGTCGGATGGTAACAGGAGACAAGCGACACTTTATTTTACCTAGGTTCGGGCCCTCTCGATGGAGGTAAAACCCTACTCCTGCTAGATTAATATTGATGATATGGGTAGTACAAGAGTAGATCTACCACGAGATCAAGGAGGCTAAACCCTAGAAGCTAGCCTATGGTATGATTGTGTATGATGATGGTTGTCCTACGGACTACAACCATCCGGTTTATATAGACACCGGATAGGGTTAGGGTTACACAGAGTCGGTTACATTGCTAGGAGATCTTGAATATCCGCACACCTAGCTTGCCTTCCACGCCAAGAAAAGATCCTTCCGGACATGGGACGAAGTCTTCAACTTGGTATCTTCATAGTCCTGGAGTCCGGCTGAAGGTATAGTTCGGCTATCCGAACACCCCCTAATCCAGGACTCCCTCAAGGACGACGGGGAAGCAGTCTTGGCGCTGCAGAAGGAGGCCGAGCGCGGTTCGCCTGGGTGCAGAGGAGCGCGGGTGGAGGCCATGGTCTCCCAGCGACCTAGGAAGAAGCGAGGCGTGGATGTGTCGTCTCTTCTTGGACGAAGCAAAGGTGCGGCACGGTGGGGCTTGAGCGCCTGATGCGGCGGTGGCAGATCCGGGAGCGCGGAGCATCGATCCATCCAGGCCCGGCCCGAAACGACGATGATGGAGCTTGATGCAGCGGCCATGGTGGTCTCCTGTGAGCGAAAACAGAGAGAGGAAGGGGGGAGATCGTGAGAAAGAGAGGTAGAGAAGCAGGAGGGGGAACAGAGCGGGGCTGTCGGGGCACTCATCTCCGGTGATGTACTCGAGCGCCTTGAGCAAAAGATCGAGCAGGGAGGCGCTGCGACTGGCTGAATGCGGCTTGGGCTACTCGTGGATGGGCGCGCACGATGAGGGAGGTGGTCGGAGGCTACAGGGTGGAGGTCGAAAGGAATTTTTGGATCGAGGAAGATCCCGAGGAAGGAGAGAAAGGACAGGGGTGGCAGCGGCTAGGAGGATCCCTAGAAATTAGGGATTCGGTCTCGGGATAGGCTAATATATATATATATATATATATATATATATATATATATATATATATATATATATATATATATATATATATATATATATATATATATATGCGAGTGAGTTAGATTAAGGGCGATCTAGTCCCTCCGATCGAAATCGGACGGCTGAAAAATATATAGGTTAGGAAGTCCAATTAAGAAAACAGAGATGTTTTATAGATGTTTGGAGATGATCCGGACCCAACGGTGACAACTGCGCGGGTCGGGTTCGGGGGCAAGTTTCGGACTAGATTGCGAGGGGGGTCTGAGAGAGGTCGACAAGGACAAGGGGTTTGAGGGGCTCAAAGAAGAAAGAGAAGAGAGCAGTTCGGTGATCTGAAAGGAGGTCAACAAGGACAAGGAGGAAGCGGCAACTACGAGCGGATACAAGTTTTAAGAAAACATGCGGATGCAATATGCATGATGACATGATGAAATGCAACAACAAAAAAACAAAAAAAAACACACGACGACAATGAAGAACATGGAAGGCGTCTGGAGCGTCGGTCTCGGGGCGTTACACTACCCCTACTGGAAGAATAAGATGTGAATGCATCTTGAGGCTATTGATAACGATCTCTGGTATGTTGTGGAAAATGGTGTTCCCTCAGTCACACCTTCTCTCAATGCTGCTGATGTGAAAAGATTTACGCAACTCGATTCTCAAGCGAAGAATATCATATGTGGCCATCTGAGCAAAGGACAGTATGAAAGAGTGAGTGCTTTGGAAACTGCTAAGCTTATCTGGGACAGGCTATCCAAGGTCAATGAAGGAGTCTCAACACAGCGTGACTCTCGAGTTGACGTTCTTCGTAATCTCTTCAACTTCTTCAAAAGACTCGACAATGAAAATGTTCAACAAACCTTCGATCGCCTCACTGACATCTCAAATGAGCTTCAAGCACTTCGTGCCACTGACATCACCGACCATGAGGTGGTGAAGAAATTGCTGAGATCGCTTGATTCCTCATTTGATACTCTGGCATTGATGATACAAGAACGTGCTGATTACAAGTCACTTGATCCCGCGGATATCCTCGAGGGGCTAAATACTCAGGAGTTCCAGCTTGCTGAAAAGAGATATCTCCATAGTTCGAGCTATGGCAGATCACGTGCTCTGAAGGCCAAGGCAGTTTCTGAGTCTGAAGATGAAGATTCTGGTAGCCGCCTTGGTGATCCTGAAGAACTGAGCCATGAACTAGCACTGCTCGTGAAGAAATTCCAGAAGTTCTCAAGACGTGGTCGCTTTGGAAAACCCTCAAGGAGCAATGATTCCTCATCCAGTGACTACCAGAAGAGGCTTTGCCACAAATGCAAGAAACCTGGTCACTACATTCAAGATTGTCCTCAGTGGGAAAATGAATCAAAGAAGAAGAAATACAAGGATTACAGTTCTGATGATGCGAAGAAAAAGAAGAAATCCTCAAAATCTTCATCATAAAAATCCTCGAAGTCTTCGTCTCACAAGAAGAGCAGCTCCAAGAAGGCTCGGGCATTCATTGACAAGGAAATGGACTCTGAGGCTAAATCTGAGGAACATGAGGAAGAGGAGGCATCTCAGGAGTCCGAGTCTGGTGTGGCGAGTCTAGCTCTCGCTACTGCATTCGTCAGCAAGTCTATCTTCAACTCTGAAGAAACTGACCTCACCAACAAGGCTGATGAAGGCGATGATGACTATGCTCCCACCTATTGCTTCATGGCAAAGGGTGCCAAGGTACTCAACTATACCTCCTCTGAATCAAGTGAGAATGAATCTTATGAAAACCTCAAGCCCAGCTACTCTAAACTTGCTAAGATTGCTGTGAAACAACAAAAGGCTTTTGAAAAGGTTCAAAACATGCTAGACAAAAGTGATGATATGTTGGGTGAAGAAATGGATCGCACTAAAACCTTGACTGAAAATCTTCAGAGACTTCAGTCTAGGTTTGACAATCTTCAAGGTCATCATAACACTCTCTTATCTAATCATGAGAAGCTTTCTTATGAATTTCTTCAAAGAAAGCAAGATCTTGAGAAGCTAAGACTGAGTTATGAAGATCTTCAGAAGGAGCGCGATTCATTGCTAGCTCAACAAATCAGCGCTGCTCAGGAAGAATTTGTTCCTCGTTGTTTGAAATGCATTGAACGTGAATCTGCTAATTCTTCACCTGAATGTTCAAATGCTTCGAATGCTACAAATTCTTCACCTGTCTCTGCTATCACTAATTCCTCATCTGAGGACATTGCTAGTATCACTGATGATGCAGGGCTGAAGGAATTACACATAACAGGCATGTACAAAAGCTTCAAAGGGCATTAGACTCTTTGTGATGTGCTTAAAAAGCAGATCTTCAACAGGAACCCTAGGAAAGAGGGTATTGCCTTTGAGAGGAAACTCAATGCTGACAGTACATATTGGAAGCCTGAGCAGTACCCCAAAACCTCATGGGTTGCTGCAAAGGGACCTCTAGTTGATCCATCCAATTTATCTGGCTTTACATGTGAATCTCCCCATTCTTCTGATGAGTCAATTAACTCCAACTATAAACTATTCAAGAATCAGAATGGTGAAATATTTGCTAGATATGTTGGCACTAACTGCAGGAACGGTTCCCCTATGAAGAAAATATGGGTTCCCAAAAAGTGCCTTGAAAGTCTTCAGGTGAATGTCCTCATGACACCACCTGTGAAGAATAGGAACCCCGGATCAAATTCTTCATATGGACCAAATTCTTCATATGGATCCAAGTCCTCATACGGACCAAATTCCTCATATGGATCAAATTCCTCAAAAGGATCAAATTCCTCATATGATCATCATCGTGCTAACCCCTCTGTTTCGCAGGGAAGAGCTAAGGGCTATGAATATGAACATTATTCTTCTAACCATTATGTTCATAAGTCCTCGAAGAATTTCTCTGCTTATTCATATGCTTATCCTAACTCCTCTTATGTGAAATGAAATTCTAGCTTCTATGCCACCCTTCTCGTATGGAGCACGCAGAGTGATGAACTCTTTTCCACCCCTTCAGATGTGGGTGGTGAAGAAAAACAACTAATTTCTTCTGCAGGGTCAGGTCTTCAGACGTGCGTAAACGTCTGAAGAATTTGCTAGAGACCTGAAATTGCCTGAAAGGACGCATGCCAATCATGAAGAAATGAACTTTCATTTCTCACGTCCTCATATTGCTTTACCTGTTCTATTACTTGATGAAATTGATCTGATGAATTGATGTCATATTCTTCACTAATGAAGTATATGAGTTTGTAAGTTGCACTAATTCATCTGTAGGATGATCAACCCAAAGCCAATGAGTGGGTCATCGATAGTGGATGTACAAATCACATGACTGGTGACAAGAATCTATTGATGGATGCTCCCTTATCTCCATCGCATCTGAAGCATATCATCTTTGCTGACAAAGGCAAAAGTCAGGTATTGGGTCTAGGTAAGGTTGCGATCTCAAAGGATTGACACATGGACAAAGTCATGCTTGTCGAGTCCTTAGGATACAACCTCATGTCTGTCTCAATGCTTTGCGATCTTGATATGGTTGTTGTCTTTGGCAAGTATCATTGTGTTGTGATCATGGAAGCTGACAATTCCAAAGTCTTCAAAGGCTTTAGGAGAGGAGACTTGTATATTGTTGATTTCTCTACAGGACCACAACCAGTCGTGCGCCTACTTGCAAAAGCTTCAGAAGGCTGGCTATGGCATCGACGACTTGGTCATGTAGGCATGAGGAATTTGCACACGCTTGCAAAGAAGAAGCATGTCATTGGCATTGAGAATGTCGAATTCCTCAAGGATCACTTATGCGGAGCCTGTGAAGCTGGAAAGATGACAAAGGCTAAGCATCCAGCAAAGACAATCATGACTACCACTCGCCCATTTGAATTCCTTCACATGGATCTCTTCGGTCCTAACCATTATTCTGCAGTTGCAAATGATGCATCTCTATATGGCTTTGTTATTGTTGATGATTACTCTCGTTACACATGGGTACACATTGTTACTTACAAACATGAAGTGCAGGAAGTCTTCAAATGATTTTCCTCGAGGGCTTCAACCAACTTCGGTGTGAAGATCAAGCACATCAGAAGTGACAATGGAACTGTGTTCAAGAACTCTGGTCTTGATGACTATCTTGATGAACTCGGTATTACGCATGAGTTATCTGCTCCTTATACTCCTCAACAGAATGGCATCGTGGAGCGCAAGAACAGGACTCTTGTTGATATGGCTCGCACTGTGCTTGATGAATACAAGACGCTTCATCGTTTATGGATAGATGCAATTGATACTGCGTGCCACATCATCAACAGGGTATATCTTCACAAATTCTTCAAGAAGACTGCCTATGAACTCCTAACTGACAAGAAACCCAATGTGAGTTATTTCAAAGTCTTTGGTGCTAAATGTTGGATTAGAGATTATCCTCATTACAACTCAAAATTTGCACCGAAAGCACATGAAGGTTTTATGCTTGGTTACGGGAAGGACTCGCACACCTACAGAGTCTTCAACAACGTTCTTCACAAGGTTGTTGAAACTGTAGATGTGCGGTTCGATGAAACTAATGGCTTGCAAAGAGAGCACCTACCTTCTGTGATAGATGAACCAACACCTGAGGAAACTATCAAGTTCAAGGCTACTGAGGATATCATCCCTACCGAAGAATCTGCTGAAGAATTCATTCCACAACGTGAAGAACGTCGAGCTGAGGCACCTAAAGAAAATGGTGCTGAAGAAAATGCTGATCAAATTCCTCGACAACAACCAGCTCATCCTCGCGTTGCAAAAGAAGTGCAAATTGAGAAGATCATCGATGACATTGAAGCACCAGGTCCTCTCACACGCTCAAGAGCTTCACATTTATCTAACTTCTGTGGGCACTTTGCTTTTGTCTCTATCACAGAGCCCGCTGAGGTAGATGAAGCATATCTGGAGCCTGAGTGGATTCAAGCTATGCAAGAAGAATTACATCATTTCGAGCTCAACAACGTCTGGGAACTGGTCAAACGTCCAGATCCTCGCAAGCACAATATCATTAGCACAAAGTGGATCTACCATAGCAAGGAAGATGAAAATGGCCTTGTGGTGAGGAATAAGGCACGACTTGTAGCTCAAGTGTCGGAGTAATGGGCCACGGGTAGGCAAACCCTAAGCCCAGAACCTTTCAAGACATCAGGGCAGGCTACACCCCTCTAGAAGCCGGCCGGAAGCACGGCCGACTCCCCCTCGCAACCGAGTCCTGTGGGCGAGTTCAAGACACGCCGACTCCAGTTTGGCAGCTTCCATAGAAGCCGGCCACCAGGAGCCGACCCACGGCACCAACGAACACCCGACCCATCATCAAGAGGGAAGAGATAGGGAGTGGCTACAGTAAAGCCCACTCCCTCCTCTTTCCAGGGCAGGTATGGCCACAGTGCGTCGTACCCGCGGAGATCTTCGCCCGGCGCGGCATTGTTGCCATGCCGGTCCTGACATCGGCACCAATAGGCAGAGTCCTACGCCCATGACGGCTTGTCTGTACGGCACTGGGACGACGGGTCCCACCGGTTAGCGAGGATCCAGAAGACGGCGAGAGCGCCACTAGTCGGACCCATTGGGAGTCGGCCTCCAGGAGTCGGCTCGCCCCTCCCACGGGTCCCACGCGCCATGAACCAGACGAGACAGGGAGTGGCTATAGTAATCGCCCGCCAGGCAGCGGGGCTGTAGCCACGACCCCATGACCAAGCCTGCATCATTAGAGGCACGGCTACAGTAATCAGCAGCCGGCAAGACCCGCCCGCGGCGGACACGGCCTTTCAGCTCCTTACCGGACCAGTCGGCGGGCCCCGGCAGTCAGCGGAGAAGACGACGGCCCAAGAGACTGACGACTGGGCCCTGCGCCCAGTCGGATTACCATTGTACCCCTGGGGGTAGGCCAATATAAACCCCCCGGGGCACCCACGCAAAGGGTTCGAATCCTGCAACACTAGACCAGATCATATAGGAAGGGGAGAGCTAGCCTTGCCTTCTCCTACCTCCAGGAAACAGCTCGAGGAGCAACCTTGTATTCACTTTGCCATAGTGACCATGCGGAGACCCCGCAGAGTAGCAGTAGGGGTGTTATCTCCACGGAGAGCCCTGAAGCTGGGTAAGATTCGCCGGCGTACATGTCTACGCCTCATCCCGCTTCCAGGCACGGGCGACGTTCTACTTGCTCCCACCATGATAAGCCATCCTTTGGCATATGTCGTACCCAACCCCCGACATTTGGCGCCCATCGTGGGGCGAGGTGCACCGTCCTCTGGAGATCTGCTCTGGACGGGAACCCGTTTCCTCCCTGGCGAGCACAGCCAGCCCGGCTGTCAGGACCCCGATCCTAAGCCACATCGATCCAGCGTGTAACACATCATATCACTTTGCGGCCTCACGCACGGTACTCCCACGGGTGCCACCTTACCTGACCCGGGACCGTTTGCGCCTTTTGGCTCACGTATATGATAGTGTCGCTAGCATCCATATGACAGAGAACCCGGGCCGACATGGCTAGTCGTGAACCCAAAGCGGCGCTAGCCTATGAGGACAGGCATACATGAATCACATTGAGGGTGAACTTTTAGAAGGGCATTTCAGGTTCATTGAAAATATTTTTGGTAAACCCTAGTTGATTTCAGGAGGGGTGCTGGGGGTTCTGGCTTCCCCATTTCAAATTTCTGTCAAAAGTAAACATGATGCACACTCTAATGCATGAACTAGGTGGGATGTGACACCGGCACACCAGACGGAGTCTGTGCCGACGCGCTGCATGGCGCTGAGATAGCCTGCGCGTCCAGCTGCCTCGCCGATCTTGTTGGTGAGGCCCGCCTCTCCGATGAGCCCGTGTCCGATCAGCTTCATGTCGCCAGCGAGCTAGCTCTTGACTTGGAGTCCGTAGGATCCACTGACCCGATGTTGGTCGATTCCGACACTGCATCGCTTGACGCGTTCCCCACCAATGTGGTGGTCTACGACGAGCCGCTCCCCCGCGTGGAGAGCGACGAGAGTGCCGTCATGGAGGTGCTTGTCATCAGTCATGGTGAGCACTCCGGTGGAGGAGCTCACGACCTGCTTGATGCGGCGCTACAAGATCTAACCGTGCCCATTCCCGAAGACGCCGACGCCGAGACGCTGGAGGCACGCCGCCTTCAGCTCGTCGAAGGCGCGAAGAAGCTGGCAAGCATGAGACGCATGTCAGAGGCCTACCAGCGCGAGATGGATCGCGCTGTGGGTGGCTCGCCGGCTCCAGCTGGGCCAAGCCGCCTTGGCGCGGTCCAGCAGCGCGGCGTAGCCATCGCCAACCTGTTCAGGGAGAATCGCCCCGTTTACGCCATGCCTGTGGAGAACATCCGAGCCGCCCAGGCGGCGGCTGACGAGCTGGCCAATTTCAAGGGCGAAGAGCGTCGCCTGATGACGGAGCTGTTGGGGAACGTAGTAATTTCAAAAAAATTCCTACGCACACGCAAGATCATGGTGATGCATAGCAACGAGAGGGGAGAGTGTTGTCTACGTACCCTCGTAGACCGAAGCGGAAGCGTTGACGCAACATAGAGGAAGTAGTCGTACGTCGCACCGTTACTCCGACACCTCCGAGTTCTTAGCACACGTTCAGCTCGATGACGCTCCCCGGGCTCCGATCCAGCAAAGCTTCGGGGATGAGTTCCGTCAGCACGACGGCATGATGACGATGATGATGTTCAACCGACGCAGGGCTTCGCCTAAGCACCGCAACGATATGACCGAGGTGGAATATGGTGGAGGGGGGCACCGCACACGGCTATGGAACGATCACGATGATCAACTTGTGTGTCTATGGGGTGCCCCTGTCCCCGTATATAAAGGAGTGGAGGAGGGGAGGGCCGGCCCTCTCTATGGCGCGCTCTAGGGAGTCCTACTCCCACCGGGAGTAGGATTCCCCCTTTTCCTAGTCCAACTAGGAGTCCTTCCATGTAGTAGGAGTAGGAGACAAGGAAGGGGAAAAGAGAAGGGAAGGAAGGAGGGGGCGCAGCCCCTCCCCCTAGTCCAATTCGGACTAGGCCTTGGGGGGCATGCGGCCTGCCCTAGGCAGCCCCTCTCTCTTTCCCGTATGGCCCAATAAGGCCCAATACTTCCCCCCGTATTCCTGTAACTCCCAGGTACTCCGAAAAATACCCGAACCACTCAGAACCTTTCCGATGTCCGAATATAGTCATCCAATATATCGATCTTTACGTCTCGACCATTTCGAGACTCCTCATCATGTCCCCGGTCTCATCCGCGACTCCGAACTCCTTCGGTACATCAAAACTCATAAACTCATAATATAACTGTCATCGAAACCTTAAGCGTGCGGACCCTACGGTTCGAGAACAATGTAGACATGACCGAGACACGTCTCCGGTCAATAACCAATAGCGGGACCTGGATGTCCATATTGGCTCCTACATATTCTACGAAGATCTTTATTGGTCAGACCGCATAACAACATACGTTGTTCCCTTTGTCATCGGTATGTTACTTGCCCGAGATTCAATCGTTGGTATCCAATACCTAGTTCAATCTCGTTACCGGCAAGTCTCTTTACTCGTTCCGTAATACATCATCTCGCAACTAACTCATTAGTTGCAATGCTTGCAAGGCTTATATGATGTGCATTACCGAGAGGGCCCAGAGATACCTCTCCGACAATCGGAGTGACAAATCCTAATCTCGAAATACGCCAACCCAACATCTACCTTTGGAGACACCTGTAGAGCTCCTTTATAATCACCCAGTTACGTTGTGACATTTGGTAGCACACAAAGTGTTCCTCCGGCAAACGGGAGTTGCATAATCTCATAGTCATAGGAACATGTATAAGTCATGAAGAAAGCAATAGCAACATACTAAACGATCGGGTGCTAAGCTAACGAATGGGTCATGTCAATCACATCATTCTCCTAATGATGTGATCCCGTTAATCAAATGACAACTCATGTCTATGGCTAGGAAACTTAACCATCTTTGAACAAGGAGCTAGTCTAGTAGAGGCATACTAGTGACACTCTATTTGTCTATGTATTCACACATGTATTATGTTTCCGGTTAATACAATTCTAGCATGAATAATAAACATTTATCATGAAATAAGGAAATAAATAATAACTTTATTATTGCCTCTAGGGCATATTTCCTTCAGTCTCCCACTTGCACTAGAGTCAATAATCTAGTTCACATCGTCATGTGATTTAACAGCAATGGTTCACATCACCATGTGATCAACACCCATAGTTCACATCGATATGTGACCAACAGCAAAAGGGTTTACTAGAGTCAGTAATCTAGTTCACATCGCTATGTGATTAACACCCAAAGAGTACTAAGGTGTGATCATGTTTTGCTTGTGAGAGAAGCTTAGTCAACGGGTCTGCCAAGATTCAGATCCGTATGTATTTTGCAAATTTCTATGTCTACAATGCTCTGCACGGAGCTACTATAGCTAATTGCTCCCACTTTCAATATGTATCTAGATTGAGACCTAGAGTCATCTAGATTAGTGTCAAAACTTGCATCGACGTAACCTTTTACGACGAACCTTTTTGTCACGTCCATAATCGAGAAACATATCCTTATTCCACTAAGGATAATTTTGACCGCTGTCCAGTGATCTACTCCTAGATCATTATTGTACTCCCTTGCCAAAATCAGTGTAGGGAATACAATAGATCTGGTACACAGCATGGCATACTTTCTAGAACCTATGGCCAAGGCATAGGGAATGACTTTCATGCTCTTTCTATCTTCTGCCGTGGTCGGGTTTTGAGTCTTACTCAATTTCACACCTTGTAACACAGGCAAGAACTCTTTCTTTGACTATTCCATTTCGAACTACTTCAAAATCTTGTCAAGGTATGTACTCATTGAAAAAACTTATCAAGCGTTTCGATCTATCTCTATAGATCTTGATGCTCAATATGTAAGCAGCTTCACCGAGGTCCTTCTTCGAAAAACTCCTTTCAAATACTCCTTTATGCTTCGCAGAATAATTCTACATTATTTCCGATCAACAATATGTCATTTACATATATTTATCAGAAATTCTGTAGTGCTCCCACTCACTTTCTTGTAAATACAGGCTTCACCGCAAGTCTGTATAAACCATATGCTTTGATCTATTTATCAAAGCGTATATTCCAACTCCGAGATGCTTGCACCAGTCCATAGATGGATCGCTGGAGCTTGCATATTTTGTTAACACCTTCAGGATCGACAAAACCTTCTAGTTGCATCATATACAACTCTTCTTTAATAAATCCATTAAGGAATGCAGTTTTGTTTATCCATTTGCCGGATTTCATAAAATGTGGCAATTGCTAACATGATTCGGACAGACTTAAGCATAGATACGAGTGGGAAACCCTCATCGTAGTCAACACCTTGAACTTGTCGAAAACCTTTTGCGACAATTCTAGCGTTGTAGATAGTAACACTACTATCAGCGTCCGTCTTCCTCTTGAAGATCCATTTATTTTCTATGGCTTGCCGATCATCGGGCAAATCCATCAAAGTCCATACTTTGTTCTCATACATGGATCATATCTCAGATTTCATGGCCTCAAACCATTTCGCGGAATCTGGGCTCATCATCGCTTCCTCATAGTTCGCAAGTTCGTCATGGTCTAGTAACATGACTTCCAGAACAGGATTACCGTACCACTCTGGTGCGGATCTCACTCTGGTTTACCTACGAGATTTGGTAGTAACTTGATCTGAAGTTACATGATCATCATCATTAGCTTCCTCACTAATTGGTGTAGTAGTCACAGGAACAGATTTCTGTGATGAACTACTTTCCAATAAGGGAGAAGGTACATTTACCTTATCAAGTTCTATTTTCCTCCCACTCACTTCTTTCGAGAGAAACTCCTTCTCTGGAAAGGATCCATTCTCAGCAACAAATATCATGCCTTCGGATCTGTGATAGAAGGTGTACCCAACATTTCCTTTTGGGTATCCTATGAAGACGCACTTCTCCAATTTGGGTTTGAGCTTATCAGGATGAAACTTTTTCATATAAGCATCACAACCCCAAACTTTAAGAAATGACAACTTCGGCTTCTTGCTAAACCACAGTTCATATAGTGTCGTCTCAACGGATTTAGATGGTGCCCTATTTAACGTGAATGCAGTTGTCTCTAATGCATAACCCCAAAACGATAGTGGTAAATCGGTAAGAAACATCATAGATTGCACTATATCAAATAAAGTACGGTTATGATGTTCGGACACACCATTATGCTGTGGTGTTCCAGGTGGCATGAGTTTGTGAAACTATTCCACATTGTTTTAATTGAAGGCCAAACTCGTAACTCAAATAATCGTCTCCGTGATCAGATCGTAGAAACTTTATTTTTCTTGTCATGATGATTTCCCACTTCAGTCTGAAATTCTTTGAACTTTTCAAATGTTTCAGACTTATGTTTCATCAAGTAGATATACTCATATCTGCTTAAACCATCTGTGAAGGTTAGAAAATAATGATATTTGTCACGAGCTTTAATATTCATCGGACCACATACATCAGTATGTATGATTTCCAACAAATCTGTTGCTCGCTCCATTGTTCCGGAGAACGGCGTTTTAGTCATCTTGCCCAAGAGACATGGTTCGCAAGCATCAAGTGATTCATAATCAAGTGATTCCAAAATCCCATCAGCATGGAGTTTTTTCATGCGCTTTACACCAATATGACTTAAACGACAGTGCCACAAATAAGTTGCACTATCATTATTAACTTTGCATCTTTTGGCTTCAATATTATGAATATGTGTATCACTACAATAGAGATCCAACAAACCATTTCGTTGGTGTGTATAACCATAGAAGGTTTTATTCATGTAAACAAAACAACAATTGTTCTCTAACTTAAATGAATAACCGTATTGCAATAAACATGATCAAATCATATTCATGCTCAATGCAAACACCAAATAACACTTATTTAGGTTCAACACTAATCCCGAAAGTATAGTCAGTGTGCGATCTTGGAACCACTTCCAACACACATCGTCACTTCACCCTTAACTAGTCTCTGTTTATTCTGCAACTCCCGTTTCAAGTTACTAATCATAGCAACTGAACTAGTATCAAATACTTAGGGGTTGCTATAAACACTAGTAAAGTACACATCAATATCATGTATATCAAATATACCTTTGTTTACTTTGCCATCCTTTCTTATCCGCCAATCACTTGGGGTAGTTCCGCTTCCAGTGACCAGTCCCTTTGCAGTAGAAGCACTCAGTCTCAGGCTTAGGTCCAGACTTGGGCTTCTTCACTTGAGCAGCAACTTGCTTGTCGTTCTTCTCGAAGTTTCCCTTTTCCCTTTACTTGAAACTAGTGGTCTTGTTAACCATCAACACTTGATGTTTCTCTTGATTTCTACCTTCGTCGATTTCAGTATCACGAAGAGCTTGGGAATCATTTTCGTTATCCCTTGCATATTATAGTTCATCAAGAAGTTCTACTAACTTGGTGATGGTGACTAGAGAATTCTGTTAATCACTATCTTATCTGGAAGATTAACTCCCACTTGATTCAAGCGATTGTAGTACCCAGACAATCTGAGCACATGCTCACTAGTTGAGCGATTCTCCTCCATCTTTTAGCTATAGAACTTGTTGGAGACTTCATATCTCTCAACTCGGGTATTTGCTTGAAATATTAACTTCAACTCCTGGAACATCTCATATGGTCCATGACGTTCAAAACGTCTTTGAAGTCCCGATTCTAAGCCGTTAAGCATGGTGCACTTAAACTATCGAGTAGTCGTCATATTGAGCTAGCCAAACGTTCATAACGTCTGCATCTGCTCCTGCAATAGGTCTGTCACCTAG
This sequence comes from Aegilops umbellulata, assembly GCA_032464435.1. Lineage (NCBI taxonomy): Eukaryota > Viridiplantae > Streptophyta > Magnoliopsida > Poales > Poaceae > Aegilops > Aegilops umbellulata. The sequence goes on from CP136054.1 coordinate 349,788,083, forward strand.
CAGTGCATCAAGGACATAATTCTTCTGTGCAGCAATGAGGATAAATCTCAGATCATGGATCCAATCTGCATCATTGCTACTAACATCTTTCAACACAATTTTCTCTAGGAATATATCAAAATAAACACAGGGAAGCAACAACGCGAGCTATTGATCTACAACATAGATATGCTAATACTACCAGGACTAAGTTCATGATAAATTAAAGTTCAAATAATCATATTACTTAAGAACTCCCACTTAGATAGACATCCCTCTAATCCTCTAAGTGATCACGTGATCCAAATCAACTAAACCATAACCGATCATCACGTGAAATGGATTAGTTTTCAATGGTGAACAACTTTATGTTGATCATATCTACTATATGATTCACGCTCAACCTTTCGGTCTCCGTGTTCCGAGGCCATATCTGCATATGCTAGGCTCGTCAAGTATAACCCGAGTATTCTGCGTGTGCAAAACTGGCTTGCACCCGTTGTAGATGGATGTAGAGCTTATCACACCCGATCATCACATGCTGTCTGGGCACGACGAACTTTGGCAATGGTGCATACTCAGGGAGAACACTTCTTGATAATTTAGTGAGAGATCATCTTATAATGCTACCGTCAATCAAAGCAAGATAAGATGCATAAAAAGATAAACATCACATGCAATCAATATAAGTGATATGATATGGCCATCATCATCTTGTGCTTGTGATCTCCATCTCCGAAGCACCGTCATGATCACCATCGTCACCGGCGCGACACCTTGATCTCCATCGTAGCATCGTTGTCGTCTCTCCAATCTTATGCTTCTACGACTATCGCTACTGCTTAGTGATAAAGTAAAGCATTACAGGGCGATTGCATTGCATACAATAAAGCGACAACCATATGGCTCCTGCCAGTTGCCGATAACTTAGTTACAAAACATGATCATCTCATACAATAAAATTTAGCATCATGCCTTGACCATATCACATCACAACATGCCCTGCAAAAACAAGTTAGACGTCCTCTACTTTGTTTGTTGCAAGTTTTACGTGGCTGCTACGGGCTTAAGCAAGAACCAATCTCACCTACGCATCAAAACCACAACGATAGTTTGTCAAATAGACTCCGTTTTAACCTTCGCAAGGACCGGGCGTAGCCATACTCGGTTCAACTAAAGTTGGAGAAACTGACACCCGCCAGCCACCTGTGTGCAAAGCACGTCGGTAGAACCAGTCTCGCGTAAGCGTACGCGTAATGTCGGTCCGGGCCGCTTCATCCAACAATACCGCCGAACCAAACTATGACATGCTGGTAGGCAGTATGAATTATATCGTCCACAACTCACTTGTGTTCTACTCGTGCATATAACATCAAACCATAAAAACCTAGGCTCTGATACCACTGTTGGGGAACGTAGTAATTTCAAAAAAAAATCCTACGCACACGCAAGATCATGGTGATGCATAGCAACGAGAGGGGAGAGTGTTGTCTACGTACCCTCGTAGACCGAAGCGGAAGTGTTGACGCAACGTAGATGAAGTAGTCGTACGTCTTCCCGGTCCGACCGATCCAAGCACCGTTACTCCGGCACCTCCGAGTTCTTAGCACACTTCAGCTCGACGACGCTCCCCGGGCTCCGATCCAGCAAAGCTTCGGGGATGAGTTCCGTTAGCACGACGGCGTGATGACGATGATGATATTCAACCGACGCAGGGCTTCGCCTAAGCACCGCAACGATTTGACCGAGGTGGAATATGGTGGAGGGGGCACCGCACACGGCTAAGGAACGATCACGATGATCAACTTGTGTGTCTATGGGGTGCCCCCTGTCCCCGTATATAAAGGAGTGGAGGAGGGGAGGGCCGGCCCTCTCTATGGCGCTCCCTAGGGAGTCCTACTCCCACCGGGAGTAGGATTCCCTCTTTTCCTAGTCCAACTAGGAGTCCTTCCATGTAGTAGGAGTAGGAGACAAGGAAGGGGAAAAGAGAAGGGAAGGAAGGAGGGGGCACAGCCCCTCCCCCTAGTCCAATTCGGACTAGGCCTTGGGGGGCGCGCGGCCTGCCCTAGGCAGCCCCTCTCTCTTTCCCGTATGGCCCAATAAGGCCCAATACTTCTCCCCCGTATTCCCGTAACTGCCAGGTACTCCGAAAAATACCCGAACCACTCAGAACCTTTCCGATGTCCGAATATAGTCGTCCAATATATCGATCTTTACGTCTCGACCATTTCGAGACTCCTCATCATGTCCCCGATCTCATCCGGGACTCCGAACTCCTTCGGTACATCAAAACTCATAAAGTCATAATATAACTGTCATCGAAACCTTAAGCATGCGGACCCTACGGTTCGAAAACAATGTAGACATGACCGAGACACGTCTCCGGTCAATAACCAATAGCGGGACCTGGATGCCCATATTGGATCCTACATATTCTACGAAGATCTTTATCGGTCAGACCGCATAACAACATACGTTGTTCCCTTTGTCATCGGTATGTTACTTGCCAGAGATTCAATCGACGGTATCCAATACCAAGTTCAATCTCGTTACCGGCAAGTCTCTTTACTCGTTCCGTAATACAGCATCTCGCAACTAACTCATTAGTTGCAATGCTTGCAAGGCTTATATGATGTGCATTACCGAGAGGGCCCAGAGATACCTCTCCGACAATCGGAGTGACAAATCCTAATCTCGAAATACGCCAACCCAACATCTACCTTTGGAGACACCTGTAGAGCTCCTTTATAATCACCCAGTTACGTTGTGATGTTTGGTAGCACACAAAGTGTTCCTCCGGCAAATGGGAGTTGCATAATCTCATAGTCATAGGAACATGTATAAGTCATGAAGAAAGCAATAGCAACATACTAAACGATCGGGTGCTAAGCTAACGAATGGGTCATGTCAATCACATCATTCTCCTAATGATGTGATCCCGTTAATCAAATAACAACTCATGTCTATGGCTAGGAAACTTAACCATCTTTGATCAACGAGCTAGTCTAGTAGAGGCATACTAGTGACACTCTGTTTGTCTATGTATTCACACATGTATTATGTTTCCGGTTAATACAATTCTAGCATGAATAATAAACATTTATCATGAGATAAGGAAATAAATAATAACTTTATTATTGCCTCTAGGGCATATTTCCTTCAGGAGCGCGTCCAGCGACTCCTCGACGCGGCTGCCGAGCAGAATGAGGCCGGCTGCCGCACTGATGCGCCAGGACGGCAAAATGATGACCCGCCTCCCCGCCGAGATCAAGGCGCGACGTCTCGGACGCCGACTGGCGGGGTCCACGGAAGAAAAGACAAGGAGCCAGCTGCCAGCAGTAGTCGAACCCACGTCACCATTGAGCGCGACCAAGATGGCCACCCAAGAGCTGTGGGACGATGGGACGACTGTCCGCCTCCTCCCCCTTGCAGGGAAAGGCAAGTCTCCCCGCCGCCTGTTGAACACCCGACTCTCGACGACCGCCTTGGCCGCCGAGAAAATGACGCTCGCCACCGGATCGACCGACTCCACCGATCCCTGGCGCTCGAAGAAGAGGACGAGCTGGGCCCACCGTGTTTCGATCCCCGCATCCGTGACGAGCCCTTTCCCAAAGGGTTAACGCTCCCAAGAGATACGCCCAAATACACCGGCTCCGTGAAGCCGGAGGATTGGCTAGTTGACTACTCCACCGTCGTCAACATCGCGAACGGCAACAAGCGTGTTGCCGTGAAGTACGTTCCGCTCATGCTTCAGGGCACGGCCCGGACGTGGCTGAACAGCCTGAAGCCCTGCAGCATCAACAGCTGGGTCGACTTCACCGACGCCTTCATCCGCGACTTCACCAGCACGTACAAGCGACCACCCAAGCCTTGCCAGCTTTCCTTGTGCGTGCAAGGTCCCAACGAGTCAACTCGCGACTACCTCACCCGTTGGGCTGAGCTCCGAAACTCTTGTGAGGGCCTGCACGAGGTGCAGGCTATCGCGTACTTCACCGCCGGGTGCAGAGAAGGCACCCTCCTCAAGCACAAGCTCCTCTGTGATGAGCCAGAGACCCTCGATGAGCTGCTGATCATAGCAGACAAGTACGCCACGGCCGACTCCTCCATGAAGGCGGAGATTAAAGTTAGTGCGACTGGCAAAGTGGCTCCTCAGGCTCCTAGAACCCCAGCTGGAGACGCCAGTTGGCGGCAGCAGCAGAGCGACCACAAGCGCAAGGCCCCACAGCCGGCTTCCAGCAGCCGATAGGTGGCGACAGTCGAAGACCAGCAGCCGGAGGCGCAGCCTCCGCCCAAATGTCAGAAGGGCGGCAAGCCCAACTGGTTGCCGGCTTTCTCCTATGAGCAGACTTTGGACGGACCCTGCAAGTTCCATAGTGGTGCGAAGCCGTCCAACCACACCACTCGAAAATGCCACTGGCTCACCAGGATCGCCAAGGGAGACGGCCTCTTGCCTCCCCCGCCTGCTGGGCAGCTGCCTCCTCCTTCGCCCCAGCAGCCGACGGTCAGGCCAGTCGCAAGACGAGTACCCAAAAGAGCACGGAGCCTATGTGGTGTTCACAAGTGTGGCCGATGACCGACGCAGCAGGCGGCAGCAGCGGCAAGAGGTGAATGCAGTAGCGTCAGAAGCACCAGAGTTTATGCATTGGTCGGAGAAGCCTATCAGCTGGAGCAGGGCGGATCACCCAGAGGTGATGCCAAGTCCGGGCTCCTACGCCATGGTATTGGATGCCACCTTTGCTACAGACAAGCGGGCAGCTCGCTTCTCTCGAGTCCTGATAGACGGCGGCAGCAGCATCAACATCCTATATAAGGACACCATGGAGAAGTTAGGAATCAAGCAAAGACAGCTTCATAACAGCCGGACAGTATTCCATGGCATAGTCCCTGGCCTTTCCTGCTCACCAGTCGGCAAGATCCTGATAGATGTCCTCTTCGGAGACAAAGATCACTTCCGCCGAGAGTCAGTTTGGTTTGAAGTGCTGGACCTCGAAAGCCCATACCATGCTTTGCTTGGCCGACCTGCTTTGGCCAAATTCATGGCGGTCCCCCACTACGGCTACCTCAAGATGAAGATGCCGAGTTCCAAGGGGATTCTGACCATAGACGGCGACTACAGAAAGTCGTCCGCCTGTGCGGCTAAGAGTAGTCGGCTGGCCGAGTCCCTGGTAATCGCAGCTGAGAAGCGGCTCCTTGATCGGGTTGTGGCGATGGCCGGCAAGCAGCCGGAGATGTCGCCCGACCCCAAGGAGTCGGAGGCTGAAGGTTCGTTCAAGCCGGCTAAAAAGACGAAGAAGATACCCTTAGACCCAGGGCACCCAGAAAGGTATGTTGTTGTAGGTGCGAACCTCGACAGCAAATAGGAAGGCGAGCTCGTCGATTTCCTCCGTGAGAATCCGTGAGAATCGGGACATCCATCAAGGCGAGTGTGGCCACCACGCAGCTTCAAGAGCACTCGTCGCCAAAGCTTTCCGCCATGGTTTCTTCTGGCCGACTGCTTTGGAAGAAGCCAAGGACTTGGTCCAAAAATGCAAGGGGTGCCAGAAGTTCCGCTCCAAGTTGCATCAGCCGGCTTCTGCACTCAAGACTATCCCCATTACCTGGCCCTTCGCTGTTTGGGGCCTGGACATGGTGGGACCATTCAAGACGGCGCGAGGCGGCCTGACTCACTTACTTGTCGCGGTGGACAAGTTCACCAAGTGGATAGAAGCAAAGCCAATCAAGAAGCTGAATGGTCCAACTGCTGTGACTTTCATCTCCGACATCACAATTTGGTACGGCATACCACACAACATCATCACCAACAATGACACAAATGTTGCCAAAGGCGCCTTGGCCCGTTTCTGCGCGACACAGGGCATCCGACTGGACTTAGCGTCCGTTCCCCATCCGAAGTCAAACAGCCAGGTGGAGCGAGCAAACGGCCTCATCCTGTCCGGCATCAAGCCTCGACTGATCGAGCCTCTAGAGCGCTCGGCTGGCTGCTGGCTCGACGAGATGCCAGCCGTCCTCTGGAGTCTGTGCACAACTCCAAACAAGTCAACTGACTTCACGCCTTTCTTTCTCGTCTACGGTGCCGAAGCCGTCATCCCAACGGACATAGAGTTCGACTCCCCATGAGTCACCATGTACACCGAGGAGGAAGCAGAAGAAGCACGTCAAGATGGCGTCGACCTGCTGGAAGAGGGTCGTCTGTTGGCACTCAGCCGGTCCAGCATCTACCAGCGGGGCTTGCGTCGGTATTACAACAGGAAGGTCAGGCCGAGATCCTTCCAAGAGGGCGACCTTGTGCTCCGACTGATCCAGCGAACAGCCGGCCAGCACAAGCTGTCGGCGCCTTGGGAAGGCCCTTTCATCATCAGCAAAGTGTTGGGCAATGACTCCTACTACCTGATCGACGCTCAGAAGCCCCGAGCACGCAAGAGGGACGACTCCAGCAAAGAGACGGAGCGACCATGGAACGCAAATCTCCTCAAAAGATTTTACAGTTAAATGCAGTATGTACCACGCTACCTTTTGTATTAAAATACCAAGACTTCGGGCCCCCCGAGAAGATCTCAGGGACTTCCCTCTTTTATCTATATGATAAGAATTATGCCTAAAAGTATGTTGCTTTTTGTCATGCCGCTTGGCACCGGGTTCGACTAGTCGGCCCGGGGAGTTGCCGCCTTGCACTATGAAATGCTTCCTGCAGTCGGACAAGTAATGTGTGGCACCTAAGCCATCTCCTGTCAGAAGCCGCAGCTCGCAGAGCGACTGACTGGTGGGCAGGAGTAGGGTAGAATGGGTGTCCACATGAAAAATGGCTAAGGACTCAAAGCATAAACATAGCTTAAGCCGGTTTCCAGCCTTTTTTCGCAAGCAAACTCTTGAGCAGTCGGCTCGCCGCCTTCTATTCAACTTGCTAGAAAACTCTAGAAATGGCTAAGTACTTGCCTTCCCAAAGTAGCCAAGTACTTGATCCAGTGGTAGTCCGCAGAGCGGCTGCCCGACTGGCAAGACGGCAACTGAGGGAAGGCGGCAAAGGAAAAAAGCCAAAGGAGCAATAAGCAAGAAGCGGTAGAATTCGGATAAATATTTACATAACAGAGTCCCTTGGCCGAATCTTCGAACAGAAGTTCAAAATACACCCCGCGGGTGGAATTGCGCGAATTAACAAAGTTCTTCAAAGACTATTAAGCAGACAAGACAAAGATAAAGCGGCAGCCTAGGAGGCGGCAGACGGGTTCGGAGGATCGGAGGAGACGGCGGTGTCAGGTGTTGGGGCGGCCGGCTGGTCGGTCTCGACTTGGTCACCTCTGGCGGCAGCCGGCTTGGATGGGCGTGTCTCGTTGCTGGAGGCACGATCGAGCTGGGGCTGGCCATCCGCCCCATCTTATGGCGCCTCCGTCCCGCCTTCCTCCTCGGCGCTGGAGCCGATCACCTCTGCCGAGTCTTCGCCGTAGCCGGGGTTCATCCTGAACCACTCCGGCGGTGCCTCCGCGCCATTTTCAGCCTGCTCGGGGACGAAGACGCTGGTGTCGTTGTACTCGGCGATCGCCGCCGCGCACTTGACAAGGGCGTCTTCCGCAGCTTCCAGCTCCGGGTGGGCTTCTGACCGGAGTGTGGCTAGCCGGTCTAGGTCCAGCCTCGGATACCACGCCTTGATGGCCTCCAAGGCCCGGCGCGCTCCAGCCCGGGCCGAGGAACCTTTCAAGGCCTCAAGACGGCCAGTCGCGACCTCCAGCCAGTCGGCAGTCCGACTGGGAGTGCGCGGAGCCTGCATATCCGGCCACAAGGCGGCAATCGCCTGAGTGCCGACACACTGAAGCCGGCGCAGCATCCGGTGGGCCGGCCATAGGCGAGCCTCAATGCTCAGGATCTGCTCGTCAAGGGTTCGGGGGGCATCGGCGGTGATTTCCGCGCCATCCACCCTCCGCCCCTCGCGATCAGCCTCGATGGCTTGATTCGCGGCCTGCGAGTGGCCTGGGAAGAAGTCTGCCGAGACAGAAGAATGAAGAACTAGTCAAATAAACAAGGAGTCGGCTTGACTTATAGTCGGCGATTCAAAGAAGAAAAAGGAGGAAACACACCGTCGACAAGATCCTCGATCTCATGGAAGCCGGAGGTTAGCAGTGCCTCCTTGTCGGTCCAGGAGGAGCGTTCGCTAGCGACCTTGGCCATGAGCGCGGTCTCCTTTTCCTCCGCCTCGTCCCGAGTCTTCTTGAGCAGCTCCTTCTGCTCCGCTAGTTGCGTAGCCAGCAGGTCGCGCTCCGCGGCCAGCTTGCTGCGCTCCTCCACCTTGGCACGCAGCGCGGTGTTGGCTTCGCCCAACTGCTTCTGCAGGGTGGCGTTGGCCTCTGAAGAAAAGAAGAAAGAAGGTGTCAGTCGTCAACAAATAAGGTCGCCAGGAAGATCCGGCCCGACTGCTCAGCAGTCGACCTGAATCTCGGGGACTACAGCCCGCGGGTGCGCCAGCGCGCCCCTGCGGAAAGAAAAGGACTCACTCTGACTCTCTGAGAAGTCGGCGGCCCGCTTGCCTAGCTCCTCAATGTTGCGGTTGAAGGCGGTTGCACGAATATTATGATAGTCCTATGGCACACATGTCAGACAGACGATTAGTACTTGGAACTCACCGATTAGAGTTCCATGCCGCCTGCTCAGCAGCCGACTCGGAACTCGGGGACTACACCCAGTGGGTGCGCTGGCGCGCCCCCACAGAAAAAGAAAAGGAGGAAAAAACAAATAAAACAAGAAGGAGACGTACTCGGATGGCTACCCGCGATGCCAGATGCGCCTTGGTGCAGTTCTGGATGACGTCGCCCTCAGCTCGGAGCTTGGCCTGGACGTACGGAAGCGCCTGGTTCAACAAGCCCGTCCCGCCTCCCCGCACCCACCCAGTGGGCGCGGCGCTCGTCGCCTCGGCGTCTGGGATCATGGAGCTCGTGGTGCCAATATCCATAGGGCGCGGCGCTGAAGTCGCCTTTGCGAGACGACAATGCCTCAGCGTCCCGACTTGAAGAAGCAGGCCCGCCTCGACCTCATCTTCATTCGGCGGCACCGGCGGGTCCACCGGCTGCTCACCTTGCGTGGCTCCGGCTGGCGGCGACGGTGGCATAATCACGTCCGGCATGGAGGCGTCGCCGCTTTCCCTCTCCTTGATCGGGTTCTTGCCGCTGACTCCCCCAGTCTGCCCCGTGAACCCCGGCTGCGGTGGCGCAGAGTTCAGTGGGGTGACGAGCACCGCCGATTGGTGGCGCGCGGCTTCCTCAGCCTGCCGCCTTGCCGCGGCGGCGGCCTCAGCCTCTTCCAGTTTCTTCTTGGCGGAGGCCTCCGCCTTCTCGGCCTCCGCCTTCTCCAAGCGGGCGGCCTCCTCCTCCTCACACTTCTCTTGCGCATTCCGCTCCGTCACCTCTGGGAGGTTGGCGGCGGGGTCGACCCGCCGAGTGGTGGCGGACGTCTTCGCCGACCCCATGATGGAGGCGGCGGCGACCCTCTCAAGAGTGAGGGGAGCCATGAAGCAAGGGAAGCAAATAAAGACTCAGACGAAAGCTACGAAGAAAAAATAAAAGCAGAAAGATGGAGTACTCACGCGGAGACCAGCGGCGGCTTCTTCACTTCCCTACGGAAGCGGTTGGCCTTCGCGGCCGCCTCGTCCCGCTTGGTCGCCACGGCCGAGCTCTTGGGCTTCTTCGGATAAATGTCGAACATGCTCGGCGTGTCCCGGCGCTTCTTCATGCCGCCTTGAGCGTTCGGCGCGGCAGAGGAGCTCGCGCCGGGCTGTCCGGCTCCTGTTTGGTGGCGGGGGACGACTTCCTCATCGTCATCAGGCCAGTCCTCTAGATTGTCCCCGAGTCGCGGGCCGCCTCCTCCCTCGGCGTTATCTTCCAAAGCCGCCGCCTCCAGATCGGGGTCGTCGGTGTTGCTCTCCGTCCGGTCGGCGAGGAACTTGCGGGCCGGCCCTGCGGTGCCGGCTGATGGATGGAGGAGGGGATTCTGACCAAGGCCGACTAGTCAGGTCGGACAAGACAAACTCGGTGGGAAAGAAGACAATTTAAAGAAAGAAGGAAAGAGGCAACTTACTATAGGTGGGGGTTGGCGCGAGAGTACGACTCCTAGCCGAACTGCCAATCCTCTAGGAGCTTGCTATCTGAGAGGTAGTTCACCATATAGGCCACCTCCGCGTGAGGTGTGTCCTTGGTGCACAACCGGCTCGGGTCTCGGCGCCCGCTCATTTGGCATATCATATGGGGCCGACCTTGGAGCGGGAGGACTCGGCGCGCCACGAAGGCGGCGAGCAGATCCGGGCCGGTCAGGCCCTCCGTCTGCGTCAGCACTTAGAGTCGCGTGATGGCGCCAGCTCCTGCAGGCGTCAGCGACTCATCCCGGTATGACCAGTTGGGCAGCCTCCCAGCCGGCGGCCCGGCTACAAAAGCCGGCAGATTGACCCAATCGCCCTCCGCGAAGATGCTCTTCACGTAGAAGTACAATCGCTGCAACATCTTCACCGACTTTATCAGCTTGATGGTGGGCAAGGGATTGTTGGCCCCCAACCTCCGCACGGCGATGAACGCGCCGCACTGATCTGGCACGCCTGCGGCCTGGGTGTCGAGCTTGCAGTGGAAGAACTCCTCCCAAAGCTCGATGGTGGGGAGGACTCCGAGGAAGCCTTCGCACAGGGCGACGAAGGCAGACAGCAGCACCACCGTATTGGGCATGAGGTGGTGCGTCTGGAGGCCATAGAACTCGAGGAAGGCGCGGAAGAAGCTGCTCGCCGGCAGGCCTAGGCTGCGCAGGCAGTGCGAGCGGAAGATGACCCGCTCGCCCTCCTGCGGCGTCGGCGAGATCTCCCCCTTTGGCGCGAGACGTACCCGCACATAATCTTTGCCGGGGAGCCGACGCGTTTTGCGGAGGAAGACGATGTGGTCGCCATGAACCTCCGAGCCATCCCAGGTGCCAGAATGCTCCAAAGGGGGTGCGGCGGCGGAGGAAGAACTCATCATGGGCGGTCGTCGCAGCGCACGACGAGGCTCCGGGCACGGTGGTACGAAGAAGAAGAGGAGCAAGAAGTAGCGTGGAGGAGGGGCGCGCGTGCTTTGCCGCTCGCCCCTCCTCCCCCTACTTATAGCCTCATGGGCTGCGAAGCCGAGGGGGCGGTTGTGGGATTTACCGCGCCATGACCCCACGCCCCCCACGTTTATCACACGGAGTTACTGCGCGCAGTAACTCCGTGGGAACCCCAACCGTCCGCCACCACCACAGCGGATCCGCTCGCACGCTGAGGCACGGTAGTGGCGGGCCCCGCCCGTAGACCTGTCCCGTCACGCGCGTGGGCAGGCAGACTGGCCTGGCCACGCACTGCCACGTGACAGGCCATAATCGGGCGGCTGCCTGGAAGCTTAGCCAGCACACTACTTGGTTCCCGCCAGGGCGTTCGAAATATTGGACGAGTCGGAGTTGGGCGAGTCCGACTCCTTCTAGTCGGCCCGACGGAAGTCAGACAAGATCCGAGTCTCGGACTCCCGAAGAAAGAAACTGCTGAGGATCCTTGGTTGATCATCCGCGGTGCCTCACCAGCTTCGGGGACTACTGTCGGAGTAATGGGCCACAGGTAGGCAAACCCTAAGCCCAGAACCTTTCAAGACATCAGGGCAGGCTGCGCCCCTCTAGAAGCCGGCCGGAAGCACGGCCGACTCGCCCTCGCAACCGAGTCCTCAGGGCGAGTTCAAGACACGCCGACTCCAGTCTGGCGGCTTCCAGAGAAGCCAGCCGCCAGGAGCCGGCCCACGGCACCAACGAATACCTGAGCCCTCATCAAGAGGGACGAGATAGGGAGTGGCTACAGTAAAGCCCACTCCCTCCTCTTTCCAGGGCAGGTATGGCACAGTGCGCCGTACCCGCGGAGATCTCCGCCCGGCGCGGCACTGTTGCCATGCCGGTCCTAACATCAGCACCCATAGGCAGAGTCCTACGCCCACGACGGCCTGTCTTTACGGCCCTGGGACGACGGGTCCCACCGGTCAGCGAGGATCCAGAAGACGGCGAGAGCGCTACCAGTCGGACCCATTGGGAGTCGGCCTCCAGGAGTCAGCTCGCCCCTCCCATGGGTCCCACGCACCATTAACCAGACGATACAGGGAGTGGCTATAGTAATCGCCCGCCAGGCGGCGGGGCTGTAGCCACGACCCCATGACCAAGCCTGCGTCATTAGAGGCACGGCTAGAGTAATCAGCAGCCGGCAAGACCCGCCCGCGGCGGACACGGCGTGTCAGCTCCGTACCGGACCAGTCGGCGGGCCATGGCAGTCAGCGGAGAAGACGGCGGCCCAAGAGACTGATGGCTGGACCCTGCGCCCAGTCGGATTACCATTGTACCCCTGGGGGGTAGGCCTATATAAACCCCCCGGGGCACCCACGCAAAGGGTTCGAATCCAGCAACACTAGACCAGATCATATAGGAAGGGGAGAGCTAGCCTTGCCTTCTCCTACCTCCAGGAAACAGCTCGAGGAGCAACCTTGTATTCACTTTGCCATAGTGACCATGCGGAGACCCCGCAGAGCAGCAGTAGGGGTGTTATCTCCATGGAGAGCCTTGAAGATGTGTATGATTCGCCGGCGTACATGTCTACGCCTCATCCCGCTTCCAGGCACTGGTGACGTTCTACTCACTCCCACCATGATAGGCCATCCTTTGGCATATGTCGTACCCAACCCCCGACATCAAGGATGCACACAGGTTGAAGGAATCGATTTCGATGAAACTTTTGCACCTGTTGCTAGACTTGAGGCTATTCGCATATTACTTGCTTATGCTAACCATCATGATATCACTTTATATCAAATGGATGTGAAAAGTGCATTCCTCAATGGTAAGCTTGAGGAAGAAGTATATGTTGTTCAACCCCCAGGTTTTGAAGATCCAAAGCATCCTGACAAAGTCTTCTGACTCAATAAGGCCCTCTATGGCCTCAAGCAGGCCCCTCGGGCGTGGTATGATACTTTGAAGGAATTCCTCATGAAGAAAGGCTTCAAACTCGGTTCACTTGATCCTACTCTTTTCACTAAGTCTTATGATGGTGAATTATTTGTGTGCCAAATATATGTTGATGATATTATCTTTGGCTGTACCAAGGTTGTCAGAATCGCGATTCTGTTGTACGATTCTACGACTTTACGATCCAAACTAACCCCTTTGATTCTACGATTTTGGTTCATAGAATCTATGTTTCTACGATCCTGATAGTGAAGATTCTACGATTTGCGATCCTATCATCAGAGCTCCGATCCGATTCATGATCACGATTCTAACAACCTTGGGCTGTACTGACCAACGTTACACTGACGAATTTGGTTATATGATGAGAGAGGAACATGAAATGTCTATGATGGGATAATTGACATTCTTCTTAGGTCTTCAAATTCGTCAACAGTGCAACGGCATATTCATATATCAGGAGAAATACCTCAAGGATGTACTGAGGAAATTTGGCATGCAAGATTGCAAAGGCGTCAAAATTCCTATGCCCACAAATGACCATCTGTGCACTGATGAAAATGGTATTGACTTCGATCAAAAGGTATACCGCTCCATGATTGGTTCTTTATTGTACTTATGTGCATCTAGGCCAAACATTATGCTTAGTGTTTGCATGTGTGCCCGATTTCAAGCTACACCGAAGGAATCACACCATAAGGTTGTGAAGCATATTCTTCGATATCTAGCTCACACACCAACACTTGGATTATGGTATCCCAAGGGCTCGGCTTTTGATCTCATTGGATATTCCGACTCTGACTATGTTGGTGATCGTGTGGACCGCAAGTCAACATCTGGCACATGCCATTTCCTCGGACGATCTTTGGTCTGTTGGTCCTCGAAGAAACAGAACTGCGTATCACTATGTACTGCTGAAGCTGAGTCCATTGCTGCTGGTTCTTCCTTTGCTCAATTGTTGTGGATGAAGCAAACTCTCAACGACTACGGCGTCAACGTGAAGAATGTGCCTCTCTTCTGTGACAATGAGAGTGCCATCAAGATTCCTCACAACCTAGTTCAGCACTTGAAGACAAAGCACATTCAGATTCGTCATCATTTTCTTCATGATCATGTGTTGAAGGGCGACATTTCTATTGAGCATGTGAAGACTGAAGAACAGCTAGCCGATATCTTCACAAAGCCCTTGGATGAGAAGATATTTAGCAAGTTGCGGTGTGAGCTAAATATCCTAGAATCTTCGAATGTTCTTTGAAAAGGACACTCATCCTAACACTTATGCAAATTGATGACTTAGATGTGCAACACATGAAGAAACGTCCTTCAATCAATGAAGACTAACACTATGAGTGTGAAGAAATTAACGAAGAATTTGATTCTCAGAGCCCTACGACAATTGTATGTGGTGTATGAAATCATCATTCTTATACGGTGGGTCACGCCACCACCAAAAGTTGAAAATCTTCAATTTGAGTTTTTCCTCAGTTTTGAAATTCCTCAGCTGTTCATATTCTTCAACTTTGCATTGTCTTCACTACTTCCATCATTTTTATTCATTGGCTTTATATATATATATATATATATATATATATATATATATATATATATATATATATATATATATCTGAGTTTATGTCCTCTACAACATTCACTTATTGCTATTTCTTCAAGTTGCTTTTTTTGCTAAGTGAATGTGATCGGACCCTTCCCCCTCTATGCTATACTCAACCAAATCTATTCACAAATTCTTCATGTGCGTTCTATTTTGAAACTCGTTCAAAATCTTCACTGTGTCCTTGTCAGCTGAAGAATTTACGAACGGAACTTTTAACTTATCTTATCCAAAATTTTCATTTTGCCGCTCAAACCATTCCGCATCCCATGAAAACACTTATCTATTCACCCACGTTCTCACACGATCTCCACTTCTTAGTACGTGGGTGACACATGTCAAGCGAATGAGAAGGGTCAGGGGCACGTTCGTCCTATTTATTCGGGCGAACAGTTTTTCACCGTGGCTATATATACCCCTCCCCTTCCTCACTTCTCTTTTACTCCGCTCGACCTCACTCCAGCTCGAGCTTCTCAAACCCTAGCGCCGCCGCTACTTCATCGTCGCCGGTGAGGAAGAGCTTCACTGCCTCAACCTCGTCGCCGCCGTACTCGCGCCGGCCGCGGATTTCTTCCCTCCGCCGCTGCCGTAGCCGTCTTCCTCAGCCAAGTTAGGGCATGGGAGATCTGAACTGACGAACTTCACATCTACACCTCTCAGTTCGTTGTGTTCTTCGTCCAGGGTAATTAAAAGTTACTTCTACTGCCCTCTTGATTCAAATGATTACTACAAAATCTTCAACGGTGTTTTTCTTCAAATCTTCACACACTAAACCCCGCACATGTCATCTATTCTTGATTCATTTCTCTAAGGTTCGTTTTTCTTCAAGATTCCTCAATTGTGTGGATTCTAAATCTATACAACTCTAGAACCTAAGACAAAGAACGCTTAGTGAAATTCTTCAAGACTCATCTGGTCAAATTCCTCAAACTTGTTCATTTTACAAAACCTTCTGAGAACGCATATGACCTCTCCAAATTCCTCGCAACTATACTCTGTTCACAGGTACTCTTGTGAATCTGCTGAATCACTAGGTTCTCATCAACTTAACTCATTTGTAGTGTTCCTCGAAGAAAAGTTGCATACATCTTCAGAGAATTCCATTGTTCAAATTCCTCATCTGAAGAAAATGGCTGATGGAAAGAAGCCACAAAAGGGAGGAAAGAGGCATGAGGTCAATGCTGCTTTTGAAATCCCTGATGACATATACAAGGACTATTGCACTCCTGATGAGGCCAAGTTTGGCAAGGAGTAAAAAAATCAGCGCAAGGTGAATCCAGAGGATAGAAAAGGAGATGGGCAAGAGAGTGGAGGGAGTACAGGTATGTTACTCCCAAATACATGAAGAAATTCGCTCTAAATCCTCCATGCCCAAGACCTCCGTTGGCACCTGGCCAAGAAGCAGATCCCACCAGCCTCAAGCGCGGTGAGGACTATCCTAATGAATGGGCCAAGCGCCAAGCCAAGTTGGCCAGACAAGCAAGATAAGTAGTGAGGAAATTCAATAAAGACTCTACTGCTCCTGCTGCCACTGCTGAGGCCTCTGCTGTCAAGCCGAAGAAGGACATGGCAAAGAAGCCCTCTTATATGCCAAGTGCTTCATCTTCAATGCCTTGACGGCCAAGTTCCTCAGCAATGCCCTCACGGCCAGAATCTTCAAAGCCCTCATGACCAACTCCTCATGCTGCTCCCGCTCCAAAGTCCTCAGCTCCTCCGCCAAAGTCCTCAGCTGCTCCGATCAAATCCTCTGCACCTGTGCACCTTGCCACATGCCAAAGGACGACATGCATCTCTATTGCCTCAGGAGCTTCTGCTAGTTCCTCAGCTGCACCAATTTCTTCAACGGGACCTTCTCTGCTAAAGACAAAGGCCACTGCTGGACGTGGCTCTTGCCCAAGTCCCCACAAGAAGCAGGTCGCCTTCCAAGTGTTGTCTGATGAAGACGAGGCTGATGATGATGAACTTGCAAAAATCATCAGAGAAAGGCAAGTCAAGGCTACTAGAGCCAAAGGCACAAATGTGCCTGAGGGAGTCCTGGATTAGGGGGTGTCCGGGTAGCCGGACTATACCTTCTGCCGGACTCCTGGACTATGAAGATACAAGATTGAAGACTTCGTCCCGTGTCCGGATGGGACTTTCCTTGGCGTGGAAGGCAAGCTAGGCGATACGGATATTCAGATCTCCTACCATTGTAACCGACTTTGTGTAACCCTAACCCTCTCCGGTGTATATATAAACCAGAGGGTTTTAGTCCGTAGGACAACTCCAACATACAACAATCATAACATAGGCTAGCTTCTAGGGTTTAGCCTCCTTGATCTCGTGGTAGATCTACTCTTGTACTACCCATATCATCAATATTAATCAAGCAGGACGTAGGGTTTTACCTCCATCAAGAGGGCCCGAACCTGGGTAAAACATTGTGTTCCCTGTCTCCTGTTACCATCCGCCTAGACGCACAGTTCGGGACCCCCTACCCGAGATCCGCCGGTTTTCACACGGACATTGCTGCTTTCATTGAGAGTTCCTCTATGTCGTCGCGATCAGGAAGGATGCCTCTTCCCGTCTTTAAAGACGGCGCCATTATTAAGGGAGCCTTGGCTGTCGGCCAAACTCTCCGGCTAGGTGGTTTTCTTATGACCGCCTATTTGGCTGTTGCACCGACGGTGACCTCTCGGGTCAACAAAAACAATCTTCGCGTTAGCTCGGAACTCGTCGAGCAGTTGGATCCAATGGAGCTCTCCTTCGTAAACGAGCTCTTGGATCGCATCGCCGCCTTGGGGGTCACTACGGATTTCGACCAGGTCAGGCTTAAACCCGATCTAAGAGATATTAATTCTCCCCAAGTCACCCATCATGTTGCCGTGGTAGAGGCGCAGTGCGGCGACCCCTCATCTATCTTAAGGACTAGCTACGTCCGGATTCCCAATCCCTCCAAGCCGGATACCCGCGGAGGGGGGGATGTAACTCAAGACCCGAACTTAGAATCAGGCAACGGGCTAGATTCATTGGACAACATCCAAGAATCCAAACTTCAGAGTTCGGAAACTCCTTGGCCTCTGAGTCCTAGATTGGGTGAGGTTTCGGATTCAATTCCACCCACCCACCCGAACATAAGCGATCTATCCCAAGTAAGGCAAAAGCCCGAAGAAACAGTACATCATTACTGGGCGAGGTTCCTCCTGGTTATGAACAGGATAAAGGACTGCCCCGAGGAAGACGCAATCTCAATCTTCTGCAATAATTGCACGGACAAGGGAATCCTCAACGCCATAAGTCATCGTGATATTACACGCTTCGCTGACTTGGCATCCATAGTACAAAAGTACTGTGCGATGGAAAGCGCTTGGAAAACGGAAATAAAATTTTGGGACAATCCGGCCCTGAATAGAGACCTCGTCCGAAATAAAAGGGTGCATCATCGTCAGACACCCGGGTTAAAAACCAAAAAACCAAAACCCTCTACAGGGCATGGAACCGTACTAGAAGGATGGCTTAATGGACCCTGTAAAATTCATAGTACAGAGGACGCCACACCAACTCACAGCCTTAGAGCATGTTGGAAACTCCGGCAGGTGGCCAAAATTGGCGAAGATCTCCTAATCCCGGAGGCCGCAGAAAACCACCCCAGGGACCCCAGTACAGTCTTAACAGTCTTCGAGACTTTCGCATCAAATACTATGTGAAAAAGAATGCTCCGCAGGCCTGCCGAAGTTTATCAAGTAGCAACAATAAACCCATGGAGTGACACGGCTATTACTTTTAATTCCAGTGACGAACCTAAATTCCAAACAGCCCGAGCACCAGCCGCATTGGTCCTCAGTCCAATTGTGGATGGCTTTCAGCTCACCAAGGTACTCATGGATGGAGGCAGCGGATTGAACCTCATTTATGAGGAAACCCTTCAAAAAATGGAAATAGACTGGAACCGCATCGAGCGAAGCAGCACAACCTTTCGAGGAATAATCCCCAGTCAGGAAGCGCGCTGTACAGGAAAAATCACACTAGATGTGGTGTTCGGCACGCCGGATAATTACAGGTCCGAAGAGATCACGTTCCAGGTGGCCCCGTTCAGTAGCGGATACCACGCTCTGCTAGGGCGGGAAGCGTTTACAATCTTCCAAGCAATACCCCATTACGGGTACATGAAGCTCAAGATGCCCGGGCCGAACGGAATTATCACTCTCACTAGTGATCCGGACATAGCGCTCCGCGCCGAAAACAAGACAGCCGCATTAGCCCTCGAGGCACTATCCGAAGCCCTAGCGGCTGAGGAACTGACTACGCTTCGCTCCACGGTAAACAGGGACGATGTGATACTCGACAAAAGATCCAAGTCCACCTCCTTTAAACCAGCGGACGAAATAGTCAAATTCCAGGTCCATCCAACGGACCCCAATAAAACAGCTTCCATCGGGGTACAATTAAACCCCGATGTAGACGCCGCACTGCGAGAATTCCTACGTGAAAATTGGGACATCTTCGCCTGCCACCCTTCAGACATACCAGGAATCCCACGCAGGCTGGCCGAACATAGCTTAAATATCCTAAAAGGATTCAAACCTGTCAAACAAGCCCTTCGGCGTTTCTCCGAACCCAAGAGACAGGCTATGGGAGAGGAGCTAGCCAAGCTATTGGAGGCCGGATTCATCAGAGATATAAAACATCCGGACTGGCTACCAAACTTGGTGATGGTACCAAAGAAGGACAAATCCTGGCGCATGTGCGTCGATTTCAAGGACCTTAACAAGGCCTGCCCAAAGGATCCCTTCCCCCTCCCCCGCATCGATCAAATTATCGACACCACTGCAGGACACGATTCGTTGTGTTTCCTCGACGCATACTCTGGCTACCATCAAATCAAGATGGCAGAGTCAGACCAAGCCGCAATGGCATTCATCACACTATACGACCCATTCTGCTTCAACACAATGCCCTTCGGGCTCAAAAATGCCGACGCAACATATCAGCGCATGATTCAGACATGTCTGGCAAAACAGTGGAGGCATACGTGGATGATGTGGTCGTAAAAACAAGACACGTCGAATTTCTAGTAGACGACTTGAGACTAACATTCGATAACCTCCAAACATATGACATCAAGCTCAACCCGGAAAAATGCGTTTTCGGCGTTCCAGCCGAAAAGCTCTTGGGTTTCATCGTATCCGGCAGAGGAATTGAAGCAAACCCAGCCAAGATCCGAGCTTTGTCGCAATTGGATATCCCAAAGGACCTCAAACAAATACAAAAATTAACCGGATGCGTGGCGGCTCTAAACCGCTTCATCTCCCACTTGGGAGAAAAGGCACTACCTCTTTATCGCCTCCTTCGGCGCACCGAACACTACGAGTGGACGGACGCCGCCACGGCCGGACTCAACGAAATAAAAGCCATAGTGGCAACAAACCCAGTCCTGGCCGCGGCAAATATGGGCGAACCCATGCTATTGTACATTGCAGCAACACACCAGGTTGTTAGCGCAGTGCTCGTCATCGAACGAGAAACGGACGGACACAAATTCCCCCTTCAAAAGCCGGTCTACTATGTGTCCACTGTCCTCACTCCATTCAAATCACGGTACCCACATTATCAAAAGATTGCATACGCGGTATTCATGGCATCCCGGAAGCTGCGACACTACTTTCAAGAGTGTTCGATAACAGTAGCCTCCGAAGTACCTCTTAATGATATTATAAACAACCACGATGCAACGGGACGGATTGCAAAATGGGCCATCGAGCTCCTCCCATTCAACATAACCTACAAGCCACGGCGAGCTATTAAGTCGCAAGTTTTGGCCGACTTCGTCACAGAATGGACGGAGGCCGAACTCCCTAAAGAGTACGGCACATATTCAAATTGGATCATGCATTTCGACGGCTCCAAAATGTTGGCCGATCTGGGGGCTGGCGTCGTCTTGACGTCCCCCACAGGAGACACAGTTCAATACGTACTCCAGATTATGTACACAGACTCCAACAATGCAGCCGAATACGAGGCCCTTTTACATGGTCTCCGGATGGCAGTATCCATGGGCATTCAATGCCTAGAGGTGCACGGGGATTCGAACCTCGCGATAACCCAAATAAATGGAGACTTCGATGCCAAGGATCCGAAAATGGCAGCCTACCGCAACGCCGTCTTAAAAATGTCAGCTCGGTTCGAGGGGCTCGAATTTCATCACATAGCCCGGGAAAACAATCAGGCGGCAGACGTCCTGGCACGCATCGGCGCAAAACGCGATGCAGTCCCCCCCCCCCCCAACATCTTCTTGGAAATGTTGTTCAAGGCATCCGTAGTATGGGAAGGGAACCTGGCAATAACAGCCCGGAC
This sequence comes from Aegilops umbellulata, assembly GCA_032464435.1. Classification (NCBI taxonomy): domain Eukaryota; kingdom Viridiplantae; phylum Streptophyta; class Magnoliopsida; order Poales; family Poaceae; genus Aegilops; species Aegilops umbellulata. The sequence continues at coordinate 349,808,976 of CP136054.1, forward strand.
CCAACCACACTGTCCGGCACCGAACAATCTGACACAATCGGAGGCTCTGCCAATGAAATTACAACTTCAGCCCACGTAACAATGGCCGTCATCGCCCCGTGGACAGAACCATTCCTAGCCTACCTTACTAGGCAGGAGTTCCAGAGGACCAAAATGAGGCACGCTACATAGTGCGGCGATCTAAAGCCTATAAAGTCCATGCGAGAGAACTTTACAAGAAAAGCACTACCGGAGTCCTTCAAAGGTGCATCTCCGAAGAGGAAGGGCGGAACTTGCTGGCTGAAATTCATGCCGGACCACAGCTTGGTCCCTCGTAAGCAAGGCTTTCCGTGCAGGCTTTTATTGGCCGACGGCCCGGGCAGACGCTCAGGACTTGGTCCAACGATGCGTCGGTTGCCAGCTTTTCGCAAACCAAAGCCACATGCCACCCACCGCCCTCCAAACTATCCCCATTACTTGGCCTTTCGCGGTTTGGGGGCTTGACATGGTTGGACCCCTTAAAGGCGGAACCCACAAGAAAAAAATACTTACTGTTCATGGTGGACAAGTTCACCAAATGGATAGAAGCCAAGCCTGTTAAGACAGCCGAATCCGGACTGGTGATAGACTTCTTATCCGGGGTTGTACACCGTTACGGTGTCCCCCACAGCATCATCCCTGATAACGGCACGAACTTTACGGCCGACAAGGTAAAACTCTGGTGGAAAAACATGGGCATCAAGCTCGATTATGCATCTGTCTATCACCCACAAACTAACGGCCAGGTCGAGCGTGCAAATGGTCTTATTATGAGCGGCATCAAACCTAGATTAGTGCGGTCCCTCAAGGAATCCAACACGCACTGGGTAGAGGAGCTCGTCTCCGTACTCTGGGGGCTGCGGACCACGCCGAATCGCACCATCGGATACACACCATTCTTCATGGTGTACGGCACAGAGGCGGTTTTGCCTTGCGACATCATTCATGACTCACCTCGAGTGCGCATGTACGAAGAAAGAGAAGCCGAACTCAATCGGTAGGACAGCTTGGACGCCTTAGAAGAGGAGCGGGACGTGGCAAAAGCCCGTTCCGCATTTTATCAACAACAGGCTCGAAGATATCAAAGCAGAGAAGTATGGGCCAAAAATTACAATGTTGGCAAACTAGTTCTACGCCTGCCGGACAAGAAAAAGGACAAACTGAAGCCCAAGTGGGAAGGTCCCTTCATAATCGACCAAGTCCTGACTGGCGGAGCGTACCGCCTGCGAGATGCGTCGGACAACCGACTCGAGCCGAACCCATGGAACGCAGCCTGTCTCCAAAGATTCTATGCCTAGCGCCGGACTCTGTGTTCGTCTCCTACCTCTGTCTATTTTTTATATATTTCCTGTCTTACATTTCTCTCCTTCCCTTAAAAACTCATAAAGAGACGCACTACCCGCGCTCACTGTACCTGGGGGCTTCTTTACACAGAAGCTTATTTATACGGGCTTCACGCCCAACACATGTGTCAAACTTCTGCATGTCCCTTTTCTTCACCATTATATGCATCGATATGACTTAAGTTTTGGCCAAGCTGGGTTGCCTGGCTCCTGTGCTTACCCCTACGTTCCCGATTGTTCGGCTAGGTGGTAAAGGGAGCACCTCTGCGATTGTTACTACCGGGTCAGCCGGATGTGTACCTCAGACTAGGTGAAGCCGAAACCTAGCGTTCTTAAGGGAATATTCGGTCGGTGAACTAAAGATGACCTTTTTTTATTTATGTGCCCCCAGACGTTTTTTTTCTGTGTTCGCAGTCCAGACATGCACTTTAGGGCATGCCTCCCAGAGAAATGAACCCCTAACGAAACTATTCTCTCTGGAAGATGTTTCTTACTAACCATGTAATATAACATAACTAGTTGGGCACTTGTCTGATAAAGCACTAATGACCTCTACGCCTGGTCTCCATGCATACCCCGGTTCTTATATAACCGCTAGGGTATTCGGACACACTCCGGACCGTCAGGTCCCGAGGTCGAAGCGAAAAGGTCGGCAACGACAAACGATCTACAATTCGGCTAGAAGGCATTACACATGTCAATTAAAATTACATAGTCACTCTGACTAATTGTATTCCTCTTCAATACCATCTAACAGGCTGTCTAATTTACAGTCCTGCTGGGAATACTTTGCGGCCAATTCTACTTGGCCGTACACTAAGCTTACAGGGATCTCCTTCCCATCGGGCCCCACGGGTCCGACCTCAGCCATGTGTTTTGGGTCAGCCTTTGTGTACCGCGTCTTCACCATGGCCCAGGCCTCCCTAGCGCCCTCATGGCAGGCTAATATCTTCCACAAATGGAAGCGCCGCCGTGCTCCCTTAAGATTCTCGGTGAGATCTCTAAGGCCCTCGGGCATGGAGAGGGATGGCCATAAGGCTTGGGCAACGCCTTGCATCGCCTGCTGAACTCGCTCGTGCAGTTGCGAGAGCTCGGGAAGAAGGTCACCCGTAGAATCGGGCATCTCCTCTGCAGGACGACCTGTTAGCATACCTACAGACATAATTCTGTTAGTCGACTTCCTCGCCGAACTCCTTTTTGAGAGTTCGTTCAAGCACTTACTAAATATGCCGCGTCGAAGTCGCCGATTCTCCTTAACGGAGTCCGACAGCTGAGCTCAAACATCTTTCAGTTCAACACCCAGCTTGGTGTTGGCATCCTAAAGATCACTCTTCTCCTGCCTCACCTTTGTCAGCACGCTCTCGCCAGCCTTTAGCCGGCGTAGGAGTTGTTGCCTGTCCGGATCTAGTCCGGTGCCATCTGCAATTTCATTTGTCAGATTTGCACACATGCCGCATTTCACACTTATCTTTTTTGAAGCATATAGTACCAGAGGGGGTCTCCTTAGGCTCCCCTGTCGCAGCCAATGCGGCCTCAAGTTGGGCTTGGCACTCTTCTAACTCCTGAGACAACTAGGTATTCTTCTCTGAAAGAACCTGCATATTGCATGATCCTTAAATCAGTTATTCTCACTGCTTCAAGTCTCGGGGGCTACTGGTATATATAACCATTAAAATTATCTCACCCGTATGTCTTTTACATACTGCTCCGTGGCTCTGGCTAGACCATTCTGAGCGGCACGGAGATATGCATCTCCCGAATTGAAGGCATCCAACGCCTCCTGGGAGAAACAGGCGTCGCGAAGAACTGTCCGGCGACACCTGTGGTTCATGGCACTTTCCACTTTGGAAGGGGTGGCAGATAGCCTGTCTGCGTCCTTTGTCGGAGGAGCATCCGATGCGCGCCTCGTGTTCGCCTCCGCCTCCGGTCCGGGCTTTGGAGCCCGGCTGGTGGAGGCACGATTGGCAACCTCTTCGGATACAGTCCGGCGAGGTCTCTTTGTCCTGGACGGAGCACGGGTATTAATATTCCTTGAAGGAATAACACCTGGGAATAAGAGGGCGCGCTATACCTTTGCACCGGCGCCTCAGTCCGGACTTCACTTCTTTTCACCCCACGGGGCCCTGCTGCCCCTTGTTGGCTAGCTGCCGCAGGATCAGCCTCCCGCCTTAAGAATCTTCCCTGCAAAATACGGTTGTTGTCAGGAAACTGAAAACACAGAAGGACGGATTCATTTTGAGGTATAGGGACTCCGGTCTCAGTTACCTGGGAGGCCGGGAGTAGCCCCGGGTAATCGGCCGTAATGGCCACCAGGGCATTGTCCCTGCTCAACTGATGAAACACCCCGTCAATCAGCTCCACCGAAATATCCGAATCCTCTTCGGAGGCTGGATCGAGGGACCATTCAGGATCCTCGGGCTGTGGAGGACGACTGTTTATATCCTTCACTTCCTGACGCAGTTCCTGTGTAGGAGTCGTTAAGACTATATATTTAATCATGGGAATATAGAACAGATGGGCAAGCAAGATTGTCCGCTTACCCAGCTTGGAGGGTTGTACATAGTAAATCCACCCTGTGGGTTGACGCGGAGGAATTCCTCCTCTTCTCCCTTGTACAAAGAGGACAAGATCTTTAATAGAGCGGCAGCTGAGTCCGGCCCCTTACGGCCATAACGAGTGGCGTCATCCTCCCCGTTAAAATCCCACATGGGGTGGCTTCTATATTGAAGCGGCTGCACCCCCCGCATGATACATGCGGCCATGACTCCGATCATGGTTAGTCCGGAATGAGCTAGCAGTCTTATCCGGCCCATCAAGTAAAGGACGTCCCTGTCACTTTCTTTCTGAGAGCTCCATGGACGCCAGCTTAAGCGCTTCTTCAGGGGAGCACTGTTGAACTCAGGGAGGCTGATCCGAACAGGATTCGGCAGCGGGACATCCTCTATATAAAACCATTCCGAAGGCCGGCCCTCGGACGCCTTCTTTGGGGTTCCGGATAAATATCCGGTCCCGGCGATGCGCCATACTTCGGCTCCGCCCACTTGATATATTGACCCCCTCTAAGAGCGGGGCACCAGGTAGAATAGCCTCTTCCAAAGTGCGAAGTGAGCCTCAACCCCTAAGAACAACTCGCAAAGGGCGACAAAGCCCGCGATATGCAAAATAGATGCAGGCTTGAGGTTGTGCAGCTGGAGGCCGTAGAACTCCAGAAGCCCCCGGAGAAACGGATGAATTGGAAATCCGAGCCCCCTTATTAGATAAGGGACCAGGCATACCCGCTCTCCTTTAGAGGGAGTAGGGGCGCTCTCCGCCTACTCTCCGCCATTATAGGTGGCGAGTCCGACTCGAACTGGGACCATGTAGGCCGGAGGGAGGAATCCCTTAGTCTGGAGTGATACTAACTCTCTATGCGGGATGGAGCACCTCTCCCAGTCTCCGGGCTTAGGGCTAGAAGGGCGAGAGGAGGAGCTGCGACGGCTGGCCATGGTGGAATGGACCTTTGTCGGATGCGCTCTGATGAACACTCGCGGAAGGGAGAAGGTGCAGTTTGGATCTAAATCCCCATTCCTTTAAATAGGTAGCTCATTTACGTGGCTGGGGGTGTAAATGTAAAAACACCCGGACTTTTCATATTCATTTGACACGTGGAAGACGGCCATTATTGGGCGTGGAAGCCAAGGAGCGCTATATTATAAAAATCGGACATTATTCGACAGGTGCACAGAATTTGGAGAAGAACCCGCCTTGCAATGCTGAAGACAATCAGCGCGCCGGACTCGTCTTCATTGAAGCCTGGTTCGGGGGCTACTGAGGGAGTCCTGGATTAGGGGTGTCCGGGTAGCCGGACTATACCTTCTGCCGGACTCCTGGACTATGAAGATACAAGATTGAAGACTTCGTCCCGTGTCTGGATGGGACTCTCCTTGGCGTGGAAGGCAACTAGGCGATACGGATATTCAGATCTCCTACCATTGTAACCGACTTTGTGTAACCCTAACCCTCTCCGGTGTCTATATAAACCGGAGGGTTTTAGTCCGTAGGACAACTCCAACATACAACAATCATACCATAGGCTAGCTTCTAGGGTTTAGCCTCCTTGATCTCGTGGTAGATCTACTTTTGTACTACCCATATCATCAATATTAATCAAGCAAGACGTAGGGTTTTACCTCCATCAAGAGGGCCCGAACCTGGGTAGATCTACTCTTGTACTACTCTTGTACTACCTAGACGCACAGTTCGGTACCCCCTACCCGAGATCCGCCGGTTTTGACACCGACAGTGCCTTTTCTTTTGGACCCCAAGTTGATCCTCGACTACATCGATCTCTGGCACAAGGACCCCAACACTCCTATGCCTGATTTCAAGCTGACTCGTGGCCAAAGTCATATGTTGACTGCCTTCATCCAAGAAGAAAAATGGAAATTTGAGAAGTCCAGGAAGATCAAGAAAGCGCAGTATAGGAAGGAACACTTCTTGAAGAAAAACGTTGTCTCTATGACAACAGAAGAACTTGTCACTATTCAATCTGAGATCAAAAACCTCAGTGATGAATTTGACATATACCGTGCTGGCTGGCTTGGAGCCAAAGTTAGGTTTGTAAAGTTGACTGAAAAGTTCACGTCCAATGTTGCAGCCCCAATGCAACAAGAAAATCCTCCGGCTGAAGCATCTGCTCAGCCGACTGAAGAAAATGCCAGCACTGCTGATGACAATCAGGCTGCTGAAGAAAATGTGAGTTCCAGGGTTGATGACTGCATTCCAGCCGCTGAAGATATTTCAAGGGCAACCTCTAGTGTTGCGGATGAAGAACAAGCCAGGCCATCTGAAGGTTCAGTTGATGTGCCTGAAGAAACTGAAATTGCCAGGGCATCCACTAGTGGTGCACCTGAAGAAAATTAAGAAGTCAGGGCAACTGCATCCGTTGTGCCTGAAGAAATTGCACCAAATTCCTCTGCTCCTCCTGCGCCTACCCCAACTCCGATCCTTCCATCTGCATCAGATGTGAAAAAGACCAAGGCTGCAGAGCGTGCAGCGATGAGGAAAAGGAAAGCATCAGCTTCATCAAATTCTTCAGCTCCGAAGAAGATGAAGAAATTGACCAGCCCATTTGATAATCCAATTGATGTTTTTCCTGTTTCCAGCATGCCATCAAAGGAACTTGTACCTTTCGATGAAGAATATGTGATCCCCAGTGGATCTGATGAAGACATTCCCTCTGCTGCTTCCTTAGAGCAGATGGATGAAGAAATTGAAGCGGACGCAATCCCTTCAACTCGAATTGTCTCCTCGCCCATGCCTCAGTTCACTGCTGAAGAGGACGACATTGAGGAATTGGATGTACAAAATTCTGACGTGGACATTGGGAGTACTACTCCAGTGATGAATGATGACTTTTGGGAAAGTCAGCACCCCAACTCTCCTCTGTTCACACCACTCCAGCAAATCCCTCAGTCCCCTGTTGCTACTGAAGTACAAATGGGATCTGAAGAACCTCGTGTGACTCCATCTATCCATGAAGAAATTCCAGCCACTAGTGCTGATGAAAATGCAAATGAAGAATTGAAGACCCAGGTTGTCACTGAAGAAGAAGCTGAAATTCCTTAGCCTGTGGAACCTGAGATTGCGATTCCTGAGGTGATCATGCAATTGCTTGACACTCCTCAGCCCAAGCCAAAGGATCCCTTCTCAAAGAAGCAAAAATTCAAGGCTGATGACTTCTTCGGCGAGCACGTGTTCTTTACTGACTATAATCCTTATTATTCTGCTTGTCTTAGAAGGAAGCGCTTCTGGACCGCTAGCTAGGCTAACTTCTATTCTTCATTGCTCTTCAACAAGGACAAAGTCTTCGACCACGAGCATATTCCTCATGTGGACATGGAATCACTGTCATGCTTCACACCTGTCCTTAGTGTGCTTCATGACTCAGGCCTCCTCAACTTTTGCACAGACATTGTTGATTGGAATGAGGAACTTATTCTTCAATTCTACGCAACACTGCACATCATAGGAGATGTTGACGATGTGAACTCCTGGGTTTTGGATTGGATGACCGAAAACACTCACTATAAGGCACCGGCCTATGAATTACTTCACGCCCTGCCAATTAGTCCTCCACCTGAAGGAGCTTGTTGCCTGTACCAAGAGCCTGAACTGACTGCCCATTATATGCGAGTCCTTATTAAGCCTCTGAAGCCTGGTCAAGCCCCAAGGACCAAATTCCTCGTGAGGGAATTGCTCTATGTGCCAAGAATAGTATATCGCATTCTGACGAAGACTATGAGTCCAATCAAAGGCCACAACTCGAATGATGAAGAAGTCGTTGGCATCATGAAGAATCTGCTATTCAACATCATGCATGGCATCCCTATCAACTATCATGATTTCTTCATGAGGACTCTGGCCAATGTCGATCTCTCTCCGTTTGAGCTGAAGCCTTATGCTCCTTGGATTATGAGATTTCTCATAACAAGGTCTTCACTCAACTAAAAGGCTGATTTTCAGAATCACCTCAGCTACTTGCCCCCAATCGAAGTCCTCAAGCGGACATTTTCCTCAGCTGATGAAAAGGACAAGGCACCAGCTGTTATTGATGAAGGCATTCGTCCATTGGGTGGTCAGTTTCGCAAAGCTGCATCTTATTCCACCAATGATGACTCTGCCACTCATGATTCTGCTGCTAATGCATCCAAGCCAAATCCTCAAGCCACTGCTCCTTGAGTGATGACTGACCGTGAGCTGCTTCTTAGTCTTCACCAGAAGGTGGATCGAAACCATAAATGGGTCAAGCATCAGTTTGGTTCTATTCTTCACAACATGACTTCTACACATAATGCAGTGAAGAAAAACCATTACTACCTCCATGAGACCTTCAACCGTACTTGGGCTATCCTGTCTCACATTTATAGTGAAGAAGATCTGATGAAAATGGGTCTCATGGAAGATTTTGACTGGTGTGCTCCTCCACCGAAGAAATACAAGAAGGTCAAGATTCCTTCTTTGGTGGCCAGCTCATATTCTTCATCGCGCCAAACCGACGAGCATGAAGACCTGGACGACACTGCGGCAGGCCCTACATCAACAAACGACCCCAACACCGCTGGCCCTCCTTCATCAACTTGATATTCTTCAGGGGCGTTAGTCCTCATTTTCGATCCTTTTGGTCATTTGATGACAAAGGGGGAGAAATTTGAGTTAGTCTTCAAGCGGTTCTATCTTATATGGGTGTTTGTCGGTGTCAAAACCGGCGGATCTCGGGTAGGGGGTCCCGAACTGTGCGTCAAGGTCGGATGGTAACAGGAGACAAGGGACACTTTATTTTACCCAGGTTCGGGCCCTCTCGATGGAGGTAAATCCCTACTCCTGCTAGATTAATATTGATGACCTGGGTAGTACAAGAGTGGATCTACCACAAGATCAAGGAGGCTAAACCCTAGAAGCTAGCCTATGGTATGATTGTGTATGATGATGGTTGTCCTACGGACTACAACCCTCCGGTTTATATAGACACCGGATAGGGTTAGGGTTACACAGAGTCGGTTACAATGGTAGGAGGTCTCGAATATCCGCACGCCTAGCTTGCCTTCCACGCCAAGAAAAGATCCTTCCGGACACAGGCCGAAGTCTTCAATCTTGTATCTTCATAGTCCTGGAGTCCGGCTGAAGGTATAGTTCAGCTATCCGAACACCCCCTAATCCAGGACTCCCTCAGTAGCCCCTGAACCAGGCTTCAATGACGACGAGTTCGGCGCGCAGATTGTCTTCGGCATTGCAAGGCGGGTTCCTCCTCCAAGTTCTTCAAGAAGATTATAAACACCAAGAAATAGTGTCCGGCTCTGCAAAATAAGTTTCCACATATTGCCATACAGAGAGTAATATTAACACAAATCAAATCTGCTGACGTATCCCGCAGTGCGTCACAACACTGCGGCCAAGCCTTCTATATAAATTGCTTTCATTGTTCCACCTCAGCTCGTCTAGCGAGGCGGTTTCCTTGGCACGTCTTGTCGAAGAAGAGATCATGTTCCCCCTTCAACGGGATTCTCATTAATACGGACGTGGGTAACCCAACCACGCCATTTACCACGGCGTTTGGGAGGCAAGTGAGTTTTATTAGGTAGGTGAGGACGCCTAACCGTACCTGCTTATATAAAGGGATAAGGATTCACCTTCTTAACCTATGCCTTCTTCCTCCTTTGCCAATCCATCTCTCGCGCACTCAAGCTCTAGCGCCCAAGTCCGCTCTTCCTTCCTCAACCTTCTCCAACAATGTCCGGAGCAGGAGGCAAGTGGATGGTCTCCTCCGTTACGGAGGCTCAAGTAAAAAGGCTAAGGAAAGCCGGATACTTGCCCAAGGACATCCCTCATCGGCTTCCTGACAAGGGGCAGCTTCTTCCTACCCCAAGGCCCCATGAGAGGGTAGTTTTTCTTCCCTACTTCCTCCGCGGACTCGGCTTTCCACTTCACCCATTTGTCCGGGGGCTCATGTTCTACTACGGCCTGGATTTCCACGATCTGGCCCCGAACTTCGTTCTCAACATCTTGGTGTTTCTCGTCGTGTGTGAGGCCTTTCTCCGCGTCCGCCCCCACTTCGGCCTATGGCTCAAGACCTTCAACGTCAAGCCCAAGGTGGTGTCAGGCACCCAGGCGGAGTGCGGAGGCGCTATGGTTGGCTAGATAGCCAATGTTCTCTGGTTCGATGGCTCCCTCGTGGAGTCCCTAAAGGGGTGGCAGGCTGGGTGGTTTTACATCACCGAGCCCCGCGATCCGAAATGGGTCGCGGCCCCTGAGTTCAGATCCGGACCCCCACGCGGCTCATGTCCTGGAAAGAGACAGGCCTGTCGTGGGGCAACGAGGAAGAAGTGACTGGGTTGCAAACATGCATCCAGTCCCTGGTGAACAAGCCAATCCGGCTTGCCAACATAGTCCAGGTCATGCTCGTTCGCCTGATCCTCCCGTGCCAAGAACGGGATTTTACTTTGTGGGAATTCGACCCGGTGCAGCACCAGACCCTCAGTAGGCTCTTTGACACGACGTATGAAGACGTCTGGAAGGTGCTGACCAAAGGCGCTGAGTCCCCCACATCCGCCTCCGAGGATCGCGGATACAGCTCGCAGCGTAACGCTGGCGAGGTAAGCTATCTATACCTTTGAAAGGTTCGTTAAGCTCTTCTTCATAGATTATCTCTATGCGGGATCTAAACTCCCTTTTACCTTTGACAGGCTTGGCAGGAGATATCCGGACCGATTAACTGTCCGGCTCCTCTGCCCGAAGACCCAACCCCAGCTCTCTTGGTGAAGCTAATGGCTCCGGCACCTTACGTGGTGCCGGAGAGGAAGGCCAAGAAGAAGAAAACCACCGGGACTCGAAAAAGTTCCCGCAATATGGTGGTGTCGGACTCGTCATCCGACGAGTCCGCAACGCCCTCCTCTCGTGAAAACGAGGAGGAGGAACAAGGAAGCTCTCCCCCTCCAGCGAGGGGAGAAAAGAAGAAGAAGGCCGCCCCAATAGGGGAGGCCGAGGTGTCGAGGAAAAGGAAGACCCCTCTGCCGGACTACTCCCACGACACCGAAGAGGGCGGAGAGGAGTGGCCGGATAGAACCAAGCGTCCGGCGAAATCGTAAGTATTTATATACCAGAGTGACTCATGATACTCTTTTAGTGTGCGGCTTTCCCAGAATTCGCACGTATTTTATGCAGCCCGCCCCGAGCCGAACTCGACGACTCGTCGAGCGGCTCCCTGGATTCGTCGGAGGTAAACTCAGTTCCACCCGCGGTCTCCCCCCGCGGGGCGGACGACGCCGAAGTGGCGCCCCGCCAAGCTTCGGGGCAGGAGGAGATGGTCCTGGAGGAGCCACAAGGCAATCCTCCGGACCCCAGGAGTGAAGGGGATGAAACCCCCCAGGGCTCCAAGTCCGGCTTTGTGCCGAACACCGCGCCGGACTCGACAGTCCCGGTTCGCGGTGGGCGAACTCCTTCCAAGAGGAGTAAGCCATCTGAGCCGGCGGCCTCCGTCCAACCGGAGGCGCCGGACAATCTGCTGGAGGTGCTTAAGGGCGCCGCCATCGATGAGGAGCACCGTACTGTTATGAGTACGATGATCCAAAGGATTCAGTCCGCCAAGAGTGGACTGAATGAAGCTTGCGCTAGCCTTCTAACAGGCTTCGAGGTAAGTAAAAATATGTCAATTTATTTACCGCATAGACAGTAGCCCCTGATGCTCTGTTCGGTGTTCGGAAAGAAAAGTCGGATAGAGGATCTAGTAGTTTTCGCAGGAGTCTAACAAAAAGGGTCAAATATGCGTATGCAGGCTTCACTGTTGTCCACCGCCGCACTTACTGCGCAGGTGGATGTCCTAAAACAGGACCTCGGGCGGACCGAGCAAGAGCTCGGCCTTGCCAAACGGCAGCTCGAGGAGAAGGAAGGTAAGAAATACCTAAAGGAAAAAGAAGAAAAAAGGTGCCTATAGAGAGGCTTGATTGCAGAAGGAAATAACAGGATTGTATTGCTTATTGTAGGGGCCATAACCGAGGTGACAACCCTGAAGCAGGCACTGGCTGAGGCCGAAAAGAAAACGGCCAAGGAGCACGCCGAGCGAGAAAGGCTTGGGGTTCAGGTCGGCGAGGTGCAGCAAGAGCTGCAAACTCTCATGAAAAAACATGAGGGTTTGGAGCTTGAGGCGAAGGCGCAAGCATCCGAGCTCGCGTCGGCCATCGAGACCGCCAAGAGTGCCAAGGCCAAAGCCCAAAAGGCCCTCCAAGAGTTGGAGGAGGTGAAAAAGATAGCAACAGGTAAGGCATTCTCAATGCATAGTAGGAATATAAAAGTAAACTACCTATTACTTACCCGAATCCGGAGTTCTCCAGGGGTGTTCGCCGATCTTCCCCGCAGCGTATCCGACGCCGCCGCGTTCTACTGAGCTGAAGAGGGCAGCTCGACGGAGAGTGTGTTCTGGTCTCAGTATTCTCAGGCCGGACACCCTGTGCCCTTAAGCGATCACCTGAAACAGCTGGTCGAGCTCCACAAGGCGGCCGAACAGGCCATGAAGGGCTTACTAGTTCGGCTGTGGCCTGGAGAGGCCCTGCCTGGGAGCTATTTCGGGCTGGTGCGGCGGCTGGTGGAGGCCTGTCCACGGCTTGAGGTCATCAAGCGCTCTGTCTGCATTGAAGGTGCCCGGAGGGCCCTTGCCCGTGTAAGGGTACACTGGGGTAAGCTGGACGGAGAGAAGCTAGTGAAGGACGGGCCGCCGCAGGGGAAGGAGCATCGCAAGCCCAAGAACTACTACAAGGACGTTCTTGCCGGAGCCCGCCTTGTCGCGGATGAATGTGCTAAAGATGTAATATTTGAGTGAACTCGCTCATTTGTATCCTGTGCGCTGAAAACTTGTTCATATGCGCAAAGCAATGCTTGTTTAATTTAAAATATTATTTTCTGTGCGGCCGTTTATCAAAAATTGAGAGATGGCGAGTCGTCGGCTTCTGCCCCCATGCCACTAGTGCTGGGGTGTTCGGGATAAACCTGAGGGCTCTTGTTCCCATAGTTGGGTCCTTCGAGGGAGGCGCTCAGCACAGCGAACCAGGAAATCGTACTATAATGCTTGAACACTCTCACTTAGCCATAGAACGTTATAATTTTAAATTTCGGCAAAGCCCCTAGTTCGGAAGGATGAATTCGGGGCACTATCCACGCCTTTGGCCGGACATAGCCAGCTCCTCGCTCAAAGCGGCATAAGCCTTTAAGGACTCGAAAAACCTCTCGAACAGCGACCGGTCTCACGCCTTACCATGACAGTCTATTTTAGCTTTCTCCACTGAGGTGCTCAACCCACCTGATCTGGGGCACAATCGCAGTGGTTCTCCTAGTGCTACCTTAGCCGATAGAGCGGAACGTAAGGTACCAAAACATAGGAGCCGGGCAAACCCAACATGTGACCAAAATCATGACTCGGAGCCGATGCATATAGTGCTATAAGTTCGGGGTGCCGCACTTGTGAAAGTGTACGGACTTCTCACACCAGATAAAAGGGTAATGAAGCCCCTGGCGTGGTTTGCCATACCATGGTGTACGTGTGCGATCATGTTATGTAATAAACACATATATTCAAAGGGGATAATGCAAAAAATAGACAAAAAGCTATGCATTGTTTATAAAGAGGCTATTTATCAAAGCCGAATGATACAAGTAGTGCGATAAGCAAAAAAGATATTAGACTATTTAACATGTCCTGACCAGGCGCAGGCCGCGGAATTTAGAAACAGATATATCGCTCGAAATAGAGACCACCTGAGAGTTCCGGAATGCGGCGTAGCTTTGTCTGCTTTCCTGGATCTTGCATCGTCTGTGCGGCAACACTGTCGAACAGGTTATCCAGAGTATGGAGTCCTGAAAGTAAAAAAGAAAAATCCGGCAGCCCCTAGTACGTTTGACGCCGTGCTGTAGGCATGCCGTTAATGTGCCCCTCCCCCTGTGCCCATGGAATTTTAAGGGCGTAATTGTGTACTCGAGGTACTTGCTCCGCTATGTTGCGATGGCTGGGGTCGGGGCCGTATTGCTACGCTTGCTCTGATCGTGCCAGGTGGCATTGTTGCAGGTTACTCCGGGCGCGCTTTGCATTGTCCGGCTTTTTTAACGGCCGGACTGGAGAGTTGCCTTGAAAGGCTGCTTTGTACTTCCGCTGCGAGGGCCGCCGTGTGCTCCTTTGTACGGATGGAGCGTTCTGTGTTTCCGCTGACCGTAATTACTCCTCGTGGGCCTGGCATCTTGAGCTTGAGATATGCGTAGTGCGGCACCGCATTGAATTTAGCGAATGCGGTTCGTCCGAGCAGGGCGTGATAGCCACTGCGGAACGGCACTATATCGAAGATTAACTCTTCACTTCGGAAGTTATCCAGAGATCCGAAGACCACATCAAGTGTTATCGAGCCTATGCAATTGGCCTCTACACCTGGTATGACGCCTTTAAAGGTCGTCCTTGTGGGCTTGATCCTTGATGGATCTATGCCATTTTCCGCACTGTATCCTGATAAAGCAGGTTCAGGCTACTGCCGCCGTCCATGAGGACTCTTGTGATATGAAATCCGTCCACGATTGGGTCGAGGACCAGTGCGGCAAAACCGCCGTGACGGATGCTAGTGGGGTGGTCCCTTCGATCGAAAGTGATCGGGCAGGAGGACCATGGGTTGAACTTTGGGGCGACTGGCTCCATCGCGTATACGTCCCGTAGCGCATGCTTCCTCTCCCGCTTGGGAATGTGGGTCGCGTATATCATGTTCACCGTCCGCACTTGTGGGGCAAACCCTTTCTGTCCATTGTTGTTCGGCGGCCTGGGCTCCTCCTCGTCGTCACTGTTCAGCCCCTTGTCCTTGTGTTCGGCTCTTAACTTGCCTGCCTGCTTGAACACCCAACAATCCCTGTTGGTGTGATTGGCTGGCCTTTCGGGGGTGCCATGAATCTGGCACGAGCGGTCGAGTATTCGGTCCAAACTGGACGGGCCCTGGGTATTCTTTTTAAATGGCCTTTTCCGCTGACCGGATTTATAGCCTCTGAATCCGGCATTGACTGTTGTATCCTCATTGCTGTCGCTGCTAACGCGGCGCTTTTGATTATTTCGACGTGACCTGCCACTTTTGTCCTTGGTATCCGAGTTACCGGGCTTCTTCGATAAGTTGTTGCTGCGAGCTAGCCAGCTATCTTCGCCCGCGCAAAAGCGGGTCATGAGTGTCGTGAGGGCTGCCGTGGTTTTCGGCTTCTTCTGTCCCAGGTGCCGGGCAATCCACTCGTCACGGATGTTATGTTTGAAGGCTGCTAGGGCCTTTGCGTCCGGACAATCGACTATCTAATTTTTCTTTGTTAGGAACCGTGTCCAGAATTGCTTGGCCGATTCTTCTGGCTACTGAATTATGTGGCTTAGGTCGTCGGCGTCCGGTGGCCGCACATAGGTCCCCTGAAAGTTGTCGAGGAATGCGGCTTCCAGGTCCTCCCAAGAACCGATTGAGTCCGCTGGTAGGCTGTTAAGCCAGTGCCGGGCTGGTCCTTTAAGCTTAAGGGGAAGGTATTTGATGGCGTGCAGATCATCGCCATGTGCCATGTGGATGTGAAGGAGATAATCCTCAATCCATACTGCCGGATCTGTCGTACCATCGTACGACTCGATATTGACGGGTTTTAAAACCCTCTGGGATTTTATGATCCATTACTTCGTCTGTGAAGCATAGTGGGTGTGCGGCGCCCCTGTACTGGGCTATGTCACGACGCAGCTCAGAAGAGTTGTGCCTACTGTGTTCGGCCCGGCCGAGTGACGATCATCACGTGTCGTCGGGCGTCCGCGCGATCCATAGATCGATCTTGTTTGCTTTGCTTTATCCTCCAGTACGTCTCGCAGGTCTAGCTCGTTTTCCCGTGCCTTATTCGAGCGGCGCCGAGGCATGGCTTGCTTAGGGGCTCGACAGGCCTCTCTGTCGCGGCCATGGGGTGGCCGGTCTGCCATGTCACATGCTTCCCCCTCTGATTGGGGTAGCGGCCTGCGCTTAGGATAATTTTTGGAGGGGCGCCCGAGTTCATACTCTTCGGCCGCAAGGACTTCAGTCCATCTATCAGCTAGCAAATCTTGATCAGCTCTAAGCTGTTGCTGCTTTTTCTTTAGGTTGTTGGCCGTGGCTAGAAGCCTGCGTTGAAAACGCTCTTGTTCGGCGGGGTCTGATGGTACGACGAATTCGTCGTCGTCGAGGCTTGCCTCGTCTTCGGAGGGAGCCATGTAGTTATCATCCTCAACCTCTTGCTCTGCCGCTCTCTCCTGAGGGCTAGCTTTTCCATCTTCCTGCGCCGAATCTTGCTGGTTCTGGTGTTCTTCGGCGCTGTCCGGGGTAGTATTATCTCCCGTGCCGGAATCACCGTTTTTGCTGTGGCGGGATTTAGAGCGGCGCCATGGGCGCCGGCGTTTTTGCGGGTTTTTTGAGTTGTCGTCTTCCGCTGCTCCATCGCCATCCGCATCCTTTGGAGCATCCACCATGTATATGTCATATGACGAGGTGGCGGTCCAGCGCCCTACAGGTGATGGTTCTTGTTCGTCTCCTCCTTCGTCGTCCATACCGTCAAAGTCTTTGGAGCCGAAGTCAAGCATGTCGGTTAAATCGTCGACAGTGGCTATCAAGTGGGTGGTGGGTGGGCTTTGAATTTCTTTGTTGTCCGGATCCCAACCATGCAGACCATAGTCCGGCCTGGGCTCTCCCGATAAAGAGAGAGACTTGAGAGAATTCAGGATATCACCGAAAGGTGAGCACTGAAAGATGTCCGCGACGGTGAACTCCATTACAGGCGCCCAATCGGATTCGATCAGCGGGGGCGCGGAAGGCTCGGAGTTCGAAGAAGAGTCCGGCTCCTTGGAGTCCTGGGACGTGCAGAGTACGGGGCTGGCGTTCGGCTCGATCGCCTTTGAGATCGCAGCCCCCGAGGTGACGTCCAACCATTCATCCTCAGAGAACGCAGCGGGCTCCGAGTCAAAGATCGGCGCCGGAGCGTGTGCGACCTCCAGGGTGCTATTCGGAGGCAGAGCTACATCATGCCCCTCGAAATAGCACGGCGCGCTTGGCTGTGGCTCGAACCCGTCAAAGATCAAGTCTCCGCGGATATCAGCCGTATAGTTTAAGCTTCCAAACCTGACTTGATGGCCAGGGGCGTAGCTTTCGATCTGCTCCAGATGACCAAGCGAATTGGCCCGCAGAGCGAAGCCGCCGAAGACGAAGATTTGTCCGGGGAGGAAAGTCTCACCCTGGACCTCATCATTGTTGATGATCAAAGGAGCCATCGAGCCTCAAAGCGATGACACAGAGGAATTCTCAATGAAAGCACCAATGTCGGTGTCAAAACCGGCGGATCTCGGGTAGGGGGTCCCGAACTGTGCGTCAAGGTCGGATGGTAACAGGAGACAAGGGACACTTTATTTTACCCAGGTTCGGGCCCTCTCGATGGAGGTAAAACCCTACTCCTGCTAGATTAATATTGATGACATGGGTAGTACAAGAGTGGATTTACCACAAGATCAAGGAGGCTAAACCCTAGAAGCTAGCCTATGGTATGATTGTGTATGATGATGGTTGTCCTACGGACTACAACCCTCTGGTTTATATAGACACCGGATAGGGTTAGGGTTACACAGAGTCGGTTACAATGGTAGGAGATCTCGAATATCCGCATGCCTAGCTTGCCTTCCACGCCAAGAAAAGATCCTTCCGGACACGGGACGAAGTCTTCAATCTTGTATCTTCATAGTCCTGGAGTCCGGCTGAAGGTATAGTTCGGCTATCCGAACACCCCCTAATCCAGGACTCCCTCAGTGTTTTTTCTAAGTTAAAACTCTCGTTCTTCTGATGACTTTGCTGGATCGAGTTGTAAACTTAAACTCTATGGTGGCCTGATACGTTTGCTGTGATTTTCTACATGCTTATTCCTCGTTAATGTTAATGCACGCGTGCTGAATTACATCAGTCACCATATTTCATCATGCATTTGAAGTTCTTCATATTATATGTCAAATGCGTGTATGAATTACAAGATATAGGGGGGGAGATCTCCATGATTCTACTCTTCAAGTGTGCATTGCTTCAAAAGCAAATTCCTCACTATGCACATCTTCAGGGGGAGTTCTTCTATAGCTTGCAATCAAATTCCTCAATATCAGTATTTACGCTTCATATGATTATCCCCGTTGAAAACTTAACCTATATTGTCATCAATCACCAAAAAGGGGGAGACTGTAAGTGCATCTAGTGCCCCTTAGTGATTTTGGTGTATTGAAGACTTATAGGTTAAGGGACTAATGTGTTTATGAGTGTACACAAGTCTATAAGTCTATGAGGAGTTTGATATTTACAGAGAAAGTCGACCCCTAAAAATGAAGTTCTTCGACTGAAGACTTTGGCTTTTTGAAGACTTTCTGAAGACTTTGAAAGTGAAGAAATTGGTGTGACCTTGAAGACTTGGTATTCATTCGAGGAACATGAAGCGTGAAGACTTTTGTTTTCATAGTTTCATTTTCTATTTCTTGAGTCATAGGAAACACCGTACTGTTAAAGGGGGTCGAGGAAATACTAAGGAAAAATTTCCATGTGATGCTCAACTCAAAATCCTACATCTACCAATCCCTTCGAGTGAAGCCATTGGAAATCTCATATAATTCAGTCAATTTCTTCAGTGACAGAGACGAAGTTCTTCTGGTCTCTGAGGAATTTGTTCTGACCGAGGAGTTAGGAATTCACCAGTGCGGATTGCCTACACAGTGAGGAACATGATAGCCCCGAGGAGTTTGATACTCAAATTTCCGACCGTTGTTGTGCCTTGTGCCAGCTCTCCCAAAATATCTACTCACCTAACGGTCATATCATTGAAGGGCATTTATGCCTTATCATGTCGGGCTGCTCCCTAGGCTATAAATAGCCGCCCCCTACAACCACTAGCTGGTTGGCTGCTCCGAGAGAAACTGACACATGTCATTTGAGAGCATCCCATCCTCCGAGGACTTTGAGAGAAAATCATCGAGTGAGGAAACCCAAACCCAAACACCTACGAACCCAAAGTGATTGAGCATCATTGAAGAGATTGATCCTGCATGGATCCGACGCTTGTTACCTTTGAAGACTATGCTTCTTACAGATGGTTAGGCGTCATGGTCTAGAGCATCCAAGAGGAATTGTGGATCGCCGAGTGACCGAGTCTGTGAAGGTTTGGAAGTCACCTGAAGACTTACCATGAGTGATTGGGTGAGGTCTGTGTGACCTTAGCCCAAGGATAATATGGTGAGGACTGTGTGTCCGGGACTGTGTGTCCTCAGGTTTAAATACCTAGCCGCTCCAACCAGACGTACAACTGAGACAACAGTAGGAACTAGTCTACCAAATCATTGTCTTCACCAAGCTTACTGGTTCTATTTCCTCGACTCTTTCATTTCCTCATAACTGTGTTGTGCACTCGTTCATATCTGTGTTTGAAGACTTTGACTGAAGACTTTCTCAATTTCCTCAGTTCAATTTCTTCAGTCTGTTTGTCTTCATCCTGTGTTTACGCTTTCTGTACTCGGTGCTTGTCTTCATTTCATCATGATGACCATGCTTGTGTTCTGTTATGTTTACTTTTGAGTATTTATTCCGCTACAAGTAGTTCTTTGCTAAGGAATTTCCTCACCCGCAAATTCCTCAGTGAAGAATTCATAAAAATCGCCTATTCACCCCCCCTCTAGTTGATATAACGCACTTTCACACGAAGCTATTCTTTCCGTTCGATCTATCATAGAATTCGTACTAGAATAACACCTTAATACACAAATCAACCAAAACCCTAATGTCACCTAGATACTCCAATGTCACCTCAAGTATCCATGGTTATGATTATAGGATATGCATCACACAATCTGAGATTCATCTATTCAAACCAACACAAAGTACTTCAAAGAGTGCCCCAAAGTTTCTACTGGAGAGTCAACACGAAAACGTGTGCCAACCCCTATGCATAAGTTCACAATGTTACGGAACCCGCAAGTTGATCACCAAAACATATATCAAGTGGATCACATGAATATCCCATTGTCACCATAGATAAGCACATGCAAGGCATACATTAAGTGTTCTCAAATCCTTAAAGACTCAATCCGATAAGATAACTTCAAAGGGAAAAGTCAATCTATTACAAGAGAGTAGAGGGGGAGAAACTCATAAGATCCAACTATAATAGCAAAGCTTGCGATACATCAAGATCGTACCACCTCAAGAACACGAGAGAGAGAGAGAGAGAGAGAGAGAGAGAGATCAAACACATAGCTACTGGTGCATACCCTCAGCCCCGAGGGACAACTACTCCCTCCTCGTCATGGAGAGCGCCGGGATGATGAAGATGGCCACCGGTGAGGGATTCCCCCCTCCGGCAGGGTGCCGGAACGGGTCTAGATTGGTTTTCAGTGCCTACAGAGGCTTGCGGCGGCGGAACTCCCGATCTAGGTTATGTTCTGGGTGTTTCCGTATATATAAGAGGTTTTGGCGTTGGGAACAAGTCAGGGGGGTCTCTGGGTTGTCCATGAGGTAGGGAGGTGCTCCCAGGGGTGTGGGTGCGCCCCCCACCCTCGTGGGCAGCCCGGGACTCTTCTGGCCCATCTCTTTTGCTCCATGGCTTCTGGTCCAAAAATAAGTTCCGTCAATTTTCAGGTCAATTGGACTCCGTTTGGTTTTCCTTTTCTGCGGTACTCAAAAATAAGGAAAAACAGAAACTAGCACTGGGTTGTAGGTTAATAGGTTAGCCCAAAAATCATATAAAATAGCATATAAATGCATATAAAACATCCTAGAAGGATAATATAATAGCATGAATACTTCATAAATTATAGATACGTTGGAGACGTATCACATATCTACATATGCTAGGCTCGTCGAGTTTAACCCGAGTATTTCTACGTGTGCAAAACTGGCTTGCACCCATTGTATATGAACGTAGAGCTTATCACATCCGATCATCACATGGTGTCTCGGCACGACGAACTTTGGCAACGGTGCATACTCAGGGAGAACACTTATACCTTGAAATTTAGTGAGAGATCATCTTATAATGCTACCATCAATCAAGTAGAATAAGATGCATAAAGGATAAACATCACATGCAATCAATATAAGTGATATGATATGGCCATCATCATCTTGTGCCTTTGATCTCCATCTCCAAAGGACTGTCATGATCACCATCGTCACCGGCGCGACACTTTGATCTCCATCATAGCATCGTTGTCGTCTCGCCAACTATTGCTTCTACGACCATCGCTACTGCTTAGTGATAAAGTAAACTAATTACAGGGTGATTGCATTGCATACAATAAAGAGACAACCATATGGCTCCTGCCAGTTGCCGATAACTCCGTTACAAAACATGATCATCTCATACTATAAAATATAGCATCTGCCTTGACGATATCATATCACAACATCCCTGCAAAAACAAGTTAGACGTCCTCTACTTTGTTGTTGCAAGTTTTACGTGGCTGCTACGGGCTGAGCAAGAACCGTTCTTACCTACGCATCAAAACCACAACGATATTTCGTCAAGTTAGTGTTGTTTTAACCTTCAACAAGGACCGGGCGTAGTCACACTCGGTTCAACTAAAGTTGGAGAAACTGACATCCGCCAGCCACCTGTGTGTGAAGCACGTCGGTAGAATCAGTCTCACGTAAGTGTACGTGTAATGTCGGTCCGGGCCGCTTCATCCAACAATACCGCCGAACCAAAGTATGACATGCTGGTAAGCAGTATGACTTGTATCACCCACAACTCACTTGTGTTCTACTCGTGCATATAACATCTACGCATAAACCTGGCTCGGATGCCACTGTCGGGGAACGTAATAATTTCAAACAAAAATCTATGCACACGCAAGATCATGGTGATGCATAGCAACAAGAGGGGAGAGTGTTGTCTACGTACCCTCGTAGACCGAAAGCGGAAGCGTTATGACAATGCGGTTGATGTAGTCGTACGTCTTCACGATCGACCGATCATCAGTACCGAACGTACGCACCTCCGCGTTCGGCACACGTTCAGCTCGGTGACGTCCCGCGAACTCACGATCTGGTAGAGCTTCGAGGAGGAGCTTCGTCAGCACGACGGCATGGTAACGGTGTTGATGAAGTTACCGACGCAGGGCTTCGCCTAAGAACCACTACGATATGTCCGAGGTGGATTATGGTGGAGGTGTAACATCCCAAATTTTCAATTTGGAATGTTATGCATTAGATCATCATTGCATATCATATTTTATTGCATTTTGGCTTGATCCTAGAAATTCTATGCAACTCAAGGACCCACGGAGAGAGTTGGGGATTTCGTTATTTTCATATTTGAGTTTTTCTCAAATTTTGAAAAGAGGATCGTTTGATTTTAATTATTTTATCTTTGAATATTTCTTTTATGAAAATAAAAGAGAGAGGATAAAATGACTTCCTCAAAATAAAGAAATATTGGAGAATTAATATTAAAATCAAATAAGATTTTTATTCGGTGTTTTATTGCTATTTTATTTCAATTAGGAAAAATATGCGTTTGTCAAAATTGCATTAGAGTCCCAAATAAATGTTCCCCTTGTCCGGTAGATTTTTAGAGGATGGGGAAAATTTATTTCAGGATTGTTGGAGTCCGTTTAGTATTTCTGTTATTCATTTTTTTGCACGGAATATATTTAAAAAAGGGAGGGAAACCGACTTTGGGCCGTATCCGCCCAGGACTCCGTCCGCGGGAGGCTTTATAAACCGCGTCGCCCGAGGCCACAGCTCACCAGCCCGCCGCCGCGCGCGCCACGTGCCGCCGCCGCACCGTCGCCGCGCCGCACCACCGTCGCCGACCCGCCGCCCTGCCGCGGAGCCGCTCGCCGTCGCCGCCGTTCCGCCGGACCTCACCGGAGGTAGCCGCCGCTACCGCCTCGGTTTTCATGATGTGTTTTTTTTCAAAACCTTAGATGCATTTTTTTATTTTAGATTATTTTTTCCGGTTTAGTTATTTAGCGAACGCCTGTTCGTTAGTTAGTTTTAACGAACGGTTTTCACTGTTTAGCCGTAGACAGCGAACGTACGTTCGTTAGTCTGCTCGCCAGTTTTTCTTTTTCTCGGATTTTCCGCGATTATTTCCGATCGCGATTTCTCATCCGATTTTCGTTTTAGTTTATCTTTTCGCTCGTTTATCGGAATTAGGCGATTCAAGCGCCTAGAGTTTCATCTCAAAACCCACTTTCTGTCTAATCAACTTAAACAAGTTTTTGCTACTGTAGAATTTGACTTTAGTCTAGAATAGTAAACGAAGCTTGTTTCTTTCTCAGTTTGAGTTTTGTTGCTTCGTTTGATTTGATTCTTTTTGCAAACCGGAGTTCTTAAGTTGAACTTTCTGGTTAGATCTATTATTTGAGTTTTACCCATGTATTTGCTTGATTTCCTTATTGTATGCTTGTTTGTTTGCAATAGAGTACCCGGAGTGCGAAGCGTGCTACTACGAGTCTCTAGGCTTCACGGATCATCAGCAAGGCAAGTAACACTTTGATCATACCTTTTTACTACCCAATTTTATTGCATTAGATCAATCCTCAAACAATTGCATGGTTAGGATCTAATTTAAATTGTTGGTTTGGGAAGTAGATGAGGTAATACCTATTCACCTGTTTATTATCAAACCTATGGGAGTTACTTCTACGTTGCTTATATTGCTATGCTATGCTCGTAGACGTGGATTGGGTTTGAGTGTATTCATGACAGATGTGAGTATTGCTAATTAATGGTTAACTTAAGTTGGCAACTTTAATACACATCTGGGTGGATTGAGGCACCTGGGGAGTCCAATGTTGCCTGTATTTTTGGAAATCCCGGGGTACCGTGTGATTTTCCTATGGCCTGCCACCTAGGCCCAAAGGGATCATAAGATTATTCATGCTGGAAACTTCCGCGTGCAGCCACATGCCATTATGGGCTCTGGCATAGTTAAGTAAGTTGTGGGAAACCTTTCCATGATGGGCTAGCACTAGTACAGAACCGGGCAATAGCACCGGTTCGTAAGGCCCTTTAGTGTCGGTTCCATAACCGGCACTAAAGTGTGGGCACTAAAGGCCCCCCCTTTAGTACCGGTTCAGCACGAACCGGTGCTAAAGGGCAACCACGTGGCACGAGCCAGCTCCGGGGGCCGGGAGCCCTTTAGTACCGGTTGGTAACACCAACCGGTACTAAAATGTTTGGGGGGTTTTTGGTTTTATGATTTCTTTTTCATTTAATTTTGTGTTTTCCATTTTAATTCTTTTTCGTTTGCTGGTATTTTACGATACTACACATTGTACACGTTATGCATATATATGGTAGCTAGTAGAACCAATCATATATATATATATATATATATATATATATATATATATATATATATATATATATATGTATAGATCATCAATGTCTCACAAACCACCATATTAATTCACACATACACACATGTATAGCTATATACAATTTCTCGTACATATGCATGTTGCCTTTGGAGCCAGTTGCATTAGCCTAATTGGTGCCTTCAGAGCACGATGACAATTTGGAAGACCTGGTCGATGGGGGCGGTAGCGGGTAATAGTATTCTCCCTTCGGATTTATGACCTGGTCGAGCAAAAATCCCGCTATTTCCTCTTGAAGTGCTTGTACGCGCTCCGTATCTAGGAGCTTGTCCCGCACCTCTGTGAACTGTTAAGAAGGAGATCAATATGCATGTGTATTAGTTGTGTAACTAGATATCGATAATGGTGCACAAATTGTGAATAGTGTTCTGACAAGCGTACCCATTCCTGTCTTTTAGATCTGCTCCTTTCGGACGCCATCATGCGAATGTTCTCGCAAATGCAGTATGCACACAGATCAGTCCCCTGCGCCTGCTTTATGGCCTTTACGAGAATGGAATTTAATTTGATCAGATAATAATTAATCAAGCGTGATAATATTAAAAAGATGGCAGCTAGCTAGCACTACTTAATTACTTACCCTGGGTCGAAGCCATCTCAGCTGTCGTTTCCATTCGCCTTCCGTTTTGCTGATGAACCTTGCCCAAGCCCTGCTCTCCGACAAAGAAAATGAATAAAGGGGTTATTAAATAGTTCATATCATGAAATGAAGAACTAAATAGGCCGAGATATATAGTTAATAATGATTGAAATTACCTGTTGACTATCCCAAACAAGACGTTATAGTCACTATTTTCTTTGAGTAGTGAGTCCAGTATTTCAACTGTTCCTTCGTCAACTTTAATGATACACAAGATCCAGTGAAATCTGCATGCACACACGTTTGCATGTCTTAATTAAGCGGGCATATGTAAGCAAAAACATGTAGCTAGCTAGCTAGTAGGAAAAAAAGAGAATTTGTAGTACAAGAAAGTGTGACTCACTTGAAGTTGTAAGGAAGTAGTATATCTTCATTGTATTTGAGGCGCATCAAGAACTCGAACATGTTGTCCTCTACCTGCTTTTTATAATAGTTGCTTATATTCCATGTGAATTCATTAACGGTGTTTGGGTCAATGAACCCAATGCCATAGCGTCCACCTTTTTTCATTTCATACATCTTCATCCTGCATAATACCACAGAAAAGAATATAGTGAGGATAATTGCAGGTAATGATTGATCAAAAGGATCAATACAGCTAGCTTGAGACTTAAATTACAGAAGTAAATCACTTACAGACAATAGCAACTGACGATAGATTTGTCGAGTGCGTCTTGATTGTATAACTGAAACAGTTCAGAATACTCAACGGTCCTAGGTTTCTCATGGTAGTAATGATCCTTGTTGACTTGCACCATGAGGGACTGTCGATCGGATATCTTGGTAATGTCCATGTACCATTGATGCAATTCATACATTCTCGTTGGGAGCTTCTTGACATCTTCTGGCTTGACCAAAGGTTGGCCCCGGACATATTTCCATTTTATTTCCTCCTCTGTAAGCACAGGCATGTCCTCGATCTTGAGGAGTTGTCCAACAGTGATCTTGAGTTCTTCAGCCTGCGTTATATGCTGCTGGGTTATTACAACATCGCCCACCTGGGGAACGTAAACTGTTTGCCCACAATAATATTGGTCGCACGTACTGTCACGTGTTGTTGGCGGCACAACAAGCGGGGGGATTGGTTGCGCCCACTGTTCTCCCAGCTGGGCAACGGTTCTCCCGCATTTTTTGACAGCTGCTTGTTGTTTGCTCGAGCTCGAGCTCGCCTCCTTCTGTAGACGTTGTCGATGTAACTTCTTGATGTGGCGCTCATAGTCTGTGTCAACAGGCTTAGGAGGTGGTGGTTCAGCCATACGAATGAAGTGGTCAATAACTTCCACAGGCACTTTCTCCCTTGGCGGCGGTGGCGGTTTTGGTCCAAAATGGGCGTCGACTTCTGGCCGCACTATGGCATTGGTTAGCTCCTTGGTCCTGTCGTAAGCCCTCTCAGGAAGAGGGGTAGTGAGGTTTGGACCATATTTATATCGCTTGCCTCCACCTGTACTTCCTGTACTATGACCTCGACTGGTACCGCTACGCACCATAGCTGCGGGGTGTCTCTTCGTGGATTGCTGAGGCAGCGGAGACGGCTGACGGGGCTGAGTTGAACGAGGAGGAGTGGCCTGAAGCTGTGCCGGACTTGGAGGAGGAGTGGCCTGAGACTTTGCCGGACTTGGAGGAGGAGTGGACGTCTGACGCTGTGTCAGACTTGGAGGAGGAGTGGCCTGACACTTTGCCGGACTTGGAGGAGGAGGAGTGGCCTCGCGCGTTGGTGGACTTGGAGGAGCGGGAGTCTGCTGACTCGGTGGCGGACTTCGACGAGGAGTCGGGTGACGCGGTGTCGGTGGCCTTCGAAAGATGATGCAATCTTTTCTCCATAGGATGATACGATGTTTGGCATCTCCGAGTGTGTGCTCCTCGTCACCTCCAAGAATGTCAAGCTCTAGCCCCGAATATTGGTCCACCACCTCATCAACCACGACATGAGCATAGCCTGCTGGAATCGGGTTGCAATGGAAGGTTGCATCGGGGGAATTTGTATAAGCAACGGCGTCCGCCACCTTCATGGATATGTTCTTCATTTTGAAGTGTAGCTCGCAGTTAGTGTTCTCCATGATGTCATCCACGGGGTATCTATCCAGCATTGCATCAAACGGGGCGGAACCCACGCTGCTTCTCGGCATGGATGGGGCGGTGGTATCCAATGATGGATCATCCGCTAGCTGTTGCAGCTGCTAAGACCCCCTTTGCTGGCTAAGTGAGTCGATCTGCTCCTGCTGCCGCTGGAATTTGTCTGCCAAGTCCGCGTACGTGGATTCTAGGCCTTGAAGGCGTTCATAGTCCCGCTTCCTCTTCTCCTCCTCCATCTTCCTCTGCTTCTCCTCTGCAATCTTCCTTCTCGCACAGGTTCTGTAGTCGGCGTTCCATTCCGAAAACCCCTCATACCACAGAATAGCGCCCTTGCCTCGTGTTCTTCTCGGGTGTTCAGGATTTTCAGGGCACGTGTAAGCTCGTCGTTCTCTCTGTTCGGCTGGAACACCCCCGTTCGAGCCTCTTCTATTGCAACAAGTATGTCATCGTCGGCTCCGTTCAGACATGCCTTCGTCGAAACTTTGCCTGTCTTTGGGTCCAACTCCCCCCATGCGCATAGAACCAACTCCTGCACCTGGGGGCCAGCTCTTAGTAACCGGAATGACACCTGCATCCTCCATCTCTTTCTCAGACTTATCCCACTTAGGCATTGCCACCGCGTAGCCACCTGGCCCCAGCTTATGGAACTTATCCTTTTTTTCGGCATTCTTCTTGTTTATTCTCGACCGTTCCTTAGCTATTTCTGAATCCTTGAATTTCACGAAATCGTCCCAATGAGCACTTTGATTCTCTAGTATCCCCTCGAATACTGGAGTCTTCCTTCCTCCCTTGACGTACTTCTCCCATTCACATCTCTTGTGGTTCTTGAATGCAACCGCCATCTTCCTAAAAGCAGCGTCCTTGACTTTCTACACATCTGCTTCTGTGAAATGATCTGGTAGGGTGAAATGTTCCATGAGAGTATCCCAAAGCAGTTTTTTTTATTCTCGTCGACAAAAGTAACATTTGGACGTGGCTTTGCTGGCTTTCTCCATTCTTGAAGGGAGATCAGGAGTTGGTCCTTCACAAGAACTCCGCACTGACGAACGAACTTGTCCGCAATCTTCTTAGGCGCTAATGGTTCGCCACTTGGTTTGAATGCCTTGATATTGTACTTTACGCCCTCCCTCAACTTTTTGTTCGGGCCTCGTTTCGTCCTTTTGCCTGAAGATTTGCTCGATCCGGATGGCTGAAAGAAGAAAGATCGATTCGTTAATATATCTTCAACTCATTTAAAACATGTGATGATCACCAGATTCCTGCTTATATAAATATATATACCTCGCCGGTGTTTGTTGTTTCAGGATCAACATGTTCTTCGTCATCGTCATAATCGTAGTTCATGACTTCATCAATTCGGTCGTCGCGATCGAATATCATATCACCCTCTCCGGTGTTGTTTAGAAATTCGGAGCCGTCATAATCTTCTTCATTCTGATCATCATCTGGCCCGCGTATCATATCGAACATGGTCTGTTCTCTGTCTCTGTCGGTATTGTCCGCCATAGCTTTTATTTAACTATGCCAAAAGAAATATAAAACAATTTAGTATAATCTCGAATAATACATATAATCTCGAATACATCCTCTCGAATAATAGATATAATCTCGAATACATCGTCTCGAATAACAGATATAATCTCGAATACATCGTCTCGAATAATATATAATCTCAAATACATCATCTCGAATATATAATCTCGAATACATCACTGGCTAGGTAGCTAATAAAGATCGAATACTACAGAAGAATCTAGGACACTCGCGGTTCCTGCGGCGCGGGCGGTGGACACCCAAAGAGAAGGAACCCTCACAGGATCATAGCTGAAGTGAGATCCCTGAAGAACACTACAAGAAATATGTCAACTTATGACCTTCTATCAGTGACCCTCGAAGAATTGGTCATAAATTTATGACCATTTCAGACCAATTGGTCAAAAGCTATTCGGGGGGCTCCAAACCCTAAACCATTGCGACCATTTTGGTCAGAAAGGTCGTAATTTCCTCACACGAAAAGGTCATAAAGCAAATAGCACTAGTCCGCTGCCTTATTTCTAGTTGTTAACGACCAATATAGATGGTCATAGCCTTGTAAATAGTGGTGGGTTGCTATGACTAGGCACCACCTCATCAGTTTTGCCTATGTGGCATGTCCATGTGGCAGTTTTTGCCCTAGGTTGTGAAGCAACCTATATTTCTGTCATTCCCAAAATTCCCAAAAAAATCTCATAAATTCTTTGGGTCATATCTTCGTCAAATATGTAAAAACCTTCATTGCCTAGTTCAAAAATAATACAAAAATATTCATTTTCCTATTCTGTTCAGAGTAACAGTTTGTGAAGGAAGTACCACTTTGGCATGTCCAAATAGTATCCATTTTCTACAGTGCTTTCCTATGCCCAAATAACCATCCTCCACCAAATGCCAGCTCAATCCATTCATTATTTTGAGCCGAGCTTCAACATTCGTATTTATGTCTAGTGTGGTGGTTTGCAAAGCAAGTACCAGCTAGGCTCCTCCTTTTGAGCTGAAAATTTGTGAAGACGGTCTTCTTAGTAACTGATCATCCTCAGCCAAAACTCACGCCCATTAGCCATGTACATTTCCTGTACCGCTAATCAAACACTTGGCTGCTAATTCATGTTTGAGCACCGATCGGTCTCCTCGTGAGAATCTTATGTTGTCATTTTCTTCCTAGCACCTACATGGGGAGTGCCCAACCCACTAGACATGTCTAGGCCACCCAGAACACATGGCAACGCCACGGTCACGCGGTGACCACGCGGCGGGCATGCGAGCTTACGCACTCTAGAGTTGGGGCCCTCGGCCACCGCCCAAACCACGACGTATCGCCACCAAACCATGTATTTATGACTAAATAGGTACTTATGTGACTAGAAATAATTTTTGGAAAAAATAAATAGCAAACTATGAGGCAACTGTAGTTCAAATTTGACCCGCTTCCAACTGAATCGGTGGGAATTTGCCTTTTTCACGAGAGGTGGATCAAAACTTTTTGCACCCAACCATTTTGTCAATTGTGCATTAAATATGTCCTAGTATTTTATATAATTGATTTGGTCTAATTTTGCAACCATTATTTGGTAGTTCCTTCACAAAAAAGCCTCCTTTCGGGCACTCGAAAAATGGAAAATGGTTTTTTCGTCCAACAAAAATGAAAACTTCCCTAGGCAACATTGTTTGCCATTCCAATATGCACTCTTGTGCACAATATGAGATCATTTGAACAAACTATGCCATGAATGTGGCCATAAGATTGATCATTTGGCTTGAAAGCCATTGATATCCACACATGATAGCTCATTTCTGAGAACACTTTTTTAAAATAATTTCCGTATTACAAGTTTGTTTTTTTTCCTGGAAACTTGGCCACATATGATGACACAATGCGAAGGTTTCCCAATTTTTTGATTTTTTTTGAATTTTTTATGCCCGTTTCAAAATGCGGTCAAAACGGCGGGAATGACTGTTCCTAGCTAGTGGTTGAATCTTGGAATTTTTTTGGTGTTTCTCTGATTAAATAGAAACTTATGTACCTAGAAATGATTTTTGGAAAAAATAAATAGCAAACTACGAGGCAGATGCAGTTCAAATTTGACCCGCTTCCAACTGAATCGGCGGGAATTTGTCTTTTTCACGAGAGGTGGATCAGAACTTTTTACACCCAACAATTTTGTCAATTGTGCATTAAATATGTCCTAGTATTTTATATAATTGATTTGGTCCAATTTTGCAACAATTATTTGGTAGTTCCTTCACAAAAAAGCCTCCTTTCGGGCACTCGAAAAATGGAAAATGGTTTTTTCGTCCAACGAAAATGAAAACTTCCTTAGGCAACATTGTTTGCCATTCCAATATGCACTCTTGTGCACAATATGAGATCATTTGAACAAACTATGCCATGAATGTGGCCATAAGATTGATCATTTGGCTTGAAAGCCATTGATCTCCACACATGATAGCTCGTTTCTGAGAACACTTTCTTAAAATAATTGTCGTATTACAAGTTTGTTATTTTTCCTGGAAACTTGGCCACATATGATGACACAATGCGAAGGTTTCCCAATTTTTTGATTTTTTTGAATTTTTTAGGCCCGTTCCAAAATGCGGTTAAAACGGCGGGAATGACCGTTCCTAGCTAGTGGTTGAATCTTGGAATTTTTTTGGTGTTTCTCTGATTAAATAGATACTTATGTACCTAGAAATGATTTTTGGAAAAAATAAATAGCAAACTATGAGGCAGCTGCAGTTCAAATTTGACCTGCTTCCAGCTGAATCGGCAGAAATTTGTCTTTTTCACGAGAGGTGGATCAAAAAATTTTACACCCAACCATTTTGTCAATTGTGCATTAAATATGTACTAGTATTTTATATAATTGATTTCGTACAATTTGCAATAAATATATGGTAGGTCCTTCACAAAAAATCTCATTTTGGGCACTCATAAAATGGAAATTGTTTTTTCACGAGAGGTGGATCAAAAGCTTTTGTCATGCAACTATTTGGTCAATTTTATATAAAATGTGGTCTACTATTTTAGAAAAAAAATGGAGTGGTGCTATTTTGGAACAAACATTTGGTAGGTTCTTCACAAAAAAATCATTTATGCACTCGGAATATTGAAAAAGATTTTTTTGTGCAATAAAAATTAAAGCTCTATTTGGCAACATTGTTCGCTATTACCAGTCAAAAAAAACATTGTTCGCTATTTCAAGATGCACACTAATGCAAATACAAGATCATTTTGACAAACTATGCCATTGTTATGTTTTAAAAAAATCAGAGATTTGAGTCCAATTTTTTGAGATTCAAAAGCGAGACAACCGGCCAATGAGACGCGAGGAACCACCTTCATGCGGATCATCAAATTGGACGCAATATGAGCCGTCTATCGTGCATCCATCCAACGGTGGAGCCTCTCCCGAGTAACAAAAACCCTAACCCACCCACACACCCTCCTCGATCCCCGCCGCCGCCACCCACCCACCCACCCACCCACTCCCGAGTCCCGACCCACCCTCTCGGCCTCTCCCCCTCCCCTCGATCCCCTAGATCCGATCGAGGCATGCCCCGCCGCCACCCCCACCCACCCGCCGCCGATCCACCCTCGCGCTCGGTAGCGCCGCCCTCCTCCTTCTCTCTACAGTCCATGGCCGGCACCACAGCCTCGTCTCCATGGCTGCTCTGCAGCGCCTCCGACGACCACGCCCGGAGCGCGACGGCGGCTCCGTTCCGAGCACTTGACGCCACGCTCCGCCGCGGCTCCTTCACCGTCCGACGCTCCTCCGGGCTCTTCATCTCGCCGACTTCCCCCTTCGTCATGGCCTCTCGTCCACGCTAGAGACAGCCACATCCTCGATGGTTGCTGCTGGACTCTACCCCTCCAAGTTGCCCGGACGCCTCCCCAACTCTCCCTCGTCCCCGACAAGGCCGCGATGGCGGACCAACATGGGTAGGTGCCCCTCGTCCCCGCTTGTTTTTCCCCTCCGATCTGATCGATCCGCACGGGTAGGATGTAGCTGACCCCCTCTCTCACCTCGCCTTGTGGATGCAGATCCGCCGGTCCTTCGTGCCTTCCTGTTACTGAGTTTCCTCCGCGCGCTGTGCAGATGGCGGTGCCTTTGCTGAAGAAGGCGATCGTGAAGAAGGGGGTGAAGCACTTCAAGAGGGTGCATAGCGACCGCTACATCAGCCTCAAGGTGAGACCCCTAGCTTGCTCGCTCTCGCTCTCGCCGTCGCTCGCCGGGCTTCTGTTCCAGAAACGTGCCATTTTCTAGATGGATTACCCTTGCTTTGTTCATGTGGGGTTCTGGCAGCTGTCCCGACCTCCTCTGCTAGCTCTCGATGCATGGATCTGGTTTACATGTCGCGTTAGTTTAGCAGTGCGCCTATGTAATCATCGCTACAAAGTTGGGCCTGGGTGCTGGTGTTTAGTGAGCACAGTAGGGGTTGGTTTAGTTTTTGGATGAACCTGTATATATTTTGTGTACACACCACTGATTCGTATGGTGCACTGTGAGGCTGGAAATTTCCTTTTAAGCTGTGGTGTGTTTGTTCTTGAGAGCTAGTTGTGGAAAATCCCCCTTGCTGTATGGAATCCACTGAAAAACATTCGAAATGGTTCGATATCCCACCACACACTAGTTGGGCCTAGTGATATTGATGAACTATAGTGTTTCATTGTTGATTCGTATGGTGCACTGTGATGCTTGAAATTTTGTTTTTAAAGCTGTGGTGTGTTTGTTCATGAGAGTTAAAAACTGTGGATGTTGCGTGCAGCCTTGTGAATCAAGTTATGCATGCGTGCTGCATTTAGCATGACATAAAATAAAAATCCATGAAAGCTTATTACTACATCAGTTGCTTGCTCCCAGTGTTTCCGTCTTGCAATTTATCCTGGTGTGCACTACACTCATGCGATATTTATGGATAACAAAGTCAGATACCCTGGAATATTTGTATGATCAAATCTTGTTGGTTTCATCCATCTAATGATAATCTATGTATTTTGACAACCCATTTAGCTATAATTAGTTGTTGCACCACATGTCATCTTGCAGTTGGTGCTAATTCTAGTTACTTTGTTACAAAGGTTTATTCTTTTAGTCCTTCTTTATGTTTGTTTGCTTAACTAGTACTCGCCAAACTCGCCATAAAAGATTTAGTATGTCGATCATCTTACCACCACATATGCTTTTCTGTTTGTTATGAAAGTTTCGTCATTCTGATAATACACTGGATGCTTGGAGAATGGATGTGCCCTGTTTTTTTTCCTTTCTGTAGTTGCTGAAGTTGCAATGTATAGTGTTAACTAATTCTCCTGTTCTGCTACCTGATGAGTGCTTTCTTTGTAATATTTCACCTTCGTATGCATATTTGTTTTGTATTTTTTATAAATGATGATAGTTTGTGCAAGATGTTCACATGTTCTTTTATTTTTTGAATAAATTCTCTTATGCCCTTGACTTAGATTGACCCAAAACAGCAGCATCCTTGATGTGTACTGACCTTCACCCTGTTCTTTCATTCGCAGACTCGAAGGAGACTATACGCAAGGCACCTCCTCTTCGGTTGTGATAGTGTACAGGGGTTGTGGGTGCTGCTAATGCCTATGTCTGTGGCCGCACTTGACACTGCCCTCTCTTTAAGGGCACATATCATTTTTTATAACTCTGCTATCTTTTCCCAAGTCTTTATTATCTTGCCTAGCCTTGTACTGATATGTATTGTTTGATGCTAATTACCCAAGTTAATGCATGATGTTAAGGATAACCTGAGAACACTTGCCTAAGTTTATAAGATATGCATGTGACAGTTCAAACCTGCTTTGCTGCTCTTTCAATGCTTTTGGTGATGTACTGTGCTTCTCTTGTTGTCTGAATGCTTCTGCAGCTAGCCTGCTAGACTGCTACTAGCTTGAATAGGTGTGCACTTGTGCTGGTGGTGGTGTTGCTTGTGTTGTTGCTGCTAATTAAATGCTTATACTCGCGCTGCTGTTGATTAAATTCTTATGTTGTTGTTGCATGCTTATGCTACTGATTCAATGCTTTAGAAATTGATTGAATTGAACCTGTTGTAATCCTTCATGTTATACTCGTATTTAATTTTTGGGTTTCTATTTGATTTTTTAGTCTGTTATATACGGCTCATCTTCAATTTCTTCTGTAACCTGCTTGGAGCTTAGAATACAAAGCCCAACTAGTCTCATATACAACTAAGACCAATGATTCATGCTCAATTCTGTATATGTATGTATGACCAGTAAAGTTGGAAGGCCCAAATCTTAACGTTAATATGCTCAATTTTGTACCACATTCATGCTCATGCATCACCAGTTACTGCTTTTTTTGCTTGATCTATTTTGTCTCATAACCTAAGTATACCAAAACTGATTAAACGATTTCTCCAACTTGCCAAAATTGTCATAATTGTCTCCTGCCTTGTGATGTTAGTCTCTGTGCACTTACTAGTATTGTTAGTTGAATGGATGGTTGTGGTAGTAGAATAGGAATTGTTTTAGGTTAGTGTTATAGTGATGTTCATTTCATTACCTAAACTTTGTACCAATGTACCATGCAGGTATGTATAGATTACTATTGTAGAACAACATCAGGTTAATCTGTTGCATTCAAGTTGTTGGAAGTTTTGTTATGCCATGCTTAGTGTTTACTGAATTGGGGCATTTGGGCATGTATGTATAAATTTTAGCCTCTTGAAAGAATATTATTTACTTCCAGTGTATTTCACTAATAGCTTATCTGGATCAGGATCTAATGTCCTCGAGGCTGCTGCTGCTGTGATAGAAGATCAGAAGAAGCTTGGAGATGTGCGCCATAGTTTTAGTTGATGTTGCCATCAAGTTTTGGTGCTTGTGTATCTGTTTTTGATTGTATGTGCACTTGTTGGACGTGCAAACGTGTATGTGCTCTTGTGAGTATTTGACTGGATGATTTCTGGATTTAATCAGTTAATTGAGAGATTTATTATTTTGTTGTTCAAATGTGTAAATTGAAATCTGTGAATGAAAAAGACCAAATGTTCTACTTGACAAAATAATATTTGGGCTCTAAAAAGGCTATGGCCTAAACTATAGTGGATCTGAACATTGTGTATTTTAGAAAAACCAGAAAAATAGGCTTAATGAAATGGTTTGCAAAAAGGCCACGGCCCAGAAAATAAAAAGGCTAAATTGTTGGGCTTGGCCCATGTAGCTAGCGAAAATTAACAGAAAAAATAAATATTAAACAGGCCGAATTGTTGGGCTAGGCCCATGTAAAACACCTAATTGGACCGGGCTGAATCTTGTGCCACGTCAGCTTGCCACGCTGGATGCCTACGTGGCCTGGGGAGGTTGCTAGTGACCAAAACGCCACAGTAGGAATATTTTGGTCGTAAACGTCTTTGACCATTCCAGAAGAAAGGTCGCTATAGTCAGTTTAAGACCGCCAGCTTTTGACGTTCTGTTTTTTGTCACAAAAAGGTCGTAAATGGAAATTTGTGACCTTTCAGTGACCAATAGTGATGATCACAAGTTGACATATTTCTTGTAGTGGAAACTGCCAGGTATTGGAGAACCTGCCGCCCTGTAACGCAACCATGTAGCGATGGACGTGCTCGTCCTCCTCCCTGACACGACGACGTACCACCTCCGGCGGGGCCGGCTCCCTCCGCACCGAAACTGGCCCGCGCGAACGCCACCAAACGAGATCAGGGTCGACGACGGGACCCGGGGCCGGGTTCCTCATCAAGCGGCGCGCCCCTCCAGGCAGCACCTCCCAGTGCCAGCCCGGGGGAGCCCAGTCCCGGACATGGGTCAGCTGGACGTCGTCGCGGACGTGTCGACGGCGAGGATGCGGGTCGGGCATCGTCGACAACAAATACTAGCTATATGCCCGCAAAAAGTAACATTTTTTTAATGATTGGATCTTGATAACTAAAATTTCTAACATTTCTATAACATTTCTAACAATGCTATATATAACTAACATTTCTATAACATTTCTAACTTTTTAACTTTTTTATAACTATTCCTATAACAATTTATAACAATTTCTATAACATTTCTAACAATGCTATATATAACTAAAAAACAGAAAAAATTTCTAACAATTCTAACTTTTTTATAACTATTTCTATAACTAAAAAACAGAAAATTTTCTAACAATTCTAACTTTTTTATAACTATTTCTATAACTAAAAAACAGAAAAATTTCTAACAATTCTAACTTTTTTATAACTATTTTTAGAACTAAAAAACAGAAAAATTTCTATCAATTCTAGCTCTTTTATAACTATTTCTATAACTAAAAAACAGAAAATTTTCTAACAATTCTAACTTTTTTATAACTATTCTAACAATATTTCCTTATTCATGATAATTGTCTTTATTCGTGCTATAATTGTGTTATCCGGAAATCGTAATACATGTGTGAATAACAGACAACAACGTGTCCCTAGTAAGCCTCTAGTTAACTAGCTCGTTGATCAATAGATACTCATGGTTTCCTGACTATGGGCATTGGATGTCAATGATAACGAGATCACATCATTAGGAGAATGATGTGATGGACGAGACCCAATCCTAAACATAGCATAAGATCGCATAGTTCGTTTGCTAGAGTTTTTCAATGTCAAGTATCCTTTCCTTAGACCATGAGATCGTGTAACTCCCGGATACCGTAGGAGTGCTTTTGGGTGTGCCAAACGTCACAACGTAACTAGGTGACTATAAAGGTATACTACGGGTATCTCCGAAAGTATCTGTTGGGTTGACACGGATCGAGACTGGGATTTGTCACTCCGCTTGACGGAGAGGTATCACCGGGCCCTCTCGGTAATGCATCATCATAATGAGCTCAATGTGATCAAAGTGTTTGATCACGGGATCATGCATTACGGTACGAGTAAAGTGACTTGCCGGTAACGAGATTGAACGAGGTATTGGGATACCGACGATCGAATCTCGGGCAAGTAAAATACCGATTGACAAAGGGAATCGTATACGGGATTAATTGAATCCTCGACATCGTGGTTCATCCGATGAGATCATCATGGAGCATGTGGGAGCCAACATGGGTATCCAGATCCCGTTGTTGGTTATTGCCCGAGAGCCGTCTCGGTCATGTCTGCATGTCTCCCGAACCCGTAGGGTCTACACACTTAAGGTTCGGTGACGCTAGGGTTGTGAAGATATGTATATGCAGTAACCCGAATGTTGTTCGGAGTCCCGGATGAGATCCCGGACGTCACGAGGAGTTTCGGAATGGTCCGGAGGTAAAGAATTATATATAGGAAGTGCTGTTTTGGCCATCGGGACAAGTTTCAGGGTTATCGGTATTGTACCGGGACCACCGGAGGGTCTCGGGGGGGTCCACCGGGTGGGGCCACCTATCCCGGAGGGCCCCATGGGCTGAAGTAGGAAAGGATCCAGCCCAAAGTGGGCTGGGGCGCCACTTCCCCAGGGCCCATGCGCGCCTAGGGTGGGGAAACCCTAAAGGGGGGCGCCCCCTTGCTTGGGGGGCAAGCCCCCCACCCCTTGGCCGCCGCCCCCCCTAGGAGATTGCATCTCCTAGGGCCGGCGCCCCCCCTAGGGGGCTATATATATGAGGGGAGGGGAGGGGGCAGCCGCACCCCTTGCCATTGGCGCCTCCATCTCCCTCTCCAACACCTCCTCCTCCTCCATAGAGCTCGGCGAAGCCCTGCCGGAGTACTGCAGCTCCACCATCACCACGCCGTCGTGCTGCTGCTGGAGCCATCTTCCTCAACCTCTCCTTTGCCTTGCTGGATCAAGAAGAAGGAGACGTTACGCTGACCGTACGTGTGTTGAACGCGGAGGTGGCGTCCTTTCGGTGCTAGGATCTCCGGTGATTTGGATCACGTCGTGTACGACTACCTCATCCCCGTTCGTTGAACGCTTCCGCTCGCGATCTACAAAGTGGTATGTAGATGCAATCTCTCTCCCATGACTCGTTGCTTAGATGAACTCATAGATGGATCTTGGTGAAACCATAGGAAAAATTTTAATTTTCTGCAACGTTCCCCAACAGTGGCATCATGAGCTAGGTCTATGCGTAGTTCTCTATTGCACGAGTAGAACACAATTTGTTGTGGGCGTAGTTGTTGTCAACTTTCTTGCCGCTACTAGTCTTATCTTGCTTCAGCGGTATTGTGGGATGAAGCGGCCCGGACCAACCTTACACGTACGCTTACGTGAGACCGGTTCCACCGACTAACATGCACTAGTTGCATAAGGTGGCTGGCGGGTGTCTGTCTCTCCCACTTTAGTTGGAGCGGATTCGATGAAAAGGGTCCTTATGAAGGGTAAATAGAAGTTGACAAATCACGTTGTGGCTTTCACGTAGGTAAGAAAACGTTCTTGCTAGAACCCTAATTCAACCACGTAAAACTTGCAACAACAGGACGTCTAACTTGTTTTTGCAGCAAGTGCTTTGTGATATGATATGGCCAAAGTTGTGATGAATGATGAATGATCTATATGTGATGTATGAGATGTTCATGCTATTGTAATAGGAATCACGACTTGCATGTCGATGAGTATGACAACCGGCAGGAGCCATAGGAGTTGTCTTTATTTTTTGTATGACCTGCGTGTCATTGAGAAACGCCATGTAAATTACTTTACTTTATTGCTAAACGTGTTAGCCATAGTAGTAGAAGTAATAGTTGGCAAGCAACTTCATGGAGACACGATGATGGAGATCATGATGATGGAGATCATGGTGTCAAGCCGGTGACAAGATGATCATGGAGCCCCAAGATGGAGATCAAAGGAGCTATGTGATATTGGCCATATCATGTCACGTTTATTATTTGATTGCATGTGATGTTTATCATGTTTTGCATCTTGTTTACTTAGAATGACGGTAGTAAATAAGATGATCCCTCATAATAATTTCAAGAAGTGTTCCCCCTAACTGTGCACCGTTGCGACAGTTCGTTGTTTCGAAGCACCACGTGATGATCGGGTGTGATAGATTCTAACGTTCACATACAACGGGTGTAAGACAGATTTACACATGCAAACACTTAGATTGACTTGACGAGCCTAGAATGTACAGACATGGCCTCGGAACACAGAAGACCGAAAGGTCGAGCATGAGTCGTATAGAAGATACGATCAACATGAAGATGTTCACCAATGTTGACTAGTCCGTCTCACGTGATGATCGGACACGGCCTAGTTGACTTGGATCATGTAATACTTAGATGACTAGAAGAGGGATGTCTATCTAAGTGGGAGTTCATTAAATAATTTGATTAAGATGAACTTTATTATCATGAACTTAGTCTAAAATATTTACAATATGTCTTGTAGATCAAATGGCCAACGTAGTCCTCAACTTCAATGCGTTTCTAGAGAAAACCAAGCTGAAAGACGATGGCAGCAACTATACGGACTGGGTCCGGAACCTGAGGATCATCCTCATAGCTGCCAAGAAAGATTATGTCCTACGAGCACCGCTGGGTGACGCACCTGTCCTCCCTGCAGAACAAGACGTTATGAACGCTTGGCAGTCACGTTCCGATGATTATTCCCTCGTTTAGTGCGGCATGCTTTACAGCTTAGAGCCGGGGTTCCAAAAGCGTTTTGAGAGACATGGAGCATATGAGATGTTCGAAGAGCTGAAAATGGTTTTCCAAGCTCATGCCCGGGTCGAGAGATATGAAGTCTCCGACAAATTCTTTAGCTGTAAGATGGAGGAAAATAGCTCTGTCAGTGAACACATACTCAAGATGTCTGGGTTGCACAACCGCTTGACTCAACTGGAAGTTAATCTCCCGGATGAAGCGGTCATTGACAGAATCCTCCAGTCGCTTCCACCTAGCTACAAGAGCTTTGTGATGAACTACAACATGCAGGGGATGGTAAAGACCATTCCTGAGGTATATGCTATGCTGAAATCAGCGGAGGTAGAAATCAAGAAGGAACATCAAGTGTTGATGGTGAATAAAACCACTAACTTCAAGAAGGGTAAGGGTAAAAAGAACTTCAAGAAGGACGGCAAGGAAGTTGCCGCACCCGGTAAGCAAGTTGCCGGGAAGAAGCCAAAGAATGGACCCAAGCCCGAGACTGAGTGCTTTTATTGCAAGGGAAGTGGTCACTGGAAGCGGAACTGCCCCAAATACTTAGCGGACAAGAAGGCCGGCAAAACAAAAGGTATATGTGATATACATGTAATTGATGTGTACCTTACCAGTACTCGTAGTAGCTCTTGGGTATTTGATACCGGTGCAGTTGCTCACATTTGTAACTCAAAGCAGGAGCTGCGGAATAAACGGAGACTGGCGAAGGACGAGGTGACGATGCGCGTCGGGAATGGTTCCAAGGTCGATGTGATCGCCGTCGGCACTCTACCTCTACATTTACCTACGGGATTAGTTATAAACCTCAATAATTGTTATTTAGTGCCAAGTCTGAGCATGAACATTGTGTCTGGATCTCGTTTAATTCGAGATGGCTACTCATTTAAATCCGAGAATAATGGTTGTTCTATTTATATGAGTGATATGTTTTATGGTCATGCTCCGATGGTTAATGGTTTATTCTTAATGAATCTCGTACGTGATGATACACATATTCATAGTGTGAATACCAAAAGAGTTAAAGTTGATAACAATAGTCCCACATATTTGTGGCACTGCCGCCTTGGTCACATAGGTGTCAAACGCATGAAGAAGCTCCATGCAGATGGACTTTTAGAGTCTCTTGATTATGAATCATTTGACACGTGCGAACCATGCCTCATGGGTAAAATGACCAAGACTCCGTTCTCAGGAACAATGGAGCGATCAACCAACTTATTGGAAATCATACATACCGATGTGTGCGGTCCAATGAGTGTTGAGGCTCGCGGTGGCTATCGTTATGTTCTCACCCTCACTGATGACTTGAGTAGATATGGGTATATCTACTTAATGAAACACAAGTCTGAGACCTTTGAAAAGTTCAAGGAATTTCAGAGTGAGGTTGAAAATCAACGTGATAGAAAGATCAAGTTTCTACGATCAGATCGTGGAGGAGAATACTTGAGTCACGAATTTGGCACACACTTAAGAAAATGTGGAATAGTTTCACAACTCACGCCGCCTGGAACACCTCAGCGTAAAGGTGTGTCCGAACGTCGTAATCGCACTCTATTAGATATGGTACGATCTAT
Source organism: Aegilops umbellulata (assembly GCA_032464435.1). Lineage (NCBI taxonomy): Eukaryota > Viridiplantae > Streptophyta > Magnoliopsida > Poales > Poaceae > Aegilops > Aegilops umbellulata. The sequence goes on from CP136054.1 coordinate 349,850,685, forward strand.
GATGTCTCTTACCGATTTACCGCTATCTTTTTGGGGCTATGCTTTAGAGACTGCCGCATTCACTTTAAATAGGGCTCCGTCTAAATCCGTTGAGACGACACCGTATGAATTATGGTTTGGGAAGAAACCTAAGCTGTCGTTTCTAAAAGTTTGGGGATGCGATGCTTATGTCAAGCAACTTCAACTTGAAAAGCTTGAACCCAAGTCGGAAAAATGCGTCTTCATAGGATACCCTAAAGAAACTGTTGGGTATACCTTCTACCTCAGATCCGAAGGCAAGATCTTTGTTGCCAAGAATGGATCCTTTCTAGAGAAGGAGTTTCTCTCGAAAGAAGTAAGTGGGAGGAAAGTAGAACTTGATGAAGTGTTACCTCTTGAACCGGAAAATGGCGCAACTCAAGAAAACGTTCCTGAGGTGCCTGCACCGACTAGAGAGGAAATTAATGATGATGATCAAGATACTTATAATCAAGCTCCTACTGAAATTTGAAGGTCCACAAGGACACGTTCCGCACCAGAGTGGTACGTCAACCCTGTCTTGGAAATCATGTTGTTAGACAACGGTGAACCTTCGAACTATGAGGAAGCAATGGCGGGCCCGGATTTCGACAAATGGCTGGAAGCCATGAAATCCGAGATAGGATCCATGTATGAAAACGAAGTATGGACTTTGACTGACTTGCCCGTTGAACGGCGAGCCATAGAAAATAAATGGATCTTTAAGAAGAATACAGACGCGGATGGCAATGTGACCATCTATAAAGCTCGGCTTGTCACTAAGGATTATCGACAAGTTCAAGGGGTTGACTACGATGAGACTTTCTCACCGGTAGCGAAGCTGAAGTCCGTCCGAATCATGTTAGCAATTGCCGCATTCTACGATTATGAAATATGGCAAATGGACGTCCAAACGGCATTCCTTAATGGTTTCCTTAAGGAAGAATTGTATATGATGTAGCCGGAAGGTTTTGTCGATCCTAAGAATGCTGACAAGGTGTGCAAGCTCCAACGCTCGATTTATGGGCTGGTGCAAGCATCTCGGAGTTGGAATATTCGCTTTGATGAGATGATCAAAGCGTTTGGATTTACGCAGACTTATGGAGAAGCCTGCGTTTACAAGAAAGTGAGTGGGAGCTCTGTAGCATTTCTCATACTATATGTAGATGACATACTTTTGATGGGAAATGATATAGAACTCTTGGACAGCATTAAGGCCTACTTGAATAAAAGTTTTTCAATGAAGGACCTTGGAGAAGCTGCTTATATATTAGGCATCAAGATCTATAGAGATAGATCAAGACGCCTCATAGGTCTTTCACAAAGCACATACCTTGATAAGATATTGAAGAAGTTCAATACGGATCAATCTAAGAAGGGGTTCTTACCTGTGTTACAAGGTGTGAAATTGAGCTCAGCTCAATGTACGACCACGGCAGAAGATATAGAAGAGATGAGTGTCATCCCCTATGCCTCAGCCATAGGTTCTATTATGTATGCCAGGCTGTGTACCAGACCTGATGTAAACCTTGCCGTAAGTTTGGTAGGAAGGTACCAAAGTAATCCCGGCAAGGAACACTAGACAGCGGTCAAGAATATCCTGAAGTACCTAAAAAGGACTAAGGAAATGTTTCTCGTTTATGGAGGTGACGAAGAGCTCATCGTAAAGGGTTACGTCGACGCTAGCTTCGACACAGATCTGGATGACTCTAAGTCACAAACCGGATACGTGTATATTTTGAATGGTGGGGCAGTAAGCTGGTGAAGTTGCAAGCAGAGCGTTGTGGCGGGATCTACATGTGAAGCGGAGTACATGGCAGCCTCGGAGGCAGCACATGAAGCAATTTGGGTGAAGGAGTTCATCACCGACCTCGGAGTCATACCCAATGCGTCGGGGCCAATCAAACTCTTCTATGACAACACTGGAGCTATTGCACTTGCCAAGGAGCCCAGGTTTCACAAGAAGACCAGGCACATCAAGCGTCGCTTCAACTCCATTCGTGAAAATGTTCAAGATGGAGACATAGAAATTTGTAAAGTGCACACAGATCTGAATGTCGCAGATCCGTTGACTAAACCTCTCCCTAAGGCAAAACATGATCAGCACCAGAACTCTATGGGTGTTCGATTCATCACAATGTAACTACATTATTGACTCTAGTGCAAGTGGGAGACTGTTGGAAATATGCCCTAGAGGCAATAATAAAAGCATTATTATTATATTTCCTTATTCATGATAATTGTCTTTATTTGTGCTATAATTGTGTTATCCGGAAATCGTAGTACATGTGTGAATAACAGACAACAACGTGTCCCTAGTAAGCCTCTAGTTAACTAGCTCGTTGATCAATAGATAGTCATGGTTTCCTGACTATGGGCATTGGATGTCAATGATAACGAGATCACATCATTAGGAGAATGATGTGATGGACGAGACCCAATCCTAAACATAGCATAAGATCGCATAGTTCGTTTGCTAGAGTTTTTCAATGTCAAGTATCCTTTCCTTAGACCATGAGATCATGTAACTCCCGGATACCGTAGGAGTGCTTTGGGTGTGCCAAACGTCACAACGTAACTGGGTGACTATAAAGGTATACTACGGGTATCTCCGAAAGTATCTGTTGGGTTGACACGGATCAAGACTGGGATTTGTCACTCCGCTTGACGGAGAGGTATCACCGGGCCCTCTAGGTAATGCATCATCATAATGAGCTCAATGTGATCAAAGTGTTTGATCACGGGATCATGCATTACGGTACGAGTAAAGTGACTTGCCGGTAACGAGATTGAACGAGGTATTGGGATACCGACGATCGAATCTCGGGCAAGTAAAATACCGATTGACAAAGGGAATCGTATACGGGATTAATTGAATCCTCGACATCGTGGTTCATCCGATGAGATCATCGTGGAGCATGTGGGAGCCAACATGGGTATCCAGATCCCGCTGTTGGTTATTGCCCGAGAGCCGTCTAGGTCATGTCTGCATGTCTCCCTAACCCGTAGGGTCTACACACTTAAGGTTCGGTGACGCTAGGGTTGTGAAGATATGTATATGCAGTAACCCGAATGTTGTTCGGAGTCCCGGATGAGATCCCGGACGTCACGAGGAGTTTCGGAATGGTCCGGAGGTAAAGAATTATATATAGGAAGTGCTGTTTTGGCCATCGGGACAAGTTTCGGGGTTATCGGTATTGTACCGGGACCACCGGAGGGTCCCGGGGGGGTCAACCGGGTGGGGCCACCTATCCTGGAGGGCCCCATGGGCTGAAGTAGGAAAGGATCCAGCCCAAAGTGGGCTGGGGAGCCACTTCCCCAGGGCCCATGCGCGCCTAGGGTGGGGAAACCCTAAAGGGGGGCGCCCCCTTGCTTGGGGGGCAAGCCCCCTACCCCTTGGCCGCCGCCCCCCCCCCCTAGGAGATTGCATCTCCTAGGGCCGGCGCCCCCCCTAGGGGGCTATATATATGAGGGGAGGGGAGGGGGCAGCCGCACCCCTTGCCATTGGCGCCTCCATCTCCCTCTCCAACACCTCCTCCTCCTCCATGGAGCTCGGCGAAGCCCTGCCGGAGTACTGCAGCTCCACCATCACCACGCCGTCGTGCTGCTGCTGGAGCCATCTTCCTCAACCTCTCCTTTGCCATGCTGGATCAAGAAGAAGGAGACGTTACGCTGACCGTACGTGTGTTGAACGCGAAGGTGCCGTCCTTTCGGTGCTAGGATCTCCGGTGATTTGGATCACGTCGTGTACGACTACCTCATCCCCGTTCGTTGAACGCTTCTGCTCGCGATCTACAAAGTGGTATGTAGATGCAATCTCTCTCCCATGACTCGTTGCTTAGATGAACTCATAGATGGATCTTGGTGAAACCGTAGGAAAAATTTTAATTTTCTGCAACGTTCCCCAACACTTCAAACCACATCGATAGTCAAGTTCCCATATGTCCTGTATATAACCATAATATGTTTCCTTTCTCGTCTTGGTTTCTGCATCAAAGCGGACACCACTGTTTTGGTTGGTGCTCTTCTTATCTTGGGCGATCGTGTAAAATGTATTACCATTTATCTCGTACCCTTTGAAAGTCATTATATTCGAAGATGGTAACTGGGACAGCAAGTACAGGTCATCTTCAATAGAGGTGTCATGCATGGTACGTGCTTGCAACCAGCTGGCGAAACTCCTGGTTTGTTCACATGCAATCCAGTCATCAGACCGCTCCGGGTGTTTGGAGCGTAGCAAATTCTTGTGTTCATCCATATACGGAGCCACCAAGGCGGAATTCTGTAGAACTGTGTAGTGTGCTTCAGTGAGAGAATGTCCGTCCATACATATTATTTGTTTCCCTCCTAGCGTGCCTTTTCCATCCAGTCTGCCCTTATGCCGCGATTCAGGAACACCAATCGGCTTAAGGTCAGGAATGAAGTCAATACAAAACTCAATGACCTCCTCATTTTGACGGCCCTTGGAAATGCTTCCTTCTGGCCTAGCACGGTTATGAACATATTTCTTTAAGACTCCCATGAACCTCTCAAAGGGGAACATATTGTGTAGAAATACAGGACCCAAAACGTTAATCTCTTCGCATAGGTGAAGTAGGACGTGCGTCATGATATTGAATAAGGATGGTGGGAACACCAACTCGAAACTGACAAGACATTGCACCAAATCATTCTGTAACCTTGGTATGATTTCTGGATCGATTACCTTCTAAGAGATTGCATTGAGAAATGCACATAGCTTCACAATGGCTAATCGAACGTTTTCCGGTAGAAGCCCCCTCAATGCAACCGGAAGCAGTTGCGTCATAATCACGTGGCAGTCATGAGACTTTAGGTTCTGGAACTTTTTCTCTGCCATGTTTATTATTCCCTTTATATTCGACAAGAACCCAGACGGTACCTTAATACTGAGCAGGCATTCAAAGAAGATTTCCTTCTCTTCTTTGGTAAGAGCGTAGCTTGCATGACCCTGATGTATGTCGTCTTTCCCGTGCATACGTGGCTGGTCCTCCCATGCCTCAGGTGTATCTTTTGTCTTCCCATACACGCCCAAGAAGCCAAGCAGGGTCACACAAAGATTCTTCGTCACGTGCATCACATCGATTGCGGAGCGGACCTCTAGGTGTTTCCAATAGGGCAGGTCCCAAAATATAGATTTCTTCTTCCACATGGGTGCGCGTCCGTCAGCGTCATTCGGAACAGGTTGTCCACCAAGACCCTTTCCAAAGACAACCTTGAAATCCTTGACCATGTCATGTACATCAGCACCAGTACGGTGGCCAGGCTTCGTCCGGTTATCCGCCTCACCTTTGAAATGCTTGCCTTTCTTTCTTACGGGATGCCTGCTTGGAAGAAATCGACGATGTCCCAGGTACACATTCTTCTTACAATTAGCCAAATATATATTGTCGGTATCGTCCAAACAGTGCGTGCATGCGCGGTATCCCTTGTTTGTCTGTCCTGAAAGGTTACTGAGAGCAGGCCAATCATTGATGGTCACGAACAGCAACGCCTTTAGGTAAAATTCTTCCCCCATGTGCTCATCCCACGCACGTACACCTGTTCCATTCCACAGTTGTAAGAGTTCTTCAACTAATGGCCTTAGGTACACATCAATGTCGTTGTCGGGTTGCTTAAGGCCTTGGATGAGCACTGGCATCATAATGAACTTCCGCTTCATGCACAACCAAGGAGGAAGGTTATACAAACATAGAGTCACAGGCCAGGTGCTATGGTTGTTGCTCTGCTCCCCATAAGGATTAATGCCATCTGCGCTTAGACCAAACCATACGCTCCTTGCGTCATCTGCAAACTCCTGCCCGTACTTTCTTTCGATTTTTCTCCACTGCGACCCGTCAGCGGGTACTCTCAACTTTCCGTATTTCTTACGGTCTTCTTTGTGCCATCGCATCGCCTTGGCATGCTCTTTGTTTTGGAATAAACGTTTCAACCATGGTATTATAGGAGCATACCACATCACCTTGGCAGGAATCTTCTTCCTGGGGCGCTCGCCCTCGACATCACCAGGGTCATTGCGGCTGATCTTATAGTGCAATGCACCACATGCCGGGCAAGCGTTCAAATCCTCGTACTCACTGCGGTAGAGGATGCAATCATTAGGGCATGCATGTATCTTCTGCACCTCTAACCCTAGAGGGCAGACAGCCTTCTTTGCTTCGTACGTACTCTCGGGCAATTCGTTGTCCTTTGGAAGCATATCCTTTATCATTACCAGCAACTTTCCAAATCCCTTGTCAGATACACCATTCTCTGCCTTCCATTGCAGCAATTCCAGTGTGGTGCCCAGCTTTTTCTTGTCACCTACGCAATTCGGGTACAACAATTTTTTGTGATCCTCTAACATGCGCTGCAACTTCTTCTTCTCCAAATCACTTGCGCAGTTTCTCTTTGCATCGGCAATGGCCCGACCTAGATCATCAACGGGCTCATCTGATGCCTCTTCTTCAGCTTCTTCCCGCATTGCCGGCTCAGCTTCTTCCCGCATTACCGGCTCAGCTTCTTCCCCCATTGTTGTATCATCGTATTCAGGGAACCCATGGCCGGGATAGCTGTCGTCGTCCTCTTCATCTTCATTGTCTTCCATCATAACCCATCTTTCTCCGTGCTTGGTCCAAACATTATAGTGGGGCATGAAACTAGACTCAAACAGGTGGACATGAATGGTTCTCGACTTAGAGTAATTGTGACCATTCTTACAGCCAGCACATGGACAAGGCATAAAACCATCCGCCCGCTTGTTTGCCTCAGCCGCAATCAGAAAAGTATGCACGCCCTCAACAAACTGGGGAGAGCATCGGTCATTATACATCCATTGCCGGCTCATGTTCATTACACAACACCGAATAGACCAAATTTATACAAGTTCATACAATTAACACTTAAATGCAACAAACAAATAACTCTCTAGCTAAAGCATTTAAATGCAACAACAAATGCGATCAAGATCGCAACTAAGGTAACAATGGATCCAACAGTATAATGATACCAAGCCTCACTATCGATGGCATATTTTCTAATCTTTCTAATCTTCAAGCGCATTTTCTCCATCTTGATCTTGTGATCATCGACCACATCGGCAACATGCAACTCCAATTCCATCTTCTCCCCCTCAATTATTTTCAATTTTTCTTTCAAGTACTCGTTTTCTCTTTCAACTAAATTTCACCTCTCGACAATAGGGTCGGTTGGAATTTCTGGTTCACATACCTCCTAGAAAAAATTTCTATGTCAACTTGATGGGCATAATTTGTCATAAACACGAAATGCAACTAGTTTTAAAAGAGAATATATATAGCACATCCGAATCATAACAAGGACGAGGGCCGACGGGGACGGATATCAAAACCATGGCACTATATGTATAACAAACAAAGTACGGGTAAGATAATTATACGAGTAACCATATATCCAAATCACACAAACATCAATTTTTATATAAAATTTCATGAACAAAGAGGCTCACCACAAGGTGGTGCCGGTGACGGGACGGTGCGGGCGATCGACGGTGGTTACAACAGAGATTTAGAAGGTACTAAGTAAACCACACCTACATATGCAAACCAAGTGTTATTTTTGACCTCAAATTGCATATAAATCAAATACTAGCACATATATATATTTCCTCCCAAATTACTAAACTCACAAATTAATCACTATACAAAGCATTGCAAGAGTAAATCTAGCAATGAGAGATGAAAGGACAAAGTTGCTAACCTTTGTGATCATTTCAATGGATGGGGGCCTTTAAATCTTGACAAAATTTGGGCAAAATGTGTGATGAGCTCGAGAGGAAGAGGGGAAGAACAGAGAGGAGAGGGGAAAGGGGAAGAACAGAGCGAGCTCGGGTGGACGGAGGGTTTATGTAGGACGACCTTTAGTACCGGTTCGTGCCACGAACCGGTACTAAAGGTGCTGGATGGGCCCCAGACTGACAACATCCTGCCACCACTCTCATTAGTACCGGTTCGTGGCACGAACCGGTACTAAAGGTTCGCCACGAACCGGTACTAATGAAAGCGGCCCGGCTAACCGTTGGAACCGGCACTGATGTATACATTAGTGCCGGCTCAAATACAAACTGGCACTAATGTGCTTCACGTTTGACCCTTTTTCTACTAGTGTAGCAGATGTAGGAGATTGTAGGTGTACAGGCCTATCTATCGGTTAAGGGGGCCTCTTCGGAAAGACTGTGTCTCGGTCATCCGTTTCTCAAACATCATGTAGTGCGAGAAATCCAACGGAGGAGATCGAGTCTTGTGGGGAAAAGTGCACAAACCTCTGCAGTGTGTACAAACTAATCATGGTTAGCCGTGTCCCCGGTTATGGACATCTTGAGTATCTAGTTCTTGGATTATCATGTTGATCTCATCACTCTAAATTAACTTTGTTGCGTTATTAATTACTTTTAATTGGGATTGAGATGGGGTTTACCATTCTCAATGTTTAACAACTACCATGATAGTTAAATAAAATTTATTCCTTTGTTGTAGGAAAAAAATTGGCTTTTCGCAAAACATATTAACCATACAGCCTCCACCAGCCATAAATGCATATAGTGATAGCTTTATTCTGTTCATTACTCTCTTGTGTTACATTGCCAGCATATTCCATGTGCTGACCCATTTTTGGGCTGCAACGTATCATGTTGCAGGCTTTTCAGACGACGAGTAATGAGCCTTAGGTCGTGGGCTTTCACTCAGTGATGTCGTTGGAGTTGATGTACTCACTTTATCTTCCAAGCCTTCCGCTGTTATCGTATTAGATGGCCTTAAGCCATATTTATTGTAATAAGTTCTCTTTGAGACATTCGGTGTAATAAGTGTGTGATTGCTACTCTGTTATAAATCCTCAAGTACTGTGCGTGTCAGCATTACCGATCTAGGGATGACACTGATACACAGAGATAAGACTGTTTGAGGTTTGGTCGCTACAAGATGGTATCAAAGCACACGCTGACTGTAGGACATGACCACTAAGCTAAAGCCCTAGATCACTACTCTCTTCTCATTTCTAACTCCTCTCCATTTTCTACTCTTTAGGATGGCGGATGCAAGGATCAAGTTCACGCAACCGGATGAAGACACCCCTTTTGGACGCCACTTGAAGGAAGTCACTAAGTATCTGAACATCGGAATACCAAGTTTCACCGGGACCTACAACGCCACCTTACCAGAAGAGGAGCGCTGGATGATTCAAGTTCAAATTCCAGGAAGGACGTTCATGCCAGTCACTGAGCCCATAGAGTTTTCCTTTGATGCACCAACCTGGGGTCTAGGAAAGAGTATGGCAGCCCACATCACCATGGGACGCATTGGAGAAGTTTACCACAAGGATATCAAGGATACTATCTACCAGATTTGTGGGCGCCGAGATGAGCAATGGGAGATGATCAGCACCAGGAAGGATAGATCAATTGCAGCTTTCATCCAGGAGTTAAACCAGCACATTCGACACCAGGAGAACCAGATGTGCGCAGGCATGACAGATTTGAAAAAGGCGATGAAAAGGATCACGGAGCTGGAGGAAGAACTCAATGCTACACGCGAAGATTATGAGGAGGAAATCGTCGTGCTAGTGGAGAAGAATGACGACCTGACAAGGAAGATCAGAGTATTCATGGGAGATCCTGCGCCAGGAGGAGAAGATGACGGTTCCACTTGCCTAGAGAACTACATCATCATCAACGACACCGACTCGGACCCCGAAGATGGCAATACCTAGATCTATCCTTGCTTTTATGCCTAGCTAGGGGCGTTAAACGATAGCGCTTGTTGGGAGGCAACCCAATTTTATTTTAAGTTTTTTTTGCTTTTGCTTCTGTTTAGGAATAAATCTTTGTTCTAGCCTCTTGTTAGATGTGTTTTTATGTTTTAATTAGTGTTTGTGCCAAGTTAAACCTATAGGATCTTCTTGGATGATAGTTATTTGATCTTGTTGTAATTTCCAGAAACTTTCTGTTCACGAAAACAATTGTTAAAAATCACCAGAATGTGATAAAATACTGATTCCAATTGCTTCTAATCGATAAACAAATTTCCTAGGTCTTCATATTTTGGTATATATTTTGGAGTTCATAAGTTTGCGTTAGTTACAGATTACTACAGACTGTTCTGTTTTTGACAGATTCTGTTTTTCGTGTGTTGTTTGCTTATTTTGATGAATCTATGGCTAGTACAATAGTTTATAAACCATATAGAAGTTGGAATACAGTAGTTTTAACACCAATATAAATAAATAATGAATTCATTACAGTACCTTCAAGTGGTCTTTTGTTTTCTTTCGCTAACGGAGCTCACGAGATTTCTGTTGAGTTTTGTGTTGTGAAGTTTTCAAGTTTTGGGTGAAATCTTTTGATGGATTATGGAACAAGGAGTGGCAAGAGCCTAAGCTTGGGGATTCCCATGGCACCCCCAAGATAATCTAAGGACACCAAAAAGCCAAAGCTTGGGGATGCCCCAGAAGGCATCCCCTCTTTCATCTACTTCCATTGGTAACTTTACTTGGAGCTATATTTTTATTCACCACATGATATGTGTTTTGCTTGGAGCGTCTTGTATGATTTGAGTCTTTGATTTTTAGTTTACCACAATCATCCTTTCTGTACACACCTTTTGAGAGATCCATACATGATTTGGAAATTATTAGAATACTCTTTGTGCTTCACTTATATCTTTTGAGCTATATAGTTTTGCTCTAGTGCTTCACTTATATCTTTTAGAGCACGGTGGTGGATTTGTTTTATAGAAACTTTTGATCTCTCATGCCTCACTTAGATTATTTTGAGAGTCTTAAATAGCATGGTAATTTTCTTAAATAATCTTAATATGCTTGGTATACAAAAATAGTAAAAACTTTCTTATGAGTGTGTTGGATGCTAAGAAAAGTTTGATGCTTGATAATTGTTTTGAGATATGGAGGTGATAATATCAAAGTCATGCTAGTTGAGTAGTTGTGAATTTGAGAAATGCTTGTGTTGAAGTTTGCAAGTCCCGTAGCATGCACGTATGGTAAACGTTATGTAACAAATTTGAAACATGAGGTGTTCTTTGATTGTCCTCCTTATGCCTGGTGGTCGGGGACGAGCGATGGTCTTTTCCTACCAATCTATCCCCCTAGGAGCATGCGCGTAGTGCTTCGGTTTTTGATGGCTTGTAGATTTTTGAAATAATTATGTGAGTTCTTTATGACTAATGTTGAGTCCATGGATTATACGCACTCTCACCCTTCCAGCATTGCTACCCTCTTCGGTACCATGCATTGCCCTCACGTTGAGAGTTGGTGCAAACTTCGCCGGTGCATCCAAACCCCGTGATATGATACACTCTTTCACACATAAACCTCTTTATATCTTCCTCAAAATAGCCACCATACCTACCTATTATGGCATTTCCATAGCCATTCCGAGATATATTGCCATGGAACTTTCCACCATTCCGTTTATCATGACACATTTATCATTGTCATATTGCTTAGCATGATCATGTAGTTGATATAGTATTTGTGGCAAAGCCACCATTCATAATTCTTTCATACATGTCACTCTTGTTTCATTGCATATCCCGGTACACCGTCGGATGCATTCATATAGAGTCAAACTTTGTTCTAGTATTGAGTTGTAATCATTGAGTTGTAAATAAATAGAAGTGTGATGATCATAATTTTCTAGAGCATTGTCCCAAGTGAGGAATAAAAAAATAGAAAGGCCATAAAAAAGAGAAGGCCCAAAAAATGATGAGAGAAAAAGAGAGAAGGGACAATGCTACTATCCTTTTCCACACTTGTGCTTCAAAGTAGCACCATAATCATCATGATAGAGAGTCTCTTGTTTTGTCACTTTCATATACTAGTGGGAATTTTTCATTATAGAACTTGGCTTGTATATTCCAACAATGGGCCTCCTCAAGTGATGTCGGGGGAAATCTGCCTCCACGAACACCTATGGGGACCGAGCCCCTTTTCTTGGTTCCGCGGGGGGCGGAGGTCGCGCGAAGAGCGGATCGAGGCGATGCACACAAAGGGGTTTACCCAGCTTTGGGCCGCAAGGATGCGTAAAACCCTACTGCTGCTTTGTGGTTTTGTATTGTGTTCTTGCTCGGGAGCGTGTGGTGCTACAGTACAAGCGAGCTGCTGGCGAGACCGAGCGTGAGTGGCCTCTTCCCCCTCTCTCGTTGCGCATGGGGCCTCCTTTTATATGTGCAAGGGGTTACCCACAGGTGGCAACGTAGGCGGGGGCAAAACTGGAAACCGTTGTGTTGGGTACAGCTGTTTGCACAGTGCTAACATACCTAACTCTGACGGCAGGGGACAAGGGCATTAAATGCCCGTCCGCATCGCCCAGATGGTGCAGGAAAGGGGACCGTCAGGAGCGCCACCGTTTGCCACGATGGCTGCTCTGTCAGTGTTGCTTCGCCACCGCATGCCCCTGGCTGTGCAGCCTCTCGCCACATACGCCTGGAATGGCCCCAGAGCGACGCGTGGGTGGATGAGCTGGAGCGCAGGCGCGGGGGGGTGACTTGCCGCGGCAAGCGTCTTGCCGCAGTTGATGCCTTGTCGCGCCCGGGATCTTGTCGCTCACCGGTCCTTGCCGGGACGCGGAGCGCGTCGTAGCAAGTCTCTTGTCGTGCCTTGGTCGGCCTTCCCGGCGAGCTCCTCTTGCCGGGGCCTTGTGCTTCGAGCGGTCGTCCCGGCAAGCTCCTCTTGCCGGGTCCTTGTGCTTCGAGCGGTCGTCCAGGCAAGCTCCTCTTGCCGGGGCCTTGCTCTCTTCGGGTGGCCTTCCCGGCAGGCTCCTCCCGTCGGGGCCTTGGCTCAAATACTTTGTTCTTGGATGGCCCAAAAAAAGGGACCATGGAGAGTCTTGGCGATCGCCTGGCAAGCCTTGCCGCGGGGCGCTACGACTGCCCGTGCACAAGTTCGGGGTACTAAGGTACCCCTACTTTAGTACACCGACAGGAGCCCCCGGGCATGGGCCATACACGGTGCCGAGCGCTGTTGGGCCAGGCCCAAAACAGTGCACGGGCACGCGCGGCCTGGGTCACGCTGCATCTGCTTCTGCGTCCACCACGTTCTCCCCGAACGGCACGCGTCGAACGCGGCATCGTGGGGAGAGGCGTGCGTGACGTGGGCGGCGAGCGCGGGGCTGAGCCCCGCGGGCATGCGTCACGTTGCAGATGATTTGTTTATTCGAAAAGGCGAAACGCCCCCTCTCTTCCCCCTTATAAGCAGGGGAAACAGGGGCAATCTGCCCACCCGCCAGTCGCGATTCCTCGAAAACCTCCGCCACTTCCCAAGAGAAGCAGTGCTCTGCCCCTTCCGCCGCCACCAGTGCTACCGACGCCGCCGACCTCCCTCCCCGCTTCCGCCATGGCCCCGAAGGGCGACAAGGGAAAGGGGAAGGCTGTGAAGTCGGCCGAGGCGCAGCGGCTTGAGGCATTGCGGAAGGAGCAGGCGACCTTCCCCCCTGAGCTCGACGCGTTGGTCCTGAGGGAGGAACACTACCTCTTTTGGTCGACGGGGACGCCAGCGCATCCGCGCACGAGGGTTCTTCCCGCCGCCGCCCAGAAGGAGTATCCGACCGGGTATCCCTTCTTTGCTCTGTTCTTCTATTGCGGGCTCTGCCCGCCCTTCTCTGAATTTTTCTGCGACATCATGAACACCTACGGGTTCCACCTCCTTGATTTCACCCCCAATGCTGTCCTGACCATGGCAATTTTCGCACATCTTTGCGAAAACTTCGTCGGAGTCTATCCAAACGTAGCCCTCTTCCGCCATTTCTTCACGCCTCGAGTAGAGAGAGGAGAGCCCCTCTCCGGCGGGATCGCCTCGATCTCGAAGCTCGGCAAGAAGGATGCTTATCTGGAGGGAGAGCTCCGCAGCAAATGGGAGGAATGGAGAGCAAACTAGTGCCTGATCGTCGAGGAGAACTCGCAGCCATTCACTGCCGTGCGCCAAACTCCTGTGGTGCGTGGCAGGGATTGGAGCGACGTGGCTCCGGACGACGACAAGCTGCAGATTGCCGTCACCCGGATCCTGCGGCTCAGGCGTGCCGGGCTCACAGTTGGCGCCGTTGGCGCAGATTTCCTCCACCGCCGCATCGCTCCCCTGCAGGAGAAAGGGAGACCCGCCTGGGAGTTCTAGAATGCGGCGGACATCATGAGGCTGCGCCCTGGCCTCAACTTCAATTTCACCGTCTTGGAGCTTGACGGGACGCTCAGGGAGCTGTTCAAGCACGACCCCGACCACCCCGAATGGTTCAGGCTGCCGCGAGGCGTCGTCCCGTTGTGCAACAATTCGTCGCTCAGCCGCATCCTTGCAATGATGCCGTTGTGCGACTTGCACGGGATCGACTCCACTTGGCAGGAGCCCGCCGGCGATGTCGTGCGGGCGTTCTTCGACGACTTGGTGGAGAGGCCAGTCGACGCCGACGAGCAGAAGGGCCTCACCCGAGACACCACCGACGCGGAGTTGGCGCGCATCGCCTCCAGGATGGAAGAGGCGGCGGTAGCAGCGGCCGCGGGCGAATTTGGCTTCACATTGGCGGAGGCGGACGCAGCGGAGGCGGAAAGCCTTGCCGATCGAGCGGAGTTTGCCGGCGAGGAAGAGCTTGTCGGGCACGGCGCAGGGGCGGACGAGTCGACCAAGGGCACGAGCGGCTTGCCGGAGGCTGACGCCTCCTCCTCCCGACCTTCGGGCAACTCGTCGCAAGCGGAGCCCCCGGCTCAACCACGGAGGCGTCTCCGCAAGGCCGGAGAGGTGGTACGGCAAGCGAGCCAATAGCCGCAGCGCTGCGTGACGCGCTCCGCTGTTTCAGCAGGAGCGGGGTCTTCGCAGGCCGCTGCTTCTGCTCCTGCCGCCCCTCGCGCCACGGCGGCGGCCGGGGCAGAGCCATCTTGGGCTAGCGCCACCACTGCCTCCGCCAAGCGGCCGAGGGAGCCTACTCCTCCGCCTCCTCGCGCCAGAAGCGGACCAGTCTTCGACTTCTCCGCGCTTAGCTCCGACGAGGAAGAGGGAGAGGAGTAAGATCCCCGCTGTTCTTGTGTTTCTTCAATTCTTGCAGTTGTGTCTCGCATCTCATCTGCTTTCCTCTGAATTTGCCCCTTTTCAGGACTCTGGCTCAGAGGGCGGCAAAGAGAGCCAAGGTCCCGGTGGTCATCCTCGACGACGAGCCCACCGTGACGGCAGGGGGTGCGCCTGAGATGACCTTGTCGGAGCCGCCAACTGATCCTCTGAGCAGCCCCCAGTGCAGCCCCCAGCGTAAGCATATGGCTTGCTTTCTGCCGTTGGGCGCGTCCGGGTACCCTTCGTTTTTCCTGACATCTGGCTGATGATTTGTGTAGGAGCAGAGCAGCCCCACCAGGAGCGTCCGGAGACCGCCCCCGATGAGCCACCCGCTACAACTACACCGCCAAGGGGGAGTTCCCCGGCAAGGGAGGAGTCCCCGGTGAGGGAGCCGTCCCCGGCAAGGGAGCAGTCCCCGGCGAGGGAGCAGTCTCCGGCGAGGGACAGCACCGGCGACCCCTCGGCAACGGAGATCGCGACTGCAGACCCTGGCGCAGGTAACTTCCTTGCTTCGAAACTCCCCTGGGGTTCTTCTTATTTGGATAGTTGCTTGATTTCCCCCCTTCTTTTGGCCCTCAGACCCGTCCGCCACGGACCCGATGGAAACCGAGGTCGTCGTCGAGGAGGAGGCGCGCGGCCATACTAACGACGCGGCCGCCACCGGAGAGACGGTTGGTGCTAAAGATCCGGCCGGCGAAGAGGTCGCCGAGGCTGCCGCAGCAGCCGCGGCCGAGGGGGCCGGCGATCGTACTGACGGCCCTGGGGCCGCAGGAGCGCCAGGCGCTGCGCCGACCGCCGATCCCGCCTCCGCAGCAGCGTCGGGCCCCGAGGAGCCCCAGCCAGCCGTCTACCTAAAGGCCGGCGATGATATCTTCATCAAGCTCCCCTGGGAGTCGACTTCCAGGGCGCCGGCCGAGGGGGAGACCTTGGATGAAGAGGTGCTCGCCTCCGCTGGGCTGACGCTGGTTGATGCGCCAGGCAGCAGCGGCGGCGAGCCTGAGGAGGAGCGGCTGCTCCGGAAGCTGGTGTCACTCTACCGCGCCCGACAAGCCCAGGTGGAACGCCGGGAAGCGCTTGTCGCGAAGGCAGGAGCGGACATGGAGAAGCGCGCCGGGGAGCTTCGAGAGCTCAACCAGGAGGCCCTTCGATCCTTGGCGGAGGAGCGAAGGCAGCTCGACGAGGCGCGGACGGCCTTCATCCTCAAGAAGGCGGAAACTGAGGAGCAGCAAAGGCTTGCCGCCGGGGGGCTGGCCGCGCGGGAGGGCGAGCTGGTGCAGCAGAAAGCCAGCCTCGCCAGCCACGAGGAGGAGGTCGCCGCGCGCGAGCAAGCGCTTGGCGGAGCCCTCAAGAAAGCGCAAGATGCCGCCGCGGCCGCCGAGGCTGCCAAGGAGGCACTGGAGGCGAAGGTGGCGCAGCTCGACACTGATCTCAAGGCGGGCGGTGAGGAGCTCGCCGCGCTCAAACAGGAGCGCGAGAAGGGTGCCCACACCCTTGGCGAGCTGCAGGGCCGCTTCGCCGAGAAGATCAAGGAGCTCGACGCCGCCAAGGACTCTAATGCTGATCTCGAGCTGAAGTTGGACACCTTGTCCAAGGCGCTGGACAGCGCCAAGGAGCAAGAGGTGGCCTTGCGGAAGGAGGTCGCGGACAACGAGGCGCTGTTGGAGAGCGCCGCAGTCACCCAGAACGAATTCAGGGCGATGGTGGAGCAGTGGACGGAGGGTCTGGTGGACATCGCCGCCTCCATCGACAAGGAGCTATCGCTGCTGGGGATGGAGGGTCACGAGTATCCCTCCGACGCGAACCTCCCACCCAGCGCCAAGCTCACTTCGTTCTTCAAAGGCATGGTGGCGGCCCTTCAGCATCTCCGGAACGCGATCCTAGAGCAGCTGGCCGGCGAGACGCACGACGCCATCGCCGGAGCCCTCGAGAAGGTGTTGGTGAAGATTGCCTTCCGCAACCCCGGCATCAGGCTCACCAACGTCCTCAAATCCCTGCCGGCAGACGCTGACCTCGAGGAGATCGGGGCCCTCGTCGCGCCCATTGTGGAGAAGGTGGCTGGGATCAAGAGGATCGAGGGCGACCATGTGGATTAGGCCGCCTCCCCTTTTCTTTTCTTGTCGCTGCTGGCCAAGTCATGAAAGAGATTCATTAGGGCCGCGACAAACTATCTTGTAATATAACTTTATCTTAGGTAGTGATTGCACTGTTATTTCCTCTACTTGACTCCGTGCTTTGTATGTTTTTGCCCTACGCTTTTGGGGACTTGTCGGCGTAGGCCTCCGCCTTACCGCGGGCTCTGAGTGCGGGACATCAGCAGCCCGCCAGCGGCGCCACTACCGGCAAGAAACCTTGCCGCGGCTAGCTGCAGCTCACTTAAATTGTTGAGCAGGCTCAAAGCAAAGTAAGTGTTGCGACTGCAGTCGCAGCACACTTAAGCTGCCGAGCGAGCTCGAAACAAAGTAAGGATGCCACTCTGGTTGTAGCACACTTAAGTCGTTGAGCGGACTCGAAACGAAGTAAGGGCGCAACTGGCCACGAGCCGGTCCCTCCGCGCACAGGTTTTCCATACAAAGTACGGTCATTCGAGGAAGATAACCTCAAAATTTTAAAAACTCGATTGCTCAAACTTTGGCAACTTAGCTTTTCCGTGGCTCGCTGCCCGGCAAGGTCGTTTTCCGGCAAGGCGAAACATGGGGCTCGCCGTTGCTTACCGGGGGTCAGTGCTGCACAGAGTGTCAGATAATGCATGCAAAGGATAAAGAGCATGAGATCGACAAGGTGCGCGGAGCACATGAACTCAATCTGCGCACAGGGTCTGCGCCTGGCTCCGTACAAAGGATCACATGCAACAGCGGCAAGACTTTGTACAGAAGGGTGGTTGCCGGACGGGGTCCGTCAACCACGCCTCACGGGCGAAACTTATGAAGATGCCCAACGTTCCAGGAGTTGCTCACCGGAGTGGTATCTCCGGTCTCAAGGCGGACAGCGCTAGGCCTGGCGACTTGTTTCACCCGGTAAGGGCCTTCCCACTTCCTCGAAACTTCTGGCACTAACTTTGCGGCTATAAAAGCAGCGCAAAGCTTGCTGGTAGCGAGCAGCTCGCACAGCAGCCTGAAGACGGTCCTCCCCGAGGAGCAGCGCGCCATCTCGTCGCAGCTGCTCTCGCTCGAGCTCAGCGTGAGTGAACACTCGAGGTGGCCCGTATGCGAGATCCGTGGGGCTAACTGCCTCCGCTCCATGGAATAGGGCGAAAGGCTGCCTGGTCATACCAGGGCTTACCTGCGCCGAGAGGTGTCGGCGTAGGTTTGGACACCGTGGCACCATGAGCTCGGTGCATGTTCGGACGCCGCGGCGCCATGAACTGGCTTGATGACGCCCGTTCCGCCGTCGGTGCCGCCCCCACCACCCGTTTGCTCCAAGGGCGGTGGGTTCGACGCGGACGGACCGGCCATCTCCGTAGCTTTCTTCTTCGGTGGCATGTCGATGAAGATGATGGAGATCTAGCCTGTGCGGACGTCGGATCAGGTTCGCACAACTTCGACGCCCCCTACCTGGCGCGCCAAAGATGTCGGGGGAAATCTGCCTCCACGAACACCTATGGGGATCGAGCCCCTTTTCTTGGTTCGGCGGGGGGCGGAGGTCGCGCGAAGAGCGGATCGAGGCGATGCACACAAAGGGGTTTACCCAGCTTTGGGCCGCAAGGATGCGTAAAACCCTACTGCTGCTTTGTGGTTTTGTATTGTGTTCTTGCTCGGGAGCGTGTGGTGCTACAGTACACGCGAGCTGCTGGCGAGACCGAGCGTGAGTGGCCTCTTCCCCCTCTCTCGTTGCGCATGGGGCCTCCTTTTATATGTGCAAGGGGTTACCCACAGGTGGCAACGTAGGCGGGGGCAAAACTGGAAACCGCTGTGTTGGGTACAGCTGTTTGCACAGTGCTAACATACCTAACTCTGACGGCAGGGGACAAGGGCATTAAATGCCCGTCCGCATCGCCCAGATGATGCAGGAAAGGGGACCGTCAGGAGCGCCACCGTTTGCCACGATGGCTGCTCTGTCAGTGTTGCTTCGCCACCGCATGCCCCTGGCTGTGCAGCCTCTCGCCACGTACGCCTGGAATGGCCCCAGAGCGACGCGTGGGTGGATGAGCTGGAGCGCAGGCGCGCGGGGGGGGGGGTGACTTGCCGTGGCAAGCGTCTTGCCGCAGTTGATGCCTTGTCGCGCCCGGGAGCTTGTCGCTCACCGGTCCTTGCCGGGACGCGGAGCGCGTCGCAGCAAGTCTCTTGTCGTGCCTTGGTCGGCCTTCCCGGCGAGCTCCTCTTGCCGGGGCCTTGTGCTTCGAGCGGTCGTCCCGGCAAGCTCCTCTTGCCGGGTCCTTGTGCTTCAAGCGGTCGTCCCGGCAAGCTCCTCTTGTCGGGGCCTTGCTCTCTTCGGGTGGCCTTCCCGGCAGGCTCCTCCCGTCGGGGCCTTGGCTCAAATACTTTGTTCTTGGATGGCCCCAAAAAAGGGACCATGGAGAGTCTTGGCGATCGCCTGGCAAGCCTTGCCGCGGGGCGCTACGACTGCCCGTGCACAAGTTCGGGGTACTAAGGTACCCCTACTTTAGTACACCGACAAAGTGCCCTAGGTCTTCGTGAGCAAGCAAGTTGGATGCACACCCACTTAGTTTCTTTTGTTGAGCTTTCATACATTTATAGCCAGGGCCGGTCTTGAGATTTCGGGGGCCCGGGGCGAAACTAAAACTCGGGGCCCCTTATATAATAGTATAATATATAAATTATAGCAATGATAACCGGTACGAGATTTATAACAAGCTCACTTTCTCCTATGTACTTATTGCCGCAACTTGAACTATGACATTTGGTGAGCGTGATCCTCTTGTGAGATCCACAGGTGTTGTCCCATGATGAGTTGTCATAATTCCTACACTGTGTCTCGGATTTCCTTTGTCCGGATTTATAGTCCTCTTCGAGTTTTAAGCCTACTTTTGACTAACAAAATATGTGTTGTATATGATAAAATATAG
Source organism: Aegilops umbellulata (assembly GCA_032464435.1). Classification (NCBI taxonomy): domain Eukaryota; kingdom Viridiplantae; phylum Streptophyta; class Magnoliopsida; order Poales; family Poaceae; genus Aegilops; species Aegilops umbellulata. Next base: position 349,870,780 of record CP136054.1, read on the forward strand.
ATCACTGGAAACATTCTTAAAACACTAACCCAATGATAGTTGTTTGGCATATGACTCATATTTTTGTGAGTAAAATTTCTAATCTACTTCAGGCTCAACATTCAAGGGGGGATAATAAATTCAGACGGAAGAACTTTGCAGTGTCATTTAGAGCTGTCGTCGCGTTGTATTTGGATTCTGATTAATATACACAAATAGTGAACGGTACAAATAGATACTTAGATAAACCAGAAAAGAACAATTTATAGGTTCAGTGAGGCTAGATATGCATCGTGTATGCCAAAGTAAAATAGTTAGCCATATAAGTGAGAAACGTTATATGATGTACCTAAACTGGGTTCAATCAGAGCCGGTGATCGGACGACGGCCGCACGAAGATCACGCAAAGTGGACTAGTGCCTGGCCATGGCGGGAGGCGCTCGACTATGTGCATTGGCTTCCAGCGATCAGGGCCCAGATTTGTTTTGCCCGGCATCGCCTTGGCGTCCTCCCATAATTGGCCTTTTGCCCAGATTGGATTCAGCGATCGCTGCCGGAGAGAGAAACAGGAATACGATCTCAATTTGGAAGGAGAATGCAGACACGGAGTACATCGGTACATGACGAAGTACTAGTTGGGAAATAGCTACGACAGAAAAAGGAAAGCTGCATCTGCGTTCGTGATTTGCATGCGAGATCGAAGAAAATTAAGATGCGTGTGCGGCTCTGTACATCCCTGCGACCCTGGTCTGCCTCGCTGGGCAAGAGCCCATGGGCTACGTGCATGCCATGGGAGGGGCCCCTTGACCATGGGGGCCCGGGGCGGTCGCCCCCCTGCCCCCCCTCAGGGCCGGCCCTGTTTATAGCTCTAGTGCATCCGTTCCATGGCCATCCCTACTCCTTGCATTAACATCAATCGATGGGCATCTCCATAGCCCATTGATTAGCCTCGTTGATGTGAGATCTTCTCCTTTTTTGTCTTCTCCACATAACCCCCATCATCATATTCTATTCCACCCATAGTGCTATATCCATGGCTCACGCTCATGTATTGCGTGAAGGTTTATAAGTTTGAGATTACTAAAGTATGAAACAATTGCTTGGCTTGTCATCGGGGTTGTGCATGATGAGAGAATTCTTGTGTGACGAAAATGGAGCATGACTAAACTATATGATTTTGTAGGGATGAACTTTCTTTTGCCATGTTACTTTGAGAAGACATAATTGCTTAGTTAGTATGCTTGAAGTATTATTATATTTATGTCAATATGAACTTTTATCTTGAATCTTTCGGATCTGAACATCATACCACAATTAAGAAGAATTACGTTGAAATTATGCCAAGTAGCACTCCGCATCAAAAATTCTGTTTTTATCATTTACCTACTCGAGGACGAGCAGGAATTAAGCTTGGGGATGCCTGATACGTTTCCAATGTATCTATAATTTTTGATTGCTCCATGCTATATTATCTACTGTTTTGGACAATATTGGGCTTTATTATCCACTTTTATATTATTTTTGGGACTAACCTATTAACCGGAGGCCCAGCCCAGAATTGTTGTTTTTTTGCCTATTTCAGAGTTTTGCAGAAACGGAATATCAAACGGAGTCCAAACGGAATGAAACCTTCGGGAACGTGATTTTCTCACCAAACGTGATCCAGGAGACTTGGATCCTAAGTCAAGGAAGCTTTGAGGAGGGCACGAGGTAGGGGGCGCGCCCACCCCCCAGGGCGCGCCCTCCACCCTCGTGGGCCCCATGTTGCTCCACCGATGTACTTCTTCCTCCTATATATACCTACATACCCCCAAACGATCAGATACGGAGCCAAAAACCTAATTCCACCGCCGCAACCTTCTGTACCCACGAGATCCCATCTTGGGGCCAGTTCCAGAGCTCCGCCGGAGGGGGCATCCACCATGGAGGGCTTCTACATCATCATAGCCCCTCCGATGAAGTCTGAGTAGTTTACCTCAGACCTTCGGGTCCATGGTTAGTAGCTAGATGGCTTCTTCTCTCTTTTTGGATCTCAATACAATGTTCTCCCCCTCTCTCGTGGAGATCTATTCGATGTAATCTTATTTTTGTGGTGTGTTTGTTGAGACCGATGAATTGTGGGTTTATGATCAAGATTATCTATGAACAATATTTGAATCTTCTCTGAATTCTTTTATGTATGCTTGGTTATCGTTGCAAGTCTCTTCGAAATATCAGTTTGGTTTGGCCTACTAGATTGGTTTTTCTTGCAATGGGAGAAGTGCTTAGCTTTGGGTTCAATCTTGCGGTGTCCTTTCCCAGTGACAGTAGGGGCAGCAAGGCACGTATTGTATTGTTGCCATCGAGGATAACAAGATGGGGTTTTTATCATATTGCATGAATTTATCCCTCTACATCATGTCATCTTGCTTAAGGCGTTACTCTGTTTTCATGAACTTAATACTCTAGATGCATGTTGGATAGCGGTCGATGAGTGGAGTAATAGTAGTAGATGCAGGCAGGAGTTGGTCTACTTGTCTCGGACGTGATACCTATATACATGATCATACCTAGATATTCTCGTAACTATGCTCAATTCTATCAATTGCTCAATAGTAATTCGTTCACCCACCGTAAAATACTTATGCTCTTGATAGAAGCCACTAGTGAAATCTATGGCCCCCGGGTCTATCTTCATCGTATTAATCTTCCATCACTTTATTATTTCCTTTGCTTTTTACTTTGCTTTTATTTTACTTTGCATCTTTATCACAAAAATACCAAAAATATTATCTATCTTCTCTATCAGATCTCACTCTCGTAAGTGACCGTGAAGGGATTGACAACCCCTTATCGCGTTGGTTGCAAGGAGTTATTTGCTTTTTGCAGGTACGAGGGACTCCCGCGTAGCCTCCTACTGGATTGATACCTTGGTTCTCAAAAACTGAGGGAAATACTTACGCTACTTTGCTACATCATCCTTTCCTCTTCAAGGAAATCCAACGCAGTGCTCAAGAGGTAGCAAGAAGAATTTATGGCGCCGTTGCCGGGGAGTCTACGCAAAAGTCAACATACCAAGTACCCATCACAATCCCTTATCTCCCGCATTACATTATTTTCCATTTGCCTCTCGTTTTCCTCTCCCCCACTTCACCCTTGCCATTTTATTGGCCCTCTCTTTTTCGTTTGCCTTTTTCTTGCTTGCCTTTTGTTTGCTAGTGTGTTGGATTGCTTGTTTGTCACAATGGCTCAAGATAATACCAAATTGTGTGACTTTCCCAATACCAACAATAATGATTTCCTTAGCACTCCGATTGCTCCTCTTACCAATACGGAATCTTGTGAAATTAATACTGCTTTGTTGAATCTTGTTATGAAAGATCAATTCGCCGGCCTTCCTAGTGAAGATGCCGCTACTCATCTAAATAGCTTCGTGGATTTGTGTGATATGCAAAAGAAAAAGGATGTTGATAATGATATTGTTAAATTGAAGTTATTTCCTGTTTCGCTTGGAGATCGTGCTAAAGCTTGGTTTTCGTCTTTGCCTAAAATAGTATTGATTCTTGGAACAAGTGCAAAGATGCTTTTATCTCCAAGTATTTTCCTCCCGCTAGGATCATCTCTCTTAGAAACGATATTATGAATTTTAAGCAACTTGATCATGAACATGTTGCACAAGCTTGGGAGAGAATGAAATTAATGATACGTAATTGCCCTACTCATGGTTTGAATTTGTGGATGATTATACAAAAAATTTATGCCGGATTGAATTTTGCTTCTAGAAATCTTTTAGATTCAGCCGCGGGAGGCACTTTTATGGAAATCACTTTAGGAGAAGCTACTAAACTCCTAGATAATATTATGGTTAATTATTCTCAATGGCACACTGAAAGATCTACTAATAAAAAAGTGCATGCGATAGAAGAAATTAATGTTTTGAGTGGGAAGATGGATGAACTTATGAAATTATTTGCTCCTAAGAGTGTTTCTTCTGATACTAATGATATGCCTTTGTCTACTTTGATTGAGAATAATAATGAATCTATGGATTTGAATTTTGTTCGTAGGAATAATTTTGGTAACAACGCGTATAGAGGAAACTTTAATCCTAGGCCTTATCCTAGTAACCCCTCTAATAATTATGGTAATTCCTACAACAACTCTTATGGAAATTTTAATAAGATGCCCTCTGAATTTGAGACTAGTGTTAAAGAGTTTATGAATTCGCAAAAGAATTTTAATGCTTTGTTGGAAGAGAAATTGCTTAAAGTTGATGAATTGGCTAGGAACGTTGATAGAATTTCTCTTGAGGTTGATTCTTTAAAGCTTAGATCTATCCCTCCTAAGCATGATATCAATGAGTCCCTCAAAGCCATCAGAATTTCCATTGATGAGTGCAAGGAAAGAACCGCTAGGATGCGTGCTGCGAATGATGCCTTTATTAAAGCGTGTTCTTCCAATTTCTATGAAAATAAAGATGAAGATCTAAAAGTTATTGATGTGTCCCCTATTAAATCTTTGTTTTGCAATATGAATCTTATAATGATGGGATTGACTATGATCCACCTTTACCTAGAAGGCGTTCCAAGAATTCGGAGTTTTTAGATCTTGATGCTAAAATTGATAAAAGTGGGATTGAAGGAAGCAAAACCCTAGATGTTGCTGAACCCACTATTTTGGATTTCAAGGAATTTAATTATGAAAGTTGCTCTTTAATTGATTGTATTTCCTTGTTACAATCCGTGCTAAATTCTCCTCATGCTTATAGTCAAAATAAAGCCTTTACTAAACATATCGTTGATGCCTTGATGCAATCTTATGAAGAAAAACTTGAGTTGGAAGTTTCTTTCCCTAGAAAACTTTATGATGAGTGGGAACCTACTATTAAAATTAAAATTAAAGATCATGAGTTTTATGCTTTGTGTGATTTGGGTGCTAGTGTTTCTATTATTCCCAAAACTTTATGTGATTTGCTAGATTTCCGTGATTTTGATGATTGCTCTCTAAACTTGCACCTTGCGGATTCCACTATTAATAAACCTATGGGAAGAATTAATGATGTTATTATTTTTGCAAATAGGAATTATGCTCCCGTAGATTTTATCGTTCTTGATATAGATTGCAATCCTTCATGCCCTATTACTCTTGATAGACCTTTCCTTAGAACGATTGGTGCAATTATTGATATGAAAGAAGGGAATATTAGATTCCAATTTCCATTAAAGAAAGGCATGGAACACTTCCCTAGGAAAAAAATAAAATTACCATATGAATCTATCATGAGATCCACTTATGGATTGCCTCCTAAAGATGGCAATACCTAGATCTATCCTTGCTTTTATGCCTAGCTAGGGGCGTTAAACGATAGCGCTTGTTGGGAGGCAACCCAATTTTATTTTTAGTTTTTTTATTTTGCTTCTGTTTAGGAATAAACCTTTGTTCTAACCTCTGGTTATATGTGTTTTTATGTTCTAATTAGTGTTTGTGCCAAGGTAAACCTATAGGATCTTCTTGGATGATAGTTATTTGATCTTGCTGTAATTTCCAGAAACTTTCTGTTCACAAAAACAATTATTAAAAATCACCAGAACATGATAAAATAATGATTCCAATTGCTGATGATCAATAGACAAATTGCCTAGGTCTTCCTATTTTGTTAGATTTGTTGGAGTTCCAGAAGTTTGCGTTAGTTACAGATTACTACAGACTGTTCTGTTTTTGACAGATTCTGTTTTTCGTGTGTTGTTTGCTTATTTTGATGAATCTATCGCTAGTAAAATAATTATAAAACATAGATAATTTGGAATAAAGTAGGTTTAACACTAATATAAATAAATAATGAGTTCATTACAGTACCTTGAAGTGGTCTTTTGTTTTCTTTCGCTAACGGAGCTCACGAGATTTCTGTTGAGTTTTGTGTTGTGAAGTTTTCAAGTTTTGGGTGAAATCTTTTGATGGATTATGGAACAAGGAGTGGCAAGAGCCTAAGCTTGGGGATGCCCATGTCACCCCCAAGATAATCTAAGTACACCAAAAAGCCAAAGCTTGGGGATGCCCCGGAAGGCATCCCCTCTTCCGTCTACTTCCATCGGTAACTTTACTTGGAGCTATATTTTTATTCACCACATGATATGTGTTTTGCTTGGAGCGTCTTGTATGATTTGAGTCTTTGCTTTTTAGTTTACCACAATCATCCTTGCTGTACACACATTTTGAGAGATCCATACATGATTTGGAAATTATTAGAATACTCTTTGTGCTTCACTTATATCTTTTGAGCTATATAGTTTTGCTCTAGTGCTTCACTTATATCTTTTAGAGCACGGTGGTGGATTTGTTTTATAGAAACTTTTGATCTCTCATGCCTCACTTAGATTATTTTGAGAGTCTTAAATATCATGGTAATTTGCTTAAATAATCTTAATATGGTAGGTATACAAAAATAGTAAAAACTTTCTTATGAGTGTGTTGGATGCTAAGAAAAGTTTGATGCTTGATAATTGTTTTGAGATATGGATGTGATAATATCAAAATCATGCTAGTTGAGTAGTTGTGAATTTGAGAAATGCTTGTGTTGAAGTTTGCAAGTCCCGTAGCATGCACGTATGGTAAACATTATGTAACAAATTTTAAACATGAGGTGTTCTTTGATTGTCCTCCTTATGAGTGGCGGTCGGGGATGAGCGATGGTCTTTTCCTACCAATCTATCCCCCTAGGAGCATGCGCGTAGTGCTTTGGTTTTTGATGGCTTGTAGATTTTTGCAATAAGTATGTGAGTTCTTTATGACTAATGTTGAGTCCATGGATTATACGCACTCTCACCCTTCCATCGTTGCTAGCCTCTTCGATACCGTGCATTGCCCTTTCTCACATAGAAAGTTGGTGCAAACTTCGCCGGTGCATCCAAACCCCGTGATATGATACACTCTTTCACACATAAACCTCCTTATATCTTCCTCAAAACAGCCACCATACCTCCCTATTATGGCATTTCCATAGCCATTCTGAGATATATTGCCATGCAACTTTCCACCATTCCGTTTATCATGACACATTTATCATTGTCATATTGCTTAGCATGATCATGTAGTTGACATAGTATTTGTGGCAAAGCCACCGTTCATAATTCTTTCATACATGTCACTCTTGGTTCATTGCATATCTTGGTACACGGCCGGAGGCATTCATATAGAGTCATACTTTGTTCTAGTATTGAGTTGTAATCATTGAGTTGTAAATAAATAGAAGTGTGATGATCATCATTTTCTAGAGCATTGTCCCAAGTGAGGAATAAAAAAAGAGAAAGGCCATAAAAAAAGAGAAGGCCCAAAAAATGATGAGTGAAAAAGAGAGAAGGGACAATGCTACTATCCTTTTCCACACTTGTGCTTCAAAGTAGCACCATAATCATCATGATAAAGAGTCTCTTGTTTTGTCACTTTCATATACAAGTGGGAATTTTTCATTATAGAACTTGGCTTGTATATTCCAACAATGGGCCTCCTCAAGTGCCCTAGGTCTTCGTGAGCAAGCAAGTTGGATGCACACCCACTTAGTTTCTTTTGTTGAGCTTTCATACATTTATAGCTCTAGTGCATCCGTTGCATGGCAATCCCTACTCCTTGCATTAGCATCAATCGATGGGCATCTCCATAGCCCATTGATTAGCCTCCTTGATGTGAGATCTTCTCCTTTTTGTCTTCTCCACATAACCCCCATCATCATATTCTATTCCACCCATAGTGCTATATCCATGGCTCATGCTCATGTTTTGCATGAAGGTTTATAAGTTTGAGATTACTAAAGTATGAAACAATTGTTTGGCTTGCCATCGGGGTTGTGCATGATGAGAGCATTCTTGTGTGATGAAAATGGAGCATGACTAAACTATATGATTTTGTAGGGATGAACTTTCACTACAAAAAAATACACTTCCGTGATGATACGTGTTTGTCATAGTAGGTCGCTTTTTTTGTCATGCATGTACATCCATGACAAATTTATGACAGAATCAAGATAGTCATACATGTGTTGTCGTAGAAGTGTTCCATGACATTACCAAAATTATCATCACGGAAGTGTCCACTTCCATGACGATAAACCGCGCGTCACAGAAGTGCTTTCGTCAAGGGTGACCGACACGTGGCATCCACCGTAACGGAACGCCGTTAAGCTATCGGGTCGGGTTCTAAATCCGATAACCCGTTAACAGCCCCGACCAATGGGGATTTTCCACGTGTAAAATCATCATTGGCTAGAGGAAACACGTGTCGGCTCATCGTCGGGACAGATGTCATCCACTCACTCGACAGAAGGCGCCTATGATACGTCGACATGTGGCACGGCCCAACAAGTTTAAATGGGCCGGCCCAACTAAAGGCCCACAAGATTTTGCGAACCATAATGGGCCGGCCCAGCTAAAGGCCCACGAGATTTTGCGGACCATAATGGGTTAGCCCAGCTAAAGGCCCACAAGATTTCGCGGGCCATAATGGGTCGGCCCAGGTAAAGGCCCATAAGATTTGTGTGTGCCATGATGGGCCGGCCCAGGTAAAGGCACACAAAATTCTTGTGGATCATAATGGGCCGGCCCAGCTAAAGGCCCACGAGATTTCGCTGACATTAATGGGCCGGCCCAGCTGTAGGCCCACAAGATTTTGAGGACACTAGTAGGCCGGCCCATTAACTGGCTACCATGTTTTGGGCCAAATGTCGGCCCATATTTGATCCGGTCCATTAATGGCCTGCCATGCTCCGGGCCTAATAGTGGCCCATATGAGATCTGGCCCGTTAAAAGCCTACCATGTTCTGGGCCAAATTATGGCCCAGATCAGGTCCGGCCCTTTAAGAGGCTTTGGGCTCAATTATGGCCCATAGCAGATTCGGCCCGTCAACTGGGCACTATGCTTTTGGGCCCACTTGCTAAAGGCCCACTTAGTAATTCGGCCTGATATGAGCAAGGCTGTGAGACCGGCCTAGCATGTCGGTCATAGCTTCCAGGTGTAGCTGTTTAGCGATGAGGTTCTCATTGGTGTTCTCCGCAATCTTTCTTAGAGATAGGACTTCAAGTCGAAGTTGAGTTGCAGAATGCCTTTCTGCTAGAACTTGGGACTGAAGAAGTCGAACTGATTCAGACAACGAATTTTGTGAGCTTGTCTGACTGTTAGTCTCAAGTAACTTGAACACTGCATCAAGACAAGACTTTGGGGTTGTCTCGCTATCTTCAAGATGTTTTGCCTTCTTTGCTGCAATATATGTTGGGTTTGTCTCACAGCCTTCAACAGACTTGTGCATGCCATCAGGCATATCACCCTAAAACAAAGCAGCGAGATGACAGGTTTTGCACGTGTATAAACAAAGATGATAACTGTTCTGTCAATTCTATCCAATTTCAAATTAGAAAATAAAGAGTATGTTCAAAATATCAATAGCATAATTTGGCATTATTCATAATGCGGGGAGCTTCACCGCACTACTGGATTACCATGTCAATATGACAAGCATAGATTAAGGGCAAACAAAATCATTGTATCTATTTTGGATAATGTGCATGGCATGTTGTTCATATCATCAGCCACATCAGTAAGATAAAACAGGAGATGACAAGGTGCAAACATGGGCTGCTTCACCACACACTGGATTATAGATCCACAAAAACAAGCATACATATAGGGAGTATTAAGTAATGTGCATGGTATGAATAAGGAATTTGGTTTTACAAGTAAAACTTAGAACTTACGGTTCTTACGAACATGCATTTTGGTAGAAACAGCAAACTAAACAGCAGTAAACGATTGGGAGTATGAGCAAATTAAACAGCAGTTGAGGATAAAGGCTTTAGAAGGATTGAATTACATTAACAGTTAACACCGGCTTTATAATGCCCTTCTCCATGTCAAGGGAAGGATAACTCAAGAATTTCAGCACAGAATCTTCTTCATAAGCATTGCCTATACTCTACATTTTGTAGAGAGTAATTATAGATATGATAATACTAGAAGGGATAGAGGATAATGAAGATAAGATGCAGATTGATGCTACATAATCAAATACCAATCCCTGGAAGTACAAGCGTTACAGGACAAAATGTACTAACAAGAGCAATGGGCTACACTTCTGCACTGGCATTGTCTGTGTATTCTACTTGTTGGTAAGATTAAATATAGATCTGATCTTTTTTAGTAAATGGTGGGCGAGGGAGATAAGATGCGGAATGCTACAAAATGGACCAATCCCTCTTCCCATAATACAAGAGTGTTTTGAACACTGGTGTACTGTACAAAATGTTCTTATATTATGGGACGGAGGGAGTAGCTGTTAATGTCAGTACAGTGATAGACCACGTTCAGTCCTTACAAGAGGACTGCAGAGCTAAACCTCTTCAAAAGCATTGGGTTCATTCTAAATTTATGTAAGAGTCCATACGGATCTTATAATGTCCACCAAATGGACGATTACGAGGCTAACATGTGCAGTGATGCTACATAATCAAACAGCTATGAAAGTAAGTATGGTCATACAGGGCAAGAGGTACTCACAAGAGCAATGCAGTGTGCAGTATAGTTGCGAGATTGTGTGGTCCCTTGAGAACGAATGTTCTTCTGCTAACAGTTTTCGTACAAGTGAGACATTAAGGCAAATGTAGAAATGTAGTTCAAATTGCGATGTGATATCATAGACAGTACCCTACGCTGCAGCCGAGACCAATGTGTAACAAGATTATTCCAGTCACCGTCGGATAAATGTAGCACCGGAGACTTTACAGAAATTTCGTTCAGAGGCTTGCCATTGAAGTGCGCTTGCCTCAGGTAGGAACGATATTTCATCAACAAGTGCTTGAAAAGCGCAACCAACCCTTGCTCGTCATCACAATCCAGTTTGCGCCTCGCCTATTTAAAAGAATGAAATCTTGTGTCTTCTGTCAGCAGAAACATATGCAGTAATGACCATGAATAACATTAGTACATTACTTACGCGTAAGTTGCAGAGGAAGACTGGAAATTGTTCTGGGTCTGCGGTATAATCTTTCCATGAAGGAAAGATGCGCACAAAGTTTCTGACAACAACATAAGCTTCATCTTCTAAACTGGGAAGAAATGGAACAGTGGTCCTATTTGCTGCAATTGGGGCTCTCTCTGGTTCGAGAAGGGATTTGGCAACTGGATTTGGTGTACTCTTTGCTGGAATGGGGGTTTTGCGTCATACAGCTGGTGCTATGTCAACTGGCATAATCATACTGTTTGCTGCAGTTGGGGTCTGCTGAGTTGCGGCATCAGAAATGACCAGTGTAGTAGGGCTAGAGTCTGCTAGAGTTGGGGTATTTTGTGGGTCAGGTGATGTTGCAACTACACCTAATGGGCTATTTGATTTATCAAGTGCCACTACCTTTTCCAAATACTTTGCTTGTGCTCCTCCACGATCAGCAATCGCCCTCTTCCTTTTGAATGTCTGATACACAAGAACATCATTTGAATGGATAAATATGGCATGATGACAGATGGAATATGTACTGAAAATGGATAGGTTGGGCGTATTCACATACACGATGTGTAAACTAAGCTAATGGGAGTTCAACAAAGTAGAAGCAATGCAAAGCATCAGTTGCAAGATATGTGCGAGCAATGTAACCTTGGAAAGTTAGAGCAAGTACCTTGATGGGTGAATAAGATAGGGCATCTTCCTCTGACTCCTCCACTAGGGAGCTACATTGACTTAGGTCTCCCTCTAGCTCAGAATCACTGTTAGGATCATATTCCGAGCATGAATCTGTAGGTGGAGAGTGTTTGCATTGCATTGCATCCAGACTTGATTTCAGTCCCTTAATGCCAAGTTTGACAGCCATGGCATTGTTCTGCTTTATTCTTTTCATGCGCGCAAGCTCATAATCATTATGTTGCTGTTCAGAATCTGAGATTCATGAAAACATAAAAAGTAGTCAGATTATCTATGGAATGCATTGAGGTTTCAACTCGGAGAGTGTCTCCCTATAAACCCCTGCATATGCAAAGTTCACCTCCCCAACCGTGCTGACCAGACCACACACATAGATACACACCCGAGCGGTGAACATGCATTTTCGAAACTAATTTAGGAACATTTAGCTGACAAATTAAACAACTCTGTTTTAATAATACCAGATTCGTATTTGAACAACTAAGCTTGTTTAGCTTGATGGGTGGAGCAGTGTTATTATGACACGAAGCACGCATTCTGATCGTATAGTGATCATAAAAGGGGGAAACTCTAAGCATGTATTTTTTAGCAAAAGAGGGTTTCCCCTCTGATTTCTATTAAAGAAACCACCACGGAACCAACATGATCAATTAAACCCTAAGCATGATCAATTAAACCGTATTATAGTTGTGCCATGGCAGATTTGAAGCTGCAAACCGGAGAAATGATATTTAGCATCCATTGTTTGCTTCGAACTAAGAAGTAAATTCTAAGAGCTGAAAAGAAAGTAGAGTAACCAAGTTAAGATCTATTTTCTGGTTGAGATCAAAAAGTTGAGGAGATATGAAGTACCACCTCTCTTGCGGCGCCGTGTAGGCATGGCGGGTGCGATGGCTGTCGGTGGCGTTGAAGCAGATCTGCGATGGTAGACGGGTGCATCGGGGGATAATTCCCATTGCGGTGGAAGATAAGGTCGTGTGAGCGGGCCCGGCAAAGAGGACGACGGCGCTGATGAAGCGAGAGGACGTGATGCAAGGCTATTGGTCCGTCGCCGTGGATGAGAAACGTCCATCTCTAGCAGTGGACGACTTGGTCTTGGTAAGCGCTCCGGCATGGTGGAGGACGGTGGCGATGGATGTGGTGGAGGACGGCGGCGATGGATGGGGTGGCGGACGGAGGCTGGTGTGGGAATGGGGTGTTCTAGCGCGGACGGTGTATGAATGGAAAAATGGAGGGAGAGGTACGGGGAACCATGTTTTTGGGACGCGCCTGTCTGAAATATGGGAAAGTTACGAACTTATCCCCCGTTTCAAATTTGGACGTCTCGTCGGTTGGGGATAGGACGGTAATCTCGCATCTCCCAAATATTTGCCGGTAACTATTTCGGGCAAGGAGAGGGTGTTTTGCCGCCCACGGTTGGCGCCACGGTGTATGAATGGGGCTGACAGGTAGGGAGGTTGTGTCACGTCTGATGGAAGTTACACATCTGCCCCTATTTAAAATATTAGCCTACATCTATTTCGGACGAGGAGAGTTTGTTTTGCCGCCCACCGTGTATGAATGGGGAATGGAGGGAGAAACAGAGGTCTTTCGGACGAGCTTGAATCAAATGAGTTTTGCCGCCCATGTTTGACACCCACCATGTCGGAATGGGCTCAGAGGAGGTCGTGTCATGTCTAATTGAAGTTACTAACCTACCCCTATTTAGAGCAGTGGAAATCGGGCCGATGGATTGTCCGTGTAATGGGTAGACAGTAATTTCCACCTCCCAAACACTTGGCTTCGGGCAGCTGATGTGGGAGTGGACATTTTGCTGTTTCTTTCAAATTTTGGGACAATAAGCATCCACGTTTTACCCTGGCAACTAAATTCTAATCCATTTTGTATTCCTATATGAATCTTTATAAATCATTCCATGTGTTTTTATATATCTTCAAAAGGACGACAAAGATGTATTCCACTGTCATATATGAATATGGTTTACAAATGTCGATACTCAAATTCAGAAACTAGAATCCAGTTTAAGGTGAATTCGAATATTTGGAACACTTCATGTCCAACTCAAATGTCACACGCAGCATAATGTGTACTCCCATTTAGATATGTACACAAGCGATGTATCGAGATTCAAATACCGAGTCAATCAACCAAGAATGTACCGAACTAACAGACATATAAACACTTATAGAGTATATGGATCAATAATATCAACTAACATACATAAGCCAGGCCGCTGTACTCTTTTTGGCTACAACAACATCCTTTTTTTAGCCAGCATCTTGGCCCTTTCCGATGCGTGCCACTTATGGTCCATCTATACTACTATTATTGATCTGGCATATTTGTAGGTCTGGCACAACAATCCAAATGAAATGTCTCCGAGTCTTATCAATTAATACAGACTTGTGCTCAAATAAAATTACAAACAAAAAACAATTATTACATGATCTCTAAAACAAATGGTTTGATTGATTACATGAACAGACAACACAAAGGTTATTCAACTATGGAAAGAACATTTCACCTATAATTCACCAAGTAGGAATTTAATTTCCTTTTTTCCTTCAGGACCTTAACAATCTGATCAGTCTCAGCTTGCTTCGTTTTGAAATCCACCAAATATTTAATGGTTGTCTTGAGTACTGCTTGTGATTGTGTTGTTTGCTTCCTCAACATGTCAACTTCATCTCTTTCTACCACTAGTTTAGCCTCTAGAGCATCAGCAGTTGGTAATTCATAATGCACGATTGGGCCGGTGCCACTGCTGTGGGATGATGCAACGTCCATGGGGACCTCACTCTTTGATCTTGGGCTAACCTGTTTTGCCATTAAAGTTCTGATTGGATTCAGAAAAGTTGAAGTTAACTAAACATCTCAACTGGGAGTTATAACAGCAAACCAGTTAAACAAACAAGGAACTAAAGAGTTTCAATTGGATGCTGAAAAGTAGTTATTAACATCATTGTAACCCGCTGTTGCAGCAGCAAAGCAGTTAAACAAACAAGTAGATATTTATGTTAAGGCAAACAGGTAATTCTTAACAGTAAGTATCAAACACATAGATAGGCGCAGTCTACAATATGATTAACAGGCTGTGCCATTATGTAATCAGTAGCAAACTAAATTAAGCCAAGCAACATAATTCAACAATTTTGCAATAAGTGGCTAACTAAAATTCCGAGAAGCAGGTAACTGAACTTACGCTAGTTCTTTGTACAGGCACACTGCAACTTCTTTTTCGCTTACAAGGTTGTACGAAGGAGTCCATGGCAACAATTGCTTGGATACGTAGTCCCAATACTTCTTTCTTCCCACACTCCATGGGTAAGTCGAATGGTTAATCTGGTAAGATGGTGCATCCTTGATATGTTATATGAGGACGTGTAGTCAGACTAGTTGTAGCCAAACACATCACACTGGCTTTTACTGTATATTTCATGCGATTACTTTTGGCATATCGAGATCTAAGCAATCTACAATAGGATGAAAAGACTGGCATCCTTCACATTATTGGCGAATTCAGTTCATAGAAACAAGCAATTCAACCATTCTGTGGGTAAATCAAAAGCGCCACTAGAATATTTTTCACTATCCAATCATACACGCAAAAAGGGACGATGCCATCATAGGGGCTGGTATGGGCGGTCGCCTCAGGTGGCTGGAAAGTGTGCACCTAGTTTGAGTCGTCCAGGTTGGCCCACGCTAGTTTTGTTCGTCCCAACGCACGAGCAGGCAATGTAAAAAATGAAGAAAAATGTTTCAATTTGGATGGGCCAATAACATAAGTGCAAGGCAGGCCCTATAGCAGGCTCGCGGCCCAAACGAGCGCCTCCCATATCAATCGACAGCAGGAAAAATCCCAATTCATTCGCTCCAGCCTCCAGTCTGGTTCGCTCCTAACCTAGCCGCCGCTGGACAGACCGACACAGCACTTCCTCGCGCCCTCGTTGGAGGGCGGTCGCCGGGCTTCAAGCGAACGGAAGGACAAGAAGATGAAGATCCAACCCTGGGTGTAGCCTGCGTGGGAGGCAGCGGCGGCAGCACGGGCATGGCATCGAGCTTGCGCAAATGGACAGTCGCAGCTTGCAAGAGTAGCATGCGCAACGAGCAGGTACATCACATCCCTGATTATATCTAATTCAACTCTTCAATTTCTGGCCAATAGTTAAACCTGACGGTGTTGTAAAACTGCTTGTATGTAGGGAATCTATGAGAAAATGAAACCAATTTCTACTTATTTTATAACTCCCCCAATCAATACTGAACTGACTGAATCTGATGTATCTAATCAAGTTTCCAGTGTAAACATACAAGCTCATGTTGTTCTTGAGCCTGAAGTGTCTAATGAACAGACTGCTAATGAAGGATTTGATGCAAACATTTTACATGCTCCTGGTGATGAACATATAGTGTCTAATGAGGGATCTAATGCAAGCATTTTGCAAGCTCGTTGAAGGATTTAGTGTCTAATGATGATCTACTATGTTGAGAGAGACGGAGATTTGCAGGCATTGATGACAAGCAAATTATAGTGCATTTTCATAGCTTGAGGAAACATCGAGGCATACTTGTGCAGGATAGATTTATTGATATGTAGTTTGCGCACTGGTTATACGTGCAATTACACTTCGATATTTTCAGCCAGAGAACGAATAATTCAAGCAGGTACAGACCATGTTTGTAGTCCTTGTACACCATGTTGCATTTTGTGTTTGTTGGTGCTTGCATCATTTAGTGTTTATAATCTGAACTACTTTGGATCATTAGCTGGTTTTCAAAGTGCATGTAACTTCACATTTCTCAAGTTATGTTGATTTCCGGAGTGCAAGTGCCTTCGTATTTTTTAAGTTAAATGTTCGCCCCTGGTAACTTGAATTCGTGGATTAGCCACTGCACACAAATCATACATGAATGCTAGTAGGAATTAAATGAAATGCAGGGACTTACGCTAGCTCGTTGTACAGGCTCACTGCAGCTCTGCTTGCGCTTGGGATGTTCCCTGTACAAGTCCATGTTACCACTTGCTTGGATGTGCAGGCCTTGTGCTCCTTGCATCCCCCTCTGCATTTTTGACACGGCGAATGGTTGATCAAATAAGAGGAATCGACCTTGATGTTGTACCGGAGGACAGATACTTACAAGGTTATACGGGTGTGCAGGATGTGTACCAGGTCCCGTAGCGCCGTCATGCTTCGCTAAAATATATATTTGCTTGTTTTAGATGATATCTCCAGAAGAAATAAGAGTTAAGTTCAGAGTTGCATAGGCGTGTAAGCTAAGAGAGCAGTGAAAGGATATCCAAACATCGTCGGAACAGTGCACAAGGGAGTGATGTGTGGATACCTAGTTCGGGCCGGCGTTTGGGCATGCTCGCCTAGCTAGAGTGCGGGTCACTTCAGAGCCGTTGAGGGTGATGTGCTGGCATTGGCTGGCCGTGCACGGATGCAGATCTTGAGTGGCAGCGGAGTGCTACGATGCGGTGGACAAGACCGTTGGTGAAGCCCCAACGGCCTCGGGGGGCGGAGATGCGACGATGTGCTCAGTGAAGTAGCCCCGGTGAGCTGGGAGACGGCATCGGTGAAGCGCACCTGATGCGGTGGAACTCAGTGTCTGTGAGGCACGTCGGTTGCGGTGGCCGACATTGTCAGTGGACCACCCGGTGCGGTGGACGAGGGCGTAGATGAGGTAGCTCCGGTGCGGTGGTGAAGCGCGACCGTTGTCTTCGTCGTCGTCGTCCGGCACAGAGGTGGGGAACGGTGGGGAAAGAGACGAGACGAGGGGCGATTCGAGGGTTGGCGGCGAATTAGGGATTTGAGCAATCTGGGTGCGGAAGGGGATGGTGGAGAAGAGAGATTTTTGCAGGGCTAGAATTGGGGCCGCCAGATATTTCAATCCGAAACATGGAAGCGCGAACTTATATTGTCGTCGTCCTTTTTTGGGGGGAGGGGGTGGGTGGCTGGGTGATACGCGTCTGTTCGACACACGCGACCACCCCGACAGTACTATGCTTTGGTGCCTTAAGGCACCTGCCTTTGTGTCCATGACATATGGGCCCAACCGGTGGCTGGCCCACATGTCAGTGACCCAAAGGCAGTTGCCTTTAAGGCACCGAAGCAGCGTCCACCCCGACACGACCCTGGTTTGCCTGGTGCGCCTACATTTGAGAATGCAAACGAATCTTCTTTCATTTGCAAACAAATCTGTATGTATTACCATGCCCGTGTTTTCCTTGCAATAATTAGTCTTTCGAAACGAGATACTCCATCCGTTCACTTTTGTAAGTCGTTTCAGACAACTTAAAATGAACTGTTTTGCACATAGTCTACAATGTCTTCAAGGTCTTATAAAAGTGAACAGAGGGAGTACTATAAATTAATTAATGAGGAGTTAATTAAAAAAATCGAAACGGTACCCACGCTAACGTGGATTAGAGTGTGTGTCGCATAATTAGTTATTTGAATTAGAGTGTGTGTCACGTAGTGATCTCCAATTCTAACGTGGATTTCGCATTTCACTGTATCCACGCTACTTTTTTAATACAAATTCATATGTATATGATGAACACCATGGTAGTGAGAAAACTTTTGGATCAATTCAAACATATGACCTACAAAATAGCACAACAAACTGAGTCAATGTCAACTTTTCGAAACTTAGTATGGCACGAATTCGAAATAATTACCCGTATGCCTGGTCCTCGGTTCAAATCTTACAATGTACACCGAATTGAAACATCGATATTAAGTCTCATACTATGTACATTCAAATGTTGTTTTTAGCCCCCCCCCCCCTCCGCACAAACGGTACATACTTCCTGTATTTGGTCAATCTTCCTCTCCTAATGACCTTAGGAAGCTATCAGTTTCCAACACACGTTCATTCTTTCTCTCCATGTTTCGATCTCTAAGTCTCTCAACTACACAACCCCTTTTTCCACTCTTTTACCAAATGTATTTACCTCACACACCCACCATTGCACCCCATGCCGATCTCTCTCTCTCTCCCCCCTCTCCCTCTCACCCTCTGGCGCTAAATACATGCATTACCTATCTAGCCCCCCAACCTCTCGTGCATGCGCACGCACGCACGTTGTATATCTAGGTCACTCCCTCGAGATTGTCTCACTCTTTCTTCCGCACGGCGGGCCACACTCGCTCAATCTTGCTCTCTTTATCTGAGTCTCGTTTAACCTCATTTTCTTTCACACACAAATGATATATCTCCCTGTTCGGGCCTCGATCGACACACTCTATACTCTCTCACGCAGATTGTCTATCTAGGTCATTCCATCCAAGCCGCCACCACTCTTTCAAACTCATGGTGGGCCACGCTCACTCAATCTCTCTCTCTCTCTCTCTCTCCGTATGTCTCGATTGACCTCGCTCTTTCTTGGACAAAAACGATATATCACCATGTTTGAGCCCAATTCGACCTATTCACATTGTATACTCTCTCACGCACATCGTCTATCTAGGTCACTCTCTCCAACCCGTCTCACTCTTTCGATCGCACGGCGACCCTATGTGATCGGTTGACCTTGCTTCCTCCCACGCACAAAATATATCTACATGTCTGTGACTGGATCATCTCTCAAGCTTTATCTTACAGCCCTCACCCTTGCCAAAAAGCTCAATCGGACAATATCTCTCCAGAGCATATATATTTGTTCAATGAATGTCGGACCACACTCACTTTGTCTCTCTATCTATATGTCTCTCGATTGACCTCGCTTTCTCACACCGTTTCTTCCACGCGTTGAAGCTACTACCTCTCCATCCCTCGCAAAGCCGGAGCTATTTACATTGCGAGGGGCACTCCAACCTTGGATTAATTTGTGTAGGCATTTATTCCGGTCGGTTTAGATTATATTTTTGTAGCATTCGGCCCACAACTACTCCAAACACCGTTGCAACCCACGCAACTGCCCTAGTTGATTTCCCTCTGGCTCGGTCATCGCTCTCTCGCACGTCCTTTCTCGCCTTCAACGTCGCACCATGGTATTATTGAAAAAACTATGTTGTTCTCTTTAATTATTATAAATAAGCTACAAAACTACACACCGATAGTCCACTTGGAATGGAACAAATTTCGACCCACAAATTAAAGTGGTACAAAGTACACACCGAGTGGCCCACATGTCATGAAACAAATTTGGACCCATATACAAATTAAAAAATAAAGGACGAGGATCGAACATGCGACCGGGCCTTCAAGCCGCACGTCAAGAGTAGGCAACATACGTAGAATAGCAATGTTTGTTGTACCCCCTTTGTTCACATAATGTTTTTATATTACCACAGCCTAATTAATGGATAACATGTAATATTGTTTTTAGTACTATTCGCCTTCACTTACTGGTGGGTTCCATGTGTGCTCTCTCTCTCCTCCCCTTCTCCGTTTAGACGCACGGGCAAACAGGAAGAACTCGCGAGCGATGTTGCCAATGACCATATCTGGACGCGTTCACAAGTCACGGCACCAGTTTCACGTACTAGCAGCACTAGTCAGTGTGTACGTGCAATGCACGTTAATTTGGAAGTATATTAAGTGCATGGGAATATTAACTACTAGGATATTATTTGCGTGTTGTCATGTGATTAGCACTATTTTTGGCATGAAATTAACTGCACGCTAAACGTGTTGAGCGCTCGATATTGAAGCGGTCTAGGTCGTTGGATGACAAGGAATACATGTGGCTTGATGACATTTTGTATTTAATTTGATACGGCTCTAGCAGAACATTCAATCGATCAAACCATACATTTCGTTCAGTCTGACTCCGACTTTAAATTATACAAGGATCGATATAAAATAAACGGAAATGATAAACGTTCGGATTTTAAGCATGGCAATCCGAACGTTTTTCATGGCAAATTTAGATTACGCGGCGGCGGCGGGGGCGTCTCGCGGTGGGAAGTGGCTCCTCTGACGTGCTCTGTGTGTCATCGGGCCACTGACCGACGGCGACGGCGGCGTCTTGCGTCGTTGTTGGCGTACTCCTAGACGTTGGCCTAGATTCAAGGAAGCGGTCGATGGCGGCCATCCATGCCGCTGAGGGGGGCACTGGCACCCGCGGCGTTGGTGCAAGGAAGCGGTCGGCGGCGGCCATCCATGCCGCTGAGGGGGGCACTGGCACCCGCGCGGGGACAGGCGCTGTCAACGGCGCGGTGGAGACATTCGTGTGCACGGGCACCGGCACGGGCGTGCACGTCAGTGCACGCGCAGGCGCATGCGCTGGCAAGTGCACGGGCACCGGCACGGGCCTGCGCGTCAGTGCACGCGCAGGCGCGTGCGCTGGCAGGTGCACGGGCACGTGAAAGTCGACGGGGGCCTCGTGGAACCCCGTGGGATCAAGCTCGGCGACAATGTGCGGCTCCCAGCCCATCAATGCCACGGGGATGGGCACTGGCGCAGTCGGGGCGACGGGAGCCGAAACGGGAGCGGGGACAGGCGCGGCGTCTTCCCGCAAGGCCAGTTCAAGCTCGTCCCAAAGCGCCTTATGTTCTTGAGACTCCGGCTGGGTGTCTTCCTCAGGAAACTGGAACACTAAGGGCAGACCATCGTGATGCGGCATGGCGTACGTTTAGGTCAGGCTAGTTGGAGGTAGACGACAGGAGAATCGGAGAGGAAGAGAGAGGATTGTAGCAATACCGGGTAGTGCGGGGTTGATTTTAAACTACGGCGCCGGCGACATTAAAAGTGGGAGCAGTTGGGACGATGGTGGGCGGCGGAGCCTGGTCAAAGGGCTCGCCTCCCGGTGAGCCTGCGCAGCGGTCTGCTCGCACGCCTCCCTGATAGCCGGCGCAACAGTCTGCTCGCACGCCTCCCGTCGACTCACACGCTTGCTCGGACGGCACCTGCCAATGAGAAGCGAGGACTCGTGGCGGCACGTAAATGCCCACGGTTTCAATAGTGAAAGCGTTCGCCTTAACGTGACAGGTCTTTTTTCCAAAATACCTTGGCTCTTCATTTGTGCAACTTGTCATAAGCAGCTTGTCTCAAATTGAAGAAAAAACTTACGAAGTAATATTTGTGCCATATCACGTGACCATGCTTAGTTTCAAGAATTTATTCTCACTTTTGGATTTTCTGAAATTTAAGATCCAGGATTCGAAACAATATCATAACCTGCATCATGCAATAAATTTTCAAGCCGTACATCTGTCCTGTTGTATTTCTTAAGAAAGATTTGGTCAAACATTTTTGCTTAGTTAGACTTCAGACAAGTTATATATGCAGAGTAAAAGGATAATCCCTCCGTACCAATGCATTGCCTGATATATTAACTAAAGTACTAGGCATGAACAAACGGGCTCAATTCTGTGCTCATCCTGGTGTAGTAGTAGTAGTACTAGGCAATGCAGTTGACGGGTGACCTTGGCGAGCGGCGACCGAGGGAATTGAACCGTGCTCGGCACGGTAGGTAATGTTGTCTAGTTACTAAAGCATCCCTCTATTGTTCATCAGTAGTCATTATGGACCGGGGACATGAGGAGAATTTTCTAGGGCTGGAATTCTGGCCGCCAGATATTTCGACTTGAAACGCTGAGACTCGACTGGTTGGGGTAATGGGGTTGCCTAATGTGCGTACCACGCACGCCACCGAAGGACACGAGCCCGGTTTTTTTAGGATCAACACGAGCCAAGGTCTGGCTGGTACGGCGTTGGGTCCTACCATTCGAGAATACGAAAGGAACCTTTTAAATTGCCGAATGAATCTATGTGTATTACAATACCCGTATTTTACTTGCAAATACTAATCTCAACGTGGTAATTGATTTATGACGAGTTGTTGAATTAGAGTGAGTTTGTGATATAGTGATCTCAACGTGGATTTCACATTTCATGGTATCCCTAGTAAGTTTTCCAATGCAAATTCAAATTTAGAAGATGAACAATATGGAGGTGAGAAAACTTTGTATGTATCAAGCATATGACCACACACACACACACACACACACACAGAGAGAGAGAGAGAGAGAGAGAGAGAGAGAGATACACGCGCACGAACACAACAACAATCCAACAAGTATAGTGCATCTATTTTTCCAAACCATGCATGTATGACACGAATCCAAAATACTCCTTCTATTCCTAAATATCAATCTTTTAGAGAGTTCAATAAGTGACTACATACGGAGCAAAATGAGTGAATCTAGACTCTAAAATAATGTAAAGTCTAAATCTAAAATTTATAATGATACTTTGAATATTTCACTCAGCGAACAAAAATATTGCCATGCGTACACTTTTTTCTACCGTGTTCTAATTCTTTTGAGAAAAAAATACTTCCCTACTGCATTCAACAGTATTCATGTGAGGAGCAAATTGTTAATATAGGCCGCTAGCCTCTACATGCACATCTGTTTAGATGCTTCTGGTGTGTACTAGAGCATTAACAGGAACATTTCACAATATGAGGCTAGCTGCGTGCTCACTTGAAGCTCTAGAAAGATCCTCCCAGCCTTGTTTTGGCGCCCAACCGTGGGAGCGAATCCCACTAACCATAACCGTTGGACCAGTAGGGTTCAACTTTGATAAACGGTGGCGATTCAACCCGCGGAGGAAATAAATGGCTAGCAAACGATTCTGCGTCACGGTGGGTGGCTATCCAAAGTTTGAAAATTGGTGTACTAGAGAAGATAGAGATACAATATATTTTTACACGCACATTTTTCCTCCGTGTCGAGACGTGGCACACCCTACCGCGCGGTTTCGGGGTCCTCCCGGGTGGTGCACGCATATATTCTTCCTGACGTGGGATGCCCTACCGCGCATTTTCTTGGTCCTCCTCGGTCGTAGCGCCGAAGCAAGTAAATGAGTCGTCAAATCACGGAAGACCACCTTTCCCGCCGAGTACATCAGTGAAGCACGGTGGCTAGCTAGTTGGGCTGGTTCGACCGATTAGCTAGGCCGCCGCCACATTTGTTTTTTCACCCATTTTTTATCTACTTGCCGGCAGGTAAATTTAAATATCCACCGCGGCGTTGCTCTGGTGTTTGGGTGCGGCAGGATTTTTAATTTTTTTGATTGACGGGAGCAGGCGCGGCAGGATTTTTAGTTTTTTGATTGACGGGAGTAGGCGTGGCAGCAATTAGTCACGATGACTCCGCCTGTAAAAACCCACTGCTCCCTGATGTGAGAAGTCGTCGACTGGTGTTTTACCATGGTGAAAACCAAAAGATTCCCCGCTCCCTCCGCCTTCCCGTAGATTGCATTGCCTTTCAGCCGTTTCGCCCCCTTTGCTTCCTCTCCCCATTGCTTCTACCTGGTGCCATGGCGGCACAGCAGATCACGGAGTCCGAGGTGAGGCTCCTGACACAGGAGCTCCATGCCAAGGATGCGGAGCTCAGGGCCAAGGATGTGGAGCTCCGTGAGCTCAAGGAGGAGAGGAGTGCCATGATCCTCCGTTATGTGCGGGAGTTCAGGAGCTTCAAAAGCGGCAAGCGTCCACCACAAAGATGCTCGAGGCGTCGGCGGCGTTGCTGCAGAAAGCAGGAGATACGATAGGTCGTCAGGGGAGCCGGCTGGAGCGCGAGCGGGCCGACCATGACGAGGTCCAGGATCGCCTCAGCCACTTGGTGAACCAAGTTTCCACGCACGTGTTGTGGCTGCGCAATGCCTACCGTCGTGCCAGCGCGACGATGTCGGCCGTCGGGCTAAACCCATTCGACCACTCGGTCGACTTCAACGAGCTGCGGCTTCCTAACCTGGTCTCCTTCTTCACCTATATCTCCGAGGAGCTGAGCCGTCTCCGCGCGATGGTGGGGGCTGAGCTGGACAAGGAGGGGTTGCGGGCTGCCGTCGCCGTTGCCGTTGCCGGGCAAATCGTTTCAGGG
Source organism: Aegilops umbellulata (assembly GCA_032464435.1). Taxonomy (NCBI): domain Eukaryota; kingdom Viridiplantae; phylum Streptophyta; class Magnoliopsida; order Poales; family Poaceae; genus Aegilops; species Aegilops umbellulata. The sequence goes on from CP136054.1 coordinate 349,895,251, forward strand.
CTCCGTCACCGGAATCCATTCGTGCCATTGGACGCCGTCTTTGACGAGCTGGCTCCCGTCAACCGGGAGTGGGCTCTGCGGGCGGTTGCACCCTGCATCACCAACGTCGTGCGCCTCGAGAAGCAGAGGGACTTCGGTGGTGTTTAGGCGCCCTCTGCATGGGCATGTCCATGTCTCGGCGCAACATGACCGTTGGATCAAACTCAGACGGTGCAGATCAGTCACTGTAGCACAAAGCGTGTGGGTGTGTTTGGTTGCATTCTCATCTCAATATAGTTGTTTCCTCTTCGTGTATTTTTGTCAACCTACTAGTGTGGACTCATGCACCCTTCATGCACTCTGCCAAACACCCAAAAGTGGGTCGAGAAGGGAACTTTTGCTCCCATCCCGTGCACCCTTCATACACCCTGCCTAACACTATTCGTGGTTCATATGGTTCATGTTTCGTGGAGTACTGTAGCACCGTACTCTCCGTGCGCTGTGGAACTAGTTCTGTTAACATTGATCTCACCGTTCATTCTCGACCGGACAATCGAAAAAGCGGTACTATGTTACATATAGGAGTAGTTGACATGCGCACAACATCATTTGTTATCGTCATATCTTACTACACTAGCAACAAGATTGTGTAGTACTGACGTAGTATGAACCACTGCACATGCCTAGTAGTAGGAGCACTATGTATGTTCAAGTGGCTGCCGTGTTTCACACTCCTCCATCGTAAGAGTGGAAACGCTTGCTGTAATCATTTTTTTCTTTTGAAAAACAGTGGACACGCTCTACCGTGCGGATCCTCCTCCAGCCATGCACTAAATTACTCACTTTCGCCGACGTGTGGGACAGCCAGCATCGGGGTCCACCAGCCATGCACTAAATTACTCCGTAGTAGAGTGACGGTAGACTACCCCAATCGAAGTGCCGCAGTAATGCCCAATGAGCCGTCAAATCACAAACCCCCCTCCTTTCCAGCAGTAAGTTGGACGGACGAAGCAACCATCATTTCACTCTTCTCTCTCAGCTTCCTCTCTACCCAACCCTCGCTTCTGCCTCATCTTGTTCCTCATTTCTTCAAGAAAACCCCGACCTGCTTCTGCCATTGTTCTTCTCTCCCAAAGAAGGAAAGGTGAGCGCATCAATGGTGTTGATTCTAGCCAAGGCCCGGTCTTGCAACCCCGAGACTGATCCTATAACTCCCTATCTTTTCTTCTTTTGGGTTTGTGATTATGGTTTATTTTCTTTTATTTCTATTTGACAGTTTCTTGATGGACGCTGGAGCACCGGCCGAAGTGATGTCTATGGCTCCAGCCAAAACCGTCGAGGCTCATGGTACGAAGAAGCGCAAGCACCCCGCCAAGACTACCGCAGACAAGCTCAAAGCCATCGCCCTGTCCAAGCCCCCCTCTCCGGGATCGAGATCCCTTATTAAGCAAGTCCAGGTAATATCTCTTCTTGACGATCTTTTTCTCGATCTTGATCGTGTTTTTTCATCTAACACGCAGTACTAGTACTAGTAGTACAACTTTCTGGGTGATCTTGCATGTGATTTTTGTGTGCCAAGTGACGGTTATAAATTCCTCTTTTGACCAAAACATGCGAGAGGTTGACACTGATTTCTTATAGATTACTTTCAACTACTCCCTCTGTACCAAATTTCTTGTCTTAGATTTGTCTAGATACGGATGTATCTAATACTAAAATGTGAATTGATACATCTGTATGATACATCCGTATCTAGACAAATCTAAGATAAGAATTTTGGGACGGAGGGAGTACTTTATGAACATCAATGCTACCTTTTAAGAGGGTATATTTGCCTCAGTAACTTGTGTTATGGATATTGCATGTAATCCCTCTGCTCTCATGCCTTTGAAGACATGTTCTAGTGTCTTTGTTCACTCATTTCTGTGTGTATATGTAGTCATATATGGAGTATAATATCGAAAATCATCTTATATTTCTGAACGGAGGTAGTAATAAAATATAGTTTTTGTTTGAATTAGAACCAGGTCCGCGGTGGAGATGAAGTTCTCAAAGTCATGCCATGTGAACTGGAAGACATGATGAGTTCTATTGCTGAACTATCCAGCTGCTGTGTCCTTGTCGCCATGTGTCCTGAACTAGTATTTTCCTGTAGCATTGTTGTCAGGCGTGTTCTCGAGTTGTACTTGACCACAACAATTTCCTGGATGTGCCTTTGATTACGAAGGGTGTGGTTCTTGTAAAGCTTCCCAACAAATCTGATGCGGCCTGTCTTCATCATCATGTTTATGAGTGGAAAGACCACTCTGTTAGGTTCTCCAAGGTTGACAAGGTGGTGATGGTGCATGTAGACATCTCACACGAAGTCCATGGCCTAGTTAGTTATGCAGGGTTCATCCCGTAGGTCGGTGGCAAAAAAATAGTCTGCAGAGTTTAGTTAGTGGAACTTTGCTTGTCTGTAGTAAGTACTATTGTTCAGTACTTGATTTGTGTTTGTGAACCCTGTATTGTTTATTAGTACTGCCGCTTTTGGTGTGTGGTCAGTCCTGAGAACGGTCTATGTTAATGTCTGTCCACTCAATTCAGTCTGTATATTTTGAAGTATCCATATCATATTTTTTGTGAGGATGGTCTATCAATTATGGTTACACTCCAATATCTGTATGCATTGTAGGGTTTATCGCACCCACCAGGATTTCCAGCCCCATGAATGTTCGGTCCATACGATTTGTCACGACCTTTGGACTGTCCTGCTTGTGGGAGTAGGCGGGGCCCCTGCATGCCATGCGTAGTTGGACGATCAATCTTCTGTTTAGTACTTCAACATAGTGATTTCCTGGTAAGGATTCACTCGTGTCACATCAAGTAAATCTTATTGATTTACTGTCTAAATCGTATTGATTTAATGTCATGCTTTCTTTCTTTTCCTGCAATTTTACTATGCAGGTTTTGCCATGTGACATTCATCATAGAATAAACCGTTTGGTTTGCTCTACCATGGCTATTTTTGCAGGTTTCACTTCTTATGTCGTGTCAGTAACAAAGGCACCGTCCATCACTTATATTACTGGAAAAAATTGGACCAGTCTGTTGTCTGAGTACAAGCTGAATCCCTATGATGAACTGCAGTTTGGTTTAACAAAAACGCCACAATTAGTCCTTCTCGCGTTTAAAAGAAATGAAGAAAAAGACTAGATCACGGTCACGGATCCTAGTCAAGTTAGAAAGCTGATCATAGCAGACCAGACACGATCGCCGCTGTCTCGCATAGATCGAGCACCAGCAGTTGCTCTAGCACTGACAGCAGCAGCAGCTCAGTCTGATCCAGCTGAGGATTGGGCACCGACCGCATCAGCGGATCAGTCTGATCTACCAGAGGATCAGGCATCGACACCGGCACCTGCTCTACAAGGAGCACCATCTCCGGCAGCAGCAGCGGCTTCGGCACCTGCACCAACACTTGCACTTGCATCTGCTCCGGCCCGTGCAGTTGCACCGGCAACAGACTGGGCTGCAGTTCACACTTCATATACCAAAGTCCTTACAAAAACCGACATGTCCACCTTCTTGGTAAGCATTGGCCGCCCAAGTGCTTTGTTCTTTTTTCTTTCCATGTTGTTTCACATGATTCACTATGTTGATCTAACTGTTTGGGTATGTCTTCTTGTTTGCAAACAGAGAATTTCTAGAGCAACAAGGGAGTCGTTCAACAATCCGAGCGACCGCGGCCAAGTTTCTCTTACCATGTGCAGCCTTGGTGTGAATGAACCTGCTCAATATACCGTAAGTACAAAGGATGGTCGCATGATGATTGATGCTAAAGGATGGTCAAGGTTCAAGTCTAAATCATATCTTGCGGTAGGGGATGATGTCAAAATCGAACTTTCTCGGCAAGGAGAGCTGGTCCAAATCAACTTTGAAATTCTTCAGTAGCAGCACGCAACTGCCGAACTGATCTATCCTCCGAGAGATTTTGATGTAATAATCTGGCATGGTGAAACAAGTGTCCTGTGTGTATAAGTAGTATGACAGTATTATTTATCACATGGTATATCGTTGATAGAATTGCAACTCTGATTGTTGGTTAGGAACTGTCGTTCGATTTCATTCCAACAGTTGTCGTGCTTTATTCAACTTTGTGTATTCGCCTTGCGACAGCATCTAAAACCAACGCCGTACCGATCGCTTGCAATATGAAAAGCGCTGAGGTAGAACACATGGGACCCCCAAACATGCAGGGTCGGCCTGCGGCCCAAAGTCCAGAACCATGAGCCTATCTGAGTATTATATTCTCAGCTGAACCCCCATAAAAAAAGCTGAACCTCCATAATGCCCGTGCGTTGCAGAGGGAGTATATTTCTCGGCAAGGTGAGCCTGTGATATAAAAGATTTGTATATTTCTTTACAGAGGGAGTATCTCTCTGTCAAAAAATATATTTATGTGTAACTAGTTACTCATGTCTTTCTATTTCCTTTCGCTGATATGTGGGGCAACCGGCAACGGGGTCCACGTGCCATATGCACAAATTAGAGTGCACAACTTCATAGCAGACACACACTGATCGTAGCGCCGCAGTAATGCCCAATGAGCCATCAAATCACAACCCCCCCCCCTTTCCAGCTTTAGCAGCAAGCTGGACGGACGAAGTTGCAATATTTCACTGGGCCTGAATCCCCTTCTCCCTCGTCTGCTTGTTCGGAGAAAAACCCCTCTCGGCGATTGCATAGGGTTTTCTCATGGAGAACCAGGTACGAATTCTTCATCCATCCCCGATAAACCCAAGTCCCTTGGTTGCAGGTAATCCTCGAATGGCAGCCGCCGCCGTTGATGCATTTTTCTTCCTACTGAATCTAGTGTGTTTCATTTGCAGTGCCCAAAGTGCGAGTACCCTACAGGTTTCTGCGCCCTCGGCGAGACGCCACACTTGTTCCTTCTCATCCTAACACAACATTTTGAAACGTGCACGGTATGTTCCTAGAATCCTCTTTTCTATCTGGGAGGGTGGGATTTTTTTGAACATGCTGTGTTCTCATATTATTTTTCCTGCAGTGTATTATTTGCTCTGCCAGAACACATGTACTCAAGATGCTCGGCCTTGCCATAACTGAATACACTAGTTTAATGGTCACAGTGAAGACAAGCCATGGATATAAGTTCCGAGTTGGGTTCATGAACCAAGAAGATCGCTGCTTTTTTTATGGCCGAACTTGCATAAACTTTCTCAAGTGTTACAGACTGAAAGTTGGCGCACGAATGTTGATGGAAATAGCAGAACCTGGTCTCATCTTCACTGCGATCTTCCACCCTGACGTCGTTCCAATTGTTCATCCATGTTAGTTTTGTACCTGATTCTTGCTTGTTGCCTCGATTACTTCTTAATCCACCTTTTCTGTCTAACTAATCACAATTTAACTTTAGAAGTGGCAACGAATCTCTCACGAAGATGCTACTTATAACTAATATTTTCTTATAATTGGTGGCACGTGTAGGTTTTTTCAGAGTTAAGCAGTCTGCTCGTTTGTTACTATGTAATAACTAGGCTGTTACTAATGGCACTGAAGTTGACTGGATCGACATCCACAAGTTCCTACACTTTATTGATCGTCTTGAGGTCCTTGTGGGGCGTTTCAATGGTGGAAGGCCACGTGGGATATGTGTGCCACTGCTGCACTCGTTGAACAGGTCCAGCTGTGTCGAGAAACTTATGGTACGAGCTGTTTTCTGTTATATATGTTGTTCATAAACTATTGCTTATACACAGTTTTACAGCTGTGATCTTCTTGAAACAGGAACTGCCGAGTTCTATTGTTCCTATACAGATGCCTGGCCATGGTCGGGTCAGACTTGCGCTTGGTCACAACATGATGTTTATGTCGACCTACTCAATTCCCCTTGGAGGTGAAAAGATACTTATTCATGGGTGGTCTCAAATAATGAAGGCCCGTCCATCTTGGAGAATAGGACAGAAGATTATGTTCATGCTTTTCCATGGCTTTAAAGCGAATATCCTGTTTATTGACCACGTTGCGAGATGAAGCCGCTTTCAGAAGGTTGTGGATGCGCGGGGTGGCGCCTGGGCCTTGTCCTGGGGCTTGGCGGCCTCACCCTTGGTTAACTGTAGGAAAAGTAGCACTGTTCGAGGCGTGCTTTGTACGGTTGAACCTGTATAAGTACTCATACTACTTTCAGCTTTGGTTGTTAAGTGCCCCTGCTGGTTTCAGTTAAGGTTGTTAAGTACTCCTACTGCTTTTACAGTCTGTCGTGTTTCTTCAGTCCTGTCTTCCTCCGGCCGCCAAAACAAAACCAGCGCCGGCGGGGCCGCCTGCTTCCGCCTCCCACGGCTGGCTGCGCCTCAGCGCACGCATCACCGCGCCACCGTCTCCTAAATCGTTAACGCCGACGTCCTCCGCGCGCTTTGGTGCGCTCGCCGCGGCGCCGCCCTCTCGCGTTGTCAACATGGTCAACAAACAACAGGAATCGGCAGAAGTACGTGGAGAGGATGACAGTAGGGGCCCACCACGTCAGCGTATGGAAAAATAAAATGCTTCCTCCTAGTGTTTTCCTGACATCTGGGACCCACGACATTGTGAGCGTATATAGTCAATAGACAAGAGAACAGCACAAGATCGGCTGACACCTGGGACGTAGCTACTCAAGCAGTATTTTTTTTTGTTTGGTATTGTTGAGACGGAGCAGGGTTTGAACTGGGCTGTGGCCCGTCTAGCCCAGGCTTATATTTTATGTTCACAATGTGACCAGCCTAGCTATTTTTTCTTTGTGAAAATGAGCCCAGTTTATTTTTTCTAAAGAATACCCAATTCAGGCCTACTTATTTTTCTACGCCCTGATGGGCTGCAACTCTTTCAAGATGCCTGCAAATCTTGAAAGTAATATGAAATGGGTTGTAAATATAAAAACAGATGAAAAGTTGGCAATTACTTTATAATTTATGAATTTTATCACATTTTCATATTCCTATTTCACTGCGCATTAACCTAATTTAAATATATCTTCAAAGTACTTTAAATCTGGCTGGACATTTCGGTATTAAAAATAGTTTGGAACCCACAGAAATATGCGAAATTGGCCCTGGCCAACCAAAAAAACGACTGCAATAAATTTCATAAGAAGTTGCCATGAGCTATATATAAATTATTAAAAAAGAGGGAGTGGTCTGACCTGTGGGCCTGTTTAGTTGACGCGTATGCAAGATTTTTTTAGTTATTATATACGTCACCAACGATTCTAGCAGACGTAATCGTTGGATGTCAATCCAACGGCCGTCGTGTTTCTTCAATCTCTGATCTTCTCGCTCCAGCCGCCAAAGCAGCGCCGGCGGGACCGCCTACTCCCGCCTCCCGTGGCCGGCTGTGCTGCCGTGCAGGCCTCAGCGGCCCCTACTACTCCCACCGCTGGCCAGGGCATCCCTCTACTCACCCACACCCGCTGTTATTCTGCGGCGACGGCAGCCTCACACCGCAGCCGAACCGGTGAATGCTCGTACTCCTCTCCGCATGGACATCCACTGCCGCGTCTTCCCTGGCTCCGCATGGTCCCCTTCCTATGCCTCGCCATCGTCCACCGCCGTGGTGCTCTCGGCGCGGTGTGGTCAATGTGGTCAACGACCGACTTCCATCGGAAGAGTACTATACGTGGAGAGGCTGATAGTTGGGTCCACGGCAGCCGCAAGGAAGTGCCTCCTTATTACGCGGAAAATAGTCGTTTCCCCCTGACTGCTGGGACCCACCGGACGGGACACCATATTTCGCGAAAAAAACGTTCCCCCCGCTATCAGCTTGGACCCACCGAAAGTACCTCCTTATTACGCACAAAAATGAATACTCCCCCGGCTAGCTGGGACCCACCTTGGTGGGAGGCTGACTTGTGGGCCTACTAAGTTGACGTGGATGAAGGGCTTTGTCAACTTAGTCAATATGAACGATTCTAGCTCCAGTGACCATACGATGTCCATCCAACGGCCGTAGTGCTTCTTCAACCTCTGGTCTTCTTGCTCCGGCCGCCCAAAGCAGCATCGGTCGTGCTGCATGCTCCTGCCTCCTGCCTCCCGTGGCCGGCTGTGCTGCCGCGAAGGCCTCACCGCCCGCTGGCCCGGCCCTACGGCGACGGCAGCCTCACACCGCAGCCGAACCAGTGAACCCTCGTACTCCTCTCCGCGCGGGCTTCCACTGTCGCGTCTTCCTCGGATCCGCGTCGTCCCCTTCCTAGGCATCGCTGACGTCCACCACCGTGGTGCTCTCGGTGCGGCGTGGTCAATGTGGTCAATGACCGAGTTCCATCGGAAGAGTAATGTGCATGGAGACGCTGACAGCTGGTTCCACGGCCGCAGCAAGGAAGTGCCTCCTTATTATGCGCAAAATAATTATTCCTCCACCTGACAGCGGGGACCCACTGGACGGGCCACCTTATTCCGCGAAAAAAACGTTTCCCCCTGACTGCTCGGACCCACCGGACGGGCCAGCGTATTTCGCGAAAAAAATGTTCCCCCCACTGTTAGCTCGGACCCACCGGAAGTGCCTCCTTATTACGCACAAAAAAATGAATACTCCCCCTGCTAGGTGGGACCCACCATGCTGGGAGGCTGACTTGTGGGCCTACTAAGTTGACTGGGATGGGGGCCTTTGTCAAGTTTAGTCAATATGAATGATTCTAGCTCCAGTGATCGTACGATGTCCATCCAACGGCCGTAGTGCTTCTTCAACCTCTGGTCTTCTTGCTCCAGCCACCCAAACCAGCCCCGGTCGTGCCGCATGCTCCTGCCTCCCATGGCCGGTTGTGCTGTCGTGGAGGCCTCATCCCCCCCTACTATTCCCACCGCTAGCCAGGCCCTGCGGCGATGACAGCCTCACACCGCAGCTGAACCAGTGAACCCTCGTACTCCTCTCCGCGCGGGCTTCCACTGCCGCGTCTTCCCCGGCTCCCCGTCGTCCCCTTCCTAGGCCTCGCCGTCGTCCACTGCCCTGGTGCTCTCAGCGCGGCATGGTCAACATGGTCAAGGAACGACTTCCATCGGACGTGGACTGTACGTGGAGAGGCTGATAGCTGGGTCCACGGCCGCAGCAAGGAAGTGCCTCCTTATTACGTGCAAAATAATTATTCCTCCACCTGACAGCGGGGACCCACCGGACGGGCCACCGTATTTCGCGAAAAAAAATGTTTCCCCCTCACTGCTGGGACCCACCAGCTGCACCTTCGCACGCAAGGAAGTGCGTCCGGGCATAAAAAAACAAAATGATTCGCCCCCTGACTGCTGGGACCCACCAGCTACATCTTCGCACACAAGGAAGTGTCTGAGAGTCGGGACCCACCTGGTCAAAGCGTACATAGCGTTGTCATTCCGGTCGCGAACGTGTATTTACATATATATTGGTCGATGTAGAGGCGCGCACATAGCATGTACACGTACGTACAGCGGCCAGGGTGCAAGAAAGAAAATACGTCCACGTATGTGTACATACGGGCGGGGTCTCAAACGCCTACTCGCGCATACGCATGGCCAGGGCTCGTGTACATGGCTGGGTCGGAACAGAGAAATAGCATCGTCGGCGTGTTCATGGGGAGGCAACGGAATGCGTCGTGTTCATGGGGAGGCAACGGAATGTGTCGTGTTCATCGGGAGGGCTTGGATGGAACAGGCGATGGAAACGAGGCCTGGCATACCGCAGAATGGAGGAAACGGCCTTGTGTTCGACCGGCCACGTTCGAAACGGGATCCTGTTGATCGGGAGGGGTGTGGCGTACCGCAAAACGGAGGAAACAGACCTCCTACGGTCGAAACGGGGGTCCTGTTGATCGGGAGGGGTGTGGCGTACCGCAAAACAGAGGAAACGGACTTGTGTTGGAGAGCTATGGTCGAAACGGGGGTCCTGTTCATCGGGAGGGGTGTGGCGTACCGCAAAACAGGACTCCACGGGATACTGTTCATCTCCACCATCGACCCCCTCCAGCCTCCATGAGCTACTGTTCATCCACCGTCGACCTCCTCCAGCCTCCACTTGCGACTGTTCATCCACGGGCTCCTGTTCATCCAGCCTCCACCGCGCGCTACTCCACCGGCTACTGTTCAACCAGCCCTCTCCACGGGCTCCTGTTCAACCACCCCTCCACGGGCTACTGTTCATCCTGCCCTCCACCGTCTACTGTTCATCCAGCCCTCCACACCACGGGGTCCTGTTCATCCACCCCTCCACGGGCACCCCTCCACCGTCTACTGTTCATCCAGCCCTCCACCACACCACAGGGTCCTGTTCATCCAGAGGCAACGTCACCGCTCACTGTTCATCCAAACCCCCCCCCCCCCCCCGCAACGCTCACTGTTCATCCCATCGATCAGCTTCAGTTAGCAGCAGTAGCGAAGGAATCACTCGATCAGGTTCAGTTAACAGCCATCGATCGATCGCTCGGGTTCAGTAACGCGTAGCCTGCAGTGCAATCGCTCGGGTTCAGTTAGAGCCCAACGCCTCGCTCGGGTTCAGTTAGAGCCAACGCCTCTCACACACGCGCGTACGTGTACGAGAGAAACGCGCATCGCTCGGCCCCCGACCACCCACCGTAACCGGCAACTCCCCGAAATTTTTCTTGCCCTCGCTTCTACCATGGTTTTTTCCGTCATGGAAAGCCCAAAGAATGTCATGCAACTGCGTCTCCGGCCCGCCCAGGACGAAAAGCCCATTTTCTGTCATGATTTTTTGTCATATAAGTAGGAGCCCACCACATCTATGATGATACCGGGTTTTGTCACAATTATCGTCATAGAAGTGTCATATGTATGACAGGGAAAAAATTCGTTTGGCCCAAAATGTCACGGATGTGTCTTTTTCTGTAGTGTTTCTTTTGCCATGTTATTTTGAGAAGACATAATTGCTTAGTTAGTATGCTTGAAGTATTATTATTTTTATGTCAATATGAACTTTTATCTTGAATCTTTCGGATCTGAACATTCATACCACAATTAAGAAGAATTACATTGAAATTATGCCAAGTAGCACTCCGCATCAAAAATTCTGTTTTTATCATTTACCTACTCGAGGATGAGCAGGAATTAAGCTTGGGGGATGCCTGATACGTCTCCAACGTATCTATAATTTTTGATTGCTCCATGCTATAGTATCTACTGTTTTGGACAATATTGGGCTTTATTATCCACTTTATATTATTTTTGGGACTAACCTATTAACCGGAGGCCCAGCCCAGAATTGCTGTTTTTTGCCTATTTCAGAGTTTTGCAGAAACGGAATATCAAACGGAGTCCAAACGGAATGAAACCTTCAGGAACGGGATTTTCTCACCGAACGTGATCCAGGAGACTTGGACCCTAAGTCAAGGAAGCTTTGAGGAGGGCACGAGGTAGGGGGCGCCCACCCCCCAGGGCGTGCCCTCCACCCTCGCGGGCCCCACGTTGCTCCATCGACGTACTTGTTCCTCCTATATATACCTACATACCCCCAAACGATCAGATACGAAGCCAAAAACCTAATTCCACCGCCGCAACCTTTTGTACCCACGAGATCCCATCTTAGGGCATGTTCCGGTGCTTCGCCGGAGGGGGCATCCACCATGGAGGGCTTCTACATCATCATAGCCCCTCCGATGAAGTCTGAGTAGGTAACCTTAGACCTTCGGGTCCATAGTTAGTAGCTAGATGGCTTCTTCTCTCTTTTTGGATCTCAATACAATGTTCTCCCCCTCTCTCGTGGAGATCTATTCGATGTAATCTTCTTTTTGCGGTGTGTTTGTTGAGACCGATGAATTGTGGGTTTATGATCAAGATTATCTATGAACAATATTTGAATCTTCTCTTAATTCTTTTATGTATGATTGGTTATCTTTGCAAGTCTCTTTGAATTATCAGTTTGGTTTGGCCTACTAGATTGGTTTTTCTTGCAATGGGAGAAGTGATTACCTTTGGGTTCAATCTTGCGCTGTCCTTTCTGACTGACAGTAGGGGCAGCAAGGCACATATTGTATTGTTGCCATCGAGGATAACAAGATGGTTTTTTTATCATATTGCATGAATTTATCCCTCTACATCATTTCATCTTGCTTAAGGCATTACTCTGTTTTCATGAACTTAATACTCTAGATGCATGCTGGATAGCGGTCGATGAGTGGAGTAATAGTAGTAGATGCAGGCAGGAGTCGGTCTACTTGTCTCGGATGTGATGCCTATATACATGATCATACCTAGATATTCTCATAACTATGCTCAATTCTGTCAATTGCTCAACAGTAATTCGTTCACCCACCGTAAAATACTTATGCTCTTGAGAGAAGCCACTAGTGAAATCTATGGCCCCGGGGTCTATCTTCATCATATTACTCTTCCATCACTTTATTATTGCCTTTGCTTTTTTACTTTTCTTTTATTTTACTTTGCATCTTTATCACAAAAATACCAAAAATATTATCTATCTTCTCTATCATATCTCACTCTCGTAAGTGGCCGTGAAGGGATTGACAACCCCTTATCGCGTTGGTTGTGAGGAGTTATTTGCTTTGTGCAGGTATGAGGGACTCGCGCGTAGCCTCCTACTGGATTGATACCTTGGTTCTCAAAAACTGAGGGAAATACTTACACTACTTTGCCGCATCATCCTTTCCTCTTCAAGGAAATCCAACGCAGTGCTCAAGAGGTAGCAGCGTTCTCCAGTAGCACAGAGCCGATAGTCGCAGATGATTGGCTCCGTAAGATTGAAAGGGAGTTGACCACTGCGGGATGCACAGATGCGGAGAGAGTGCGTTTTGCCGCACATCAGCTTGATGGACCCGCAACATCATGGTGGGAGAATTTCACAGCCACTTACCCCATCGACACTGTTACATGGGACCAGTTCCAACAGCCTTTTCGCACTGCCCATGTATCAGCAGGAGCTATGGCCATGAAGAAGCATGAGTTTCGCAACTTACGCCAAGGAGGGCACACCGTTGGCCAGTATGTGGATGACTTTAGTAAGCTAGCACGTTATGCACCAGATGACGTCGCTACAGATGTAGCTAAGCAGGAGAAGTTTCTGGAAGGACTGAATCATGAGCTGAGCATGCAGTTGATGGAGGCAAATTTCAATAACTACCAGGATTTGGTAGATAGAGCTCTCGTGATTGAAGGGAAGCAGCAGCAGATTGACAACCGCAAGAGGAAGTATGAACAAGGGAAGTATAATTCTGGACCTCACCAGAGACCCCGTTTTACCCCGAACTCGAGAGGACCCCATCAGCATAACCATGGAGGTCACATTCACACTGGAGGAAGTTCGAACAATCATAGTGGCCCCAAGAACGGGAATGGTAATGGAAGAAGCAACGGACAGAATGGTTCCAACCTGGCAATGCCCGCCAAGAAAGATCTAAGCCACGTTACTTGCTACAAGTGCTAGAAGACCGGACATTACGCCAATGAATGTCCTGAAGCTAAGAATGGAAACGACAATGGAAGCTCTTGGAAGAAGCCCAACCCTTTCAACAGGGGACAAGTGAACCACGTTAACGTGGAGGAGGTTGAAGCCCAGCCAGATGCAGTAATAGGTAAGTTTTTGGTTAAGTCATTTACTGCAGTCGTTCTTTTTGATACTGGTGCATCGCATTCATACATATCAAGGGGATTTGTGGATAAGTATAAACTGCCCACCAAAGTTCTTAGTACACCTATGTTAGTAAGCTCGCCAGGAGCAGAGTATATGGCAAGCCAAGGATGTTTTCAGATGCCATTGACCATAGGTAGGCATGTTTTCCCCTCAGATCTGATAATTTTGGAGTCGCAAGGTTTGGATGTGATTCTGGGTATGGATTGGCTATCGATGTATGAAGGAAACATCGATTGCGCCAACAAGTCGATTTTGCACACCACCTGTGACGCCCCCGATTCAAGTCCTGATTAAAGTCCTGATACTCCTCGGTGACGGTGTACTCGGGGTGCCAGCGATAACCCAGATAGGTCATCATCTCAGCTAGCACGGCCGGTGATCCCGAGGCACCAATGGCCGCCATGTGGCGCACGACCTGCCTCGTGGGATCCATCTAAAAACAAAGATGTTTCAAAGGAGTCAAATGACAGTGTGGAAATTATGCAAAACACAATACTAAGGAATAACTATGGCTTTTATCCAACTTTGGGGTGAATGTCGTCACGGGATCCTAGTGTCAGAGTTAGTAAATTCGTTTAACCCGAGTAGAAGAGAGTTTAGAGTCCCAGAGTAAAGGTCGAGGAGTAAAAGATCCTAGTACCACCCGATGGCGACGTGGGCCCGTAAGGCACACAGCCAAGTTAGTAAAAGTTTTTGCAATGTCTAGACTTGACTTCGGCCAAGGAGTGTGGAAGGGGGATTCCTACAGGCAGTCGGCTCTGATACCAACTTGTGACGCCCCCGATTCAATCGTACACTAATTATGCACGCAAACGTGTACGATCAAGATCAGGGACTCACTGGAAGATATCACAACACAACTCTAAAACATAAATAAGTCATACAAGCATCATAATACAAGCCAGGGGCCTCGAGGGCTCAAATACAAGTGCTCGATCATAGACGAGTCAGCGGAAGCAACAATATCTGAGTACAGACATAAGTTAAACAAGTTTGCCTTAAGAAGGCTACCACAAACTGGGATACAGATCGAACGAGGCGCAGGCCTCCTGCCTGGGATCCTCCTAACTACTCCTGGTCGTCGTCAGCGGGCTGCACGTAGTAGTAGGCACCTCCAGTGTAGAAGGAGTCGTCGTCGACCGTGGCGTCTGGATCCTGGGCTCCATCGTCTGGTTGCAGCAATCGGGTAGAGAGGTGGGGAAAAGGGGAAACAAGGCAACCGTGAGTACCCATCCAAAGTACTCGCAAGCAAGGAGCTACACTACATATGCATGGATATATGTGTAAGGGGCCATATTAGTGGACTGTACTGCAGAATGCCAGAATAAGAGGGGGATATCTAATCCTGTCGAAGACTACGCTTCTGGCAGCCTCCGTCTTGCAGCATATAGAAGAGAGTAGACTGAAGTCCTCCAAGTAGCATCGCATAGCATAATCCTACCCGGCAATCCCCTCCTCGATGCCCTGTTGGAGAGCAATCACCGGGTTGTATCTGGCACTTGGAAGGGTGTGTTTTATTAAGTATCCGGTTCTAGTTGTCATAAGGTCAAGGTACAACTCCGGGTCATCCTTTTACCGAGGGACACGGCTATTCGAATAGATAAACTTCCCTGCAGGGGTGCACCACATAGCCCAACACGCTTGATCCCATTTGGCCGGACACACTTTCCTGGGTCATGCCCGGCCTCGGAAGATCAACACGTCGCAGCCCCACCTAGGCACAACAGAGAGGTTAGCACGCCGGTCTAAACCTAAGCGCGCAGGGGTCTGGGCCCATCGCCCTGAGCACACCTGCACGTTGCATGGGCGGCCGGAAGCAGAACTAGCCCCCTTAATACAAGAGCAGGCTTATGTTCCAATCCGGCGCGCGCCGCTCAGTCGCTGACGTCATGAAGGCTTCGGCTGATACCACGACGCCGGGATACCCATAACTACTCCTGCGTAGATGGTTAGTGCGTATAGACCAAATGGCCAGACTCATATCAAATACCCAGATCTCGTTAAGCGTGTTAAGTATCCGCGAACGCCGACAGGGCCAGGCCCACCTCTCTCCTAGGTGACCTCAACCTGCCCTGTCGCTCTGCCACAAAGGTCCACTCGCGGGTACTCCTACGAGCCGACCCGTCTTTGTTCACCACATGTATCATGTATAAAGTTTACTACATACCCGTGATCACCTCCCAAGTGATCACGGCCCGATAGTATAGCACAGCAGACGGACAAGAATGTAGGGCCACTGATGGTAAACTAGCATCCTAAACTAAGCAGGCAGGATTGCAGGTAAAGGTATCAACAGTAGTAACAAGGACAGGCTATGCATCAGGATAGGAATAACGAAAGCAGTAACATGCTACACTACTCTAATGCAAGCAGTATAGAGGAGAGTAGGCGATATCTGGTGATCAAGGGGGGGCTTGCCTGGTTGCTCTGGCAAGAGAGAGGGGTCGTCAACTCCGTAGTCGAACGGGGCAGCAGCAGCGTCGGTCTCGGTGTCTAGCGAGAGAAGAGGGGGAAGAAACAATAAATATTTAAGAAAACAGATGCATAGCGATGCATGGCATGACAAGTATCGGTGCTAGGGGGTGCCCTAACGAGGTATGAGGTGATACCGGTGAAGGGGGGAAACATCCGGGAAAGTTTTCCCGGTGTTTCGTGTTTTCGAGCAGAGGAGCCGGAGGGGGGAAAGTTGTGAGTTTGATATGTTAGGGATGCGTGGCGGATGAACGGGCTACGTAACCGGGTTTGTCTCGTCGTTGTGAGCAACTTTCATGTAGAAAGTATTTTAATCCGAGTTACGGTTTATTTAATATTAATTTTAAAAGACTTAAATTAATTTTAGCATTTATTTAATTAACTTAATACAACATTATCCAGAACAGTGCATGCTGACGTCAGCATGACGTCAGCAGTCAACAGGGGCGTTGACTGGGTCGCTAACGTGTGGGACCCACTGGTCATAGACTGTTTAGTCTAACCAGTGTTTAACTAATCTAACTACTGTTTAATTAAACTAATTAGTTAATTAGGTTAACCTAATTATGATTAATTAACTTAATTAATTCCTTAATTAATTGATTGATTTAATTATTATAGTTTATTTAATTATTATTATTATTATTATTTATTTTTATAATTCTTTTGTTTTCTTTTTTTGCAAACGTTCTGGGGGGCGTGGGCCCCCCGTTCAGTGGCACAGGGGCCATATAGGGCGCGGGCGACGGTTAACGGGCGTGCCCCGTTCGGGCGCACGCCCAGGGGCATGCGGGCGTGGGCGGCGAACCTGGCAGGTCGCCACGCCGGCGTGGGCGAGGCCAGCACGGGCCGGCCGGTGAGCGAGCGGTAGCGAGCACGGCCCCCGTGTGGGCGGGCGCGCATGAGCGCGCGGCAGGGCTGCAGCAGGGGGGCACGAGGCGCGGTGCAGGCGGCGCAAGGCGCGGCGCCAAGGGCGGGCGAGCGGCGCGGGACAGCGTGCAGCGAGCGGCGGTGTAGATGCCGTGGGCGAGAGGCGGGGCTCACAGCGACAGGCGCGGCAGACGCGAGCCCGTCCGGAGCTCGGGCGCGGGGCGTATGGGGAAAAGGGGGCACGCGCGCGAACGCCCGCGGAGTGCGGCCAAGGAGGCGGGGTCAAGCACTCCCAGGCGAAGCAGAGACGACGGCTACGGGCGTGGCCAGTGGACGGCCGGAGCGCGACGCGCGTGTGCGCTTGCGGGGCATGGCAGAGTGCGGGCGAGCGCTGGGAGGCGTCGCGGTGCGCGGTGGACGGCCTACGCGCGTGGTCTCGCGCGAGCGAGCGCGTGTGGGGGAGGAGGAGAGGACGGAGCCTGTGGCCGTGGCCTCACCGTGTGGAGTAGGGTCAAGGCAGCGGGCTCGGGGAAGGTTGAGGTGGGCGACGGGGACGAGCGGCGGAGCTGGAGGCTGTCCGGCGGGGGAGGGCAGCAAGCTCCGAGCGTCGGCGTCGGTGACCTCCTCCTCGATCCCGATCCAATCGGGAGAGAGGGGGGAGGAGATATTTTGTGCGGGGGGGAGGGAAGTGGGGTGTCGGTGGAGTGGGGGGAAGTGGGAGCGGATAAGGAGGAGGCAGCGGGTGGCCGGCTGGGCCTGTGGCCGATTGGGCCAGCCAGCTGGGCCGAAACCCAGTGGGGGCCTTCTCTCTTTTGTTTTTTTTGTTTTCTTAGTTTCTTTCTTTCTTTATTATTCTTTTCTATTTTAGTTAGTTTAGGTCATTTAGGTATTTTGTAAAATTGTGTTTGCTGCATCATAATTACCCTGGTAATATTCGGCAACCACTGAACATTTTTGTTTCAAATTTTGAAAACTTTTATTGTTGTCATAAATTTGAATTTGAATTTTGAACGGTTTCGAATTAGTGCGAGGATAGCAACAGTAACCGAGGTGTCATGGCACGATTAACGTGGGATTACTGTAGCAAGATTATCCGGGCGTTACAAATCTCCTCCACTACAAGAAATCTCGTCCCGAGATTTAGGAGGTAGAAGGAAACAGTGCGGGATATTCATCACGAAGACGATCCTCGCGTTCCCAGGTGGCTTCGTCTTCAGAGTGATTCGACCACTGGACCTTGAGGAACTTGATCGCCTTCTGACGTGTGCGGCGTTCAGCTTGGTCAAGAATGCGGACCGGATGCTCTTTATAGGAGAGGTCCTGTTGCAATTCGAGCACTTCATGATCCACTGCTCGGATTGGGTCCTTGAAGCAGCGACGGAGTTGTGACACGTGGAACACATCGTGAACCTGAGAAAGGTTCGGCGGAAGCTCCAGTTGATATGCCACTTTTCCACACCTCTCGAGAATAGTGAAAGGACCAATATAGCGGGGAGCTAGCTTTCCTTTGATCCCAAAGCGGTGTGCACCCTTCATTGGTGTAACTCGAAGATAGGCCTTTTCGCCAGGTTGATAGACCATGTCTTTATGATGACGGTCATAATTACTCTTTTGGCGTGACTGAGCAGTCTTGAGATTCTCGCCAATAATGCGGACTTGTTCTTCGGCATGTTGGATAATATCCGGACCAAAGAGTGGACGTTCCCCAGTTTTTGACCAGTTCAGAGGGGTTCGGCACTTTCGTCCATATAACACTTTGAAGGGGGCCATCTTCAGACTAGCTTGATAGCTATTATTATAAGAGAACTCAGCATACGGGAGAGATTCCTCCCATTTCTTGCCGAAAGAAATAACACAAGCTCGAAGCATGTCTTCGAGAACTTGGTTGACACGTTCAACTTGCCCTTGTGACTGCGGATGAAAAGCAGTACTGAATGATAGATGAGTTCCCATAGCTTCTTGGAAACTTGCCCAGAATCTTGAAGTGAATAAGCTGCCATGGTCCGAACTGATAGCCAGTGGAATACCATGAAGTGAAACAATTCTGGACATATAGAGAGTTGCAAGCTGACTAGCAGTGATAGTTTCCTTGACCGCCAGAAAATGTGCAACTTTAGAAGGCCGGTCAATGACGACAAGAATAGCATCATTACCTTTCTGCGATTTGGGAAAACCAGTGATGAAGTCCATTTCAACATGGTCCCACTTCCATTCAGGAATAGAGATAGGTTGCAGAGTTCCAGCAGGCCTTTGATGTTCTGCTTTGATACGACGGCAAACGTCACACTCAGCAACATAGCGAGCAATGTCTTGCTTCATATTAGACCACCAGAATCTTTGACGAATGTCCTAGTACATCTTAGTACTACCAGGATGGATACATAGAGGCGTATCATGAGCTTCTTTCATAACTTTCCGAGTCATATTCAGGTTTTCCTCCTTACACGACACCACTAGGCGGCCTTTGAAGTACAAGGCGCCATCACCAGCAATAGTGAAGAATGAGGGCTTTCCTTCCTTGAGGTCGCGCTTAATCTTGTGGGCTTCAGAGTCATATCCCTGTATTGTCTTGATGGAGCTCACGAGATCGGGTTCGACAACCAGGGTATAGATGGAACCCTGGGAAATAACACGGAGGTTCATCTTCTGAAACTCCCCAGGAGGGGGA
The DNA here is from genome assembly GCA_032464435.1 of Aegilops umbellulata. NCBI lineage: Eukaryota > Viridiplantae > Streptophyta > Magnoliopsida > Poales > Poaceae > Aegilops > Aegilops umbellulata. The sequence goes on from CP136054.1 coordinate 349,914,839, forward strand.
GCGAGTGCACCCGGAGGAACAATATGGAGGTTCAGCTTTCTGAATTCTTCAACAAGCGAGGACTGAACTTTATGGACCTGGAGGTGGTTGCAGTAAGACTTGCGGCTCAAGGCATCTGCCATTACATTAGCCTTGCCTGGTGTATAGGAAATACCCAAGTCAAAGTCTGCTATAGTCTCCATCCATCTTTGCTGACGAAGGTTCAGGTCTGGCTGAGTAAACAGATACTTTAGACTTTGATGGTCAGTGAAGATCTCGCAACGATTACCGAGAAGGTAATGTCGCCACTGCTTCAGTGCATGGATGACAGCAGCAAGCTCGAGGTCGTGAACTAGGTAGTTCTCTTCGTGGGGGCGCAATTGACGAGAGGCATAGGCAATCACTCTGCGCTCTTGCATTAGGACACAGCCTAATCCTTGACGGGAAGCGTCGCAGTAAATGACGAAGTCCTTCTTTGTATCAGGTGGAGCTAGCACTGGGGCAGAAGTCAACTTGTCCTTGAGTGCCTGGAAGCTCTCCTGACATTTGTCTGTCCATTGGAACTTGACGCCCTTATGCAGCAAGTTAGTCAGAGGCCTGGCAATCTTGGAGAAGTTCTCGACGAATCGACGGCAATAGCTGGCGAGACCGAGAAAACTTCTGACTTGCTTGACATTCTTCGGAGGAGTCCAATCGAGAATAGCCTGAACTCGTTCTGGGTTAACGGCAATTCCATCCTTAGAGATGACATGTCCAAGATAGGTTACTTCGGGAAGCTAGAATTCACATTTAGAGAACTTGGCGTATAGCTGGTGCTCTCGTAGCTTTTCCAGCACAAGTCAAAGATGTTCAGCATGCTCTTCTTCGTTCTTGGAAAATACCAGGATATCATCCAGATAAACCACGACGAACTTGTCGAGGTAATCCATGAATATATAGTTCATCAGGCGAGAGAAGGTGGCTGGGGCATTGGTTAAGCCGAAGGACATGACAGTGTACTCGTATGAACCATAACGAGTCACAAAGGCGGTCTTTGGGATATCCTCTTCACGAACACAGATCTGGTGGTAACCCAACCTCAAGTCGAGTTTAGAGAACACTGATGAACCAGCCAGCTGATCATACAGATCGTTGATCCGAGGAAGAGGATACTTGTTCTGAATGGTAGCTTGGTTAATAGGACGGTAGTCTTGGACCAGTCGGTTTGTCCCATCCTTCTTCTTGACAAAGAGAGAAGGTGCTCCCCAAGGAGAGCAACTTGGGCGAATGAAACCATTTTGAAGAGATTTGTCGATTTCCTCCTTAAGCTCAAGGATTTCATGCGGCGGCATCTTGTAGGGTCGCTTAGCAATAGGAGTGGTGCCTGGTTTCAAGTCGATGACGAATTCGACAGCCCTAGCAGGGGGAATCCCTGGAAGTTCTTCAGGAAAGACGTCGAGGAAGTCACGCACGACGGGAATGTTTTCAATGCCCTCGAGTGGTGCAGCGTTCAATGCATTCAAGGCATAGAGCCTTGCCTCAGCATTCTGAACCAGACGAGCATTGTAGCTTATTATTTCATCGGAAGGGTGTAGCAGATGGATGGTCTTGGTGGCGCAAACGATAGAAGCCGTATGCGCTTTTAACCAATTCATTCCCAGAATGAGATCAATGCTACAGGACTTCAGTACGACGGGAGAGACAAGGAATTCCAGTCCTTCAATTTCAACGGGGACGTCGTTGCAAATCATAGAGGTTCGACATTGGCCCGCAGGGGTGTGTACTAATAGTGAAGCATTCATGTCTTCGCATTTAATGTCATGCAAGCATGCAAAATCTTCTGACATGAATGAATGCGATGCACCTGTATCAAATAAAACGGATGCTGGTACTGAATTTACGAGGAGTGTACCCATCACGGTAGCAGGCTGGTCTTGAGCTTCGTTCAGATCAACGTGGTTGGCATGAACACGACCATAAGACTTGGCATTGTTGTTGCGGTTCTGGTTGTTTCCACGGCCAACTGCAGGAAGGGCCAGTTGATTCTGATTGCAATCCCTAGCACGGTGACCTGGTTGGCCACACTTGTAGCACAGGCCATTATTGGGAGTGGGAACAGGAGCTTGGGGTGGTGGAGCTGGAAGTCTTGGCTGCCTAGCAGGAGAAGTAGGCAGACGAGGTGCGGCATAGGACTGCCTTGGGGCAGGTGCATTCGGCTGGTACATGCTGTTGGGAATCCATATCTTGCGCTTCTGCGAGGACGGACCCGAAGATGAGCCCGTGTCACGGTTGCGCCTGTGAGAGCTCTGGTATTCTTGCAGACCAGTTTCAACATTGATGGCCTTGTTCACCAAGGTGGCGAAATCAGCAAAGTCATGCACTAGAAGTGCGAGCTTGATGTCAGCTTGAAGGTCGTCACGGAACTTCTCCTGTCTGCGTGCATCAGTAGCAATGTCCTCTTCAGCATAGCGGGACAAGTCCAGAAACTCTCGCTGATAAGCTTCAACATTTTTGTTGCCTTGGATGAGGTTGCGGAACTCATGCTTCTTCCGGTCCATGACTCCCTGAGGAATGAAGCGGGCACGGAAAGCAGCTTGGAAGTCTGGCCAGGTGATGAGGGTTCCAACTGGCAGAGTACGCCTGTGGCTATCCCACCATTGAGTTGCGGGTCCCTTCAGAAAGAAGGAAGCAAACATGACATAACTGGCAGGGGCTACACCAGCAGACTCCATCTCATAGGTGATGTCACGGAGCCAGTCATCAGCATCCAGAGGCTGAGTTGAGCTACGGTACATAGTTGGGTTCAGGCGCATGAAATCCTGCAGAGTTACTGGGGCTGGCTGCTGGTTCATATTGGGGTGAGGAAACTGAGCCATCATGTTCTCCATGAACTGGCGATTCATCTCAAGCTGTTGGATCATACCAGCCATGTACTCAGGCGGTGGTGGGAAGTTGCCACCACGACCACGACCACCTGGTCTAACTATCCTGCTAATATATAACAGGGGTAGTTCAACATTTAAGAAATTTGCAAAGACAAGAATCATTCACGACGAAACATGCATAATGAAAGCAGCACGATCGATAACACATAATAGTCGACGTATCTTACAAAAGAGATCATGCATAGAGTTCGCTACACAGAGTTCAGTACATAGACTAAGACATCATAGGCGGCACGCAGGCTCGCGGCGAATGCATCTAACACTAACAAGCAAGTCTACATCAGTCCCACGCGACACAGCGGAGGTAGGTGTAGCCTGAAAGCTGGTAGTGTGGCAACGGGTACACCACGTCGGCAACCTGGGGTCCGCGGGTGCTCTGGTGCTGAACCCGACGCTCAGGCGGCAGAAGAGGACCAAGTGCGGGAGAGTAGCCTCCCACCTCTGGCCAACCGACACCCTGGGGCATCACGGTCCTGGCTAGGTAGATAGCAGAATGCGGCAGCTCCCCAGATCCGACAAAGGGGTGCAACATCGTCAAAGCACGGTAGAGGTGCTGACGAGTGGTGTACAACTCGTGGCGAAGAGCTCGGTTAGCTCGATCCATCCCATCAGCATGCAGAACCAGGTTCTGATGGTAGAAGGGCTCGCGGGTGACAGTGGAGTAGGCAGCAGTGTAGTAGCCCTCCGCACCAATATCAGACACGATAGCAATGTGCCTGAAGGGGGAGGTGTCCAACTCCCGGTACTCCCAACGAAGGCGTGTCAGAGCAGCATAGGCAGCATCATGAACTGCCATATCGATGGTCACTCCAACACCATAAGCGGTGTGCAGCACAGTAGTGGAGTCATACTCCCGAGAGTAGAGGTGGACGATGGCACGGTACTGCTCCTGGTTAAAGTCCTGATACTCCTCGGTGACGGTGTACTCGGGGTGCCAGCGATAACCCAGATAGGTCATCATCTCAGCTAGCACGGCCGGTGATCCCGAGGCACCAATGGCCGCCATGTGGCGCACGACCTGCCTCATGGGTTCCATCTGAAAACAAAGATATTTCAAAGGAGTCAAATGACAGTGTGGAAATTATGCAAAACACAATACTAAGGAATAACTATGGCTTTTATCCAACTTTGGGGTGAATGTCGTCACGGGATCCTAGTGTCAGAGTTAGTAAATTCGTTTAACCCGAGTAGAAGAGAGTTTAGAGTCCCAGAGTAAAGGTCGAGGAGTAAAAGATCCTAGTACCACCCGATGGCGACGTGGGCCCGTAAGGCACACAGCCAAGTTAGTAAAAGTTTTTGCAATGTCTAGACTCGACTTCGGCCAAGGAGTGTGGAAGGGGGATTCCTACAGGCAGTCGGCTCTGATACCAACTTGTGACGCCCCCGATTCAATCGTACACTAATTATGCACGCAAACGTGTACGATCAAGATCAGGGACTCACTGGAAGATATCACAACACAACTCTAAAACATAAATAAGTCATACAAGCATCATAATACAAGCCAGGGACCTCGAGGGCTCGAATACAAGTGCTCGATCATAGACGAGTCAGCGGAAGCAACAATATCTGAGTACAGACATAAGTTAAACAAGTTTGCCTTAAGAAGGCTAGCACAAACTGGGATACAGATCGAACGAGGCACAGGCCTCCTGCCTGGGATCCTCCTAACTACTCCTGGTCGTCGTCAGCGGGCTGCACGTAGTAGTAGGCACCTCCAGTGTAGAAGGAGTCGTCATCGACCGTGGCGTCTGGATCCTGGGCTCCATCGTCTGGTTGCAGCAATCGGGTAGAGAGGTGGGGAAAAGGGGAAACAAGGCAACCGTGAGTACCCATCCAAAGTACTCGCAAGCAAGGAGCTACACTACATATGCATGGATATATGTGTAAGGGGCCATATTAGTGGACTGTACTGCAGAATGCCAGAATAAGAGGGGGATATCTAATCCTGTCGAAGACTACGCTTCTGGCAGCCTCCGTCTTGCAGCATATAGAAGAGAGTAGACTGAAGTCCTCCAAGTAGCATCGCATAGCATAATCCTACCCGGCAATCCCCTCCTCGATGCCCTGTTGGAGAGCAATCACTGGGTTGTATCTGGCACTTGGAAGGGTGTGTTTTATTAAGTATCCGGTTCTAGTTGTCATAAGGTCAAGGTACAACTCCGGGTCATCCTTTTACCGAGGGACACGGCTATTCGAATAGATAAACTTCCCTGCAGGGGTGCACCACATAGCCCAACACGCTTGATCCCATTTGGCCGGACACACTTTCCTTGGTCGTGCCCGGACTCGGAAGATCAACACGTCGCAGCCCCACCTAGGCACAACAGAGAGGTCAGCACGCCGGTCTAAACCTAAGCGCGCAGGGGTCTGGGCCCATCGCCCTGAGCACACCTGCACGTTGCGTGGGCGGCCGGAAGCAGAACTAGCCCCCTTAATACAAGAGCAGGCTTACGTTCCAATCCGGCGCGCGCCGCTCAGTCGCTGATGTCATGAAGGCTTCGGCTGAGACCACGACGCCGGGATACCCATAACTACTCCCGCGTAGATGGTTAGTGCGTATAGACCAAATGGCCAGACTCAGATCAAATACCCAGATCTCGTTAAGCGTGTTAAGTATCCGCGAACGCCGACAGGGCCAGGCCCACCTCTCTCCTAGGTGACCTCAACCTGCCCTGTCGCTCCGCCACAAAGGTCCACTCGCGGGTACTCCTACGAGTCGACCCGTCTTTGTTCACCACATGTATCATGTATAAAGTTTACTACATACCCGTGATCACCTCCCAAGTGATCACGACCCGATAGTATAGCACAGCAGACGGACAAGAATGTAGGGACACTGATGGTAAACAAGCATCCTAAACTAAGCAGGTAGGATTGCAGGTAAAGGTATCAACAGTAGTAACAAGGACAGGCTATGCATCAGGATAGGAATAACGAAAGCAGTAACATGCTACACTACTCTAATGCAAGCAGTATAGAGGAGAGTAGGTGATATCTGGTGATCAAGGGGGGGCTTGCCTGGTTGCTCTGGCAAGAGAGAGGGGTCGTCAACTCCGTAGTCGAACGGGGCAGCAACAGCGTCGGTCTCGATGTCTAGCGAGAGAAGAGGGGGAAGAAACAATAAATATTTAAGCAAACAGATGCATAGCGATGCATGGCATGACAAGCATCGGTGCTAGGGGGTGCCCTAACGCGGTATGACGTGATACCGGTGAAGGGGGGAAACATCCGGGAATGTTTTCCCGGTGTTTCGTGTTTCCGAGCAAAGGAGCCGGAGGGGGGAAAGTTGCGAGTTTGATATGTTAGGGATGCGTGGCTGATGAACGGGCTGCGTAACCGGGTTCGTCTCGTCGTTCTGAGCAACTTTCATGTAGAAAGTATTTTAATCCGAGTTACATTTTATTTAATATTAATTTTAAAAGATTTAAATTAATTTTAGCATTTATTTAATTAACTTAATACAACATTATCCAGAATAGTGCATGTTGACGTCAGCATGACGTCAGCAGTCAACAGGGGCGTTGACTGGGTCGCTGACGTGTGGGACCCACTGGTCATAGACTGTTTAGTCTAACCAGTGTTTAACTAATCTAACTACTGTTTAATTAAACTAATTAGTTAATTAGGTTAATCTAATTATGATTAATTAACTTAATTAATTCCTGTAATGATTTAATTATTATCGTTTATTTAATAATTATTATTATTATTTTAATTCTTTTTTTTTGTAAACGTTCTGGGGGGCGTGGGCCCCCCGTTCAGTGGCACAGGGGCCATATCGGGCGCGGGCGACGGTTAAGGGCGCGCCCCGTTCGGGCGCACGCCCAGGGGCATGCGGGCGTGGGCGGCGGACCTGGCAGGTCGCCACGCCGGCGTGGGCGAGGCCAGCACGGGCCGGCCGGTGAGCGAGCGGTGGCGAGCACGGCCCCCGTGTGGGCGGGCGCGCATGAGCGCGCGGCAGGGCTGCAGCAGGGGGGCACGAGGCGCGGTGCAGGCGGCGCAAGGCGCGGCGCCAAGGGCGGGCGAGCGGGGCGGGACAGCGTGCAGCGAGCGGCGGTGTAGAGGTCGTGGGCGAGAGGCGGGGCTCACGGCGACGGGCGCGGCAGACGCGAGCCCGTCCGGAGCTCGGGCGCGGGGCGTACGGGGAAAAGGGGGCGCGCGCGCGAGCGTCCGTGGGGTGCGGCCAAGGAGGCGGGGTCAAGCACTCCCAAGCGAAGCAGAGACGACGGCTACGGGCGTGGCCAGCGGACGGCCGGAGCGCGACGCGCGTGTGCGCTTGCGGGGCATGGCAGAGTGCGGGTGAGCGCTGGGAGGGGTCGCGGTGCGCGGTGGACGGCCTACGGGCGTGGTCTCGCGCGAGCGAGCGCGCGTGGGGGAGGAGGAGAGGACGGAGCCTGTGGCCGTGGCCTCACCGTGCGGAGTAGGGTCAAGGCAGCGGGCTCGGGGAAGGTTGAGGTGGGCGACGGGGACGAGCGACGGAGCGGGAGGCAGTCCGGCGGGGGAGGGCGGCAAGCTCCGAGCGCCGGCGTCGGTGACCTCCTCCTCGATCCCGATCCAATCGGGAGAGAGGGGGGAGGAGATATTTTGTGCGGGGGGGGAGTGGGGTGTCGGTGGAGTGGGGGGGAGTGGGAGCGGATAAGGAGGAGGCAGCGGGTGGCCGGCTGGGCCTGCGGCCGATTGGGCCAGCCAGCTGGGCTGAAACCTAGTGGGGGCCTTCTCTCTTTTGTTTTTTTGTTTTCTTAGTTTCTTTCTTTATTTATTTTTCTTTTCTGTTTTAGTTAGTTTAGGTCATTTAGGTATTTTGTAAAATTGTGTTTACTGCATCATAATTACCCTGGTAATATTCGGCAACCACCGAACATTTTTGTTTCAAATTTTGAAAACTTTTATTGTTGTCATAAATTTGAATTTGAATTTTGAACGGTTTCGAATTAGTGCGAGGATAGCAACAGTAACCGAGGTGTCATGGCACGATTAACGTGGGATTACTGTAGCAAGATTATCCGGGCGTTACACCACCCTAGAAGGAAGAAGGATCACGTATGTATCCCGGCATGTGCCGAATAGGACGCAAGTAAATTCCTTATCAGGAGTTGTACAGGAGGAAGTACCGGTGGTGAAGGATTTCCCGGATGTATTTCCAGAAGAGTTGCCAGGCATGCCACCGGATAGAGATATTGAGTTTTGATTGAGCTTTTGCCAGGCACAGGGCCAATATCTAAGAGACCGTACAGAATGCCCGCAAAGGATTTGAAGGAAATTAAGAAGCAGATTAAGGAGTTACTGGATAAAGGTTATATTCGCCCAAGTTCGTCACGTTGGGGATCCCCAGTACTTCTAGTGGAGAAGAAGGATGGGTCGTTAAGGATGGTTGTTGATTATCAAGGATTGAATGAAGTAACGATCAAGAACAAGTACCCACTACCGATGATCAATGATTTTTTTGATCAGCTGCAAGGAGCTAAGGTGTTTTCTAAGATCGATCTGCGATCAGGGTACCACCAGTTGAAGATTCGAGAGCAGGATATACCTAAGACAACTTTTACCACGAGGTACGGGCTATATGAGTATATCGTTATGTCATTTGGCCTGACTAACGCACCTGCCTATTTTATGAAGATGATGAACAAGGTGTTTATGGAGTTTTTGGATAAGTTCATCGTGGTGTTCATTGATGATATTTTGGTCTACTCAAAGAATGAAGAGGAGCATAAAGAGCATTTGCATTTAGTACTTGGGAAGCTCAGAGAACATCAGCTATACGCCAAGTTCGGCAAGTGCAAGTTTTGGTTGAAGGAAGTTTGATTCCTTGGACATGTTATATCCGGAGAAGGAATAACGGTAGACCCCGCCGAAGTCGTCACTGTGACAAATTGGGAAGCACCCACGTCAATTGGAGAGATCCGGAGTTTTCTTGGACTCGCAGGATACTACCGGAGGTTCATTGGGAATTTCTCAAAGATTGCAAAGCCTATGACGGAGTTGTTAAAGAAGGATACCAAGTTCAAATGGACTAAGGAATGTGAGGCCAGTTTTCAGGAGTTGAAGAAACGCTTGGTTACATCACCAATGTTGATTCTGCTAGATCAATGCAATGATTATGAAGTGTATTGCGACGCTTCTCGTCGAGGACTTGGAGCCGTGCTTATGTAGGAAGGGAGAGTTGTTTCATATGCCTCACGACAGCTAAAACCCCATGAGTTGAATTACGCTACGCATGATTTGGAGTTAGCAGCCATAGTGCATGCGTTGAAGACTTGGAGACATTTTCTCATCGGAAGCCATTGTGAGGTATACACGGATCACAAGAGTTTGAAGTATATCTTCACGCAAAAGGAGTTGAATCTCGGGCAAAGGAGATGGTTGGAACTCATTAAGGATTATGATATGAGATTGCATTATCATCCCTGAAAGGCTAACGTAGTAGCCGATGCGTTGAGTCGCAAGAGTCATGTTAATACACTCATGACCGGAGAGTTACCCAAGGAGTTAGCAGGAGACCTTCGCGAGCTATGTTTGGAGATAGTTCCGAGAGGCTATGTAGCAGCTTTGGAGATTCAATCTACATTGATGGATAAGATCAGAGAAGCTCAGAAGACGGACAAGGAGACTGCCGAGATAAAGGAAAGGATGAGCAAAGGAAAGGCTAAAGGATTTCGTGAGGATGAGCACGATACCTTATGGTTTGAGGACCGCGTATATGTGCCAAATGATCAGGAGATCAGGAAAGTGATTCTGCAGGAGGCCCATGATTCGCCATATTTGGTTCACCCAGGTAATACCAAGATGTATTGGATTTGAAGGATAGTTTCTGGTGGACCGGAATGAAGAAGGATATCGCGGAGTATGTAGCAGTTTGTGATGTATGTCAGAGAGTGAAGGCAGAGCATCAGAAGCCAGCAGGATTGCTACAACCATTGCCGATACCCGAATGGAAGTGGGATAAGCTAGGCATGGATTTTATCACGGGATTGCCCAGGACTCGTTCAGGCTATGATTCAATATGGGTTGTAGTCGATCGCTTGACGAAAGTAGCTCATTTCATCCCAGTGAAGACCACTTACACCAGTGCTAAGTTGGCAAAGATATATATGACCAGGATCGTATGTCTACATGGAGTTCTGAGGACCATTGTATTAGATAGAGGAACCCAGTTTACCTCAAAGTTGTGGAATCAGTTGCATGAAACTTTGGGAACCAGGCTAGAGTTCAGTACAGCTTTTCACCCGCAGATAGATGGACAGACTGAGAGAGTCAATCAGATTCTGGAGGACATGTTGAGAGCTTGTGCACTAGACTATGGATCTAGTTGGGATGACAATTTGCCTTATGCAGAGTTCTCTTACAACAACAGCTATCAAGCCAGTTTGAAGATGGCCCCTTTCGAAGCATTGTACGGAAGGAGGTGCAGAACACCGTTGTTGTGGGATGAAGTTGGAGACCGACAGTTGTTTGGACCAGATTTTATTAAAGAGTCTGAAGAGAAGGTTAAGCTGATTCTCGATAGACTCAAGGTAGCCCAGTCTAGGCAGAAGAGTTATGCGGATTCTAAACGCAAGGAGACCGTCTACGAAGTTGGAGACAAAGTGTACCTTCGTGTATCACCCCTTCGAGGAGTGAAGCGTTTTGGAGTTAAGGGAAAGTTAGCACCATGTTTTGTGGGACCATACAAAGTTTTGGAACGTATGGGAGAAGTTGCTTACAAGTTGGAATTGCCGGAAGGATTGTCAGGAGTTCACGATGTGTTCCACGTTTCTCAGTTGAAGAAGTGTCACGCAGAGATGGTTGATAT